>OX031072.1:9697500-10947500 GCA_943736015.1 Tridacna crocea | reverse complement strand
ATTAATAGCAAAGTGTTGCTGTCCCTGTAAGCCTGTGCGGACTTCGCTACTATGGTTTAGGTGTCAAAACTTTAACACTTAAAGCGCTGAAGAAATGAGTTAAACCTTTTCAAATAGGAAAAGCAGCCCTAATATTGTTATTTCAAGATTATTTCAGACATAACATGGAATAAGGTAGCGGACAGTGTAGATCTAAGATCACACTGCGTTCTGTGCAGTCTGATCTTGATCTGCACTGTCCGCAAAAGCCAAGTTAACTTGGTTCCAGCACTTTAAGGGTTAAAAAAATTGGACACGAATGACTGAATAAACAGAGCATAATCTTGTATTGGTATATTTGGTTTTTTAGGTCGGGTTCACACCCCAGAATTTCTTCCACTACTACCAAATTCTATGCACAACACCCTTTAGAAGCCACTGGCTGCTTTTTCCCCACGTAATAACCTACATGATAATATTCAGCCAAGAGATATAGGAATGAATCCTGTCGCAATGAATACTCGGTCATTGTAAAGATTTTTGCAGAGCCTGAATATTTTTGCAGTCAATATTTTCTACAATTTCTTTCACTAGTACAAGTTAAAAAAAAAACATGCACTATAATCTTTACTAGCCACTGGCTGCTTTTCCCCACATAATAATCTTAATGATTATGTTCAGCTATGAGGCAGAAAATTAATGAATCCTGTTACGATGGTAATGACTAACCTGTCCTCGAACAGAGTTTTATGTATAGAGCCCCAGATCACTAGACAGGCCAATATCTCCCGCTAGATGGCATTCTATAAATACTCATCTATCTAATTTGGGCATCCTGGGTACAGGATTGAACCACTTTCCTACGCGAGAACCGTTACTTTGAATATAAAACTAAAATAAACGTTTACTCGATGAAACGCTACCTCGTGCAATTCACTCAGCTATGATCAGCAGTCTAGAGAAATCTGGAGCTAAATCAAGTCTCATTTCTCCTCAAACGTATTGATAAAATCTATTTTCTACATTGCTACTTTATAGAGCGTAATATTACAGTCGGCCCGCTTTCGGGGCTAGTAGTGATGTGTCATATAAGACAGTCGATTCTTCGAAGAATATGACCTGCGCAGACAACGCTAGACAGTCACGTTACTAACTGACATATCGGGTTCGGAAATTAGATCTTTTCCTTCATGACCAAAATCTACGGTGTGGGCTAGGGCAGACTCTGTGACGGTGTAAACTGAACTTTTCATAGGATATGATTTACATAGTAAATCTTAAGTGTTCCAAATACTAAATATTTTTAAGTTTGAAAATGAAATGGAAATATAAATTAGCCGTGCTCTGTGAAAAGTGGGCTTAATGCATCTGCAAAAAGTTTTGATCCAAGTCAGTCTGACATAGATAGAATCTTTTCAATACTTGTCAATTTTTTGCTTACCCAAGGACCAGTCAAAATCCATGTTTAGTCGGTTGTTGGATGAAATGCATTTCATAGATTCATAATCATGTTATGACTGGCTTGGTATCATGCATTACGTGGATTCATTAACCCTTTACCCCATAAGGCATTTCTATGGTATCTCTAATTGACCCTAAATATCAGCAAGGGTGAAGCCGTTTCTCATGTGTATATGGCACCATTTGATAGTGTGGAAAACATTGTGGCAAAACGTGAAATTGCTCGTCACGCATTACGGGGATTCAATAACCCTTTACCCCATAAGGCATTTCTATGGTATCTCTAATTGACCCTAAATATCAGCAAGGGTAAAGCCGTTTCTTATGTGTATATGACACGAGGAATTTCACCTTTTGCCACAATGTTTTCCAAAGGCTCCCACAAGCAATGCGTAGAAATGAATATCTATGGAGTAAAGGGTTAAGGCCCCGTTTGTCAAAGTGTGACTAAAATAAACTTTTAAGGTAGCAACTGGCTAGAATGTCTAAGCACACAGTGTAGATCAAGGATCATACTGTGAATTTAATGCAAACTGATCTTTGATCTATACTGGCGGTAAAGGGAAATAAAACTGTGAAGAACACTAAGTAGGGGTTGTTGTATAATAATAAACTGCCTCCTGGTCCAACATGCGAATATGGGCTTTCGGACATTTGCGTAAAGTGTCGTTTCGAATCAGCTTGTGCAGTCTGCGCAGGCTAATCTGAGATGGCACGTTACATCAATATCAGATTTTATCCAACAGAAGGCTTGCTTGAAATAGAAATCACACACGATCAGAAAGTGTTGCCTCGGATTAGCTTGCGCGGAGTGCGCAGTCTTATCTGAGATGACATCTTATGCAAATGTCCTAATGTCCCTCTTCACTTGTTGCAGGTCAAGTAGTATAGTTGTATTTGCTTACCTTGGGGTGGTACTCGCGTTCCTGTGTAAAATACAAAAGGACAATATCATATTATCTTACGGAAAATTTTAACCCCTGTCTTGCTAAATATATAATAGAAACATTCAAGCCGATTTGTAAAAAACCAAGTCTTACTATTTCAAAGGTATATTCAGAGGTAAATTATCTACTTATCAAACAGTGTAGATCCAAGACCACACTGCATGTTCTTTGCAGTCTGATCTTGATCTACTGTGTCCGCAAAAAGTTAGTAAAGATTAATCCATGGGCTGCTTAATAACTGAAAGGACACATTTAAGCTGATAGTATAAAACCAAATGTTCCGAATTTGAAAGTTATGGGGGGAGGGGAGAAGGTTGAGAGTATCTTGGTGTCATACACTTTACAGTGTAGATCCAAGATCAGATTGCACCTTTGTGCAGTCTGGTATTTGTTCTATACAATGCAAAAAAGGTGCTTATGACTAACATGGTCGCTTAGTCTTCACACGTACAATTTTGGTTTTCACTCACTCTCTCTCTCTCTCTATCTATCTAACATGGTCGCTTAGTCTTCACACGTACAATTTTGGTTTTCACTCACTCTCTCTCTCTCTATCTATCTAACATGGTCGCTTAGTCTTCACACGTACAATTTTGGTTTTCACTCACTCTCTCTCTCTCTCTATCTATCTAACATGGTCGCTTAGTCTTCACACGTACAATTTTGGTTTTCACTCACTCACTCTCTCTCTCTCTCTCTCTCTCTCTCTCTCTCTCTCTCTCTCTCTCCCTAAATTCTCTTCTGACATTTCGAAAGAATAATCCGACGGCAATACTCACCCCAGCCCTTCTGTAAAACACAAATGATAAGCCTATGAGTAACAACAGATACCAACAGATACTAAATCCTGGGTCTGGCGGACAGACACTGTGGTGAGTGAGTGTGTGTGTGTGGGGGGGGGGGGGGAAGGGGGGGGATACCTTCTTGAATTATTCAGTTACCAAACGATAAGGAGAAAATTATGGTAACTCATTTTCCCCGATACTTTTCAGACTTTCCTTTCCCCGGGTCAGGAATACACGAACCTGTTTAACTTTGTATTTATATTTTGTAAGTTAGAGAAAAAGGTGTTAGATATCTTTTTCTGTACTAGTAGATTTATTCACACCTTGTTACTTATCTGCATATTGCATTGCTAAAACATGTGTCATTTTACAGTTTTGGTGTATCTTCGTGTATCCATATTCCATGAGTGTCCTTGAACCGGTGATTTTTGTGTGACAGTGTGTACATTTCGTAGATCACATATTTTGATGACGTCATATGGTATTTCTACTTGTAACCTTTACCAATATTCGAATGTCTCATTGCCCTTGAATTTAAGACAAATACAAGACAAATACACCAGAAAATAAACTAATTATCACATGTTTAAGAAATCTACGTATTTTTTCTTGATGTCAAGTAGTGTTTCTTCTCAAAAAATGCAAACATATTCGACTTTCTGCTGTAAATACTAGTACTACCGAGCTACCGGAATTAGGTCACAACATGTTTGCAACACAGGCGCTCGGTTTCCTTGTGTTTTTTTTTTTATATTTCTATTTTAGCTTTTCTGTTTCTGCATATCTGATATATGCCCAAGACTCATACATTCGTTACGTCCCATACATTCGTTACTTCGTATATTTATAGAATTTTTTCGCGCACCCGACTAGATCTTTCCATCTGAGTATCGATACAGTTTTTGCCAAATGATGAAATATGTATTTACATTGAAGAAGAAAGCTGAAATGCGTAAAAAATAGATACAGTGTGGTTTTAAAATGGTACCTTATTTCAATATTTCTCTTTTTTATTGAGAAACGTGTTATTTTATGGTAAAATAACTCATTTGCCAATACCAAAACATGACGTAACCATTTTAGGTGCTCTCGTCTACATTCTTTAGCACACGGGCCAAAGATACTGGAATAAAATATGGTTAAGTTCATCAGTTTTGATCCACCACGCAACAAATCAATCTGGCGAGTGTATGTCTGATTGACGTTTCGCTTAACCCTATCTTTATATAAAGTATCTTTGATCTAATCGAGTTTGCTTTTTTTTCTTACCACTTTGGAAAAACAGTATAAATAAACGTATGCCGAGTTTCCATCTACTTTCTCAGTTGGATTAGGTGGAAGACATTTGATGAACCTAACTGTAGCATGAAAATTTACCCGGGAAATGACGTCAGTTTGATGTTGTAGTCTGACCAATCAGAGGGAACGAATGTATGAGTCCTTCGCTCGAGTGATTCAGCTCAAAACATACACAAGTAAGAAAAAAATTTAAGTTGTTGTTAAGTTGTTTTTGTCAGATTTTTTCGCGTTTGAGATCTGTAAATATGTTCAATGTCATATTTTTATAAAGTTTGATCAAATCAGCTACCAAGTGATAACTCGCATGCGCAAAAATATGGTGTTAGAGTAACGAATGTATGGGTCCACAGGCTACTAGTATATGAGATATGCAGAAACAGAAAAG
Organism: Tridacna crocea; assembly: GCA_943736015.1. Classification (NCBI taxonomy): domain Eukaryota; kingdom Metazoa; phylum Mollusca; class Bivalvia; order Cardiida; family Cardiidae; genus Tridacna; species Tridacna crocea. The sequence continues at coordinate 10,942,644 of OX031072.1, read as the reverse complement.
CTAAGATATAAAAATAAAAGACAAGGAAACCGAGCGCCTATGGTTTGCAATAGAAGGCCGACAGTATGTTCTTTATTTATGCACATTGAACATGAATATAGTTACCTAAGTTATTCTTGTGGGGGCTGAGCCCCCCTTTTCCCCCTCCCCCCACCAGTTCCTATGTGCCTGTAACCATAAGATTTCTAATACAAAAGGACGGCTGCCTGACCGGAAACCAATTAATAATGTTCAGCAATAACTTTTTAATCAAAGTACAGATGGTATTACTACAACTATCTAAATCAGCATTATCTCCCCCTAGAATGCATTCTACAAATACTGATCTATCTAATTTGGGCATCCTGGGAACAGAACAGAACCACTTTTCTACGTGACAACCGTTACTTTGAATTTCAAACGAAGATAAAAGTTTACTCAATAAAACACTAGGTACCAGGTGCGATTCATTCAGCTGTGATCAGCAGTCTAGAGAAATCTGGGGCTAAAACAGGCCTGAATTTTCCTCAAACGTATTGGTAAAAGCCATTTTCTCCATTGCTACTTTATAGCGAGTAATATTACAGTCTCCCCAATATCGGGGAGAGTGATGCGTCATACAAGACGGGTCGAATCTTCGATGAATATGACATACGCAGACAACGTATAAATCAGAATACCTCAAGAAATAGAATACCATGCATCCCCTACCTCAAATTATGCAATCCCTTTTATAACAAATGAACTTACCTTTGAGGCATATAGCAAAAATACAAACAACGCCCAGGGCAAACCCATTAATAGATCGCATCTTCTGTTTGAAGCAAAAAATGCCCATGACAGGAATCTTCAACTTTCACTGTTTCACTGCCAATGGCGATTAAACTGTTTTTCCGGATGGAGTAGATTAACATCAGATTGCACAAAACGTGCAGTCTTATCTTGAATCTATAGCGTCCGCTACCTGAAGCGATGTCGTAACAAAAATCGTTGAAGTGCTTCTGAAGACGGCGTAGATAAAGATCATGTTGCACTGTACGTGCAATCTGATCCCATACCTCTAGCCTCCGCTGTCTGATGCTAAACCACGAGAGATGGTTTTCACTTTCAAAGGAAATAAGCCATACTCCGTGAAAAGGGGGCTTGACGCATCTGCGCTGGCTGACCTGGGCCGAAACTTTTCTCTATTGGTAAATTGTTCTGTATGTCAAAGGACCAGTCTACCTCAGGATTGAGGCCGATGTTAAAAAGGATGGCTAAAGCATGTGATGGGTGGTTTGCTACCATGGATCACGGAGATGCATTAAGCCCCGTTTTTCAAAGAGCATGTCTCAAATGTAAAAATGTACATCCTATCAAAAAGTCTAATTCATTTAGCTAGCAGCGCAACATTTTACCCTTTACCAAATAATCAGTTTTCAATAACTTTGGGGAAGATCACTTTTGAAAATATTGTGGGAAAAGGACAAAATGCTAGTAACCAGCATTCTTTTCGTACAATGCTATCTACCTTAATAACACGACAAATCGTATGAATTCCCCAAAGCAACATCTACCTTGTTCTTCTTTCAACAAAAGTCTGAATTATCTCTTATGATAAATACTGAACTATAGTAGGCAAAAACACCATGAAAATTTCCATAATCTAGTTATTTCTTGTCCGGGCACTACATACAGTTCTTCGAAAATTCTTTTAAATCTAAATCTCAATAATAACCTCCAAAATCTGAAAGTTTCGTAATTTCTTCCGGCAGTGGTTTAACTTCCCGATATACCTCAATGCACAACAAACATCAAGCACTGGCATATGTGTAATACAGGTCGGCATAGTTACATTTTCTCAATTTGGTGTAAATTTTTTCCCTACTATCGGCTCGGGCTTCTGATTCTCGTTGTACATATCGAGTTTCTTTCAAAACAACAGCTCGTTGACGAAGGGAGATAACTGCCGTAATAAAACCGACTTTGTCAGCAAAGGGAGATAATTTGACAATTTTCTTAACGCTTAAGCTGCTCTGCGCGACGCACTGACCTTTTGTGGACAGTGTAAATCAAGATCAGACTGCACAGAACGTGTAGTCTGATCTTGGATCTACACTGCCTGATAAGGGAGTATCATTCCCAAAGTCTTGACTTTGAAATGACAGTATTTTGGCTTTTACTATCCTAATGAAAATAGGTTAAACCTTTCAAATCCATTTGTTGTTTGTTTGAATGAGGGATTAACTCGGCTTTAAACAATATTTCATATGAAACAAAGTTTCAAGTCCCTGCAAATTTCAACCCATTGTTTACACATACGTTTGGTCTAGTTTATATAGCGTATTTGGTCGTATATGGTCATTGTTTTAGTTCTACCGCGGCGGCCAGCGCACCTATACAAGCTTCGCAGTGGCTGCACGTTGTCTGCGCATGTCATATTCTTCGAAGATTTTACCTGTCTGCTATGACTCATCACCGATCCCATATACTAGGGAAAAGTAGGGCTTACACCGAAGCTATTACCCAAACCTGTAGGGACTGCTTTAATAGATGGACGGTGCATAGGTTACATGCTAGCTGATCATAGTTGAATGAGTCGCACTAGGTCGCGTTGAGTAAACGTTTATTCTAGTTAGAAATTCAAGGTAACGGTTGTCGCGTAGAAAAGTAGTCCGATTCTATACCCAGAACGCCCAAGTTAGATAGATGTGTATTTGTACAATGCCATCTAGCGGGACTGATAATGACTGGCTGCACCGTCCCACATAACCCTCGTGAAAGACAGCTCGGCAGTGAGAGAAGAATGAATCCTAACATTATACGTCTTCCGTCAATCCTTTGTAGAAGAAATTCTAGGAAAGCATGGATCTATACGTAGACTGGCCCCCACGATATAACTGTAATAATGTTGAAAATGGCGTTGTACACGACATAAACTAACAATTAACCACTGGGTAACAGTATATTCCAAAATGTTTTAACCCATTACCAAACAACAATATTTCAGACTGTTCTAAATTGAAAGCATTTGCAGACGACAAAATAAAAGTGACTGAAAATTTGAAATTTGTTTTGTGAATGGTAGAAAACATTGTGGGAAAAGGAGAAAATGCTGGTTACCAGCATTTTCTCCTTTTCCCACAATGTTTTCTAAAGGCTTAATTCTTTCTCAGGGGCGTCAAAAGTAGGGATTGTGTGGTAATGGGTTAAACCCTAGACCAAAGACATTTATATCAAAATTTGTTCAGGTTTGAATAATGGTGTTGTCTTTAAGCATTTATCTCTAAAATGCCTATATATTAATAAATTTTCGTATCTTTTGACAAATAGATCGAAACGCAATTCTTTGTAATTTTTTAAAACCAACTCAACCTAGAAATAAGGACTAGATTGTTTGGGAAAAAACAAAGAATCGATGTTTAATATGTTTGTTCTGTAGTCAGTATCCTCCCTCCCCCGCCCCCCCCCCCCCCCCCCCCCCCCCCCCCCCCCCCCCCCCCAGCAAATTCGTCGCACCTAACTTCGCAAACATCGTTCATTCAACATTTCCATTCTGCAAATGCTCTCAGTTTGGAAAAGTCAATCATTTTGTCGTTTGAAAAAAGGTTGTCCCGGTTTACTAGACATTAACTCTACCAGACGACCAAACTTTAGACATGTCCAAATTCAAACCATTTGCAGACGACAAATTGAATGTGGCGTAAAAGATAGGATTTGTTCTTGAAAGGATTGAAAATGTTGTGGAAAAAGGAAGAAATGCTGCTTACCAGCATTTTCTCCTTTTTCCACGACGTTTTCTAAAGAGTTCTTCCCTTAGCCGTTTTAAACGTAGGATTGTTTTAAATAAAGAGTTTCCCAGACGTCGCAAGTCTGTACATTATAAATGGTGTACTACCTTCAGGGAATTCCCCAGACAGTTTTCAAAATTCATATGGTCCGACATAGAGGAAAAAAAAAACGTCCCCAATCCGGCCAAATCTAAATCCGAGGATTGATGATAAGTCATTGATATAGGCTTCATTCCTCTCTCACTGTTAATCAGTGTTTAAAAAATACGAAAGTAACCAGCGTTGTCTGCGCATGTCATATTCTTCGAGGATTCGTCTTCTATGACGCATCACCTATCCCATAATTATTTATAGATAGATAGATATAGTTTTATTCTTTGACTTGAACCATGAGGTTCCTCGTCAATTTCATGTACAAATACATACGGAACAGATAGACGTATACAAACAAACAAACAAACAAACAAAACAAACAAACAAACAAACAGTAATAATGGACAAACAATACATGGACATTATATATATCAAAAAAGAATACGTTAGAAAATAATGAAATGACTGAAATAGAATGAATGAAATAAGTGAAATAAGCGGAAGAGGCTGCCTGAACAAACATCTTTCCTGGAGTTAATGATTTTATAGGTATTTAATTTTCTTGTGTAATTATATTTAGTTTTTCTTTTCTTACATTTAAAGCTTTAATACAAAATAGAGATAGATTATTCAAAACTCTAAGATTAGAGCTATTTAGAAGTTTTGTAAGCTTGTATACACTAGGTCTTATATAAAAATATTTTTTCAAGTGAGTTTTCCTCAAATTATTATATAATGGGCATACTAGAATGAAATGAAATTCATCTTCTACTTCGTGTAAATTACAAAATGAACATTTTCTCTTTATACTTGGAAAGTAGGGCTTATACCGAAACTATTATCAAGGCCCGTGGGTCTCTTTTAATAAATGGCCGGTGCATAGATTACATGCTAGCTGATAATAGCTGAATGAATCGCAATTGGTAGCGTTTTATTGAGTAAACGTTTGTTTCATTTGTTGTCGTTTAGAAAAGTAGTCCGGTTCTGTACCCAGAATGCCCAAATTAGAAAGATGTGTATATGAAGAATGCCATCTAGCGGGGTATAATGAAGCAACCAGTGCCTTTTCAATAGTTTTGAATTTATGCAAATACGTTATAAATGCTTGTTAATGATGTAACAAAATGCAAATGCTCTCGACATTAAGAAAAAGAAGGTCCCTGGCTCGGCCAATCTACTTCAGAGGATTGATTGTAAACATTGCAACAGGGTTCATGCCTCTCTCATTACTGGCCATTGTTGTATTCACAATGATTATGTAGGAAAGCAAGCAGTGGCTTGGGAAGTATTTTGAAATTACAAAATCACGTTATAAATGATTTACTACATTCTAGGGACTTCCCAGAAAATAATAAAATTCATATTCTCCCGGTATTTCACCCTTATCCTGCTATATAACTGAAAATTAAATTTTCAATTCGATATTACTAACTTAAATATTGCTGTTTCAAAGTTATGTTTTGGGAAATAACATCTCCTTGTCGGACAGTGTAAATCAAAGATCAGACTGCACGTTCTGTGCAGTCTGATCTTGATCTACACTCTTCGCTAAAGGTCAGCTAGTCGCGCTTAGCAGCCAAGGGTTATTCATGAAAGGTCTGCAGCTCGGTTTCGTTATTTCCGAGTATTGAGGACAGTAATTGCGATAGTGTTCATTCCTCTCACACTGCAGGGTCCATATTCAACATTTATTCTTAAAATTCTGGGTCTTATTCTCCAATTTTTTTTCTTTTTTTTTTCAATCTGAAAGTAACAAAACTTCTGATTGGCTAAACCAAATGCTTTAGCCAATGAGAGGTTGTGTTACTTTTCAATCAGTAATTATAGAGTGCAAGACTAAGAACTTTTGTAAGAATGGTTGGTAAATACAGGCCTAGATCACCATTGATTTGACAATTATTATGTAGAAAAGCAACCAGTGGCTTGGGAAGATTTTTGAAATTACGAAATAACGGTATAAGTAATTTACTACCTTCTAGGGACTCCCCAGACAGTTACGAAATTTGTATGTTTCCGACAGACGAAGAAAAATATTGGATTCTTTAACTTTTGTTATTTTATTTCAAGGAAACGTTTTACGAGACATTAAACTTTATACCTTTACCAGACGGCAAAGTGATGGAATCGTCCAAATTGATAGAGCTTTGCAGGTGAAAAGTTATATGTCGCTAAAAGTATGTGATTTGTCTTGCAAATGGTAGAAAACATTGTTGAAACAGAAGAAAATGAGAGTAACCAGCATTTTCTACTTTTCCCACAATGTTTTCAAAAGCCTCCTTTCCCGGGATCTGTTGGTTTCTTGCAGAATCCCTGACACTCTTCACGGAACATTAGCCTCGATTTGAAAAATCCATATTGGACTTTTGCCTCGTTCTGAAAAAAAAAAAAACATACTGGACTCTGCAGGGTCCAATATGGAATAAGATATTCTTTACTCATGTGGTAGTTAAATTGTAGGTGTAAAATAAATTATGATATTACATGTACTCTCATTTACACAGAGCTACTGTAGCTCTTTGGGTATCTTGGAAGGGGAACGAATAGGTGAAGAGGGGTAGGAGTGTATGAAGGAAGGAAGAAAGGAAAGACAGATGCTAAAAGGCAAGCAACGACAGAAATAAACAAGTAACCAAGAAAGACCCAACTACAATTTTCTTCCCAATAGACAAGTGCGATTCTCTAAGTCAAATATAAACTTAAATGAAGATTAATCGGCTATCTGATCATACATGTAATTCATTACCTAGTAGTCTAGTAGCCGGTGTAGACTGAGGATGAGACTGCAGCATCTGTGCAGTCTGACCTTGACCTACACCGTAAGTAAAGGCTCCTATAAGGAGTGAAAGGGTTCATATGTATCCTTAACATGTAATCTCTGGACAGACAGAACAAAGTTCTTAACCTTTAACCCTTCACCAAGCAATCCCTGACCCTGAGATAGAAGCTTTCTGAAAACATTGTGGGAAAAGGAGAAAATGCTGGTAACCAGCATTTTCTCCTTTTCCCACAATGTTTTCTACCCTGCTAGAAACAAATTTCAAATTTTGAGCCACGTTTATTTTGTCGTCTGCAAGTGCTTTCAATTTGGACCAGTCTAAAATTTTGTCGTTTGGTAAAGAGTTAACCTGCTAATAAAAGAAATAAAAATTTCAAGTCGAAAGTAAAAACTCAAATTATGCTTTTTGAAAGGAAACTTTTGAAGTGAAGATACCTATTTATCAGACAATGTAAATCAAAGATCAGACTGCACATTTCGTGCACTTTGATCTTGATCTACGCTGACTGCAAAAAGTCAGCGAGTAGCTCTTTGCACCATATGGGTTAATATTAATCTGGCTCTAGAGAAAATGGTGACATGCACTTTTGAGGGTAGCACTCTCTAAGATGAACGTGTCGTCATTGTTATTGAAATGTCCTTTTTCTTGGTTTATAGGGAGCCTTAATGGTCTTCTATAACACAAAAATAGAGTTTATGTACCGCCATTTTTGTCAAGTTCTAGGATGAACACTTCTTTCGTTGTTCTAGGATAAACATCACGTTTCTTGATTGGGTCTCTCTGTGTGAGACAGCCCCTCCCTCTCTCCATCTATGTCTGTCTGTCTGTCTTTCTGTCTGTCTCTCGCGTGCAGTCTCACGTTCACTTCTTCCACATATCTTACACTCTTACACCTTCATTTCGCCATAGGCTCTTTTGGGCTATAAAGATCAACATCAGGCTCCAAGAAATTGCAGGCTGATCACTATGGATGAAATGAATTAATTATAGGCTATGGCTGTTTCTCAACCACACTTAGTTTTTCTTTTCTTAAAAAGAATATTGAAATTGAAAGTGGTTCCTTATTAACAAGAAGTTAGATCTACTACAGGAAAGAAAACCCAATATTTACACATGATGAAAAATACAGTTTTACAATTGCGATTATTTACGCCATCCGATAAATAAAGATCTAGATAAATAAAGAGAACATATTTGAAAAATAACCAGCGTAGGCCTATCTTCAAACTGCGAATTTGTCCATGGGAAAAAGAGAGTTAAACACGCCTACTTTAAGTATCACCTGATCTTTATTCGTGAACAAGCATCTGCGTAACTATTGTATTTGAATCGTTGTAGCATAGTTCGGAAAACAAATTCACTGAAGAGATCAAAGTCACAAAGTCCTTCTATAGTTTTTTCCTTACAGAATAAAACATCACTAGTTCTATCTTTCCCATTATATATAAATTTCAGAAAATGTCGAGTTTGGATCATATTGAACAAAGATGTTTTCCGTTCGTATAGTTCTATAACAAACCTAGACGCTAATGGCGGCCATACACCATCATACAAACCGAGTACCATCAGCAAGGGAGATAACGTCAAATCATGTCCTGAGTATAACACAAATCGCTCGCGTTGTCTCCCTTCTATGACGTCCTTCATTCGACGCGTAATTTCAAACATGATCGGATGGAGCATAACGCTAGAGTATCGTAAATAATACTGATTTGGATCTGAAGTCTGAGCTAGATCGGTGGCAATAGCTTCATCCCACATGTCACTAATGAGCGCAGAAGTTATACATTTGTCCTGGTTCCAGACAGAGCAGGGTGTCCTAGATCTGTGACACAATGCTGGTGCCAGTGCATCTAGAGCTCCACTCAACCATGGTAACTGTTCAACTGTGTTGTCAAATATATCTGCAAGAGTATTTTTTATCCTGGTATATGAGGTTCTGTTTGCCGAAAATTCCTTTTTAAACTTCTTCACCTGATGACTCAGATCCTTTCCATGTTTACAGAAACAGTTGTTCTCCTGAGTTGATCTTTGGGAGCAGAAAAATAAACTTCTCGAGCTGTCGATATTTAGATACTTTGCATTTAAGTCAGGTGTAAATCCGTAAAGAAATGCCACCGAACTTTGATATGTTCTTGATACTTCAGTACTTCTGACATATATCTGACTGGACAGAGCCAGTTTATAATCAAATAAACTAGAACTGTTGATATATCGTTGTTGAAGAAACTGTCCATTACGGATATGTTGATAAGCGCCCAAACTCGTCAGATCTGAGTTATCGCACTTGTCCTTATTTGGATACATGGCCCAGTTTAGAAAATGGCTCTTCCCTGGCTGCTTGCCCATTAACCGAGTCACTGTTGGTACAAACTGGTGGATTTTAGGGTCAGTACCGTTGTACCAAGTATCGAACTTGCAGCTGTACTCGCCTGGATCGTAGCCATGTATGTCGTGTATCGATGTTCTGTCACCGTGCCGGATAAACACATGGACTATTTTTAGCTGGTACCCTTCCGGCGTTTTACCTACAGATATACGAAATTCGGAATATTAAATCTATACGGCTTTATCAATAAATAGTATTTAATTTGGGGATAATTTCGAACTTAAGTGAAAGGTTATTGAATTATTGTTATCATTCTCATTTCTATGAACATAATTATAATCAAATACACATTAGTATGAATTTTTAGTATTGGATCATGACCGAAAAGCCAAGGGTGCGACACTGAAAGCTGAGTTGGTAAATCACGGAGCATTTCAGCCAAACGTAGTCGCGAAGGTTGATAATAGTTATTACAACAGGCTTCATTCCTCTCTCACTGCTGGTCATAGCTTTGATGATGGTTATGTGGAGAGAGTGGCTTGGATAGAATATTGTGTGGGGTGCTGGTAATAGAAATTGAGAGAATGGATAGGTGCAGCGATGTAACTCAAATAATGTTGAAAACGGCTTGAAGACCCTACAATAATTGAATCAAAGCAGTGAGCTTAAAATGGCGTCTAAAACCTTTGTCCTAATGAGGCTTAAAAAATTATATAACATTCTCTTCTGTTAAAGCAGGGTAAAAAAGTGTAAATATAGAAAAGTGCTTAACATGCAGTTTGCAATACAAAAATACCCCTAGTCGGACGAACGAACGGACGGATGACCGATTTCAGTGCACTCCTGAAAAGGCATGACGTAACTGGGTTGTGCGTGTAAAACAAACAGAAACAAACCTATACAGACCTTCTTCCCCATCGACTTTTGACTGCGTGTTACAGTATTTGATCATCATGGGTACATCATGAGGGCGGAGACCGTCTTGGCGTACGGGTGGCACTTTCGCTCCACCATACACCGAAAGTTTGTCTACAGCCAACGCCTCGTACCGAAACTTTCCACTTCCGTTAGGACGCAGTTCAATAAAAAGCTGTTTTCCACTGTCGAACCGGTTCTCTGTCTTCTCCAGCCTGACTAACAATATATCTGTAAACAGAATCATTTCAGACTATGAAATACCATATCTTTAACTATTATCTTGTTAATTAAGTAAAATGAAACTTTCAAGCCGATAGTAAAAACCAAATTTTTGCTATTTCAATGGTATTTTTTCGGGAAACATATCTCCTCATCGGACATTGTAGATCCACGATCAGACAGTAGGTTTTGTACAGTCTGATCGTGATCTACACCGTCCGCCAAAAGTCTTTGATTCGCGCTTGGCAGCCTTAAGTTTAACCCTTTACCCCATAAGGCATTTCTATGGCATCTCTTACTGACCCGACCCCAAATAACAGCCAGGATGAAGCCGTTTCTTATGTGTATATGACACCTTTAGATAGCACAGAAAACATTGTAACAATACTTTCAATAGGTGAAATTGCTCGTGACGAACAATTTCACCTTTTGCCACAATGTTTTCCAAAGACTTCTACAAGCAATGTGTAGAAATGAGTATCTGTGGAGTAAAGGGTTAAAATTTTTGAAGCCGTTATATAAACCAGTATGTACTCCTTTTCCCAAAATATTTCAAAACCCTTCTATCTCACAATCCTGCATGCATGACATATACGTAAATCATTTCAGACATCATTTGAATTTTGAATTAACATACCTCTCATGTACTTTCTAATTTCCCAATTAAATGTTAAAAGTGACCCTCTGTATCGTTTTGGGAGAGCAACCAGTGGCTTGGAAAGAGAGATGAGCTCAACAATATCAAAAGTGTACCAAAAACTTTTGCGTAGGTGCAAAAGCAGCCATGATATAATTCTTATAATCGGCGTCGTGTTGCACTAGATAAACCCTCATTCTAGCGATATTTATCTTGTTGGCGACTATAAAAAAAATAGAGTTCGTCAAGTTTATCAACATTGAGGGAGGTTAAGATGGCCAAAACTACTAAGTAGGAAGCGGAGAGTGTAAAGCAAGACCAGACTGCACGTATATGTATGAGAAAGCTGATCTTGCTTTACACTGTCCGCGAAATACAACTATGGTCGCAAACGCGGGATAAGGGTTAATAAATCTGAAAAAAAAATGGTTTTAAACTACAGGTACTCACGATTTTTTTTTTTTTACGAATTTACCTTTTTAAACTTCAATCAAATATTTTGGTACAGGGAATAGACATTGCCAAAATGTAAGTACCTGTGGATTAACACACTAATAATATGTAGTATTAACGACTCGAAACAAGTTTACTTACATGGAACAATGCCTATGAAACATAGCAAACAAACAACCTTCACAGTTCGTCTTCTCCAGATTATTTTCATTGCTTAAAAGAATGTCTCCGATCCCTGGATGAAAAATCCTGTGAACTGAGAAAAAAAGAATCAATCAATCAATCAATCAATCAATCAATCAATTAATATTTAGAATTTAATCATACTAACGTTATATAATGCAAAAACATTAAAATACATATGATATCCATAACTTAAATTCGATGACAAGGCAGCTGACCTTTAGTCTGGGAAGCTAACAATGGAGCCAAAGGTCGTCGATGTACAATGTGGGGATTAAGAGAAAAAATTCTCAACAGCTTACACCATTATATTGTTTATATCGGGATAGTCTAAAACGTGTACACCAATTGGCCTATCCAGAATATTTCGTGACAGTGTACATAACAATAACTATCTAAGTATTTCTCGAAATTGTACATTATATTGTAAATCGAAATATTTCTCGACAGTGCATTTCATACGGTTTATCGAAATGTCCCTCGACAGTGTTCCATTACATGGTTTATCAAAATATTTCCAGAACTGCAAATCACAATTCAGCTTTGCACTGACAAAATAGGGCTTCCTGCATCACCGTGATCCATGGTACCTAGCAAGCTATCACATACTTACGGATCTATTAGTCTACTTTTTTAACAACTGACTTTAACATCAGGTGGACTAGGCTTTGGACACAGAGAAAACTGACCAACAGCGAAAATTTTCGGCCCAGATCAGCCTGCGCGCATTGCGCAGGCTAATCTGGGTCGATAATTTTCGCAGATGCATTTTAAAGTCACCTTTTCAAATAGCATGCCTCACATGCTTCTAGTATTTCCACACAATGACAGCGGTATGGTCCATCAAAATACCGGTATCTCCTCATCGTGCACACCGTCCAGTTTATCGAAATACAGGGTGACCCAAAAAAAAATGAGACCCATGAACATGTTAATAAAAACTTTAATTTTCAGGCTACAGAAACCAAACATCACACATGTTATCTCAACTTAACGCAAGGCCTGCACACCAAGTTTCATTAGTCAGGGCTTATCACTTTCTGTTTAATGACGTCTTTCCATAATGTGCTCAAAATGAGCCCCTCAGCGCTGGCGGCACACTTGAACACGACGCGCGAAATTCTCAATGACTCGAACGCACTCCTCCTTTGGAATCTCACGAATCTTAGCAGTTATGGCCTTCTTCAACTCGTGAATATTTTGGAGATTATTCCTATAGACACTGAGTCATTGAGAACGTCGTGTTCAAGTGTGCCGCCAGCGCTGAGGGGCTCATTTTGAGCACATTATGGAAAGACGTCATTAAACAGAAAGTGATAAGCCCTGACTAATGAAACTTGGTGTGCAGGCCTTGTGTTAAGTTGAGATAACATGTGTGATGTTTGGTTTCTGTAGCCTGAAAATTAAAGTTTTTATTAACATGTTCATGGGTCTCATCTTTTTTGGGTCACCCTGTACTTCCATGAAATGCACATCAAGTGTTATAGCAAAATATTTCCGGACAGTGTTGATATATAGCTTGTCTAAATATGTCTCGATATTTCTCGCAACTGACTTGAGTTTAAAAAAAATACAAAAGCCTGAAAAAAAAAAAACATGAAATATTTCCTATTGCCTGGCATATTTCTTTCTATCTGAACGCTTGCAAGATATAGTAAAGCTTTTTTGATAACTCAAAACGTCGTTGTCTACGCATGTGATATTCTTCGAAGATTCGACTTGTCTGCTATGACGTGTAAGCCATCCCATATACTTGGGAAACGTAGGATCATACCGACGCTATTAACCAAGCCTGTAGGGGCTGTTTTAATAAATGGTCGGTGCATAGGTTACATGCTAGCTGATGATAGTTGAGTAAATAGCACTAGGTATCGTTTTTGAATTTAAAGCAACGGTTATGGTTTTGAAAAGTAGTCCGGTTCTTCACCTAGAATGCCCCAATTAGATATATGTATATTTGTAGAATGTCATCTAGCGGAAGATAATACTAACAACGTCTATATCGTTTAGGCCTATCCACCTAGCCCCAGTAGCTCAGTCACTAGCGTACAGGACTTGAGAACAAGTGGCTGCTGGCTCGATTCCTGGCTTGGACAATTTCTTTCCGAGGATTGATAGTCATTGCGACAGGGTTCATTCCACTCTCATCGCTGAACGTTGTTTCGACGATGATTATGTGGGAAAGCAGCCAGTGGCTTTGAAAGAACACTGTACGGAGTACTGGTAAAAGAAGCTCCAATAAAGCATGTATATGTGAAATGACAGCCGCCGGTGTAACTGAAATAATGACAAAAGCAACGTAAAACAGTCAACACCATACAGTCTGTCAGCTATTGTATTCATCTATTGGTCCTTTGTAAAGAAAGGAATCTCTGGAGTGGTTTAGAAAAGTTCCTGAAATGTTTAACCTTTTACTCCATAGATACTCGTTTCTACGCATTGCTTGTAGGAGCCTTTAGAAAACATCGTGGCAAAAGGTGAAATTGCTCGTGACGAGCAATTTCACCTTTTGTCACAATGTTTTCTATGCTATCAAAAGGTGTCCTATACATATAAAAAATGGTTTCATCCTTTGCTGTTGTTTAGGGTCAATTAAAGATACCATAGAAATGCCTTATGGGGTAAAGGGTTAAGAGGTATATCATTAGAAAGACACTTGGGTTTTCGAAATGAGGAGAAGATGGGTGAACGATGAATAAAACATGCCTTCTAAACACTATCAAGATAACGGGGTGCACGATGGGAATCGATATGTCAAATTAAACCTTGGCCTTCTGAATAAGTGAAAAGAAACGTTTAATACGATAGCAAAAACCTTAATTTTGCTACTTTAAAGGTATTTTGGAGAGGGATATGTCCTAATCGGACAGTACAGATCAAAGATCAGACTGCAGTCTGATCTAAATCAACACTGTTCAAAAGAGGTAAGTAAGTCGGGCTTAGTAGCATATGAGTAAAAGAAAAACGCCCATGCCTAGAGGATTGGCTTAGCCAGTCAGAACTCGCGTCACTTTCAAATCTAGACTCAGTCCCATAACGCAATGTCGTAAAAGTTAATGGGTTATTTCTAAAGTAGAGAACAATGCTGTTTGCATTTATGTGACATTCTGACGAAAAACAATCTAATTATCGCCTTGTGACGCAGCTTTTGTCATTTCTGAGAGAAAAATGACCTGGTCACCGAAGAAATCTTCATTGAAAGTGTTAAGCTCTTTACAAAACAACAGAATTTTAGACCTGATCAATTTGAAAGCATTTGACAAATGACAAGCTTAATAAAGCTTAACTTACAGTATTTGTGCTGTGACGGGTATAAATCACACAGTGAGGAAAGGAAAAAGCCCTAGTGACCACTGACAAGCAATTTCTGCTTCACCTAATGTGTTTTCGAAATCTTTCTTTCGTAGGTTCAAGATTTTCTACCCTGTCGAAGACACAAAAGCATCATTTTAAGCCGCCTTTAATCTGTCTAGCTAAAAGGATGTATCTTTAATGGTTTAAGTTGTAAAGAAACCGAATCATAAAATCACAAACTTACAACACACGCAAAACAACGCCATCCACTGACTATTTCCAGTGACAATGCCATAATAACCAATCACAGAACCACCATATTGACCAAGTGACCCAATACCTCTCTAATTCCAATATAATCCCTGTTGGTAGCTAGGATAAATAACTCGAAGCTCATTTGTAAATGTACAGGTTTCTTTCCCCGGCCTCAAACCACTTTGTTGTCACCTCCAGAGACATTTATTAGCACAATATTCTCTACAGACTGTACTTTTTCCAGCGAGGCTGAGTGTGCTGGATTTTGACCAACTTTTTAGTACCGATGAAAAATGAATAAATAGAAATTTGTGATTGGTCAAAAGTGAAGGCATGTTTATTGG
Organism: Tridacna crocea; assembly: GCA_943736015.1. Classification (NCBI taxonomy): domain Eukaryota; kingdom Metazoa; phylum Mollusca; class Bivalvia; order Cardiida; family Cardiidae; genus Tridacna; species Tridacna crocea. The sequence continues at coordinate 10,927,393 of OX031072.1, read as the reverse complement.
GCGGACCACTGCAGGCATATTTGCATTTATGAAACGACTATTACCAAGCGTTGCTACCGCTAATTATAGCCTAATATATAGCTACCACGGGGCCTTTTTTCATACCATAGTTAATGTACTAACTAAAATATAATTCTTTTCTCTTGCTATTTGGAAATTCAATATTTTTATACCACTTCTCAATTGAGAAAAAGAAAACAGCTAAAAAAAGGAGGGAATTGCTCATGAGATTAAGTACTGTTCATTATTTTACTTCATGTTGAGTCACAAAAGAGTTGCAATATTCATATCGTCTGTTTACTTCAAAAACCTCGTAACTACAACTTGAAACAAGCTGTAGATACGAGGTTTTTGAAGTAACAGTATCTCTAACAGTTTCTCGTGTGAGTAATTTCTCGTTCGGCCTCTATGTTTTCTACTTGTAATTACGTACTAAAACTCAATTCTGATTGATTACACAATTTTACATCGATTTCAATTGGAAATTTAGAGTAATCGACTACAAACTTGTTTGACGTTATGAGTTAACCTTTTACAACAGAGTTCCGTGGTGTAATGACACTTAAGTTTAAAGTTTTTCAAACCCTTAGGCTGCCAAGCACGACTCACCGACCTTTTGCGGACCGTGAAGATCAAGATCAGGCTGCACAGAACGTGCAGCCTGATCTTTGATCTTCACTGTCCGAAAACCGAGATGTTTCCCCATACTTTAATAAAATGGTATATTTATGCTTTTACTATCGGTTTCTTTTCATTTATTTAGCAGGATAAAGGTTTAAAAAATGTTTAATCAAAGAGAAAACAATCGTAGAAGGCATTTTTTCTCTTCTAACAATGTTTTCTACCAAATTAAGAAACAAATTCCAATGTTTTAGCCACATTTAAATTGTCGTCTGCAACTGTTTTCAATTTGGACAAGTCTAAGATGATTGTCGTCTGGTAATGAGTTAACGCGAAGCGGGAAAATCCTCCAGGGAGAGAGAGCCCTGCTGTTTCTGATTGTGTGACATTCTGACATGAAAAAATCTAATTATCGCCCTGTGCCACGATTTTTTTGTCTTACGGGAGATAAAATAACTTCCCTACACTAGGGAAACGTATCTGTGCGGAAAAATAATGCCGGCTTTCATACACTAGGGAATCTTGGAATTTTATATGGTTAGCCCAGTAGATGGCTGTTTCTTTCTACATATGGTCTTGGTGTCACAACACTGTGTTCTTGCTACATTTAACTCATTACCAAACAACAATATTTAAGGCTTGTCCAAATCGAAAGCGTTTGCAAACGACAAAATAAAAGTGACTGAAAATGTGAAATTTGTTTTGTGAAGGGTATAAAACATTGTGGGAAAAGGAGAAAATGCTGGTTACCAGCATTTTCTCCTTTTCTCACAATGTTTTCTAAAGGCTTCTTTCTCAGGGGTGTCAAAAGTAGGGATTGTGTGGTAATGGGTTAATATCTACAGAACATTTCAGTTTTTGGCGCACTGCTGTGTGCGACGTCCTTCAACCGTTTTCTTTTTTACTTCAAAGACAAATGTCCTTGAAAAATTAAAGCGAAAAAACGGCCCGCGTCCAGGTGGTAAACCATGTTACTTTATGCGGTCTCTATGGTCACAGGTACAAAATATTTATTAAAAAAAAAAGTTGCACTCAACTTTCAACAGTAATCATAAGTCAACACCGGAAACACGTTTTCTCTCATAAAAGAGGGCAGCACAAATGCCGACGGTTAAATTTTCAAACGGAACAAATTTGGACTATCACAACCCGGAAGCAGTTGAAAATGATTATAACACAAGTTACTGTTGAGTGATTTACACCATGGATTTACAGAGTGAAAAATACTAGCAAAATTTATGCAGTTGTTTCTTTTTTAATTCGAAAACATGTTTTTTATTATGCTGAATTAAAAGTATTTAAAATGGTACAGCCTGTGAGCAAATCAGCATTAATTTTGTTCCGTCTGTGGCTTGTTATTTTCGACCGTCTCTAGGCAATTTCGTTCTAACACGAACTAACCAACAAAACGGTCTCATTTTCGCTTCTAATCCACCTTACAAGAATGGATTTGTCAAGAAAATTACAGCCTTTTTTCTCATCTCTCCCAAAATTGTTTCGAGGCTTCTCCCTGTCTCTCTCTTTATTTCCAAACAACAGCGATTAACAAACCCGAAGAAAAAACATTTTGAATGCATCGGGGGAGAAGGAGAAAATGCTGGTAACCAGAAAACTACACAAGTACTCGGCCAAATTTGTGGCTCAGTGACAGTTCCAAAGTTGACACCCGCTCCAAGGTATCGAACTCGTGACTCTATGGTTGCGGGGCCGACGCTCTATCTCAAGACCTTGGACACAACATGCTTGCAGAAAAAAAGTATAGCAAAACTAGAATAAAAATTGTAATTAATACTTTTTTTTTTACCACTGAAGCTGTATAATACCAACATTTGACAGATTGCTCTGGCCAGTATTCACCGACCATTCATGAGAATATTCTTAGTCTTATTCTCAAAGGTTTTCTAAATTTGTAAATAACACAATTTCTGATTGGCTAAACCGACTGGTTTAGCCAATCAGAGGTTGTGTTACTTACAAATTTAGAAAATTCTGGAGAATAAGACTAAGAATATTCTCAAGAATGGTCGGTAAATACCGGCCCCGCACTACATTAGCAGACTCGGAGTAATTGGACTAATAATACCAAGACTTTTACATGGAATGAGTTCAATTTGTCTGCTGTTTGACCTCCGAGTTGTTTACTTGGCGGCTATAGGCATTTGACTGTCCAAATTAATCCACGAAAATCAAGTTAATACTTTTGTGCACGTTGTGGTTGTTCTTTTCCTTTGAATGTGAACTGTTTAAAGTATGACCTTTAGTAATGATTTGTCTAATGAAAAAGTACTTCACAGTGCTGTCACGACGGTGCCGTCACAAGTCTAATGGCAAAAAGCACGAAAACAAATGAGCACAATAACAGAAAACCTCCCTTTAAGAAAGTTTCAGTCTTATTGGCTTGGAAATCGGCTTAAGTAGAGCTGTCAATCATGCCATTTGTAATGAAAACTTTATTAAATAGAGACTCTCTTTTTTGCGACATTTTAAGTGATTGCCTTCTATTAGATAGTATAAGTGAGTTTCAGCGAACATTTTCTGATTGGGTTCTTTCAGGGTCCGTTCAGCTTTTCCAGCTAATTTAAACACAGTTCACCCTTAGGCCGTTATATGAGATTCTGTGGAAATTCGCAGACAATGTAGATCAAGATCAAACTGCACAGAACTGTCTGATACGATGAACTATTTCCAGCATAAAGAAGACAGCCAATGTTATCATAGCCGTATTTCAATCTCGTTCATAAACGAAGTGGACCCACTCCGCACCTTTGGTGCTTTGAAAACTTAAGATCTTTTTTACTGCTTAAACAAGCAATTAGAGAATGTACTTCGTCATCGATTTGAATAAAGTAGCGTTTCGCTTATATATAACTGTACACAGAGGCTAAAAACCCGGATCGGATGACGAGGACTGGGCGAATTTCTGTTCTTCTCTAAACTCTTGCTAAATAAGTTAACTTCAAAGCTGACAGTAAAAGAAACGCATAATGCTACTTCAACCGTATTGATTTGGTGAAAAAATATCTTCTTGTCAGACAGCATTGATCCAAGATCAGACTGCAAGTTCTATGCAGTCTGATCTTGGATCTACACTGTCTGCAAAAGGTCAGTGAGTCGCCCTTAGCAGACTAAAATTGATCAAATTTTCCTAGTTTCCTTGAACAGAATGGTTCATCTGTACAGTTTCATTCAATATTTATAGCATAAATTGGTCTGTTGGTTGTTCATATAAATAGGCGCTTTCTTCATAAAGAACTGTATCTCTTTAACACCAATACATGTACTTTTAAATTAGTATCTTTTACAAGAGCTGACTCAATTTTTAAGTATACGGCTACTAAGCGCCACTCATCGACCTGTGTAGTCTGATCTTGGATCTACCTTTCGGATAAGAAGATATCTTACCCCAACGAATAGTTATTATATCATATCGTCACTGTACAGAATCTCAAGTCACATACAATGCATACTAATACTTCCGGTCCTACACTGTGCTTTCATTCTAACTTTTTATAAATAATGTCGCCTTTTATTAAATGTTTTCAAAGGAACTCGCTATTATTTTTCCAGGAGGTACCTGTAACTGTTAGACGTTTCAAAAAGGATAATATTTTCGTCTGCAGAAGAGCTGTCAATTTGAGACGAAGCAGACCGTCTAAAATGAAGTGACATTTACAGACACAAGGAATTGTCTTCAAATTTGCTGTTTTATTTCTTTTTGCCTTTTCCAAAATAAATTGCTTTAGGTTTTTTACACGTAGTGCGGACATTTCAGTCCATACGCTATAAATGCAAGCATTTCCCCAGCTCACAAAGGCTGACATACGGGGAAACTTTTTGCCATTATTCAAATTTCTGCATGTCAAAGGACCTTTTTATCGCCATATCGGGTCGATTTTTACACTAAATGGTAATTATGAATCTCTATAAACCCTTTAAGGTTTAAGGAAAAGGAAAATATGCTGGTTTCCAGCAATTTCTTCTTTTCCAACAATATTTTCTACCCTATCAAAGCCGTATTCAAAGACAATTTACTTGAACAAGGCATATGAAATTTTATGTCTGCACGTGCTTTTAATTTGGACGAGACTACGCCTTTTAACGACCCTGAGGAAGAAGCCTTTTGAAAACATTGTAGGAAAAGGAGAAAATGCTGGTAACCAGCATTTTCTCCTTTTCCCACAAAGTTTTCTACACTATCAAAGCAAAATTGCGCCATTTGAGCCACTTAGAAATTGTCGTCTGCAACTGCTTTCATTTTGGATTGGCCTAAAATTTTGCTGTGTGGTAATCTATGTGATGAATTACTGGCTATGGTGGGTCATGAAGTTGCATTAAACCCCCTTTTGCCAGAGCACAACTCAAATATTTGTATAATCTTAGTAAACTGATCGTGTCGCCATGTTGAAGAAGTTAAATATCTGGACACGTGACCCCTACGTAATTTTTTACGTAAACGTTCTATAAAATCGTAAATTTATCGGAGATCTTTAACCCTTTACTCCATACATACCCATTTTGACTTATCAACAACAGACAGCTTTTGGAAAAACATTGTGGGAAAAGGAGAAATGGCTGTAATTTCCCACAGTGTTTTCCACTCAATCAGATATTTGTATCCTCATTTGTCCATATTTTTGACGTCATATCTTTATTTGCTGCTGAAATGGAAGAGCCTTACATTGGCATATCAGGTAAAGGGTTAACTAGTTCACGTAAAAAGAGGAATGCTCATCAACAGACATGTTACCCTTTGACAACAAGTCAAACTCATGGACTAGTCCAATTTGAAGGCATGTGCAGATGACAAATTAAATGTGCCTAAAAAACTAAAATTTGCCTTTTGAAGGGTAGAAAACATTGTGGGAAAAGGAGAAAAAGATGGTTTTCAGCATTTTCTCCTTTTCTCCACAAGGTTTTAAAAAAGTGATTTCCCCTGGGGCATAAAAACTTGGGATTGTGTGATAAAGAGTTAATTTGGTGGTACAATTTAAGTAAATAAAGCTCTATACCAAACAATCCATTCTTTAGATGACTCTGAGGCTGAATGCTCTTGAAAATCTGGTGGGAAAAGGAAAAATTGCTTGTTATCAGCATTTTCTTCTTTTCCAAAAACATTTTCTACCCTATCAAAGTCGTATTCAAAGACAATTTTAATTTGCTAAGAGATTAATAATACGACATTACCTTTTCTCTACCACATTGTGGGTGAAGGAGAAAATGCTGGTTATCAGCATGATAAAGGAATAAAAATTGTTATGTGTGGAAAAATCTATCAATCCATCAATCTATCTATAAATCGATCAATCTATCGATCGTTCGTTCATTGACAATGACGATAGCATTTTCGCCTGCATATTTAACCCTTTACTCCATAGATACTCATTTCTAAGCATTGCTTGTAGGTGCCTATAGAAAAGATTGTGGCAAAAGGTGAAATTGCTCGTGATGAACAATTTCACCTTTTGTCACAATGTTTTCTATAATGCTATCAAAAGGTGTCATATAGACTACATATAAGGAACGGCTTCATCCTTGCTGTTATTTAGGGTCATTTAGGGATACAATAGAAATGCCTTATGTGGTAAAGGGTTAAACAAAAAATAGTAGACAATAAAGATTCAAAATCAGCTTGTACGTTCTGCAAACACTGCAAAAGCTACTTATACTTATAGCCTAGTCACAATAGCTGTCAAAAGTAAACTAATTGTATGTTTCAGTGCATTTAAATTAATTGTCATTAAGAAGTATATACAATAACAGATTTCCATCATGTCAACAATTTGAATTTTAAAACAGGTCTTTACATTTGAACAACCCTATGTTTTTTTTCTCTCTCTCTCTATTGGACCTTCAAATCGCCATTTGCAGCGCGTGAAAGAGAAAACTTTTACCTGTAGATAAAATAAAAGCATTAAAAAAATTACCTGAAATACTAGAATCTCACATGCTTTATATTTTGTAGTTTGTAGATCTATTCCTGACCAACTTTGTCCGGTCGCGAATTTGTCTGGTGACGAAACGTGAATTTATTGTTGTCTTGTTGAATACCCGGTATATAGATCTAGATTTTCTTTACGGAAATAGTCCAAAATTAACTACACACATAGGTTGTACTGTAAAATCGAAAAAATCATATTCATACATTCAATAGTATACACATATAAACTATTTTTGCAATATTAATGTGTATTCGCGCATACACATGGTAGTGTTTACAATGACGTGCTATCTACTTCATCATATTTTCCACACTGAGATGCAGATCGAAGTTTTCTCCTTATTTATCCAATAACCAAACAGACAGCGAGCCACAGCCGAGCGGCTATCAACCCGTGGATAGCTGGAAAGATAAATTGGTATTTTTCACTCGAAGAAAAATATCTCAATAAGACTATTTCTTGTCTGCATGGAGTGGACAGGGTACGCAATAAACAGGCCGCAAACATGTCATTTGTCTCGGTAGCAGACGACAGTCTTGTAAACTTGTCTACCTTGAAAGCTTTTTCAGATGATAAATTAAGTTTGGCTCGATCAATGGGATTTTGTCTATAAAAGGTTAAAAAAAAATGATTGAAGGAAGTGAAAAATAAAATGCTGGTTACCAGCATCTATTTCTTTTCCTTCAATGTTTTCAAGTTTTCTTCCTCAGGATCATTTATTTATGGAATGTTTTCCAATCTTACATGCCAGTCGATGGCTTGCACCTGAGAACAAAGGGTCGTGGGTTCGATCCCTGGCACGGCCAATTTCTCTCCGAGGATAGATTATAATAACTGTGATAGGACTCATTCCTCTCCCACTGCTCCCACCCTCAACGATGGTTATGTGGGAAAGCAGCCAGTGGCTTGGAAAGAGTATTGTGTGGAGCATTGGTAAAAGAGATTCCAGGAAAGCGTTGGTAGTTGTACTGGTCGCCGTGATATAGCTGAAATAATAATGAAAACGGCATCAAGCATCAATCAATCAATCCAATCTTTCAATCAATCAATCAATCAATCAATCAACCAATCAATCAATCAATCAATCAATCAATCAATCTTTCATAGTGACCTCTGTGAATTTGTTGTAAAAACTTTATAAGCCTATAAGCTTTCGTTCTTATCCTTTTCTTCAGTATATCAAATTTTGTCATGTGATGGTTTTGTATTTTTTTCTGTGAACTTGTATAGTGTACTTTTGTATAAAATATGTTTAAAATAATTTGCTGTAAATGATTTTGATTACGATGGGCGTCGCTTTCCGAATTCTTCAAAATAAATATAAATCAGCCATGCTCTGGCAAAACGGGGCTTAGTGCATCTCCGTTATACCAGCCCAAGTCAACACATACTTATGGATCCATACCCCCCCTTTTTTTTATAACTAACTTAATCATGAGGCAGACTGGTCAGACAAACAGAAAATCTACCAAGAGCGAAAAGTTTGGGCCAAGGTTAGTCTGCGCGGATTGCATATACTGACCTGGGTCGATACTTTTCGCAGATGCATTAACCCATTACCACACAATCCCCACTTTTGACGCCCCTGAAAAAGAAGCCTTTTGAAAACACTGTGGGAAAAGGAGAAAATGCTGGTAACCAGCATTTTCTCCTTTTCCCACAATGTTTTCTACCCTTCACAAAATAAATCTGTAATTTTTCATTCACTTTTCTTTTGTCGTCTGCAAATGCTTTTAATTTGGACCAGTCTAAAATTTTCTCGTGTGGTAATGAGTTAACCACTCTTTTCGCAGAGCACAGCTCAGATAGTTTGATCAAACAGAACTGGAGAACCGGTCGCTCTCCTTCTGTGGAATCCCTCCGTTTCCATATGATTCTAGAGGGCTCCTAACCTGGTACTCAGGCAACAACGTACACAAGTATAATAATACTACAGAAATATATGCTGTTAACTTGCCCTTTATATACAATTCAGGCGTGAAATCAGACGTAGGGAACACAAGTTAGCTTCTTTATAAAAGAAGCCTGGAGAGGTCAGCATCAATCTTTTCACATAGTTTATTGGCTTTTAATTTCAATACATTCTGGTGCATGAAAAATAAAAAACAGCTAAAAAAGCCGCCGTGTAGAAACCTCATATGCTTTTTTCAGCGGTATTCTTTCTCTTTTTTAGCGAAATTCTTCTCATTTTTTTCTTCTGCTTAAATTTATTCGAAAAATCACAATTATTTGAGATGCTATTTTCAACCATGGCAAATTAATATAACATTTTTTTTTGTGAATTCTTAATATAAAAAAAAAATAAACGTCTATTTCTTGTTTCGTGATTTCGCTTTATTTACAAAACCATGACGAAACAGACTGTGTATCAGAACAATTTCGAAAGAAAAACGGACTTAGACAGCAAATTCTGTGGCAGTCTGCCTTTTAAACTCACCACTGTTGGTCTGATGACCTCTCCAATTATGTTACTGTATTTGTTTCGCAGTTTTACTATCAACCCTCATTCTGCGAAATAAAAGAAATGAAACTTTCAATCGTATAGTGTAGATGCAAGATTTACACAGTGACCTCTCCAATTATGTTACTGTATTTGTTTCGCATTTTTATTATCAACCCTAATCCTGCTAAATAAACGAGATGAAACTTTTAATCGGATAGTGTAAATCCAAGATCAGACTGCACATTCTGTGCGGTCGTTCTGTGCTGTCTGATCTCGATCTACACTGTCCGCAAAAGGCCAGTGAGTCGCGATTAATAGCTTGAGGGTTAATTGACATTCTTCTTTTTTTTTTATCAAACTGCTCTATTTAACGGACTGATATCATTCTACAGTGTTCGTCTATGATATTGGAGGAATTCTCGCGGGAAATCTACCGCGGCGATATCAATTGGTTTACTAAGCACTGTAACATGCGATGGTTCCGGATAACGAGTCATATTGTCAGTTTTGTATCTGATATCAAGACAAAATGACTGATAGATATGGGCAGTTGTATTATTCGATACGGAAGCCCCAAGGGGCCACCGCATCAAAGACTGCTTGTTCGTTTATAAAAAGAATTACAAAACATGACGATATATCTGTGATTATATCGTATCTTTCTTGTTCTAGTGGTCTGAGTGATATAGGACCCGAGGTAGTATTCACCAACCAGTCTTAACCCTTTACCAGACGACAAAATTTTGACCCTGTCATGATTTAAAGCATTTGCTGACGATAATTTCAGTGTGGCTCAAATAGTGCAACTGTTTATCGATAGCACAGACAACATTGTAGGAAAAGGAGAAAATGCTGGTTCCCAGCTTTTTCTCCTTTTTCACAATGTTGTCAAAGTGCTTCGTGCCATGGTTCGTCAAAAGTCTTCATTGTAAGGTAAAGAGAACTTTATTCTTAACCCTGGTCCTGCTGAATAAATAAAATAAAGTTTTCAAGCCGGTAGTAAGAATATGAATAATGCTACCCAATGCTTGTTGTTTTTTTTTAATTATCTCCTTATCGGACAGAGTACATCTAAGTACAGACTGCACGTTTTGTACAGTCTACTCTTGATCTGATACTGTCAGCATTAAGGCAAATGCATAGCGCTAAGCAGCTTAGGGGTTAAATACAAGTCTTGTTGGTTCTGTGCAGGTCTTTTTTAAAACTACTTATATTTACAGGTCAAGTGTTGGTTCTGCGAAGTTCTCTTTTAAAACTACTTATATGTAAAAGTCGAGTGTTGGTTTTGCGTAGGTCTCTGTTAAAACTACTTATATGTGCAAGTCAAGTATTGGTTCTGGGCTGTCTTTCTTAAAACTTCTTATGTGTACAAGTCGAGTGTTTGGTTCTGCGTCGGTCTCTTTTACAAAACACTTATATGTACAAGTTGAATGGTGGTTCTGTGAAGGACTCTTTTAAACGTCTGAAATTTATCAGTCAGGTGTTGGTTCTGCATAGGTCTCTTTTAAAACTAGTTGCATATACAAGTCGAGTGTTGGTTCTGCGTAGGTCTCTTTTAAAACTCGTTGCATATACAAGTCGACTGTTGATTCTGCGTAGGTCTCTTTTAAAACTACATATATGTACAACTCGAGTGTTGCTTCTGCGTAGGTCTCTTGTGTTTGTTCTGCTTAGGTCTCTTTTAAAACAACTTATATGTATAAGTCGAGTTTTCGTTCTTTGCTGTCTTTTTTAAACTACTTATGTACAAGTCGAGTTTTGGTTCCGCGTAGGTCTCTTTTACAACATTCAATGTGTACAAGTCGAGTCTTGGTTCTGCGCAGGTCTCTTTTAAACGACTTATATGTACAGGTCCAGAGTTGGTTCTACGCAAGTCCCTTCAAAAAGACTTAATGTTCAAGTCCAGTGTTGGTTCTGCGCAATGTCTTTTTTAAAACTACTCATATGTACAAGTCGAGTGTTGGCTCTGCTTAGGTCTCTTTTAAAACTACTGATACAGGTCTCTTTGGGTCACTAAAACCGGCTGGGTATCAGGTATCGGTCTTTACGGATGACCGATTTATCTGTAAAAGTGACGCAAAATATATTTCAGTTATATTTAGCTTTACGACAGACGATATAGTTTTAGATTTGTGCATAATAAAAGCTTCTGCAAACGACAATTTGAAAATGGTTCAAACAACCAGATTGATCTTCCATCTGGTAGAAAACATAGACAACGAGAATATGACGATTTACTAGCTTTTCCTTCGATGTTGTTTTCAAACGTTTGCTTACCTAAACCTTTGCTTAACTCTTTACCAAATGACAAAAGTTTAGACTGGCCCAAAATCTAAACATTTGCAAGAGACGAGTTAAATGTGGCTTATTTGAGCGAATTTATCTGTAGAAGTAGGCATAATGAAAAACCTTGTGGAAAAAAAGGAGAAATTGCTGGTTAACAAACGACAAAATTTCAGATCGAAGTTATTTGTAGACGACAATTTAAATGTGACTCAAATGTTGGAATTTGTCCGTGATAGAATAGAAAACATTGTGGGAAAAGGAGAAAATGCTGGTTACCAGCATTTTCTCCTTTTCCCACGATGTTTTCGAAGCTGGTCTTTTTCGGGGGAGTTTGGGAAAACTTGGAATCGTGTGGTTAATACATAACTAAATCTGTATGTTAGACCGGGGTTTAGTTTACTTCCGTGATGCGTAGTTAGTTAGTTACGAAGGGAACTACGGGGTGAACAAGCAAACATTATGTTAAAAAGATGGATAGAAAAAAATAAAAGAACCTGTTACTGTTGGTAAAAACCAAAACTAAACATAACCTAGCTTAAAGTACAAACACCAAATATTTTCTAAATATTTTCAAGATATTTATTTAATCATATTTAACCAATGAAATGAACACGAAATCAACACCCTGAAGTCATGTGAAAGATATAAAGTGAAATAGATTACACAGGTTAATTGTTTATGGAATATTCTTCTAATTTAGTTGTTTAATGCAGTTTTTATTTACAATCACTTAAGTAACTATGTCGTTAGTGTTAAGCTTCAGCGGTTGCAACCGCTTTTGAGATCGGAATTGCAAAGGAGGAAGACTTAACGGTGTTTTACCGAAACAAAATCTTACAAAGGTGTATTATTCAGAGATCGACCTGACATTTTGGGAAACCAGAATTAATCTGGCGCTCCTACTTTTGGGACAAAAACTAGGTCAGGTTCCAAATTTAAAAGCAGATCTGAATTCTATTAATGGAAATAGGTGAGTAAATCCCATTGCCTTAAAATAGGTTGATTGTGTTGGAGTTTAACGCCTTTTTAACAGCTTTGGTCATATCATGGCGGTCGGTGACGCACATGTGTTTCCTGGCTTTCTCATACCAGTACTAACACTACTTTCTTTCCAAAGCCACCGACTACTTTTCTCACATGCTTCAGCAGAGGTGAGAGGCGAAAATACGCCAGAAAGAAAGTTTGCCTCAACCGGGTATCGAACTCACAAACCACCAGGTCATGAGTCCAACGCGCTCACCACTGAGCCACGCGGGCGGGTCCTTGAATTAGGCAATGATATACAGATTGTCACCATCAAAATAATTTCCATTCTTTTTAAATGGTATGATATACATTTAACCCTTTCCCAAACAAGCCCTGGTTTTTACGTGTCTGCAGTTAAAGTCTTTCGAAAACACTGCGGGAAAAGGAGAAATTGCTCGTAACGAGCAATTTCTCCTTTTCCCACAGTGTTTTCTACCCTTTTTGAGAACTTTCTGTCATTTTCTCAAAATATAAAATTGTTGTCTGCAAACTCTTTCAGTTTGGTTGAGTCCAAAATTTGTCGTTTGGGAAAGGGTTAAATGCGTTGAAAGACCTGATTTGTTTACATTTGGCCTTTATTATTATAACTCTGTCCCTGTCTGTCTGTCTGTCTGTCTGTCTCTCTCTCTCTCTCTCTTTGTGTACTTTAACAGACAATAAGCATCAAGATCAAAGTATTGAATAATAAATATCAAACAGACAATTTAAACAACCAACAATTTATCATGAAAGACTTATGTAATTGTTATGAAAACTAAATGACAATATTGAACGATATGAAACTAATATACCACCCAGCCTTTTGGTCGCATTAGCTACAAGAAAAAACTTGTACCTTTTGCGTAGACCAAGATCAGACTGCACAGAACGTGCAGTCTGATCTTATATCCACACTGTCCGCCTCATCAGTCTGTTTTTAGACTAAGACTTCTTTATTTGCTTCAGCCTTCGGAAGACACAAACGTAGATCTTTGTTTCTTGTGACCTTGTACCAAATGGAAAACCAGAAATACCGAGTATTTACAACCAGGAGAAAGAAGACTTTTGAAAACATAGTGTGGAAAAAGATATAAATTCTGGTTACCAACATTTTCCCCTTTACCCACGTTTTTCTTTCCTTACTAAAACAAACTCTCAGCGTCTGAGTTATATTAAATCTGTGGTCTGCAAACGTTTTCAATTTGGACGGGTCTAAACTTTGTGATCTGCAGGACAAAAAATAATTTACATATGAATTGGATGTGTTTAACCCCCCCTCCCCTCCCCGAACGCTCCTTACTGGAAACCCAAGATAAACGTCATGGATAACTTTGCGGACGACGTAATTCGGGCTTAGATTACACACAGCGTTCATCCTAATCTAGAAAACACGGGACTGAATACATAAAAAAAAAGGAAACCATTGCACTCTGCTTTAAATGAAAAATAAAGATAAGAGAAATGATGTTATGTATTTGAACAAATGCGTGTTTACTTAAATGTGACCCACCACGTTAAAAGGGGCCTTATGGGAACTGCGCAAAGTGTCAACCCTGGTCAGACTGCGCGAATTGCGCAGGCTGACCAGCGTTGACAATTTTCGCTTTGATAAGATTTTCTGTGTGAAAAGTGGTCATTGTACATTTTTATACAATTATTTTTGAATTAATCAACTTAAACTGACCTTCACTATCGTTGATATGTTTTCATCTAATTGATGTACAGGATTCCCAGATGGTCCCTTTTCGCGTGATGGGTCACAAATGATAATAAAGAAACACACACCCACAAATTAAGCGAAAACCGATCCTTTAGAATAAGAAATAATTGTAAAAATTAAAAATAGGTATTTTGGTAAATAAATGAATCTCTAAATAGAAATTATGTAAATATGAGCAAAATTTGTTCCCTGTTTGCTATATTTTTCCTGCATTATTGTAAATGCGAACCTAAGCAACTTGCAAAAAATGAAAAATGAAATAATTAGGGGACAGTGTAGCTCAAGATAAGACTGTACAGAATGTGCATTCTGGGCCCGTATTCACCAACCATTCTAAGAACCTTCTTTGTCTTATTCTCCAGAATTTTCTACATTTGTAAGTAACACAACGTCCGATTGGCTAAACCATTCAGTTTAGCCAATCAGAAGTTGTGTTACTTACAAATTTAGAAAACTTTGAAGAATAAGACTAGGAATATTCTCAAGAATTGGTGGTGAATACGAGCCCTGATCTTGGACTCTCCAAAATTTAGTGCGGTATTATGGTCAAAAACAAGGTCGCATACTCAATTTATCAAATGACTCATTTGTTTACCAACCGAACCTGTTTTTTCACTCATATAGCATTTGTAAATAGATCATGTTCCGTAATACATGATATCAGTCAAGCTATCAACTACTTATGAATCTACAATAGCCACTTCGCATAATCATGCGATAGAGCGATCCTTCGACATGTAGAAAAATTAACCAGTAGCTAAAAGTTTCGACCCAGGTTAGATTGCGCGGATCGATACTTTTCACAGATACATTTAGCCCCCTTTTGGAGAAGTTTGGCACAGATGTTTGGCCAAGTCACTTGCCTGATGAATTATGACATTTGTTATTTGCTGTATTGTTCTAAATTTACCTCGCTGTGAAGTAAGAAAAGCAAATTTTTTTGTTGGTAAGAATGACCAGAAATAGCACGATTTCAATTCAGCACCACGAACAGTGCTGATCCATCTATCAGAATTACACGTTTTGTGCTTTCTGATCTTGGATCTACACTGTTCGTAAAGGCACATGGGTTTTGGTCACTATATACGTAAAGTGATTCGTTTAACCCATTACCACACAATTCCTACTTTTGCCGCCCCTGAGAAAGAAGCCTTTTGAAAACACTGTGGGAAAAGGAGAAAATGCTGGTAACCAGCATTTTCTCCTTTTCCCAGAGTGTTTTCTACCCTTCCCAGAACAAATTTCAATTTTTCAGTCATGTTTATTTTGTTGTCTGCAAATGCTTTCAATTTTGACCAGTCTAAAATTTTCTCGTGTGGCAAAGAGTTAAACAGTGGATTGCTGGCCGTTTACAAGCAGTAAACTATTAGGTCCTGAGTCATTTGTCACTTGAATTGGTGCCTTCTCGGTTTTATTGATATGCAGCAGAGCTCTGAAAAATTTCTTAATCTTAGCTTTCTGCCACAAACATATTGCGACAATTATTAAACCAAAACCGATGAGGGCTGACAAGCTGATAATGATGATGATCAAATCTACATCTGATTGTCCTGGTCGGTTTCCTTCTACTGTTTGTTTGGGGGAAATGTTTTCGGTGTGTTTTGGCTTCTCTATTGTTGTTGTTGTTGTTGTTGTTGTTATTGTTGTCGTTGTTGTTGTCAGACTATCAATGTAATCTGCAATATAGGTAGAGGAATTTCAATTATTTATATCATCTGGACTGATGATTGATTGGTTGTTTGGTATTTAGCGCCGTTTTCAACTTTGTTTGAGTTATATCACGGCGACAAGTGCAAATATCCATGCTTTCCTGGAGTCTCTTTTACCAGTAGGCTAACTCTGCGCAATAGGCTTTCCAAGCCACTGGCTGCTTTCCCATACAACCATTGTCGAGACGATGGTCAGCGGTGGGAGGGGAATGACTTCTCTCGCAATGACTTTTATAAATCTTTGATCTCTTCTGTGCGATAAGGAGATACTTTCCTCCAAAAATAAAGTTTGATAAAAGCATTGTTTGGGTGTTAACTATTGGCTTGGAAGTTTCGTTTAACTTAATTTAGTAGGATAACGATTAGTTTGACTAGTTCGTGATTCGAATTTGTCGCAATTCGACTTTATCATGTTAACCATTTACCACACAATCCCGACTTTTAACTGCTCTGTGAAAGCATTGTGGGAAAAGGAGAAAATGCTGGTAACCAGCATTTTCTCCTTTTCCCACAATGTTTTCTTCCCTTCCTAAAACAAATTTAAATTCTTTAGTCACATTTATTTTTCGTATGCAAATATGCTTTCAATTTGGATCAATCTAAAATGTTGTTCGTTTGGTAAAAGAGTTAAACTTTATCCTGCTGAATAACTAAATTGAATTTTTCATTTCGATAGTAAAAACCAAATATTGCTATTTCCGTGTTATTCTTTTTTTTTTTTTTTTTTTGGGGGGGGGGAGGGGGGGCACTGTCTGCTTATCGGACAGTGTAGACCCAAGATCAGACTGCACGTTCTTAGCAGCCTAGGGTTAAATAAGCCTCACTCGGAAGAAAAATCTATCGTGGGATTGTTCATTTTAAAACAAGTACATCTGTATAAAAAAAAAACAGTTTAATCATGTTTCTTGTAAAACTATACTCTGAAAAGCAATAAACCTAAGATTTTAACATAATTCATAATGATGATGATGATCATGATGATGATGAGTGAGGTGGAGGACGACGACGACGAAGATGATGATGATGATGATGCGATTAATCTGTAGCTATACTTACGCTGACATCTGTCTTTACAATCTAGCCGGGTGACTGGAACGCAAATATCACTGCAGTTAACACATATTTCTAGGTATTTTTCCCAATACTGGTAGGGGTTACATTCTGTTTGTCTTTGGTAAAAGCCTGAGGTTGAGAAAAGAGAGTAACCATTTAACCCATTCCCATTCAATTTAGACTTTTCTTTTACCAACCCCGAGAAACACGGACTTAAAAAACACTGTAATAGGAAAAAAATGCTTTGCAAAATCGATATACAATGCAACTTATTTCTCTCAAGATTCGTACCTTACAAGTAATCACAAATCATTATATTTGTCGCAACATCCTCAAAGTAATTTAGGATAAAAACAAAGGAATACATGTTAAAGGACCAATTTGTTACTTGTTTATCTTCGGTCGTTATCTAGCTAGAAAGATAATTTGACGTACAAGAATTCTTTCCCCCCCCCCCCCCCCCCTTTGATGCTTTCCCTTTTCTAAGGTAAATTTTGTGGCCTGGTAAAGGGCTAATAATCATATTTTTCATCTCTTCGCAAAACAAAGTATTTTAAGTTTTACTTTATATGCTTAGAATTACTGCTAGATACCAAGCCTTTTTTTTACCAACTGCCTGCTTGGGCTCAGCGTATAGTTCAGCGTCATGTAGATAAACTAAGCCGCCTTTGACGCTGAACATACATCCGTTTAACTCATTACCAAACGACAAAATTTTAGGCTTGTCCAAATCGAAAGCATTTGTAGACGACAAAATAAAAGTGACTAAAAACTTAAAATTTGTTTTATAAAGGGTAGAAACATTGAGGGAAAAGGACAAAATGCTAGTTACCACAATGTTTTCCCACAATGTTTTCTAATGGCTTCTTTCTCAGGGTTGTCAAAAGTAGGGATTATATGGTAATGGGTTAAGTTAAACACAGAAGATAAGAATTACTTTATCGTTGCTAATAAAGCGGACGGTATAAATCCAAGATCAGACTTCACGTTTTTTGCAGTCTGATCTTGATCTATACCGGCCGCAAATGTGTGTATTTTCGCCAATGTCACAGAGGAGTTATTTAGAAAAGCAATCGTACCAACCTTTACAGAGCCTTTCACAGTCGGATCTTGTCAGAGGTTCACAAACTCCTTCGCAAGGTAGACAGTCTTTTAGAACCGACTGGTAATACTCGTTTTCTGTACAAACTTTCTTCGCATGTCCATTGAGAGTAAGTAAACATATATACATCATAATTAAAACTGATTTTGAAAACGCTTGAACAGACGAAGTCATTTCCATCATTTTTTTTTAATTAGATTTAAAAAGGTGTGACGAAACGACCGAGCTCTTTGGACAGTACTAAAGAAACTTAAAGTGATCGCTCGTGTTAGATTGCAAAATAGCAACATGCTGGATTTTCCCCACCCATCCTGATATCTATTATAGACCTAGAGATATTTATAGCATAGAATGGGTATTCCCAATTTATTTATATATAATTCAGGCTCTACTATGTAAACTTGTACAATTGACTATATCCCAGTGTGAAGGCATTTGATGAGTCACAAACTATAACGACAACCATGCATACGATGATATGAAGATTGCTGAGCTAATAATTGAATTCTTATTAATTCACTTAGTTAAAATATATTTATTTAATACAGTAAAAAGTAGAAAGAATAACATGCATATAAAGTACAATTGAGCAGTATAAAAATGATTGGAATGGAAGCATGAAAGGTTACAAAGTTCCTCTCCATAAAGAGAGAGAGAGTACTTTTACTAATTTTTGTTGCGTAGTTTGATCAAATATACTCGTACAAATATGATGTAATTTTGAGACCGAAACAGCAGTGACCAGAAAATGAGAGAGAGAGAGAATTGTATCACGTGGGACAATTTGGTAGTAACTGACTACATGTATGTACAAGATGTATAAGTCAGTAAAGCCATTCACTCATTCATTCATTCATAATGACACGTACAACAATTGTAAATGTACAGCAATTACACGTATATATTTTCAAAGCAAATGATTCAAGATCTACAACAAAATATCGTGGCAGATGTATATTTACAAAGCTCTAGTGTGAAAAAATTAAACAACATACACTCGGAACTCGAAATATTTGAGGAATGCTCTGTCAAAAGGGGGCTTAATGCATCTGCGAAAGGTATCGACGCAGGTCAGCCTGTGCGGACTGCTGACCTGAGTCGAAACTTTTAGCTATTTACCACTTTTATGTATGCCCAAGGCTCAGTCTACCTTATGGTTTAGTCGGTTTTTAAAGAAAGTGGCTATTATAAATCAATGAGTATGTGATGGCTCACTTGGTATTAAGCCTTTACCACACAATGACGACTTTAAACACCCCTGAAAGAGATGGATTTTGAAAACAGTGTGGGAAAAGGAGAAAATGCTGGTTACCAGCATTTTCTCCTTTTCCCACAATGTTTTTTACTATATCAAAGAAAACTCATTTTATATGAGCCACAACGAAACTGCCATCGGCAAATGCTTTCAATTCGGACAGGTCTAAAATCTTGTCGTGTGGTAAAGGGTTAAGCATCACGGAGATGCATTAAGCCCCCTTTTTCCAGAGCATGGATCATTTGTATTTCGGATTGAGCCATGCTCTGGCAAAAGGGGGTGGGAGGGCTAACCATCTCCTTGATGTATACTAAGCGAGTCGTCACAGAATTATTGATCCAAAATAACTACCTTGTCGAACAACCCATTGGACTATGAGAGAGAACGGTCCTTTGACATGCTGGAAATTTACAAATAGCAAAGAATTTCGACCCATGTCAGCCTGCACGAACTGGGCAAGCTGACAAAGGTAGATACTGTATACAGATGCATTAGGCTCTCTTTTTACAAAGCTCGGACCATTGCATACTTTAGAAGATAATTTATTGTATATAATAATTTTATCTCTTAAGCTGCTATGCGCGACTCACTGAAATTTTGCTGGTGTAATGCAGAGAAATGGCCCTCCCCTACAAAACGACCCATGGGTCATTCCTCTACGTGGAGAAATGACCTGGGTCATTATTCTACGTAGAGAAATTACCCCAGAGGGTTCATTTCTCTACGTAGAATAATGACCCGGGTCATTCCTCTACGTGGTGAAATGATTTCTGGGATCATTTCTCTACGTAGAATAATGACCCGAGTCATTTTGTAGGGGAGAGTTATTTCTCTGCATTACATCGGGACGGCGTTGATCAAGATCAGACTGTACAAAACGTGCAGTCTGATCTTGGATCTATAGTGCCCAATTAAGGATTTATCTTTCCTCCATAAATACCTGTGAAATAGTGGGAAAAAATGGAGTTTCTAATTGCCTTGAAAGGGCCATTTCTTTTATCTAGCAGAATAAGGGTTAATCGTCGCTTTATATACTACTCAAAGTTTGTTAAGGACCGAGATTTTTTTTAGCACCATAGTAGAATCCGTATTCTATATTTTTGTGATATTAATTAGTAGTGGAAATTATTCAGTGGGAAGGTCTGTAGTACACACACCTTGTATGACAGGTAAATTCCTTGAGCAAGTCTTGCAAATAGCCCATACCAAATTAATCACCAGCTTTTCTCGCAAATTCCTTTTTTTTACTCGCTTTGGGAAAAGAATCGCTTTAGAGACCATCCAGTTTAAAATGAGGGAAAAAAAAGAGTGCCTAACAAGTGTAAGAAAACTTAACAAACAAAAATTAATAAAGCCCAATATATGTCCAACAAGAAAAAATGCTAAACATTTACCCTAAGATATGTATATATATGTACAAAAATATTCTTGGTGCTTAGCAAACTTTGAGTGGTACACTTGCTCTATCTGAAGTTAAATTTATCAGGTGAAACACTGTTGAACTTAGTGAGTTTGTTCCAGAGTGAAATTATGAAAAAGATCTGTAAGCCCTCGTGGAAATAAATGCTGTCATTTTTAGGCAAAACAAAGACAATAAGTTGTGGAAAAGAAGTTCGTTTAACTTTTTACCAAACTACAAAAAATTAGACTGAAAGCATTTGCAGACAACAAAATTAATGCCTCTCAAAAATTGAAGTTTGATTTGAGAAGGGTAGAAAACATTGTGGGAAAGGAGAAAATGCTGGTTACCAGCATTTTCTCCTTTTCCAACAATGTTTTCAAAAGGCCTCTTCCTCAGGGTTGTGAAAACCAAGGATTGTTTGGTAAAGGGTTAAATACATGCACACAATTCCAAGGAAAGATTTTGAGCACTTATATGTTCGTTTGACAGTCAACACAACGCAGCAACGTTAATCGTTTTTTTCAATGATCAATGTACCCTGTTTAATGTTTTGTGTGCTTGGTCTGAAGTTAATTGCCATTTTAACAGTAAAAGTCCTATTAGGGCGACCAGTGCCCCTGCTCATGTGTTTCCTTGCTTTCTGACACCAGTACTGAGAGAAGTTACTATTCAAGCATTTGATTACTTTGTTTACATGCATCAGAGGTTAGAGGCAAAAAGTTGCCTAGAAAAAAAAAATCTGAAATGTGTATCGAACCCGCAACCACTACGTCACTAGTCAGATACGCTAACCACTGAGCTACCCAGTTTAACCTTACATCGCATGATCCATGGGTTTTAACTCTTTACCACACGAAAACATAGTACTTGTCCAAACTGAAAGCACTTGCAGGCGACAAAATAAATGTAACTCAAAAATTGAAATTTGTTTCAAGCGAAGTAGAAAACATTGTGGGAAAAATGGAGAAAATGCTGGTTACCAGCATTTTCTCTTTCCCACGATGTTTTCAAAAGGCTTCTTCCTCAGGGGAATTAAAACTCGGAATTGTGTGGTAAAGGGTTAAGGCAATAGCATAAAAATACCTTTAATACGCTGTGGAAAATGGGATAGTACTGGTAAAGCAATGTTTTGTATTCCGTCAAAGATAAATCACATTTTTTTTTGTTGCATTGAGGGTTATGGTTCAGTTTATTGTAAGATAATGTAGATCTATAGTGATTGGATAACTTGCTTGAATATTATGCATTAAATCCCATTTTCACCAAAGCACCCTTCAATTATTTGTGAAGTAACTTTTTTCATACCCAAGACTAGACCAGAAGCATTTGTGGACAATGTTGATCAAGATCAGAGTGCACAGATTGTGCGGTCTGATGTCTGATCTACGCTGTCCACTGCTACATGTACATTCTAGATTCTGACCGAACTTTCTCTTGATAGTTTATTTAGAATACATAAGGCCACCGGCCCAAAATACAAAATCTGTCAGATGTTGTTTTATTTCCTTTCAGAAAATGCAGTTGTGGAACGAGTTAATGAGAATAATGGTTACTTTCTAGAGAATTCGACTGTTGAGCTCGTTGTTGTGGTAAGCTCCCCAGATCTTTGATCCTGATGCAACGATTGTTGCTTTCATAAACCCATGTTCCCGAAGGCTCGCCTTCTCTGTTGCCATCAGCATTTTCGTCCACATCTGGGATGTCATTTCCCTGTTGTACAGCAGTGCCATTTAGAGATTGCAGTTCAATACCCTGTTGGCCATTCCCGTTTTCTACATCTTCTCGCCTACGTCTATGTGCTTCTCTAACTTTGGTGTTTCTGACATAATTGACTACGAAAAACATAGCAATGACAGAACCGATCAGAAGTAAAAGTACTGCCGGTATTAGTGATAGATCGTTGAAGCGGGCGTAATCTGCTGGCACAGGCTGTGACTTTGTCGACATGATCTTTGTGATGGCAGTTGTACTACTGTGTTGATTCATAAGTTGTATATAAACATCTGAAATAGAATTTAACTAAAAAGAAATAAATTATAAGATAGATTTGAGCCATGCTCTGTGATAAAGGGGGCTTGATGCTCCTGCGAAAAGTATCGACCCAGGTCAGCATGCGTAGTCCGAGATATCTCCTTATACATGAATTATTGGAGGAAAACATCTCATTTTCCAATAATTCGTACGAAATCCTTAACTCAGACTTATTTATGCTTAACCCTTTACTCCATAGATACTCATTTCTACATATTGCTTGTAGGAGCCTTTGGAAAAAATTGTGGCAAAAGGTGAAATTGCTCGTCACGAGCAATTTCACCTTTTGTCGCAATGTTTTCTATGCTATCAAAAGGTATCATTTACACATAAAAAACGGCTTCATCTTTGCTGTTATTTAGGGTCACTTAGAGATGCCACAGAAATGCCTTATTGGGTAAAGGGTTAACGTTGGAATTACAGCCATACTCTGGCAAAAGGGGTTTTGATGCATGTCCGTGACGTATCGAAGAGAGCAAGTTATCAGTTTGCATAACAGTTACTGCTGAAATAGAATTAAAAAGAATGGGTAGAATGCTCCTTGGACATGCAGAAAATTGACCAAAGCAAAAAGTTTCGAGCCCGGTCAGTCTGCACCTAAACCCTTTTTTCACAGAGCATTGACAGTATCATTTATCAAGGATCGACCGTGGCCTGCAGCATGCGAAAAGGGGGCATTCGGACACTGGCGTAAAGTGTCGTCTCGGATCAACTGCGCAGACTGATACGAGACTGCGTTTTCCGACTACACTAGATTTTGTACAACAGTAGACTTGCGCAAAACAGAAAATTACATAAAAACCGCGGAAAGTGTCGTTTGAATGCTGATCCGAAACGATACTTTACGGAAATATTCGAATGCCCCTTTTCGCGAGTTACAGGTAAATTACATGTTAAATCTTTTTCAGACCAAATGGAACAACGACTGTTTCTCTTCTTTACCCAAGATCAACAACTTGTACTGCAACAATTACAACTATTTCTACACTACTACTACTGCTGCTGCTACAATTACTACGTAGATATGAGGCCTACCTGGACAAAAATCTGAGCACGGTGGTCGAGTAGGAGGTTCACAGACCTCGCTACATGGTCGACATTCTAGCAGTACAGTACTCCAGTAATGACCGAATTGACACCGTTTAATAGCAGAACAGGTCGACGTTGAACACAGGAAAAGAAGAAAGAGAAATTTAAATTTGGCCTTTAGTCTGTCGATATTTTTTTTCATTTCTACCATTTTTGTTCTTTTTTTTTTTAAATTTAATCCTAAAATATTGATCGGGGATTCCACGTCGATACTATAATACCTTTGCCGAAAATTTCCCAGTAAATAGATCCATGCAATATTTCATCTAAAAATACCGACGAAAATTTCCAAAGTGTTACTATGAATAGAGGGAAATAAAGGTTTTTCGGCAATGGGATGGGCATAT
The DNA here is from genome assembly GCA_943736015.1 of Tridacna crocea. Taxonomy (NCBI): domain Eukaryota; kingdom Metazoa; phylum Mollusca; class Bivalvia; order Cardiida; family Cardiidae; genus Tridacna; species Tridacna crocea. The sequence goes on along the minus strand of OX031072.1, from coordinate 10,903,391 downwards.
GAGCATGAATACCTTAGCCATCGTAGCGTGTCTTTGTGCTCTTGGTGTTAATAGGGTGCGGAGCCCTATTGAATCTTAAGCCTGCTGAAAAAATTGTACAGTCATTTGAAACCAGTAGAGAAAAAAAGCCCAAATATTCAGATTTTAAAGTTTTTCGCGCGGGAACAAATAAAAAACATATCGGACAGTGCTTATCAAAGATCAGACTGCATACTCTGTACAGTCTGATCTTTGATAAGCACTGTCCATAAAAAATATCCTAGGTTCTTGTCAAAGGCTTATTTCTGTGAGCAAGAAAAACAAAAGGCCGAAATACTGTAGTATACTGGTTGATATTGTAACAATAGTTAAGTTTCCGCGGGCATGTCCCTGGGCAAGACATTTCAGAGCCCCAGCCTAGTACAGTTGAAAACCAGAAACTACATCAATATGTATGCTGTCGCCGTGAAATGACGTAAAACACCATTTAGTCAGTTAGTTATACCTCAAAAATAATGTGAGAGAGATTGTGATTAATCCTTTCCCAAACGGCAAATTTTGGACCAGACCAAATTCAAAGTATTTTGCAGTTGACAAATTAACAGTTGCTAAAAAGATGATTTTCTTTATGATAGGGTAGAAAACATTTTGGGAAAAGGAGAAAATGCTGGTGATCAACATTTTCTCCTTTTCCCACAATGTTTTCAAAAGGCTTCTTTTCCTGACCCGTAAAAACCAGGGATTGTTTGGGAAAGGGTTAAGACCCAGAGAAAACTTTAGATTCGCCCCAGCCTGATCTGTATCTTTTCAGTTCGAATTGGATTATTTGAAATACGGCTATTTAACCCTTTACCAAACAATCCTTGTTTTTACGACCCTGAGATAGAAACCTTTGGAAAACATTGTGGGAAAAGGAGAAAATGCTTGTAACAAGCATTTTCTCCTTTACCCACAATGTTTTCTATCCTGTTGGAAACAGATTTCAATTTTTGAGTTACTTTTATCTTGTCGTCTGCAAATGCTTTCAATTTGGACCAGTCTAAATTTTTGCCGTTTGGTAAAGGGTTAAGTTAGGTGACAGTACACGAATCCCTTTACTGATATGATGGGCACTTCAACCCATCCCCCTATTTCTATTTTCTGCGTGCTGATGACGGGATGGATATAGGAATTGGGGACTAAGTAATAGATGAGTTCATTCTAAAATAGAATTAGATACGTTAAATAATGGCCGTCAGTGCAGCTATTAAAAACCTTTCTACAAACACTTCCAGACTAACCTGTCACGTATATAACTGTTCAGGCTATCCTCCGCTGTTTGCCTCATAAGTGGAGGTGCAACGTCTCGACTTTCTCTCTCTCTCTCTCTCTCTCTCTCTCGTCTCGACCAATCAGATTGCTATCCTGGAAATTTAGAAATAAATATAACAATGTAAATAGTGACAAAGTGACTACGACCGCAGATGATCACTTTCAGCCTTTCATGTCCGACGTTTACGACATTTAGTCTCGACCAATAAGGAAAACCATCTCCTTGTCGGGCAATGTAGATCCAAGACCAGACTGCAAGGAAGTGGAGTCTGAATTTGATCTACAATGTCCGCAAAAAGTCGTTGAGTCGCACCTACCAACCTTAGGGTGAAACATGGCAGGTTGACTACGATCTGCATATGTCATACTCTTTGAAGATTCGACTTGTCTTCTATGACGCATCACCCATCCCATACACTAGGGAAAAGTAGGGCTTACACTGAGGCTATTTCTCAAGCCTGTTTTAATAAATGACCGGTGCATAGGTTACATGCTAGCCGATCATAGCTGAATGAATCGCACCAGGTACCCTTTAGTTCAGTCAATGTTTATTTTTTTGTTCGAAATTCAGAGGTAATGGTTGTCGCGTAGAAAAGTAGACCGGTTCTGTACCCAGAATGCCCATATTAGATAGTTGTGTATATGTACATGGTGTGTTTGTAGAATGCCATCTAGCGGGGGATAATGCGATCAAATATGATTATTTTCGACTTCCCATGGATCTTCGAGGTTTACAACACACGTGTATATAAATACAATGAACAGGGATTTCGAAGAGCACAGAGAAAGCCGGCATCCACAATTGTAAGAAATTGAAATTTCCTCGGCTGTTTAGTAACAATGAGCTTTAAACAGCGTGGAAAACAAGAGTGGATGTTGAGCTGCATTCTTCAAGAACCGCCAGGCATGGACAAGGATGTGGATTTTCAGAAGTAACAGATTCTTAATTGTTCTAGCATGCAAATTATAACCATACTTCAACACCTAACGAAACTACTGAATTTATAAAAGACGATTGAAATGTGCCAAGAAATGGTGTGATTCGTCCTTTGAATGATAAAAAACATAGTAGGAAATAGTGCAACTGCTGGTTACAAGCAGCTCATTCTTTACCACAATGCTTTTTTTAAGCCAGCTTTTTTACACCATCACGACTTTTAAGTTGCCTTGAGAAGCCTTTTGAAAACATTGTAGGAAAAGGAGAAAATGCTGGTTACCAGCATTTTCTCCTTTTCCCACAATGTTTCCTTCCCTTCTCAAACCAAATTTCAATTTTTCAGTCAGATTTATTTTGTCGTCTGCGAATGCTTTCAATTTAAACCAGTCCGGCTATAATTTTGTTGTTTGGTAAAGAGTTAGCAGCCTCTATTTTCATAGAGTATTAGTAATGACTGCATTTGTTGTATGACTCTATGTCAAACAGAATAGATAACAATAGTGGATAAATAAAGTACCGGATTCTGCAAATGTCACTGGATGAAAATGGAGGTATTTCAAACATGCATGATAGTGAATTGTATGACGTCAGCGCATGGCGATCCGGAAATGTGGAAGATATGTAAAATTCTCGAAATTGGCGTTAGTACTGTTTCGTTGCATAATTATAATATCATCACTAGTGACAATATAGCTTTTAACCTATAGGTTTTTTTTTCTAAATGTTTTTCGAAACTACCTTTTCCTCCTTTGCTCACATTGCTCCATTCTTGATAATTCTTTGAAATCAAAGGTTGAATTAGGAATATACGAGTATTGAATTAGGAATATCATACTAGATAGAATGATCAACGGGTTGTTTGTGGTATTAAAAACCTGTCGTCCGAATGGGGTTTAACCCATAACCAAACAGTCCCTGGTTTTAACGAACCTGAAAAAGAAGCCTTCTAAAAACATTGTAGGAAAAGGAGAAAATGCTGGTAACCAGCATTTTCTCCTTTTCCCACACCGTTTTCTTTTCTTTCATCGTCAAATTTCATTTTACAAACAATCCCTGGTTTTAACGAACCTGAAATAGAAGCCTTCCAAAAACATTGTGGGAAAAGGAGAAAATGCTGGTAACCAGCATTTTCTCCTTTTCCCACACTGTTTTCTTTTCTTTCATCGTCAAATTTCATTTTTTCAGTCACGTTTACTTTGTCGTCTGCAAATGCTTTTAATTTAGACAAGTCTAATTTTTTTGTAGTTTGGTAAAGAATTAATGCGTTACTTCAGACTCATTTATCAACCGCATCATACGCCATACTAGTGACAGATTTTCTTTTTTTTCACACACAACTAGATGATTATTCCCTGTATAACAATGGCCTCATCTTATTAGAAGATTTGTCTGAAAAAGTATAGAGGATTAGAAAGTTATTATTGGTTTTTTGACATATCAATGATAACTATACATGTATAGTCATGCGCTAAAAATATGCCAGGTGTTTCCGGGACGTTACTTTATTTAGATCACAATCCCATCCCTTAATTGACCCTTTCTTAAATATCACGAATATGATCGATAGAAATGCGCAAAAATATCATATGCTTAAGAACTGGATTAAATGATGCAACGAAATTTGGGGAAACCTCAAACAATCACCTTGGGTAAAAACACGGTGTAGGACCGGGAGTATGCAGTGTATGTGATTTGGGATTCTGTACAGTCTGTCTGTCCTTTGGTGTTCAAAATTGTCTTCACATGGAAAGATAAGTTGTTGCTTTTTCATTGACGAGCAGTGCTCTGGCAAAAGGGGGCTCTATGAATCTCCGTGATACCAATGGGTCATTTTCTAGGGGAAGGTCATTTCTCTGCATTACACCCGCTTTGCCAGGGTCGAAAAGTACACTAAGCGAGTCGTCACAGAGTTATTGATCCATTAAAACTACTTAGTCGAACTACCGATTGGACTATGAGATAGTACCGTCTTTTGACATGCTGGAAATTTACAAATAGCAAAACGTTTCGACCCATGTCAACCTGCACGAACTGGGCAAGCTGGCAAAGGTAGATACTGTTCGCAGATGCATTAGACCATCTTTTTACAAAGCTCGGACATATTTTAGAAGATAATTTATCGTATATAATAATTTTTATCTCTTAAGCTGCTACGCGCGACCCACTGAAATTTTGCCGGTGTAATGCAGAGAAATGGCCCTCCCCTACAAAACGGCCCATCCAAATTGAAAGAATTTGCAGACAACAAAATTAGTGCCACTCAAAAATTGAAGTTTGATTTGGGAAGGGTAGAAAACATTGTGGGAAAGGAGAAAATGCTGGTCACCAGTATTTTCTCCTTTTCCAACAATGTTTTTAAAAGGCCACTTCCTCGGGGTTGTGAAAACCAAAGATTGTTTAGTAAAAGGTTAAACACATGCACACAATTCCAAAGAGAGATTTTTAGCACTTATATGTTCGTTTAATAGACAACACAACTCAGTAATGTAACTTGTTTTTTTGTTTCCAATGATCAGTGTACCCTGCTTATTTTTTTGTGTTTGTTTGAATTTTGTTTGAATGGTGTTTTACGCCGCTTTCAACAGTATTTCAGTCATATCACGGCGATAGTTCACATATTCATGTTTCCTGGGTTTCACCAGTACTAGGCTAGGCTCTGAAGTGTCTTGCCCAAGGACACTCCTGTGAAAAAAACCCAGTATTTTTTTTGTGTGTTTGCACTGAAGTTAACTCTTTAGCAAACGACAAAATTTTAGACTGGTCCAAATTGAAAGCATTTGCAGACGTCAACATAAAAGTGACTGAAAATTTAAAATTTGTATCGAGGATGAGAAAAAACATTGTGGGAAAAGAAGAAAATACTGGTTACCAGCATTTTCTCCTTTTTCCACAAAAGGCTTCTTTCTCAGGGTCGTCAAAAGTCGGCATTGTGTGGTAAAGGGTCAATTGCCATTTTAACAGGAAAAGTCCTATCAGGGCGACCAGAACACCTACTTATGTGTTTCCTTGCTTTCTGACACCAGTATTAAGAGAAGTTTCTATTCAAGCAACTGATTACTTTGTTCACGTGTATCAGAGGTTAGAGGCAAAAAATTGCCTGGAACAAACAAAAATAACAATAAAGACATTATAAGCTAGAAAACATTGTGGTTACCAGCATTTTCTCTTTTTCCTACAAGGTTTTCAGAGGGCTTCTTTCCTAGGGTCGTTAAAAGTTGGCATTGTGTGGTAAAGGGTCAATAGGCTTTTCGAAAAAAGAGAAAGTACTGCAATTGGTTACCAAAAGGTTTTGTATTCCGTCAAAGTTAAATCACATTTTCTTTGTGTCGTCCGCAAACTATAAATTATATCAAAGGACCAGTTAACCCCATTACTCAGTTCGTTGTCAGATTAAATAGTTCCGTAGTAATCCGATAATTTGCTTGATATTATGTGTTAAATCCACTTTTCCCCAAAGCATCCCTCAGTTATTTGTAAAGTTCAGTCTTTTAACTTTTTTTTCATACTCTAGACGATCCAAGAAGCATATGTGGACAGTGTATATCAAGATCAGAGTGTACAGAACGTGCAGGTTGATCTCTGATCTACGCTGTCCACTGTTACATTCTAGATTCTGGCCGAACTTTCTCTTGGTCTGTCAGAGGAAATGTTTTTAGTTTTTTTGCCTTTCAGAAAACTCAGTAGTGAAACGAGTTAATAAGAATTGTGGTTCCTTTCTAAAGAATCCAGCGGTTGAGCTCGTTGTTGTGGTAAGCTGTCCAGAGAATCCGGCTGTTGAGCTCGTTGTTGTGGTAAGCTGTCCAGAGAATCCAGCTGTTGGGCTCGTTGTTGTGGTAAGCTGTCCAGAGAATCCAGCTGTTGGGCTCGTTGTTGTGGTAAGCTGTCCAGAGAATCCGGCTGTTGGGCTCGTTGTGGTAAGCTGTCCAGAGAATCCGGCTGTTGAGCTCGTTGTTGTGGTAAGTTGTCCAGAGAATCCGGCTGTTGAGCTCGTTGTTGTGGTAAGCTGTCCAGAGAATCCAGCGGTTGAGCTCGTTGTTGTGGTAAGGTCTCCATATCTCTGATCCTGGGGCAATCATATTCGGGTTCATAAACCCATGTTCCCGAAGCGTCGCCGTCTCTGTTACCATCACCATTTTCGTCCACATCTTGGTTATCATTTTCCTGTTGTACAGCAGTGCCATTGAGAGGTTGCAGTTCAATACCCTGTTGGCCATTCCCGTTTTCTACATCTCGCCTACATCTATGTGCATTTCTAACTTTGGTGTTTCTGAAGTAATCCACTACGAAAAACATACCAACGACAGAACCAACCATAAGTAAAGGTGCTACCAGTATTGGTGATAGAACGTTGAGAAAGGTGTAATCAGCGATTATAGGTTGTGAAGTTGTTGACATGATCTTTGTCACGACAGTTGTGCTATTAGATTGATTCAGACGTTGGAAAAAGACATCTGAAATGGAATTGAACAAAAAAGAAATAAAAAAATATGAAACAACTATGAGCCATGCTCTGTGAAAAGGGGGCTTTATGCATCTGCGAAAAGTATCGACCCAGGTTAGCCTGCACAGTCCGCGCAGGCTAACCTGGGCAGAAACTGTTCGCAATTGGTCGATTTTCTGTATGTCAAAGGAGCAGTATATATACATAATGACACGTTCTGTGCAGTCTGATCCTGATCTATGATGTCCGCAAAAGGTCAGCGAGTTGCCCTTAGAAACCTAAAATTAACACTGTACATGAGCGATTGGATCGAAACACGTCATTTATTTATTTCAACATTACAGTTGAAACCACTTTCTAGTAACTCGCATAAAAACATAACTTATACCAACTGGCAAAAGTGGGGGTGGGGGGGGGTTAACTCTTCATCAAACGACAAAATTTCAGACTGGTCCGAATTCAACGCATTTGCAGACGACAATATAAACATTGCTCCAAAAATAAAATTTGTTTTCAGAGGGGTAGAAAACATTGCGGGAAAAAACATTCCCACAATGTTTTCAAAAGGCTTTTTCTTCAAGGACGTCAAAACTCGGGATTGTGTGGTAAAGAGTTAACCCTTTCCCAAACGGCAAATTTTGGATTAGACCAAATTGAAAGAATTTCGCAGATGACAAATTAACAGTTGCTAAAAAGATGAATTTTCTATATGATTGGGTAGAAAACATTGTTGGAAAAGGAGAAAATGCTGGTTACCAGCATTTTCTCCTTTTCCAACAATGTTTTCCAAAGGCTTCTATTCCTGACCCGTAAAAACCAGGGATTGCTTGGGAAAGGATTAATGCATCTCCATGATGCATTAAAACAACAAAATCGTCAATAATTACCCATACAGTCCTTTGTGTATAACAACTGGTGAAACGGAATAGACAAAACGGGTAGAATGATCCTTGTACACGCAGAAAGTTGACCAACGAGGACTGCATAGGTTGACTTGGGTCGATCACCCCCACCCCCTGATGTATTAGCCCCTTAAACACCTTTGTCAAAGAGCATGAATAGTATTATGCATCAAGGATCTAATATGGCCCGCAACATGCGAAAAGAGGGGTTTCTGACACTGGCGTCAAGTGTTGTCTCGGATCAGCTGAGCAGGCTGATCCGAGACGGCGCTTTATGCTTACACTAGATTTTGTGCAACAGTAGACTTGTGCAAAATAGAAAATTAAATGAAAACGGAAAATGTCGGTTCGGATGAGCCTGCGCGGACTGCGCAGACTGATCCGAAACGAAACTTTACGGAAATGTCCGAATGCCCCTTTTCGCCTTTTTGCTATCCAAATATGTTAAATCTCTTTCAGACCAAGTAGAATAACGACTGTTTCTCCTCTTCACCCTAAATCAACAACTTGTACTGCAACAATTACAACAATTTCTACACTACTACTACTAATGCTACTACTACTGCCGCTGATACAATTACTACGTTGATGTGAGGCATACCTAGACAAAAGTCCCAGCACGACGGTCGTGCAGTAGGTTCACAGACATCTCTGCATGGTCGACATACTTGCAGTACACTACTCCAATACTGACCGAATTGACACTGTTTGAGAGCAGGAAAAGGTGCCATTAAACACAAGAAAAGAAGACAGAGAAATTTGTCCATCAGTCTGTAGAGTTTTTTTTTTTAATTTCAATGATTTTTGTTTATTATTTATTTATTTAATTCTAAAATATTGACCAGAGATTCCGCGGCGATGCTTTATATACCTTTGCTGAACATTTCCCACTAAATAGATCCATGCAGCATTTCATTGCTAATTTTGGAAATATCTGGAAATACCGATGAAAAATTCCAAGGTGTTACTCATTATCAGAATTGGATGATGTGAAATACGGTCATCTAACCCTTTACCAAACAGTCCTTGGTTTTTACGACCCTGAGATAGAAGCCTTTTGAAAACATTGTGGGAAAAGGAGAAAATGCCGGTAACCAACATTTTCTCCTTTACCCACAATGTTTTCTATCCTGTTGGAAACAAATTTCAATTTTTGAGTTACTTTTATTTTGTCCTCTGCAAGTGTTTTCAATTTGGACCAGTATAAAGTTTTGTCGTTTGGTAAAGGGTTAAGTTACGTAACATTACACGAATCCCTTTACTGATATAATGGGGACTTTAACCCATCCCCTATTTCTATTTTCTGCGTGCTGAAGACGGGATGGATATAGGGATTGGGGACTAGGTGGGTGATGAGTTCATTCTAAAATAGAATTAGATACGTTAAATAACGGCCGTCAGTGCAGCTATTAATAATCATTCTACAAACACTTCCAAACTCATTATCTCATGCTAGATAGCATTTTACAAATACTCATCTATTTAATTTGAGCATCCTGGGTTCATAACCGTTACTTTGAATTTCAAACTAAAAATAAACGTTTATTCAATAAAACACTACCTCGTACTATTCATTCAGCTATGGTCAGCAGTTAAGAGAAATCTGAAGATAAAACTGGCCAGATTTTTCCTCAAACCTATTGATGAAAGCCATTTCCTCCATTGCTACTTTATAGTGCGTATTACTACAATCTCCCCAACATTAGGGATAGTGATGCGTTTTGCAAGATAGGTCGAATCTTCGAAGAATATGACATGCGCAGTCAACGCTTGCAAACTAACCTGCTATGCATAGTAACTGTTCAAGCTATTCGCTGTTTGCCTCATTAGAGTGGAGATGTAACGTCTTGGTTTCCTTTCTCTCTCTTTTCATTGCACATCCCCCTTCTCTCTCTCTCTCTCTCTCTCTCTCTCTCTCTCTCTCTCTCTCTCTCTCTTCCTTGTCTCGACCAATCAGATTGCTATCCTGGAAATTTAGAAATAACACAATGTAAACAGTGACAAAGTGACTACGACCGCAGATGATCACTTTCAGCCTTTCATGTCCGACGTTTACGACAATGGGTCTCGACCAATAAGGAAAACCATCTCCTTGTCGGACGATGTAGATCCAAGACCAGACTGCAAGGAACGTGCAGCCTGAACTTGATCTACAATGTCCGCAAAAAGTCGTTGAGTCGCACCTACCAACCTTAGGGTGAAACATGGCAGGTTGACTACGATCTGCATATGTCATACTCTTTGAAGATTCGACTTGTCTTCTATGACGCATCACCCATCCCATACACTAGGGAAAAGTAGGGCTTACACTGAAGCTATTTCTCAAGCCTGTTTTAATAAATGGCCTGTGCATAGGTTACATGCTAGCCGATCATAGCTGAATGAATCGCACCAGGTACCCTTTAGTTAAGTAAATGTTTATTTTTGTTCGAAATTCAGAGGTAATGGTTGTCGCGTAGAAAAGTAGACCGGTTCTGTACCCAGAATGCCTATATTAGATAGTTGTCTATAAGTACATGATATGTATATGTACATGTATATGTAGAATGCCATCTAGCGGGGGATAATGCGATCAAATATGATTATTTTCGACTTCCCATGGATCTTCGAGGTTTACAACACACGTGTATATAAATACAACGAACAGGGATTTCGAAGAGGACAGAGAAAGCCGGCATCCACAATTGTAAGAAACTGAAATTTCCTCGGCTGTTTAGTAACAATGACCTTTAAACAGCGTGGAAAACAAGAGTGGGTGTTGAGGTGCATTCTTCAAGAACCGCCAGACATGGACAAGGATGTGGATTTTTCAAAAGTAACAGATTCTTAATTGTTCTAGCATACAAATTATAACCATACTTCAACACCTAACGAAACGACTGAATTTATAAAAGACGATTGAAATGTGCCAAGAAATGGTGTGATTCGTCCTTTGAATGATAAAAACATAGTAGGAAATGGTGCAACTGCTGGTTACAAGCAACTCATTCTTTACCACAATGCTTTTTTTAAGCCGGCTTTTTTTACACCATCACGACTTTTAAGTTGCCTTGAGAAGCCTTTTGAAAACATTGTAGGAAAAGGAGAAAATGCTGGTTCCCACAATGTTTCCTTCTCTTCTCAAGCCAAATTTCAATTTTTCAGTCACATTCATTTTGTCGTCTGCGAATGCTTTCAATTTAAACCAGTCCGGCTATAATTTTCTTGTTTAGTAAAGAGTTAGCAGCCTCTATTTTCATAGAGTATTAGTAATGACTGCATGGGTTGTATGACTCTATGTCTAACAGAATAGATAACGACAGTGGATATATAAAGTACGGGATTCTGCAATTGTCATTGGATGAAAATGGAGGTATTTCAAGCATACGTGATAGTGAATTGCGTCACGTTTACTTTGTCGTCTGCAATTGCTTTGAATTTAGACAAGTCTAAAATTCTGTAGTTTGGTAAAGAGTTAACCCATTACCACACAATCCCTACTTTTGACGCCCCTGAGAAAGAGGGCTTTTCCCACAGTGTTTTCTACCCTTCCCAGAGCAAATTTCAATATTTCAGTCACCTTTATTTTGTCGTCTGCAAATGCTTTCAATCTGAACCAGTCTAAAATTTTGTAGTTTGGTAAAGAGTTAATACGGTGCTTCAGACTCATTTATCAGCCGCATCACACCGCCATACTAGTGACAGATTTTCTTTTTTATCACACACAACCAGTAAATTATTCACTGTATAACAATGGCTTCATTTTATTAGAAGATCTGTCTGAAAAAGTATAAAGGATTAGAAAGTTATTATTGGTTTTTTGACATATTAATGATAATTATACATGTATAATCATGCGCTAAAAATATGCCAGGTGTTTCCAGGACGTTACTTTATTTAGATCACAATCTCATCACTTGACTGACCCTTCCTGAAATTTCATAATCTCTCGATCACATTTTAGATCAATAGAAATGCGCAAAAAAAATTATATGCTTAAGAACTGGATTAAATAATACCATGAAATTCGGGGAAACCTCAAACAATCACGTTGAGTAAAAAGAAGGTATAGGAAGTATGCAGTGTATGTTATTTGGGATTCTGTACAGTGAAGGTCTGTCACTTGATGTTCAAAATTGTCTTCACATGGAAAGACAAGTTGCTGCTTTTTCATTGACGAGCAGTGCTCTGTCAAAAGGGGGCTCAATGAATCTTCCTGGTGAATGATAACAAGTAAATGTTCATACACTTATGGATCACCGACAGCCATATTTTTAACAATCGAGCTCGCTTTTCAGGAAAGTAACAAAAGTATCAAAAACATAATTTCAAGATAGAAATCAAAGATATTTCTGTCGGTCAAAAATGTCTAAAAGTATTATATTAGTGTAAATTCTATGTTACACAAGAAGCAGTAGGGGTCTATGACCATAAGTCTTTTTCAGGAAACAGGGCCCAATCTACCTGACTTTCAGTACTTTGATTCCAGCCATATCTGTCTTCTCTATTACAAATACGAAGTCCCAATGCACAAATGCAATTACTGAAAGATTTGTAGATGGAGGTTTCATGTTATTTTCCGACTGTTTAAGTTCATTATTGTATTCTTTTGATGTATAGGGTGACTTTATGGGCCCATGGGTGTCAGATTTAGACCTAGGGTAGACTTACCACGTAGTTTGAGGGTTCTCCTGAGAACTTTTCCCAGTATCCAATCCATTTTCATCATTTATTCACATTTTATCCAAGCGCTAAACCTAATAACTCATTTTAGAGATTTTATTTTTTTACTACCCTGAGATTTCTGAAGGTAAACCAGTGCGTCTGCACAGCAAACCAGAAATAATAATAAGAGCCATGCTTTATGAAAAAGGGGCTTTACCCTTTACCATACAAAAACGACTTTCAACACCCATGAAAGAGAAGGCTTTGGAAAACATAGTGGGAAAAGGAGAAAATGCTAGTTACCAGCATTTTCTCCTTTTCTCACAATGTTTACTTCCCTTTCAAAGAAAAATCCTTTAACCCATTACCACACAATCCCTACTTTTGACGCCCCTGAGAAAGAAGCCTTTTGAAAACACTGTGGGAAAAGGAGAAAATGCTGGTAACCAGCATTTTCTCCTTTTCCCACAGTGTTTTCTACCCTTCCTAGAACAGATTTCAATTTTTTAGTCACCTTTATTTTGTTGTCTGCAAATGCTTTCAATTTGAACCAGTCTAAAATGTTGTCGTGTGGTAAAGAGTTAAAATGAGCCACATTGAAACTGTCATCTGGTAAAGGGAAAATGTTGTCAATTCGGACAGGCCTAAAATCTTGTCGAGTGGTAAAGGGTTAAATAATCTGCAAAAAAGTATCGACCAGTGTCAGGCTGCGCACTTGTATTAACCCTTTACCTAACGGCAAATTTTGGACCTGACCAAAATGAAAACATTTTGCAGATGACAAATTAACAGTTGCTAAAAATATGATTTTTCTTCATGATAGGGTAGAAAACATTGTGGGAAAAGGAGAAAATGCTGGCCACCAGCATTTTCTCCTTTTCCCACAATGTTTTCAAAATGCTTCTATTCCTGACCCGTAAAAACCAGGGATTGTTTGGGAAAGGGTTAATCCCTTTTTCACACAGCACAACTCTTATAAAGTTGTCTGCAACACGTGATAAAGGGCAATAGTTCATTTTGCGTACAGTGTCGTCTAGGATCAGCCTGCGCATTCCGCGCAGGCTGATCCGAGACGGCACTTTACGACTACATTAGATTTTGTGCTACAGTAAACTTGCACAAAAACACATGACAAGAAAATTACTACTGCACAAGCTGATCCGAGACGACACTTTATGCAAATGTCCGACTGCCCCTTTTTGCGCGTTCCAAACCAATTAGTCTAGTGTGTGTGAAGGTGCCTGACTTTAGTGTTACATTGTCAGTTTCTTTGCTGACAGTATTGTTAAAGTGTCTAGACTATGCATTGTAATTTGTCAAAAATTGATAACGCGCAATAGCATCGGGTCAGAAATCAGGTGAGAAAAATGCATAGTCCCGGGTTGTATTCAGTAGCCCCCCCCCCTTATTTTTACAGTGTTTTAACCCATTATCACACAATCCCTACTTCTGACACCCCTGTGAAAGAAGCCTTTTGAAAACATTATGGGAAAAGGAGAAAATGATGGTAACCAGCATTTTCTCCTTTTCCAACAATGTTTTCTACTCTTCACAAAACAAATTTTGAATTTTCAGTCTCTTTTATTTTGTTGTCTGCAAATGCTTTCGATTTGGACCAGTCTAAAATATTGTCGTTTGGTAATGGGTTAACCCTTATCCAGATGAAACCTTTTTAGCTACAAGTAAGAAAAATTATTTTTAACTCGTATTTTTTTGTTTGTAAATACATTTTCTTATAATTCTGTGGACATTCTTACATATATCGTTTCTGGAGCCGTCAAGTTTAGCCGTCGAGTTCTTCCTGTGGATATACATGTAATAGGCTTGCAACATAGGAAATATGAGGATTCGGAAATCTGCGTAAGGTGCGCGGACTGTGCAAGCTGATCCGAAACGACACTTTACGCAAATGTTCGAGTCACCCTTTTTCACGTGGTACAAGCCAGATTGACAATCAAGGCCTTATCAAACTATGTAACAGAAGACAGAATTGTGGACTCGTCCAAATTTTAAACTAAGGCAGACGAAAATAAAATGTAACTCAAAAAGCTGGAAATGTCTTTGAGATGATTGACAGCATTGTGGAAAAACAAGGAAAAGCTTCTTACTAGCGTCAGCATTTTCTTATTTTGTACACTCTTACTTTTTCAAAAGCCTTCTACCGAAAAAAAAAACGAACAAAGAGAGCCTACAATTTTACAGCCCCAACTCCGCTCACATGTCATTTCTTTCTTTTTGCAAGACAATTTAGGATTTTAGAAAAAAAGGTCAAATCAGACAGAGAGAGAGAGAGAGAGAGAGAGAGAGGATAGAGAGAGATCAAGAGAAGATAAGGATTCGTCTTATACTTGACAAAGATGTCAAAAAAAAAAACTCTATTTTATTACTACAGAAGATCATTAAGGCTCCTTATAAACCAGGAAATGGACGTTTCAATCACAATGACAGCACGTTCATCTTAGAGGGTGCTGCCCTCAAAATTGCATGTCACCGTTTCCTCTAGAGCCTGATCAATATACAAGGTTTTTTGTCTATCCAGGGATTATAACATAGGAAACGTATTAACCCCGTGACTCTCCATAGAAGTTTTTACAGACAGCGTTGATCAAGATCAGGCTGCACAGACCACATCATCAACTTTCTTTGACCAAACAGTTTCATCACCAACGAGGGTATTTTTACTGGTCGCAAGAAGAATCGAAGTTGAATTTTGGGAAAACAATTGTCTTTTTTTTTCTTTGCTTGCTTTCCCTATTTACTCGCCTTTTTCCTGTCCTTCCGCTCTTTTTAAAGGGCTTTGATGTCTTTAGGTAATTGAAAGTACATGTATATGGAGTAACATATATAATTGATCTACGAAATTAGTAATAATGTACCATGGACACACCCTTTTTTTCTTTTAACCCTTTCCCAAACAATCCCTGGTTTTTACGGGTCTGGAATAGTAGCCTTTTGCCTTTTGTGGGAAAAGGAGAAAATGTTGGTAACCCACAATGTTTTCTACCCTATAATAGATAGAAATCATCTTTTCAGCAAGAGTTGAATTGTTGTCTGCAAATGCTTTCAATTTGGTCTAGTCTAAAAGTTTGTCGTTTGGGAAAGGGTTAAGAGCACAGACTTACTAAGTATGAAACACCCTTTTTTCAGTTTCTAGATGATTACATCATGTTCCTAAGTCATATTTTGAAATAAATTAACTCTTATCCTGCTAAAAAGGTGAAATAAGACTTTTAAGCCAATAATAGAAACCGAAACCTAAAATTTGCTATTTCAACAATATTTATTGGGTAATACCTCCTTATTGGACATTGTATATCAAAGATCTTTGATCTACACTGTCCGCAAAAGGTTAGTGAGTCGCACATCAATAACGCATCGTAAAAAAAAGGAGCACAATTGAAAAGTTTGTGTCAACTAAGTACAAAGAACTAGTCCACTCATTTTTAAGCTGGTTGTTTAACCCTTTACCAAACAATCTCTTGTTTTTACGACACTGAGATAGAAGTCTTTTGAAAATATTGTTGGAAAAGGAGAAAATGTTGGTAACCTTCTACCCTTCACAAAAGAAATTTCAAATGACTTTTATTTTGTCGTCTGCAAACGGATTCAGTTTCGACGAGTCTGAATTTGTGTCATTAGTACAGAGTAAAAGAACGGGTATTAATTATCTACTATCATCATTATCTGATGAGTTGCTTTGTTACAGGGATCATAGAGATTTATTAAATCATTTTTGCCAAAGCATGAATCACACGTATACGAGTTAGGTGATGACAATCTTAACTATGCCACTTGAAAAATGGTTCATCAACTCTTTGTTTGCACCAGCACTTTCAATGCTTTGATAATAAGAAAATGCTACGATGTCGTCGTAATCGTAAGCGTTTTAGAAATGATCATTACCATAAATTTAAGGAAAGTTAAACACCAGTTGTCGAACATGTCAGATAAAGAACGACCATCCTTCCTGGCCGTGGATTGCGGTCGATCAAAAGATCTTTAATCATCTTACGAGTCACGCTAAATGACACCGTGTGCTTTTTTGTCTTTCATTTGCAATGATAGAATGCATTTAACCCTGGATAAAAACGTACATAGTTCATAGTTCTAGTTCTTGTGGCGAAAGAGATTGAACCAAAAAAGGGGAGAAATTACATATATCATTCATAAAAAAGAATACTGTATACGTGGATATGCGCATGTCGAATAATTTGCAAATTACCAATTACAAACATTTTGTAGTGATTTTGCAAATTCAAGGCATTCTGTTTTGTTTGCATTGAAAGCATTTGCAGACGACAATTTAAATGTGGGTCAAACAGTGCAATCATTTTTTTGACGGATTAGAAAGCATTTTGGGAAAAGAAGAAAATGCTGGTCACCAGCATTTTCTCCTTTTCCCAAAATGTTTTCAAAAGGCTCCTTTCCAAGGGTCGTTAAAAGTCGACATTGTTTGGTAAAGGGTTATATTCCTGCCAAATACCATTACATATGTATGCAACAAAATATGTGCATTTTTGTAACCCTTGTTTTGCTTTTTTTACTTTGTATTTTTAGATATAGTGACGTAATCACTGAAGTACAAAATGCAGGTAGCCTAAGCAACATGGTCTCTTTTTTACACAATGAATTCTACTCTACCTTTTTTACCTGAGGAATTTCAGTTTCTTTATCACATTTAATCTGTCGTACGGCGGCACTACATTTTATTCGGTTTTGAAAAGTACCTACGCAGGCAGCCATATTGTTTACTTCGTCTCCAGTCATTTCGTAACTAGGTCATTTCATACCTACGCCATTTCGTACCCATCTTTACTTCTTACTTTGGCCATTTTGTACTTTGATAATTTTGTAACCAATTTCACACCCTTTTTAATATTAATTCGGTAATTTAGAGCCTAGTTTTAATATTTTTTCTTGTGTTGGTTGTCGAATGATAACTGATTTTGTACATAGCTCGAAAACTGTTTCTTCACAGCTCCAACTGAAACTATGTAAAATTTCGCCGAAGAATGGCTCTTACTGTGTCTAATTATTTGTTTCTTTTTTTTAAGTTGCACTCTACTGATTGTCTAGGACTCCTAAATTCATTTCTCACCGAGTTCTGCATAAATTTACTTTGGTCAATTTTTTAAATGCTATGATGTCCCTTTTTTTTTCAGAAACAACTGATTTGCGATGCCTTCGATGTTACGCGTCAATATTTTCTTGAAGTCACATTTAATCTGTCGTTCGCTGACGTATCGATATTGATTATATGGTGTTTAAGGCCGTCTTCGACATTATTTCGGTTGTATCGCGACGGTCAGTGCACCTATCCCAGCTTTCCTGAGAGTTTCTCTTACCAATAGATCTTCTCAACACGTGTCCATCGTAGATACAATGGTCAGAGGTGAGAAAGGAATGAATCCTATCACAATGACTATCATCAACCCTTAGAAAGAAATTGGTCGGGCCGGGAATCGAGTCCTGCACTTTACTGACTGCGCTTTTGTGCTCGGCAACCATGCATATAGAATTACTTCATGCTTATCTTTTTCAATTTACACGACTGTTTTCATTCTTGTGTAATAAATTTGCTGGGAGTTTAGAGGGGGGGCGGGTAGATCGAATTACAAAAGTACTAAACATTGATTCTTTACATTTCTATCCATGCAATCTATCCCGTATATCTTGGTTGATTTAATTTTACAAATTTATACGAAATCGCGTGAGAGCATTTGTCAAACAGAACTAAGATTTATTAGCCATTTTAGACCTATAAAGACAACACCATTATTCATACGCGAACAAATTTTGCTAGTAACCATTTCGGTGCCATAGCGAAAAACAGTTACTTTTGCGGAGGGCATAGATCAAGATCAGACTGCACAAAACGTGCCGTCTGATCTTTTATCTATACCGTCCGCTTCTGTAGTCAAGCTTATACAATCAAAATATATGTAAATTTTAATGGGTTGTATTTAGAGCTGTCAAAACAGGTCGAAGTATATTCATTTGGAGTTGAAAGTGTTAATTATCTTTATCTAAAACATAAAATATTGAAGAGTCTACTGTGACTCAGTGGGCAGTCTTTTTAGCTCAAATGTTTTCGGAGACTCGTGGTTTTTTTTTTTTGTGAACAAGGCATGTTTCGAAATAAAAAGACAACTTTGTGCAAAAAGTTTAAAAAGAAAAAAATAACGAAACCTTTGCAAAAGTGCATTTCAAGGGTTGATCATTCAAACAAATACCAAAGACAAATATTTTAACCCATTACCAAACGACAATATTTTAGACTGGTCCAAATTGAAAGTATTTGCTGACGACAAAATAAAAGTGACTGAAGGTTTGAAACTTGTTTTGTGAAGAGCAGAAAACATTGCGGGAAAAGGAGAAAATGCTGGTTACCAGCATTTTCTCCTTTTCCCACAATGTTTTCCAAAGACTTCTTTCTTAGGGGCGTCAAAAGTAGGGATTGTGTGGTAATGGGTTAAGAGAATTTAATGATGACAAAAAGTGCTCGTTAAACAGCTTCCGCTGAAATTCGGTTATCTTTTGTTTTATTTCTAGAAAACAAAACCGATTTGCTGTTAACCCTTATCCTGCTAAATAACAAGAATGAAAGTTTCATTTCGATAGTAAAAACACACATTGTGCTATTTCACCGTTTTGTTTTTGGGGGATAATATCTCCTTTTCGGACAGTGTAGATCCAAGATCAGACTGCATGTTCTGTGCAGTCTGATCTTGATCTACGCTGTCCGCAAAATGTCAGTGATTCGCTCCTCAAAGGTTAGGGGCTAATGACATCAATTCGGATTTAAAGATAAGAGGGTCATGTTAAATTAATGACCCTCTTCTTTTTACACCTAGGCTGCTCGGCAAGATTCAGCCTGCATTTGCAGACAGTGTATATCTAAGATCAAACTGCACAGTTTGTGAAGTCTGATCTTGGTTCTGTACAGTGAAATATATCTGATTTTTCTGGAGGAATTGAAAACGCAATAAGAAGCTTTTTAGTATCGACTTGAAAACGTGATTGAATCTTCAAACAATTTCTTATCATGTTTACCACAGTTTTTCTTTGAGAACATTTTTGACAACGAGAGACTGCCTTAAGCTAGAGATTTTTTTTTCCTGTGTCACATTGATATTGTAACTTTCTCTACATGAATTTTGAGTTATCCAAGTGATTTGTATAATTTTCTTTATCATTTTTAACCCATTAAAATATTTTGGAAAGAAGGAAGGAAGCATCAAAGGATCAAAGCATCGAAGGATCGAAGCAAGGATCGAATGAAGAGCGAGGGAACGAAGGATAGAAGGGATGAGCGAAAGAAGGATGAATGGATCGAGGAAAGGATTATGGTTTGAATGAAAGAAGGATCGAAGGATCGAAGGATAGAAGAAAGTCTCGAAAGATAAAAAATTCCATAATGATCGAAGGAGACGATCGAAAGATTAATGGAAGGATCGAAAGAAGGATCGAAGGAGAGGATCGAAGGATCAAAGGAGCCTGATCTAACGAAGGATCGAAGGATCAAAGACAGGACCAAAGGAAGGTAGTATCGAGAGAAGGTTCGAAGAAATAAAGGAAAGGATCGAAGCAAGTTCGCAGGAAAGGATCGAAGGAAGGATAGTAGGATCGGTGGAAATTGGAAAGATAGAAGGATCGAAGGGAGGATAGAAGGTTCGATTGAAAGATATAAGGATCGAAAGGAGGATAGAAGGATCGGTGGAGTTTCTGATACATGTTTGTCAGCCGATATGGTTGTCATGCAAAACAAGACTGTTTACTACATCTGATCGCTAGAATGCTTCGAAGAACTTCAGGTGCGTTCACTGACAGTTTAAATCAAGATCGGACTATACAGAACTTAAACTTTTTGGCAATAACATTGTTCATTTTTAAAAACAAGAATTTGTAGGACTATTTCCAGATAAAAATCACAGTTCAGCGCTTTACCAAACAACCGAGAGTTTTAACGACCTCGGCAAAGAAAGATTAAAAATATTGTGGCAAAGGACATAAACTAGAAAATTGTATTTCTTAATCTGTTGAATGACAGGTTTTATTTTTGGCTCAGTTTTAAAATAGAGATTCTCGTCTACATTGGCTTCAACTTGGACTGTCTGAATTTTGTAACTTATTGTAGAATTAATACTTTAATAGACGTTCCCTAGTTTTAATCCTGAGACAGTAAGCTTGAGAAATCATCGCTGAAAAGGGAGAAAATGCTGGTAAGCAACAATTTCTCCTTTTCGCACAATGTTGTCTACCTCATCAGAAGAAAAAGCTAAAAATCTAAACTCACTTATACTAAGTCCGAATTTGTCGTTTTCGGGTGATCTGAAATGGGAAGAGTTTAAACTTTATCATCTGGAAAAGGGTTAATCTAGCTTGATACATCAATAATTAACAATATTGTCTTTCCCTTGAGAAAAGTCGGCATGAAACACGAGGAGCTTTGCTGTGATAAAACGTCAATACAAATAGGGAATGTTGGTGGATAAAAGTATTTATTTTAAAGGAGGGAGAAAAATGATTACTTTGTATTCCGATCGAAGTGAATTATACATCCATGCCATACCCAATTTTTAAGTCTCTGGAACAAAAGATTTCAATATAATCGATTCGAACGCAGAAAAGGAGGAGAAGAAGAAGAAGAAGAAGAAGAACACGAACAAGAAGATGAAGAAGAAGACGAAGACGAAGAGAAATGAAAAAGAAAAAATTGAAGTTTCATGGAGGAATAGGAGCGAAAAAGAACTACAAAGAACGTGAATTAGAACAATAACGAACAGGACTAAGATCTAGAATGAACAAGACTAAGAACAAGAACGAACAAGAACTAGAGCGGTCAAGAACTACAACGAATATCTTGTTCTAGAACGAGAATGAACTCTCAATTCAATTAAAGGCAGAAATCTTAAAGCAGGTGTCATTATACATTTAGATTTAAATCGTACCTCTTAAAAGTATGGATAATATTGTGAAGATGGTCGTCTATTATCGCCTTGTCAGACCACGTGTAAGTCACAGGCAGAAAATCAGGCAAAAAGTAAACAAAAGACACAGCTACCTGGCAGATTTTCACCCAGTTTTGAAAATAATTTCTCTGTCAGCGACTAACACTTGGACCGATCGTAAGTTGACAGGTTGTCATCTTCTCAATAATTCCCATACTTTTAAATGGTTTGATATTAATTCAAATACATCTTTTTAAAAACACTCGCTATGTTTACGTTTGGCCTTTATTATTCCTTCAAATATTCCAATACGCTGCTGGCTGTATATGGTGTTGTTCCATCTACTAAAAGTGCGTTTCCTCTTGTGATGGAAAATTTATCACAAAGTGCTACCATAAAACTTTAACTTCAAGGGACATTAAAAGTGACAATGACTCCAGAGATACATAAAAAGAAACGCATTTACAATGTGTCCATTTTATCACATTCTACGTACATGTTTTTTTTTTTTGTATTTCCTCGAAGAACGTAATAAAAATAATAACACATTTCTGTAAGTTGCAATAAATTACGCGTTTCAATTATTCCCTATTGGATAGAGTCGGCATTGCAGCGAAATGAACCCTTAGGCTGACAAGCGTGACTCAAGAATCTTTAGCCGATAGTACAGATCAGGATCAGACTGCAGAAAACGTGTACTCTTGATGGTTCTACACTGTCCGATAAGAACATATTTTTTCCCAAAAATAGTATTGAAATAGTAAACTTGATTTTTTTTACTTTCGGCTTAAAACGTTTCTTTTCAATTATATAGCAGAAAAAGGTTGATCCTTATCCTGCCGAATAGATTAAAAGAAAAACGTTTAAACTGATAGTAAGAAACAGAAAAATGTTAATCAAACTAAATTTTTGACGAAAAAAAAATCTTCTTATCGAACAGAGTAGATCCAAGATCAGACTGCACATTCCTTGATCTACACTGTCTGCAAAATGTCAATGAGTCGCACTCGGCAGCTTTTGGGTTAAGACGAGTTATTTAGATCGGTATTTCCCAGATGTGGTATCTATCTTTGAAGCAGACGACAAAATGACTTTAGACTTGTCCAAATCGAAATTATTTACAGACGACAAAGTCAAATGGTTACTGGTTTGGGAACATGCAGAAAACATTGCGAGAAAAAAAGAGAAAATGCTGGTTAACAGCGTTTTCTCCTTTTCCCACAATGTTTTCAAGAACCTGTTTACTCAAATTCGTTTGAACACAGGGTTGTTTATGGAGCTTTAAAGTTAAACCCATCATCTTTTCCTTGAGAACTTTTCTCCCTTTTCCATCTTTTATTTTTTTTTTGCAATCAAGATTGTCGTTAAAACTATGGATCATGTGAAGATTAGTATAATCCCAAATGATTATATGTGCAGAACTGCAAAATGAACTTTAGTAGTGAATTTTCCCTACGGACCCGTCGATTAACCTTTTCTAAACTACCTGTGCTGGGTTCCGGATTTTTATTATCGCGCAAAGCTAAGCCGGGAAATTGAAATACTCTCTACAAAAGAGAACGTCGAAAAACCAAGAAAGAGATTTCTATTTGATTTTTGGAGAGAACAGCAAATGATTTCTCGTTTTCGAGTCTGTTATTCAACATGAATGTCAAAGAGTCACCAAAACATATGATTCGCCCGACTTGTAGACAAAATAAATGGTAAATATGATAGATCTAGGAAAAAAACGCAGTGTAGCACAACCACGAAGCAGTCTCTTGACAACAAAGGAGGAATCCGGAGCGAAAATGGTACGTGGTTTCATTATCAAATTAGATCTGGTATCGTTCACAGTTACCTATTTCGGCTGGACTCCTAAATCGGTCGATCGTTCTACGAGAGCATGTATCCGAAGTCAAATGACGTCATCAGTTTTTGTGTAAGTAGCCCAAGCAAACGCAAAAAAAAGCTTGTCTATATATCTAGAATGAGGACGAAACAGGTGAGTAATCCCTATTTATTTTTCATCACGATTGATTTCAATCATTTTGCTGTTACTTTTTTTCTGAATTTGAAAATTAATGTGTGAAAAAACAGAAATACGAATTTTGACAGATTAAATTAAACCTACCACAGGAAAGTGTTTCCCGTCGGCTGTCAAAAATCACGTGGCCATCACGTGATTGTTTTCAAAACGGCGGCTACGGGTGTTGTTCAAAAGTTGTACACTTCTTATAGATCTATATATATTTGGATCTGTTTTTGTTTTTTTTCAAAGTCATCCAACAGAAGGCTTTATACTTTCGTCTTTGAGAACCATGATTTTTTCTGAAACTTTTACAAACGGAACTTGAAAACTATTTCTTTTTATTTTAACCTTCATGAAAGGTTCTACTAAGCGATGAGAGCACAAAGCACTTTTCTAGAACCTGTTGAATCGAATTCGTTTAAACACAGGGTTGTTTATAGAGCTTTAAAATCAAACCCATCATCTTTTACTCGAGAAGTGTTCTCCCTTTTCCACCTTTTTTGCAATAAAACTCCTTCCTCAAAATTGTCGTTAAAACTAGGGATCACGTGGTATAGCAATACCCTTATGGTAAGCAACGAGTGACAACATGTAGAGCATTCTAAGAAATTGGACCCCAGGGAACGAGCGACAATAAAAAATTTCTGCATGAGGAAAAGAGACTTTGTTGCTGGTTCCCTGGAAACCAGGAATCAGTCTTTATGGGAATGTCAGTTGATTATTAATCTTAGCGGTCAAAAGTGTACAACGCATACGTTAAATATCATATATATTTAAATCCTATAATTTATCAGTGCAGAAATTGTTGTGATGCAGACACTATGTTATTGAACAGTCGGTCCAAGTGTTAGTCACTGAAAAAAAAAAAGAAGAAATTTAAAGTAAGTCAAAGTTGACCGGTCGTGCTATCTTTTGTTTACTTTTTACCTGGTCTTAAAACTCCTTTTTTTGCGGGGGACTTCCGCTTCGACCGAATGTGGAATAACAGATTGTCATCTTCATTGTATTTTCAGTTCTTTTAAGAAACGTTAAACACAATGACGTCATACGAAGGGCAATTCAGAATTAGCGGTACTGATGCTCTTATTTAGTCTCAAAACAAAAGGTGTTCTAATCTTATTTGCAAAATGGACGTATTGTACTTCAACCCTTTACCATACAATGCCGACTTTTGACGGCTTCAAGAAAGAAGACATTTAAAAAACTTTGTGGAAAAGGGAGAAAATGTCTGTCTACCTTATCAAAGACAACTTACACAATTTTAGCCTCATTTTAATTAGGCATCGGCACATCAGTGCTTGGGATTCGTACTAGTCTAGATCTAATTCTAACTATAACCGTCCAGTGTTTTTACGCTTTCAACAAACAAAATTAAATGATCACTGCTCGGAAAAAAGGGGTTTTAACCCGTTACCACACAATCCCTACTTTTGACGACCCTGAGAAAGAAGTCTTTAGAAAACATTGAGGGAAAAGGATAAAATGCTGGTAACCAGCACTTTCTCCTTTTCCCACAGTGTTCTCTACCCTTTTTACAAAACAAATTTCAATTTTTGAGCCACATCTATTTCGTCATCTGCAAATGTTTTCAATATGCACAAGTCTAAATTTTTGTTGTTTGATAAAAGGTTAATGAATCTACGCGATGCATCATACCAAGTACAGTCATTACATTACTGTCGACCCATGAAATCCTTTTTTTGTCTAAAACACAGGCCCGTAGGAACGGGGACTTGGGGGGGGGCTTAGTCTCCCTTACCCCCCCCCCCCCCCCCCCAATAATTTTGAAAATCATAGTAACTAAAATATGAGTTTTAGTAAAATGCAATGACCACTCAAAAAACTCTCAGTATTTCGAAGTTAGCCCCCCCACCCACCCATCTTAAAATGCTTCCTAGGTGCCTGTAACAATCACCTGAATCATAAAGTAGACCTGTCTTTACCATGCAGAAAATTGATTACTAGCAAAAAGTTTGTACTCATGCCAGCCTGCGCAGATTGACCTACAAGTAGGTAGATGTAGATGATTTTTGCAGAAGCGTTATAAATCCACTTTTCACACTCGGAGTATGGCTCGTATCTAAATGTATTTCCTAGCGTGTTTTACAAGATATTCCTGACTCACCGCAAATTCAATCAAATTATGGTCTTTTAAAATGCTCCTTTGCATATTTATAACTAAATAATCAGGTAAAGACGCCTCTATCGAGACAAGAAAATCGTTATTTGTTGTTCTTGTTTCGTGAAAAAGCTATAGCAGTATTTGAAATCTATGTATAACGAGACGCAATAGACACATCCTTGCAAGCCAAGGCCGACGATTCACTGCGCTACTCTACCCTTGGCAGATCGAGCTTGATTTTTACATTCACCCTATGCACTTTTTCATTGGATGCAGCCCACTCTAGCTGCAACGAATGAAATCGCTCGTAGCATTTCATCTTTGATAAAAAATTGAACAAGGTCGCTACCTTTCGAACAGAAGGTAAAACATATATGGAAACCCACGTTGATGTATGCTTATCGCTTCATGTGTATTCGTAAGCGGTTAGTAAAACGATATTTCATTTGCTTTTTGAAATATTATGTAAAGGGGGGTAATAACCAGCATCCAATAGAGGGCGCATCGCAGAAATCTCGAAATCGGGCTCAATCAGCCAAGGTAAGATCCACGTAGTGATCGTAAACTTGGCTCGCGAAGATGCAATAGACAGTACATGAGCCATGTTATAAACTGTGGCATATTGTACAAATTTATAGTTTAATAGTTTAATTTTTTTTTGTAAACTTTTTTAAAACTTAATCCTCTAGCTGCTTACATTTTTAGACGATAGGAAGCTAGAACGAGCCTTATTCTGGTTTTTACTATAGGTTGTAAACTTTCGTTTTCGTTTTTTTTGACTCTTTAATCATCCAAAATGAATTTTTTTCAGGCGCAGATATCGAATGCTCAATTGATGGAAATTGTTGTTAAAAAAAAAACATCGTGGGAAAATGGGAAAATGCTGGTTAACAGCATTTTCTTCTTTCCCCACGATATCTTTCATATTCCTACTTGTCTAGGTAAGTAACAACACCAGTCTATAAGGTAAAGGTCTATGATGCTATCTGTTGGCCATTTCTGATGCTATAGTACTTATGTGACCTAAATTCTTTTTTGCCAAAGACATTATGGAGTGTAACAACTCTACGTTTGTTTGCTTTAACATTGTGAGAAAATTTTGGTTTTTTTTTTTTCTTTTCCAATTCCCGCATTTTTTCAAGGGGCTCCTTTCCCGGTGTTGATGAAAGTCGGCATCGTGTGGTAAATGGTTAACACCACTTTATACTCTTAAATTCGGCCACAAATTCCAGTTCACCTATCAAATTCTTCCTGTAGTTTCTCTAATATATTCATGCAGACCACACTGATCTACATTCTCCAGACAACCACAGGCAACTACAGCCCCATTGGTCTTAGGACGCTGAACATTGTTGCCAAGAATAGCATACCACATTGCATCTATATACATGGCATATTATATTCGATATTGCAGCAGTGCGCCAATTTGTTATTTATAGTAACGGTGTTTGAAATGATCAACCAATGGGGATTTTTTCTTCCTTTGCAGACCAATTTGAGCTTCAGTGGCCTATGAGATAAGCAAACACCTAATATTGACTCAAGTTAGCCAACCCTTGTACTCAGAACAGTAAGTTCTCCAGAGGAAAAAAAAACATCACTTTAACGAGCATCTCTGTCGATATTAAAAGCTAATAAAGATGGAATTTGTCTCAGGAGAAATTATCTTTTATTGCATTTCACTGCGGTATTCTTTTTTGAAAACAATACTCGAGCATTTTATTGGCTCAGAGCACGCTTTCCTGATACCGAAAGTTTACTCACGATTGATAATTTGCGGTCGACCGTTGCCTTTGGGACAATCCAATATCGTTGGCATGCTTTGGTTAGTGCCTTTGGGACAATCCAATATCGTTGGCAAGCTTTGAACAGATTCCCATCTAACTTATTAAATTTATAACTCTTGCTAAATACATTAATTATGCGAAATTCGACGACAAGCCATTTGATTGGCTAAGGCCAAAGGTCTTGGCAAATAAGAAGGACAATTGAGTAGAGTGGTTGCCGAGTATGGCACGTAGATTTGGTTTATTTTTAATGGTATTCAGTCCCGTTTACCGTGGTATACCGGTCACATTGCAACACCAGTGTGCCTATCCATGTTTTCCCGGTCTATATCTTGAAGTGCAGCAGGAGGGAGGGGGGGGGGTTAAATGTGCTGTAAGATTGGTATAATCTTTACCACACAATCCTGAGATGAAATGGTCCTGGTGAAAAAGGTGATTGTATCACTTTTTTTGTCGTTCGCCAGTAGTTTAAATTTGGGATAGTCTTATATTTTGTCGTTTGTTCGAGAGTTACTAGGAATTCCGATGCAGGGGTTGTTCATAAACCCTTTAGCCGAGCCGTGCTACTTGGTCGGTACCGTGAAGAGCTTTAAATCAGAATGTCAGTTTGTCCGAATCTCTTGGCAGTATTTCTCTGAGGATAGTCAAAGCATCATGATTCATTCCTCCCTGACTGCTGATCAAATTTTCGACGGAGGAAGAGTAGAATAGCACTCAGTGACTTAAAAAGAATTTTGTATGAATTACTGGTAAAAGAAACTCCTGAGAAGCATAGATAGGTGAAAACGGCGTGAAACGCTACACGATCGAAATTACGTATTTAGCAGAGTATTTTTACGACAATGATAAAGAGGTTTCTCGAAAACATTGTGGAAAATGGAATTTTCTTTCTTTCCAAAATATTTTTTTTCTACCTTTTATTTATTACTATTTCGAATTTATTTATAGTTTTTCATTCTTTTTTCATTTATATAATGTTATAAATATTTCTTTTTTTTTAAATATCTCCCAGTCGGACAGTGTAGATCCAAGATCATATTGCATGGGTGCAGTCTGATCTTGATCTACATTGCCTGCAAAAGGTCAGTGAGCAACCTAAGGGTTAATTAATAACCCAGCAACCAAAAACGTTATTTCCGTTTTCTCGTTATAAATTTCAAACCATCGACTCTTCAATCTCCTCTCAATTAGCAATGACGTAAATTTTACTCTTAATTGAAATTTCACACGAGCCTGGCCTGAGACCCCAGATATTCACGGAGAATTTTCACACAAACCTGGCATTTCCCCCTAGGAAATTAAAGCTAATAAATTTGAAAATGCCACTTTATGTTTTCTTCTTGTTTTGTGTTACCTCAGTGTCATGTATTGAAAGACTTTGTCATTCTAGTATAATTTTTAAAATTCCACCCCCCCCCCTTTCAAAAAAAACTGTTACACTTAAAAATTGAAAGCATCTACCCGCGACTGGGCTGATGTTTCATTTCTTGGTAGAAAATATTGTGGGAAAAGGATGCTGGTTGCATGCATTGTCTGCTTTATTGATGTTTTCAAAATATTTCTTTCCCTGAAATTTGTAAAAACACCTAACGTTTGGTAAGGAGTAAGAAAAAGAAGCGAATAATGATTAAACATTTGTCTAACGTTTTTCTTTTACGCTGCTTTCAGCATTATTTCGGTCATATCTCGGCGACAGGTCACATATTCATGTATTTCCTGGGTTTTACCAATGTTAGCTGGGCTCTAGTGTCCTACCCAGCTTTCCCACGAAAGGCCCAGTAGATCCAGTGAGGCTTGGACCTGGGACCCCAAGGTCACGAGTCCTACAATTTTCGATCGAGCCACGCAGGACCCCTGGCAAAAAAAAATAAACATTTACCAAACGACAGTGACAATTTCAGGTTTATCCAAATCGAAAACATTTGCAGACGACAAAATGAAAGTGACTGAAAATTTGGAATTCCTTTCGTAAAGAGTAGATAATTTTGGAAAGAAAAGAAGATAATGCTGGTTACCAGCATCTTCTCCTTTTCCCACAATGTTTTCTACAGGCTTCTTTCTCAGGGTCGTCAAAAGTAGGGATTGTGTGGTAATGGGTTAAACGTTTATGCAAAATAAAGTTGCAAGAATATTTAACTTCAGTAAATACTGGATCATGCGGGTTTTTTTTCCCACACTACTGTACTTTCTGAGAAATGAAACCGAAAACCTTTCGAAGGCGAAGTGCGACTTATCATCCGCTGACAGTGTAGATCAAGATCAGACCAGTCAAAAGTCAGAACGTCCAATCTGGCGTTGGATCTACACCGTCAGATAAGGAGACATTTCCCTCCAATGTAACTTTAACTCTTTACCACACGAGAAAATTTTAGACTGGTCCAAATTGAAAGCATTTGCAGACAACAAAATAAAGCCTTGTGACTGAAAAATGGAAATTTGTTCTGGGAAGGGTAGAAAACACTGTGGGAAAAGGAGAAAATGCTGGTTACCAGCATTTTCTCCTTTTCCCACTGTGTTTTCAAAAAGCTTCTTTCTCAGGGGCGTCAAAAGTAGGGATTGTGTGGTAATGGGTTAAAATGGTACTATTTGGGGTTTTGCTATCTCCTATTTAGTAGGTTAAAGGTTAACTTTAGCCACACAAATTCGATTTAAGAAAGTAACTGACAATCAAACAGAAAGACGTATATATTTTCGTGTACCCTTATTGCATTATCTTCGAGGTTTTACGACTTCATCAGCCCGCAGGTGTCAGTTTTACGCCTTTGATAGACATCCCAGGAGCTTTCCTAGCTCCCATACCGGCGTTCTATAACTTTACTTATGCTCGTTATCACGCCAAACAACAAAGTACGTCTGATCAATGTCATTGAAAGCAACGTTGTGAAGTGTGGATAAATAATAATAATTAGTGGTTTGATCCCTTTAGCAAATGACAAAGTTTTAGACTCTCATTCGTACCATAAGAATTTGCAGGCGACAAATGACGTGTGGTTCAAATGGCGAGATTCCTCTTTGATAAAGTAAACATAGCCTATATTGAGGGAAAGGGAGAAAACGCACTTTCGAAAGCCTTGTGGTTGGTGAAAAATTGGATTGTTTAGTAAAGTCTACACTGATACGTACGAAACATTTTGATAAAAGGAGATATTGCTCTCGAAGAGAAATTTCTCCTTTTGTCAAAATGTTTTCCAAGAAATCTGCTAAGGGACGTAGAGAATCCCCTGCAGATGGTGGTACTATAATATTTGTAAATAGAAAGCCTTTATGGGACTATGAATTATGAAAAGCTTCGAATAAACTCACACCCAACATCCATCTAAAAGTAAACAATAAACACAAAGTTCCAAAAGGAGCATTTAATTGTGTCTTTAACCCTTGCCCAAACGACAAACTTTTTCACTAGACCAGATTGAAAGCATTTGCAGATGACAATTCAACTCTTGCTGAAAAGATGATTTCTGTCTATGATAGGGTAGAAAACATTGTGGGAAAAGGAGAAAATGCTGGTTACCAGCATTTTCTCCTTTTCCCACAATGTTTTCAAAAGGCTACTATTCCAGACCCGTAAAAACCAGGGACTGTTTGGGAAAGAGTTAAAGAAGTAACTAAGATGTTTGCAGAAACTGTTCTTTTTCACTAGGATCTTTAAAAAAATCGCGATCGATTGGTAAAAGATTAACCCTTTCTAGACAAAATATCTTACTATAAGTACTTATCTGTCGATATATGGCGAATACTGAAAACACACATTGTTATTTCGAGTATTCTTATAATTGTCATTTTTCTGTGGGAGTGGAGAGGATGACTCACAGATCCACACCGAATGGTGAAGATCTACCGCCATCCAGTCCTGATCAAGAAACATAACCAACTAAATTACCTTTTGCAGTGCCGTAGGTATTGGATTATATAACAATTTCCAAATAAGAATAATGCCATGAATTATGGAAAAGATGCAATAGGGGAATATTTTGCTGGCTTGCTTTCCTTGCGTAAAATGAATTATCGATAGACTTACTGGGGGATGCAAAATAGACCTTTAGCTGAGCCATTCAGTGATTTGTTGGAAAACAGTGAAATTCTTTTATATTGAGAGTTTATGTCATATAATACGCACAGTATATATATAAAGACAGAAAACGTTGCCAGTGAAAAAAGGAGAAAATGCTGGTTAGTATCATTCTTTTTTTTTTTCTTTTCCTGCAATATTTTTAAAGGCAGCCTTTCTCAAAATCCTTTTCAACTGCAATTAGTTCGGAAAATATAATTGAGCCATGCTCTAGTAAAAGGGAGCCAATTGCATCTCCGTGATTCATGATACAAGAGTCATCACAGTATACTATATTCCTAAACATCGTCTTCAATGACAAACTACTGAATCATGAGGTACACCGTTTCTCTGACATACAGAAAAATTTTCAATAACGAAAAGTTTGGCTCAGGTCAGCCTACGCAGGCTGATCCGAGTCGATACTTTTCACAAATGCAATATGCACCCATTTCATAGAGCATGATCAATCATTTGGTAATAGTATTAATGAAAGTTGTTCTAGGCTCGACTCTTAAAATCATTTCAGTGCAGCAATGTAATAACCAACATCATAATCACTATCACCCTGCAGACCCGCCAAATACACTTTTCTAAACTACGTGTACTGGGTCCCGATTTTTCATTATTGCACAAAGAAAAGCCGGGAAATACAAATACTCTCTACAAAGGAGAACGTCAAAAAATTCGGAAAAGATTTCTATTTGATTTTTGGCGAGAAAATCGAAAGATTTCTCGTTTTCGAGTCGGTTTTTCCACACGAATACTACAGAACCACAAAAACTCTTCATTCGTGCGACTTGAAGACCAAATTAGAATAAGTGGTAAATATGATAAACGGTGCTAATTAGTCCGCTAACGAACAGTCCCTTGTGGAAAACAAAGGGGAAAAGCCGGAGCAAAAATAGTCACGTTATTGAAATAGTAACAATCTCACGATCAAGATTATCAAAGTGCTGGTGGCATAGTATCCATTATGACGTTGAGGCGAGAAGAGGAAGAGGTGAGTTTAACTCCTTACCAAACGACAAAATGTTCCGTTTATCTCGATCAAAAGTATTTGCAGACGACAAGTAAAAGTGACGGAAGTGTCTATCGGAATGACGGTCGTGCCGATAAGGTCACTTATTCGCACGACGGTCGTGCCGATAAGGAAAGTCTATCGGCACGACGGTCGTGCCGATAAGGTCCGGTATTCGCAGGACGGTCGTTGGCCTTCATCACGAACGTGTAAATCATAGCCCTAGGGTCGAAATTATTGTCAAGGGTTTATATAGTGAAATATTCTTGTTACTATTCATTTTAGCCTTATCTTAGGCCTAAGGGGTCTTGTGTTTTAAACCATTCCCAAGTATTGTAATGTTTGGTGTGAAGGGATCTTACGTAGGCCTATCAGCCAGTGCAGCGATATGTACAGGAGTGTTGTGGAACAAATCCAGTAAAGGAAGAAACATTAGTTTCATTGGAGAGGGGGAGGAGGAGGAGGAACTTGGAAAAAAAAAAAAAGATCCCGGCCCCAGTCAAAGTAGGGGGAAAATTAGCCGGATCACCTACCCTCAATGGTAACAATTAACTATCCACACAATCGGTGATATCTTTAGAATTTTGAGGAAAAAAAGTAATTGGATCAAAGGGCAGCCGAAAATGAAAAAAAAAAACAGCTTTGTAATATGGCAAACAAAATTTCCGGTACCTAAACCCTATCCCTCTGTAACCCTTTCCCATAAAACAAAATTTAAGACTGGTCCAAGCTGAAAGAACTTGTTGGCAGCAAAATTAATGCAACTCAAGAAATGAATTTTTTTTCCAGCGGGGCAGGAAACATTGCGGGAAAAGGAGACAGTGCTGTTTACCAGTATTGTCTCCTTTTCCCACAATGTTTTCAAAAGGCTTCTGTCCCAGGGTCGTTAAAACCAGGGATTGTTTGGTAAAGGGTTAAAAAAGTGAATATTTTTTTTCCAAATGCAACAGTTAAAGTACTGTCAGTACTTAGTCCATTTTCTGTCGTGCGGATAGTGGTGCTTAACAGCACGACTGTCGTGCGAATAAGAATGGTTATCGGCACGACCGTCGTGCCGATAACCTCCATTATAGGCACGATCGTCGTGCGGTGCCGATAACCTCCATTATAGGCACGACCGTCGTGCGGATAGCCTCGGCCAAAAGTGACAGAAAATTTGATATATTTTTGTAAAGGGTAGAAAACATTGTGGGAAAAGGAGAAAATGCTGGTTATCAGCATTTTCTCCTTTCCCCACAATGTTTTCTAAATCGTTTCTTTCTCAGGCTCTTCAAAGTAGGGGGGGGGAGGAGGGGAGGTTACTGTGACACTGAGTCCCTTTTTTGAGCACATTTAAGAACCCATAAAGTTGAGGTCCCGATCATTTTCCAATAAAGAATTTTTTTTTTAAATATTAAGAACTGTCGTACAGGTGTTTTTTTACTATCTTCCATCGTTATTGATCGAGTGGGAGGGATACTGGGCATCAGAACATCATCAGACTTTCAAATCTGATTGTTGGTATGCTTTGGCTGACCATGGAATTTTAAAATAACTAGTACCTTGCTTTTTTGCCACGGCGACAAAATCACTTTCCGACTGTAATTGTAGAAGATACTATGTCAGTAAAGTACATGATCAATACTTGGTTGATGTTTTTGGTCCGCATCCAAATTTATTTTTCCATAGACCCACAGGTCTTGAGTGCCCATGAAAAACATTGTGACAGTTTCACGGCTGATTCTGCAATTCTTGATATGTGACAGGAATCGCATTTTACCGATTTTTGCTGTGACAGTTTGAAGTTTTTATTGAGAAAATTGAAAATACATGGCCTTGACATAACAATGCAGTGGTGTAAAATAATATTTTATTCATCTATCAGTTACAAGTTACTTTCGAAATATAGTTTGTGAATGCATTATACCAAAAAAGCCCCACTCCCCCCGGAGGACGATAAATATCAAAACATTGGATATGGAAATAACATTCAATTTAACTGGCTCTATCTAATATGTGTTGGTGCTCAGTTTGTTAACCCTTTACCACACAATAACGACTTTTAACGATTCTGTGGAAGAAGATTTTTAAAAACATTTTTGGAAAAGGAGAAAATGCTGGTAACCAGCATTTTCTCCTTTTCCCAAAATGTTTTCTACTCCATCAAAAAATGATTGTACTCTTTGAGCCATATTGAAATTGTTGTCTGCAAATGCTTTCCATTTGGACAAGGCTTAAATTTTGTCATCTGGTAAAGAGTTAAGTGTATGTAAGGGGAAAAAATGCATAGGCAGATGATGCAAGTTATAGTAGAGTGTCTTGCTGAAGATGTTTATTTTTTAACTAAGATGTAAGCAAACAACAAGTTTTTACTGAAAGCTTGCAACTGTAGGGTTATTTAAGAAAACTGTTTTTCTCGCATTTAATATGATGGCTCTAATTTCAACCCACTACTAGCCAAACAGCCAGGTGTTTAGGCTACTCTGCAGCATCAAGCTATTCCCACAATTTTTTCTGCACTATATTTGAGGCGTACTTAAATTATAAGCTGCAAAATTTAATGGTCACCATTTTGATATGTCAAAAACTTTTCTGTGCGGTAAAGGATAAAACCCAAATTTATTTCCACAAGAGTCTGCTGCGAAGTAGAGAATGATTAGAAATCCAATTTCATTTGAATCTTTCAGTGTGACAGGAACTGATTTTATCAGGCAATCAAACATGTCTGACAACTGACATTTTGCAACTCTGATCAACTCAGTACCTCCAGAAACTAATTTACAGGAGAGAATTTTAAAAACATCCTTGCCAAAAATGTGAGCCATGCTCTGTGAAAAGGAGGATTAATGTATTAATAAAAGTTTCAACCCATGTCAACCTGCGCAATCCCTGCAGGCTGACATGGGTCGAGGCTTTTTTCCTTGGAAAACTTTTCCATAACTACAGACCATTCTACCATGGGACTGAGCCATTTGTTGAACATAATGGATTTTGTGGATCCATAATTATGTAATGGTTCACCGTTTCTAACAGACGGTCAACGTTGTATATGTAGATATCGTAGACAAAGGTTTGCTGTCTACTGCATAGTAGAGAGGGATATGTTTGGGATTGAATTGGTTATGGTATGGGGAGAAGTCTCACCTGGAGTTTAATCGCCACTAGTTGTGGTAGATGTTAATTTAACTGTCTATGGGTATAGAGACGAGTCCTCTGGTCCCTTGTTGACCCATTATTGCAGCAAAACAACCTCACACTCCAGCAGGTTAATGCTCGGCCCCCCTATAGTGAGGACCTGTCGTGACTTTCCCACCAACAAAACATTATGCATCCACTGGAGTTGCTGCCATACAGACCCCACCTATCCCCTAATGAGCACTTGAAGGACCAGCTGGATAGTCAGGTTGGATAATGCTAGCCTCCCTCTATTACTCTGGCCCAACTAAGAGCAGCTCTTTTGGAAGAATAGGCTAACATCTCAATGAGGAGGATAAACTTACTTATAAACCTACCAGAATCAAGGCCATGGTGAGAGCAAATGGGGGACATACCTGTTATTGACTACCCAGATTCCACAATGAGTCCATTTTGATTTCAGATTACAGAGTTCTCCATTCCCTCCAATTACTCTTAAGGCACTTACCAGATACAAATTGTTGTTTTGCAGTTTGTTCTGTATGGATTAATCTTCATTCTTACTTATATAAAACATTATACTTGACATCTTAAGTCTATTCGTATTCAGTTTACTTTGTGTTTCTTCATCCGTTGACTATACTATTTCCTTTTTCCACAATGTTTTGAACTACCTTTTCAAAGACGAATATCTGACCAACATTTTATGGTATGTAAAACTTTGGACATGTCCAAAACTTTTGGGTTTTGTAAAGAACTAGAAGATGGGAGTTTCAATTCATTGTATGAAGTACCCCGACATTTTGTAATATAATTGTTATTACTGAAGATATTTACTTCAAACTTGGTACAAGTTTTAACTATTAAAAGGGTCACTCATACAACAGGGGCAGGTAATTATCAAAGTATATTTTACACAGTTATTCCCCATTTTCTAAAATAAACTGAAAATAAAGCACTTGCAGCTGAGCGTTGGCACCCACAAGCAGCGCTTTTGTTTGCTCATAGAATATTACATGGACTGAAAAGATCCAGGCAAGTGGCTGAGTTACATAGAGCAATGCCTATACCTGTATAGACATGTATAGAGTTCCATTTCCAAGATGCAGTTGTTACCAGGTGTGACACAGAGATGTTGCAGAACTTGTCCACAATCAATGTAATGTATGCTACATAGGATTAAACAAAGGCTGTTCATTTCTATTTTATTTCAATAAATATATCACTGTACATAATTATCAAACAGTAATAGATCCCAGACTGTATCCATGGTATTCTTTAACAATAGACTGTGTCTGTGATGATATCCTTGTCAAGGCCATGAACCAGTCTGTGTTGTCAGTTCTGTCTATATTCCTGCAAAAAAAAGGTGAACATCATTTTCTGTAGATATCTGTACATGTCAAGACTTTCTCAAAATTAAATCATTACCTGTAAGAAAAACAGAAAGACAAATCATTAGGATAAGCAAATTTTGTCTTCCAAATTGAAAAACATGCCACAAGCAATTTCTAAATTTTGCAAAAATTTCAGATAAATGCAGACCTCTGCATTTGGCAGTGTCATTAAAATTGGGGCAAATATGTCATCTGTTCTGATGAAAAGGCAAAACTTGCTGGAAAACACAGCTTGTAAAATATGAAAGCACCCCCTAAGCATTTTGTGCATGATTCTTTTTCAGATGACAAAGTGATAGACTTTTCCAAAAGTGAAATACTTATCTTCATCTATGCTGTTCGTAAATAATGGCAAGTCACACTCGGTGCTTTACAAAGGTAAGAATTTGTTTGATGTCTGATTGATTGATTGTTTGGTGTTAAATACTGTTTTCAACATACTTTCAGTTGTACCGCAATGGCCAGTGCACCTATCCATGGTTTCCTTGAATTTTTTACCATTGCTTAGCACAATATTCTTTCCAAACCACTGGCTGCTTTCCCACATAACCATCAACAAAGCAATTGTCAGTGGTGAGAGAAAAATGTTGCAATGACTATCACCAATCCTCGGAAAGAAATTAGCCAAGCCAGGATCGAACCAGCGACCCCTGTTCTCAAGTCCTGTACACTACCAACTGAGCTACCATGGCTTGGCTTGTTTGGTGTTTTTCCCTTTTACAAGAAAACAAAATTTTAGCCCTTTTTAAATTGAAAGCATTTGCAGACAACAATTTCAATATGGCTCAAAAGGTGCAACTGTTTATTGAAATGATTAAAAAATTGTGGGAAAAGGAAAAAAATGCTTGTAAACAGCATTTTCTCTTTTACCCACGAAAAAAATTGTGGGTAAAGGAAAAAATGCTTGTCAACAGCATTTTCTTCTTTACCCACAATGTTTTCAAAAATCTTCTTCCCCAGGGGCGTTAAAAGTTGTCATTGTGTGGTAAAGGGTTAAGGCCATTTTCTTCATTATTTCAGTAGCGGCACCCAGCGCACCTATGCTTTCCTAAAGTTTCTTTACTAGTACTTTGATCAATATTCTCTCAAAGTCACTGGGTACTTTCTCATTAACATTTTTAAAAAAATATTCAGCAGTGAAAGTAACGTGAAATCTTGTCACAATAACTACACATATTATGAATCCTCAGTAAGAAATTGGCTGAGAAAACAACAGCTGTCACTGAATGTGACTTGATACCCCGGCCATCGCTTTGACAGACACAGGCAATTACTAGTGTTTTGTATAAACACACACACACACACGGACAGACAGGCTGATTCCAATATACCCCCCGAAAACATTGGTTTTGTGGGGTATAAAGAATCAACATGCGACTCCCTAGTTTAACCCTTTACCAGACAACAAAATTTAAGCTTTGTCCAAATTGAAAGCATTTGCAGACTATTTCAGTGTGGATTAAACAGTGAAATCATTTTACATGGAGTAGAAAACATTTTGGGAAATGGACAAAATGCTTATTGCCAACATTTTCTCCTTTTCCCAAAATATTTTCAAAAGGCTTTTTTCAAGGGTTGTTAAAAGTCATCGTTGTGTAGTAAAGGGTTAACTCTTTACTGAGGGCCAAAATTTTAGACTTGTTCACTTTGAAACCATTTGCCGATACAAATTAAATGTGACTCTAGTGATGATACTTGTGTCCGAAAAAAGAGAACACTGAGGGCTGAGGAGAAAACACTAGTTACAAGCATTTTCTCCTTTTCCTACATATTTTCATAAGTCCTATTTCTTAACCAATTACTACACAATCCCTACTTTTGATAAGCCTGAGGAAGAAGACTTTAGAAAACATTGTGGAAAAAGAAGAAAATGCTGGAAACCAGCATTTTTACCTTTTCCCACATTTTCTACCTTTCACAAAACAAATTTCAAATGTTCAGTCACTTTTATTTTGTCCTCTGGAAATTATTTTGATTTGGACAAACCTAAAATTTGGTGATTTGGTAATGAGTTAAGGTCATTAAAATTGGGGATGTGTGCCAAAAGGTTAAAGCCCTGTACACTGGTACCAAACAATAAAATTTTAGACTTGTCCAAATTGAAAGCATTTGCAGATGACAAATTAAATAAAGCTATAAAGATACAATAATTCTCAGAATGGGTAGAAAATATTGTGGGAAAAGGAGGATAATTATGTGGATTTCTTGCATTTTCTTTTTTTCCCAGTGTTTTCAATAGATTTTTTTCTTTGTGGTTGATAAAACTTTGGGATTGTGTAGTTTTTTTGAAAAGGGTTAATCCTTTTCCTAACAACAAATTTTTGGAATTTGGACTCTTTAAATTTCCAAAGATCAGAAGACAGTATATTCAAAATTGGTTAAAGTCAAATTCAGCTGTCAAGATAGAAAACATTGTAGGAAAAGGCAAAAATGATGGTTACCAGCATTTTCTTCTTCTCTGAAAATGTTTTTAAAAGCCATCTTTCCAAGGGTCATGAAAACCTAGGATTGGATGGGTAAAGGGTTAACAGCAGTATATATTTTTGTAAATACAATGTATTAACTTTGTCCAACAAAC
Organism: Tridacna crocea; assembly: GCA_943736015.1. Classification (NCBI taxonomy): domain Eukaryota; kingdom Metazoa; phylum Mollusca; class Bivalvia; order Cardiida; family Cardiidae; genus Tridacna; species Tridacna crocea. The sequence continues at coordinate 10,864,148 of OX031072.1, read as the reverse complement.
CTGCACAAAGTCTTTAGAACAAGGTCAACTTGTTCCAGGTTTTTATCTCTCACAAGGGCATGAATGTACTCGAGAAACACTTCCTCGTCCTCAGCTTGTGGCACTGAAAGGTCATACATTAAGATTTATTTTTACAGCCACAGAGAAAAAAACACTGTTAAAACTTAATTGAGTGAAGAATGGTTCAGACATTGGTCAACTATGTAGACATAAATAATCAATCAACATGGAGAACATGATAAAGAAACTCAAGGGATTTTTCTTCAACTTAAAACTGGAAATGATAACAGGGCTTCGTTTGATGGCCCCCAAGGAAATGAAATGCATTGTTTATCAGTTGTAACCTGTGCCTTCTTGCACCTGTTAGGCGTAAAATTTGACATGAAGATACAAAATTGAAAAAGTTTTTTATCGATTCATCACGCTAACTAGAACTGTGGGAAAGCAGACAAATGCGCCCCATTATCACCTTGTCAATGAAGTAGAAAAATCCAGAAAGAAACTAGTAACCCTTGACCCCTGTGATCCCAAAACAAGAGGGTATCTCCTTGGGTCATAAGCAACACTTCCATAAGCTTTCAGGACCCTTGCTATTGAGTTGGAGCAAGGAAATGATTTTCAAAAATATGCACACCTGTGACAGACAAATTGACAGAAAGACAGATTGATAGACATTGTGGAACCAGTATACTCCCGTCTACTTTGTGGGCGGAAGTATAAAGATTGGTGCCCTAAAAAGTCTCTTTGCAGACAGCAAAGATAAAGATCAGACTACATAATACATGTAGTCTGATTTTAAATGCGGGCCTGTTCACCACTTTCAAACATTCTGGAAAAAACTAGTTTTGAAGTTCTAAAATATCTAGATTTCAATTATATTTCAAAACAAAAAAGTTAAGCATTTCATTTTTTGTGTTAACAACTTAGCTTACCAAGTCTGCCTCCACTATTATGGTAAAAAAATATCTCATACAAGGACCAAGTTAAGCTCATACAACACCACACTTTTCCAAACTGTAATGATATTTTTAAACACAGGTTTAGAAAAACACAACCTTGAGAAAAAAAACTTTTGAAAAAAAAAAATGGCAAATGAAAATACTGGAAAACAGCATTTTCCGTCAATATTTTCTACCCTATTCAAGGCAACTTCTACAATTTGAATCATATTTGTTTGTTGTCTGCAACTGCTTTTGGTTTGGTTATAGGTGTATTATTTTTCGTGTGGTAAAGGGTTAAGGCAGATGGAGAAATTTTCTAAAGACCCACCTGGTGTAGAACTGATCCATTCCTTAATAAGACTTCTAACTTCTACTATCTTTACTGCACCACATAAGTTAACTGTTTTATTTATAGCACCTTCCTCTACTACACCTGACCTATCTGTTGTTATATTCTCTACAGTTCTACTTTCCAGATTAGCAGCACTATTTCCTTCACTTGTCCCTAGGCTTGTCTCTGTGTGCTTACTAGCCACTTGCAGCTTATCTCCGTCTTGGTCTGTGTAGTTTATGCCCTGTAAATGATTGATTTTAAATTTACCCTTTCCCAAACAAGCCCTGGTTTTTACATGTCTGCAGTAAAAGTCTTTTGAAAACACTGTGGGAAATGGAGAAATTTCTCGTAACGAGCAATTTCTCCTTTTCTCACAGTGTTTTTTACCCTTTTTGAGAACTTTCTGCCATTTTCTCAAAATCTAAAGTTGTCATCTGCAAACTCTTTCGGTTTGGAAGAGTCCAAAATTTTTTGTTTGGCAAAGGGTTAAAAAGATTAATTTTAAATTAACTCTACACCAATTTGGTAAACAACCTTCTATTTAAATGATCTTGGAGTTCAAGACATTTTGAAAACATTCACTGTCATTTTCAATTGCCAGTTTTTTAATTTTCTTTCCACACTTTTTTACTACTGTTAACAAGGCAACACCAAGCATAAAGCAAAAACATGTAAGTGCTATCAATTTAAACCAGTGTTTCACAAAAAGTTAAACTTTGGCTTACTCTATTTTATCACTTGTTCTTTATTTTAAATTTGTTTATTTTGCACAGATTGTTTCACAAGTTTTAACAACTCCATTAAACTTTAGCCCTTTACCACACAAACTTACTTTTTCCAACTTTTGGAAAGCTAGCTTTTGAAAACATTGTAGCAAAAAGAAGCATTTTCTCCTTTTCTCACAACACTTTCTACCCTTCCATATACAGAAATCGTCATTATAGCTGCACTTTGTTGTTGACAAATACTTACAAAATTTGCTATGTCAGATACTTTGTCGTTTGATGAAGAGTTACAAAAATGACAAAGTTATGTGGCTCAAATGACAGAATGTAGGTTTGAAAAACAGAAAACATCACAGAAACCAGATAAAATACTGGTTACCTACATTTTTTCCCTGCAATGTTTTGAACATTCTAGCCATTTTGTACAATCTAACTTCTAAAACAACAATCATATTACAAATAGCAAACCATTACCCCTGCAAAAAGGGCTCAAGTTGAAAAAACTTGTAATATATAAATTAATGAGCAATGTTCTGGCAAAAGGGGGTTTAACTCTTTACCACACAATCCTGACTTTTAATGATCCTGAGAAAGGAAGCCTTTCAAAAACATTGAGGGAAAAGGAGAAAATGCTGGTAACCAGCATTTTCTCCGTTTCCAACAATGTTTTCTACCCTTTTCCAAATCCAATTTCAACTTTTGATTCACATTTATTTTGTCGTCTGCAATTGCTTTCATTTTGGATGGGTCCAAAGTTTTAGCATTTAGTAAAGAGTTCATGCATCTCTGTGATGTTTTATACCAAACAAGTCATCTCAGTTATGGATCCATAAAATCCATCATGTATAACATTCAACTGAATCATGAGATAGATTTGTCCTTTGATGTGCAGAAAAATTGACCAATGGCAAAAAGTTTTGACTGAGGTCAGCCTGCAACCACTGCGCAGGTTGAACTAGGTCAGTAGTTTTTCAGATGTATTAAGCCCCCTTTTCACAAAGCATTCACCTCAAATTTATGGTCGTACCTTTTCCTCAGGCACAAATTTCTGTTGGTCTTTGAAAACCAATTTCTTTGAACTGCCTTTTTTTCTGCCCCTTGTGCTTGGTCGCCCTTTTGGAACCTTGAAATGTGGACTTCTTTTAGCCGGAGACCTTTGAAAAAGTTGAACAGGAAACTCTTGTACATGATTGTGAGAGCAAGAGAAGTACCGGGTATACATAGAGATTTAACTCTTTAATAGTTGATAAAGTTTGACACTTTCCAATATCATAAGAACTAACAAATTATAAATATAAACTAGCTATAGTGAGGGCATCTTTCACTGAAAGGAAAGATAACACCAGCATTTCCTACTTTTCCTGCAATTCTTTCAAAGGCCTTTTTCATGAGAGTGATCGTAATACATGTATAAGAAACATTCTAAACAAATACTGCGCAGCATGTTTTTTTAAAGTCTATCAAAAACTTTTCTAAATAATCCAAACAGAGAACTACATTTGAAAAGGAAAAATGTATTTAATTCCCAATTTAGTGAAACTGTAGAGAAAAGAGCACTTCTCTTTTTTGTCACCCAGTTTTCAAAGTCTACATGAGATGGTATTTTGATGGAAAGAATGAAGAGTTCCACTCTCAATCAATCCATCCATCTATCAGCTATCATCACTCCAACTATCCTTCATCCATCCATCCATCAATCAATCTATCCATCCACAAAACCACTAATCCATATACTCGCCCAACCACAAAACCACAAATCCATATACTCACCCATCAACATACTTAAACACAAACTCCCCTATCAATCCACTCACTATCTAGATCCACACACCTATTCATCAAATGACCAATCCACTCACCTACCCATCCACTCACAAATCAATCCACTGATGCTTCCACTCATTTACCAACATACTCCTCTCACTTACCAATATACTTACAGATCAACTCACCCATTCACTCACCCATCCATCCATCCACTCAATCACCATCCACTCACTTACCAATCCACTTACCTATTCAGTCACCTATCGATCCATGCACCTATCCATTAACCTACCCATCCACTGACCAGTCAACTTACCTAACCAACCAATTGCCTACCCATCCACTCAAATATCCATTAACTCACCCATCCACTCAATCACTGATACACTCACCTGCCCATTCACTCAACTATCTAACCACTCACATGTTCATCCTATAACACATCCACACAAAGTTAGCATCAATCCATTTGCCTTTCCATCAACTCTATCTCCTAATCCATCCCTCCACCTACAACAGTTTTGTTTAACTCACCTTTTGTTTGGGGACTTGGAGGGAGATTTTGGTTTCATCACAGATACAGCTGAGCTGCTACTGCATGTCTTTTGAGCTTGCATGGCATAAGCTTGTCTGATCTCATTCTGCAGTGATTCTGGTAAAGCATTCAGACAACTTATGTCAAGCTGCAATAGAATATAAAGAAAAAAGTGAAAACTTGAAAATGAATCCCATGTTTATGATGGCGAACCTAATGTTTCTTGTTCATTGAAGCTGTTGCTTACCAGCTTTCCTTTTCCACTATGTTTTTTTTTTTTAACTTTTTCACTGAGGATCGTTTAACTCTTTTCCAAACAACAAATTTACAGAGTGGTCCAAAATGAAGGCATTTGCAGACAAAACAATAAAAGTGACTGAAAGATAGAAATTTGATTTGGGAAGGCTAGAAAACTTTGTGGGAAAAGGAGAAAATGCTGGTAACCAGCATTTTCTCCTTATTCCACAATGTTTTAAAAGGCTTCTACCTCAGGGTCATCAAAAGTTGTCATTGTGTGGTAAAGGGTTAATTGTTTGGTACAGGTTGAAGGGTTTGCATTAAAAGTCAAGTACTACTAAAATTGGTTCCCACTGGAAGCACTACTGGCAAAAAAATGTTCTTTGGCTGGGAAGTGCAGAGCCCACTGTGTACTGAATAAACCTAGGAAGGACATGAATAAGTGATCTATCCTTCGGCACAGTGTATTTTCTATGTTTAGGGTGCAGATAAAGATATAATGACATTAGTTTGTTCCAGTTTATTTGTTGTTTTTATAGTTTTTTTTTATACCCTTTTAAGCAAAAGAAATCAATCTTTCACCATTGGACTGATTCAGCTATTGAAATCTAAAAATAGAATGTAAGGAACTAGCATAATAAAAAAATTATCTGAAATTAGATAATAAATAACATGGAAAACCTGAAACATCCAAAGATTGTATGACATTTTTTTTTTTTTTTTTTTTAATGACCAGATTATGACTAATCACAAAATAATTCACATAGGTAGTCCAATTATTCATCTTAAGACATTACAAAACATCAGATTATTTGTTATAATGCAATGATTTTTCTGTCTCAAATTGATTGTTTCCAGCTAAAAAATGTCTGGCTAATTGCCTTGGGACTGTATTTTTTCTTGTCCATTTGGTTGGTCCTATGGACATGTTTGACTGCTCACACAAACAAAAACTACAAACCTGTGAGGAGGATGGAAGTGGAACAATGTCGCTTTCAACAATACTTGGTTTTAGCTGAGGAGCTTCAGAGATAGACTCCACAATATCTTCATACTGATCTCGGCTACTTTCTTGCCAATGGGAGCAGCCTGGTCCAGACCCATGATTCCTGACTGATGTGGACTTCTTTCTACTTTCAATCTCTTTCTCCACCTGTAGCCTTATATCTTGAGGTAGTTCTCTTAGCACTTCTGGATCAATCTTGATAAAAATACAATGCATTTCATTTCACACTATACCAAATGAGCAATGAAGACTTAATTGCAGAGCTCCTGATAGAGGGTGTGATTTTGATTTCAAAATCGAAAATATTAATTATTCTCCACAAAACCCTATGTTATGGGTACTCATTAGAATGGTCTCATAGAGATGATTGTAATGAGTACCCACAACATAGGGTTTGGAACAGAAATAATGTATCACTCCCTGTAATCTGTAACTGCATTAATTGATTGTCTGGTGTTTAATGCTGTTTTCAACATTATTTCACTTATATTGCTGCAGCCAGTGCACCCATCCATACCTTTGTGGAGTTTTTTTTTTCCCCAGTACTCTGCACAATATTCTTTTCAAGCTATAGCATTACAGAAGAATGAAATATATTAAAATGGTTATCATCAATCTTTGTAAAGAAATATGCCATGCCAGGGATCAAACCAGCGACCCTGTTCTGAAGTTCTGTATTCTACCAACTGATCTACTAGGAATTAGCTAAATGAACCTGAAGACAAGGGCATTTGAAAACATTGTGAGAAAAATGCTGTTAACCAGCATTTTCTCCTACTCCCATAATGTTTTGTGATCCATCATGTACAAATCCTGTCATTTAGGTCAAGTTCCCTTTGTCATCTACACCTGCTTTCAAATTGGACAAGTCTAGGATTTTGTCCTTTGGTAAAGTTAACTCACTACCAAACAACAATATTTCAGGCTTGTCTAAATCGAAAGCATTTGCAGACGAAAAAATAAGAGTTACTGAAAATTTGAAATTTGTTTTGTGAAGCAAAGAAAACATTGTTGGAAAAGGAGAAAATGCTGGTTTTTCTCCTTTTCCCATAATGTTTTCTATAGGATTCTTTCTCACGGTCGACAAAAAGTCATCATTGTTTGGTAAAGGGTTAAGTCAAGTTCACTGTGTCATCTACAACAACTTTCAAATTGGGAAGTCTAGGATTTTGTCCATTGGTAAAGAGTTAAACTATACCTGGGAGGGGGAAGGAAAATAATCTTCATGTTGCATGTCCCTTTCAACTTGGAGGTTTGGTGGTATCACAGATGCAGTCTCTGGTGTATTTACATCAGTAGTGCTCGTCTGATGGCTGTCTGGTGATCTGAGTTCTGGTAAACATGGAAGGGGAGGTAGTTGGGATGACAATACCTGTCTTCTGAAATACAAATTGATTGATAACATTACAGGTTATTTATCCCTTTTGCACCAAACTGTAGCTTGAATAGAATATGCTGTGTCTAAAACAACCTTGAAGATGACACTGAACACAAACTAAGCAATAACAGCAAAAAATAAATCCTGTATTTAAGAACTGCTTCAACTTCCTTTCGAATGTGTGCCAAAGTTTCATTTATGCTAAACATCTTCTATTACATGGGCTAAATAGCCAATCAGAATTTGTGTTACACACAAACTGGAAAAAATCTGGAGAATAAGACTTAGAACATTCTTAAGAATGGTTGTTGAATACAGTGCCTTGCTATGAGCTTTTTGTTCTCTTACAATGCCTTAAAATCCTTAGTTCCTCAGGGTAATGACCCTTGTATAGCTGAATAAATAAAAATGCAGTTGCAGCAATATCAAAGCCCCCTTTTGTCTGAAAATCTGGCAATGGAGTTTACAGTGTAGCTCCAAGATCTGATTGCACAAAATGTGCCATCTGATCTTGATCTACAGTGTCAACATAAGCAACTAAATTCAGGTTCAAAGTAACAAGGGTTAAAATACAGGATCATTTGTTCATTTGTCAAAATAGTTACTCACTGTCCTAAATCATTACCAAACAACAATATTTCAGGCTTGTCTAAATAGAAAGCATTTGCAGACAAAAAAAATAGAAGTTAATGAAAATTTGAAATTTGTTTTGTGAAGCATAGAAAACGTGGGAAAAGGAGAAAATGCTGCTTTCCAGCATTTCCTCCTTTTCCCATAATGTTTTCTAAAGGCTTCTTTCTCAAGGTCCACAAAAAGTTGCCATTGTGTGGTTAAGAGTTAAGTTCGCTGTCATCCATAACTGCTTTCAAATTGGCAAGTCTAGGATTTTGTCCGCTTAAAGTACAGGATTGTTAGTTCATATGTCAAAATAGTTACTCACTGTCCTAAATCCTTCAACAAATCACTCGATTCTGGTCCATTCTGTTCAGATAAAACATCACCAGACAAGTTTTTGTTCATTCCTTCTTCAACATCATTTTTGGGGTCTTTGATAGACACTTTTTCAATGTCTTCTGATAATTTTCCATTTGTGACACAGTTTTCTGGCTGATGAACCTTTGATTTATGTAGCTCTTCAACACTATTTCCTCCTTCTGCGAGACTTTTTATCATTTTATGTTGATTTCTGTTCATTTTATTTTCTATTTTCATAGCTTGGCCACTTGTTCCATCATCTTTCCTCTGATTATCATTAAACGTCCATGGTCTGCTGACATTTCCGTCTTTACTTTCATCCAGACCTTTCATAGTTTTTGATGGATTTCTGTGAGGTTTACTTTCCGTTTTCAGTGATTTTTCACTTTGTATCCTCTCAGCCTTTTCAGTTTTATTCACTGTAAAGTTTAATATACTTAGATTCTTGGACAGGCTTTGCTGGTTTCCTATCATAGCTGATTCCAGTCTTTGAACCTGAATTCCAATCTAGATTAAAAGACAAGAAATTAACATCAACCCTCAGGCTGCTAGGCGCGACTCACTGACCTTATGCTGACAGTTTAGATCAAGACCAGACTGCACAGAACGTGCAGTCTGATCTTTGATCTACACTATCCGGTGAGGAGATATTGCTCCACAAAAACATACCTTTGAAATAGCAATATTTAAGATTTTACTATCAAATTGTAAATTTCACTTTAGTTATATAGCAGGATAAGGGTTAAAATGACCTTTGTGCTGAGAGCAACAAAAGTAGCTTTTGAAGACAGTCTAGATCAAGATCAGACTAAACCAACTGGTTGTTAATCTAAACCCTTCAACATTCGTAGGTTGGGCCCAGCAGTACTGTCAATAGCATACAGGACTTGAGATAGATTGGTCCCTGGCTTGAATACCAAGCTTGGCAAATTTCTTTCTGAGGATTGATGATTGCCATTGTGATAGGATTCATTCCTCTCTCACCACTGATCATTGTTTTGAAGATGTTTATGTGGCAAAGCAGCCAGTAGCTTGTGAAGATTAATGTGTTAAGTACTGGTAAGAGAAACTATAGGAAAGTGTGGACAGGTGCACTAGCAGCCACATAATAATTTTTTAATAGTGTTAAACACCATGTAACTGAACACCATATACCCAATCAATACAGTAAGTGACATTTGAAAAAATTAGGGGTAAATAAAGATTAGAAATTACAACTTGTAGATGATGTGTACTTAACAAACATAGTTCCTTCACTTACAACAAAATCAAAGAGTAAACCCAAACGTTTGCATGTTTATGTTACATTTTCTGGAACATCAAGTTAGCCAGAACAAATTACATAGCTTTGGCTGTGTGAATAGCCCAGAAGATGTAGGCAGATCTTAACGTTGTTCTACATTACCCCTTTAACAAACCACAAAATCTTAGTTATGTCTTAAATCAAAGTATTAATTTTGCGGATGATTAAAGAAACCAAACTCAAAAATTAAAGTTCCTTTATGAATGGGTACAAAATATTGATTTTAGGGTAAAAGAGAAAATCTCGGTTACCAGCATTTTCTCCTTTTCCAACAATGTTTTCAAAGGCTGTAATCCTCAGGGTCATTAAAACTCAGGATTGTGTAGTCAAGCGTTGAACTTTGCCACAGGCTGTACAAATTTTAATATAATCATACCCCTCTGAGATCACTGGCCACATATTTCTGTTGCTTTAATATAGACAGGCATTCTTGTCCCACAACTTTAGGATCATCTGTTGCCATGGGAAGTGTGACAGATTTTGAAAAATTGTTGCAAATTCCATGACCTGAAACAAAGCTCTAATATTTAATGTTTGACCACAATAGTACAACGTCATAAAACTTCTTATTTCAACACAACTTGCGAGTGAGACTGATAAACTTGATTCAATATGGTGAATAGCTTTTGTAATTATTATAACTTGATAGGTTTAAGGCTGAGTACCAGTGAAAATGAGAGAAATCTATAATAACTGTAAATGTACACTAAAGCAGCCATTCCTCAATTCATCAGTATCCAGCATTTTCTCCTTTTCCCACAATATTTTCTAAAGCCTCCTTCCATAATGTCATTGATAACACGAGATTGTTAAAACATGTTTCAATGACCCTGAGGAAAAAACACTTTGGAACACATTGTGGGAAAAGGAAAACATGCAGGTTACTGGAGAATTACTTGTGTCTATAAGGACCATGTTTTCTCATCTTTTCTATCCTTCCAGACACAAACCCAATGCCACAAATCTTGTAATTTTAGCACAATTACCTAGATATTTGAAATGTCATCTGCAAACAGCTTTGATTAGAGCTAGTCCAGAATTTGTGTTCTACTAAAGAGTTTATCTTTAAACCACCCTTTACAACTATAGTTGGTTTTCTGGTCAGTGTAGATAGAGATCTGACTGAACAAGATATGACATGCAGTCTGATCTTTGATCTTCACTGTTTGCTTTGTGCAGACATTTTAAGTCTTAGGCTGCTAAGTGCAACTCAATGACCTTCAGCAGACAGTGTACATGAAGATCAGACTGCACAGAAAGTGCAGTCTGATCTTGGAGTTACACTGTCCTATGATTATGGAGATATTTTTCCCCAAAACATAGCTTTAAAATATTAACACATATCTGCACAGAAAGTGCAGTCTGATCTTGGAGTTACACTGTCCTATGATTATGGAGATATTTTTCCCCAAAACATAGCTTTAAAATATTAACACATATTTGAGTTTTTACTATCTAATGGCACATTTAATTTTAGTTGTTTAGCAAGATAATGGCTACAAAGAAATTGACCTTGATATTGTACTTTTTGAATGTGATTTCTACATTTGAAATGTCTGTTGAGTTTATTCAGTAATTTGTGGTAAATCAACCAAAAACATTTACCCATAAATTTACAGGTGGCTTTAGGAGCATCTTCTCTTCTTATCATAAGCTTCAAAGTAATGGTTTTGCCCTTCATTTGAATGTTATGTAAACGTGAGCACACTTCCTCTGACAGCTCCTGTATAAACTTGTAGGCTTCTGAATCCTGTGGAAGGCAAATAAACAACACTTGAACAGGCATGTCAACCCTAAATACTTGCAATGTTTTCACAGGTTCCATTTTCATACCCACTTGTAAATCACTCTCTAGGATTTTCCAACCTCTCTTTCCTATCGGTTTTGAGCCCTTGAACCTGCTGTACTGTGACAATGTTTAATTAAACTGAGCTCAAATTGGTATAGAATTAACTGAAATAATGTGAAACTGTTTTAACCAATCCAGAACATGCTCTGCTCAGTGGATAAAGTAGTTCTGTGATGAATAAATTCTTGCATTCATTAGAACATAACCTCAATCCTTTGGCTCAAAATGAAAATAACTGCAATCCTTTGGATCAAAAGGGGATTCCATGCATCCCCAGAATGTATTGCAGAGCAAGTCAAGACATAATTATGGTTCTATTATATCTATTTTGTCCAACAGCCCACCTAATCCTGTGATAGAATGGTCCCTAGACATGCAGAAAATAAACGAAAAGCAAAAAGTTTTGACCCAGGTCAGTCTGAGTGGACTGCAAAGCCGAACTGGATTGATACGTTTTGCACATGCATGAAACCTCTTTTCACAGGCCACGGCTTAAATGCATTATATATATAATCTGTGACCCGTCACACAAAAAGAGATGCTCAGGGAATTCCATACATCTTTCATTGAAAAAAGATGACCGATAATGCAGGTAAATTTAAGTTAATAGTTGAAAATTATTGTTTAGCAAGTTAGAATAACCATTTTTATACAGAAAATTTCATAAGACGCGAAAAATGTTGACCCTTGTCAGCCTGCGCAATTTGCACAGTCTGACCAGGGTTGATACTTTCCGCAGTTCGTAGAAGGTCCCTTTTTGCGTGATGGTAAGACTTCAAAACATTTTAGACACATACTCTTTCAAACCTAATTCCGTAATTGATTTCTGCTGACACAGATTTTCTCTGTTGTTCTATTTTCACTGGTCTATCATCTTCCCCTCTACAGTATCTATACAAAGACTGCCCTGTTTTAGGACCAAACTCTCTCTGAAGTGTTTCCATGGAAACCTTCTGTAGATCACCACATGTGAATACATTCATGGCTTCAAACCTCTTGGTGAGTGACCAACCAACACCTTCAAAACAAATGGACCATAGAAATTCAGATCTTTTACATACTGGCAGCCTTGTAATTTTAGTTAACTATTTACTGCAAAAAAACTAGTATTAACGACCCTGAGATAGACAGCTTTTGAAAACATTGTGGAAAGGGGAAAAAAATGCTGGTAGCCAGCAATTTTTCCTTTTCCCCCAATATTTTCCACTGCATCAAGACTTATTTTACCAACTGAGACTCTTTCAGTGAATTTTGTCATCTGCAAATGTTTTTAATTTGCACCATTCTACTATTTTATCTTGTGGTACAGAGTTAAACTATACAGTGATTTAACAAGAACTTGGCAGTGCAGGGCATATGCGCCACAAGGGCCTTGTCAAGGAAATGGGTGAAAACCGAGGATGCCTAGAGATCCAAATTTTAACTACACAGAGATTCATTGTGCTAAGTTACAAGTTTATAAACAGCATACAAAGTGAATAATAGACCTTTGTGGTATTCTTAACTTTTAACCACACCTAAAAATGCTAGACTCCTGTATATCAAGAGCATTTGCGGTCAAATCGGAGGCAGTTTACCCTTTACCACACAACCCCAAATTTTCATGACTATATGGAAGAAAGCTTTGGAAAACATATTGGGAAAAGGGGCAAATGCTGCTAGCAAGCAGTTTTCTCCTTGGTCCAAAATGTTTCCTTCAGTTTATAAGCCAAATTCCAACATTTGAGTTGTATTTAACTTTTGTTATGCAAATGCTCTCAATTAAAACAAGTCTAAACTTTTGTTTTGTGGTACCATGTTAAACTAATGGAGTTTGTCTTTGAAAGGAGAGTTACAGTGTCAAGGGGATAATGTTCACCCCAGTTTTCTTGTTTTTCCCCAGAATGTGTAGAAAATTTTCTTCCAAGGTTGTAGAGACACAGGATTGTTTGGCAAAGTTTCTAAATACCTGGAATATCCTTGACTGACTGAGGCTTCAGGAATTCATGAACCATATCAGTAGGTAAATGAAACTGACCATTTGGCTTTGCCTTTCTTGTTGCCATTTTTGCAAGCAGTATATTTGAGGCTGGAATTACAAAATAAAGATTAATCATATATTTCACTTTCCTACTATTTCAGTATTTCTAGGAAACTTTTCTGGTGGGTGTTTTTCAGCAAGCAGGTTTCCAGCATTTTCAAAAACCTACTTCCCCAGGGTCAATAAAACACTCTTCAAAGTTAGCTGAAAATTTATTTCAGTAGGTAATAAGATGACTGGCAACACTTCATCGTACACAAAAACTAATAGGCAGAAATATTGAATTGTCTTTCAAAATGTAAGAATAAAGAAGCCATTCAAAATAAGAAAATTTTACGTTCTAGTTCAGCCCTTAGGCTGTAGGGAGTAACACAACAATCATTTCCAGACTGTGTACATCAAGATAAGATTGTGCAGTCTGATCTTTCTTCTACACTGTCCAATAGATAGATATTCTTTCCCAGAAAGTACCTTTCAAATTCCAACATTTACTTTTGGTTTGAAAGTTTAAGTTCACTTATATAGCAGATTAGGGGTTACAGTAGTTTTACAGCGATACGACAAGACTTGACTGCCAATTTGTGGGAGACTGAGAGATGAACAGGTAGATTTCCTTAAAGCCTGTAAACCTTAAAATAACATTTCTTATACGGGAGAATAGTTAAAAAAAAAATGTGGTAAACTTACCAAGACCAGCAGAAGCACAGCAGCCAGTTTTACTCAGTATCTCTGCTCGGAGAAGCGTGGCAAATTCTGAAGGTGTTGCCCCTGTATTGGCTAACAGTTCTGTGCAATCTACCAGCATCTCGTCACAACTCACAGCCTCTATATCATGGGAGTAACTGAAATGTTAGAATGTTGTTACCTACAGGCTCTTACCTCCTTGTAACTATTTTCCAGATGACAAAATTTCACATCCTTTCACACTGATAGTATATGCAGACAACAAATTAAATGCTGCTAAAGCGTTTGGATTTGTCTTTCCAACAGTGTTTTCTACCCTTCCAAGAACTAATTCCAATTTTTGAGTCATAGTAATCTTGTTGTCTATATATGCTTTCAATTCCAAACAAGTCTTAAATTTTTCTCATGGTTGCTGTTACAGACCACAGTTCAAATCCTGGGATTACAATTTCCATTAATTGCCACACAGCTACTGCTTTTTCTTTATGGAGATTGGTTGCACATGAACATGAACATGCTTCTAAGCGCTGTGTATTTCCATCTGGTGAATGGTCTAATTTTTATACGCCCATCGAAGACGGGACGTATTATGTGATCACCCGTGGCGGGCGGGCGGGCGGGCGGGCGGACGGCGTCCAGTTCTTTGTCCGGAGCATATCTCCAAAACTATACAAGCTAGGGTTATGAAATTTTATGGGTGGATAGATCTCATCGAGGCGGAGTGCAGTGCACAGGAATCATAACTCTTGCTCGCTTAATTTTTGAGTTATTGCCCTTTGTTGTTTTTCATACTTGAATTTTGTCCGGAGCATATCTCCAAAATTATACTAGCTAGGGTTATGAAATTTCATGGGTGGATAGATCTCATCGAGGCGGAGTGCAGTGCACAGGAATCATAACTCTTGCTCGCTTAATTTTTGAGTTATTGCCCTTTGTTGTTTTTCATACTTGAATTTTGTCCGGAGCATATCTCCAAAACTATACTAGCTAGGGTTATGAAATTTCATGGGTGGATAGATCTCATCGAGGGGGAGTGCAGTGCACAGGAATCATAACTCTTGCTTGCTTAATTTTTGAGTTATTGCCCTTTGTTGTTTTTCATACTTGAATTTTGTCCGGAGCATATCTCCAAAACTATACTACCTAGGGTTATGAAATTTCATGGGTGGATAGATCTCATCGAGGGGGAGTGCAGTGCACAGGAATCATAACTCTTGCTTGCTTAATTTTTGAGTTATTGCCCTTTGTTGTTTTTCATACTTGAATTTTGTCCGGAGCATATCTCGAAAACTATACTAGCTACGGTTATGAAATTTTATGGGTGGATAGATCTCATCGAGGGAGAGTGCAGTACACAAGAATCATAACTCTTGCTTGCTTAATTTTTGAGTTATTGCCCTTTGTTTTTTTTCCATACTTGAATTCTGTCCGGAGCATATCTTCAGAACTATAGTAGCTAGGGTTATGAAATTTCATGGGTGGATAGATCTCACTGAGGGGGAGTGCAGTGCACAAGAATCATAACTCTTGCTCGCTTAATTTTTGAGTTATTGCCCTTTGTCATTTTTTATACTTGAATTTTGTCCAGTGAATATCTCGAAAACTATACTAGCTAGGGTTATGAAATTTCATGGGTGGATAGATCTCACCGAGGCAGAGTGCAGTGCACAGGAATCATAACTCTTGTTTGCTTAATTTTTGAGTTATTGCCCTTTGTTGTTTTTCATACTTGATTTTTGTCCGAAGCATATCTCCAAAACTATACTACCTAGGGTTATGAAATTTCATGGGTGGATAGATCTCATCAATGGGGAGTGCAGTGCACACAAATCACAACTCTTGCCTGCTTAATTTTTGAGTTATTGCCCTTTGTTGTTTTTCATACTTGAATTTTGTCCGGAGCATATCTTCAGAACTATAGTATCTAGGGTTATGAAATTTCATGGGTGGATAGATCTCACTGAGGGCGAGTGCAGTGCACAAGAATCATAACTCTTGCTTTCTTAATTTTTCAGTTATTGCCCTTTGTCATTTTTTATACTTGAATTTTGTCCGGTGAATATCTCCAAAACTATACTAGCTAGGGTTATGAAATTTCATGGGTGGATAGATCTCGTCAAGGGGGAGTGCAGTGCATAGGAATCATAACCCTTGCTTGCTTAACTTTTGAGTTATTGCCCTTTGTTGTTTTTCATACTTGAATTTTGTCCGGACCATATCTCTAAAACTATACTAGCTAGGGTTATGAAATTTCATGGGTGGATAGATCTCATCAAGGGGGAGTGCAGTGCACAGAAATCACAACTCTTGCTTGCTTAATTTTTGAGTTATTGCCCTTTGTTGTTTTTCATACTTGAATTTTGTACGGTGCATGCCCCAGCTTTACAACTTGGGGTAAGACGGGCGTATCTTGCGACAATTTGCCGCTCTTGTTTAAATTATGAAACCACAACATTTTGGGTCTGTGCAAATTCAGATACTAGTATTTGCTTCCAACATATAATCTGTGGCTAAAACAGCGGAATTTCTCATTGAACGTATAGACAACACTCTGTGAAAAAGATAAAATGCTAATAGCATTTTCTCCTTTTCTTACAAAGTTTTAAAAATCAGTCTTACTCAGGTTTCTTCAAACATGGGACTGTTTGGTAAGGGGTTAAGATAAAAGCAAACAATGAACTGACAGTACTTACCTTGCAACTGTATCATACAGTATTTTAGACACTGCCTTGTATTGCTCAAAGTCATATGGAATGGTTACAAGTTCTGGGCAGATAGTTTTGGCCTTACCCATAAACATACCATTCTTGACGCCTCTCTGAAAAGTGAAATGGGGTACTGGTAAAAAATTTGCATTTTCTTTAAATATAAACAATTAAGATTTTTTCATTCAAAAATCATTTATAATGGAAAATAATGACTTGAGATTCAGACTGAAAAAATGTCTTGTATCATAATTATAGAAATTAACCCTTATAAAAGGACATTTGTTTTTTTCAAACAAATCTCCATGTATTCAACCTTAATTAGTGAAGATACTTCCTATACAGAGGCAATTTATAGCAAGTTTGTTTCTGGCAAAAATGTCAACTTTTGTGGACAATATAGATCCAAATCAGATGGCAGAAATCCTGCAGTCCAATCTTTAATTTACTTTCCTTTTTGCAAAATATCAATAACAAAACTGTTGAAAAATTGCAATGTCAAGGATTTTATATTAGACTAGAAAAGGTCATTTCAATCTAGATCTACATTTATTCAGCACATTAAAAATAAAAGTTTAACCCTTTCCCAAACAATTCCTGTTTTTCTGTTTTTTTTTTTAATGCTTGGAAAGAAGGCTTTTGAAAACACTTGGCATAGTCTAAAATTTTGTTGTTTGGGAAAGTTTTAAACAGAACAATTCTTACCTGTCTAGCCTCATAACTACAGGAGGCAATCTCCGCAAATGAATGGAATGTGTTAGGCATGTTTCTGTTGCTGACCTCAGAATCACTCTCACTGTCCGAGTCAGACTTGTCAGGAAAGCCTAAATCTTCACCTGTAAAAGAGACAACTTGTTACATCTTGTTTCTAGACAAAATGCATTGAAATATCATAAACTTTTCATGCAACTCTGGCACTCAAGAACAAGACCACTTGCTAGTGCCAACCTGTGACTGTGCTTTCATTTTTTAGTAAAAGATTGTATGATGAAAAAAGTGGCAAAAATTGAATAAAAAAGTATGTTAAAGTAACTTACTCTTGTACTATGAGTTGCCTCATAGTCAATAAATAGCAAAAGCTTACAGAAAATATCTTTAGTGATAAGACAGATAAGAAAAATGTCGAAGTTTCCGTTCAACCCTTTTCCACCATGCTACTACCGTTACATCAGCAAAGTTAAGCCCATTTACACTTATTTCAAATTGCTTGTTTGCTGCTGATTTCAGTTTGAAAAAGTCTAAATTTGTTGTCTGAGAAAGGATTAACTCTTTACAAAACCACAAAATTTTAGACTGGTCCAAACTGAAAACGTTTGCAGATGACAAAATGAATGTGACTAAAGAATTGAAGTTTGTTACAGGAAGGGAAGAAAACATTGTGGGAAAAGGAGAAAATGCTTTTAACAAGCATTTCTGTTTCCTCGATGGTTCAGCATTTTCTCCTTTTCCCACAATATTTTCAAAAGGGCTCTTTAACAGGGGTTTTAAATGTTGGGATTGTGTGGTAAAGGATCAACTATACCTATGACAGCCAACTGTGATGGATTTGCCGCAGATTTTTTTCCTTTCTTGCTACCTTTCATTCTACCACGGTCCCACTGCATTTTTTCGTAGAATAAATCTGATTCGGAATCTGGAACTGTCCCTTTTCCTTTTGAGTGTGTGACTGCAACAGGCTTACCTGTTAATAGGGTCATAATCAATTAAGGCAAGTGGTGAAACACAAGATACCATAAATACAGAAAGGGAATCATTTACATGAAAGGAAAATGTCAAGAAGATGTAGCTAAGAAATTGAAGCAAAAGGAGTACGACAAAAAATGCCATATCAAAAGCTGCTTTCCCACACAACCACTGTCAAGCAATGATCAGCGTTGAGAGAGGATTGAATCCTGTAGCAATGACTATCATCAATCCTTGGAGAGAAATTGACAAAGCTGGGAATGAACTGGTGATGCTTGCATGGTGTTTAACAATATTTTCAACATTATTTCAGTTATATAACAGCTGTAAGTGCAATTATCCACCATTTTCTAGAGTTTCTCTTACCAATACTCTGCATAATATTCTTTCCAAGCCACTGGCTGCTTTCCAACATAACCATTGTCAAACAATGATTAGCCTGAGAGAGGAATAAATCCTGTAACAGTTATGGTAACTGTCTTTGAAAGACTAGAAAAGATTGTGGGGAAAAAGAGGAATTGCCTGTAATCAGTATTTTCTCCTTTTCCCATAATATCTTCACATGCCGTTTCCTGAAGGTCATTACAACTTGGGATTATGTGGTTAAGGGTAAATGTCTTGTTTTACACTGGATGGGGTCATGACCTCCTGACCCTATATAACAAGGTGGAGGGAACATTCTGCAATACCTTTTAAATCTGGTCTATTCCTAAGTCCAACTGAGACAAAAAAGCAGTCCATATCAATATGCATCACACAACGTTTAGGTTTCCCAACTCCATTACAATATTCTGTATCAACACTTGACATCTCTCTATCAGCTACCACTTTTCTCAGTTTCTCTCGTCCAGGAAAACTGCTTCCCTGCTTCTGAAGCTCATTCACATAGGACTTGAACTCTGCTTTCCAGGTTGAAAGAAAGTGGAGTCTTGAATTGCTATAAAATTCATTCAGAAAATTGGGATCCCCAGCTTTTGCTGGGGATGTGCTAGTGGATGAATGAGAGTGGCCATTTGTGTAAGATCCATCTTGTTTCCTCGGTGGTTCAACAACTTTCTGGTTCATTTCAGTACTATCACATTTCTGTAAATCATGAGTATCTTTAGTCTGAAGTTCACTTGATGATAAATTTATATCCTTTGATGAATATGTTTTATTTATAGTGTGAACTGAAGTTGATGATGAAAGACTAGGGCCTTCGCTAGTTGCTGTGACATCCCCGGACTGGTTTCCTGTATGATTCACAGAAAAGCCTCTTAAACCAGTCTGTAGACCTGACTTGGCAGTGTAGAGAAGATAATTTGTGTAACTCAATAATTTTCCAGCTGCAATACTGCAAAAAAGAAAAAGAATAAAAAAACTGATTCTAGAATCTTATGAATTTTTTATGTCTACCACATATTTTGTCATTTTTTTAAAGAAAATGGTTATCTTATGTGACAAGCAAATTATCATAAAATGACCCTTTAACCATCACCAATCTTTCCTAAACTCTACTGCATAGACTGAATTTAAGACTTTATCAATCAAAAAAAAAAAAAAATTGCAGATGACATATTAAATATACCTCGATTGATTAAATTTTTCTTCACCTCAAAATTTAATACCTCAAGTTTGAAGCTCACAATTTCTCTCGGCATTAAAATACAGTGAAGATTTGAAATATCCAGAGCCGTCAGATCTTGATCTATGCAACACAATATCATTTAACATTTTGTTTCTAAAGCTCTCTAAATATCAGGCACTAGAACAGAATCAGAGACACCTGCAGACATCAAAAAATGCAAGCAAGAGCTTCACAAAGCGGTGCATGTTATGATGTATTTTAAAATCAGAACACCTGCTGATATCCACATTCTAAAAGTCACATGCACAACTACATGTCATAGAGATTCATTGTGGTAAGTTTTTACTTATTCCAATGAAAACTGTTGGAGGAGTTGTGTGCACTAGAAATTGCTAACGCATGGGTAGACAGACATACAGACAGGTCCATAATACAAACCTTTGGGCATATATAAAGAGGGCTGATAGCAAAGATCAAGATCAGACTCACACAGAATATATATACACTCTGATCTTGGATCTATTCTATCCACTTGTTCAGTTAAGCATGTAAGACAATATCGTTCAAGTAGTTTCAAAGGATCACATTTTCAGCAATAGAGATTAAGGGTTTCTTTAAATGTTTGGTGCTGAAAGTGTTGAGTCTATCAAAATCCTACCTTTCCGTAATCCACTCTGGTCTTACAACTTTTAACCCTTTCAACTCTCGAACCTTGCTGTCTGGTAGATTTGTTGCGATGACATGTGTCACCCTGGTTCTGTACAGATAATGCTCGTAAGAACCACCATGTAGCATCATAAGTCGTTTTAGTTCATCGGATGATGGTTCTGAAGTATGAAAAGGAAAGCATTCTTTCTACAACTCTATGCCAAATAACTGATTGCAAGATGTACACTGTTCTATTAACCCTTACTTAAACATAAAATTTGAATTATGATAAGGAAAGTATTATTTCTACATCTCCATGTCAAATAACTGGTTCCAAGTTGTATACTGTTCTATTAATCCTTACCCAAACATAAAATTTCAATTATGATAAAGAAAGTATTATTTCTACATCTCTGTCAAATAACTGGTTCCAAGTTGTACACTGTTCTGTTAACCATTACCTAAAAATAAAACTTTAGACTCTTACAGTGAATCTATTTGCACACAATAAATTCAAAATTGGTACCAATGAACTGAAGTCCTCCTCAAGGTTAAAAACATTTTGAGAAAAAGGAGAAAATGCTTATTACCATGCATGCACTGGAGATAATGTCCAATGATAGTGCATTGTATTATCATTGAACATTTCTCTAGTGCATGCATGGTAACTAGCCATTGCATACAGAAGGGACTTCATCCCTTTAAACCTATGTATGATTTAGTGTTGAGTATCTTTGTATCATTTATTTTCAAATATCTCTGTAAGCTTATGGGACAAATGACCCTTCTGAATAATTCTTTATCCTTCATTACACAATTCTGAGTTTTAATGAACTTAATGAAGAAGGGTTTTGAAAAACCATGTGAGAAAAAGAGAAAATGGTTACCAGCATTTTCAAAAAATTTTAGATTGGCCCAAACTGAAAACATTTGTAAACAGCAAATTAAAGTTGGCCTAAATGACAAAATTTATCTTTGTTTGGATAGAAAATATTGTTGGGAGAGGAGAAAATGCAGGTTACCAGCAATTTCTCGTTTTCCAACAATGTTTTCTAAAGCTTTTCTCTTTGGGGTCCTAAAGGTGAGAATTGTGTGGAAAAGAGCTTAACCCTTTCCCAAACGAGAAATTTTGGACTCTTCCAAATTGAAAGAGTCTGCAGACGACAATGAGAAAATGGCAGAAAGTTCTCAAAAAGGGTAAAAAGTACTGTGGAAAAAGGAGGGATTGCTCATTATGAGTAATTTCTCCTTTTCCCAGTGTTTTAACTACAGACACGTAAAAACCAGGGCTTGTTTGGGAAAGGGTTAAGAATGTAAGCAAACTGAAGTAACTCTTACTTGTATACCCATTGACATGTATTGTTATGCCTTTGAAAATCTTCGATCCACTTCCTTCTTTCTTTAATTGCTGAGGTGTTTCCTTTTCAAACTGTTCTTTCAGTTTCTGTCTTTTTGCATTCATGTAGCCTCCCTACAATCATATAGTCTTCTGTTTAATCCTTAGAGCACAAAATAAATTCAGTAAACATTTTAACCCTTTATCCCATAAGACATTTCTATGGAATCTCTAATTGGCCCTAAATAACAGCAAGGATGAAGCCATTTCTTATACATGACACCTTTTGATAGCATAGAAAACATTGTGAAAAAAGGTGAAATTGCTCATCACAAGCAATTTCACCTTTTGCCACAATGTTTTCCAAAGGCTCCTACAAACAATGCGTAGAAATGAGTATCTATGGAGTAAAGGGTTAAGTGTAGAAATCAGATCAAAACAATTTCATCATAACGTTTAACCTTCTTGATAAACTCTTTACCAAACAACAAATTATTGGACTAAGCCAAATTCAAAATTTGACAGTCTCAATGTGACTCATTTGATGGATTTGTTTTTGACAGGCTAGAAAACATTGTGGGAAAAGGAGAAAGGGCTGGTTACTAGCCTTTTTTCCTTTTCCCACAATTTTTCAAAAGGTATCTTTCCTCATGGTCATTGTAAGTTGGGATTGTGTGGTAAAGACTACAGTTAAGTAAAGATCAGTCTGCACAGAAATCACAGTATGAAGTCGGATCTAAATTGCCCCATATTTTATGAGACCAGACTCTGTGACTAAAATAATCTTAAAATTTTGGACAATAAAACTTGTAGTTAGTGATTCCCTAGTCTACAAATAGTGGTTTCTAACATCTGACTTCTTTGCAAGTTCATTTAACTTTCTACCAAACAACAAAACTTTAAACCAGCATCTTCTCCTTTTCCTTCAACGTTTTCTACCCTTCCAAAACCAAATTTGTCATTTGGTAAGGAGTTAATTAGTTCAGGAGATGAAATTAAATTTACATGAAAAGAAGTAATTGTATTACCCAACCATCCCAGCCATCCTCTCTGGCGCGGATCCTGTTTCCCCCTCTTCTACTCATCGGTTTTCTCTGGATCAAAAAAAAAAAGAAAATCAGACAAATAAGTACAGTGTGGAAAGTGAAACCTAACAAAAAGTATTATTCACTGAAACATGCATATAGTCAAATAGTGAGTGTGAAAAACTAAACAGTACATAAAAACTAAATATTTGCTTCGTTACGGAAACATCCAATCGATTTGCTATGCAAGTCAAATTTACTCAACTATCACCCGCAAAATGAAACGGAGTAAACTGACAGGAAATTTCAGACAAGTCAAAATCTTAATGTTTCGAATGAGTCATATGATGGAAATACCCTTCTAAAACATTAAAAGATACAGTGAGAAAAGAAAAATGCTGATAACTATTACATATATTATAGTCTTCTCCTTTCTAATATCTTTAGTATCAGTTCATCTTAATAGACTTTTTCTTTTCAAAACTGAAAAGGTTTTTAATTCTATAAATGTTTGAAAAGAAAACAAATTTGACTGGTATTTTCAAATAATTGAGTGAGAGAGGAGAGGGGAGAGAGAGGAGAGACAGAGAGGGTTAGAAAACTCGATTTGGGATGATTTCTTGAGAAGACAATTTCACCTGCAGTCACTGAGTCAACTACCTTCAGTCTGAAAGTTTGCTCCGACGCTATTTTTGATATTTGTCTCTGCAAACCTTCACAGTAGCCCTCTTTAAAATACAATTTCACCGGCATCTTTTCAAATGGCTCTATGTGACAAAATCTCCAATTACAGCCAATAAAATGGGCATATATTGTTAGATAAATGATTAATCTTTACAAAAAACTGATCTGATTTAAAATCTAAATGTAACCTTCGTGCAAATCTGTACTTTTCAATGTAAATAATCATTGACCTACTTCAGCAGAAATCAGAACATGGTAATATAATCTATGTGCATGTCTCGGCAGAAATCGTAATATCTCTGACCCACTACAGGAAGGTTCATTTGGGAATTCCAATTTTGACAAAGGCAACTTGTATGAAAATGGTCATTAGGGTTAGAGAATCAGACTGTACAAAATTCAAAATCCATTGATGATTGAGTGTGCATGTTTGTTTAACGGAAGTCCCATGATAGTTATTTACAAATTTAATTAATACACTGAATTTATTTACATTGGGAAAAAAGGTAAATTTCCATCAATGTAATTGGTATTTTACAGCACAGTTCGTGTGATGTTAATGATTAATCATTTATCTAAAGATTCATGCCCATTTTATTTGCTGTCATTGGGAATTTTGTCGCTTAGAGCCGTTTGAAAAGATGCCGGTAAAATCATATTTATACCAGATGTGTTTAACCCATTGCCACAAAATCCCTACTTTTGGCAACCCTGAGAAAGATGCTTTTAGAAAACGTGGGAAAAGGAGAAAACGCTGGTAACCTACATTTTCTCCTTTTCCCACATTGTTTTCTCCCCTTCAACAAACAATTTTCAAATTTTCTGTCACTCTTTTGTCGTCTGCAAATGCTTTCGATTTGGACGAGCCAAAAATTTTCGTCCTTAGGTAATGAGTTAAAGAAGGGCTGCTGTGAAGGTTTGCGGGAACAAATAACAAACTTTCGGAGCAAACTTTCACTTCAGACTGAAGTTTTGAGTCAATTTATATTTTCTAACGTGTAAACTTACCCAGTCTCAGACCTCAATACATTGACAGGAATCCGGGAAATAAACCAAAAAAAAAAGCATTTTTGATAAATCTTTAACAATTTCATGACAAGAAAAAACAACAATACAAATCAGTCAAACAACATTTTTGCTGACTTGTTTAGATTCAATGGAGGGCTTTCGAAAATGGCGGGTGTAGTGTATTGATTTAGTGATATTAAGACTACTTTAGGCACAGAAATTGTAAGCTTTTTCTATTTGTATGTTCTGCACATGCGCAGACAGATATCACCTGTTATAGTTGTGGTTATGAGGGCCATAAATCTAAAGATCCAAATTGTCCAGCAAAGGGAAAGAAATGTAGAAAATGTGGAAAAATAGGTCATTTTGAGGCAAAATGTAGGACGAAAATGGACAGAAAGAAAAGTGACAATCAGGTAAAACAAGTGAGTCAGATTGAAACAGAAGACTATGCTTTTATCATAAGTCGGGTTACAGGCTCTGACAAATCGAATTGGACCATTGACATAGAATTAGGAGGTGTAATACTACCCATGATAGTCGATTCGGGAGCTAGTTGCAATGTTATTGGTCGTGAGAACTGGGAGTTCCTGAAGTCGAGAAACATAGATTGTACCTCTTCAAAGGACAAGTTAAGCAAGTTATATGCTTACGGTTCAGTGACGCCTTTACCTATTGCGGGTACTTTTACTACAGACGTCAAAGCCAATGGTATTAACCTATATGACATACATTTCAAGGTGATTGAGGGTCAAGGACAATCATTACTAGGTCGTGATACTGCCATGAAGTTGAACTTACTGAGATTGGGTCCAGAACAGAGTGAGATCAATACAGTTTACAACCCATCAAGTTCCATTTTAGATGAATTTCCAGAATTGACTCAGGGATTCGGGAAGTTGAAAGACTTTAAACTCAAGATTCCAATAGATAAAACAGTAGATCCTGTTATACAGCCGATTAGACGTGTTCCTTACCAGATTCGTGCAAAGCTAGAAAAAAAACTTGATGAGCTTGAATCATTAGACATTATTGAGAAAGTGGAGGGTCCCACTGATTGGTTAAGTCCTGTGGTTGTTATACCTAAGAACAATAATGATATACGCTTATGTGTTGATATGCGATTAGCGAACAAGGCAGTTAAACGTGAGCGTTATCCTATTCCTACTGTGGATGAAGTAATCCAAGAGCTTAACAAGAGTAGTGTTTTCAGTCGGATTGATTTGAAAATGGGATATTTTCAAATTGAGCTGGATGAAAACTCTCGAAACATTACGACTTTCGGAACGCACAAAGGTCCATATCGATACAAAAGATTGATTATGGGAATTTCTTGCGCTCCGGAAATGTACCAGAAATGTCTGCAACAAATATTGCAAGAATGTGAAGGTGCTCATAATATCTTAGATGATATTATCATTCATGGTTCCACTCAGTCTGAACATGATGAAAGGTTAAAAAATGTTCTACATGTGTTGAAAGACAAAGGTTTGACTGTTAATCCTTTGAAATGTGAATTTAACATGTCAAAGTTAGCATTTATGGGTCATATTTTAAGTGCTAGAGGTATTTCCCCATCAGAGGCCAAAGTGAAGTCTGTTATTGAAGCACGAGAACCTAAGACTGTTTCAGAAGTAAAGAGTTTTTTGGGTCTCGTAACATACAGTTCCAGGTACATTCCTGACTTTTCCACTGTATCAGAACCTCTACGCAGACTGACAAGGAAAAATGCATCTTTTCATTGGGGTTCAGAGCAACAAGAATCTTTTGATAAGTTGAAACTTTTATTGTCTAATGCTGAAACATTAGGTTATTTTGATGTAAATGCTGAAACCCAAGTTATTTCAGATGCTTCACCAGTTGGGCTAGGTGCTGTACTTGTACAAAAGCAGAATAATGAGCATAGAGTCATAGCATATGCATCCAGAAGCTTATCTGATATTGAAAGAAGATATTCTCAGACTGAAAAGGAGGCGTTAGGTCTTGTTTGGGCTTGCGAAAGGTTTCATCCATATATCTACGGTGCTGAGTTTGAGTTGGTGACCGATCACAAACCCCTGGAATTTATCTTTTCTCCACGCTCGAAGCCTAGTGCCCGTATTGAAAGATGGGTTTTACGTATGCAACCCTACACATACACTGTACGCTATGTTAAGGGTAGGTCAAATATTGCCGACGCATTATCAAGGTTATTGCCTAAGACTGAGAATGATGAGTCTATTCTAAATATAGAACAAGTTTACATAAGATTCCTGGCAGAAAATGCAACGCCATCTGCAATGACGACTCGTGAAATTGAAAGAGCTTCAGATGAAGACTCTGAATTACGAAGTGTAAGAGATTGTCTTTTACATGGAAGCTGGTATCAGTTAGAGAACAAGCAGTTCCTGACTATTCAATCAGAATTAAGTGCTATAGGCAAATTAGTATTGCGGGGTACCCGTATAGTCATACCCCAAAGTCTTCGTAGTCGTACGTTAGAATTAGCACACGAGGGTCATCCTGGTATTGTAAACATGAAGAAAACCTTACGTACAAAGGTATGGTGGCCAAATATCAACATTGATGTTGAGAAGTACTGTAAAAGTTGTCATGATTGTCAATTAGTGTCACAATTTACCAAACCTGAACCGATGATACGTACTGAAATGCCAACAGGTCCATGGCAATATTTAGCAGCAGATATGCTTGGTCCTTTACCTAGTGGTGAATCTATTTTAGTTGTAATTGACTATTATAGCAGATATTTTGAAACAGAAATTCTGAAGTCGACAACCTCAAGTAGCATTATTCAAGCTATGAATAAGTTTTTTGCAATACATGGATTGCCAAATTTCTTAAGAACAGATAATGCTACAAATTTTACAAGTGATGTTTTCCAATCTTTTTTGAAAAGTAATGGTATTTGCCATGTTCGAAATACACCTTTATGGCCGCAGGCTAATGGTGAAGTAGAGAGACAAAATCGTTCCTTATTAAAACGTATTCGCATAGCACATTCAAGTGGTAGAGACTGGAAAACTGATTTACAAACATATTTGTTAGCATATAGATCAACACCACATAATACCACTGGAATGAGTCCAGCAGAACTGTTATTTGGTAGAAAGATAAGGACTAAAATTCCTGATATTGAAAATTTAAGGAATGAAAATATTGAAGTCAGAGATCGAGATTCAGAGAAGAAGGGTGAAGGTAAATTATATGCAGACATGAAAAGAAATGCAATACAGAGTAATTTGAAAGTTGGTGACAAGGTATTGGTAAGACAGGACAGACAGAATAAGCTGTCTACCCCGTTTTATCCTAAACCTTTCACTGTTGTGGACAAAAAAGGGAATAGTGTCCAAATTGAATCACAAGCAGGTTCATTGTACAAACGTAATATTACTCAGGTAAAAAAGTATGTTGATCGGGACGACTCAAAAAGTTCAAGTTTCACTGAACAAGAGATTGTGGTGCCATATCAGGAGATATTTCCTTCTGAGGGAGTGATATCACATGATTTGGAACCAAGTTCTCCGAAACAAAAAGAAGGATTAGGGAAATTAGTGGAAACACCTAAGTCTAAGTCGAGTTCCATTCAAGCAAATGAATCGACTGTAGCAAGTCGTCCTGTGAGAGCAAGGAAATTGCCTGAGAAATTAAGAGATTTTGTACTCGAGTAAGTGAGTGGAGATTTACCGGTACATGTAATATTTTTCTGCTTGAAACACAGTTTAAAGTTCTTGCCATGTTATAGTCAAAGGTATTGACTAGAGGGTTTTGTTATGATTATCTAGGTAAGATTTATTAAGTACATTTATCTAGAAGTACCAATTTTACCAATGTACGTATTACTTTGGCATTCCAAAATTGCAGTAGAAATCCTTGGGAAAGACTTGTATAGTTCAGGAATATATAATCCAGTGTATAAATATTTTCTCTGAATTACTCAGATAAAATACTTAATACTGTATTACAATAAAACCACTCTGAGAAAAGAAGGGATGTAGTGTATTGATTTAGTGATATTAAGACTACTTTAGGCACAGAAATTGTAAGCTTTTTCTATTTGTATGTTCTGCACATGCGCAGACAGATTAAATTCGATGGCTGACAAACATGGTTGTTATTTCCTCGCACAATGGTTAAATCCTGTTCATCCTACTCATGAGGTCTACGAAACATTATAGCGGGATTAAAAGAAGGGAAAGAACTTTTGGAAGATGTAGGGTGTAATTGTCCCCTGGAGAAAACGTACCCTTAACAAATCGTCCTAAGACAGCATTGGGGCGATTTCTCTGGAGAAATAGTCCTCAAATCAAGTTTTGAGAAATATTCCCCAACTTCAAATTTCATATTGTTGATCAATCTGTCATAGATTTTTTTTTTTTGTTTTTGTTTGGGGGGGGGGGGGGAACTGACTGAGATAACCCTTCTCCACCTCTAAAACAACCGGGTAACCCTAACCTTATAATTGTGATTATTTCTTCGTTAAGGGCTGGATAGAGCGTTCAAGACAAAGCTACAAAAATAAGAATAGAGCAACCCTCGTATTTAAGATAGGCTTCCTGTCCTAACCAGCCAACTGCATGTAATATTACATTTAAGAAAATCAAATCTACGGGAAAATAGCTAATAAAAGCAGTAGGCAACAGATCTGGGAGAGGAAACAGAACTTTTTGATGGATCAAAATTGGATAGAATAAAGTAAACGAGAGATATTAAAGCTCCGTACGTGTCACTGTGTATATTGGTCTCGGGTCCAAAAACGGTCACCGTCAGATTCCATTATGATTTTATGGTCAAAGGAAAAGAACTCGTACAATCAATTAATTATGAAGAGTACTCTCCCTTACTATTACCCCCCTCCTCCCACCTTTGGCATAGCCTATTTTTCAACCATTACAAACAGCTAACCGGTGCAAGGTTAATTTATGCCCTCATTCATACCCTGGAAATTGTATAGTCTAGAGAAAAAACCCGGACCCTCTGATAACCCTTATCCTGCTAAATTAGTGAATTGAAACTTTCAAGTCGATTTTTTTAAAAAACACAAACTTTGCTATTTCAAAGGAGTTAAAAATTGTCTTTGAAAAATGTTCTGATTGGCCCGAGAAGATTCAAGACCAGACTGCACGTTCATAAGTAAACAGAAATTTTGCTTGCACTGATTCTATGGTAATTGTTTGTCTTCTGGTATTTTTCTATCAAGGGCAGGATGCTGTTATGTTTTTTTTTTTCAAATCAGTTTATTGTCTAAGTGATTAAGACAGAGAGTGACACCCCCTCTTAAAACCCCATTCCACTTAAAAAAGGGGGATGTGAACTGGAATCAACGTCAATAATATCGGGGGACGAACGCTCATCTCAATTTATCAGCATGAAATAATGGTATGGTTTTATTCTCTCTTCACTGTGCTGTACGATTAACGATCTAAGAAATGATTGGAATTTGACAATTTCAGTCCATATTAACGATATTTTTTAAGTAACCTCGAAAATCTAATTGAACGAAAACATGTTAGTTTATAAGATTGTAACATAAGAAAGCTAATTTATTGTATACGTTCGTCAGTTGATAAATCTTATGCGGAAAATCATATTTTTATGGTGTAAACTCTTACTTTGAGAACCGAATTGTTCCTTCCAAGTTTAAATTTTGGCGGTCGCCTTGTTTACAAACATGATGAAATACAAGGGAGACTACTACCCATTTATAGAAATAGAAACCATGTCTGCAACTTTTTTTTTTCTTTTGTGTTCTGTCGTGATATTTTTAGAATTAGCAGCGACTACAATCCCGTCTTAAATTATACCAAAAATAATGACAGC
Organism: Tridacna crocea; assembly: GCA_943736015.1. Lineage (NCBI taxonomy): Eukaryota > Metazoa > Mollusca > Bivalvia > Cardiida > Cardiidae > Tridacna > Tridacna crocea. The sequence continues at coordinate 10,833,921 of OX031072.1, read as the reverse complement.
TCTTCGAACATTTTTTTTTTCTTTCGATCAACTTCACAAACGGTAACGATGATTGATTGATTATTTTCGTTTATTTATCGTCGCTACCGGTTGCCCATCTGAGCGACGCCCCCAGAAGACGGTTAGTTGTTACGGGGGATAGTGCAAGGATACAGGACGAAACTACTGAGAATTCCGCCTGGTTCTTTAACGTGCTCGGTGTGTAGCACCGTCACACGGGACCTCGGTTTAACGTCTCATCCGAAAGACTATTAGTAATTTTTTAGTTGTCCAGCCGGGGATCCGAACCCACAACCTGTAGGACATTGTGTTCACAAGTCCTACGCTCTACCTACTGAGCTATATCGGCTGGTACGGTAACGATGTTTATTCGTCTCTGGTTTTATGCTGTCTACAAATATAAGGGATGTAACTATGCCATTCAAGAAATGATGTCTGTATGTATGAGTTTTCTCCCTTGGACTATATTTTTTTTCCATAATTTTAGCCATTTACCTGTTTAGTACCACGCAAACCCTCAGGGACTTCTAAAAGTCGCACTGATTAGAATCTTGTTTATTTCCTGTGCCGTTTTTCTTACAAAAAAGAACTGGTCGTCCAATAATTTAATAAAAAAAATATAATTATGATGATGATTATTATTACAGTAAACCTGATAATAAAAATAAATATAATAGTAATAATGACCAGATCTATTTCATTCTCTGTAAATTCTTACAAGAATGATATACTCATGAGCTTGTTATATTTGCATTCATACCTCATATGGAATTACATATATGCAATGAAATCGTAAAATGAAAATCACTTGACAAAATGGAATTTATCAGGACATTAGTGTTAGATTAGAAATTGGATAGAAAATACAATGTAGTTATGTAAGAGAAACACTTCACTAAACAGGAATAGTTTTAAAATGATTTTAAAAGTGCTTTTTTGTCATAGTTTTATCAGCTTATTTCCCTTACTAGACTATGTGAAATGTATATGTGAATTTTAGAAAATGGAATCAGTTGGAGAAGTCTAACATTTTGTTTTTTGGTTAAGAGTTTTATTTCAGTGTGGTCATTGTTTTGTTAATAATTCCTTAATATAACTATGGAATTGATAAATGAGTAACACTAAGAATCCCTAGGTTTAAATACCCCTTAGGTAAAAACGTTGTTGAACAAGACAAAAATAACAAGCAATTTGTCCTTTCCCACAATGTTATCTTCATCTACTTTTCCACAAATGAATTTCAATGTTAAAGAAACATTTTGCCATCTGCAACAACCTTCAACTTACAAGCCTTACATTTTGTTGTTTGGTAAAGATAATTTAACCCACCTGTGTTCATTGATTGGTTAATATTTCCTTCATGTACTACTCAATTCAAGTCAATAATTTCCATTTCATCAAACTATTTATATTTCACAGCCAAATTTCTGTTGGATAAAAGACAAGTTTGACACTGAAATATGAACATTGAATGAAAAAAATGCACGTGTCTTGTAATATTCTTTTGAAAGATATTGAAATGACATTGTGAAAAGATTATTTTGACCTAAAGTACATGTATGACCTCATATGGAATTCGAGACATGACAAGTCCATTTCATCATGGATCATCTATATGTGCCTTGAGAGACAGTCATGTGGGAGTAAAGCACTGACTTTTCGAATCAAAGGTTTAGAGAGTTTATGCCAAGCCTGAGCTACAACTTGCAACTTCCCAGATGTGTTGGTTTAACTCTTTACCACTCAATCCCAACTTTTAACGACCCTGAGAATGCCTTTTGAAAATATTGTGGGAAAAGTAGAAAATGCTGGTAACCATGTTTTCTCTCCTTTTTGGTACAAATTTCAAATTTTCAGTCACTTTTATTTTCACGTCTGCAAATGCTTTCAATTTGGACCTGTCTAAGATCTTGTGGTTTGGTAAGGGGTTAAGTACCTACCTGTCATATTAAAGGTTCAGTTCATTTTGGCCAAGCCAGGACTTAAACTAGCAACCTTATGGCGCATGGGAGACAGTTGTATAAGAATGACACATGAGCCATGCTCTGACAAAAGGAGGCCTAATGCAACTCCATAATTCTTAAGAACAAAGTCCGTAACAAAGAAACAAATAAATGCATAGCTCAAATACAAATCACATCTAGCGGAATTCCTTGAAGGGGCAAATATCATCATTTTTCGAAGATTAACCCTTTACTCCATAGATACTCATTTCTACGCATTGCTTGTAGGAGCCTTTGGAAAGCATTGTGGCAGCGGGAACTGACGTCACTGAAACCTTGGTAATACAATCTACAAAGTGCAGCTTGGCCCATAATCTTGATGTTAATCTTGATCGACACGGCCATTTCGGATGTTGTGTTGATAGTGCATTCATATATACAGAACCCCTTAAAAGGAACTGCTTTTACCTTGGTTTTGCCAGTGTACATGATACATGTATATATGTTCGAGGCATATTATCCAATCAGATCACGAGAAATTTCTTTGCAGTATAATATGACATACATGTACTAGCTTGCTGAGGATTAGAGCAGGGAAAAAAAAAAAGAAAGACAAAAGGTCTAATATTACCAGTCATAATACTTTTTTTATTGTACTACTGGATACCATTACAAATCCATGGCTAAACTTATACTGTTTTCAGCAATAGCAATGGTATGAAACAATGGTGTATTCATGTAAGTAAGTAAAGGACTAAAAAATACCATCAAAGATCATCAAATCTCCAAAATTAGAAAAGAAAAAAACAAACATTTCGTTTTCCATAAAATACAGACTGTATGGTAGAGAATTACTATGGCCCATGGGCTCTATGTGTAACTGTTATATGCCAATGTTTTTTAGGATATCAGCTTCAAATTGTCATCTGCAAATGCTTTAACTCATTACCACACAACAAAATTTTAGACTGGTTCAAATTGAAAGCATTTGCAGACGACAAATTAAAGGTGACTGAAAATTTTAAATTTGTTCTTGGAAAGGTAGAAAACACTGTGGGAAAATGAGAAAATGCTGGTTACCAGCATTTTCTCCTTTTCCTACAGTGTTTTCAAAAGGCTTCTTTCTCAGGGGCGTCAAAAGTAGGGATTGTGTGGTTAACCCTTTGCCAAATAATCCCTGGTTTTTTAAGACCCTGAGAAGGAAGCCTCTAGAAAACATTGTGGAAAAAGGAGAAAATGCTGGTAACCAGCATTTTCTCCTTTTCCCATTATGTTTTGTACCCTGCTTAAAACAAATTTCAATTTAAGAATAATATTAAATTTGTTGTCTGCAAGTGCTTTCAATTTGGATCAGTCTAAAGTTTTGTTGTTTGGCAAAGAGTTAATTCAAACAAACTAAATTTTTGTTGTCATTACTTTGAGAACATGGCAATTAAAAATCTTGTAGGAAACAGACAAAATGGAGGTAACCAGCAGTTTCTGTATTTTCTGCAAAGTTTCAACCTTTCCAAAAACAAACTGTTATCTCTTTACCATACGACAAATTTATACATTTGTCCAAATTCAACGCATTTGCAAACAATATAAATGTGACTGAAGAATCAAAATTGATTTGTGAAGGGTAGAAAATGTGTGAAATGGAGAAAATGCTGGTAACCAGCATTTTCTCCTTTTCCCACAATGCTTTCTACCCTATCAAAGACAAATTTCCTCATCGGAGTTGAATTTAAATTGCTGTCTGTAACTGCTTTAAATATGGACAAGTCTACATCTCCAATGTGTGATAAAAGATTATTATTGCATAAAACATGCCTTTTCGGGCCATTATAAGCATGTCTTAATGGGTAAAAATCGAGCATTAAATGGACAAAACATGTATTAATCAGTAAATTCACACGCCTTTAATGCCCGGCTTTGTACTATCCTCGATTCGGACCTACCTTGTAAACAATGTTTGTCCTTGTCAGATTTTCCATAGACTCCGACCATCAAACTGTAGGAATTTATACCATATTAGATCCTTTTCATGGCATGTCTTTGATGATATAAGTACACCACAAACAAAATTTTGCATAGGATATCAGTTTAATCCAGATCTGAACAAAACTTCCCCTCGAAATGTACTCTAAACCAGCTACATCCCACCCATTTTTTAACGTGATCTGTCTGCCTCGCTTGATGCAGATCGAACCCACTGTCGTCTTTCAGTTACAGAAATTCATATCCATTCATTCATCCTAGTTGTAATCGTCCAAACATGTGCAAGTTTATTCCACATAAGTCCAGTTTGTATTAAAAATCAATAGGAGTGTATTTACACCCGAGAATCAAAACTGGCATACAGGACTAATGGCCTTTCCCTGCTCACAACAAAAACTTCTTCGCCGACTTCCAGTTTTGACCCATTTACGAACAGTACATTTGAAGTTCGATTCTTTGCATTTCTATTGAAATATTTTTGTTATCTTTGCAAATTATTGTTAAAATACCTTTACTTTATGCAACAATAGCATTAATTCACCTTTTTTTCAGTCATTAACATTAGCAGAGGCCCTCAAAATACTTAAACACCCTTGTGCTTTGCACTTGGCCGTTAAAGCATTTTACGGGCCTCTGTGAATGTTAACGACCTCAAAAACGTGAATTAACCCTACAATAACAAAAATGTAACAAAAACAAGTTTTACATTTTACAAGAACCTACAGCTCCTCTACAAGAATCCTCTTCTTTGGTTTAACACAACCTCCCCACTTTATCTTTAACTCACATTTAGATTTATTGAAAAGATCAACGTCACTTTTAATGGGCAAATATTCAAGGTTCAATTCTGGCACTAAATTAAGCATACACATTCCGTAACTCTGTCCCCAACTTAACAAAAATTCAATTTTTTTCTTGCACTGAAACAGTTGTTTTCTGTGGGTTCCTGTTTTCTCAGTTGCTGCTTTTCCAACACTGTGTTTGGATGTTGATTTATATGCAGTTCTGAAAACCTCAAATAAATCAGACACTGCTGGTAAAATATATCTCAGAGGATTGTCTTTGATTGGACAGGAAATAATCTCCAGCACATCATTTAGGACTGATAAATTCTGTTCTATATTGGAGACAAATCCACAATTCTTTGACTGTAATTTAGAAAAACAAGACTGTATTGAATCTCGCACACTTTCAAAATTTTGACCTTGACCTAGAACATGGGACAGATTTATCAGGTCTTCAGCACTTTCAGTTGCCATGGAAATATGGTCCCCATTGTGTAGTCTACAAATATATGCATACGAGTACAGAACATTCAACAGATTATATCTTACGTCAGCCGATGGTGTTGTTCTCAAAAGTTCTGATACTTTTGGAATTTCAGATTTAATATTTGGTTTACTGCTGTCTTGTTTCACTGAATCCATTTCCATGACAACAGGAACTGCCTCTTTCCACCATGGTGTCCATTCTTCCACCAGGTTACCAAGACGACCATCAGTGATCAACTGATCATGTGCTCGAATTCCCTCTTGTCCTATAAAAAAGATACAAAAGAAGTAATGCAGGTGTATCTTCAACCTTTTTCTAGACAACCCTGTATTTTTCACAGCCAAAAAGAAAGCTTTTTGAAAATGATTATGGGAACAGGTGGGTAGATAGGGTAGAAAACATTGTGGGAAAAGTGAAAATCCTAGCTACAAGCATTTCACTTATTCCCAAAATATTTTCTATCCTTTCTGGTATTGCATGTATGGTGTAAAATGCCATTTTCGATATTATTTCAGTTATAACACAGCGGGGGAGGGGGGGGGGGGGGGTCGGCTAGTGTACCTGTCTATGCATTCCTTGAGTTTCTGTTATCAGTACTTCGCACAATTTTCTAAGCCACTGGCTGCTTTCTCACATGATTATCATCGAAACAATGGTCAACTGTCGCAGAGGAATGAATCCCGTTGCAGTGACTATTACAATGGTCAGCAGTGAGAGAGAAATGAATCCTGTCAAAATGACTATCATCAAATCTCTGAGAGAAATCAGCCAAGTAAGGGTTTGAACCAGCTTTCTCCTGCTCTAAAACCCTGTAGGCTGCAGACTAAGCTACCAGGGCTCGGCTCCTACCAAAGGTGTCAATTGCTTACAAGTGTTTAAGAAAGACCTGCAATAACTGTCACTGTAAAGGGTTAAATATCCTCCGAGTATGCTTTTTCACGCTACACAATAATCACGCACCCTTGATCGCCGGCCGAATACGTCGTCTACACAAATACCCATGATGTCATACGATAATTTTAGCGTCTCCATTCAAAGATCTTTCGCCACATGTCATTATGTGGAAAGCAAACAATCTTCCAGTAAGTTCTTGATCAAATTGTATAATCAGTGTCATTTTGATACATATTTCTTAACCCCAAAAATTTGAAGGTGAAAGTGACATATTTTTTTCGTTTGCAGTCATCCAACTCGACTGAGAGTTTTCATGCGTTTTCGTTTACATCTGGGCTACGAGGTCACTTGACTATCACATGATTATGAATAAATTATCGAGAAATTATGGAGGCCCAAACAGACCATACTTGTTATATAAAACAGAAAAAATGAGAACTGTATGCACTAGACACATTTAAAATTCTGTTGCAGCATCTAGCGACTTGGAGCAAAAGATCTTTTTTATTGCACTTGCCATAGTCTTCCATGTGCATCTGTTGAAGAATAAACTCTTTAAAATATTTCAAAAACCAAATTTGTAAATATCCTCGAGTGCCCAAACTGCGCCACCCTAAGATTTATCTTGGAACAAAAATATCAATAGAAAATATACGAAAACAAAAATAAATGCAAAAGTCAAATGTGTTCTTTTTCCATCAATCTCTACCAAAATTCATGTGTACAATAATTTTAAACTTACAAAACTTGATCAAACTTAACTACATGTCAAACAAACAACCGCCATTTTGTGTGTGCTTAACTCCGCCACCTGGCGTAACATGACAAATTCTCACAAGTCTCGGAAAAATTAGGCCAAATAATTAATATCATTATTTTTTTTAACAAATGTAACTTCAACATTGAGTTGTTTCAAAATAAATAACTTCAGGGGTTTGTCATTGCTTTCATGTTTTCCACTAGTTCTAGTAGCGTCAATGAAGGTGATTTACCAGTGGTTATTGTTTAAGGATGCACTTTTCTTGGTAACCTGTACCTGAGAGTAGCGCAAGGTACATTAAATATATAGTGGCCGTGTTAATTGTCATATTCTTCTCTAAAATTTCGTGTTAAGCTTTCTTAGGTGCAACATGAGAATATTGTTCATTTGTTCATCTGATCGTTCATGAGTTGGGCTTTAATTAAAATGGAGGAAGCAAATATCAGTTAAGGACCGTGGAACCAAAACTTATCTATAAAGATTTGCTTGGCCTTAGCAAAATTTGTTTTGTCACATGATTTTCATTCATAAAATGTAAACATTTGCAGATGAAATATCTAAGACGTGTTTACAGTTGTATTTCGTGACTTTAGAGGTGATTTTTGAAGAGAACAAAAATGCATTACGAAAATACATAGGAAAACAGTCAGAGGACATAAAAATCAAAATAAATATCAGCTTACACCTCAATTTGGGGTGAAAACGATTGGAATGTATTTACTATGATGTAGTAAAAACTTTTGGCACTGTAAGTCTCGCGCACTCTGAAACGTCGCGAGATTTTGATGAAAATAAGAAAGGTGGCGGAGTTAGGGCAGTGGCGCAGTTAGGGCACTCGACGATATGTTCATTTCTTTGTCTCAAAAACTGTTAGTTATTTTGAGATATATTTTTGTTCCATTTTTCAACAGTTTCAAACTTAAAACTTATAGATTTTACCACTTATAAACTCTGCTTCAAATTGATAAGTAAGTTAGAATTATGACCCACTTGGTCCCCCATACATAACTCAATTTTGGAAGTGCGTGACTATTGATGACGTAGAGGGCAAACAACCATATTTGTATCGGACTTTCGGATTGACAACTACAGTGAATGACAAACGACTTCTTAAATTCTCATTGATAAAAACGAATGGATTAAAGTAAATGAAGATAAGAATATGAATTTTTTTTTTGTTCGACCTTCTTGCTTTTTAAAAATAAGCCGCAAAACGTTAGGTGCGTGATTATTGCTTACACTGGGATACCTGTTCTGTTAATCTTTCCCAAACTTGATCAGTATCCTTTTCAAAGTCAAGGTTTTCAAGCCTTTCATGAAGGTCTTCACCATCATCAAGGTCTTCTAGATCAGGATCAGTTTCTGCTCTTGACAGAAAAATATTACAAGGGAGATCTTTTTTTTCATATTCTATCATTTATTTTGGTTATAGAATGTCAAATTCCTGTGTTCGGTATTATGCCAGATAGTTTTAGCCTTTAATAAAGGCTTTATAGCTAAACCTTTTCTTTTAAAGGTCCAAAAATAAAGAAATAATCCAAACAACAATTAATGTAAGCAAGACGTAGTCATTTTGTCATTTTCTTAGATGAAGAAACGTTTTCCTAAGTGGCGGCTGTTAAGACAAGGGAAATAACCTTGCTAATGCGGTAGGCCTAAAATCGCAAAGACTTAACCAGAAAACTACATGTAATAATAACATGTAGCTATACAGCAAAACTGCAAGTAAAGTGGTAAGCAATACATCTAGGAGAGGAAATAGTCTTTAAAAGATAAAAAATGGACTAGAATTAGGAAAACGAAAGATATTAAAGATACTAAATATCATTATGGATTGGGCTCGGGTCTGGAAACGTTGACCGCCGGATTGCATTGTCATTTTATGGTCAAAGGGAGAAAACTCGTACAATCGTTTTATCAATAAGTTATGAAGAGTTCTCTCCCTTATTAATTAGCACCCCCCCCCCCTTCGGAATAGCTTTTTTTCAACCATTACAGTCACCGAAACTTTAAGAACCGGTGCAAGGTTAATTTATGCCCTCACGTTCTATCGAAAAATCTGGACCCTCTGTTAACCCTTATCCTGCTGAAAAAATAAACTTTTAAGCCGATGTTAAAAACCAAATCTTTACCTTTCAAAGGAGTTTTCTTTTGGCAAAAGTCTCTGACTGGCTCGTGCAGATTCAAGATCAAACTGTACGTTCATAAACTTGTAAACCAAAGTTTAGTCAGTTCTGTTCTCAAAGTTACGGTTTGCCAGCCGGTATTTTTTGTCAAAGGCAGGATGCTGGACATTGCATTATTTTAAATAAATTCAATGTCTACGGGAAGTGTTCAAATTAAAAGAAAGTGACTTCGCCTCTTATAATCTTCCACTCAATAAAAAAGAAGGGGGTGGGGGTCTAAACTGGAATCAACATCAATATTATTGGGAAAAATCATTCTTTTCATCTGCATTTATTAGGTTGGAAGATTCAGACCTGTATGTTTTCAATTTCTGTCCCATGTCCCTTACGGTAAATGATCGAAGAAACGATTGGAGTGTGATTATTCAGTTCATATTATCGATATTTGTTAGTGACCTCGAAAACCTAGTTGAACGAAAACGTGTCATTGGTTTATGGGTTTAAATTGTAATATATAAGTAAGCTTATTTATTGTAAACATGGATCACTTGATAAACTGTATAATTATACATGTATACTCTACCTGAGCTCTTACTTTGATAACCGAATACTGTTATTTCCAAGTTTGAATTTTGGCGGTCGCCTTGTTTACAAATGTGACAAAATGCAAGAGAGACTACCACTTATTTACAAAATAGTATCCATGTCTGCAACTGGCTTTTCTTTCTTCTGTCACGATGTTTGAAGGAGTAGCAGCATCTACAATCCAGTCTTAAACTATACCAAAAATAATGACAGCTTCACGATTTTTTTTTTTGATACGGATCGTCTTCAGTTCACAAACCTGCCAACCTGCCGGAAATGATAAATTCGTCTTGGGTTTTATGCTGTCCACAAATAAAAGGGATGTAACTCTGGTATTAAGGAATTGATGTCAGTATGTACGAGTTTTCTCCCTTTGACCATAAATTTTTCATAATTTAAGCCATATACCCGTTCAATACCACACATACCTTCCCGCGGACGAAAATCAATGTAAACAGTGTGGAATGAAGTCAAAGTGTATATTAAATACAGGAACTTAGATATAAGTCGCAAAAACTATTAGATGAATGAATGAATGAATGAATTGGATGTTTTACCCCACCACAGGCTGCCTTAGTTTCATGATGAATACTGTTTTTTTCCAATGTCGTTTTCCTGGCAAAAAAACTGGTCGTCCAATTGATAAAGGTTTAAATTTCAATAATTAATAACAATAAAGAACAATAATGGCCTTAGCAAAGAAGCAATCACAAGTATAACATAAAGTTAGGGTTACCCTTTGCTTTGGTGGTTGAGATGGGTTTTCTCAACACTTTCACAAGTAGGATTTGAGGGACCCTCCACCAAACAAACCTCAAATTTACAGCAATTCTGACCAAAGTTTGCTTTTTGCCAAAATGTTTGCTTCCTCATGGTTATTAACTCATTACCAAAGGACAAAAGTTTAGGCTTGTCCCAATCTAAAGCATTTGCAGACGACAAAATGAAAGTGACTGAAAATTCGAAATTTGTTTTGTGACAGGTAGAAACATTGTGGGAAAAGGAGAAAATGCTGGTTAGCAGCATTTTCTCCTTTTCCCACAGTGTTTTTTAAGCGGCTTCTTTCTTACGGCTGTCAAAAAGTAAGGACTGTGTGGTAATGGGTTACCGTAACTCATAAAGAACTGCAACCGACTTAATTTTCTGAGCATCATAGATCAAGGTCATACTGCATACTGGTATTCTTTGTAGCTTGGGTCCGCATTCACCAATCATTCTTAAGAACATTCTTAGACTTATTATTCAGAATTTTGTCAATATGAAAGTAAAAGAACTTCTGATTGGCTAAACCATTTTGGTTTAGCCAATCAGAAATTCTGTTACTTTCACAGTTAGAAAATCTTGAAGAGTAAGACAAAGTATGTTCTTAAGAATGGTTGGTGAATAAGGAACTTGATTTTGTATCTATCATCTCTGCTACTTCATTACATGTTTTGGCAAGAACAACATTGAAATGACAATAATTTTTGATATTTTTTCTTCATTGAAAAGGGCATATTCATTTATTCTGGGGTTAAAATAGGAGGTTGTTTGGTAAAGGTTTTTACCAGCACTAGGTTATGCAACTTCAGTGCCCTGCCAAAGGTCATTCTTACCAGACAAGTGACGATTGAATCTGGGTTTTCCTATTACAAATTCCAGCAGCTTTACCACTGAGCCATGGAAAAGTTGATGTAAATCAGTGTTTTTCTGTACTGCTGTCCAGGGGAGAAGGGGGAGGGGTTGGGGGGAAAGGGAAATAAACTGAAGTGTAATTTTACAGATAAATTGAACTTTATTTTGTACAATAAACAATATCTTTTTGTTTCTTCAATGAATATTTTATTTGGTCAAAATGAAATACATGAACCATGCTCTGAGAAAAGGGGGCTTAATGCATCTGCCAAAAGTATTGACCCAGGTCAGTCAGCACAGTCTGCTCAAACTTACTTAGGCTAAAACTTTCTGCTATCGTTAGTATTCTGTATGTCCAAGGAACAGTCTACCTCAAGATTAAGTTGGTCATTGAAAAAAGTGATCATTATAGACCCATGGTTATGTGATGGTTTGATTGATATCATGAATAACGGTGATACACTAAGCCTCCTTTTGGCATGACTCATATATTGTACATACTAATGTCTTTGAACACAATTTGATTTGTTCAATCATTATTGCTGTTTTAAATCTTTCAGCACCCAATTTACATATATTAACGCTTTACCCCATAAGGCATTTCTATGGTATCCCTAAATGACCCTAAATAACACCAAGGATGAAGCTGTTTCTTTTGTATATAGGACACCTTTTGATAGTGTAGAAAACATTGTGGCATAAGGTGAAATTGCTCGTCATGAGCAATTTTACCTTTTGCCAGAATGTTTTCAAAAGGCTCTAACAAGCAATGCGTAGAAATGAGTATCTATGGAGTAAAGGGTTAAACCCTACTTCTTTCAAAAGATGGACATATAATCCATTTAAATACCATCATTGTTTGGCAGAAGTAATTTATGAGATTTCTCTGTGAAAGAAGAGAAAACATTTTGAAACAGTAGAAAATGCTGTACATCTAACAAGTTTAACTCTTTACCAAACAACAAAATTTTGGACTAGTCCAAGTTGAAAAGATTTGCAGATGACAAAATAAACGTGAATCAAAAATGGAATTTTGAATTGGAAAAGGTAGAAAACATTGTGGGAAAAGAAGAAAATGCTGGTAACCAGCATTTTCTCCTTTTCCTACAATGTTTTCAAAGGCTTTCTTTTTCAGGGTCGTTAAAAGTCGGGATTGTGTGGTAAAGAGATAACACATATATTTGTGCACCATGGGTACTTCGCTCACATTAACTCATTACCAAACAACAATATTTTAGACTGGTCCAAATTGAAAGTATTTCCAGACGGCAAAATGAATGTGACTAAAGAGTTGAGATTTGTTTTAGGAAGGGAAAAAACATTGTGTGAAAAGGAGAAAATGCTGGTTACCAGCATTTTCTCCTTTTCATACAATGTTTTCAAAAGGCTTCTTTCATAGGGGTGTTAAAAGTCGTGATTGTGTAGTAAAGGCTTAATTGCATTCACTGTTAAAAAGGTTTAAACATTTGACAAAAAGTACATAAAATCTTAACTAAATTCTAACAGAAATATATTTTGAACAGCCATACTGTATACATATAAGAAAAAGCTACCTTTTGCTTAACATTTCTTTGATTTTTTTTTCCAAATCAATTGAGTGCAGGCAATTAATAATATAAAGCAACTGTGATAATTTAATGAAAGTCTGACGACAAAACTTAATTAATGTGGACTTCATCACATGAACAAGAAATGTCAGTTTTCAACTTAATATAGCTACTTTCCCTTGCTGATTGTCAACGTTTTATTTTTTTCCAACTCAAAAGGGTTCAAGGTAATGATGATATAAATGAACTATGCAAGTTTCACGAAAATCCAAAAACAAATACAGAGTTTTATTCTGTATACAAAAAAATGTACATTTTTAACTAAAAATGGCTACTTTTCCCTTGCTGATTGTCATGTATTTTTCAAAAGTCATAAATATTAGGTATATAGTTTTGCTCCGGACAAGCAAGAAATGCTATAAAAATGAAGGTCAGGGGGGAATTAACTCAAAATTTGTGCTAGGAAGTTATGGTTCTTGTGCAATGTCCAGCTATTGTTCAAATTAATGGAAAAAATGCCTACAAATGTCAAATGTAGACTTGATTGCATAAACAAGGAAAAGTCCAACAAACGAATGACTGCAACCAATCCATAACATAAGCTTTAGTGGCTTTCAGCCATTATAGCTAAAAGTTGTATTTCTCTTTGGAAGTGTAGAAGGCATTTGAGAAAAGGTGAAATTGCCAATAACCAGTATTTTCTCCTTTTCCGAAAATGTCCTCAAAAGCACTCTTCCTCAGGGTCGTTAAACCCTGGAATCATGTGATAAAGGGTTAATGCTGTAACATTGTCATACAAATTAAATGTAAATAGAAACAACTTAGATACAATTTATATCAATAATATCAGAGGAAAATGAGACTCAAAATGTATCCTATTAACCAATTACCACACAATCTGGAGTTTTAATAACCAAGAGAACAAAGCCTTTTGAAAATATTCTTTTGAACATGGAGAAAACACTGATTACCATAAAAGTAATATTTGCTCCATTTTCACAAATTGACCGAGTTGAATCATTTTAGCTGCAGTTAACCCTTTGGCTGCTAAGTGTGACTTGCTGACATTTTGCTGACAGTGTTGATCAAGATCAGATTGCACAGAATGTGCAGTCTGATCTTGGATCTACACTTCCGATAGGGAGATATCATCCCGCAAAACATAACTTTGAAACAGCAATATTTAGGTTATCACTATCTGAATTGAAAATTTCATTTTTGTTATTTAGCAGGCTAACGGTTAATATATCATCAGCTGATTCTTTTGAATATGTTATTTTATAATATATACCTAATATTTATGTCGAGTATAGAGTTAAATGAAAATTCATGAAATATAAAAAACAAGAGGACCATGATGGTCCTATATCGCTCACCTGAGTACCAAGCAGCACAGGTCTAAAATAAAGATATATACCAAATAACAAGGTTCAAGGCCAAATGATAATGAAACAAGAGCAGCAAATAGTTGCAATTTAACTTGAGACTTTGAAGATACATTCCATACAAGCAAGAAATACTATAAAAATTAAAAGATCGAAGTGGAAATACTCAAACTTCGCGCTAGGTAGAGTTATTGTTCTTGCGCACTGTACTCTGTAATATAGCAAAAAAGATGCATACCAAGTTTGAAGTCATTCTGACTTAAGATGACAGTTATCACGGCGGGGAATCATGTGACACAACAACAACAACAATGACCGTTATTTGAAAAAATTCCGCAACTTCAGGTAAGAAAATCTTCAATAATTCCGTTAATACATGACCGATAAGAATTTGGTTTGAAGCAGAGAAGGCGGAAGGACTCCGGGAATTTGCTTGATGTGTTAGATTTTTTAAACAACACCTGATAAAAAAGTTATTGACGAGCAAACAAATTATCCACGGTAAAAATTTTTTATAACCGTTGGTTATATTCAGGGCAGGCACTAAATGCTGTAAAAATGACATTCAAAGGGAAATAACTTAAAGACAGCACAAGGTACAGTTACATTTCTTAGGCACTGCACTTCCAAATACATGTATTGCAACAAATAAGCATACCAAATTTCAAGTCATTCCTCCTTAAGATGACAAAGTTTTGCTCCGGACAAGCAAGAAATGCTATAAAAATGAAGGTCAGGGGGGAATTAACTCAAAATTTGTGCTAGGAAGTTATGGTTCTTGTGCAATGCACTCCGTAATTTTTCAACAATCACGCATATCAAATTTGAAGATGTTCAGGCTGTAGATGATAAAGTTATATTCCAGACAAGCAGAAAATGCTGTAAAATTTTCATTCAAAGGGAAATCACTCATAGACAGTATGAAGTAGAGCAGAGAAAACATTTGGAGGCAAATACGAATGAAAAATTGAAACTAGACGTTACAAGAGTAGAAAACATTATGGGGGGGTAAAGGGCAAAATTAATGCTGATTACCAGCATTTTCTCCTTTTTCCATAATGTTTTCAAAAGGCTTCTTCCTCAGGGTTATAAAAACTAAGGATTGTTTGGTAAAGGGTTAAACAGAGCTCCAGATACAAGGATTGAACTTGATTTCAAAATTGATAATATCAATGAACTCTTTACCACACAATCCCGACTTTTAACGACCCTGAGAAAGAAGCCTTTTGAAAACATTGTGGGAAAAGGAGAAAATGCTGGTAACCAGCATTTTTTCCTTTTCCCACAATGTTTTCTACCCTTCCAAAACCAAATTTCAATTTTTCAGTCACACTTACATTGTCGTTTGCAAATGCTATCAATTTGGACCGGTCTGAAATTTTCTCATGTGGTAAAGAGTTAAGTATTCTCCACTAAACCTTATGTTGTGAATACTCATTAGAATCGACTAATCAAGACAATTCTAATGAGTACACACAACATATGGTTTCCAAGAGAAATAACTGATTAAGAATAACACCACTCCCTGTTATCTGGAGCTCTGTTTAAATCTAGAAATAACACCCAAATAAATGCAAGGTCAAGGCTGATTTGTCAAGAATGTCTCATCAACGTAGACCAGACAGTGTAGATCGTGGATCAGACATCAAGACAATTCTAATGGGTGCCCACAACATAGGGTTTCCAAGTGAAATAATGGATTTAGAATACCATTGCTCCCTCTTATCTGCAGCTCTGTTTAAATCTAGAAATAACACCAAAATTAATACAAGGTCAAGGCTGATTTGTCAAGAATGTTTCAGCAAAGTAGACCAGACAGTGTACATCAAAGATCAGACAGCATGTTTTATGCAGTCTGGTCTTGATCTACATTGGTTGCAAAACCAACTATAGTAGTGAAAGGCACTTTAAAAGGTTAAAAAGTCACAGACCGCATAACTCTCCCATCAATAAGATAGTAACCAGCATTTTCTCCTTTTCCGACAATGTTTTCTACCCTTTCATACTCAAAAAGCATCTTTTGTATTACATTTTACCTTTCACCAAACAATCCCTGGTATTTAAGACCCTGAGACAGGAGGCTTTTGAAAGCATTGCGGGAAAAGGAGAAAATGCTGGTAACCAGCATTTTCTCCTTTTCCCACACCGTTTTCTACCTTGCAGGGAAAAAAAATTCAATTTTTGAAGTTTGTTTATTTTGTCGTCTACAAATGCTTTCAATTGGGACCAGTCTAAAATTTTATTGTTTGGTAAATGTTTTCTACCCTGCTGTAAACAAATTTCAGTTTTTGAAGTTTGTTTATTGTGTACTTCTGCAAATGCCTTCAATTTGGACCAGTCTAATACTCTATCGTTTGGTAAAGGTCTTAAATAAAAATCCTATTATTTTAGCCACGTTTTGTTTAAAACATTTTTGTCTGTAAATGCACATGATGAACATTGTGTTAAATCTTTACCAAAAAACAAAATGTTTGACTTGTTCCAATAAAAAGTATTTGCAGACGACAAAGTAAATGACTCAAAAATTGAAACTTGACTTTAGAAGAGTAGAAAACATTTTAGGAAAAGGAGAAAATGCTGGTTGCCAGCATTTTCTAACAGTGTTTTCATAAGGCTTCTTTCTCTGGGTTATTAAAACCAGGGATTTTTTGGTAAAGGGTTAACAGATGAGAAGCAAGACTAATAGACCAACGACTCTAAATAAAATGGTTAACCTTCCATGAAGCAGTCCTTATAGAACATCTCTGAGCAATCCCTATGTTTGTCAGATTGATAGCAGCCAAGTGCACAATATGCAGTGTTACATCTGGGACATGTATACTTGGATGTGTTCTTCAAGCACAAGCCGCAGACTTTATCTCCATTTGTGGCATCTATGTCACTCTATGGTTAGTACATGTATTTCAAACTTTTTGTCTGCCATCTCTTCTGTAATACTCTGCCAAAAGGGGGTTTGATCATCTGCAAAAAGCATCAAACCAAATCCAATTATCAGCCTTCATGGCTAGCAGAGCCACATTTACAAAAATAACATCAAAACTATCCAGTGACTTAGGGGTACAGTGTGTCCTGTTAGGTGTATAAGGCCAAAATGGAATCTGCAGGCCATGTTTAACCCTTTACTACACAATGATGACTTTTGACTACCCTGTGGACGACGCCTTTTGAAAACATTGTGGGAAAAGGAGAAAATGCTAGTAACCAGCATTTTCTCCCTTTTCCACAAAGTTTTTTACCCTATTAAAGAAAAACTGCATCATCGGAGCAGTTCTAAGAAGTTGTCCTCTGCAAATGCTTTCAATTTGGATATGTCTACAATGTTGCCGTTTGGTACAGGGTTAAAATTCTCTATATTGGGACTCTTGAATTGTGGATGGCATGCATTCTAGTGCCTGCTCAGAGCAGACGTTGCTCTCAATTTCACAAACATTGTGAGGCATGTAAACAAGCAGAAGTCCGCAAGCCCAGGCTTCCACATCCAGTTTGCATGCATGCCTTCCAAAGAAAAAATGAAAAGCAGACATAGCAGACATTAACCAACGGTAGAAAGTTTTGGGCCCTTTCAGGTGATTGCGCAAGCCGACCTGGGTTGACACTTTTCACAGATACATGAAGCCTCCTTTTAACAGAGCATAGCTCAAACACAAATATCATCGAGTGCCCTAACTGCGCCACTGCCCTAACTCCGCCACCTTTCTTATTTTCATAAAAATCTCGTGATGTTTCAGAGTGCGCGAGACTTACAGTGCGAAAAGTTTTTACTACATCATAGTAAATACATTCCAATAGTTTTCACCCCAAATTGAGATGTAAGCTGATATTTATTTTGATTTTTATGTCCTCTCACTGTTTTCCTATGTATTTTCGTAATGCAATTTTTTTTCGTCAAAAATCACCTCTAAAGTCACGAAATACAACTGTAAACACGTCTGAGACATTTCATCTGCAAATGTTTACATTTTATGAATGAAAATCATGTGACAAAACAAATTTTGCTAAGGCCAAGCAAATCTTTATAGATAAGTTTTGGTTCCACGGTCCTTAACTGATATTTGCTTCCTCCATTTTAATTAAAGCCCAACTCATGAACGATCAGATGAACAAATAAACAATATTCTCATGTTGCACTTAAGAAACCTTAACACGAAATTTTAGAGAAGAACACGACATTTAACACGGCCACTATATATTTAATGTACCTTGCGCTACTCTCAGGTACAGGTTACCAAGAAAAGTGCATCCTTAAACAATAACCACTGGTAAATCACCTTCATTGACGCTACTAGAACTAGTGGAACACATGAAAGCAATGACAAACCCCTCAAGTTATTTATTTTGAAACAACTCAATGTTGAAGTTAAATTTGTTAAAAAAAAAAAATAATAATAATAATTTGGCCTAATTTTTCCGAGACTTGTGAGAATTTGTCATGTTACGCCTGGTGGCGGAGTTAGGCACACACAAAATGGCGGTTGTTTGTTTGACATGTAGTTAAGTTTGATCAAGTTTTGTAAGTTTAAAATTATTGTACACATGAATTTTGATGGAGATTGATGGAAAAAGAACACATTTGACTTTTGCATTTATTTTTCTTTTCGTATATTTTCTATTGATATTTTTGTTCCAAAATAAATCTTAGGGTGGCGCAGTTTGGGCACTCAAGGATACATCTTTCGACAACTTGTATCCCAGATTGCCAGAAATTGAGAAAAACAGTGAACTCAAGCATGTGTTCGCATGTCGTATTCGGTATTATGCCAGATAGTTTTAGCCTTTAATAAAGGCTTTATAGCTAAACCTTTTCTTTTAAAGGTCCAAAAATAAAGAAATAATTCAAACAACAATCAATGTAAGCAAAACGAAATCATTTTCTTTGATGAAGAAACGTTTTCCTAAGTGGCGGCTCTTAAGACAAGGGAAATAACCTTGCAAATGCGGTAGGCCTAAAATCGCAAAGTCTTAACCAGCCAACTACATGTAATAATAACATGTAGATCTACAGCAAAACTGCAAGTAAAGGTGGTAAGCAATACCGAGGAAATAGAGTTCTTAATAGATAAAAATTGGACTAGAATTAGGAAAACGAAAGATATTAAAGATACTAAATATCATTATGGATTGGTCTCGGGTCTGGAAACGGTGACCGCCGGATTGCATTGTCATTTTATGGTCAAAGGGAGAAAACTCGTACAATCGTTTTATCAATAAGTTATGAAGAGTTCTCTCCCTTATAAATTAGCACCCTCCCTTTTCGGAATAGCTTTTTTTCAACCATTACAGTCACCGAAACTTTAAGAACCGGTGCAAGGTTAATTTATGCCCTCACGTTCTATCGAAAAATCTGGACCCTCTGTTAACCCTTATCCTGCTGAAAAAATAAACTTTCAAGCCGATGTTAAAAACCAAATCTTTACCTTTCAAAGGAGTTTTCTTTTGGCAAAAGTTTCTGACTGGCCCGTGCAGATACAATATCAAACTGTACGTTCATAAACTTGTAAACCCAAGTTTAGTCTGTTCTGTTCTCAAAGTTACGGTTTGCCCGCCGGTATTTTTTGTCAAAGGCAGGATGCTGGACATTGCATAATTTTAAATAAATTCAATGTCTACGGGAAGTAATCAAATTAAAAGAAAGTGACTTCGCCTCTTATAATCTTCCACTCAATAAAAAGAAGGGGGTAGGGGTTCAAACTGGAATCAACATCAATATTATCGGTAAAAAATCATACCTTTCATCTGCATTTATTAGCTTGGAAGATTCAGACCTGTATGTTTTCAATTTCTGTCCCATGTCCCTTACGGTAAATGATCAAAGAAACGACTGGAGTGTGATTATTCAGTTCATATTATCGATATTTGTTAGTGACCTCGAAAACCTAGTTGAACGAAAACGTGTCATTGGTTTATGGGTTTAAACTGTAATATATAAGTAAGCTTATTTATCGTATACATGGATCACTTGATAAACTGTATAATTATACATACTCTACCTGAGCTCTTACTTTGATAACCGAATATTGTTATTTCCATGTTTGAATTTTGGCGGTCGCCTTGTTTACAAATGTGACAAAATGCAAGGGAGACTACCACTTATTTACAAAATAGTATCCATGTCTGCAACTGGCTTTTCTTTCTTCTGTCACGATGTTTGAAGGAGTAGCAGCATCTACAACCCCGTCTTAAACAATACCAAAAATAATGACAGTTTCACGACCCTTTTTTTTTTTTCGATACGGATCGTCTTCAGTTCACAAACCTGCCAACCTGCCGGAAATGATAAATTCGTCTTGGGTTTTATGCTGCCTACAAATAAAAGGGAAGTAACTCTGGTATTAAGGAATTGATGTCAGTATGTACGAGTTTTCTCCCTTCGACCATAAATTTTTCATAATTTAAGCTATATACCTATTCAATACCACACATACCTTCCCGCGGACGAAAATCAATGTAAACAGTGTGGCATGAAGTCAAAGTGTATATTAAATACAAGAACTTAGATATAAGTCGCAAAAACTATTAGCTGAATAAATGAATGAATGAATGGGATGTTTTACCCACCACAGGCTGCCTTAGTTTCATGATCAATCTTGCTTTTTCCCTATGCCGTTTTCCTGGCAAAAAAATGGTCGTCCAATTGATATAGGTTTAAATTTCAATATTTAATAACAATAAAGAACAACAATGACCTTAGCAAAGGAGAAATTACAAGTATAAAATAAAGTTAGGGTTACCCTTTGCTTTGGTGGTGGAAAGGGGTTTTCTCAACACTGTCACAAGTAGGATTTGATGAACCTTCCTCCGAACAAACCTCAAATTTACAGCAATTCTGACCAGTTTGCTTTTTGCCAAAAAGTTTGCTTCCTCATGGTTATTAACTCATTACCAAAGGACAAAAGTTTAGGCTTGTCCCAATCAAAAGCATTTGCAGACGACAAAATGAAAGTGACTGAAAATTCAAAATTTGTTTTGTGACAGGTAGAAAACATTGTGGGAAAAGGAGAAAATGCTGGTTAGCAGCATTTTCTCCTTTTCCCACAGTGTTTTCTAAGCGGCTTCTTTCTTACGGCTGTCAAAAAGTAAGGACTGTGTGGTAATGGGTTACCGTAACTCATAAAGAACTGCAACCGACTTAATTTTCTGAGCATCATAGATCAAGGTCATACTGCATACTGGTATTCTTTGTAGCTTGGGTCCGTATTCACCAATCATTCTTAAGAACATTCTTAGACTTATTATTCAGAATTTTGTCAATATGAAAGTAAAAGAACTTCTGATTGGCTAAACCAAAATGGCTAAACCATTTTGGTTTAGCCAATCAGAAATTCTGTTACTTTCACAGTTAGAAAATCTTGAAGAGTAAGACAAAGTATGTTCTTAAGAATGGTTGGTGAATATGGACCCAGATCTTGTATCTATCATCTCTGCTACTTCATTACATATTTTGGCAAGAGCAACATTAAAATGACAATAATTTTTGATATTTTTCTTAACCCTTTACCACATGACAAGAATTTAGACCTGTCCTAATTGAAAGCATATGCGGATGACAGTTTCAATGTAGCTCATATGAAATGATTTTTCTTTGATAGGGTAGAAAACATTGTGGGAAAAGAAGAAAATGCTGGTAACCAGCATTTTCTCCTTTTCCCACGATGTTTTCAAAAGCCTTCTCTTTCAGGGGCATTAAAAGTCGTCATTGTGTGTAAAGGGTTAATTGAAAAGGGCCTATTCATTTATTCAGGGGTTAAAATAGGAGATTGTTTGGTAAAGGTTTAATCTTGTTTTTACCAGCAGTAGGTTATGCAACTTCAGTGCCCTGCCCAAGGTCATTCTTACCAGACAAGTGACGATTGAATCTGGGTTTTCCTATTACAAATTCCAGCAGCTTTACCACTGAGCCATGGAGAAGTTGATGTAAATCAGTGTTTTTCTGTACTGCTGTCCAGGGGAGAAGGGGGAGGGGTTGGGGGGAAAGGGAAATAAACTGAAGTGTAATTTTACAGATAAATTGAACTTTATTTTGTACAATAAACAATATCTTTTTTTTTCTTCAATCAATATTTCATTTGGTCAAAATGAAATACATAAACCATTCTCTGAGAAAAGGGGGCTTAATGCATCTGCCAAAAGTATTGACCCAGGTCAGTCTGCGCAGTCCGCTCACGCTTACTTAGGCTAAAACTTTCTGCTATCGGTTAGTATTCTGTATGTCCAAGGAACAGTCTACCTCAAGATTAAGTTGGTCATTGAAAAAAGTGATCATTATAGACCCATGGTTATGTGATGGTTTGATTGATATCATGAATAACGGTGATACACTAAGCCTCCTTTTGGCATGACTCATATATTGTACATACTAATGTCTTTGAACACAATTTGATTTGTTCAATCATTATTGCTGTTTTAAATCTTTCAGCACCCAATCTACATATATCAACCCTTTACCCCATAAGGCATTTCTATGGTATCCCTAATTGACCCTAAATAACACCAAGGATGAAGCACTTTCTTTTGTGTATATGACTCCTTTTGATAGTGTAGAAAACATTGTGGCAAAAGGTGAAATTGCTCGTAATGAGCAATTTCACCTTTTGCCACAATGTTTTCCAAAGGCTCCTACAAGCAATGCGTAGAAATGAGTATCTATGGAGTAAACCCTACTTCTTTCAAAAGATGGACATGTAATCCATTTAAATACCATCATTGTTGAGTAGAAGTAATTAATGAGATTTCTCTGTGAAAGGAGAGAAAACATTTTGAAAAAGGAGAAAATCCTGGTCCCCAGCAATTACCCCTTTTCACGCTAAATGTTCTCAAGGTTTCTTCCTAACGGCCAGTATGACTCAGGATTGGATTGTGTGGTGAAGGGTTAAAATTCTAAGACTAGCTATTTCATAGGCTATGATATAACACATCAGCCTATCAGATAGCTCATCCTAGAAATAAGAATCAGAAATTATTTTATGGTTAATGATGAAATAACTTAGAACTACACAAAGTGATATGCAAATTAAAACACAACATACATAACTATGGTGAACAAATTATCTACAGTTAACTCTTACATTCCTAATTGTGCCTGAATATTTCAACCTTTACCAAGCAATCCAGTAACTTTAATGACCCTGCAGAAGAAGATCTGTTGAAAACATTGTGGGAAAAGGCAAAAATGCTGGCAACCAGCATTTTATCCTTTTCCCACAATGTTTTCCTAATCTGTCAGAGATATATCAGAACATCTACTTCATCAGCTGCAACAGTTTGCAACCTCGACAAGTCTAAAGTTTTTCCATCTGGTACATCTAATAAGTTTAATTCTTTACCAAACAACAAAAATTTGGACTAGTCCAAGTTGAAAAGATTTGCAGACAAAATAAGCGTGAATCAAAAATTGATTTTTGAATTGGAAAAGGTAGAAAACATTGTGGGAAAAGAAGAAAATGCTGGTAACCAGCATTTTCTCCTTTTCCTACAATGTTTTCTAAGGCTTTCTTTTGCAGGGTCGTTAAAAGTCGGGATTATGTGTGAAAGAGATAACACATGTATTTGTGGACCATGGGTACTTCACTCACATTAACTCATTACCAAAGGCCAATATTTTAGACTGGTCCAAATTGAAAAGTACATATTTCCAGACAACAAAATGAATGTGACTAAAGAGTTGAATTTTGTTTCAGGAAGGGAAAAAACATTGTGGGAAAAGGAGGAAATGCTGGTTACCCAATGTTTTCAAAAGGCTTCTTTCATAGGGGTGTTAAAAGTTGGGATTGTTTAGTAAAGGCTTAATTGCATTCACTGTTAAAAAGGTTTAAACATATGACAAAAAGTACATATTAAAATCTAAAATAAATTCTAACAGAAATATATTCTGAACAGCCATGCTGTATACATATAAGAAAGAGCTACCTTTCCCTTACTATTTGTTTGATTTTTTTTTCCAAATCAATAGAGTGCATACGATTGACAATATAAAGCAACTGTGATAGTTTAATGAAAATCTGACAACAAAACTTAATGAGGACTTTAATACATGAACCAGGAAATGTCTGTTTTCAACTTAATATAGCTACATGTACTTTCCCTTGCTGTTTGTCAATATTTTTTTTCCAACTCAAAAGGGTTCAAGGTAATGATGATATAAATAAACTATGTAAGTTTCACGGAAAGCCAAAAACACATACATTTATCGAGTTTCATTCTGTACACAAAAAAATGTAAATTCATAACTAAAAATGGCTACTTTTCCCCTGTTGATTGTCATGTATTTTTCAAGTCAAGAGGGGTCCAGCTATTGTTCAAATTAATGAAAAACTGCCAACAAATGTCAAATGTAGACTTGATTGCATAAACAAGAAAAAGTCTAACAAATGGATGGATGGATGACTGCAACCAATCCATGACATAAGCTTTAGTGGCTTTCAGTCATTATAGCTAAAAGTTACATTTCTCTTTGGAAGTGTAGAAGGCATTTTGAGAAAAGGTGAAAGTGCCAATAACCAGTATTTTCTCCTTTTCCGAAAATGTCCTCAAAAGCACTCTTCCTCGGGGTCATTAAACCCTGGAATCATGTGATAAAGGGTTAATGCTATAACATTGTCATACAAATTAAATGTAAATAGAAACAACTTAGATACAATTTATATCAATAATATCAGAGGAAAATGAGACTCAAAATGTATCCTATTAACCCATTACCACACAATCTGGAGTTTTAATAACCAAGAGAACAAAGCCTTTTGAAAATATTCTTTTGAACATGGAGAAAACACTGATTACCATAAAAGTAATATTTGCTTCATTTTCACAAATTGACCGAGTTGAATCATTTTAGCTGCAGTTAACCCTTTGGCTGCTAAGTGTGACTTGCTGACATTTTGCTGACAGTGTTGATCAAGATCAGATTGCACAGAATGTGCAGTCTGATCTTGGATCTACACTGTCCGATAGGGAGATATCATCCCGCAAAACATAACTTGGAAACAGCAATATTTAGGTTATCACTATCTGAATTGAAAATTTCATTTTTGTTATTTAGCAGGCTAACGGTTAATATATCATCAGCTGATTCTTTTGAATATGTTATTTTATAATATATACCTAATATTTATGTCGAGTATAGAGTTAAATGAAAATTCATGAAATATAAAAAACAAGAGGACCATGATGGTCCTATATCGCTCACCTGAGTACCAAGCAGCACAGGTCTAAAATAAAGATATATACCAAATAACAAGGTTCAAGGCCAAATGACAATGAAACAAGAGCAGCAAATAGTTGCAATTTAACTTGAGACTTTGAAGATACATTCCATACAAGCAAGAAATACTATAAAAATTAAAAGATCGAAGTGGAAATACTCAAACTTCGCGCTAGGTAGAGTTATTGTTCTTGCGCACTGTACTCCGTAATATTGCAAAAAAGATGCATACCAAGTTTGAAGTCATTCTGACTTAAGATGACAGTTATCACGGCGGGGAATCATGTGACACAACAACAACAACAATGACCGTTATTTGAAAAAATTCCCCAACTTCAGGTAAGAAAATCTTCAATAATTCCGTTAATACATGACCGATAAGAATTTGGTTTGAAGCAGAGAAGGCTGAAGGATTCCGGGGATTTGCTTGATGTGTTAGATTTTTTAAACAACACCTGATAAAAA
Source organism: Tridacna crocea (assembly GCA_943736015.1). Lineage (NCBI taxonomy): Eukaryota > Metazoa > Mollusca > Bivalvia > Cardiida > Cardiidae > Tridacna > Tridacna crocea. The sequence continues at coordinate 10,808,156 of OX031072.1, read as the reverse complement.
AGTTATTGACGAGCAAACAAATTATCCACAGTAAAAAATTTTTATAACCGTTGGTTATATTCAGGGCAGGCACTAAATGCTGTAAAAATGACATTCAAAGGGAAATAACTTAAAGACAGCACAAGGTACAGTTACATTTCTTAGGCACTGCACTTCCAAATACATGTATTGCAACAAATAAGCATACCAAATTTCAAGTCATTCCTCCTTAAGATGACAAAGTTTTGCTCCGGACAAGCAAGAAATGCTATAAAAATGAAGGTCAGGGGGGAATTAACTCAAAATTTGTGCTAGGAAGTTATGGTTCTTGTGCAATGCACTCCGTAATTTTTCAACAATCACGCATATCAAATTTGAAGATGTTCAGGCTGTAGATGATAAAGTTATATTCCAGACAAGCAGAAAATGCTGTAAAATTTTCATTCAAAGGGAAATCACTCATAGACAGTATGAAGTAGAGCAGAGAAAACATTTGCAGGCAAATACGAATGAAAAATTGAAACTAGACGTTACAAGAGTAGAAAACATTATGGGGGGGTAAAGGGCAAAATTAATGCTGATTACCAGCATTTTCTCCTTTTTCCATAATGTTTTCAAAAGGCTTCTTCCTCAGGGTCATAAAAACTAAGGATTGTTTGGTAAAGGGTTAAACAGAGCTCCAGATACAAGGATTGAACTTGATTTCAAAATTGATAATATCAATGAACTCTTTACCACACAATCCTGACTTTTAACGACCCTGAGAAAGAAGCCTTTTGAAAACATTGTGGGAAAAGGAGAAAATGCTGGTTACCAGCATTTTCTCCTTTTCCCACAATGTTTTCTACCCTTCCAAAACCAAATTTCAATTTTTCAGTCACACTTACATTGTCGTTTGCAAATGCTATCAATTTGGACCGGTCTGAAATTTTCTCGTGTGGTAAAGAGTTAAGTATTCTCCACTAAACCTTATGTTGTGAATACTCATTAGAATCGACTAATCAAGACAATTCTAATGAGTACCCACAACATATGGTTTCCAAGAGAAATAACTGATTAAGAATAACACCACTCCCTGTTATCTGGAGCTCTGTTTAAATCTAGAAATAACACCCAAATAAATGCAAGGTCAAGGCTGATTTGTCAAGAATGTCTCATCAACGTAGACCAGACAGTGTAGATCGTGGATCAGACATCAAGACAATTCTAATGGGTGCCCACAACATAGGGTTTCCAAGTGAAATAATGGATTTAGAATACCATTGCTCCCTCTTATCTGCAGCTCTGTTTAAATCTAGAAATAACACCAAAATTAATACAAGGTCAAGGCTGATTTGTCAAGAATGTTTCAGCAAAGTAGACCAGACAGTGTACATCAAAGATCAGACAGCATGTTTTATGCAGTCTGGTCTTGATCTACATTGGTTGCAAAACCAACTATAGTAGTGAAAGGCACTTTAAAAGGTTAAAAAGTCACAGACCGCATAACTCTCCCATCAATAAAATAGTAACCAGCATTTTCTCCTTTTCCGACAATGTTTTCTACCCTTTCATACTCAAAAAGCATCTTTTGTATTACATTTTACCTTTCACCAAACAATCCCTGGTATTTAAGACCCTGAGACAGGAGGCTTTTGAAAGCATTGCGGGAAAAGGAGAAAATGCTGGTAACCAGCATTTTCTCCTTTTCCCACACCGTTTTCTACCTTGCAGGGAAAAAAAATTCAATTTTTGAAGTTTGTTTATTTTGTCGTCTACAAATGTTTTCAATTGGGACCAGTCTAAAATTTTATTGTTTGGTAAATGTTTTCTACCCTGCTGTAAACAAATTTCAGTTTTTGAAGTTTGTTTATTGTGTACTTCTGCAAATGCCTTCAATTTGGACCAGTCTAATACTCTATCGTTTGGTAAAGGTCTTAAATAAAAATCCTATTATTTTAGCCACGTTTTGTTTAAAACATTTTTGTCTGTAAATGCACATGATGAACATTGTGTTAAGTCTTTACCAAAAAAAAAAATGTTTGACTTGTTCCAATAAAAAGTATTTGCAGACGACAAGTAAATGACTCAAAAATTGAAACTTGACTTTAGAAGAGTAGAAAACATTTTAGGAAAAGGAGAAAATGCTGGTTGCCAGCATTTTCTAACAGTGTTTTCATAAGGCTTCTTTCTCTGGGTTATTAAAACCAGGGATTTTTTGGTAAAGGGTTAACAGATGAGAAGCAAGACTAATAGACCAACGACTCTAAATAAAAAGGTTAACCTTCCATGAAGCAGTCCTTATAGAACATCTCTGAGCAATCCCTATGTTTGTCAGATTGATAGCAGCCAAGTGCACAATATGCAGTGTTACATCTGGGACATGTATACTTGGATGTGTTCTTCAAGCACAAGCCGCAGACTTTATCTCCATTTGTGGCATCTATGTCACTCTATGGTTAGTACATGTATTTCAAACTTTTTGTCTGCCATCTCTTCTGTAATACTCTGCAAAAAGGGGGTTTGATCATCTGCAAAAAGCATCAAACCAAATCCAATTATCAGCCTTCATGGCTAGCAGAGCCACATTTACAAAAATAACATCAAAACTATCCAGTGACTTAGGGGTACAGTGTGTCCTGTTAGGTGTATAAGGCCAAAATGGAATCTGCAGGCCATGTTTAACCCTTTACTACACAATGACGACTTTTGACTACCCTGTGGATGACGCCTTTTGAAAACATTGTGGGAAAAAGAGAAAATGCTAGTAACCAGCATTTTCTCCCTTTTCCACAAAGTTTTTTACCCTATTAAAGAAAAACTGCATCATCGGAGCAGTTCTAAGAAGTTGTCCTCTGCAAATGCTTTCAATTTGGATATGTCTACAATGTTGCCGTTTGGTACAGGGTTAAGGTTCATGTAAAGTGTTTATTTTGCTTAATTTCATACGTCAATAATTCTGTAATTATTAAAATTTGTCCGGGAAAACCATATATCAAATTAAAGCTCTGGATGAGTACAAGCTGTTTTACATAATTATACCTACTGGCCTTACATAATAAAACTAAAACATTGCAGAAAAAGATGACATCGTTTAAAACCTACAAAATAATAATGACATAACAAAATTGCTTAAGTTTTGGAGAAAACATAGGCTATGGTACATACCAGGTACTGCTACTACCAAAAATCCTACAGTTTCTTTAAAAAGGCACATATTTAAGTCAGAAAGTTCGACATTTTTCCCTTATTGAATTGTCAACCATGTTTGACCTACTTTGTTTTAGTAACAGGTATGGTGTCTCCACAGGATCAAAATGTACAAGTGGTTGTGCATGATAAACTTTCATTAGTAATTTTAGATAATAAAACAAATAAAAATGACCTGTACAAGTGAAATGTCCATGTCTACGTCCAAACCCTTTCTCAAAAACAGCAGTTACAAAAGGTGTCACCAGTCTGGTAGATAGGATTAAGGTGTCACCAGTCTGGTAGATAGGATTTAGAATCAATTTTTGACATAAGCATTTTTTTCATTGTTCTTTTTGTGTGTGTGATGGGGTAGTGGGGTGCTGTTTTTGAGAAAGGGTTTGTAAGTGGACATGGAAATTTCACTTGTACAGGTCATTTTTATTCTAAAATTATTACTGGAATAAATTGACCTGAAATTGACCTTTATGCAAAGAGTAATTAAAACGTGAATATTTAAACCATCTGGTATAATTGGACTGTACGGAAACTGTTATCGGTAAATGTCGGGTTTGACCCTTACTGCGCCTTAGTCAAAATAAAACGGTTTTGCGGATGGCATAGATTAAGATCAGGCTGCATAGAAAGTGCATCATAGATCTAAGTCACCCACCATGTATTACCAATTTAAACCAACAATATAATGGTTATTTCAGGTATTTCAAGTATTCTTTGAAAACACTATAAATCTATTAGCAGCATAAAGAGTTTAGAAACATGCACATAGTTCCGCATGCAGACGACATTAGCCGGAGCCAAGTTAGAACAATAAATCAAGCGTGTAATATATGGTAATTGAGGTCATTTATTTCATGTCAATTTGTTCAGGTAATACTAATGAAAGTTTATTACACACAACCACTTGTACATTTTGATCCTGTGGAGACACCATACCTGTTACTAAAACAAAGTAGGTCAAACATGGTTGACAATTCAATAAGGGAAAAATGTCAAACTTTCTGACTTAAATATGTGCCTTTTTAAAGAAACTATAGGATTTTTGGTAGTAGCAGTACCTGGTATGTACCATAGCCTATGTTTTCTCCAAAACTTAAGCAATTTTGTTATGTCATTATTATTTTGTAGGTTTTAAACGATGTCATCTTTTTCTGCAATGTTTTAGTTTTATTATGCAAGGTCAGTAGGTATAATTATGTAAAACAGCTTGTACTCATCCAGAGCTTTAATTTGATATATGGTTTTCCTGGACAAATTTTAATAATTACAGAATTATTGACGTATGAAATTAAGCAAAATAAACACTTTACATGAACCTTAAAACTCTCTATATTGGGACTCTTGAATTGTGGATGGCATGCATTCTAGTGCCTGCTCAGAGCAGACGTTGCTCTCAATTTCACAAACATTGTGAGGCATGTAAACAAGCAGAAGTCCGCAAGCCCAGGCTTCCACATCCAGTTTGCATGCATGCCTTCCAAAGAAAAAATGAAAAGCAGACATTAACTAACGGTAAAAAGTTTTGGGCCCTTTCAGGTGATTGAGCAAGCCGACCTGGGTTGACACTTTTCACAGATACATGAAGCCTCCTTTTAACAGAGCATAGCTCAAACACATACATCTTTCGACAACTTGTATCCCAGATTGCCAGAAATTGAGAAAAACAGTGAACTCAAGCATGTGTTCGCATGTCGTATTCGGTATTATGCCAGATAGTTTTAGCCTTTAATAAAGGCTTTATAGCTAAACCTTTTCTTTTAAAGGTCCAAAAATAAAGAAATAATTCAAACAACAATCAATGTAAGCAAAACGAAATCATTTTCTTTGATGAAGAAACGTTTTCCTAAGTGGCGGCTCTTAAGACAAGGGAAATAACCTTGCAAATGCGGTAGGCCTAAAATCGCAAAGTCTTAACCAGCCAACTACATGTAATAATAACATGTAGATCTACAGCAAAACTGCAAGTAAAGGTTGTAAGCAATACCGAGGAAATAGAGTTCTTAATAGATAAAAATTGGACTAGAATTAGTAAAACGAGCGATATTAAAGATACTAAATATCATTATGGATTGGTCTCGGGTCTGGAAACGGTGACCGCCGGATTGCATTGTCATTTTATGGTCAAAGGGAGAAAACTCGTACAATCGTTTTATCAATAAGTTATGAAGAGTTCTCTCCCTTATTAATTAGCACCGCCCCCCCCCCTTCGGAATAGCTTTTTTTCAACCATTACAGTCACCGAAACTTTAAGAACCGGTGCAAGGTTAATTTATGCCCTCACGTTCTATCGAAAAATCTGGACCCTCTGTTAACCCTTATCCTGCTGAAAAAATAAACTTTCAAGCCGATGTTAAAAACCAAATCTTTACCTTTCAAAGGAGTTTTCTTTTGGCAAAAGTTTCTGACTGGCCCGTGCAGATACAAGATCAAACTGTACGTTCATAAACTTGTAAACCCAAGTTTAGTCTGTTCTGTTCTCAAAGTTACGGTTTGCCCGCCGGTATTTTTTGTCAAAGGCAGGATGCTGGACATTGCATAATTTTAAATAAATTCAATGTCTACGGGAAGTAATCAAATTAAAAGAAAGTGACTTCGCCTCTTATAATCTTCCACTCAATAAAAAGAAGGGGGTAGGGGTTCAAACTGGAATCAACATCAATATTATCGGTAAAAAATCATACCTTTCATCTGCATTTATTAGCTTGGAAGATTCAGACCTGTATGTTTTCAATTTCTGTCCCATGTCCCTTACGGTAAATGATCAAAGAAACGATTGGAGTGTGATTATTCAGTTCATATTATCGATATTTGTTAGTGACCTCGAAAACCTAGTTGAACGAAAACGTGTCATTGGTTTATGGGTTTAAACTGTAATATATAAGTAAGCTTATTTATCGTATACATGGATCACTTGATAAACTGTATAATTATACATACTCTACCTGAGCTCTTACTTTGATAACCGAATATTGTTATTTCCATGTTTGAATTTTGGCGGTCGCCTTGTTTACAAATGTGACAAAATGCAAGGGAGACTACCACTTATTTACAAAATAGTATCCATGTCTGCAACTGGCTTTTCTTTCTTCTGTCACGATGTTTGAAGGAGTAGCAGCATCTACAACGCCGTCTTAAACAATACCAAAAATAATGACAGTTTCACGACCCTTTTTTTTTTTTTCGATACGGATCGTCTTCAGTTCACAAACCTGCCAACCTGCCGGAAATGATAAATTCGTCTTGGGTTTTATGCTGCCTACAAATAAAAGGGAAGTAACTCTGGTATTAAGGAATTGATGTCAGTATGTACGAGTTTTCTCCCTTCGACCATAAATTTTTCATAATTTAAGCTATATACGTATTCAATACCACACATACCTTCCCGCGGACGAAAATCAATGTAAACAGTGTGGCATGAAGTCAAAGTGTATATTAAATACAGGAACTTAGATATAAGTCGCAAAAACTATTAGCTGAATAAATGAATGAATGAATGGGATGTTTTACCCACCACAGGCTGCCTTAGTTTCATGATCAATCTTGCTTTTTCCCTATGCCGTTTTCCTGGCAAAAAAATGGTCGTCCAATTGATATAGGTTTAAATTTCAATATTTAATAACAATAAAGAACAACAATGACCTTAGCAAAGGAGAAATTACAAGTATAAAATAAAGTTAGGGTTACCCTTTGCTTTGGTGGTGGAAAGGGGTTTTCTCAACACTGTCACAAGTAGGATTTGAGGAACCTTCCTCCGAACAAACCTCAAATTTACAGCAATTCTGACCAGTTTGCTTTTTGCCAAAATGTTTGCTTCCTCATGGTTATTAACTCATTACCAAAGGACAAAAGTTTAGGCTTGTCCCAATCGAAAGCATTTGCAGACGACAAAATGAAAGTGACTGAAAATTCAAAATTTGTTTTGTGACAGGTAGAAAACATTGTGGGAAAAGGAGAAAATGCTGGTTAGCAGCATTTTTTCCTTTTCCCACAGTGTTTTCTAAGCGGCTTCTTTCTTACGGCTGTCAAAAAGTAAGGACTGTGTGGTAATGGGTTACCGTAACTCATAAAGAACTGCAACCGACTTAATTTTCTGAGCATCATAGATCAAGGTCATACTGCATACTGGTATTCTTTGAAGCTTGGGTCCGTATTCACCAATCATTCTTAAGAACATTCTTAGACTTATTATTCAGAATTTTGTCAATATGAAAGTAAAAGAACTTCTGATTGGCTAAACCAAAATGGCTAAACCATTTTGGTTTAGCCAATCAGAAATTCTGTTACTTTCACAGTTAGAAAATCTTGAAGAGTAAGACAAAGTATGTTCTTAAGAATGGTTGGTGAATATGGACCCTGATCTTGTATCTATCATCTCTGCTACTTCATTACATATTTTGGCAAGAGCAACATTAAAATGACAATAATTTTTGATATTTTTCTCAACCCTTTACCACATGACAAGAATTTAGACCTGTCCTAATTGAAAGCATATGCGGATGACAGTTTCAATGTAGCTCATATGAAATGATTTTTCTTTGATAGGGTAGAAAACATTGTGGGAAAAGAAGAAAATGCTGGTAACCAGCATTTTCTCCTTTTCCCACGATGTTTTCAAAAGCCTTCTCTTTCAGGGGCATTAAAAGTCGTCATTGTGTGTAAAGGGTTAATTGAAAAGGGCCTATTCATTTATTCAGGGGTTAAAATAGGAGATTGTTTGGTAAAGGTTTAATCTTGTTTTTACCAGCAGTAGGTTATGCAACTTCAGTGCCCTGCCCAAGGTCATTCTTACCAGACAAGTGACGACTGAATCTGGGTTTTCCTATTACAAATTCCAGCCGCTTTACCACTGAGCCATGGAGAAGTTGATGTAAATCAGTGTTTTTCTGTACTGCTGTCCAGGGGAGAAGGGGGAGGGGTTGGGGGGAGAGAAAGGGAAATAAACTGAAGTGTAATTTTACAGATAAATTGAACTTTATTTTGTACAATAAACAATATCTTTTTGTTTCTTCAATCAATATTTTATTTGGTCAAAATGAAATACATGAACCATTCTCTGAGAAAAGGGGGTTTAATGCATCTGCCAAAAGTATTGACCCAGGTCAGTCTGCGCAGTCCGCTCACGCTTACTTAGGCTAAAACTTTCTGCTATCGGTTAGTATTCTGTATGTCCAAGGAACAGTCTACCTCAAGATTAAGTTGGTCATTGAAAAAAGTGATCATTATAGACCCATGGTTATGTGATGGTTTGATTGATATCATGAATAACGGTGATACACTAAGCCCCCTTTTGGCATGACTCATATATTGTATATACTAATGTCTTAGAACACAATTTGATTTGTTCAATCATTATTGCTGTTGTAAATCTTTCAGCACCCAATCTACATATATCAACCCTTTACCCCATTAGGCATTTCTATGGTATCCCTAATTGACCCTAAATAACACCAAGGATGAAGCACTTTCTTTTGTGTATATGACTCCTTTTGATAGTGTAGAAAACATTGTGGCAAAAGGTGAAATTGCTCGTAATGAGCAATTTCACCTTTTGCCTCAATGTTTTCCAAAGGCTCCTACAAGCAATGCGTAGAAATGAGTATCTATGGAGTAAACCCTACTTCTTTCAAAAGATGGACATATAATCCATTTAAATACCATCATTGTTGGGTAGAAGTAATTAATGAGATTTCTCTGTGAAAGGAGAGAAAACATTTTGAAAAAGGAGAAAATCCTGGTCCCCAGCAATTACCCCTTTTCACGCTAAATGTTCTCAAGGTTTCTTCCTAACGGCCAGTATGACTCAGGATTGGATTGTGTGGTGAAGGGTTAAAATTCTAAGACTAGCTATTTCATAGGCTATGATATAACACATCAGCCTATCAGATAGCTCATCCTAGAAATAAGAATCAGAAATTATTTTATGGTTAATGATGAAATAACTTAGAACTACACAAAGTGATATGCAAATTAAAACACAACATACATAACTATGGTGAACAAATTATCTACAGTTAACTCTTACATTCCTAATTGTGCCTGAATATTTCAACCTTTACCAAGCAATCCAGTAACTTTAATGACCCTGCAGAAGAAGATCTGTTGAAAACATTGTGGGAAAAGGCAAAAATGCTGGCAACCAGCATTTTATCCTTTTCCCACAATGTTTTCCTAATCTGTCAGAGATATATCAGAACATCTACTTCATCAGCTGCAACAGTTTGCAACCTCGACAAGTCTAAAGTTTTTCCATCTGGTACATCTAATAAGTTTAATTCTTTACCAAACAACAAAAATTTGGACTAGTCCAAGTTGAAAAGATTTGCAGACAAAATAAGCGTGAATCAAAAATTGATTTTTGAATTGGAAAAGGTAGAAAACATTGTGGGAAAAGAAGAAAATGCTGGTAACCAGCATTTTCTCCTTTTCCTACAATGTTTTCTAAGGCTTTCTTTTGCAGGGTCGTTAAAAGTCGGGATTATGTGTTAAAGAGATAACACATGTATTTGTGCACCATGGGTACTTCACTCACATTAACTCATTACCAAAGGCCAATATTTTAGACTGGTCCAAATTGAAAAGTACATATTTCCAGACAACAAAATGAATGTGACTAAAGAGTTGAATTTTGTTTCAGGAAGGGAAAAAACATTGTGGGAAAAGGAGGAAATGCTGGTTACCCAATGTTTTCAAAAGGCTTCTTTCATAGGGGTGTTAAAAGTTGGGATTGTATAGTAAAGGCTTAATTGCATTCACTGTTAAAAAGGTTTAAACATATGACAAAAAGTACATATTAAAATCTAAAATAAATTCTAACAGAAATATATTCTGAACAGCCATGCTGTATACATATAAGAAAGAGCTACCTTTCCCTTACTATTTGTTTGATTTTTTTTCCCAAATCAATAGAGTGCATACGATTGACAATATAAAGCAACTGTGATAGTTTAATGAAAATCTGACAACAAAACTTAATGAGGACTTTAATACATGAACCAGGAAATGTCTGTTTTCAACTTAATATAGCTACATGTACTTTCCCTTGCTGTTTGTCAATATTTTTTTTCCAACTCAAAAGGGTTCAAGGTAATGATGATATAAATAAACTATGTAAGTTTCACGGAAAGCCAAAAACACATACATTTATCGAGTTTCATTCTGTACACAAAAAAATGTAAATTCATAACTAAAAATGGCTACTTTTCCCCTGTTGATTGTCATGTATTTTTCAAGTCAAGAGGGGTCCAGCTATTGTTCAAATTAATGAAAAACTGCCAACAAATGTCAAATGTAGACTTGATTGCATAAACAAGAAAAAGTCTAACAAATGGATGGATGGATGACTGCAACCAATCCATGACATAAGCTTTAGTGGCTTTCAGCCATTATAGCTAAAAGTTACATTTCTCTTTGGAAGTGTAGAAGGCATTTTGAGAAAAGGTGAAAGTGCCAATAACCAGTATTTTCTCCTTTTCCGAAAATGTTTTCAAAAGCACTCTTCCTCGGGGTCATTAAACCCTGGAATCATGTGATAAAGGGTTAATGCTATAACATTGTCATACAAATTAAATGTAAATAGAAACAACTTAGATACAATTTATATCAATAATATCAGAGGAAAATGAGACTCAAAATGTATCCTATTAATCCATTACCACACAATCTGGAGTTTTAATAACCAAGAGAACAAAGCCTTTTGAAAATATTCTTTTGAACATGGAGAAAACACTGATTACCATAAAAGTAATGTTTGCTCCATTTTTGCAAATTGACCAAGTTGAATCATTTTAGCTGCATTTAACCCTTTGGCTGCTTGTGACTTGCTGACCTTTTGCTGACAGTGTAGATCAAGATCAGACTACACAGAACGTGCAGTCTGATCTCAGATCTACACTGTCCGATAAGGAGATATTATTCTCCAAAACATAAGTTTGAAACAGCAATATTTAGGTTATTAATATCCAATTAAAAATTTCTTTTTCGTTATTTAGCAAGATCAAAATGTGACTTTGTTCATTTGTTCATAGGAGATTTCACGAAGTTATAAACAACATTTCTGACACATTGTGATAAAAGCTTAGTCATTCAAGTCTTTTCTGAGTTACTAGCCTCAGTATCTGAATTGCCTTTCCCAAGGACACTTGCACAGTACTAGCACCACTTCATAACAGATGTTTAACCTTATATATTAACTGTGAAATCTTTACTATTATGAGTATAACAAAAATTTTTATGAGGTACACATCCTTGGACTTACAGAAAATTGAGCAATAGAGAAAGCTTTCTGCCCAGGTTAGTCTGTGCGGACTGCTCAGTCTGACCTGGACCAAAGCTTTTCGCAGATGCATTAAGCCCACTTTTCACACAGCATGATTCACATAATTATGCACCAACTCTGTAAATCTTCAACAGACAAAACACTCTAAGGCTTTTAACTCTTTACCACACGACAAAATTTTAGACTGGTTCAAATTGAGAGCATTTGCAGACGACAAAATAAATGTGACTGAAGAATCGAAATTTGATTTGGAAATGGTAGAAAACATTGTGGAAAAAGGAGAAAATGCTGGTTACCAGCATTTTCTCCTTTTCCCACAATGTTTTCTAAAGGCTTCTTTCTTAGGGGCGTCAAAAGTAGGGATTGTGTGGTAATGGGTTAAATACTGAAGGTATTTGCAGATAACAAACTAAATGTAGCTAAAAAGATGGGACCTGAATGTTCGATGCTTGGTAAGGGGCTGACCCTGAACAAAAAGATTTTGTCATCTTTTGTTGTTTTTTTTATCCCCATGAAGAATTTGAAAACAAACAAAAAAGAGGAGAAAAATTTAGCTAAAAATGGTTGCCAGTATTTTTTTTCTGTTTCTCACACCATTTTCTAACCTTTCAAAGGCAAATTCTTTCATTTCAGTTACATTTACTTATCATCTGTAAACGTCTCAAGTTTGGAAAAGTCTACAATTTTGTTATTGGGTATAAAGTTAAGCTAACTTTTTGGTCCCACTTAAATTCTAATGTACGAACTTACAAAAATGCAATAACAATAACATGATTTTCTGTCTCAGGATAACTATATTCTTCCTATACCAAACAACCTTATTACATGTATTACAACTCTGAAAGTTTTTTTAAACATTGTAGAAAATAGGGGAAAACAGCATTTTCTTCTTTTTTCCTATAATTGTTGTTTCTGCCCTTTCAAAATCGTATTTAATCATTCGAGCAAACTTTTATTTGTTGTTCACAAATTTTATCAATGATGGATTAGTCTAAAAATTCGTTATCTTTCAACACTTCACTGCATGATGCCGACTTCAAGACTTTGAGAAAGACGATTTTTGAAAGCATTGTGGGAAAAGGAGAAAATGCTTGTAACCAGAATTTCCTCCTTTTCCCGCAATGCTTTTCTACCTTATTAAGGACTACTTGTACAATTTTTGCCAAATGTAGTTAACCCTTTACCACACAATCCCACCTTTTAATGACCCTGAGAAACAGAGCTTTTGAAAACACTGTGGGAAAAGGAAAAAATTCTGGTAACCAGCATTTTCTCCTTTTCCCACAATGTTTTCTACCTATTCAAAAACAACTATCATTATTTAAAAATATGTCAATTTGACGAGTATGAAATTTTGTTGTGCGGTAAAGGGTTAACCCATTACCACAAGATCCCTACTTTTGACACCCCTGAGAAAGACACCTTTAGAAAACACTGTGGGAAAAGGAGAAAATGCTGGTAACCAGCATTTTCTCCTTTTCCCACAGTGTTTTCTACCCTTCCATGAACAAATTTCTATTTTTCAGTCACCTTTATTTTGCTGTCTGCAAATGCTTTCAATTTGGACCAGTCCAAAATTTTCTCGTGTGGTAATGAGTTAAGCATTTGCATATACTTTTGGTTTGGATGGGTAAACAATTGTGTCATCTGGTAAAGGGATAAAGCTTCAAATGAAAATATTAATCACATCAGTTCTACAAAAGTACTAATGGCACTTAGTGATAGCACTTATAGGTAATGAACAAGAACTTTTGAAAATAAAAAGAAAATATTACACTTGAATGAAACAAAAGCACTTATGATGTACAAAGCTATGTAAAGTAAATTATAAAGAAAAAAATACAAAAAATAAAATGCCTCCACATTTATAAAAGAGCAGATCTATCAGAAACTGTTTCACCAGAACTAAAGGTAGCAATACTGTTTTCAAAACTTATTATGTCTATTTAATCCTTTACTAAACAAGTCATTGTTTTCATGATCACCAGAGAGAGGGCTTTAACCCCATTACCACACAATCCCTACTTTTGACGCCCCTGAGAAAGAAGCCTTTTGAAAACACTGTATGAAAAGGAGAAAATGCTGGTAACCAGCATTTTCTCCTTTTCCTACAGTGTTTTCTACCCTTCCAAGAAAAATTTCAATTTTTCAGTCACATTTATTTTGTCGTCTGCAAATGCTTTCAATTTGGACCAGTCTAAAATTTTATCGTGTGGTAAAGAGTTAAAAAATAAAGTGAAACAAGAGTACTACTCAGTTGTATGATTTTGTGTGTAAATTTCTAAGTTGAAAAGGGACATAATTGTGTAAAAAGTATGTTGATGATTAATAGCCCTTGTACACATTTGAAATAAATATCCAAGGTCATAAGATAGGTATTACAGAATATCAAAGCTTTTGCACAATGAAGACAACAATGCAAATGCTGACATAGGAGCAGATGACAACAATAACAAAAATATTTCTTCAAAAAAGTCGAGCTAAAAAGGAAGTAATGCTATACAGGGTTCGACATTAACATTTTTTCCAACTAGACCAGTGGACCAGTAATTTGAATTTTTTACTAGACCACTTCAGATTTCTACTAGACCATTTTTGCAGAATAAACAAAAGTATGAAATAGATCTAATTCTATGTTTTTTTCCTTGTTAATATACCACAATTGTGAAAAAGGACAATGTCATGTTCAGTACTGATCAATGAATGCCTGTCTGTTAGATTATTTCAAATACGATTTTTTCCAAGAGGAAAAAATAAAATTTACCAATTTGAAAGCATTTGAAAGGGGCAAGATTTCAAAATTTGGGGGTATGACAATATTGTCTCCAAACTAGAAGTAAAGTAATCAATTTAATGATGTTTTGTACCACAAGAGTATATAATATTAAGATATTTGTGGAAATTTACTGTTTAAAGTCATTAAAATGCTGAAAAGACAGTGTGAAGTGACTCTTATAGGACAATGTCAAAAGCACCATTGTTTTGTGTCATGGGTTTCCGTGCCTTTTGCATCGAGCATTTTTTCGTGTGTGTTAATTCATTGGCAGGTTTTTCCACATGATTTGTCAAAAAATATTAATAAGGGTAGCAAGTTACTTCAAAACCCGTCATTTTGCACAAGTTATGCGGATAATGGATTCTTTTACGTTTTTTTTTTTTTCCTTATGTGAAGTCTCGCGTGTAACCAAACTTTGGTACGTGAATTTCAAGTCTATTACATGATTTACGCAATAATATGCGCGAGTTTTGCTTCGATCCATTTGTTTTTAACTTTATATTAGGACTCTGCTTCTCCCCGATCAGATTTTATTTTGAAGTGACGTAAGCATTGCATTTTCCCCACTCGGTTCGAGTTGGTTTTTCCACTGAAAATATTGACTACCGCGCATGCACGATGGGCTTCCTGTAGAAATTGTCTCTGAATTTTGTCGCTTGTTGAACAAAATCACACATTATGTAAGCGATCTTTTTCGAGGAACGGAATGTTAGGTCAATTTTTGTCACTTATGCCAAGCATTCAAACTGATACTCAACTTATTGACCCGATTTTTGCACTAGACCATTCGGGCTAGCTGGAAGCAGTCTCTACTAGCCCGAACCGATGTTTTGCTAGACAATGTCGTTCGGACGTGCCTTAATGTCGAACCCTGCTATAGATCAGCATTACGTCCTTTCTTGTTCAACTTTGCTCCTGCACCTTTGTACATTACTTGGTTATGTAAACAAGCCTTTTTCAATACATGTGTACATTAATATGTTCAACCTTCAACAAAACAAAAAGCCAGCAATGATGGCTCTGAAGTCACTCACCAGAGCCATTTGACCTAATATGACCCATTTCCAATCTGTTCCAAGAAATTATGACAAAAATTCAAAAGGATACACAAGGTATTTCAAATATTTGACCTGGTGACCTGGTTTTGGACCTAATATGACTTTTTTTTAAATTGGATCGAGACATCACCAAGACAAATATTTTTACCAAATTTCATGAAAATGGCGCTAAAAATGTGCCCTCAAGAGCATACACATGGTTTTTCAAAGATTTGACACAAGTGACCTAGCTTTTGACCAAACATGAACCATTTTCTTGAGATACCATCAAGACAAACAATGTGACCAAGTTTCATGAACTTGGGACAAAAAAATAGCCTGTAGAGCCTACACAAGGTAAAGTTGATGGCAGACAATGCACAACACTCAAAAGACACAGCATGATCACATAAGCTCAACTTTGTGCTTGACCTAAAAAGAACACATCTTAAAAAAAAAAAACATGAACAACTGTCTTAAAGAGGTAAAGAAAAACTACATGGTAATTTGATGTAATGAAAGATATCTTGTACCATGTACCATATCTTGTACCATGATATTATCATTGCTTAATACATCACTTTCAAGACAATTTGGGTCCCCAAACATTTTGAAATCAAATTACCGTAATTTGCGTATGTTTTGGGACACCCAAAAAATTGGGACACCATCAAAAATCGCGAAAATAATTATTTTTCATGACCCAAAGATTTGGGACATACTAAAAATTGCAAAGCGAGATCGGTATTTTTTTGTTCCAAAGAATTGGGACAGTGAATAGCTATTTAGAGAAATAGAAAATCTTTCAATCCGTTTGAAAACGTTTATTTGCAAATATTTATTTCGGCTTTCACGTAGTTTTATTTCTCCACACGTAAGCATGCTTCCCAACCCTCACGATTTCAATGGGAGTTACCTGATTCAAAACGATCACCTGACAGTCTAATTTAAACCCTAAATCAAACAGAAATCCGACGTAAGTGTAAAAAGGGTGTGATAAACTTCTATCCAATATCCATAACGTGTGTACATCCGAAGTTGACAGAGTTGACACGCGTGTAATTCATGGTCAATCGAGTTTGAAATGTCTATAAATAGAAATCAAGGTACACAGTTTTACCCAAGGTTTATCGATCGAAGACCGACGAACCAATCAAATTTGAGATCGGTCCGAGTAGGTACTTGTCAGAGTGGAATTAACGTCACCTCGCGTACATGTAAGCAGGTAAGATATGTTGTGAATTTATCTACAAACGCATAATAACATCTTTATCGCGATCCAAAGACGCAGACAATAATGAGTGACAAGTTAATAATCAACAAAAATAATGAGAAAAAGCGAAGTTTTAAACTCTAGTGCTCAAATTGATCGGTGGAATTCCAGTCTGTCTAAAAATAGATCACCCTGCAAACCTGACATCAGTGACGTTCCAATATTTCAATGTCGGCAATATTCAACGGGTTAGCGGCGAGTGACTTTCAGTAGGACAGATAGTCTTGTTTGACCATAAGTTTTGGGACAGCTGACAAAATAATTATTTTTTGTAGACCAAAGTTTTGGGACACGAAAAAAATTAATTATTTTTTACTGTCCCAAAATTTAAGCAAATTACGGTATTCCAAAATTCCAAGGTATACATCACGTCCAGGTGTACAGGTATATCCATTATATTTCTCTAAACCCTATGTTGTGGTTACTCATTAGAATTGTGCTGGTTATCATCTTGATAAGACCATTCTAATGAGTACCCATAACATAGGGTTTTGTGGAGAATCATGCACAGAGAGAATCACTCTCTCTCACCTGGAGCTCTGCAGAGGTCATACAAACAATTCAAAAGTGCAAGAATGAAAACTCTGTAATTAGACCTCACTAAATATATTGAGACAAAGCATTTGGTTATGAACACAAGATTTCAATGGAAATAGTATAACATTTCATGATTTGTAGAATTCTAGGTTGCATGGCTTTTGGTTGACAACTAATCAACCAAGCCATACTTTACTCTTCTGTGATAAAAAGTTCAGCGGTCAGTAGAAAATAGCATTAGCTCAAGATTTTTTTTATTCAAGTCCAAAGAGTTTGTTCAGCATTTTCCCAGCACCATGGACAGCAAGGCCATTCTGACGTACATCCCATTCTCAGCCTGGCGGAAGTAAGCTGCTCTGGGGTCCGTGTCAAACGTAGCACTGCAAAGACATAAACATGGTAAGTATTTTAACCTGTTACAAAGTGATTGTGTGTATTTACAACCCCAAAGGTTTTGGCTTTAGTAAACATGGCAGTTTTTCCTCTTTCTTTCTTAATGTTCTCTTACCAAAATGGTTTAACTGTGACCAAGTCTAAAATTTTCTTTTTTTGTAAAAGGTTTACTTTTTTTTTAAAATTAAATCACAAAGTAGGACCATTTCAAATAAAATTACGTTCTTGGAAAGGTTGCATCACATCAAAAGCTGCCTGTGTTTCTTTTTAATTAATGCCTCCACATTTGAAAAGTTAAAATAGTGGTGTTTATCAAAAAGGATCAGTCCGCTACCACAATCAAATTACTGGGTACTGATTACCCATACAGAACCTTTTATAACTTAAGCTGCACTTGGGGCTAGAGCAGAAAAAGCTTTGATGACATAAAATATGAAGTCTAATCTTAGATTTTCACCATTAGTTTTGCCGAGAGATTCTCGACAAGAGTAGCATTAAAACTGCAATATTTGTGTCTTATTTCTATATTGAATATCTTATAGGTTTGGCAATCTGCGGATTTATTGCAAAACTCGGTGTATGGTATATACATAGACAAACCTGATTTCAAAGTTCCTTGGTAGAGGATGCATCACCACCATTTTACTTTTGGCTTTCGTCATAAGTTCTGGGCTTACAATATACTGACCACAAACCTGCAAATAAAAAAGAGTAGTCAATCTTCCATAATGATCTTTTCATACTCTTCCTGTGAACCATGACTGTTTTCTCTCAAAATCTAGAATTGTCCCCGTAGGCAAAAGAGACAGTATATAATTAAAACTATAGTGCAGTGCATTGAGAATAAATCTGGAAAAAGGAATGGTTAATCTCAGATTTCAATGGTCTTTTTGTAGTTTTCATATGTCTAAAGCCTATTTTTCTCCCAGCAGAAGCAATATTTTCTCCTTTACCACATTGTTTTCCATCCTTTCAAAGACAAATCTTATTTCATTTCAGTCACTTTTAATGAGCCGTGTGCAATTGCATCCAATCTGGAATATGAAAAGAATTTTTTTTTTTAACATATTAAGGTAGTGGGCCCATAATACTTCTAGTGCAGCATGGCATAAATTTTCTTGACCGTTGATAAAGACAGATTTATATAGATATAATACTTTTGCACATTTTTAACCGACCAGAAATTCCTTTGATGTCTATCTTCAAATTATTTGTTGATACTTTTGTCAGTTTCCAGAAAAGGGAGGTAATTAGCATATCCCTTTGTAATGAGAATAGAGTGGTTTTAGATTTATAAATGATAATTCCAGGAAGGACAAAAATGAAAAAGTGGCTCGGTGAAAGTAGTACAATGATACTCATGTTTAATTTTAGCAAAATTTGTAGGATAATAATATAGTGGGAATAGCTGTTTTCTATTACGGGTCCACTACGTTAAAGAGCAAAAGCCAACCATCCAAAAACTGAGTCTTGCAAATGTATGTTTGTGGTTAATATTTGTACAAATTTTCAAAAACTATGAAAGCCAGACAGCAGGAATATCTGGCAGTACAAATATACTTATCTGTATGCATACACACAGACAAATGAGCACATTGATATACTGGTGCCAGTACCTGTATTCCCCATAAAAAACTCATTCTGTTGAGGACATGATTATATATCTACACATCAATTTATTTATTGTCTAGACTGGAAGAGTTGAAAGTATTGCTGGAAAACAAAACAATGCTGGTAACAAGCATTTTTCTCTTTTTCAAAAAATGTCTTTAAGTGCCTTTTTTTGTCTGTATCATTTAACCCTTTACCACATAATGTTTGACTTTTTTTTTAACCAGCATTTCCTGCTTTGCCCACCATGTTTTCAACCCAATTAAAGGCAATCTCCACAATTTTAGCAAAAAAATTGCCCACCATGTTTTCAACCCAATTAAAGGCAATCTCCACAATTTTAGCCACATTTTATTTTGCCTCTAATGATTTTGGCTTGGACAGGTCTTAACTCTTTGCCAAACGACAATATTCTAGACTTGTCAAAATTGAAAGCATTTGCAAACAACAATTCAAACGTAGCTCAAATGGTGCAATCTTTCTTTAATAGGGTAGAAAGCATCGTTGGAAAAGGAGAAAATGTTGGTTACCAGAATTTCCTCCTTTTTGCACAATGTTTTAAGAAGTCTTCTATCTCTAGGGTGTTAAAAGTTGGGATTGTGTGGTAAATTGTTAAATTTTGTTATGCGGTTGAAGATTATAGGATCGTTTCGGAAAGGGTGAAAAACTCACTTCTTCATAATGAGACATGGATGAAAATCGCTCCTTTTGAATTCTCGTCATATAAAGTACATCAGTCTCAAGGAGAGCATCTTCCAGAGACGTATAGACCTCCTGTGGTATGCCTTTCTTCTTCACAAAGTCAACGATCTCGTCTGGCATTCTGAGAGATGTTGGCGACACATAACGAAGATTGACACGATAGTTGGTAAGAAGCTTTGCAAGCGAATGGACTGTCCTTCCATGTTTCAAGTCACCAACCATAGTAATCTGTATAAATAGAATGTAACGCACTCTGTGTAGATGATAAGTATTGAAAGAAATAGTTAACCCTTCAATTTCCCAAACAATCCTTGGTTTTTAAAATGCTAAGAAAGACAGCTTTTGAAAACAATGTAGGAAAAGGAGAAAATGCTGGTTACCAGCATTTTCTCCTTTTCCCACAACATTTTCTACCCTTTTATATACAAAAAGTAATCATTTGTATTACATTTAATTTATCAACTGCAAATGCTTTCAATTCTCTCTAAAGTTTTTTTGTTTGGGAAAATGTTAGCCTTTAGCCTGTTTCTTTCATCATCACATTATCAGTTTGTTGGCTCTTACAAAACAACAATATCCTGAAATCAACCAAATTTGGATACAACAAAAGAAATGAAGTAAAAATGATTATTTTTGTATTTGGTAGAGTGGTAAACATTGTGGAAAAAGGTCAAAATGCAGGTTACTATCATTTTCTCCTTTTCACACATTGTTTTCAAAAGCCCTCTTCTTCAGAGCCATTAGAACTCGGGATATGACTTCAAAACTTTCATGTCATTATTCACAAGAAATATGGCCAGTATCAGACCAAATGTTTCTGAGCAGACTGATCTTTATCAACACTGTCCCAATAAGAGCCCTAACTCAATCTAAGCAAGCTTATAGTCTATACACAAGAAACATGTAACAAGCTATAGCTCACTTTGCCAAAATGTATTTAACTCCTTGCCATATGACAAAATTTTAGACTGGTCCAAATTGAAAGCATCTGCAGAGGACAATATGAATGTGACTAAAAACTTGAAATTTGATTTAGGAAGGGAAGAAAACATGTGGCAAAAAGGAGAGAATGCTGGTTACCAGCATTTTCTCCTTTTCCCACAATGTTTTCAAAAGGCTTCTCTCACAGGGGTGTCAAAAGTCGGGATCGTGTGGTAAAGAGTTAAATACATCTCTTGCATAAATGCAAAACATTTTCTGGTAGAGGTAACTAGTTGAATAGACAACTAGAAGAAAGACAATGTAAACATTTACTGTTAATCCATTCACTGTTCCGATTTCCTCCCTTATTGTAAACACGTCCAATAGGGCCTGTGTTGGATGTTCCCCTGTACCGTCTCCCGCATTGATCACCGGCTTCTGACAGTTTGCGGCTGCATTCTGCACAGCTTTTGGTTCTGGATGTCTCACCACTAATATGTCACTGTAACCACTCATCACATGGACGGTGTCTGTGACAATAAAACATTTTTCAAAGCACTGACAGTCCTGAAGGCTAGACTTCCATTTGCCCAGAAGCATGAACAACAAAATTCCCAAGTTCACAAATTCTAGATATGATTTCTTCCTAGAAAATTCTTAACAAAAAAGCTAACAGACCTTGTGAATGTCATATAAAATGAAGAAGAAATTGATTCATTTCATGTCCAGGACGTAAAACTCTGTCCTAGCGTCAAATTTTTTTGTTATAGGTGACTTTTCTGCAAGTCAAAGACCAGTTTACCTGATGATTCAGTAAGTTGTTTACAAAATGGATTTTACCCCTAAGTCCACTCAATGACCTTTTGAGGACAATGTAGATCAAGATCAGATTGCACAGAATAAGCAGTCTGGTCTTTGATCCACAAAAACCATTAACCCATTACCACACAATCCCTACTTTTGACGAACCTGAGAAAGAAGCCTTCAGAAAACATTGTGGGAAAAGGAGAAAATGCTGGTAACCAGCATTTTCTCCTTTTTCCACAGTGTTTTCTACCCTTCCCAGAACAAATTTCTATTTTTTAGTCACCTTTATTTTGTCATCTGCAAATGCTTTCAATTTGGACCAGTCTAAAATTTTCTCGTGTGGTAAAGAGTTAAAGACATATTATCAGCTCAAAAAATACCTTTGAAATGCCAAAATAGGGTTTTTACTATTGAATAAAAAATTTCATTTTAGTTATTTAACCCTTTCCCAAACAATCCCTGGTTTTTACGGGTCTGGAATAGTAGCCTTCTGAAAACATTGTGGGAAAAGGAGAAAATGCTGGTAACCAGCATTTTCTCCTTTTCCCACAATGTTTTCTACCCTATCATAGACAGAAATCATCTTTTCAGCAACAGTTGAATTGTCGTCTGCAGATGCTTTCAATTTGGTCTAGTCCAAAAGTTTGTCGTCTGGGAAAGGGTTAATAGGATAAAGGTTAACAATACATAATTATGTGATGTCTTGCACATGGAAATGCATGAAACCTCTTTTGCTCATGATCATCAAGTGCCCTAGACTAACAAGCATCACTATCATAATTTTGTTTGGTTTGTTTTGGAGTTAACCCTTTAACCCCTAAGACATTTCTATGGTATCTCTAATTGACCCTAAATAACAGCAAGGATGAAGCAGTTTCTTATGTGTATATGACACCTTTTGATAGCATAGAAAACATTGTGACAAAAGGTGAAATTGCTCGTCACAAGCAATTTCACCTTTTGCCACAATGTTTTCTGAAGGCTCCTACAAGCAATGCGTAGAAATGAGTATCTATGGAGTAAAGGGTTAAATAATCCTAGATCATATCACTGCAGTCAGTTCACCTTCACATGCGTTTTCTGGCTTTCTCATACCAGTGCTGGCACAACTTTTTTTTCAAGCCACATAAATGAGTAATGTAAACACACGCAACATAGTTGAGGTGTGAAAATTCATTACATACAGTATCATAGTATTAAAACATACCATCTAGTGACTCCCCTTTCTTCACTGATGAAGATCCCTCATCAAAATGGACAACTGATCCTCCCAGTCTAGTCATGGCTGCCGAGAACGAACAACTGGTTCTTGTGCTCACTTCAAAAAACATGGAAGCCATAACTTTGCCCTAGAATAATGATAAATAATTAACTTATGACAATAGAGGGAGGTGTGGAGAGAAAAATCAAGAGAGAGAATTTAAAACTCCAGCATACTTATAGATACAGAGACAACCAATAAACAGGAATTGTTTGATGACAAATATAATCTATATCATATTAAACCTTATACTAAGCTGACTGACCTTTTGTAGACAGTGCAGATCAAGATCAGACTACAATAGTCATGATTGACTAACACCATTTCTAAAATTATTTCAGTTATATTGCATCCAGTGTCCATGCTCTACTGGAAATTCTGGTACAAGTATTGTACAATATTCTGTCATAACAAAGATAAACTGTGAGAGAGGTTGTTGTTGCTATAATCAATCCTACAAAAAAAGGAACTGGCCAAGCCGGACATTCTAGTAGACCAATCCAACCAGACACCAAGTGATCTTAACCCTTTATCACACAATGCCTTTTGAAAATATTGTGGGAAAAGGAGAAAATGCTGGTAACCAGCATTTTCTCATTTTCCCACAATATTTTCTCTCCTCTTCGATACAAATTTCAAACTTTCAGTGACTTTTACTTTGTCATCTGCAAATGCGTTCAATTTAGACCAGTCTAAAATTTTGTCCTTTGGTAAAGAGTTATGCCAAGAACACTTCCTGCATACAACCATAATGTACTCAAAAGCATACTTTGTATAGGAAGCAACTCCCTAAAATACCTATGCTAATAGTTACCTTCAGGATATAATCCAATGGTCTGTCCTTTTGAACACATGCACGGAAATGATGGGCCAAGTTGAACAACTGGTGAAGCTGTAAAAGGAGATTTATCATTAATCCTTTCCCAAACGATAAATTTTGGACCCTTCCAAACCAAAAGAGTTTGCACACAACATCTTTCGATTTTGAGAAAATGGCAGAAAGTTCTCAAAAAGGGTAGAAAACACTGTGGGAAAAGGAGAAATTGCTCGTTACGAGCAATTTCTCCTTTTCCCACAGTGTTTTCAAAAGACTTTTACTGGAGACATGTCAAAACCAGGGCTTGTTTGGGACAGGGTTAAATTAAGAGGCACTCTTGCAAAAGAGGGTTTACGGCATCTCATCTCAGTGATACAGTTTTACATGCAAGGCATCACATAATTATGGATCCATCAACCTTTTACCAAATGACCAAATTTTAGGCTGTTCCAAATTGAAAGCATTAGCAGGTGACAAAATTGAAGTAACTCAAAAATTGACATTTGTTTTCGGGAGGATAGAAAACATTGTGGGAAAAGGAAAAAATGCCAGCATTTTCCCCTTTTCCCACAATGTCTTCAAAAGGTTTCTTTCACAGAACGGTAAAAACCAGAGATTATTTGGTAAAGAGTTAAATAGAGTGTGTCTCACGTGAGATATAAGTCTTTTTGGCATGCAGAACGACTGACCAATAGCCAAACTTTTGACACACGTCAGTATGCATAGATTTTTAAATGTAGAAATATTGTGACAAAAGTTCTATTTGTTTGTTAGACACAATGTTTCCTTTCACTACACCAAATGGTCTTTTGCAGGATTCAAAAAATATATTTACCATGTAAAGTTCTTTTTCAAAATCTTTTTGACTAAACTGCTCACAAAATTTGGATAAATAATTCAACTCTTTATTAAATACAAAAATTTTAGACTTGTTCAAACTGAAAGCATTCAAGGTATATATACATGTATAATTAAATGTCTTAAAACTAAGACAGAATTTGCCTGTGGAAGACATGAAAACATTATGGGAAATGGAGAAAATGCTAACAGTGTCTCCTTTTCCCATAATTTAAAAGCCTTGTACTCCAGGGTAATAAAAACTCGGCAAAGTATGGTAAAGTGTTAACTTTTTCCATATCAAAGACTTTGCTGGACAGTGTAGATCAAGTCTGATCTCTGATTTACACTGTCCACTACTTTATTCTGGATTATGACCGTCTTGATCTTGCTGCAAAACTGTATTTTGTAGGCTTCGACTCTTTAATACAAAATCCAAGTTTTAACAACTACGACATGGAAGGCCTTTGAAAACATTATGGGAAAAGGAGAAAATGCTGGTTACCCTATCAGGGAAAAGTTTTTGTCATTTTAGTTGCTTTTGTCTTCTGCAACTGCTTTCAAACTGAACCAATTTAAAATTTCATTGTGTGGTAATGAGTTAAGAAAATGCAGTTTATCTGTTCAGTAATGAACGAGTTTAACCTCGTTAAAACAGAGAAAACTTGATAATACAGACCTGGTCCTTAGTGAACGCTTGAACAGATAGAACATGGTGTCCGGTCAGCCCCGGGGTAAAATGGGGCATTGCTTGGCTCTGGATTGAACCATGCTGAGGTGAAAACCCAAGCATGTCTCTGCGCATTATGTCACCAGCTTCTGGTCTGGCACCATCTGTAACATGAAAACAAGTATTCGCTTAAAA
The DNA here is from genome assembly GCA_943736015.1 of Tridacna crocea. Taxonomy (NCBI): domain Eukaryota; kingdom Metazoa; phylum Mollusca; class Bivalvia; order Cardiida; family Cardiidae; genus Tridacna; species Tridacna crocea. The sequence continues at coordinate 10,782,879 of OX031072.1, read as the reverse complement.
TATGTCAGAGCCTATCTGAACTTAAACCTTTACCACACAATCCCAAGTTTTAACAACTCAACAAAAACAAACGAACGCTATTTAAAATATTAAGAGAAAAAGAGAAGATGTGACAATCATTTTTTTTTCCCTTTTTCCACAATTTTTTCAACACTTGCAGAGACAACTCGACATCTTCAAATGGTTTCAATTCAAAGGAGTCTAGCTTTTTTTCATGCGATAAATGATCTTACTCTTTACCAAACGACAAAATCTTGGACTTGTCAAAATGAAAAGCATTTGCAGACAAATTGCCAAACAATCACAGGCTGCAACAAGTTTTTCAACAGTGTTGAAATCAGTATGAGAAAAGGAGAAATGTTTTCTTTTACTGTTTAGATGAAATCATTGAATAGAGTGCAACAATAAAATTACAATGGTGGAAAAAGCAAATCTTTGACTTGACAAAATGAGCTCAAATTTGACTAAAAAAAAAAAAGAAAAAGGTGGAAATATCAAAGCAGTTAACACTTTTTCAAGCAATCACTGGTTTTCACAACCCTGAAAAAGAAGCCTTTTGGAAACACCATCCAAAAACGAGAAAATGCTGGTAACCATCATTTTCTCCTTTCCCCACAACGCTTTCTACCCTCCGAGAACAAATTTTAGTTATCGAGCCACATTAATTTTGTCGTCTGCAAATGCTTTCAATTTGGACTAGTCTAAAGTTTTGTTGTTTGGTTAAGAGTTGAACAAATTCATTTCGTCTTAAACCTTTACCAAACACTTCCTTGTTATGAACCATCTAGAAGCTTTGGAAAACAAGGTGGGAACAGGTGAAAATGATGGTACCCAGCATTTTCTATGAAAAACCCAATCAATGAAACATGGATCATTGGCCCTGGGTCCCTAATCTGAGCCTTTTAGATCTAACATGACCCATTTCCAATCTTTTCTGAAATAACAAGATTAACATTCTACCAAACTGTCATGAAAATTGGACTGAAAATGGCTCTTTACAGTGTAAACATGCTTTTTGCAGGATATGTCTCAGTGACCTACTGACCCAACATGACCCATTTTTACAAGTCATCAAGATAAACATTCCAATAAACTTTCACAAGTTTTGGAACGAATATAACTGTTTATGGTCTTAACCCATTACCAAACAACAATATTTTAGACTGGTCCAAATTGAAAGCATTTGCAGAGGACAAAATAAAAGTGACTGAAAATTTGAAATTTGTTTTGTGGTGGATAGAAATAATTGTGGGAAAAGGAGTAAATGCTGGTTACCAGCATTTTCTCCTTTTCCCACAATGTTTTCTGAATGCTTCTTTTTTAGGAGCGTCAAAAGTAGGGATTGTGTGGTAATGGGTTAAGAGTTTTCACTAGGTTTTTTCTATTATCTGACCAGGTGATCTAACTAAAAGACTTGACAAAATTGAACTCCTCCAAGATATCATAAAAACTATCATTCTGACCACATTTCATGAAGCAATGGACTGAAAGTGTGATCTCTAGAATCTACAGAAGATTTTTACCCTTTACCACACAGTAAAATTTTAGGCCTATCCAAATTGAAAGCATTTGCAGACGACAGTTTCATAGTGGCTCAAATGATGCAATTTTTCTTTGATAGGGATGAAAACTTTGTGGAAAACTTTGCTGGTTACCAGCATTTTCTCCTTTTCCCACAACGTTTTAAAAAGGCCTCTTCCTTAATATTGTTAAAAGCTGTCATTGTGTGGTAAAAGGTTAAAGGTTTGACTTGATGACTCAGATTTTGACATGAAATGACTTATTCTTTTATTAATCTTAAACAGAATCATGACAGACAATCTGGCAAAGTTTCATGAATATTTAACCAAAAATATTGCTTATGGAGGGTACACAAGGTACAAGCTGTTCAGCCATGACGGACACAGCATAATCACAAAAGTTCACCTTGAATACCAAAAAGATAAACAATCACAGCAATACAGCGTTAATGTCAAAATGGTTTTAAACACACCAGCAAAATAATTATTGACTTGTCTAAATTGCAAGCAAATTAGTTTAAATCAGACAACACTTTAAATGTGGTTCAAATGATACAGCATGTCTTTGATACGGTGGAAAACACTGAGGGAAAAAGGACAAAATGCTGGTAACCAGCAATTTCTCCTTTACCCACAATATTTTCAAAAGGCACCTTGCTAAGGGTCATTTAAAGTCAGTGTAGTGTGGTAAAGGATTAAGGCAGACTTAATACCCCCGCCAGTGCTTTGAAAAATACAGGCAATTGCTAGTATTTTGAATACAGACAAACACACAAATGGACACACAGACAGACAGGCTGATTCCAGTATACCCCCAAAAACATTCGTTTTGCAGGGGTAAAAAAATACAGTAAGGTTTACAAACAAGGTAAGACTATGCATCTGTGTAACAATTTCAACTAGTGTGGTTCAAGCAGGTGCTTGCAAGGGGAACAGGTTTTATACACACCTGCCACACATAAAATACGCAAAAAATTTCAGCATTTTTATAAACTAGCTTACTAGCATTATGTAGTTCCATTTATTTAATAAGGACTTTAACCCTTTACCACACAATTCCAACTTTCCTGATGGAGAGGCCTTATAAAAACATTATGGGAAAATGACAAAATGCTGGTAAACAACATTTTCTCTTTTTTCCCACAATGTTTTCTTTCCTTTCAATGACAAAGTTTTAAGTTTTAAGTTAAGTTACATTTAATTTGTGGCCTGCTTATGCTTTCAACGTGAACAAGGCTGAAATTTTATCATGCGGTAAAGGGTTAACTAACAGCATTCATCACACATTAACACTTATTTGGAAAATGTACTGTATACAGTAATAATAACTTATGCCAGAGGCAAGAAAATAAAGTTTTAGTAACAATTTTTCATAAAAAATTCTCAAAAGTAGGCAAGAGAAAACAAAAGGAACTCTTCACTGCATTTCTTTTTTTCACCTCCAAGTGGACTGGCTTCTTATACTTTTTTGAAGAAGAAGAATTCTCTATATCAAGCAATTAGTATTATTGACAGTAAACAAGTTGTTTTAAAGCCAGGGTGAAGGCATGATTCAGGAGGCTTGGAAAATGGTATTCTGAAGGAAATGGGGGAAAATTAGATAACTATTATTATTTCAAAAACACAACAAGATATTAGAGTATTAGGTAAAGAACTTTGTGCAGCAGCAACAGAAGTGTCCTTAAATAAAAGTTGGTCATTTCCTCATATATTTTTTAATCAGATCCTAAAAATTAATACTTTTCCAAGTTGAAAGAATTGGAAGATGACCAACTATACATGGCTCAAAGATCTGGCCATCTTTGAAATGGAGGAAAACATAGTGAATAAGAAAAAACTACTGGTTATCACGTTTTTTTCTTTTTCCATGATGTACTCTACAACACAATTTACAATATGTGAGTGAGCCTCAAATAATTTGTACTGGGCAACTGCTTATGGCAAAGTGAATACTATGCAATGTTTTGTGTTTAAGAAAGTGTATTACTCAAACAAATTGACCAGAAATTGACCTCTATGCAAAGAATAATTAACTCATTACCACACGAGAAAATTTTGGATTGGTTCAAATTGAAAGCATTTGCTGACGACAAAATAAAGGTGACTGAAAAATAGAAATTTGTTCTGGGAAGGGTAGAAAACACTGTGGGAAAAGGAGAAAATGCTGGTTACCAGCATTTTCTCCTTTTCCCACAGTGTTTTCAAAAGGCTTCTTTCTCAGGGGCGTCAAAAGTAGGGATTGAGTGGTAATGGGTTAAAGAGTGAATATTTATATCATTGGGTATCCTTGGAGGGTACCAAAATTCTGTTAATGGTAAATGTCAGGTTTGACCCTTACAGTGCCAAAGTCAAAATATGACAGCTTTTGTGGATGACATGGATCAAGATCAGACTGCACAGAAAGAGCACCTTTGATCTATGTCACCCGCCATGTATTACCAATTTCAACCAACAAAGTCATGTTTATTTCAGGTATTTTCAGTATTCTTTAAAAACTTGATAAATTTATTAGCTGCATAAATTGTTGAAAATTGTTCACATAGTTCTGTATATAGATGACATTAGCCGAGGCTAAGTTTGGACAATAATTCAAGTGTGCAATATATGGTAATAGAGGTCACGTATTTCATGTCAATATGTTCCAGTAATAAATCAAAGATAATACTGTAGAGAGATCAAACTGCACAGCGGAAATTTCTGTCTGATCTTGATCCACAGTCTAAGAAAAAAACGTACATAGCTAAGCTTGTCACTCAAATGGTTAAATCTCCAAAAGCTAAGATTTCAGATCTGGTATTATGTAATCAAGGTTAATAAACAGGGTACCATTCTGGTAGGGTATTAAGTAGTAACACTGGTCTGGGATAGAGCCGTAACACTATACTTCCATATTTAGCAAGTACTAAGTTAACTATAATATAGCAACCTGGTCCTGGTTTAGCTGGAGAAAGAGACAGCTCGGACAATGGACGCCCTGTGTCAAGAAATCACAGTAGAATAGAACAATAAATGTGAACTATACTCTGACAAAAGGGGGCTTAACCCTTTACCAGTCACAAAATTATAGCCTTGTCCAAATTTGACAGCACTTGCAGACATTAGTATCAATGTGGAAAAGCAGAAAATGCTGGTTACTAGCAATGTTTCCTTTTCCATCCATATTTTCAAACGGTTTCTTTCCCAGAGTCGTTAAGTCATCATAACATGGCACTGGGTTAACCCATTACCAAACAACAAAATCTTAGACTGGTCCAAATTGAAAGCATTTGCAGACGACAAAATAAAAGTGACTGAAATTTTGAAATTTGTTTTGTGAAGGGTAGAAAACATTGTGGGAAAAGGAGAAAATGCTGGTTACCAGCATTTTCTCCTTTTCCCACAATGTTTTCTTAAGACTTCTGTCTCAGGGGTGTCAAAAGTAGGGATTGTGTGGTAATGCGTTAATGTATCTCCTAAATAGACAATACCAAGCAAGGCATCAAATAAATATGAATCCAGAGCCACTTTTTTGGGATAACAGACTTAGCCCATTACCATACAATCCCTACTTTTAACAACCCTAAGAAAGAAGCTTTTTAAAAACATTGTAGGAAAAGGAGAAAATGCTGGTAACCAGCATTTTCTCCTTTTCCCACAATGTTTTTTTACTCTTCACAAAACAGCTTTCAATTTTTCAGTTACTTTTATTTTGTCGTCTGCAAATGCTCTTGATTTGGAGAAGCATAAAATATTGTCGTTTGGTAATGAGTTAAACATGAGATAATCTGGTCCTTAGACACACAGAAAATTTTCCAATAGCGAAAAAGTTTAAGCCTACGTCAACCTGGGTGGAATGCACAGGTTGAACTGGATCAATACTTCTTGCGGATTCGTTAAGCCCTCTTTTCACAGAAAATGGCTCATATACCCATTTACTCTTTTACAAGAAAGATGTTCAACTTGTCCATTTTGAAAACATTTGCTGATAAGTAAATACCATTTAAACCTTTACCCCATATGGCATTTCTATGGTATCTCTAATTGACCGTAAATAACAGCAAGGATGGAGCTGTTTCTTGTGTGTATAAGACACCTTTTGATAGCATAGAAAACATTATGGCAAAAGGTGAAATTGCTCGTCACGAGCAATTTCACATTTTGCCACAATGTTTTCCAAAGGCTATTACAAGCAATGGGTAGAAATGAGTATCTATGGAGTAAAGGGTTAAACTAATTAAAATTTAAATGTTGGAAAACTTTAGAAACAGGACAAAATACTGGTCAATGGCATTCTCTCCTTTTGTAACAAAGTTTTCTATACCAATCTTTGTAAGTGTTGTGGAAACTACACTGTTTGGTATAGGGTCAAGCCAAAAGAATTTCCTCCATTTCCATAATGTTTTCCAAATCTGTCTATCTTTGTGCCTTAAAAGTTAAACTGTTTGGTAAAGTGGAAATGAAAAATTCACTCAGCATGAACAAATAGAACAAATAGTAATAGAGACAGAAATATTAATAATGTTCAAGCAAGAGCACCACAGCCAGCTTCAAAGCTTAAGTTTGGCTTAGTTTTGAAATTGGGGCATATATATTTCAGAAATATTTCAGGGTGACCCAACCCTATTGTGCTGGTTCAACTTTTAACCCTTTACCACACAATCCCGACTTTTAACGACCCGAGATAGAAGCCTTTTGAAAACATTGTGGAAAAAGGAAAAAATGCTGGTAATCAGCATTTTCTCCTTTTCCCACAATGTTTTCTACCCTGCTAGACACAAATTTCAATTTTGAGTTATGTTTATTTTGTTGTCTTGCAAATGCTTTCAATTTAGACCAGTCTAAAATTTTGTTGTTTGGTAAAGAGTTAATGGATAACAACTAGCCTGAGCTTGAACCCAATATCTTCACTAAAGATATATATATGTAAGAAAACATACACCTTTTCCCATGACAATGACAGAGACTACGTTTTGGACAATACTTTGTGGTTTCTTGGAAAAGTAAAAAGACTGAGTTTATAGATAAATAATAAATAACTGGAACATGAACATACCTTTTCAACAGACAACAATGTTAAAGACTCGTCCATATTGAAAGCGTTAAAGTTCATAGATGATAAATCAAATGTAACTCCGCACATCAGATTTGTCTTTCAATGGTTAGGAAACATTGTCGGAAAGGAAGACAATGGAGGTTACCTGCATTTTGTCCTTTTCACACAATGTTCTCAAAAGTCTCCGCACATCAGATTTGTCTTTCAATGGTTAGGAAACATTGTCGGAAAGGAAGACAATGCAGGTTACCTGCATTTTGTCCTTTTCACACAATGTTTTCAAAAGTCTAACTGTTCAGATTCAAGGACAAAAAAGAGTGCTTGGTAGATGCTAAAAAAATATGCTTGTAATTTTCATCAATTAACAGTTCTATAAATCTAAATGGCCATTATAGTTATATGTACTTGTATTTTAACTCATAATCGTGATTTCATTCTAAAGTACATAATTTAATAAGTTTCCACAACTCTAATCTCAAAGAACAAAATCAAATGCCTTACCATAAATATAAGGTCCCGGGTCCAAGTTTCGCATGGGCTTGGGCATAGCTGGAAACATACCACGGTCCTGGAATCTGATAATTGGGCTTTGAGGCTCTGATGGGGGCTGTGAGCGTATCACAGGAGGAATAGTGATGGTCAATTGCCCACCCCCTGTTAGTGGCCCTTGTGCCATAGGTGGTGACCTCACATCACAACCATATCCAGGCTTCACAAGGACCTATAAGTGAACAGATTTTTTTATTTCCGACTTAAACTATAGCAATTCTTTTTGGATAGAGTAAAAAACAGTTTGGGAAAAGGAGAATATGCTAGTTATCAGCATTTTCTCCTTTTCCCTAAATGTTTTCAAGAGGCTTCTTTTCTAGGGTCGTTAAAAAGCATCATTGTGTGGTAAAGGGTCACACCTCTTAGTACAGAAGTACATGATAATAAATATGAATCAAAATTTAAGAAAAGTGTATGTGAAAAAATGTGTGGCTAATTACATTTTCTTCCTTTTGCCACAATATTTCAGTAAAATGCTTGGTTTGATCCATGGATATATTTTAAACAAACAAAAAAAGAGCTGGATATATTTTAAACAAACAAAAAAAAAAATAGCTTATCTATTTCAAAATGAAGATATCACACAAGATAATCTTCAGAAATAATTACCTCTCCATCAATATAAGCCACCTCTCCTCTCAGCACAACTCTACGAACCATTCCCCTCACACTGTGACCAGCAAATGGGGTCCACTGGGATTTTGAGAATTTCATAGCTTTTGGGATAACCCATGTTGTCTCCAAGTCCACCTCAATGTAGGTGTCTGGCTGGTCAGGAAGGTTGAAGATTTTTTTTGGATTTGTGTGAAGTTTCTCAATCAGGTCCTGTAGGGGGGGAGAAACACTTAACCCTTTACCACACAATGAAACCACAGTGACTCATCCAAACCAAAAGCAATTGCAGATAACAAATTTAACATGGCTCAGACGATAGGATTTGTTAAACCCTTTACCCCATAAGGCATTTCTATGGTATCTCTAACTGACCCTAATTAAAACAGCAAGGATGAAGCCATTTCTTATGTGTATATGACACCTTTTGAAAGCATAGAAAACATTGTGGTAAAAGCTGAAATTGCTCGTCACAAGCAATTTCACCTTTTGTCACAATGTTTTCCAAAGGCTTCTACAAGCAATGCGTAGAAATGAGTATCTATGGAGTAAAGGGTTTACTCTTTACCAAACAACAAAATTTTATACTGGCCCAAATTGAAAGCACTTGCAGAAGACAAATTCAAAGTAACTCAAAAAAAGAAATTTGTTTCCAGAAGCGTAAAAAACGTTGTGGGAAAAGGAGAAAATGCTGGTTACCAGCATTTTCTCCTTTTCACACGATGTTTTCAAAAGGCTTCTTTCTTAGGGTTGTTAAAAGTCGGGATTGTGTGGTAAAGGGTTAAGAATATGTGACCCGTCACACTGAAAGGGACCTCCTGGGAACTGCGAAAAGTGTCAATCGTGGTTGGACTGCACGAATTTCACAGGCTGACCAGAGTTGACACTTTTCCCTTTAAAGGCATTTTCTGTATGAAAACTGATCATTGTACCTTGTTATACAATTATTTTTGAATTATCAACTTAAACTGATCTGCACTATCGCTGATCTGGGCCAGTATTCACCAACAATTCTTAAGAACCGTCTTTGTCTTATTTTTCAAGATTTTCTGACAGTGAAAGTAACAGAACTTCTGATTGGCTAAACCATATGGTCTAGTCAATCAGAAGTTCTGTTACTTTCACACTGACGAAATTCTGAAGAATAAGACTAAGAATATTCTTAAGAATGGTTGGTGAATACGGGCCCAGTTTTCATCTAATTGATGTACAGAATTCCCAGATGGTCCCTTTTTGCATGATGGGTCATTATAAGACTATCAGCATTTTCTCCTTTTTCCACAAAGTTTTCAGACGGCTTCTGTCTCAGGGCTGTGAAAACCCAGAATTATTTGGTAAAGGGTTAAATAAACATACCTCTAATGTCAATCTTCCCTCACTGACAGCTGTGAGCAACATAGGCATCATTGTCTCAAGCCCAGGAAATCCTGGGGGTGGTTTTGGGCTACTCTTCTCTTCATTTGTATGTGGTGCTAGAGTAAAGCAAATTGTCTGACATTGAATCCTGTTTTACGAATCCGTACAAGTTCTTAAGTGATACCACTGCAAGCTAGCTCACCTTATATTCTTGTAAGTTTCACTGGTTCCCAGCTGGGGTTCTTCAGTGCCTTGCCCAAGGACAATCCACCCATAGATCTGATATTGCAAGTCCAAATAGCACCAAAGATTCCCTGCATAGACATTTACAGCCCTTACCATATACTCAACAGATTACTGCATCACATCCTTTTTGGTCTTGACAAATTCTGCTCTTGAAAACATTGAGGTAAAAGAATTGATCACCTCCAGAGGTATATCTGTAGCTGTTAAACTATGTCAAAAAAGATAATTAAGTGTTATTGAAGTTCAAAACAAAAAGACATGAAGTCTTCTGACAAATGGTAAGTTTAACATGGGATGGTTTTGCTACAGGGTAAATACAAGAAAAAGAATAGAAACAAAGTGGAACTCTGCAATTCAGAGTTTAACTCTCTCCATACCATTAATGACACCAGAAGCTTTTGTGGACAGTAAGATCAGGATCAGACTGCACAGAAAATGCAGTCTGGTCTCTGATATACACTGTCCACTGCTATATTATAGCTTATGAGCAAACTGTGTTTTGATCTTGCATAAGAACTGTATTTTCTTAGCCTTTGAGAAAATGCAATTTACTTATTCAGTAGCGAAAGAGTTTATTCTTTATCACACAACAAAAATGTAGGCTTGTCCAATACAAAAGCATTTTCAGATGACAATTAAAAAGTAGCTCAAATATGGGAATCTGTTTTTGATATTGTAGAAAACAATGTGGGAAAAGGAGAAAATGCTGGCTACCAGCATTTTCTCCTTTTCCCACAATGTTTTTCAAAAGGCTCCTTTCTCAGGCTCTTTAAAACATGGGGATTAAGTGATAAAGGGTTGCATAAAATTTTACATATCTCCCTTTGGAGCCAACAGTGCTAAACGTACCATGATCAGTCGCAAAACAGTCGATAATGGCTATATTTTCCCACAGCGCTTCTTGATCTTCTTTCGTCACTAGACAGGGACGGACTTGTCCCCTGCCCTGACCTAGCTTCTGAAGGTCATCTGAGGTCAAAAATAAATGATGAGGGGCAACCTCACACGTCACAGGAATACCTCTCTCCTTGGCAGCTTTGATGACTAAAATCTGTTCAACAAAAATAAAGCATCATGCAAAATAATTCACATTGTAAATCAACTCTGCACCAAACCAGGATTGTTTGGTAACAGGTTAGGGGCTTTCAAGGAAGATCTATGACAACTGCTATAAATGCCATAGCTGTGTGAACTAAATTGCAATGTAAATATTACTTAATTCTTCAACACAAAATCCTTAATTTCAATAAATGTAGGTAATAAGGCATCTGAAAACAGTGTTGGGAAAGGTCAAAATACAGCTACCCAGCATTTTCTCCATTACCGCAATATTTTCTACTCTTTCAGATTCCATCATTTGGGTAACAATCTATCTTTTGCCTGCAAACACGTTTGATTCAAGTAAGTCAGCTTTGAAGCACAAGGAATAGAAGCAATTATCATGGTTCTATGTTTCAAGTAGTTACTGCATCTCAAAAGACTTCTTTTTCCTGATTAACCAATCTGGGTCTGTATTCACCAACAACCATTCTTTATCTCACTCTAAAAATTTCTTAACATTGAAAGTAACAAAACTTCTGGTTGGCTAAACCAAAGATTTGGTTACACCAATTTATTTAGCCTATCCTAAGTTGCTTTATTTTCTAAATAACGAATTAGACAACGAATGTAATTAAGAACGGTTGATGAATACTGGATGTCGTTACAGGCTGATTTTAAGATACTTTTTACTAATTTAAACTGTTAACTTGGTTCACAGGCATATCTAGATATATATAGTTTCATCAGGTTTAAATAGCACATAAATAAGTATGTCTGAAATCATATTGGAGACGACTTTGAAACATACTTGTGAGGTATAGATAATTAACTTGACCCTATGTAAACTCATGACTCATGAAAACATTGCATAACATCACAGAAATTGGAAAAGCAGAAAATGCAGATAACCAGTAATATCTTATTTTCTCAGTGTTTTCTGTTCTATTAACCCTTTATGCCACAATCCCTAGTTTTGAGAGTCCTGAGAAAGAAGCCTGTAGGAAACATTGTGCGAAAAGGAGAAAATGCTGGTAGTCAGCATTTTCTCCTTTTCTCAATGTGTTTTCTACTCTATCACAAAATAAGTGCATCATTTATCATCTGCAAGTGCTTTCAATTTGTATAGGTCTAAAATTCTGACATGTTGTAAAGGGTTATATACTAACCAATAATTTGAGTCATATTTAATCTTTTTTCTACTAATGCTTTCTGTATGGCTATGTTTACAATAGCATTGTCCGGTTGACAGTTAATGTTCCTGTACAGACTGATGTCAATCCTTGCCTACAAATATACTTTCTTGTTGGTAGGTAAAACTCTACTAACCTCTTCTTTCCTTGCCACGTGACAAATATGCACAGATCTTTTGAAAAGTTCCGCCAAAAGTATGACAGCTGCAGTGTGGGTTCCTTCAGCATGACAGCATAGGGTAAGGTGTTTTGGCCAGTGTTCAAAGTGCTGTATAATAAACATAAAAAGTTACTTTACCCTTTTCCAAACAATCTCCAGTTTTCAAAACCCAAGAAGAGAATGCTTTTGGAAATATAGTGGGCAATGGAGTAAATGCTGGTAAGTTGGTAACCTGCATTTTCTCCTTTTTTTTGACAATGTTTTTTAGCCTTACTGAAAGAAATGCTTCCAATTGCACAATGTTTAAAATTTGCAAATTCCTTCAATTGGAAAAAGTATAAAATTCCATTGTTTTGTAAAGACTTTAAATTGTATGCAAGAAATAATTGACATGCACTAGCTGATGGCAGCTGATAACTGCTATATTTATTTTTGAAATCTGAAACATTTGGCTTCTTGACACAAAATTTTGCACATATGCGGATGACAAATTAAACATGGCTCAAATGGAATGTTTGTTTTTGAAATAAAAGAAAGCATTATGTGAAAAGGAGACAATAATATTTTCAAAAGCCATCTTCTTTCCAGTCATTTTTAAAAGCAACTTTTTGTTTGGTAAAATAGTAATTTTTTTTGGTTGTCATCAGAGCCACATTCAGTTAGTAGTCCGCAATTATTTTGAAGTATAACTCTTTGTTGTCTTCCAAAAAAGTTAATAAATTTTATATTGTACATCAAAATAGGACCCACCTTCATCCAAACAGAGATATCATCCAGTTTTAAAGTCGTGAATGTCTCATTCAGATACATTTTCAAGGCAGCAGCCTGGCCCCCAATGGCAGGTAAAGTGGCGTAATTGTTCTTACTTGCCCCAACAAACACACCAAAATCACACCTAGCTCCAGCCTTGGCTAGTTTCTATAAAATATAAAATAAGGTTACAACAATTAAACCATTACCAAACAGTGTTTTATGGCTCCTGAAAAGAAGGCTTTAGAAAACAATGTGGAAAATAGTGCTGTAAATGTTTAGCCGTTTACCAGACAAAATTGAAAGCACTTGCAGATGACAAGTCCTTAAAAGTCAGGATTGTGTGGTTTAGGGCTAACTAGTTACCATGCAAAACTGTATTTTAACTCTTTTCTTCTACTGAAAAATCAATTGCACTTTCTTAAATAGCTAGAAATACATTCCTTCTGCAAGATCAAGAGACATTTTGTTCGTAGCCTAAAATAAAGCAGAAAACAGAGTAGATTAGAGATAAGACTGCACATTCAGTGCAGTCTGATCTTGGTTTACACTTTCCACAAATGCTTCTGGTGTCACCGATCTCTGGTATGGTATGGAAAAAGTAAAGGACCCTGTAGGAGATCCCTTTAAAGATATTGTTGGAAAGGCAGAACATGCTGGTATTGACCCACATGTAGAACACTATTAGTAACACTTTTTTCAAAAAGTCCTTTACTAAAAATCCTATGGATTAATGACTTCAAAGGAGATAGCTTTAAAAAACAGAGCTTGAATATGAATAAATGCTGATTACAAGCTTGTTCTACGTTTTCAACAAAGCTCTCTACCCTTTCAAATACAAACTTTATCATTTGAACTAAATTTTTAAACCTTGAGCTTGACTCTCTAACCTTTTGCAGACACTGTAGATCACGATCAGACTCAACAGAAGGTGCAGTCTAATCTTGGATCTACTCTGTCAGATAAGGAGATATTTTCCCTAAAAAAAAATACATTAAAACTCCTCTATTAAGACCACTCACGGTACCTTTAAAATTTGGTCTTATTGGTGGGGTGGGGTTTCACACGCCTACATCTTGATATAAACCCAGGCTCTGAGTTGACTTTTGCAGGGCTAAATGATGTAATAGTAAATGCATTTGATTTAGGGAACCTATGACAAACAAATGAAAATGACAACAACATTTTCATATTCACTGAAAAGTTTTATTTTTTCTTGAATGTGTTAAATAAATCCACCTGTAACAGCATGCCTATTCATAATTGCCTATTTAGCTCTTTACCAAACAACCAAATTTCAGATTGGTCCAAATTGAAAGCACTTGCAGATGAAAAAAATGAATGTAACTCAATAATTGAAATTTTGTTTCCGGCTGGGTCAAAAACATTGTGGGAAATGAGAAAAATGCTGGTTTCCAGCATTTTCCCCTTTTCCCATGATGTTTTCTAAAGGCTTCTATCTAAGGGTCGTAAAAAAGCAGGGATTGTTTGGGAAAGGGTTAAAACAATCATAGGTATGTACACTAATTAACTAAATGCATCAGAAGACTAAAGGATCTTATGTTAATACCGACAGAATTTCTGCTTTTTCATTTCGTGTAGTCTTAAGAACTCATATTCCTACTGCCAAATTTCATTCTTAAGCAAAGATTTTCGAATACGTGCTGATCTTTGAATGTTTGACATCTACGGACACCCCACCCGACCCCCCCCCCTTTGTTTTTTCATCGGAGTAGATCATTCGAACAGGCCTGCTAATCGCCGATCTTACAGTCTTCGTGTTCATTTGTTAACAATTACATAATCATTACGGAATAACTACAGTATGTAACATGTCAAATTCAACATGATAATCCCATTTCGATCACATCTAAACCCAAACACCTAAAATACATCAGTCAGCTATACACAATCCTGATCACCCAGATGTAGACATGTTTATCATCCGGGTCAGCGATGTGTGATAAACGCTTGATTGCCGTGTGAAAGAGAAATCAGTGGTTTAAAAATCCATTCACATGTCATTTGATTATGTTACGTAACATCCTGATTAATTAATACAATCATGTTACAATCAATGGTCAGTGGACAAACAACAGACCGATAATTGATTGTCAATTCCATCGGACCCAAGAATATTCATGCATGTGGCACAGTCTATGGCTCGCCATTACGGATGCATGAAAATTAGCTGGCTGTAAAGAATGTTATCACAATTGAGCGGTCGTTTCTCGAGGTTAAAATCCACAGGTAAATTCATATTGGTACTGAAAGTGGTGGTCGTAATTTCGGAATAGTGGGGTTCTCGTATTTCCGGGTTTATTAGCATTGATCTTTAAGATGGAAAAATTCCGTTCTGGCAAAAATCATTCTTAATAGCAGGTTGCTCGTACTGCCTGGGTGGTCGGGAGGAGAGGTTTTACTGTATAATATTTGAGGTTTTATTATCATCTTGAAAGTTCCATTTTAGTTATTTAGCAGGATATGGGTTAATTTCTTTTCTGCAATGACTTTGAATTTGCATATGTCTACATCTTCATTATTTCCTAAAGAAAACATTAACTCATTACCAAATGACAATATTTTAGACTGGTCCAAATTGAAAGCATTTGCAGAGGACAAAATAAATGTGACTGAAAATTTGAAATTTGTTTTGTGAAGGGTAGAAAACATTGTGGGAAAAGGAGAAAATGCTGGTTACCAGCATTTTCTCCTTTTCCCACAATGTTTTCTCAAGGCTTCTTTCTCAGGGGCGTCAAAAGTAGGGATTGTGTGGTAATGAGTTTATACACAGTAGATTTGTAATAACAATCACATAAAAATCAGCAGTGTAGTTTACCTGAGTAAGAGCAAAAGCTGATTCATCGACTGTGGGCGGATTTGTGTTGGGCATGGCAAGTATCATAGTCACACCTCCTGCCAAGGCAGCAGCTGTACACGAAGACCAGTCTTCCTTGTGTGTGGCTCCTGGTTCTCTGACGTGTACATGGACATCTATCAGACCTGAGTAAGAAACAACAGATGTTAATTACAGACCAATCTGTATCATACAAACATCAACAGAGACACTCAAACTTCGCTTTCTTAACTCTTTCCCAAACAAGCCCTGGTATTTATGACCCTTGGAAGGAAATCTTTCAAAAACCTCGAGGAAAAAGGTTGTAACCAGCATTTTCTCCTTTTCCCACAGGGTTTTCTACCCTTTTATAAAACAAATTTCATACATCAAGACACTTTTAATTTGTCGTTTGCAGATGCTTTCAATATGGTCCAGTCTAACATTTTGTCGTTTGGTAAAGATTTAACACATGTGCTAGTTTGATATGGGCATATTTCAACATATTTGCCTTCTTTTGAAACTTCACCCTTTACCCCATAAGGCATTTCTATGGCATCTCTAATAGACCCTAAGTAACAAGAAGGATGAAGCTGTTTCTTATGTGTTTACAACACCTTTTGGTAGTGTAGGAAAGATTGTGGCAAAAGGTCACAATGTTTTCCAAAGGCTCCTACAAGCAATGCGTAGAAGTGAGTATCTATGGAGTAAAAGGTTAAGTAAAAACTAGATAAACATATCCTTTAAAAAGGTGGCTACTATGACAGGTTGACAGGTAATTGAGTAACTATATACATCAATTATAACTATCACAAGAAGTGACTGAATTCTTTACTAAATAATCCTATGTTTTCTAAGCATTTCATGGCAAAGACATAAAAGTTGTATTTGTGCGGCAGTGGTGTAATGGAATGATCCATTATCTAACAATAGGGTTTTAACCCATTACCACATAATCCCTACTTTTGACGCCCCTAAGAAAGAAGCCTTTGGAAAACATTGTAGGAAAAGGAGAAAATGCTGGTCACCAGCATTTTCTCCTACAAAACAAATTTCAAATTTTCAGTCACTTTTATTTTGTCGTCTGCAAATGCTTTCAATTTGGACCAGTCTGAAATATTGTCGTTTGGTATTGAGTTAATACATCTCCGTGATAAGTGATACCTGCAAGTCACCACATGATCATGGATCCGTAAAGTACATTTTGTCAAACAACCCACTGAATCATGGGGCTCACTGGTCCTTCGGCAAACACAAAATTGACCTACAGGGTAAAGAATTGGCCCAAGTCAGCCTGCGCAGATTGATTAGGGGTCTATGCTTTTCACACATACATTAACCCATTACCACACAGCAAAATTTTAGACCTATCCAAATTGAAAGCATTTGCAGATGACAATTTCAAAGTGGCTCAAATGGTACAATTTGGCTTTGATAGGGCAGAAAACTTTGTGGGAAAAGGAGAAAATGCTGGTTACCAGCATTTTCTCCTTTTCCCACAATGTTTTCAAAAGGCTTCCTCCCCAGGGGCGTTAAAAGGTGTCATTGAGTGGTAATGGGTTAAGCTTCCCTTTCACAGAGCATTGCCTTATTTAAATTTACCTGGTAATCTAATGACTTTCTGTGATGCAATACAGTCCACATGAGTTTTTAGTGGAGGTGGTCCTTTTAGTCTTCTTAGAGCCTGGAAAGTAACATTTTAGCTGTAATAGACTGCTTATCATTACAAATAAATATCTACAGACAACTTCCCTTATCCTTGATATATTACTGAAAATATGAACAACCAATCATTTTTTACTATTGGCTTCGTAGGTACATGTTTTTCATTCTTGAAAAGTGCTGCATTTGCAAGTTCAACTTTGTCTCATTCACACAATTAACCCTATGGTATCTATAACTGACCCTAAATAACAGAAAGGATGAAGCCATTTCTCATGTGTATATGGCACCTTTTGATAGCATAGAAAACATTGTGACAAAAGGTGAAATTGCTCGTCACGAGCAATTTCACCTTTTGCCACAATGTTTTCCAAAGGGTCCAACAAGCAATGCGTAAAAATGAGTATCTGTGAAGTAAAGGTTTAACTCTAGCTGACTTTAACTCTTTACCAAACTACAAGAGACTGGTCCAAACTAAAAGCATTTGCAGATGACAAAATAGACGGGACTCAAAAATTGTAACTTGACTCAGGAAGAGTAGAAAACATTGTGGGAAAACCAGAAATGCTGGTTACTAGCATTTTCTCCTTTTCCCACAATGTTTTCAGAAGGCTTATTCCTTAGAGTCGCTAAAAGCAGGGATTGTTTGATAAAGAGTTAACCCTTTACCTGATATGCCAATTTGAGGCTCTTCCATTTCAGCTGCAAATAAAGATGTGATGTAAAAAATATGGACAAATGAGGATATAAACATCTGATTGAGTGGAAAACATTGTGGAAAAAGGAGAAATTGCTTGTCACGAGCAATTTCTCCTTTTCCCACAATGTTTTCAAAAGCTGTCTGTTGTTGATACGTCAAAATGAGTATCTATGGAGTAAAGGGCTAAAACTTCAATTCATTTTTAACAAAGTTTTGTAGGTGCTCAGCTGTACAGCTGTACCTCAAGGTGAAAAGTTAAGAAATAGTTTACCTCTACCAGTAGTTTAGTACATTTCACATCAGTAATCAAGGGCACAGAGTAATCAATGGCCATCCTCCTGGTTTTGTAACCCTGGGTGATAAAAGAGGAAGCCCGCTGGCTCCCACTTCTCAGGGGCAGATTGATCACAAGGTCAAACTTATGTTCAGCCAGGTAGTCTGCAATTGTCTGCTGGTTCCCATTTAATTTCTTGTCCCCTGTGTCTTCATAGGGCCAATCTATTGGCTGTACCTGATCAGAGAACCAAACAACAGAGAAAATACATGACATATACTACGTACCTCTTTCACAGGCAACAAATTTAGGCTCATATTGAAGACATTTGCAGACCACAAATCAACTCTTTACCAAACGACAAAATCTTTGACCAGACCAAATAAAAAGCATTTGCTGACAACAACTGAAAAATGACAATTTGTTTTGGGAAGGGTAGAAAACAGAGTGGGAAAAAGAATATGCTGGTAACCAGCACTTTCTCCTTTTTCCATACTGTATTCAGAAGGCTTCTCTCTCTGGGTCATTAAAAGTCTGGATTATGTGGTAAAGATTTAAATGTGGATCAAACAGTTGGTTTTGACTTTAAAAGATTGGAAAACTGCCGGACACCATAAATCCTCCTTTTCTCACAGTATTTGCAAAAGCTTAGTTATAGAAGATTAAGTTTCTTCTTAATGGGAAGCATGCCCTAAAAGCAATCTTAAAATTTATAGGAATTAGGTAGGAAACAATGTAGGGGAAATGCAGAAATTGCTTGTTAAAAGCATTTCACTTTTTTCAAAACGTTTTCAAATGCCTTCTTCCAAGGAGTTGTTCAAACATGGGATGTTACAAGGTTCTACAGATCTAAAACCAAAATGTTTTTGTTTACCTAGGAAAGATTGAAGCACAAATTATGATTGGTCATCTCAGCTTAAATATGACAGCTGCTACTCCCTTTTTTTCGAGAGACATTCCTGTTGGAGAAACAATTAAAAAAACAAGACATTTATTATATCCCAAACTGTGATAATGGAAATTTTATTGAGATAGTAATCCATAATACCTGAAATCCATGTTCGTTATAAAAGTCTGCTGTTCCCATGCTGGCATACAAAACATAGCCAAGATCTACCAGCGACCTCATTGTGGGTATCAACTCTGTCTTGTGCTGAAATGCACAAAACTTGATCATAATACATGCAATGTCATGGCTCTTAATAGAAAAATCTTTCATGATCCCACCCTTTCCATTTTCTTCCCTTCCCCTGGTGAACAAGTGACTCGTTTTTAACCCTCTATGTGCTTTTAACCCTTTACTCCATAGATAATCATTTCTATGCATTGGCTGTGGGAGCCTTTGGAAAACATTGTGACAAAAGGTTAAATTGATCGTGACGAGCAATTTCACCTTTTGTCACAATGTTTTCTACACTATCAAAAGGTGTCATATACACATAAGAAACAGCTTCATCCTTGCTGTTATTTAGGGTCAATTAGAGATACCATAGAAATGCCTTATGGGGTAAAGAGTTAAAAACCATACCTGCATTTGTAGCCAGTATAGATCCTACACAAACTGATAAAAACATGATCTGAAATATCCTGAACAAGAGCAATCTTATGACTAATTTAATTTTTTTGGTCCTGCTCTAGACTAAAAGTGTTTGTTCACTTTATTTGGCGCTTTAAGAGTTAAGTTGGAATACCTGAACTCCTCAAGACTCAGTGAAATATGTTTTAGTAACATCATGGTGACAACTTAAAAGTACTTGTAGTGTAGTAGGGTCCAGCTCTGCTGTGCCTTGCCCAAGACAACTCCACTATGACCATTGCCTCCTTGAACTGGCATTTTCTTTAAGCAAGTCATATGCCTTAGAAACACCACCTGGTTATGAAGATACCCATATAATAAAACATGAAACCCTGAACTTACTTTAAAGCTTCCCACAGATACAAGGATGTTCTTTTTGGGAATTTTGAACCCTGTAGCCATCTGGGCCTTTAAGTATGCCTCGTATCTGTTCTCTCCAAAACAGGCCACCTCTCCTGTACTAGCCATCTCCACTCCAAGTAAAACATCTGCTCCTTGTAGTCGGGAAAATGAGAATACTGGAACCTATTCAAGCAAAAGTAACAAAGAATGTTCTGTCACAAGCATGAGTTACTGTCATAATAGTGGCTATCTGCAACACTCGTTGCTGTCGATAATTAGGTATTACCCTTCATTTTTCATAGCAAACTACAGTAAAACAGTCATATTATTTCAGAATTATAATCTTGAACAATTATATGTACAATGCTCTGTGAAAAAGAGACTTAATGCATCTGTGAAAAGTATTGACAAAAAATTAAATGTTTCTTACATGATGGAATTCATCTTTGAAATGGCAAACAAGCCAGAATCAGCAAAGAAAAAAATACTGGTTACCATCATTTTTCTCCCTATCTAATGATGTCTTTAAAAGCCTCCATTCTTGAATTTTTAGTTAACCCTTTCCCAAACAATAAATTTTAGACTTTTCCAAACTAAGAGCATCTTCAGTAAACAAATTCAGAATAAGTATAAATTAGCTTTTGGTCTCTGATACGGCAGAAAACACGTGGAAAAAGGAGAAAATGCTGGTTACCAGTATTTTCTCCTTTTTTTCCCAAAAAGTTTTCAAAATCGTTCTTTGCCAGGGGCGTGAAAACCAGGGATTGTTTGGTGAAGGTTTAAGGATTTGAAAATCTGCTTTATTCAACCCTTTGAGAACCCAAATATCCAAATTGACACATACTGTTGGCTAAAAGAATCTATATAGCAGTTTCAAGTCCATCTTGGAAAGAAACTCACAAAATTGGGTAGATCCTGGATCATATTGTTTCATGCAGTCTGACCTATATCTTATTAGTCCGTGAATCCACACTTTCAACTTTTAACCCTTTCCAAAACCAATCATCTTGATGCTTCAACATTGAAAGCATCTGCAGATGAATTTGAATGCATTACAAATGAACTTAAGGTCTTTGACAAGACAGAAAACATAGTGGGAAAACGAGAGAATAGAATACTATTTGGGAAAAAAAGAAAATGCTGGTTAGCAGCATTCTCTCCTTTTCCAACAGTGTTTTCAAAAGCTTTCTCCTGTACGGTCACTACAAGTCTGAAGGGTTGTGTGGAAAAGGGTTTAACATTTGAAAGGCAATCTTACATAAAGAAAGAACCACACTAACCTTGGTAGCCACTCTTCCACAGCCATGTAAGACATTAACAGCTTCTACGGTCTCTCCCATAATGACCCTGGTTGCCATGGCAATAAAATCATGATCCAACGCCTTAGACACAAAAGGAAATGACCTTGACACCCTAACATTGCACTCTATCACCTTCAGCTGATTGTCCTGTTTAACATTCAAATAAAATTTCATATTAGTATTGCAAAGTCTACTTAATTTGTTTGTTTGTTCAAAGGGCAGGGTATAATATCATTACAACTCTAAGCTTCTAGCAAACATTAATTTGCTTCTGAAAGCCATTTGTGAAATCACAGCATTCTGTTTGATTGTATGGTGTGAAATGCTCTCTCTATTCAGCTAACACACATGTACCTTAGCTATCAGTTGTATGTTGAACGGTCCAGTCACTTCCAGTGCTCGTCCAATAGCACAGCAGATCAGTTTGATCTTTCCCAGGGTTTCCTCATTCAGGTCTTGTGGGGGTGTCACCAGGGTGGCATCTCCAGAGTGGACCCCGGCATTTTCTACATGTTCTGACACTGCCATACAGACAACTTCCCCGTCACTTGCCACTGCATCTACATCTATCTCCTAATGAAACAAATCAAAGAGCACAGTATGATCTAAAATATTGAACCTCTGTCCTTTACGAAACAATTTGTTTCTTTAACAAAACTGAGAAAGGCTTTTGAAAACAATGAGGGAAAGCATAAAATACTCGAAATCAGCCTTTTCTCCTCAATATTTTCAACCCTTTGGGTGTATGCAAATAGACAGTCATCATATAATTAAATTCTAACATTTCCTGGAGTTCTTTTGCATATTCTGTCAATTTCTACTTCAAAACAAAAGTTTCCAGTATTTGTATTTAATTACTTTAACATCACAACTTTTTCATTTATGGCTTTCCAAGTTAACAATTTGCTGATTATTGAACAAACTATAATTTTTTTAGTGCATAGGCTGCTTACCACAAATCACTGACCTTTTGTAGACAGTGTAGATCAAGATAAGAATGCACAAAATGTGCAGTCTAATCTTGATCTACACTGTCTGATAAGGAGATGTTATTCCGCAAAACATAACTTTGAAACAGAATTATTTAGGTTTTTACCATCAAACTGAAAATTTGATTTTAGTTAATTAGCAGGATAGGGGTTAATATCATAGGAAAATCACATGCCTATAGTGCACATTAAAAGCATGTATTACCTTGGCTTCTAGGATAAACTTGGAAATCACAACTGGGTGTTCCTTAGAAACAGCACTTGCTTGTAGAAGGTAGTCCTCCAGGTCAGAAATACAGTGTGCCACATTCATTGCTGCTCCACTCAGTACATAAGATGGTCTCACCAAACATGGATATCCCACCTCTGCACAGAACTCCTTTGCACTCTAAAAAAGATTTGTTCCTTAACCCTTTACCATACAATCCTTAGTTTAAATGATTCCAAAGAATAAAACATGAAACATTGTGGAAATAGGAGAAAATGCTGGTAACAAGAATTTTCTCCTTGTACCACAATGTTTTCTACTCTTGCAGACACAAATTCCATCATTTGAGCCACCTTTAATCTGTCATCTGCAACTGCTTTTATTATGGACTACAGGACCAGTCAAAAAATTTGTTATTCTGTAAAGATTTAACTTTATATCAATTATATCAAAAACCTTATGTTTTGGTAACCCTGATGAAAGGAACAGGAACTTCTCTTTCTTATTCATTGACAAGCTAATGCCCGAGTGATATAACATTTCATGATTTGATTATAAAAATGTGCTTTAGCCACAGATACCTTCTAGAATGATCTCTCTTCAACTAGAAGGACATTATGTCTTGCAAACCTGCAGTTTTTTGGTAAATTACAATACAAAGTTCCAATGCTAAAGCTGGATATCTATATATTGTGTCTATGAGCACTGCTCTCTGGAAGAAAGGAGGGCTTACAGTATCTTCAGAGAGTTTACCTATATCAGCCTGCATCGGCTGACATGAGTTGAAACTTTTTGCTATTTGTTGATTTTCTGCATGTCCGAGGATCACAAGATCTCCTGATTCAGTCATTCTTTGACAAAATTGGTTTTATGGTTTCAGAGTTTTGTGATAACTTGCTTGGTATCATGCATCACATAAATGCATTGAAACCTCCTCCTGACACACCACAGCTCTTGTCCATTTGCAGGCCACAGTTAACCCTTTACCACACAATAACAATGACAATGAAAGAGAAGGCTTTTGGAAACTTTATGGGAAAAGGAGAAAATACTGGTAACCAGCATTTTCTCCTTTTTCCCACAATGTTTTTTACCATTTCCATAGCAAATTTTAACTTTTCAGTCAACTTTTTTTTGTTGTCTGCAAATGCTTTCAATTTGGAGCTGTCCAAAATTTTGTCATTTTGTAAAGAGTTAAACAGACTGATTACTGTTTACTCATTTCTCTCTCTCTCTCTCTCTCTCTCTCTCTCTCTCTCTCTCTCTCCCTTCCTCCCCCCTCCTTCTCTCTCTCTCCTCTCAATTTACTGTTTACCCATCACTCACTCTCGCTCTCTCTCTCTCTCCCCCTTCTTCTCTCTCTCAATTCTTCCCCAGATAAAGAAAGACTTTCATCTGCTTGGATATTAGAACAAAAGAAAGGACATGAAAGTGAACTTGTGTACCTCCAATGTTTGTAATTCTTTCCATCTCGGTTGACTTATACCCATATTATCCAGCATTCTGGAGAATTTAAAGCGGTTTTCTGCATTGTCGATACTTTCTGGTGATGTTCCCAAAATTTTAGCATTGTTTCTCTGTAAAGGCATGGCTATATTGTTTGGAAGCTGTCCACCCACAGATAAAATGATTCCCTCTGGGTTTTCCAGTTGATAAATGTCCATCACAGTCTGAAAGATATTGTGAAAAAGTTTATATTTTTACCCTTTTACCTAACAATTGCATGTTTTCATGACCCTGAGAAAAGAATTTTTTGAAAACACTGTAGAATGGAAAATTCAGAATAAAACCTATCTTAACTCTATACCAGACGACAAAATTTTAGACTAGCCCAAATTCAAAGCACTTGCAGACAACAAAATAAACATAACTCAAAACTTGAAGTTTGTTTTGCACAGGGTAGAAAACATCGTGGGAAAAGGAGAAAATGCTGGATACCAGCATTTTCTCCTTTTCCCACAATTTTTTCAAACGACTTCTATCTCAGGGTTGTAAAAACCAGGGATTGTTTGGTAAAGTGTTAACTAACAATGATTGCAAAACAAGTTCTTACAACTAATTGATTAATTGATTGTCTGATGAAAGGGTGTTTTATAAGACTTTAACACTTCAACATTATTTCAGTCATATCACAACAGCAGCTCATATATTCATATATTCCTCTGATTTCTCTTACTACATCAATTAATAAGGAACTACTTTGCTAAACTTACCTCAAAACTGATCTCATCAAAGTAGAGTCTATCACACATATCATAGTCAGTGCTCACTGTCTCTGGGTTGTAGTTAACCATGATAGTATTTCTGTTCATCTAGAGATACAACAAAATTCACCTAAACCTTTACTTGATGATAGCATTATAGCAGTGTCAAAATAGGAACCATTTTCAGCAGAGAAATCAAGTGAATCAAAAACAGAAATAGAGGATAGAAGAAAACATTGTAAGAACAAGGAGAAAGGTCTGGTTACCTGCATTTTTTCGTTTTTCAAAAGACTTCTACTTAAATGTCCTTGAAACTCAGGATTGTTTGGTAGTGATAGTCATATACCCAGCTAACCCAAGTTTCTTTGATTTTTATGGTGTTTTATCCTACTTCCAACAGTTTTTCAGTCATGGCACAGTAACTGCTCACTTACTTAAAATGTTTCCTTGGAATAGTCAGTACTATGCTTGAGCATTGCATTGCATTGCATTGCTCAAGGACATTTGTACAAAAACTCAGCTTCTCCAATGAGAAACAAACCAAATGCTCCCTGATTACCATTGCACCATTTCAACCTTTTACTACACTATCCTGACCTTTATTGACCTTACGGAAAAGGCCTCTTAAAAACATTGCAGAAAAAAGGAGAAAATGCTGGTAACCAACAATTTCTCCTTTTCCTGTACTGTATTCTACCTTTCCATACATAAATTCTAATTTTTGAATCATTTATTTTGTTGTCTGCAAGTATTTTTGAACTGGACAGGTCTAAAACTTTGTTGTTGGGTAAAGAATTAACTTGTTACCAAACAGCTAAATTTTAGATTTGTCCAAATTGAAAGCATTTGCAGACAACCAAAGAAATGGGACTCAAAAATTGTAATTTGTTTTGTGAAGGGTAGAAAACATTGTGGGAAAAGGAGAAAATGCTGGATACCAGGATTTTCTCCTTTTCCCATAATGAATTCTAAAGGCTTCTTTCTTGGGGTCATCAAAAGTAGGCATTGTGTGGTAATGGGATAAGCAAATGTCAATGCAGGACCTATATGACTCAGACAAAGCAGACTTGTGAAAACAGGATATAGAGAAAAATGACAAGAACAGATTTCTTTTACTTTACTATTCTATCATTCAAACTTCATTCAATTTGTAAATAGCAACTGCTTCCAGTAAGGAGAACCCTAATTATATTTATCTGGAAGAGGGTTAACCCTTTTCCGAACGAAAATTTTTACACTCTCGGCAATTTAACCCTTTACTCCATAAGGCATTTCTATGGTATCTCTATCTGACCCTAAATAACAGCAAAGATGAAGACGTTTCTTATGTGTATATGACACCTTTGACAGTGTAGAAAATATTGTGGCAAAAGGTGAAATTGCTCGTCACGAGCAATTTCACCTATTGCCACAATGTTATCCAAAGGCTCCTACAAGCAATGCATAGAAATGAGTATCTATGGAGTAACGGATTAAGACATTCTGCGGGCCACAACTTCAAAATCAGTACCAATGAGCCTTATTTCTCTGATAAGATAGAAAACTGCGGGAAAAGGAGAAAATGCTGGTTACCAGCATTTTCTCCTATTCCCACATTGTTTTCAAAAGACTTCTTCCTCAGGGTCTTTAAAGCAAGGGATTGTGTGGTAAGGGGTTAAGAAAAAAGAGAGCATGTAATTACCTTTCTAAGCTCACGAATACAGTTTACAGCACACCAGTCGAACTCCACACTACTTCCTATCCTGTACACCCCACTTCCAATTACCATAACATAACCGCCTGGAAAGTCAAGGTCGTGTGATGACCCGTTGTAAGTCAAGTACAAGTAGTTGGTTTGGGCTGGCCATTCAGCAGCTACAGTGTCTATACGTTTTACATACGGAATGATCCCATGTTCCCTACGGATCTTTCTCACCAGAAAGTTGGTGCTGAAAGTACAGGATTCAATGAATGAATAAATGAATAGCGTTTTAAGGCCCGTCGACAACTTAGGTCATATTGGGCGCACTAACTTAGTAAACAATAATGCAAGGTGAAAATGACATACATGTGCAACAACAAAAGACAAACATGATAAATGAGGAATGGACAAAACATAAAATAATGCCCCTTTTGTCGCCTTTTACGACATGTATACCGTCACGTTTCTTCCGCCAGATGAAATGGCAGATACGATGATCAGAGGACTGCAGTGGTTTATTCTTATACCACTGATTAAACCACACGGGGTCCCACAGGCCAATTGATTCCCGTTTCAAACCCTATTTACGCCGAGAAAAAAATATACGATTTGGAACAAGAACTACCCAGTCTGCTGCAATCCTACGAATTATGAGGAAAGCAGTTGTTTGTCTCTAATTTTAGTTGCCTTCGACGACATGCCATAGAGAAAGGACAAGGTCCTATTCTATACAGTAAAAAAAAAACCTGGGACCCCACGGGGATATAGGATTAAAAAATCTACCATTTGCACAGATACCTCTAATTAATCCTTTCAGTTGACAAGTATGACTTTTCCCTTTTCCAAATTTTGCTTGATTTTCACAAAGATGAGGAGAAGGCCTGTATTTTCTCCTTTTCTCACCATGTTTTCTATCCTGTCTAAGAATTTCATTTCATGTCCACAAGTTTCAGAATATTTAACAGTAGATGCTTTCAGATGGGAAAGGGTTTCAGTAATACTGGGTCATATCAGTCAAAGCCCTGTACAAAGCCATCAACATTTGTACCACCCTGAGGAAAGATGCATTTGAAAACATGTAGCGAATTAAGCATTTCTCCTGTTACTAAATGTTTTCAGAAGTTAATAATATCTGTTTCCTTCAAAACCCTTGAAACTAATGCTTTACACAAGCTGTAGTTACGAGGTTTTTGAAGTAAAAAACCAACGATAAGCTATCTGCTGCAAAAAAAAAAGAGTCATCTGTAAAAAGTAGTTAATTAATATGGCAGGAAGTTTCCAGCATTAGGTTTATCAATCAATCAAAAAAAGAAAATGCATCTACCTACCTTTTCACCCAGTTGGCAATCTGTACATCTGAAAAACCCAGTTGTTTGGCTGTCTTCAGCATGTCATATGGTATCTCTTTGGCCTTTAAAAAAAAACAGCATCTGATTCCATTTCACACAAAAAAAAATCACAAAGCAACAATTTTTTTATCTTCAATGATCAATGTTCACCAACTACTATAACAAGAATTGTAATCAGACAACACAGTTTGCCTGAACAGATTTATCATTTGGGATAGCAGTGCCTTAACCCTTTATCAAACAACAAAATTTTAGACTGAAATTGAAAATTGTTTCTAGCAGGGTAGAAAATATTGTGAGAAAAGGAGAAAATGCTGGTTATCAGCATTTCCTCCTTTTCCTACTTTTTTAAAAGGCTTCTCTACAGGCTTTCCACCTAGGACAAAAGACCCAGAACCAACTTTTATGCCAGGGCCAGTGCAATAGCCTGACCTTGACCTTGTTGTAACAGGCATGGGCAGAGGTAAAACTGAATGAAACCAGACCTATATCCACCATCATACTAAATCTGAACCAAATTAATCATTCAGTCTGGAAAATAGCACTTTTGACCTTGACTTTACCAGTAAAATCCTGGGTACTGCTATGGCTAAGGTATTGCTCAATGAAACTTTGGACTTGTTTCTGTCATCAAACCAAAAATGGACCAAATCCATTAATTAGTTTGAAAAACATGAGCTCTTAAATACATTAAACATAAAACTTTGATGTGTGTTTATCCTTGATAGCTGTGAAATCTTGCCAGTAGATAAGAAGTTATTGTGTGAAGGCCTTTAACAACTGAAAACAATTACAGCTAAAATAATTAGTGTAAAAATAGTATCTTACTTTGCCCTGAAAAGTCTGCAGCTTCTTGCACAACTCTGTAATGTTTCTAAACTTATGTAGAAACCACCTGTCAATCTTGGTCAGCTCATACAGTTTCTCAATGCTGTAATCTTTCAGCAAAGCTGCAGCCAGCACTAATATTCTTTTATCTGTCGGCTCTTTCAGTTCCTGGAAATGATGTTTCCAGCTTAATTCTTTACCAAACCTTAAAATTTCAGACTTGTCCAAATTGAATGCATTTGTAGACAATAAAATAAACACAAGCTAAAAATTGAAAACTTGAATTTTGAAGAGCGGAAAACATTGTGGAAAAAGGAGTAAATGCTGATTACCAGTGTTTTCAAAAGTTGTCTTCCTAGGGTTGTTAACACCAGGGATTGTTTGGTTGATGATTAAAGTAGATCAGCTTGAGAAGGGAGATAATTTTTCAAAACTGAGTGGAAAATATTACAAAATTGCATTGGCCATGCCTACAGTTTTCGAGTGTAAGTCATACAAAACTCATATTCTATGACTGCAAAACTGGGGAGCTGGGTTTTCTGTGACGGTAAACCTATGGGTATGTCCACAGATGGACAGGCAGGTTGATTCCAATTTATCAGTTACAACATTCCTTTGTGGGGATAATTTAATCCTTCTCCACACAATTCTGAGTTTAAACAGCCTGAGGAAGAAGTTTAAAAAAATAATGGAGAAAATGGGGGCAATGTTTTCAACCTATCCCACAATATGAGTGAAATTCAATTTGTCAACTGAATGTGCTCTTGAATTGGCAAATCTACAGTTTTCTTGTCCAGGAAAAGCAATTTCATAAAGGTGAGTTTCTATCCAGACAGAAAATTCTTCATGCATTGTATTGTATAAATTGCCACTCACAGTTTCACAGACTTTGTTTCCATTGGGGTCAAACCCCAGCACACTTTCATCCATCATTCTTAAAGCTTTCTGGAAGGCTTCCTCAAATCTTCTACCAATTGCCATCACTTCACCTACACTCTTCATGGAACTGCCAATCTGTAAAACCAATAAATAAGTCTTTATTCTGTAAATAAATAACTTTATCCTGACACATGCATTTTGACCCAGTAAGAGGGTGTCATATACAGAGCTTCAGATGAGAGGGAGTGATAGTTTATGTAATACATTATTTCTCTTCGAAATCCTATGTTGTGGGTACTCATTAGAATCGTCTCATCGAGATGATTCTAATGAGTGCCCACAACATAGGATTTAGTGGAGAATTATTAATATTTTCAATTTTGAAACCAATATTACTCCCTCTATCTACAGCTCTGCATATATTAATTCAATTACTCCTAAGTTGGCCAAGGCCCAATGAACCATAGAAGCATACATCTACAATATAGGACTTGAAATTTCTACGTGATTTGCTCATGGCTCATCCAATAAAAAAAATCCAACACCTTTAAGATAGTTTTTCTCAACCAAATATGCCAACCATTTAATCTCTATTTCTACATTACAAAATAAGCATGTTCAATGTCATACATGTTAGTCAGCTTGGTAATTAGAGATACACTGTCTAAGATATCAAGTCTCATAACCAAACATGGGACAATCCAAAGAATTACTTAATTTTTACCAGATAACAAAATTTCAGAATTGTCTAAACCTAAAGCATCTGTGGACAACAAGACATCAGGGCAATGATGAAGGTATCTGTCTCTGATAGGGTAAAAGACATTGTCGGAAAAGAAGAAAATACTGCTCACTAGCATTTTCTTCTTTTCCTACCACGTTTTTCAAAACCTTCTCTGTTAGGGTTTTTTGAACTTGGGATCATGTAGTAAAGGCTTAAAACCATAAGGTATTATTGCAACATTATTCCTATGCAGCTAAAATTCGGAAAAGAAAAATAAGTCGAAAAATTATAAAACTTTGAAAAATAAACAGTGACAATCTTACCTTTGATGAGACTCTAGAAAACTTTTTCAGATCCCATCTTGGAATTTTCACAACACAGTAATCCAAACTTGGTTCAAAACAGGCTGTTGTTGAATTTGTCACATTGTTTTTCAGTTCTGGTAGAGGAATGTTGAGGGACAATTTGGCAGCAACATAGGCTAAAGGATAACCTGTAGCTTTACTGGCTAGCGCTGAACTTCTTGACAGTCGTGCATTCACTTCAATGATGAAATACTGCAAAGATAATAAATCCCCTATGTATAAGTCCATCAAAGTGACCAAAAAAGTCTGAATGCAAATATGTGAAAACTTACCCAAATGTTCTTAAAACGAAAGTCCAAAAGCTATGCTGTAGGCAAAATCCTACTGTACTTAAAGGATTAAATATTCATTCTATTTAGTACCTCTTGAGATTCTGGGTTGAGAGCATACTGTATGTTACACTCTCCAACTATCTTCAAATGACGAATCACTTTGATGGCTGTACTTCTGAGTAGATTGTATTCCACATTGGTAAGGGTTTGACTTGGGGCTACCACAATCGATTCTCCAGTGTGAATCCCTAATGGGTCAACATTTTCCATGTTACAGACCTGTAAATAGAAATTATACCGTGTGAAAACTGAATAAACACAATAATTTTTTTTATGTCCTGAAACTTTGAACCAGATGACAAAGTTGCCACAGTTACCTGGATAGTAGACAACACTTGGTACCTTAGCTAGAAGAGAAAACCTTCTAGGAAAAGAAGATAATATTAGTCACCAATTTCTTACTCCTTTTCACACATTATTTCAAAAGCTTTCTTATGACAGTTAAAAAAAACAAAACAAAAATGTTTATCATTGAACACCAGGCTCAAAGCTTCTAAAAACTTAAATTATGGTAAATTCTGGTGAGCAGGTAATTTCAAGGTTATATATATGTACGTCATATAGGATTTTGTTAAACCTTAACTCTTTAACACACAATCCCGACTTTTAATGACCCTGAGTAAGACGGCTATAGAAAACACTGAGAGAAAAGGAGAAAATGCTGGTTACCAGCATTTTCTCCTTTTCCCACAATGTTTTCTACCCTTCCCAAAACAAATTTTAAGTTTTGAGACACATTTATTTAGCCCTCTGCAAATGCTTTCAATTTTGACAAGTCTACAATTTTGTTGTTTGGTAAAGAGTTAAAGCACCTTTCCCAATTGAAATTGCCTTTGCATTCACACAGCATGCAGTCTGAAATTTTATCTACACTATGTGCTTTGCTGTTATTTAAACTCCGGATAAGAGCAACCTTGCAATTATTGGGTTTTTATTTTCATGCTGAAACTGTATGTTTGTTTATCAGCACTCTAAGGGATAACTTCTAACTTCTTATCTTTCTTATTACCAACCTTTTCCTGCTAAGGAAATAAAACTTTCAATAAAACCAGTAGTAAAAATCTGAATTTATATCAAAACCCAATATAAAACTTATTTCTTGGAGAAAATATATCCTTATCAGACACTATAGATCCAAGATCAGACTGAACATTCTGTACAGTATGATCTTGATCTACACCATCCGCAAAAGGTCAGTGATTATACTATACTGGATTATTCCACAAACAGACAAAAACATATAGCTTATATTTTTATAAGGTGACACTTTTACTACCTTGAAATAGAGCTAGCTATTGTAGCAACATGGTAGAGCATTCACCTTAGGATCTAGAGGTCATGGCTTTAATGCTCACATTGGGAGGTAAATTAGTCTGGCCCGTTACATGATAACACAACTTACTGTAATACAATTATCATATGCATCTCTCATCACTTCATATTCCACCTCCTTCCAGCCCTTCAATGATTTATCAACCAGTACTTGACTGGTGTGAGCAAACGCTGCAGTTGTCAAGCTGATTAATTCCTCTTCATTTGCAGCAAACCCTGACCCCAGCCCTCCGAGGGCAAAAGCTGCCCTTATCAACACTGGATATCCAAGTCTCTCTGCAGCTTGCAATGCCTGAAAACGTGTTATGAGATTTGTTTCATGAGATTTATTTCTGTCCAAAACAAAAAGCAGCAACCTTCTTTGAAAATATTGATAAACAATGTAGATTAACTCTTTCTCAAATAACTAAATCTTAGACTTGTCCATATTGAAAGGATTTGAAGATACGTATAAAATTGTCTTCTTCAATCCAATATCAACTCAATTCATTCTTCAATTCAATGTCAATCTCTACACGCTTGCAGCTTTGTGCGTAACTTATTTACCTACTTTTGGGCACTCCAAACCCCCATACTTTGATTTGTATGTTTGTATTGCAATTTAATACCGTTTTAACAATTCAGATCATATCATGGTGGTCAGTGCACCTACCCATATGTTTCCAAGCTTTCTCACACCAGTACTAACATAACTTTCTTTTCAACTCACTGCCTACTTTTCTCACAAACATCAAAGGTGAGAGGTGATAAACTGCTGAAGAGAAAGTTTGCTTCAACCCAGTAATCTAACTTGTAACCACCAGGTCATGAGTCAGATACACTAACCACTGAGCAGCTCAGGCAGGCCCATAATATGATGTTCATTTAATGTGCAAACTAAGATTAGTTGATAAAATTTACAGTTTCACATCAAAGTCCCTGATACAACTATGAAACAAACTAGGAAACCCTTCTCTGACCTGCTCTACACTGTAGGCAGCTTCACTAGGTGCCACATGTTCCCCAATTTCTGCCATCTTCTCCGCAAACACTTTCCTGTCTTCTGTCCACTCTATGGATTGAACCTGGGTCCCCAGGACTCGAACATTGTACTCATCTAACACACCAGCATTGGTCAACTCTATCCCACAGTTCAAGGCTGTCTGTCCACCAAATGTCAGTAAAATTCCGTCTGGTCTCTCACTCTTAATGACCTTTCAAAATCAATTTGACCTTTGCCAAGACAAATTTAGACCCTTTCATATAAGCAGTACTATGTACTAATTACATTAACAACTTATTACATTGGCTCAAGAGATAGAATATGGATGTCAAAGGGTTTACAATTTATTTCATGCTTTCCTGTGGGATATCGAGAAATAGCAGTGAAAATATTTTTCGATCTTGCACTGGTACCACCAGTGAAAATACCGATTTTGACGTTCTTGTTGCCTAGGCAAATTGCGCGTGCCTAAGAACCAGATGGGAAATATGACGTCATATACCTTACATTTCTCGCACTTGACGTAACGTTGCTATGCAGGAGGGGTACGCCATGGGGAATAAGGGAAAAGAACTGTACTGAATTTTGATAAAGCTCCTCCCAGAAAGGGTTAAAAGCATAAAATAAATAGAATATTTGTTTTTTTCGGTGAAAGATCGAAATATATTTCATCTCGTGAACACCATCCGTAATATTTTCACTCGTGGCTGCGTTTCAAAAAACAAATATCCTCTATATATCAAGCCAAGCTCTGGCAAAAAGGGGCTAATGTATCTCCGTGATGCATCATACTATTTGGGTTGTTACATAGTTATGGATGCTCTTAGTCCATTTTGTGGTAACTTGGTCCCAGTAATACAGAAAGTTGGCCTAAAGCGAAAAGTATCAACTCAGGTCAGCCTTCCCTGACTGCCAAGGCTGACCGGAAATGAAACTTTTCCCAGGTGCATTAAGCCCCCCTTTCACACAGCATGGCTCATATACATCTTGAATGATGAGGTATGTCAATAGGAAAGCTGAAAGCTTTATGGTAAATGGTGAACATAATGTTTACTGGCATTTCCTCTTATTCTCATAACATCTTCTAAAGCCTTCTACCTCAAGGTCATACAACATGGATTTTTCCTTAACTCTTTACCACACAATCCCGACTTTTAACAACCCTGTAAAAGAAGCCTTCTGAAAACATCGTGGGAAAAGAAGAAAATGCTGGAAACCAGCATTTTCTTCTTTACCCACAATGTTTTCTACTCTTCCCAAAACAAATTTTAAGCCTTCCGTCATCTCTGTTTTG
The DNA here is from genome assembly GCA_943736015.1 of Tridacna crocea. NCBI lineage: Eukaryota > Metazoa > Mollusca > Bivalvia > Cardiida > Cardiidae > Tridacna > Tridacna crocea. Next base: position 10,748,565 of record OX031072.1, on the reverse strand, counting down.
TTGTTTGCACATGCTCTAAATTTGGACCAGTCTAAAATTTTGTCGTTTGGTAAAGAGTTAAAAGGGTTAACTTTTTACCAAACTATCTTGGGTTATTACAATCTTCGCTAAGAAAGCTTTTGAAATCGTTCCATGAAAAAAGGAACTGATATTTCCTCTTTTTCCCAGTGTTTCATCATTTAACCCTTTCCCAAACAACGAATTTTGGACTCTTCCAAACCAAAAGAGTTTGCAGATGACAATTTTAGATTTGGAGAAATGGCAGAAAGTTCTCAAAAAGGGTAGAAAACACTGTGGGAAAAGGAGAAACTGCTTGTTACGAGCAATTTCTCCTTTTCCCACAGTGTTTTCGAAAGACTTTTACTGCAGACACATAAAAACCAGGGCTTGTTTGGGAAAGGATTAATGGTATCATTCCAGTCATTTAAGGCAAATTGTTTTTTGTCATCTGCAAACTGTTTCATTTGGGATGAATATGAAAAATTGTCTGGTAGAGAAAGAAAGATTTTCTTATCTTATACACGTTTGATATCACATTTGTGTAAAGTCATTTTTGACGTCATTTTGTGTGCATTTCATGCAAGTGAATGGCTCTCATGGAAAATACCGTGGGAGTATTTATGAATGTTTTTGCATCATCTGATCTTTATTTTGTGAAATATCATGTGATAAAAAGAATCTGACATTTGTGGGCGTTTGAGATAAGATTTTATTAAACTTGTCAAGGAAAATGTTATTAAGCTCACCAAAGGCTCGCTTAATAACATTTCCCTAGACTCGTTTAATAAAATCTTATCTCAATAGCCCACTCATGTCAGATCCTATATGTCCCACTTACCTGCTGTACATAGTGTAAGTTTATTGGTAAAAAGTATGTCTTCTCCGCCATTCCTTTAGATGTCTGTACTGTGGCTATATTAGGATTGATCAAAACTGTCTGTACCCCTTCCTCCTTTAGTGCTTTGATTGCCTGCAAAGAAAATGATAAACCTTTTCATAATCCTTTCTTTCAACAACTCTGGAGAAAAGGATTTCTGTAATACAGGCTTAAGGTATTCTTTCTCATTTCAACTGTTTTTGAAAGCCCTCTCCCTTAGTATCTTTTTAACACAGAATCCTTTGTGAAAATGTTCAGTGACATGCCAAATGAAAATCATTACTGACTATCATTTTTTTGGCATTAGATGTGCTGCACATAAGTATTTTATTCAAAGTCATGACAGCCTGTGCACCTATCTATCCACCTATCTGTATGTTTCTAAGGTTCTTTACTAGTCAAAAGTGCAATACTTTTTTCTGTATTCTATCTGATCTCCTGCATGAATCAAGTCTAAAAAGTCTACTGTACAAGCAGAAATTTTTGTGACGTGGAAATTTTTGAAATTTTGCCATTGGAAAAAAATCACAAACTTTTCTGTTCGGTTACCAGCATTGCCTTGATCTTTGATGCTTTCAAAAGCCCTTATCCTCATGTTATTTACCCTTTAATGACGAAAATTTGGGGTTGTCTGAATGGAATAAATGTTGCTTAAAAGGGAATAGTCATCTACCAAAGGGTGGAAAAACACTGTGAGAAATGGAGAAAATGCTGGTCTTCAGCATTTTCTCCTTTTCCCAAATTTTATTTTAAAAGCCGTATGTTGATGAGATATGTTGAAACTTGGGATTGCATAGCATAGGGTTCAACTCTAGATCTTCAGAATTAAGTGGTAGACTGTACTGTACCTGTGACCCAGAATAATCAAACTCTCCTGCCTGGCCAATGGACAGACCCCCTGATCCAAGGATAAGAACTTTTCTCGGTTTTTCTGTCACTATACTTGAGACCTGGACAGGACTTTTCAAGGCAGATTGGAGTCTCTCCTTAACTGTTAAGCTGAAATCAACAAATAATTAACTCTTTTACCAAACAACAGAAATTTAGACAGGTTCAAATTGAAAAGATTTGCAGATGGCAAATTAAATGTAATGATGACTAACTGTTTTGGATATGGAAAAAACATTGTGGGGAGAAAAGGAGATATTGCTGGTTACCAGTCTCACATTGTTTTTAAAAGCATTCTGCTACAGGGCCTTTTAAAACTTGAAATTGTGTGGTAATTGGTTAACCTTTTACCATAGAACTAAATGTTAGCCTTCTCCAAATTGAAAGCATTTGTAGACAAAAATTTCAATGTGGTTAAAATGGTGCAGTCTTTATTTGATGCGCTAGAAAACATTGTGGAAAAAGGAGAAAATGGTGGTTACCAACATTTTCTCCTTTTCCAACCATGTTTTGAAAAGGCCTCTTTTAAAGTAACATTGTGAAAAAAAGAAAAACTGAAAACCAGGCTAGCTTTTTTTTTTCCCCAACAAAGTTTTCTACCCTTTCAAATTAAGATAAATCCCTTCATTTTATCTGTGTTCAATTTATTGCCTGCAAATTCTTTCAAAATGGACAAGTCTAAAATTTTGCAGACTGACAAGGAGCAGCATAAAGCTAGATTTTAAACCCTTTTCCTTTTCTGGTCCTAAAATGATATTTGATATTTCTTGGGTTTTTTTCTTTATCATAATTATGGCAATTTCACATTAAAATGACCACTGCACAATCCCAAGTTTTAACGTTCCTGAGGAAAAACCCTTTTGAAAACATCGTGTTAAAAGGAGAACATTAACTCTCTTTCCTACATTTTCTTCCTTAACATAGACAATTCTCATAATCTGAAGGGCAAAGAATTTGTCACCTGCGAGTACTTGCAATCTAGCCACGTCTTAATTTTTTTATACTAAAGACTTAACCCATTACCACACAATCCCTACTTGTGACGCCCCTGAGAAAGAAGCCTTTTGAAAACATGGTGGGAAAAGGAGAAAATGCTGGTAACCAGCATTTTCTCCTTTTCCCACAATGTTTTCTACCCTTCACAAAACAAATTTCAATTTTCAGTCGGTTTTATTTGTCGTCTGCAGATGCTTTTGATTTGGGCAAGCGTAAAATATTGTCGTTTGGTAATGAGTTAAGTTGTACTGGTAAATCTACATACTTTTCAACTGTAATTCTAGTTATAAAGGTTTACCTACCTATAGTCTGACTGTTTGTGATCTCTTACTTGATCCAAAAATACATCAAATAGATGTTCCAAGTCTTGTGGTCCTCCCATATGTTCTGGATGGAACTGAACACTGAAAAGATGTTAACATAGGTTCTCATACGTAGTTCTACTATTCACAAAACGATCCTGTGCTTCTCTACCCTCGAAAAGAAGCCCTGCTGTCTGATCTTTGTCCACAAAAAATATATGTCTAGCAACTGGTGTTTCTCCAGTTTGCAACATCAATTAAGACATTATCAGTGCTAGGCTAGGGCTCTAAAGTGTCTTATTTTAAGAAAAAAATTGAGGATCTTAAGGACCAGAAACAGGAACATAGTATAATAACTACTGTAACTACATCACTGAGCCCTGCAGGACTCTCTAATGCTATTTATGCTGCCTATAGAAGTAAAACATTTGATTTATTACCAAACAAACAATGGACAGATGTAAGGATCCAGAGGGATAATCCTTTTGTAAATATGATAGGAACAACAGGATTTGTTTCTTGCTTGTGATACCCACTTTAATCCGTTACCATACAGCAAAATTTTAGACTTATTCAAAATGAAGGCATTTTCAAATGACAATTTCAAAGTGGCTCAGGTGGTGCAATTTTGCTTTGATAAGGTAGGAAACTTTGTCGAAAATTTGAGACCTATCCACATTGAAAGCATTTGCAGATGACTATTTCAAAGTGGCTCAAGCGGTGCAATTTTGCTTTGATAGGGTAGAAAACTTTGTGGAAAACTTTAGACCTATTCAAAATGAAAGCATTTGCAGATGACAATTTCAAGGTGGTTCAAGTGGTGCAAATTTGCTTTGATAGGGTAGAAAATTATGTGGAATGGGGAGAAAATGCTAGTTACCAGCATTTTCTCCTTTTCCCACAATGTTTTCAAAAGGTTTCTCCCTAAGGGGCGTTTAAGTCGTCATTGTGTGGTGAAGGGTTAATCTTTTATTAAACAATCCAAAAGTTTACAACTATGAGGAAAATAAGCTTCTAAAAAAATTGTAGGAAAAGGAAAAAAATGTTGGTAACCCATTCACAGAGAGCCCTGCTGTCTGACCTTTTGTCCACAAAAAGTGCATGTCATTGTGAGAGTCATATTTGATTAATTGTCTGAAAACTTTCAAACAGACAAATCTAAACTTATGTCTTTGAGGACAGAATTAACCCCTTACCACACAATCCCGACTTTTAACAACCCTGAGAAAGAAGCCTTCTAAAAACATTGTGGGAGAAGAAAAAACAAGAGCCGTCAGAGACGGGTTATGCTCCCCGAACAAGTGCTTGTCATAAAATATAAGAAATTGATATAAATTCACTTCTTTTATCCTAGAAGAACCTGTTCATGCCCCCGAAAATTTGGAGTGAAAAGGCAATTACTATCTAGAGATAGCCAAATAACAAACTTGTAGAGGACAATAAGCCCAATAAGCCCCCTTTAAGCCCCCTTTTCCCATAGGACAATATTGGATCATTGCAATAAATACAACTGGTGTGTGGTTTGTGGCATTTTTTAATAATAATTCAAAATTTGAAATTTCATAAAATTTTGAGCAGTCATCTATTAAATATTACATAAAAGAATTTTTTACATGAAGCCCCCTTTTTCCGAGACGCAGCCTGAAATTGAGAAAAAGGAAGAGAGGTACTTGGGCGACGTTTCAACAAGTTCAGATTTGAAATTTCACAAAGTTTTGAGCACTGATAAAGGAGAACCTAGTGAAAAACAATTTTTTCCATGAAGTCCCCTTTTTCTGTGATGCAGCCTTAATTTGAGAAACCAAGAAAGACGTATTTGCGCATTAATAATTCATAGATTGCAAAAACAAAGGGCACATGTTGAAACTTGTAAAACAAGATATAACCATGAAATGTTGACAAAAAGTGAACAAGATATTAGTAAAAATTGCAATTTTGCATTAGGGCCCCTTTTTCATTTTACAAGAAACCCCCTTTTTCAATGACAGAGGGTCAACTTGAAAAACACATAGATAAAAAAACAAGAGCACATGGTGAGACTTTGAAAAAACAATATAACCATGAAGTGTAATGAAATTTTGACCAAAACTGAATGAAATATTAGTAAAAATTGGAATTTCGCAAGAAACCCCCTTTTTCCATGACAGAACGTCAACTTAAAAAAACGCCAAGATTAAAAATAGCAAGGGCACATGCTAAAACTTTCCATAAACAATATAACCATGAAGTCCCATGATATTCTGACAAAAACTGAATGAGATATTGGCAAAAATTGCAATTTTGCATTAAGCCCCTTTTTTCCATGACACGGGGTCAAATTAAAAAATCCGGGAAAGATGCGTCGGCGCCTTACTTCAAAAAAATCATATATGAAGTTTTATCCAATTTGGTCCAGGAGTTGTGGAGAAATCGCTTCGGATGGACGGACAGACGGACGGACGGACGGACAGATGAAGCGGCGACTATATGCTCGCCCTTCGGGGAGCATAAAAATATCTGGGGGCCCATAGTTACCCACCATTCTATGTATTGCATTCTTCAAAAGTCTGCTTCTAAACATATAAAGTATGTGTAATGCAATTTCTGACTGACTAAACCATTTTGTGTAATTGTGTTATTTTACAAGTAAGAAAATTCCAGAGGACTTGTCTAATTTCTACTACTGGGTAGATAAAGCTACTTAACCCTTTCCCAAACAAGCCCTGGTTTTTACATATCTGCAGTACAAGTCTTTTAAAAACACTGTGGAAAAGGAGAAATTGCTCATAACGAGCAATTTCTCCTTTTCCCACAGTGTTTTCTACCCGTCAGAAGAGCTTTCTACCATTTTCAACAAATTTAAAATTGTTGTCTCCAAACTCTTTCAGTCTAGAAGAGTCTGAAATTTGTCGTCTTGGAACGAGTTAAATTGGTTGGTGAATATGCACTCCAAAACCTGTCATGTCTCACCTGAAAATTGGTTTTGTCTCATGAACTATCCCCTCATTTGTTCCATCATTAGCATTTGTGAAGAGAGGTGACCAGAGATTGGGCAGGTTGGAGGCATTTGCTGCATATCCATGGTTCTGTGTAGTTATATAACATCTTATTGAACCATTAAAGACACATGGCTGATTGTGACCTCTGTTTCCATATCTGCAATGTAAATTTGAGCCACACTCTGAAAATTAGTAGTGGTGTTTAATACCAATTTAATAGCAAATGTCATATAAAGGAGGTCAATGCACCTAGGCATGTGTTTCCTGGCTTTCTTACAGTAGTACAGACCCTATTCATCAGCAAAACAGAATTGATTCAGGTCAGCCTGCATGGGCTAAGTTGAAAGTCTTTGCCATTGGTCAATTTTCTGCATGTCAAAGGATCTGTCTATCTCATGATTCATTCTGTTGGTTTACAAAATGGATTTTATTAATCCATAATTACATAATGACTGTGCTAGGTAGAGTCCACGACAGAGATACATTAAACCCCCTTTTGCACAAGTGAGGCTCATTTATAATTGGCAATGTAGTCACCAAATTCTAGCCGTAAGTTTACACAAGTAATTCAGTTAAAAAATCCCCAGGAGAATAAGCCAGGATCAAACCACATGATCTCCTGGTTGCCAACCAAATAGCTCAACATTTGAGGTAAATTTACCCCTAATCTTGTATCTAACACTGTCAAGGTATAATCCTCAACCACATAACAGCTTGTATTATCACCATGCAAAAGATTTGTAAAAACATTGTAAGATTAGAGAAAAAGCTAGTAAGTATCATTTTATTTTCCTTTTCCAACCTTGATTTTTCTCCTTTCCCAAATTTTTTCCTACCCTATCAAAGAAGATTGAATAATTTCATAAACAATTTATTGTCTGTGAAAAAAAAAATGAACACTTTTGTCAATAAAATTTTGGCATCTGGTAAAGAAGATGTGAATGGATGACAATTTACCTTAGACTTCAATAACTGGATATGACTATGAATCAGTAGGAAATATCATGGTAGAGGAAAATGCTAGCTACCAGCATTTTCTCATTTTACCAGTATATTTTCAAAAGCTGTCCGCCTTTAGGTTATTAATACATAGAAATTGTTTTGACAAAAGGATAACAAAAACTGTACTTCATTTTGTAAGTTGTAGCTCCTATAGCTAAAGAGAGCAACTGATGACCAAGACATATCCCAAATATAGGTTTTGTGTTGTCTGAGTTGATGAGTGACCGTATGTTCTCTATTGTCTGAGCGCACAGCTCTGGATCACCCGGGCCGTTACTGAGAAACAAACCATCATAGCCTAGAGAAATGGAAAAAACAAAAGTACCAACATCGCTCACTTTTTGTGCTGTTTAACCCATTACCACACAATCCCTACTTTTGATGCCCCTGAGAAAGAAGTCTTTTGAAAACACTGTGGGAAAAGGAGAAAAATGCTGGTAACCAGCATTTTCTCCTTTTTCCACAGTGTTTTCTACCCTTTCCAGAACAAATTTCAATTTTTCAGTCACTTTTATTTTGTCGTCTGCAAATGCTTTCAATTTGAACCAGTCTAAAATTTTCTCGTGTGATAATGGGTTAACACTTAACTCTTAACCAAACAACAAAATTTTGGACTACTCCAAATTGAAAGCATTTGCAGACAAAATAAATGTGTATCAAATATTAATTTTCGACTTTGGGTGGGTAGAAAACACTGTGGGAAAAGGAGAACATGCAGGTTTTTTTTTCTCATTTTCACACAAAGTTTTCAAAAGGCTTCTATCTCAGGGTCACTAAAAGTCAAGATTGTGTCGTAAAGATTTAAACAACAGCAACACATGCAGTGCTAATGCTTGGCTGTAGTTGCTTGATTTTCAGTGAAAAAACAAAGTAAAAAAAATGGGACAAATGACTCAAAAATACTTAAATGGTTACCTGCTCTTGTTGCATATGGTCCCCTTTTAATCCTTTCCCGAACAATCCCTGGTTTTTACAGGTCTGGAATAGTAGCCTTTTGAAAACATTGTGGGAAAAGGAGAAAATGCTGGTAACCAGCATTTTCTCCTTTTCCCACAATGTTTTCTACCCTATCATAGACAGAATCATCTTTTCAGCAAGAGTTGAATTGTCGTCTGCAAATGCTTTCAATTTGGTCTAGTCCAAAAGTTTGTCGTTTGGGAAAGGGTTAATAATTGACAACTTGTCAAAATATGAGACCAATGCTCAGGGAAAACACTAAAATGCTTATTAACTAGCACATTCCCATTTTCCAACCATGTGTTCTATTCTTTCTATATAAATTCTGTCATTTCAGCCACTTTCAATTGATTGTAACTAAATGCTTTCATATGGTTGGTTGCTTGATTGGCATTTTACACTGTTTTCAACATTATTTCAATCATATCACTGCGACAGCTCACATACTGTAGTCACTGGGTTTTACCAGTACATGTACTTGGCTAGGGCTCTGAAGTGTCTTGCGCAAGGACACTCCCATGAAAATTCCAGAGGATCAAGTGCAGCTGCTTTCATATGGATGGGTCTAATTTTGTCATCTGGTATGAAATTAAGATAACCACTCCTATAGTCAAAGGCTCTCTTATTTAGAATTTGAAAAAAATACACAAAACATGTATGTGTAAAACACCAAGTTCTGTTCACTTTTCAGAATTTACACTAGGATGTCTACAGCAAGTCCCTTTGTGCAAACTTGTTTCTAAATCTAATATGTCACCTTTCAGATCTAGAGGATGATTCCATGGTACAACAGTCACTGCAGCACCTCGCTCACAGAGACATCGTATCTGGTTGTACTTGATCCCACAGTCAACTGCCAAAATCTTTATATCTTTAGTACTGTTGTATGTAATTGGCTCCTGAAATTATATTTGAACCATGTTTTATCCTACTATTAATGTATTAGTGATGTCATGGCTGGCAGCTTACTTATCATTGCTATAAGCTTAGTAATGTATTTTCTGTGTTTTATCTGGACTAGGCTGGTGTTCCTCTGTGTCTTGCCTATGGATACTTCCAGAAAAATTGTGTATGAAATTCTATTAACTCTTTCATAGACAATAAAATTTTAGACTTCAAAATTATCGGTAAAAGCAATAGCAGACAACAAAATGAAAGTGACTTTGAAATTGTTTTGGGAAGGGTAGAAAACATTGTAGGGAAAGGAAAAAATGGTGGTTACCAGCATTTTCTCCTTTTCCCACAATGTTACAAAGGCTTCTTTCACAGAGTTGTGAAAACCAGTGATAGTTTGGTATAGGATTAAAAGAGTTATCTCCCTTTGACTTTTTTTCCAATGAAGTGGGGGTTTGGTCACCTTGCTACAGTTCTGGCTCTATCCAATGACCAATCAGAATAAATCAGAAATGCTAGTGCAGAATTTCCCGTGGTTGGAAGAGCTTCCATTTAAATTTCACTATTGTGAAAACTAGAAACTGGCCCTGCAGTGCACTTATACACCATGCAAATATGATCTCTATATATAAAATAAACCTGCATAGAACATTTTGGCAAAATTGTGTTTTCAACCACTTCAACAACAAATCAAGAAATACAGGCCACATTTGATTTGGCGTCTACAGTTGCTAAAAAATAAATCCGGACAAGTCTAATATTCTATCATATACCAAAACACTACCAGATTATGGAATCAGTGATCAGTTACAGAAGCAAAAACTAATACCTTTAATGAAACTTCTTTAACAAGGTTAAGTTTGTTTGGGTTCATAAAGGGTACATCAATCTTGTCAGACTCAAAAATAACCTTCCCCAGCATTGTGCCTGTCTCCCGTATCTTCTTAGTCAAACTACGAGTATCTATACCTGAAAGAGAAAATTTGCAAATTTAATTTGAACCACTTTTTACTAAGTGTATTAACTATACAAGAGTGCCGTGATGGCCTTGTTTCGCTCCACTTGCTAATACGTAAAATCCCTACATGCCAAACAGTGTCTTCCCATTTGTCCCACATTCTGAAAAAACAATAAGGCACTTACCTGTATGGGCTAGGGCTGATATAAGGGTAAGTGGTGATATAGTCTGAATCAGAGTAATTTGGTAGGCAAGAGTTTTGCACAGTTTGGAACATGGAACAACTTAACCCTTTACCAAACGACTAAATTTTAGACTGGACCAAAATGAAACCACTTGCAGACGACACAATATACGTAACTCAAATTGAAATTTGTTTCCAGCAGGGTAGATAAAATTGTGGATAAAGGAGAAAATGCTGTTTACCAGCATTTTCTCCTTTTCCCACAATGTTTTCAAAAGCTTCCTCCTTCAGGGGTGTTAAAATTCTTCATTGTGTGGTAAAGGGTTAACCCTTTACTCCATAGATATTCATTTCTACGCACTGCTTGTAGGAGCCTTAAGAAAACATTGAGGCAAATGGTGAAATTGCTCGTGACAAGCAATTTCACCTTTTGCCACAATGTTTACTATGCTATCAAAAGGTGTCATATACACAAAAGAAACAGCTTCATCCTTGCTGTTACTTAGGGTCAATTAGTGATACCATAGAAATGCCTCATGGGGTAAAGGGTTAAAGAAGTATTCCTGTTCATGCAAACTTTTTTTCCATCCTTTAGAAAACACAGGGTAAATTACTAATGCCGTTCCCATCAATTATAAAGTAATAAGTTTATGCAAAGGTCTCCCGCTTTTTTTAAGGTTATTAACTGAATCTTAGTCTTTCTTGCATAGCTACATTTCTACCATTCTGTGGTAACTTTTTAAAAACATTTTGACCCCAGGGCTGTTGTTTGGCAGAGTTAACCAGGCCTCCAAGGGAATTTCGACTGAGCTGGTATTTAAACTCAAGCCTTCTGATTACCAGCCCTGCATTATGTCTCTTAAGGTATGGGGGCCTGCTATGCTTTTTTCCCTTAAATGTACATCAAAATATGGACTTATTGCTCATTAGGAGTGCTGTTTCCAAAAGTCTTGAAAGGACTTGATAACTGGTATTTGCATCATAGAAGATTAAATTACTGAAAGGCCATGATTTATAGATTGGTGACACTTTTCAAGGCATATACCGCATGTCTCACCCTAAAAAAAAAGATATCGCAAAAGATAAATATTCATCTATTTCGGCAGCCTGCCAGTCCACCTGTAGATCTATGCTTTCCTGACAGTTTTTCAAAAGAACTTCCTACAATATTTTGGAAGCTTCCCCAAATAAAAATTGTCGAAAGACTTTTGTAGTAAAAGCACAATAAATGTTTTCCTTTTGAGTAATGAATATCATCAATCCTTTGGAAAAAATTGCCAATTTTGAAGACCAACCCTGAGCTTCAAGCCCTTACAATACAAAGTGAGCAACCATGCTTATCAGAATTGGTTTTACCAAAGATTCCTGGTATTCCTTGCTCGGTCAGCCATGTGGACAGTGACTTAGCAGCATTCCAGTGGCTGTAATGTTCTGCAACATCACCAACAATTAGGGCTGCAGCATGTATCTTATCAGACTCAAACCATTTAATGAGGCCAAACCCATCAACTTCTTCCTCTGGTATGCCATAGTTTCCGATTAGGGGATAGGTTAGGATCAAGATCTGTTTTCTGTACGAGGGATCAGTAAGGGACTCTGTATATCCAACCATTCCTGTCTGGAAAACTGCAGAGAAAAATAGATAATCTCTAGAGCATCTTTCACAAATATAGTTGCCTCTGTATCAGTTCAGATCAAGATCATATTACACAAAACATCCTTTCTGATCTTTTATCCCGACTCCCTGCTCTGCTGGGATATACTAGACAGAAACAACATTGAAAATGTAATCTACTAATAATTCTTGTCTTATCTCTTGAATGAAAATATCTCTGGTTGGTTTATTAAACCTCTAATAGAGTTTTAATGAAGAATTTATAGCTTAAAGCCTTTAACCCTTTACCAAACAATCCTGACTTTTAACGATCCTAGAAAGAAGCCATTTGAAAACACTGTAGGGAAAAGACAAAAAGCTGGTTACCAGCATTATTACTTTTCCCTCAATGTTTTAATTCCTTCCCAATACAAAGTATAACTTTTCATTCATTTCTTTTTTTTGTTTGTTTCATCTGCAAATGCTGTCAATATATAGACTGTCTCTTCATATGGTCGCGGTACTTACGCTTACGCGACCAATATAAACTACAAAGAACAGAAGGCACTAATTATTATCATGAATTAACCCTTTACCAAACAATCCCTGGTTTTTACGGCCCTGAAAAAGAAGCCTTTTGAAAACAATGTGGGAAAAGGAGAAAATGCTGGTTTTCTACCCTACAGGAAACAAATCTTAATTTTTGACTTGTGTTTATTCTGTCATCTGCAAACTGCTTTGACTAAAATTTTGTTGTCTGGGAAAGGGTTATCTTATCATTTCATTCAGTTTGGTCAAGTAAGTCGTCATACAGCGGTTTTGAAAGGGAATCCCAGTCTCTTTCTGCGTCTGGACATGTGTACCCAAACAACAGCCATCTTTGATGATGACGTCATGTATTCGCAGTAAATGAAAAAAAATTGTGCAGTGTTGTGCCTAGGCCAAAATTTTGGGGGTACTTCAAGTTGAAGGGGACACTAGACAAATCTAGGGGACACATTTCATACTTCCATCTGACTCTTGTAATCATGGAAATCTTATGAGCCAATTTTTCTGAAATTTTCTGTCCTTTTTCTTACTTGTCCCAGAGGTCGAAGAAGCCGATGGTTTGGTATCTGTGCTGGTAGATGTTGACTGGTCACCATCAGAATCAGATGATGCGATCAATTCGGGGTTTTCAACAGTCCTCTGCAATCCAATTTCGTCTGCAACTACTCTATTTTTAACGTTCCCAACATAAAATCGGTCAACCGCATCTGGTGTTTCGCCATATTGTTTTATAGACAAGAGTAAGACTAGTTTAGATATCGGATATCCCTAAGCGACTTTATCTCAGTAAATTCCGCGGTCACAGTCTACGGTGTGTAGGTGCCCATTGTAATTAATGCAGTGTATGTAAATACCGAAATGGACTCCAGATAAGGAAAATTTGTCGGATTTTCGTGAGCGCGCCCGACATCCCGCAATGGCTTAAATTTTAAGGGACATTGTTAAAAAAATTGCGGGAATCCCACAATCCTGCGGCCTTGGCACAACACTGCTTGTGTATGGTAGCCTGAATGTATCATATTTACTTCAAGGCAGTTATGTGACTTATTTGTTTACAGTTTTGAGCAGCCGAACCGTATATCGGTTGGAATTCAATGGGATTTGTATTTTTTCAGAGGGAAAATGGGGTTTCTATGCAGTCTTCATGTAGGTGATAAAGGTACTGAATTAGTATATCTACATTGATATTTTAATTGTTTAGTTACTGATAAACGAAACATTGTTGGGTTTTTTTTTTATTAACAGATTGGCACAGTCTCCCGTGACGGTTTTGTATCCATAAACAACCAATAGGTGCCGCTAATCTTTGTTTATATAGGAAAATATGGTTAACATGAGGATAGGACGCCCGTAAGCATATGACGTTACAGTATACTAGCCTAAAATTTTGCCACTTAGTCATATTTTAAATAGTCGACAAATTCTGACATTTAGTTATGAGAGTTTATGAAAATAGTTTGGGAAAAGGAGACAAAGCATTTTCTCCACTTCCCCCCAATAGATCTTTTTGCATTATTTTCTTCCTTTGTGGACATCTGGTACTGAAAGGGAAAAAAGGCAAATAATCAGTGACTCACAGTCACTGACATAACACATACCCACTTCACCAGGAACGCTCTTTTTGGCACCAAATGAAAATCCCTCATACTTCGTTCCATCTTCCAACATCAACGTAGATTTTCGTAATATACTTTTCTCCATGTTGTTGTAAATCTAATCCACGCACGTGTTCTGTAGGAAATCTGGCCCTCAAAAAAAAAACTTTATTGTAATTATTTCAGCTCCTGAGTAATTCAGTTTATGAGATAAATGTACAGGGAGTCATATCATGTTAACAAAAACAGCTGTCGCACCACAAAATGTTGTTTAAATCGCTTTCTTTTTTCACAAAAAAAGTGGTCTGGCTTCTGATTGTTGTTGTAGAAATTGTTGTTGTTGTTGTTTACATGCAACCGATAAAATCCGGAAACTACCGGGAGAACTACAGTATTGCGTCGGAATTTTGAAAGACATCCGAAATTTTTGAGCCGTATTCGGTGAAATGTTTTCTTGTATATGTATGTGAACCAGTTGATCGCCGATATTAGGTTTCTGACTAAATCATTCATAGCTTATAAATTGAATCCATCCATCGGTCTTCCTATCACACAGAACGACGGTTACCGGTTCCTACAGAAAGATAACGCATATAGTCAAAGGGGAAAAACTGTAAAAGGTTTAGACATTAATACGTACGAGTATCCTCCCTTCTGTCGAAAAAAAAAGACTCGATAGCCACATATGTATTTCACTCCATTATCTATACAAACAAACGCGGAGTTGTGAAATCTTATCTGCAGCTGAGTGCAGAGACATCGGGTGTTGTGTGATGAAATATAAAATTAACAATGTTGGTTGGGAGCGGCTAGAAAGACAAAGTGAAACCAAGAAAGAAGAAGAGAGAGAGAGAGAGGGAGAGAGAGAGAGAGAGAGAGAGAGAGAGAGATCGAGAGAGAGATAGGGAGCAGGGAGCAGTCAATGCTCACGTTATAGACAATGTCGATCAAGATAAGACTGCCTTCTGCAGACAACGTGGATCTGGATCAAACAGCAAAGAGGCCTACATCATCCTAAAATATTGGTCAGATTAACCATGATTTTGACATCAGGTTAACGGCAAGGCCTAGCACGTAGGTGCTTCTTTTCATAACAAAAATTGGTAGGGCTTTGTACATGTACTTCAATAACTAGCTCTTTATCTCTGACTCATTTAACTTTGATTGATTGATTGATTGATTGATTCATTCATTCATTCATTCATTCATTCATTCATCGATTCTATATGTTTTTGCAACTTTATTTTAGTCATATCACGGAGACAGCTCACATTTCCATGTATTACTTCGCTTTTGAAAGCTCTAGACTGGGGCTGTAAAGTGTTCTATCCCACGGACATCCGTACGAAGAACCCTGTGTATTAAATGCGGCTTGAACCCCGAACCTCTACGTCACAAGTGTTACACTTTACCACCGAGCCTCGCAGGACCTGTACAAGATATAAGAAGAATTGGTTGAATCATTGATTGATCGATTGTATGGTACTGACGCCGTTTTCAACATTATTTCAGTTATATCGCAGCGGCCAGTGCACCCATCGTGGCTTTCCTGGAGTCTTCTCTCACCAGCGCTCCACACAATATTCTTTCAAAGCCATTGACTGCCTTCCCACATAAACATTGACGAAGCATTGATCAGCGGTGAGAGAAAAATGAATCCTGTCGCAAAGTTTATCAACAATCCCTGTAAAGAAATTGTCCGAGCCGGGGATCGAGCCCACGATCCCCTTCTGCATGGTAGCGACTGAGCTACCGGGGCTCGATACAACTTGTAAAAAGAAAGCAGTATGTGGTATTCATGAGGGAAAAACGTTAATGTGTAGATGTTTTGGATAGGTATAATCGTGAAATGAATCAGTGCTATGTACAAGTAATACCGTCTTCCCCCAAAAAAGGTAGTGCTCCTGGCAGAAAGCCGATTTTTCGTCTCTCTGTTTCCTATATTGAGGGGAAACGCAAAAATATTTACCCTGCTTCATACACACACGATAATCAAGGTACTCGAGGTAGATCTACTGACTAGAATACGAAAAGTACTTTTCCAGTAAGTTTTTGTCATCCTTGTTGGAATTTTGCCTCGTGTGTAAACAGCCTTAAATTGTTGAAGATTTGTCGACACTTGAAGCATTTGCAGACAAACCGAATGTGGCTAGAATGATGGGAGTGATGGCTGGATAGAAAACGTTGTGGGAAAGGGAGAAAATGCTGGTTACCCGCAATGTCTTTTAAAAGGCCTCTTCACCACGGCTAAAAAAACACGAAATCGTACGGTTTAGATCTACGTCACTCAATAGAATAACAAAACAATTCACTCGAAAATTATAAACTAGTTGTAAAATATCACAAAATTGCGATTTCAAAATACTTGTCTCACGAAACAAAAAAATATCGTTTCAGACCGTGAAGCTTTAAGATCAGACTGTATATATTTTGCAGTCTGGTCTTGACCTACACTGTTTACAATAAGCCTGGAAGCTTCAGGATTAAGAAAATAAGAGTGTGATTAGCTTAACTTAACAACATATCACTTTACGGGCAAAAAGGAGGGGGAAGGAATTCGTATGATTTACCATTCAACATACAACAGACAGTCGACGGGCTTATCAGTTATTACACCTTTTAACGCCTGTACGCCTTTTCATAAATAATACCATTCCTCGAGTAATTCACTGCCAAATTGTTATCTAAATACATGTAGCGGTTGTAATTGATCAAGATCAGATCGCACAGAACCTCCAGTCTGATCTTATACCGGTAGCTTACACCATGTACTATTATATGGTAACCTATGATAGTAATTATCTCCTGATTGAAGTGAAAAATGTAGTATCTGATCTTAAAAATAACGGGTTTATATGTAATAATTACAAACAACTTCGATTTAACCCTTTACTCCATAGATACTCATTTCTACGCATTGCTTGCAGGAGCCTTTGGAAAACATCGTGGCAAAAGGTGAAATTGTTCATGACAAGCAATTTCACCTTTCGTCACAATATTTTCTATGCTATCAAAAGGTGTCATATACACATAAGAAATGGCTTCATCCTCGCTGTTATTTAGGGTCAATTAGAGATACCACAGAAATGCCTTATGGGGTAAAGGGTTGTTTGACAGAGCATTGCTTGTATAGATAGATAGATAGATAGATAGATAGATAGATAGATAGGGCGAGGCTGAAAGAAATGAGACATGCTCTGTTAAAATGGGTCTTAAGGCATTTGTGAAAAGTATCGGCCCACGTCACCCTGCGCAGTCTGTGCAGGCTGACCTTGGCCAAAACTTTTCGCTACTGGCCAAATTTCTGTACGTCAAAGGACCAGTCTACATCACGATTCACGGGGTTGTCAGACAAAATGCATTTAATGGATTCATAATTATACTTTGTACCATGCATCACAGAGATGCATTAAACACCCTTTTGCAAGAGTGCGGCTCATAATTTTTTCATGATTACAAATAAATTCCATCGTGACCTATCACGTAAAGAGGGACCCATCTGAGACTTTTGTACATCAATTTAGATGAGATCAACGATAGTACATGTCAGCTTAGGTTAATAATTAAAAATTGATCATGTCTAACAAGGTACAATGACCACTTTTCATACAGAAAATGACATTTAAGCGAAAACTGCCCACCCTGGTCAGCCTGCGCAATTTCAAAGCATTTCCAGTAAACAAAATAAAAGCGAGTTAATCTATTTGGCTGCTTAGCGCACTCAGGGCGCTGTTGTGGATAGTGTAGATCTAGATGAGACTGCACAAAAGTTGCAGTCTGATCTTGGATCTTCACTGTACGATACAGTAAATTTCTTTGTTTGATATCACCTTTGAAATTGCAGTATTTGGCCTCTTACTAAGCAGCGAAAATTTTTCATTACATTCATTTAGCAAGCATAAGGATTAAAGATTAAAATTTGTTCATGAAACGGGAGAAAACAATGTGGGAAAAAGAGGAAATGCTGGTTACCTGCCATTTCTCCTATTTTTCTACATTGTTTTCAACAGCCTTTCTCTTCAGGGGTCGTTCAAACCCGAGACTGTGTGGTTAACCCCTTCCCAAACAATACCTTGTTTTTACGGCTCTGAAAAAGAAGCCTTTTTTTAAAACATTGTGAGAAAAGGAGAAAATGCTTGTAACCAGCATTTTCTCCTTTTCCCACAATATTTTCAACTCTTCCACGGTCAAATTTCAATTTCTGAGTTGCGTTAATTTTGTCAATTGCACATGCTTTCAATTTGGACCAGTCTAAAATTTTGTTGTTTGGTAAAGAGTTCCCAAACAAGCCCTGGTTTTATGTGTCTGCATTAAAAGTCTTTTGAAAACACTGTGGGAAAAGGAGAAATTGCTCGTAATGAGCCATTTCTCTTTTTCCCCACAGTGTTTTTTACCTTTTTTTAGAACTTCCTGCCATTTTCTCCAAATCTAAAATTGCCGTCTGCAAACTCTTTCGGTTTGGAAGGGTCCAAAATTTATCGTTTGGTAAAGAGTTAACCCTTTCCAAAACAATCCATGTTTTTTACGGCTCTGGAATAGTAGCCTTTTGAAAACATTGTGGGAAAAGGAGAAAATGCTGGTAACCAGCATTTTCTCCTTTTCCCACAATGATTTCTATCCCAAAGGACAGAAATTTCTATTTTTGAGTTACGTTTATTTTGTCTTCTGCAAGTGCTTTCAACTTGGACCAGTCTAAAATTTTGTCGTTTGGTAAAGAGTTAAATGTTAAACCTTATCCTGCTAAGTAACTAAACTGAAATCGTCAATTCGACAGTAATACCCCAAATATTCTTATATCAAAGCTATGTTTTCGGGAATAATATCTCCATATCGGACCGTGTAGATCCAAGATCAGACTGCACAGTCTGTGCAGTCTGATCTTGATCTACACGGCCCGCAAAAGGTCAGCGAGTCGCGATAACCAGCCTTAGGGTTCTGAAGGGTATAACCTCCATATTTCCATTGACAGTATAAAGCTTATTTACTGTTCTGAGAGCACGCAGAAAAATCCATCATCCAAATTCTGCTATGTTTTTCTTTCTCGGTAAACTTAACTTATTTACCTGCCCATAGGACACCCACAGTTAAGCAATACAAATTTACTATAGCCCATCCAGCCTATGGATGGCTTATCAGTAGACGTGCGCTCCAGGTAGAGTATATACGACCTGTTCTGTTGCTCGAAGAAAAGCCTCCTGTGTGAAAGCTGATATGCCCCAAATTAAGCTCTCCCTATATGGAAAGGGGGATGCAATTAACCTCTTTCGGGTCGCTTTTTTGGCAAAATTTAGCAGAAATGGGGTTCACATGTCAAACTGCGAGGAGCCTGGCACTGTCAGTCGTAGAGTTTCTGGAAATGAAACAGTCAATGCGTCATTTGTGACTTGAAGTTGTGAAAATAATGTGATTCCTTTAAATTCTTAGTGTGTCTTTGTTGTTTCTATATTTCTGTTACTCACGAGAAAAAAAATCTTTAAACTGTATTTGAAGTAAAGGTATAAAGAAAAATTGACTTAAAGTATGTTAAGGTATTGAACTGTCTGAAGTTTATATGGAAATGTTGAAAGTATCTTTAAAGTTTCTTTAATAGAGTGGAATTCTTTTAAGAAAGTATTTAAAGAATGTGAAAAGTACAGAAAGATTTCGCAATTCCAATCGAGAGGCGCCCGAGGGCTGTGTTAGTTTTAAGCGCAGGAAGGCGATGTAAGAAATGGCACATAGGAGGAAAAGTTCACATCCGGTTTCTAAAACCCGACGGCAGCTGGGATCGAGCTGGGAACCGATACAACCGTCTGAAGTAGGTGGTTTATCTTCTTTTAATATATGTTGTATTAATCTTTTCCTGTTTAAATGACAATGTTGATTGACAGAAGCGAATGGCCCCGTTGATAATTGATTTAATTGCTGGGCATGACGGAGAAGATAAAAGTGTAGCACAAGATCAGACAACACTATTCTAAAGACCGATCTTAGTCTCCTCTCTCTGTATAACACTCAAATCCAGGCGCATGGAAAGACAAAATGCCTCGCAAGTTGCTCCGTTGTCAGCTTCAGGCGTGTTGTACAATATTTATCCGAGCAGTTATCAAGATGCAGCGCCTGCTGTTTAACCCTTTTCCCCACAATCCGCAGTTCTCACGACCCAGACAATGAAAGCTTTTTAAAACATTGTAGGAAAAGGAAAAAATTGCTGGGAACCAGTATTTCCTCCTTTTCCTACAATGTTTTCTTTCTATCAAAGAAAAATCTCACAGGGCAATTCTTAATATAGTTGTCTGTAAATGCAGTCAAATATGGAACAGCCTATTTTTTTGTTTTTAACCCTTTCCCAAACGACAAACATTTGGACTAGACCAAATTGAAAGCATTTGCAGACGACAATTCAACTCTTGCTGAAAAGATGATTTCTGTGTATGATAGTGTAGAAAACATTGTGGGAAAAGGAGAAAATGCTGGTTACCAGCATTTTCTCCTTTTCCCACAATGTTTTCAAAACACTATTATTCCAGACCCGTAAAAACCAGGGATTGTTTGGGAAAGGGTTAAGAGTTAACCGTTACTCTGATAAGCGCGAATCAAGGATCTTTTGGCAGATAGTGTAGATCAAGATCAGACTGTATAGTACGTGCAGTCTGGTTATGGATGTTTTTGCTATCATTCAATCTAATAATTATTTTCTTTTAATTTGATTACTTTCATTTTCGACTTCGGACGTTTGGGTCTTGAGAGTTTTGGTCTCATAACAACTGCGCACAAGATACCTCTTTCTGTAAACATAACTAGCTTTTGTATTTTTGCGAAAATGGCTTTTGGTTTTTATTCCATGTTGATTTGTTTGCCAACAAAAAGTAAACTGTTACTTTTTCGCAGGAAGAGGATAATTTGGATAGTTCAGTATATATCAGCTAAATCTTTACCATACTTCCCGAGTTTTAACGACCACAATGGAAACATTTGAAAACATTGAGAAACAAGTTCCTATATACCAATGGTTCTCGATTCTGCTTCCTGGCAACTACAACAGTACTCGTGCTTAATGTATGGGCCAGTGAACAATTCCAAAGCCGACATCCGCTCGAGCTCGGGACCTTATGATTACAAGGCCGACGTTCTAACTCCCAACCACGGACATTGCACATAATTTTTGTCGTCTGATGAAGATTTAAAGAAGTTTGTATTGAGAGGATGAAAGAGAGAGAGACACACAGAGAGAGAGAGAGAGAGAGAGAGGGAGAAAGAGAGAGAGAGGCAGAAAGAGAGAGAGGGAGAGAGAGAGGGGGAAAAAGAGAACGAGAGAGAGAGAGAGGGAAAGAGAGATGGAAAGAGAGAGGGAAAGAGTGGGGGAGAGAGAGAATAAGGAGAAAGAGGAAAAAGACAGAGACACACACACACACAAACAAAGACCTATAGCAACAGAATTAAGAAAGACAGCGAGAGAGGGGAGGGAGAGCACACAAACAAAGGGACAGAGGGACTCTGACAGACGGACTAAGACAGACAGACAGACAGACAGACACACGGCCAGAGGAAAAGATAGTGGAGAGAGACAGTGGAGAACGAGTGGTAATAAAGGAAAGTCTGGCATTACGTAACACCCAATAGAAGCCTAAAGTTACCATCCGTTCAAGAGATCTTCCCTCCCATTGTGATTAATAAACATGAGGTCTTTCCGCACATGTGGTGTCAATCATTCTGTCCTTATCGCCCTACATCAGAACTCGAGCTTTAACGACCCTGAGAAAGAAGCCTTTTGAAAACACTTTGGGAAAAGGAGAAAATGCTGGTAACCAGCATTTTCTCCTTTTCCCACAGTGTTTTCTCACATGTTCTAAACAAGAAAATTCCGTCATATTACGGCTTTTAATTTCTCGTCGCTTGTCTGGAAAAGAGTTAAAATTTCGGTGTTTTTATGAACCTGAATACCAAGGCTTTCTCAGGATTCTTATAAAAGATGCTGTTTACAAACATTTAAAATATTTGCTGGCGACAACTCAGATGTGTCTCAAAATTGAAATTTGTTTTCGAAAAGACGTGGGATAAGAAGAAAATGCTGGTTTTTGAGCATGTCCTTTTCCTATACAGTTTTTCAAAGCCTTTTTTAATCAGGATCAGGAAAAGGAGATTTTTCTTGTACTCCGAAGACCCAGCTACTAATCGGGACTTGCGATATTGTAGGTGATAATCAGACTGCACAAACATGCAGTCTGATCTTGGACCTGACCCTGTATTCTTTTTGTAAAATCAACTGTAACATCACAATATTAAAATTTTGGTATTTTCACCATGGAGTGGAAACTTTCGTTTCATCTTCAAAAGAGGGTATCTTTGTTATTAGAATCATCTACCCTTGAAATACAGTAAAAAAAAATAATTCTAAACTGCGAAGATCAGACGGATCAACTGAGAAATTATGAAAAATGTGAGACGGGATCAGGGCATTTTCCTCTCCCTTTTTCCATCCGTGACAATTCATCAATCTCACCTGAAAAGTCGGTATTAGGTCAAGCTCTAAACAGAAACCCTTTTTGACCCCACACAGCGGTCAATGTGGTCTTGGAAGCATTTACGGACGACCGACTAAACATGGTTCAAAAAGTTACGTTTGCCTTAGAAATGGTAGAAAACATTGTGGGGAAAGGAAAAAATTGCTGGTTTCCAGCATTTTCTCCCTTTCCCTCATTGTTTTTAAAACTTTTCCTTACAGGGTCGTTTAACTTAGAGTTGTGAAGTTCAGGGATAAAATGTTGCGTGTTTTTTACGATTCAAAGAAGTTGTATGTTTTAGATGATCATAAAACCATGAACTATGTTACTTCACAAATCAAAACTCCTATTTTTTTAGGAGTTCTCAAAGTAGATTCTCTGTGCTATTGAAGACTACATATTATTGCCATGACTAAGTATAAGTTAGCGGACAGTGTAGATTTAAGATCAGTCTGATCTTGATCAACACTGTCCGAAAAACGTCATTGACTAATTCTTAGCAGCATAAAGATTCATTTTGTTTTGTCTGAAAAGTCTGATTTGCCTTCCAACTCAAACGTTCTATATGATACATGTCGACAAAGAAGGTTTTAACCCTTTCCAAAACAAGCCCTTGTTTTTACGTGTCTGCAGTGCAAGTCTTTTGAAAACACTGTGGGAAAAGGAGAAATTGCTCGTAACGAGCAATTTCTCCTTTTCCCACAGTGTTTTCTACCCATTTGGAGAACTTTCTGCCATGTTTATCAAATTTGAAAATGTCGTTTGCAAACTCTTTCAGTTTTGAAGAGTTAAAAATTTGTCGTTTGGGAAAGGGTTAAAAAGATAGCGTAAAGTTGTCAGTAAATAGGCAGGGACCCGTAAAATAAACCTATCTACATTTTTGACCAATCACAAACATCTATTTATTCATTTGCTATCAGTACCAAAAAATACATCAAAAGCCAGCACATTCAGCCACGCCGAAAAAGAACCCGACAAGATAAGATTTACTCATAAGGGGGTACGAACAGAAACACAAAGATAATTTTCATGTATTTGGGACTGGGAGCCGTGTAACCTGCCTTAAACAAGTAAACCATCTGGGAATTATTTACGTTGCCTAGCAACACATTTAAAGTAAAGCGAATATCTCGACCCACTCCTAAAGACGTAGAATATGATCAGTGAGTCACACACACACACGTAAAAATTTCCCCGGTTTCTGCAGTAAATATGTATGTATATAAGTGAAGCACGTGTAACCCTTTAACTGCTTAAGAAATTAAAAGATTTTTTTTCTTCCAATGAAAAAATAAATCCCATCAATTTTAGATTTCCTTTACCTCGAGAAAAACGTCTCACTTTATCGGTAAGTGCAGATCAAAGATCAAACTGCACGTTCGGATCTTGTGACCTACGCTGTCCGCAAAAGCGGATGGAGTCCCGCCTGGCAGCCTAAGGGTTAATATTTCTTTCTTCCAGCGGAATAATATAGCCGTATGTCTAGATAAAGGAATGGATATATAAAACGTAGCGTGCAAACCTCTGCCATATACCTTTAAATACGTCATACGTAGATCTTTCTTTATTCCTGGTAAATTCGTAATACTGCGAGTGGAAATCTTACTACGTAAGAATCCTTGGCATTTGCGGACAGTGTAGACAGTATAGATCAAGATCAGACTGCACAGAACGTGCAGTCTGATCTTAAATCAACTGTCCAATACGGTGAGATTTCTCCGACAAGAAATAATTTCAAATCGGTTTCGCTATTGGCTGGAAATTTTGGTTTTATCTAGCAGTTAAAAGTGACAGTAGTTGCCAAAGAAGAATAGAGCGGGTATTAGAACGTAAATTTAAATCATATCATTTAACCCTTTACCAAACAATCCCTCGTTTTTACGGCCCTAAGAAAGTAGCCTTGAGAAAACATTGTGGAAAAAGCATTTTCTCCTTTTCCAACAATGTTTTCTTACCTTGCTGGAAACAAACTTCCATTTTTGAGTTATATTTATTTTCTCGTCTGCAAGTGCTTTCGATTTGGAACAGTCTCGAATTTTGTTGTTTGGTAAAGAGTTGAAAGTACATAATTATTGTGAAGATGACAGTGAGTTGTTGTACACTCGGTCCAAGTGTAAGTCGCTTGCAGACAATATAATTTCAAAATTCAAAAAGATTGACCTCGCAAAAACAGATTGTCATCGTAACAATATTTTCCAAATCTTTGAAAGGTATGATTAAAATTTAAATGCATTTTTTTTTTTTTTTGTCTCTAGAAGGCTGCTAACATTTAAAATTCAAATCAACCCTTGAAGCGCCAAATATATGAAGCAGATTTCCTTCTATGACTAAAAATACTATACCCAAACAAACTCAGACGGGTTTGTTTCGGCTCAGGACTCTGAAATTCCATTAGACTATCAAAGGATACTGAATTTTTCATTGGTCTATACGGTATTAAAGAGTTTTTCATTATTGGACACCGTTACTATAAATAGCATTGGCGAATCCCTCTAAGTCATCCATAATAAGTCAAGGATCAATGGAAATTCAAAAGCCTGTGCTTTCGGCGTAGCTAAAATTTTGGCTTTTGACTTGGTTTTTGAAGTTGATATATTCGAGTTAAAGGATAGAAATTTGTGATATGCCTAAAAACAAAATATTAATTTTAATGGTCCCTCCCTGTTTGCTGGAACGTTATGCCGTCTTTTTTAAAGATATTTCACATTTATAGCCTTATGCGCCATGTTTACTTAATAAAGGGATGGTAGGGATCCAAGATCAGACTGCACGTGATCTAATTTTCCTGTTCAGTCTCGAAATTTAACGACCTTGAGGCAAAAAAATAAGCTTTTAAATACTTTGTAGGAAAACAACAACAAAAACGTATGCTTATGTGGTAAGATTATCCTAAGAATCCAAAGGAGTCAGCTTTAAGATAACGACAAGCAAAAAGTATATGATTGATACTGACCCTTTAAATTTATTTTTAGGAAGATGAAGACGATTCTGGAGAAAAGTCGACAAGGTCAATAGGTCAAAGTCAGGAAACATCAGTCGCCCTAGAAACTAGTCATGACAGCGGACAACACATAATGATTCCACCGGATTTGTTCAAAGATTTTGAAGCTGTGCGTTCGCAGGTAACTACCTGTATATTTAACCAGTATCGGTTGACATCGCAGGCACTTGTTGTGTGAGAAAAGTCGCCCTATATAATGTGATACATGACTCGATTCATATTTTGCATTATAGCACAAACGCCTGTGGTTGAAATGAAAGGTCTACCAAAGGCACATAGTTTGTTTCATTATTTCGTATAGAGCTTTATCAAGTGGACCTCTATCAGGATTCAAGTAATTAACGTAGTGGACCCGTAATAGAAAACAGCTATTTCCACTATAATATTACCCTAGAAAATTTGCTAAGATTAAAAATGAGCACTATTGTACTACTTTCACCGAGCCACTTTTTCTTTTTTGTCCTTCCTAGAATTATCATTTATAAATCTATAACTACTATAATTTCATTACAAATGGATATGATAATTACCTCCCTTTTCTGGAAACTAACAAAATTATCAACAAATAATTTCAAGACGGACCCCGAAGGAATTTCTGTTCGGTCAAAAATGTGCAATAGTATCATATCTGTACAAAATATGTCTTATCAACTGTCCAGAAATTTTATGCCATGCTGCACTATGCTTATTACGGGTCCACTACCTTAAAGCTCTGTGGTCAAATGTCTTTGCCCTGGAACCACGTGGCCAAGAATTTCAATATTTGGCGTGCTTGGTTTTTGCTTGTAAGTCAGTGGGGCGATAAAGGGCGATCATTGCCCTCGTAATGGTTTAGTTTCGAAGACCGAGTCCTTCATTTTGAATCACGTTAAGGATTTTGGCAATAAATGTTATCAATATGAGGTCTATAATTTAATACGTTATGATTTACTGTGTGTTTTTTTTTTTCAGGCAAAGCTCGATGCAACAGATTTAATGAGGCGACTGCTTAAAGATTACCAAAGGTAACTTTGTTCGTACATTCGTGATGCAGAACGCCGTTTTCAACGTTATTTCAGTCATACCATAGCGTCAAGTGCAAAAGTCCATCCATTATTCCTGGATTTTCTGTTGGTTGTTAAATTGCTCAAGACCCTCTTCAAACTACTGGCTACTTCTTCTCCACACAAAACTTCATCTTCGAGTGTTCAGAGGTGAAAGAGAAATGAATCCCGTCGAAATCAGGCCATCAATTATAGGAGACTTTGGCCGAGCTGATATTCGAACTAACTATCCCAACTGAAAGTTTTTGCAGACGACAAATTAAACGTTGCTTACGTTAGGAGGCTCCTTTCTGACAGGGTAGGAAACAGTGTACGAAGAGAAAAAGTCGGAAATGGGCGTGATCTCATTTTCCCTCACTGTTCCATAAAGTTATTTTCCCACGAGCCGTTAACCCTTTGCCACACAATACCGAAATTTTACGACCCTGATAGATGAGGCTTTTGAAAAGATTGCCGGAAAAGGAGCAAATACAGATAACGAGATTTTTCCTCCTTACCCCCACCCACAATGTTCTCCAACATTGCAAAGATAAATTCCTTTCATTGAGCCTCATTTAATTTGTCGTCTGCGAATACTTTTAGATTTGGCGATTCCAAAGTGTTGTTTCGTAAAAAGCTAAAATGCGAGATTAATTGGTTAATTCTTTAGTTCTGCACAACATTTACTTGAAAGCGTGTGCAGACAACAGTTTAAATTTTGCTTAAAGACAGAACGTGGCGTTGGTATTATGGAAACCAGTATTTTCTCTTTTTCTAACAATGTTTTCAAAAGCTTTCTTTTCGAGGGTCGATTAAGCTCGGGATTGTATGGTAAGGGGCTGAGAGATGTAAACCAAAACAAAAACTAGTTAAACACTTTGAAACCGACATAGCCTTTGGAAAAAAAAAAAAGAAAAAACGTGGCTCTTTTCTTGCTTATGGTAATTGGACATTATTGAAAATCAAATCTTGTCTGCATTTTCTCCCGCTAGATGGCATTCTACAAATACACTTCTACCTAATTTGGGCATTCTGGGTACAGAACCATACTATTTTTTACGCGACGTTGAATTCCAGAGTAAAATAAAAGTTTACAAAAAAAAAAACGCTACCTGAAGCGATTCATTCAGCTATGATCAACTAACATGTAACCTATGCACCGGCCATTTCTTAAAACAGCCCCTACAGGCTCGGGTAATGGCTTCGGTGCAAGCACTACTTTTCCACTAGCATATGGGATGGGAGATGCGTCATAGCAGACAGGTCGAATCTTCGAAGAATATGACATGCGCAGATAACGATCTCTTCCGTTGTCAGTACGGACCAATTTTTTCCTCCGTTTTTATCATACACTTTCTATATTAACCCTTTACTCCATACATACTCATTTCTACGCATTGCTTGAAGGAGCCTTTGGAAAACATTGTGGCAAAAGGTGAAATTGCTCGTGACGAGCAATTTCACCTTTTGTCACAATGTTTTCTATGCTTTCAGAAGGTCTCATATACACATAAGAAATGGCTTCATCCTTGCTGTCATTTAGGGGTAATTAGAGATACCATAGAAATGTCTTATGGGGTAAAGGGTTAATACTTAAGGATAGGGCACCCTAATGGGATTCGTGCAACATCGCCTCTCATCGGTGAAAAAACGTATGGATTCGACTAGGACTCGGGTAATCCGTAGTCTATCGGCCGATAGACGCTGTTTCCCCGTATCGATTACGGATTATTCCGCCATATCCTTTCGATTTTGGCGATGAAAGCTGATGTTAAAAGAATCCCATTAAGGTGCATTACCCTTAAATGAACCATGCTCTGAGAAGAGGAGGTTTGATGCATCTACAAAAATTACCAACGCAGTCCGCGCAGGCCGACATGGGTCGAAACGTTTTGCTATTAACCAGATTTCTGCATGCCCAAGGACCGTTTTACTCCGGGATTTAGCCGATTGATAGAGAAAATGAATTTTATGGATCCATAATTATGTGATGCCTTACTTGATATAATGGATCACGGACATGCATTAAACTCCCTTTTGTCGAAGCATGGCTCAGATGTAACTCAATTTTCACAAGTGCACTATTTTATTTTTTGTTTTTAGTCTGGCAACAAGCGGTGAAAAGGCATCAGCTACAAGCTTACATCATGAAGATCCCCATGACAATGACGTCGACCACGGAACTACTGAAAGAGCTCCCATAGCAACAGATGTTTCCCTAGCAACAGCCAGAGTGGATACCGATGAAGACGAATTTCAAGGTCTTGACCTTTCAGTTAGGTCAAGGAAGATCACCTCCAGGCTCTTTGATACGAAATCTTTAGAAACCTGTGAGACGGGTCTGGATCAACCATTGGATCTTACATGCTCGAAAACGCCTGTGACGTCAGAGTCCTTGGATCGAGAGAGTCCGTCCTCCACGCAGTTGGAAGGTGTACATAACGAGTTTAACTATGTGTATGTGTATCCTGGCCTGTATCCACCCGGGTCCGGCATCCTACCTCATGATGAAATCGATAGTGATTCCCCGAAACCAGTTACCTCCCCTGTACCCGAACTCATATCTCCAGGGCGGTTATCACCCCCTTGTGCGACACCAAGATCTACACTAATGACCGCTTCTGACCCACTCGAAAAAACTTTTGGACTTATGAATCCCGGCTTGGCTTACAATAACTTTATGAACACTATGGCTAAAACTGCCTTACCAGAGAGCATATCTCCGACACCGCGATCAACGCCAAATATGATAGGAGTCAAACCGGAACCCGCCGAAAGATACGAAACAACACGAAAACCGCGAATTAGCCCGGGTTCAAACAAACCTGCTCATCACGTGGGTCACCAAGAGAAAGGCAGCAAATCCAAAGACAAAAAATCCAATGAAATGAAAGTTATATCAGAAAATACTAGCTATCCTGGCGTCTATACAAGTGTTATGAAATTACCTTGGAGTAGACGGACAAGGACTAAAACTAAGAAACCAAAGCACAAAGTCAAGTTGGAAGACACATTGATTCCACAGTTCATGCTGGACCAGTCGAATCAAACCGAGACCTCATCAATCCATGACCTTCAACAGGAGCCCAGCGACAGAGATACCAGTAACGTTAGCCCAGCATCCTCTCAGTCTGTTATGATGGTGTATCCAAATGCTACATCTACATCGTATGGCCGACCAATCCGAAGACGAGGCCGACCTCCAAAATTGCCTATGTTAGCGAAACTTTTGCAACATGAGCAAGCAAGCAAAAGAACAAGAAAAGAAAAGAAACCTGAACAGGTTCAAGACTTGCAAGAACAGAATACTCAGCAAGTACCATCAAGTGGAGAAATGCTGATGTATAACTCTGGAGGACAAGTAGTTACAGCCTATGCTGGCGCTCCTCCACTTCCATCGAATTTGCAAACCGTCCCAGGTTCCACAGAGACGAGTCCTCCTCAAGCTCAGACGATACCTCAGATGCCGCAACAAGTTATCCCCAATATGTCTCAAGCACAATTTCTTGGACAATTTCCTCTTTCCCAAATAATGGGTGGGCCAGTGCAATTTTTAGGCCAGTTCCCAGCTAATGCAGTTCCGATACCAGGTCAAACTTTACCAGGATTTCCGATCCAGACTCAAGAACAAACCCAAGCTGGAAACAAGGACTCAGAAGAAAATCAGAACGTGAAAGCCGATGGAATTCCAAATGCTAGCTTTCAGTACGCATTTCAGCCGGTTTTCATACCAACTCAAATGCAGAATCCTGTTCCAATACAACAGGTCATGACACCAACAAGTGAAGTTATTAAACCGGATGAATCTCAAAAGGAAGTTTCAGAGCTTCAGACCGAATCATCTTCTGTCGGAATCGATCATCAAGTCTCTTCTCCCGGGTTGAATACTGACAGCCCAATCGACATTGCGTCACATGTAATGAGCCCCGAACAAGTAAATGCGGTGAATACAATGAACACAACAAGTATTGCAAACACAGATACAGGCTCCATGTACCAGGAAATGATATTGTCCTCCAAGTCCCTGGTAAATGTGAAAAAGAGAAAACGACAAACAGCAATACAACTCCTCAAATCAAAATCAAATGACCAAAATTTTCTCTGTACATCGTTTAGGATAAGGCCAAGGCTTGTTGCTCAGGCTCAAGCACAGAGAGAAAGAATGTCAGTCAAAGATGGTGTAGAAGTGAGTGATCTTGAAGAAAATGATATCGAGTCAAAAAACTTGAATGGTCCCCAAAATGACAAGGTTCATTTTGGGGATAATGCACAATCAGAGGATGTTGTTATTGATCAGATTAAACGTGAATCAGACTTTGACGAGTTGTATGAAGCCTATGGAATCGATTCCACAGATTTAGATATAAAACAAGAAGTCTATACAGATGACGAAACTTTGACAATGTTGAGCGGTCTTGTCCCCGTACCGAAACAAAACAAAAGGTTTATGTTGAAAGGCTCCCAAAAGCGAAAAGCAAAATATGAACAAAAGGTTGATGGCAGTGACGAAAGAGAGCATCAGAACTCCGAGGACGGAGTACAAACAAAGGAGGTAAAGTCCGACGCTACCAACGAACCGTCGGCCGGGTCAGGAACCTCTAAACGCCCAGATATGTTTCAAGAATTGTTTAACTGTAAAATATGTAACACTATAATACCAGTTCATCAGATCGAATCACACAGCCTAGACCATGTTCGAAAAAATAGATCTGCTTCGCGATTAAAGTGTAAAACTTGCGGTGGTCCGGTTGGAAAGACCATCAAAGGTACGAATAATGAATGCTCTACATGTAGATCAGCACGTGAACCTCTCATCCAAGTTGAAAACCCTGTATTCAGTACTTACGGCCACGGTAAAATAGCTTGTGACGAGTGTCCAGAGACATTTAAATCACTTCCTGACTTCTACGAGCATAAAACTGGCGCACATAAAAATTCAGATCCAATGACTTTACAACAAGGGGAATTCGAATGTGACTACTGTGGCAAGGTTTACCAGTACTATCATGCTCTACAGTTCCACAGGCGCACCCATCGGGAACGAAAGGTTCCTTGCCTGGACAAGACATGCAAGCAGAGATTCCGAAATCGTCGAGATATGGAAAACCACTTTGACCTCGAGCATCCAGATAAGAAAGAATATTATCACTGCATTTACGAGGGTTGCTCTAAGAAATTTCTGAAAAACTTTCACCTTCAAGAGCATATTAGAGTGAAGCATTATAACATTAAAGCATTTCAATGTCCATGGCCTGGTTGTGTCAAGGAGTTTGCTGCCCAGAGACATTTAAAAATCCATCTTTTGATTCACCGAGACGAAAAGCCAATGAAATGCGACCATTGTGATTACAGGTGTCGCCAGCGTAGCGCTATGAATTGGCACATGAGGAAGCACCCGGATGTGCCTTATAAGTACAAGCGCTCGTCGAAACCTCCAAGCGTCTCCACGCCAGAGAGCGAATAACTGAAAGTGCTTTGGTGAGGGCTGTGGCTTGGTGCATGCAAAAGATGGGTTTTTAAATGCCTCTGGGTTGACAAATATCAAGACAAAATAAGCACAGTTGAAAATCAGCTGAATAAAATAACGAATAAATATTTGAAAGGAAATAGTTGAATCAAGATTTATAATTGTTTGGATATTTTACCTGCTGAAAGAAATTTGCAGTACTTAACTTTGAAAAGATCCTGGAAAAACATTGATGGTCGCTACGAATGTCAGTAAATCCTTATTTAATTCAACGAAAATCAGTCGTTAGTCAAAACAGATATCTAACAAATATTCACCTTATAGATTTAGATTTTTTTTATGAAAAAGTGGCTCCATGCTGCAGTATTAAAGTGAAAATCGTTTTTTTTAGTTGGGAACTCGCATAAAAATGTTTTCTATAAATATCTTACCATGTGTTAAAGTGCCTATAAATGCAATTTATAAGAAAATAAAGCTTTTGTTATAAAATAATTAATGTGTAATTTGCATCACTGCCGGTAGAAACCTTAAACCTTTATATTCATTGCCATTCAACTTCACTCATCTAGATATACATTGGTATTTCTTTAACCTTTTACCAAACGACAAACTTTTGGACTAGACCGAATTGAAAGCATTTGCAGACGACAATTCAACTCTTGCTGAAAAGATGATTTCTGTCTATGATAGGGTAGAAAACATTGTGGGAAAAGGAGAAAATGCTGGTTACCAGCATTTTCTCCTTTTCCCACAATGTTTTCAAAAGGCTATTATTCCAGTCCCGTAAAAACCAGGGATTGTTTGTGAAAGGCTTAAAGGATGCTACATACTGTGGGAGATAGAGAAAATACTGTGGACAGCATTTTCTCTTTTTTCCAGATTGTCCTCAACAGCCTCATTTCTCAGAGTTGTAAAAACCCTAGATGTCCTTTTACAAAACAACAAAGTTTCAGACCTGTCCGAATAGAAAACTTAAAATATTTTACATGTGGCTCAAATGATCAGATTCATATCTGAATGAGTAGAAAACATAATAGGAATAGGAGAAAATGCTGGTTACCAGCAGCAAATGACATAGATAACCTAAATGTAGTCAAATAAATTGGCCGTCATGGCTGAATTCTTTTACAAACAAAGCAACACATTGTAACCAAAGTGGAAGGTTTGTTTTCTTATTCACATAACTTCATCCTCTCCCTTGGTCTACTAACACAACTTCTGTTACTTTAGATGACATTGCAGATCAAGGTCAGACTGGGCAGAGCATGTTCTCTGATCTTGGATCTACACTGTCCATTATTGTTCGTGCAAAATTATACCTGAACTTGCAATATCTCGGTCCTTGTTTATTGACTCAATATAGCACTAAATAGCAGTTGTACAACCCATTTCGCAACTTACAGTGTGATAGTAAGTGCTCTACCACAAACAACAATCTCAACCAGAACGCCTTTTGTACACATTGTTGGAAAAAAAAGAAAATACCTGTTAAGCAGCACATCTCAATTTCCTTTTCAACCCTCTAGCACACAATCCCTACTTTTAACGACCATCAGAGAGAAGCCTTTGGAAAACATTGTTGGAAAATGAGAAAATGCTGGTAACCACCATTTTCTCCTTTTCCCACAAAGTTTCCTACCCTGCCGGAAACAAATTTCAGTTTTTGAGTTACAATTATTTTGTTGTCTGCAAGTGCTTTCCATTTGGACCAGTACAAAACTTTGCTGTTTGGAAAACAGTTGATGGTTTCTACCTTGTAAAAGAGGTCCATGACGAAATCAATTCACAGAAGATCTACCAAAAACTTTTTATTTCAACAACAAATCAAACATT
The DNA here is from genome assembly GCA_943736015.1 of Tridacna crocea. NCBI lineage: Eukaryota > Metazoa > Mollusca > Bivalvia > Cardiida > Cardiidae > Tridacna > Tridacna crocea. Next base: position 10,714,985 of record OX031072.1, on the reverse strand, counting down.
CCATATATATCTTGTGGTAAACCCTTTGCCACATGACAAAATTTTAGAATTGTTGAAACCCAAAGTATTGGCAGATGACAACTGTGCCACGAATTGTGGAAGTAGTTTGGAAAAGGTAGAAACCATTCTGGCAAAAGGAGAAAATCCTGGGAAGCAGCATTTTCTCCTTTTCTCACAATGTTTTAGAAAAGTTTTCTTTCTCAAGGTCCTTAAAACTAAGGATGGTGAAGTAAAGGGTAATCCCTTCACCAGACAATTCTGCCCCCCATCCCCCTTGTATTAGGGTTTTTAAAAACTTCATTGGAAAAGGAGGAATAATTAAAAGCAGGTTACAAACACTTTCTTCATTTCCCAAAACCATCCATGTTTTCTTCTATTGAAAAGGCAAATCTTAAAATAAACTGAGATCACATTAAATTTGCTGCCTGAAAATGTCATCAATTAAGATCATTCTAAAATTCAGGAGCTTTAACCCTTTACCAAACAATCCCTTGTTTTTATGACCCTAGGAAAGAAGGCTTTTGAAAACATTGTGGGAAAAGGAGAAAATGCTGGTGACCAGCATTTTCTCCTTTTCCCGCAATGTTTTCTATCCTATCAGAGAGCTCCTGTTCATTTACACAGTTTTGAATCTATTGTTTGCAGATGTTTCTGAAATATATAGAGCCCAAAATCTGACGTGTGGGAAAGGGTTAATTGAATAAAACAAGTCAGTAAGTACTTTTTGCTTGACTTAACATTCTGCCAGTTGTCAAACTTTTATACTTGGCTGAACTTAAAACATTTACTGATGACAAATTAGATGTGATTTGAGTAATAAGATATTTCTGGGTAAGAGTAGAAAAAATGTAGGAAAAGGAGAAGTGGTGTTTTTCCATTTGACATAATGTTATGAAAAGTATGCAACCCCGGGGGAGAGGTATTTGCACATATTGACCATCCATTAACCCTTTACCAAATGACCTAATTCTGGACTGGTCCAAATTGAAAGCACATTAAGACCACAAAATAAACATAACTCAAAATTGAAATAAGTTTCCAGCAGGGTAGAAAACATTGTGGGAAAGGTGAAAATGCCTTGTACCAGCACAATGTCGTCTATAGGCTTCGATCTTAGGGTTGTAAAAACCAGGGATTGTTTGGTAAAGGGTTAAGATGCACATGTATGTATGAAAACTTTTGTTAGAAAAGAAGTATTTGCCTGTTACATATCACCAGTTGCTCTGTCTTCTTTTGCTGTTACAAAAGGCATTCAGTGAAGGCAAATACAAAGTTGAATTTTTGCAGTATCTGATTAAAAAAAAAAACACTTTTAACAATAATAAAAAAAACCCTATGTATCTAAAATCACTTCCAGCCATCATCAAGATGAAGTCAAAGGGAGAGTACTCTCAGAGTTATTTTCACTAACAGGAAGTTCTTCAGTTGGATCTTCAGACTGGACCTTAACCACTTTATCACAATTTTCTAACGAGGTAGACTGGTTTTCATCCAACTTTTGTCTCTTTCTAGCTCTTGTGTCAGCAAGTACCTGTTCTATGGTTCTTTGATCTCTCTTGTTTTCACTAGAAACTGTAAAACAGAAAGATATTCATGTCACTGTTTTATCATTCTTAGCCTGCACAGTCCAAGCAGGCTAATACGAGACAGCACTTTATGACTAAATTAGATTTGCACCATGGTAGACATGTACAAAACAGAAAATTACATAAAAGTGGAAAGTGTCATTTCTGCTGGTCCTCCTTGGACTGCGCAAGCTGATCAGAGATGACACTTTACACAAATAACCGAATGTCCCTTTTCGTGTTTTGCAAGCAATATTAAGGCACATATGATCAAACTAAGCCTTTTCAATCAATTACCCCTACCACACAAAGCCAACTTTAAATGACCCTGAATGAGAAGCCTTTAAAAAACATTGCGGGAAAAGGAGAAAATGCTGGTAACCAGCATTTTTTTTCCTTTTCCCATAATTCTTCCTCTTCTATTAAAGAAAAGTCATATTAGTTGAGCTAAATCAGAACTGTCATCTACTAATGCTTTCAATTTGGACCAGTCTAAAATTTGTTGTTTCAATAAAAATTTGACCAACTGTGTCTCTATAGAAGACAGTTTTTTAATGCAATGCATTGCAGTAATAAGAGCAATTTTTCAAACAAACATAGGTGCCCTCTCCCAGAATCTACTACAGATCATTAAACCTTTACCACACAATCCTGAATTTCAACAACGTTGAGAAAGAACACCTTTTAAACCATTGCAGTAGCAGATTTCTCCTTATCCCACAATGTTTTCTACCCTATCACTTTAAGCCCTACTGAAATTGCCTCCTCAAATGCTTTGTATGTGGAAGAAGTGATGAAGAAAGCAGTTTGGTTTTGGTAAGATTTCTATGCTGAAAATGTCCAGTGGTTACATTTGCACTTTAAAGTTTACAGAAAGCTTACAGAGGGATTTAACTATACCACTATTCAAACTTTAGACTTGTCAAAATTAAGCATGGCTACAAAGTAAACCACACAAAAGTTATGAAACTTCCCTCGGATAGGGTAGAAAACATTTTGTGAGTAGGACAAATATTAATGCTGGTAACCAGCATTTCTCCTTTCCCACAATATTTTCAAAAGTCTTCTTCCTTGGGTTTATTTACCTCATTACCAAACGACAATTTTTAGCTTGTCCAAATCGAAAGCATTTGCAGATGACAAAATAAAAGTGCCTGAAAATTTGAAATTTGTGTTGTTAAGGGTAGAAAACCACAATGTTTTCTAAAGGCTTCTTTCACAGGGTCGTCAAAAGTAGGGATTGTGTGGTAATGGGTTAAAGGTTACAGACAGCTTTCAGAGGAATTTAACTTTTCCACATAATCAAAATTTGTCAAAATTTAAAGCATGGCTATAAATTAAACCCCACAAAAGTTATGAACATGTCTCACAAAGGGTAGAAAACTTTTTGTGAGTTGGACAAAAACTAATGCTGGTAACCAGCATATCTCCTTTCTCACAATATTTTCAAAAGTCTTTTTCCTTTGGGCTGTTTAACTCTTGACCAAACAACAAAATTTTAGCCTTGTCCAAATTGGAAACATTTGCAGACGACATTTTCATCTTAGCTGAAAAGGTGCAATTTTTCTTTGGTAGGGTAGAAAACATTGTAGGAAAAGGAGAAAATGCTGGTTACCAGCATTTTCTTCTTTTCCCACAATGTTTTTAAAATGCGTCTTTCTCGGGGTCGTTAAAAGTCGGGATTATGTGGTAAAGAGTTAAACTTAGGATTGTGTTGTAAAGAGTTAAATAGCATAAAATAAAAACTTTTTATACCAAATCCATAATTCCTGTTAGTGACAGTGGACTGTGCTGCATCTTTAGCAGCAGTGTCTCCAATCAGATGTTTGTATTTGTCTTTATAGTTTGAGTTTGGTTGTATCTTCTTCTGTCTTGATGCTGTCTCAGCATTTTGTGCTTCTTGTGCCTTAAAAAGTGGAAAACAGAAAACGTCAATGCTTGACTACTTAGCATTTTTTCCCCTTTTTAAAGCTATTAGAATTTTAAAACTTGGAGAATGGGGAGAGTTTATTTCCATCTTGACTCTTTACCAAACATCACATTTTCAGACTGGTCAAAGTCAAATGCATTTGTAGACGACATCATAACTTTAGCTGAAATGATGGTAATTATCTGTGAAAGTGTAGAAAACCTTGTAGGAAAAGGAGAAAATGCTGGTAACCAGCATTTTCTCCTTTTCCTGCAAGGTTTTCAAAAGACTTTCGGTTTCAGGATTGTTAAAATTCGACGGTGTGGTAAAGGGTTGAAAACCTACTTTTCTGACAAGCAACAGAGATACTTTCACCTTTCAATCCAGTAATACTGATTGTAAAGCTCTAAAAGACTCAGTAATATTTGTAATTACCCTTAATGTGAAGAAATTAAAGTTTGGAACACACATTTCACATGTTTTACCTATTATTTCAGTATTAAGTCCCTTCCAGACTAAGCACTTAGCACTTCCTTTTATTGTTTCATTCAAGATTAAAGACACAAATTTAATAGATCTTAAAGGCACAACTTTAATAGATCTCTAGTATGAGAGGCATATTTCATGTTGAAATCTAACAATTTTGGCACTCTTATGGTAAGTATGAAGTCTACCAGTGTCCAGTGGGAGGTTATAAATGAAAACCTTGATTTGGTATCACAAACTGGGGGATGTATTTTATAAACAAAGGCACATTACAGTCAAATATTATAGATACAGTAATGAAAGTAATGAAAATCCCTTACAATCCCGACTTTTAACACCCCTGGGACAGAGGTATTTTGAAAACATTGTGGGACAAGAAGAAAATGCTGATAACCAGCATTTTCTCCTTTTCCCACAATTTTTTCTACCCTTCTCAAAACAAATTTCAATTTTTTGAGCCATATCTATTTTATCATCTGCAAATGCTTTCAATTTGGGTCAGTCTAAAGTTTTGTCAATTGGTAAAGAGTTTTGTCTTGGAGAAAAACATGTACCGGTAATAAAACAGTGAGGGATAACTACATGTACCTTTTCCGCAAAACCTAATTTTTTATCCAAACAAACAGAGTTTCACTCATGTGAGCCAAAGATGAATTGTCATCCAAATGGTTTCAACATGAATAAAATAATAATGTGCCAATTGGACAGGCTGACATAGTTCAATACTTTTTGCAGGTAAGCCTTTCACAGATACTGGCCCCTATGTATTACTACTGTCATTTAACCCTTTACCACACCAACCCCGACATTTATCATCTCTGTGAAAGAATCCTTTTGAAAACATTGTTGGAAAAAGAAGAAAAGGCTGGTAACCAGTATTTTCTACATTTCCCATAATGTTTTCTTCCCTTCTTAAAACAAATTTCAATTTGTTAGTCATATTTATTTTGTTATCTGCAGATGCTTTCGATTTGGACCAATCTAAAATTTTGTTGTTTGATAAAGAGTAACAGGCAAAAGAGTTCCCTCTATTTACCTTTAAAAGAGCAAGCTGCTTAGCTTTTTCTGGATCCCATTCTTCGTTCCGTTTGTATGCAGCCAATTCTTCATCTGATGGAGCAAACTCCTGGATTATATGAGATATATGTGCATTAATGAGCTTTGTTCTTGCAGAATTGGTGTCAATGCATCTCTGTGATCCACTGTACCAAGTAAATCATCACATATTTCTTGATCAATAAAATCAGTTTTGTCTGATCATCAAATGTCCAGAGGTAGACTGGTCCTTTAGCATGTAGACAATTGACAAATATCAAAATGGTCGACTTTTTGCAGATGTATTAAGCTCCCTTTTCACTGAGTATGGCTAAATACAAATACAGGTAATATCACAGTAACATGTAAGAATATAAAAATATAACAGATTTATACAACATGTACATATGCTTTGTAAACTTTGCAACTCAAAGGACAAGAGACACCAGTGACCAAAAAAATCTTTACAAAATGATTTCTAGCTTTTTCCATGCTTTTAGATTTGATTATTTTTTTCCTTTAACCTTTACCGCTGTTTCAAAAACACTACCCATTATAGGAGCCATATTTTGTCAGCTACAAAAGCGTTAACCCTCAACTACAAAATCCCAACTTTTAATGACTTTGAAAACAAAAGCTTTTTAAAACATTGTGGGAGAAGCAGGAAATGCTCTTCTCCTTCTGATTGTCCTCCTTTTTCTGACCATGAAAACATGGAATTGTATGGTAAAAAGTTAATGTTAGACAGAATTAAGGAAAAGTTTCCTTTACATTGAAGAGGGAGGTGGGCCTAGATGAGAAAGAATTCAAGACAGAATGTTACAGAGAGAGAGGGACAGACAGACAGAGGAAGGGAAAGGAAGAGGATGGGGACAGCGAGAGAAAGAGAGACAGATAAAGATTTTAAAGATATCTAGTTTTACCTTTTTCCATAACATGACATATCTATCTTCTTCTTCAATCCCAAAGGAGAAAGATGTCAGACCAGCTATATCTGCAACTTCATGACTGAAATAGACTGGTGTTTATAATGTTCTGTTTCAATGTTCTCCTAGGCTAACCATAGGCCTGCATGTACCTGCTCTTGTACTCTTATCCTTTATTTAATAATTCCATATTTCTTCAACCCGGTGACAGAAAGGTTTGACTCTTTACTGTTACCTAACAAGAAATTTTTGACCGGTCAAACCAAAATCGTTTGCAGGCAACAGATTAAATATATCCCACAAAGTAAAAATTGCCCTTTGAAAGGTAGAAAACATTATGGGATAAGGAAAAAAAGCTCGTTGTCAACATCTCATTCTTCCAAAAGGTTTTCAAAGGCCTCAAATTCACTAACCCTTTACCACACAATCCCGACTTTTAATGACCCTTAGAAATAAGCCTTCTGAAAACATTGTGGGAAAAGGAGAAAACATTGGTAACAAGCATGATCTCCTTTTCCCACAATATTTTCTTCCCTTCCCCCAAAAAATTTAGAATTTTCAGTCACACTCATTTTGTTGTCTGCAAATGCTTTCCACTGCTTTCAATTTGGACCAATCTAAAATTTTAAAACTTTGGATTGTTTGGTAAAAGGCTAAAAACACTTTGTACGAAAAGCTAATACTGTATCAGCTGAATTGAATATATTGCTATATGATCCCTATTTTCGCAACATTTCAACCACCATAAGCAGATACAAACATTTCTCCAACTGATCTGGGTCACAAATTTTTGCTTCTGTAAATTTTATGCATGTCCAAAAACCATTTTACCTCATGACTCAGCTGCATGTTGGACAAAATGAAATTTATAGATTCATATTTTTGTGATGACTTACATGGTACAATAAATCAAGGCAGATGCATTAACCCTTTACTACACAACAATATTTTAGACCTGTCCAATTTGAAAGCATTCGCAGACAACAATTTCCATATGGCTCATTGATGCAATTTTTGTTTGATAGGGTAGAAAACATTGTGGGAAAAGGAGAAAATGCTGGATACTAGCATTTTCTCCTTTTCCCACAATCTTTTCAAAAGGCCTCTTCTTCAGGGTCGTTAAAAGTCGGCATTGTATGATAAAGGGTTTTTGCCATAGCATTGCTAATTTATTTCTCTATGTTTTACAAAGATGTTTTCAAAGTTGTCTGCAACAACTTTCAAAGTTGTCCATGGGTAAATACTTAACCCTTAGGCTGCTAAGCCCCACTCAGAGCTCCAGGTAAGAGGCAGTGATGGTATTCTTAATCCATTATTTCTCTTTGCAACCCTGTGTTGTGGGTACTCATTAGAATTATATCCATGAGACGATTCTAATGAGTACCCACAACACAGGGTTAAGTAGAGTATGATTAATATGTTTAATTTTGAAATCAAAATCACTCCCTCTATCTGGAGCTCTGCAGGCTACTCATTCATCTTTTGCAGACAGTGTAGATCAATATCAGACTGCATAGAATGTACAGTCTGATCTTGGATCTACATGTACATTACCTGATGAAGAGATATCTTTTTACCCCACAAAAAATACCCCTGAAATAGCAAAATTTGGTTTTTACTACCTGTTTGAATTTTTCATTTCAAAGACTTAGCAGGTCAAGGGTTCAATATCTATCAAATGATCCTGATGATCTTTAACAGCCCCCAAGGAAAAAACTTTGAAAACATTTTGGGAAAAAAAAAACTGAACCACTTTTGTCACCTGCTGCGCAAATACTTCCCTTTTGCATGAGTAAAAAAAATTGTATCCTATTCTAACATGCTCATTCAATATACATCTCACAAACAGTTTTTAGCATTGACAGCTACAAGTATGATTCTTGAGGCAAAAATTTCACAGGATAAGACATGAGCCATGCTCTGTGAAAAAGGGGCTTAGTGCATCTGCGAAAAGTATCCACCCAGGTCAGTCTGCTCAGCCTGTAGGCTAATCCAGCCAGAACTTTTCGCTATTGGGCAATTATCTGTTACCCAAGGACCAGTCTATCTTATGTTTAAGTTGGTTGTTAAAAGAATTCGGGAATTATTGTTCAATAAGTATGTGATAGCTTGCTTGGTGCCATGAATCAAGTAGATGCATTAAGCTCCCTTTTGCAAAAACATGTCTCAACTGTATGCAACAACTTACACTATAGCCCTTTGTGTTTTATCCATCGTTTCAAATTTCAATTTTTGCAGACTGCCATCTTTTATAAAGTCATGAATCCTCTTCTGCATCTGAAAGAGAAACAGATACATCATAGTGATACTGCCTGATTGGTCCATTTTTATGCAATATTATGTTTTGTTCCCTTGCTAGTGACAGCTTAAAAATATTATGGAAAAATGAGCAAAAGCTTGAAACAAGCAAATGAGTCTTATTCTTAAATGTTTTCTATACTGTTAAAAACTCCTTCTCATAGTCTTTTACCACACAATCCATTAGGAAGACAGCTTTTGAAAATATTGTCCAAAGAGGAAATAAATGCTAGTAAGTTGTATTTTCTTCTTTTCTCACAATGTTTTGTGACCACACAAACATAAAATTCAATTTCTGAGTCACAATCATTTTGTAGTCTTCAAATGGTTCCGATTTGTGGACAAGTCTAAAATTTTGATGTTTGGTAAAGAGTCAATAATTATGATGCTTCTTATTTCTACGGTTTGTTTTGTTTGCCAAGAATAAACAAATTTGACACTTTGTAAAAATGTTTACTTTGAAGAATACTACAGGTTCATTTCCAACCAGACAGTCTGACTTATTATCTCATATAATGACAATAATGACCCTGCTTTTAAAAACCTTAACAAGAAGGCTTCGAAAACATTCTGGGAAAAGAAAAAAACACGCTATTTTCTTTTTCCAGAATGTTTTCTACCCCTATAGCATCAACCATACCTGCTCTCTAAACTTCTCTAGTTGTCGTTTTTCTTTTTCTTGTTGCTTTACCATCAGTTCCTTCTGTGCTGTAAAATAATTATGTTGCTGATTCACTTTTTACACTCTCTGACAGAATGTATTATTATTACTATTATTTTTTTCGATTTTAAGATATATTCATGGACATCACATGATACTTAAGATTTTTCTAAAAGTAACTAACAAAAGTATTTTACCATTTTCTCTTTTAAAGAAAAGGTACATGCATTTGACCCTAATACGTAATCCGAAAATACACTTTGTGACCCTTCCTGGGAATCCCTTGACATCAGCAAATGCCTCCTCGAAGGATAGAAATTGTAAAAAAAATGTAAAACATGACAGACATCTCTGGTTAAAAGGTGTCTACTGAGGAATCGCCGAATGTTGCAGGTACATTTTTGTGTTGTGTATCGCTAGGCTAAAGGAAATTATGATCAATGTTTGTTTTGTGGCTGATTTTGGGTGGGAAAGGCTGTCTTGTGCTGGCGCTGGTAACCGAGACGTTGCTTCCTTGAGTCTATATTATATAGGGGAGATTTTTTTTTCATATTTTATCATTTATTTTGGTTATAGAATGTCAAATTCCTGTGGATTCAGACTCAAGGTAAGTAACAAACATAAAGAAACTATGAATAATCAGGTGGTGATTTCGGTGCACAAACCATCCACTGACTGCGGAAAAATGGCACCATTGCCAAATTAATGCCAATGGACATGTCGCCGACGAAAGGACAATGGGCCGACAGAACCCTGGGCCGACACAATTTCTGTTCAGATTGATTCAAATCGCTACCTATGCCGCTTTCTTCAAACACATTAGATTTTCATGTAAGCCCTACCTTTCAGTTTTTTCTTTTCATCATCCCCTATAGACGGTGGCTTTTCCATCGACCCGAGGATCGAACCTAATAAATCCATAATTTTTCGCTTCTGGACACACTGACATCGAAGAAATTAAGTTATCTCCCTTCTTCATTTGTTGTTGTTGTATAATTTGTTGTTGTTGTTGTTGTTGTTGTTGTTGTTGTTATTTAAAATCAAAGAACCCCGGGTACTTCACGCCTCCACCTTCATTCCCCCACTTTTTCCAACACATACACAAAACTGAGGAAATTTACCAAATAATCAAAAGTTTAGACGGCTTTGTTCGAGAAAACCGTGGAAATATTGTGGATGAAAATAAGAAAATGCTGGTAATAGGCAATTTCTTTTTTTTTCCCAATTACTTACTACCCTATTGGCGAACTCAAGTTCATCTATATCATGTATATATACTATCCATGTTTTTGCCAATTTCAAATCAAATTTGTTGTCTGTAGGTGTTTTAAATTTAAATCATCTTGAATTCGCAAAATGTCAGGGCAAGAGAAGGGAGGCAAGAGTCTTTGATGAAAGCGGTTTGCGCAATTGGTTAGCCTACGGTTGGTTGGTTGTTGGTTGGTTGGTTAATAGATTGATTGATTGAAGTGAAATATGACGGTGATGGTGACATCAATATTAAAGCTAGACATACGCCAGACTTTACCAGACGACACATTTTTTTACTGTTACGAATAAAAGGTATGTCCGAGGGACGAAAACAGAGATATTGCGATGGGTCCATCTTAGAAAGGGCATGCAACATGGTGGTATCCAGTATTTCTCCTTTTCTCTGTCGCTGATGATAGGTTTGATTGCCATTAGCTGCAGTTTATTTAAAACACAAAAACGTCACCATTTAGGAGTTTATTTGAATTTCACTCTCTCTGGCGTTTCAAAACTCTTGAAATAGTTCAGAAAAGTTGAGTAACATCAACAAAAACATAATTCCACACTTTTATTAAATATAACTGAACACAGCAGTGACACGCAAATAAACATATGAACCACGCTCTGTGAAAAAAGGGGCTTAATGCATTTACAAAAATTATCGATTCACATCAGCCTGTACAGTCTGTGCAGGTTGAAGTGGGTCGATACTGTTTGCTATCTTAACCCTTTACCCCATAAGGCATTTCTATGCAATCTCTAATTGACCCTAAATAACAGCAAGGATGAAACCGTTTCCTACGTGTATATGAAACCTTGTGATAGCATAGAAAACATTGTGACAAAAGGTGAAATTGCTCGTCACGAGCAATTTCACCTTTTGCCACAATGTTTTCCAAAGGCCCCTACAAGCTATGCGTAGAAATGAGTATCTATGGAGTAAAGGTTTAAATTTTCTGAGTGTCTAAGGATGAATCTACCATATGATCCTGTCAGGTTTTCGACAAAATAAATTTAATGGTTCTATAATTAAGCGATGTGTTGCTTGGTACAATGCATCACAGAGATGCAAGAAGCCTCCTTTTTCCAGAGTACGGATCCTATACTTATATTTTCTTGTAAAATGATTCCTAATCCTATCATGTTATCACAACAAAACATATTATTTGTAGATTAGCCCACTACAAATTAAAAACTCATACAAAAATCAAAGTATTAAACTCTTTACTAAACGACAACTATTTAAGAATGGTCCATTTTTGAAAGCATTGACAGATGATAATCCAACTGTGGTTGAAATGATTGGATTTGTTTCTACAAGGTTAGAACACTTTGTAGGAAAAGGAGAAGATGCTGGTTACCAGCATTTTCTCCTTTTCCTACAATGTTTTCAAAGAGTCTAATTTCCAATTGTCGTTAAAACTCGTGATTGTGTGGTAATGGGTTAATAAATGACACACACACACGCCAAAACATTACGTGAATAAACACTATGCATAATACACATATAAATATACAAAGATATGATATTTGTACATCAAAAATACAAATAAGCTGTGCTCCAGCAAAAGAGAGTTTAATGTCTCCGTGATGCGTAATATCAAGCAAGCCATCACATAACTATGGATCCAGGAAAATTTAATTTGACTAAGAACAGAATGAATTCTGAGGTAGCATGGTCCTTGGACATGCAGATAGTTTACTAAATGCAAAAAGTTTCGACCAGTGTCAACCTGCGCAGCCTGACCTTGGTCGATACTTTTTGTAGGATACTTTAAAACCCCTGTTCACGGAGTATCCGCTCAAGTTATTTGCCCTTAGAGCGTGAAATCGAGCCAGTGGACACCTTCAGTCCCAATCATTGTCATTTCAGCGGGCTCTTGAAAAGAATTTCTCAGCAAAACTGAGTGATAGTGTGGATCAGAGTTCAATCTGCACGTTTTGTGGATCGTCTCTTTGACCTTCGAGGACTGATGATAGTCATTGCGACAGGATTCATTCCTCTCTCACCGCTGATCATTGTTTCGACGATGATTATGTGGGAAAGCAGCCAGTAGCTTAGAAAGAATATTGTGTCAAATACTGGTAAAAGAAACTCCAGGAACGCATAGATGAATGCACAGGGCGCCGCGATAAAACTGAAATAATGTCGAAAACGGCGTTAAATACCATGCAATAAATCGTCCAATCAGTTGCTTTCTATTTCTAATTCTCATGAATTTAATGAAGTCCAATATAAAGAATTTCTGATTGGCTCAATCTAATGGAATAGCCAATCAGAAACTTTGTTACTTTATAAATTTATCATTAAAGTGCGATTTTTAATGGTTGTTAATCGAGTGCTCCGATGTTGTTCTCAGTACGGCGTATTAACAGGCTTTCCTTGGATAGCTCGTCGTATGTTCCTAAAGGGAAGGTCGAATATCAAACAGGCGATAAAAGCACCAGCATAGCTGATTACTATATGTCCAATAAAAAGGTATATCTGAAAATAAATGAAAGAAAAGAAAAAAAATATTTAAAAAAAAACCCAAAAAGACAGGAGACGTCACTCGGCTTGAAGATTGCCTTGTGAATACGGATACCCGAAGAAAGAAAATAACACTTCACCAAAAAGTCTCGTAATAAAACCGCCCTGAAAGAAAAGGCTTTTGATATTTATAGAAAACAAGAACTTCGAAGAGCGGCGCGTATACACCCGAAGCGGTTTGTCAGTGAAAATTGGTTAAAATCTAGAACGCAGAGATCCAAATTTTAAGAGTCAAATGCACAACTACACATCATAGAGATTCATTGTGGTAAGTTTGAACTCATTCCATTGGAAACAGTAGAAGTTGTACACACAAGATATTGCCAACGGACGGACGGATAGACGGACCGACGGGTTGACAGATGGACGAGCGACCGGGTACATAACATAATACGACCCCTCGGACGTATAAAATGAGAAAATTAACCAATTTATCAAAGTACATCCTCTGTATTCAAGGTGTGAAAAACAATACAAATACAGAATCAAAGAACTGAAAGTACTGACAGACTGGCAAATGTGGAATAAGCGACGGAGGTAATTATAAAACTTAAATGGTCCATAAAACATTGAAGAAATACGATCCGGTCCCATCCAGTTAGGCAATGGAGATTATTGAAAAATAGGAGAAAGAAAGCTCACCATCTCAAAGTCGTCAATATGTACCAGGGCACGTTTGCTGTATGTAAATAACACAATGACTATTGGGTGTATTAAGTAAACCATGTATGTCATACGGGACAGAGGTACGAACCCTCGCCAGGAGAAAAAGTCGCCGAGTGGACCTGAAGTATAGAGCAAAGTATAATTAAGTCTTACTCTGCCAAACTTGAATTTACAATGCTCACTAAAATATATTTTGCTGAATTTCATGACTCCGATGGAGTTTATTTCTTAGAAGCTACGGAGCAGCGGAGAGTGTAGCATAAGATCAGACTGCGCGTATGTGCAGGATAATCTTGTTTTACACTCTCTGCAAATTACATCTGTGGTCGCGAACGGCAGGTTAAGGGAAACAGAAAATATTAATGACGAAGAAATTGTAAACATGTTATTATAATAATATGACCATTTGTATGTCAATAGCAACCGGTCCTTTTCCTTTGGTACTCAACAACATAACGCAATTTCATATATTTACACAAATTACCTTATTTTGATCGTGGATTTTGAAAGTACAAAGATATGTCGACTTTTGTACAATCTAAACTTCGTTTTTCATACTGTTGAATATCTTTAAGATTTAGATTTAGAAAAAAAAGTTTTATAGATTAACAAAAATATAAAACAATACCTGCATAACCTTCGCAGGAAGCATAAACAATCCAGCCAACACCGACTGCCCAGACTGGACGGCTTAAAGCCTCGAAGGCAGAGTTTTGGGCAGAGTTCCAAGGTGTAATATTGTGTACATGTTTAGTATACTGGCAGTATAGTACGAGTATTGCAGGACATACGGCTACAAACCAACAAATGGCGGCAAACCACTGTAACAAGAAAAATAAACACAGGTCAAAGGTCTGATACTGTCGCCATGTTTGATATGCTGACAGTTCCAGTAATGCTGGGCACACGGTTAAAAACCAACATTTATGTGCAAAAAATTGCAACCGAGGAAAATGAACAACCGCGCGTAGTAACCTTCGGGCTACATATCTGATACAGTCTTAGAAATATGATAAAGTCTCACACGTGTAAATGGTTACAATCATTAGAAATATCTGAATCATCCTCTTTGAAAAGGGGGTTTCATGCTTCTGCAAAAAGTATCGGAACAAGGTTAGCCTGCGCAGTCCACGCAGGCTAACTTTCGCTACTAGTAATTTTTCTGTATATCCAAGGACGAGTCTACTGACTCTACTGATTAACCCTTTACCCCCATAAGGCATTTCCATGGTATCTCTAATTGACACCTGATAACAGTAAGGATGAAGCCGTTTCTTATGTGTATATGACACCTTTTGACAGAAAACATTGTGACAAAAGGTGAAATTGCTCGTGACGAGCAATTTCACCTTTTGCCACAATGTTTTCCAAAGGCTACTACAAGTAATGCATAGAAATGAGTATCTATGGAGTAAAGGGTTGTGTCGGTTGTTGCAAAAAGTAGCTCTTTTTGATCTACAAGCGTGTGATGTCTTACTTGGTGTTGTGAATTATGGATATCCAGTACATACCCTTTCCTAGAGCATGACCCATTTACCTTTTTCATTCTTTTTTGCAGTGTTCTAGCTCTATGTATCAGGAAGCCGAGTGCAATCCCGACGCAATATGGCGCCACACGACACCATGGCTTTATAAATATGTTGTTCCAGTAGGCTCCACCATCAGTTCTTGTCCTACGGAATTTAGAAAGTTCAGAGAAAGACAGTGTTAAACCAAGTTATGTCAAATTTATATAGCTGATAATAATAAACTCGAGATTTCGTTAAGCGTCTGATTGATTAATTGATTGAACTGGAGCTAAAGGTTGTTTTAACATCCTGGGCCCGGTTTCACGAAAAAACTTAAGTCCGTACTCAACTCAACTGAGTTTACAGGCTTAAGTTCGTTAATTTGCTGAGTTGAGTCTGAAACGTTGAGTGCGTTTCACGAACACGTTCTCAGCTAAGTCGCTTATTTTGATGATTTTTTAAACGTCTTAAGCGGTATTTTTGCTTCTCTCCGATAGTCGAGGTAATAAACTGTAAAAGTACGGGAACAACTGTCAATATCGCAGTTGTCAGAAATAAACAAATATTTTCGCATGAAAAACGTACATGCAGTTTTAAAAAGCTATTTTACGGAATTCAATCCGTGTATTCATGCATCGGTATGCACTTCAGTGTCGTAAAAGAATGTTTCGCTGTGGTTCTAGTCAAAATTTATTGAAATTGTTTCCATGTTTGAGGCCAAAAAAAAAAAACGAGGAAATAAATAGTAGATATTTGGGCTTTTTTCGGTGAAAGATCGAAATTTATTTCATCGAGTGGACACTATCGGTAATATTTTCAGAAGTGGCGCAGCCACGAGTGAAAATATTACCGATGTGTTCACGAGATGAAATAAATTTCGATCTTTCACCGAAAAAAACAGAACAAATATTCTATTTATTTCATGCTTTTAACCCTTTCTGAGAGGAGTGTTATCAAAATCCAGTACAGTTCTTTTCCGTTATTCCCTGTGGCGTACTCCTCCAGCATAGCATTGCAATATAACATCATGCGCGAGAAATCTATTGTAAATGACGTCATATTTCCCATCTGGTTGTCGGGCACGCGCAATCTACCTAGACGACAAGAACGTGAAAATCGGTATTTTCACTGGTGATACCAGTGTAAGATCGAAAAATATTTTCACTGCTATTTCTCGATATCCTACCGGAAAGCATGAAATAAAAAGGGATGTCGTTGAGAGCTCTTAGTCCAGGAGTGTCCTTGAACTGATGATTTTTTTTCGTTTACATTACATTTCGTAAAGCACTGTTTTTCCTCTGAAGGGGTTTCCAAAACCTATGGTAGATATTTCAATGCTCATTTAAGTTTGAAATACCATGGCAAAATGAATATTAACATATGATTTGCTGTAAACCTATCATTGCAGTAAAAATGAATTAGATATAGTATTGCACCCAAATTTCTTGATCAAGTCGATATGAGTGATCAGTGCAACACTGTAGATCTACCTAATTTTAGTTGGGTATAGTCTTGCACTCAAATTTCTATGCTTTCTTAGTTAAAAAATGAGTGTAATACTATGTTTAAATAAACACAGTATAGTGTTGCACTCAAATCTATAGATATAGACCTCTTCATGAAATATGAGTATAACATAGAGCCTACATGAAGCTATTCTGAAGCTGAACAAGCAATATTGACGGACAATGAAGGAAATATAACAAAGTCCATTTACATATAACTTTTACTTTACTTTTTTTTCACGTAAAAATTAACTATGCTTTTAAAAACTGCAAGCTGATATGTTTTGCCATATACCTTATGAAGACTTTTCTTTAACCCATTACCACATAATCCCCATCTTTGACAACCCTGAGAAAGAAGTCTTTGGAAAACATTGTGGAAAAATGAGAAAATACTGGTAACCAGCATTTTCTTCTTTTCCTACAATGTTTTCTATCCTTTACAAAACGAATTTCAAATTTTCAGTCACTTTTATTTTGTCATCTGCAAATGCTTTTGATTTGAACAAATCCAAAAATTTGTTGATTGGTAATGAGTTAAGCCACTAGTGACTTTGAAACAATACAGGAAATGCATTATAAATAAATTGTTACAAGCATTTTTCCCTTTTCACTCAATGTCCTTAACCCTTTCCCACACAGTCCCTGGCTTTTATGACTCTGGAGAAAGGGCTTTTTGAAAACATTATGGAAAAAGGAGGAAATACTGGTAACCAGCATTATCTCCTTTTCCCACAATGTTTACTATCCTTCTATTCTATCAGAAATTGCCATTTTTGGTACATTTGATTTGTCGTCTGTGGACATTTTCATTTTGGTGGAGCCCAACATTTTGTCCTTTGGGAAAGGGTTTACTCTTACACATAACATGATAGCATTTGTACAATTTCAGAACAGTTATAATAAAAAAATGTACATTTTGTTGTGAAAGTAAACACATAAAGTTGAACCAATTACCTCACAATACCAAATTTTAATGACCCTGAGGAAAGTGCCTTTTGAAATCATTGTGGGATAAGGAGCAAATACTTGTAACCAGCATATTCTCTTTTTCCCATAATGTTATCTATGCATTCAGTCAAATTCTAACATTTGAGCCACATTTAAACTGTCATTTGCAATTCAGTTGCATCTAAAATATCTAGTAAGTCTATTTACTTGCTTCTGGAACAAAACGGGTACAATTTCCTTTCAAAGCCTAAATATCTTTAAAATTGCATGTAGGGTTGGGATAACATTCACAGATGACAAAATTTTGGTCTTGTCTAAATTGAAATCATAATGCAGATGACAAAATATGGCCTATCAAATAGATCTAATGGTATTTGTCTCTGGAACAGTAGAAAACATTGGGGTAAAAGGAAAAATGCCAGTTACTAGCATTTTATCCTTTTCTTCCAATATTTTGAATAATTTTCACTGATGACAAAATTCTGGTCACATTCAGTATCATCTAAACATGCTGCAAAATTTTCAAGAAAACTTTAAAGTCTTTCAGTATCTGAAGATGTAAAAACTGCTGTTCCATCAACCTGCATCATTCCTCTGCTGTTTCTAGAATGTGGATCAAATCTCATGTCTGAAGAAAAATTAGTCTTGTACTGACCAGATATCATCATACTGCACTGAATGCCTTTGTTTTTATCTATTTAAAACAACAAAAAAAAAATAAAATAAACCTTTAAAGGGTGAAAAATCATTGTTACCAAACAACTTTGTTATAGTAATCCAAGAAGGGACTTTCTAAACATTGTGAGAAAAGAGGAAACTGTTGGTAACCAACATTTTCTCCATAACCCACAACATTCAATTCCTTCTAAGATTATTTTTATCATTTGAGCCCCACTTTAATTAGCTGTCTGAAAATCCTTCCAATCTGAACCAGTCCTAAAATTTCTATTTGGTATAGAGTTGAGTGATGGATGTTATCTCTAAATGGCAATTGCAGAGATCTATCCAGTTCACTTTAAAGTGTAACCTAGATGCTTTCTACCATGTGTGAAATTTTGCCTTTGTACACCAAAATCAGTCTCTGTATGTTCATGCATCCTCGGATACCCCAGGGTCTCCCTATTTGCTACGCTACATCGACCCTGGGACAATTGACTAATAAAACTTTGAATCAGCCGCCGAAAATCGATACGAAACGTCATAGCGTACAGTCCACTCGCCCATCACAAAATGATGATAGAACCAATGAAAAGCCAGCATTCGGCCAGCGGTAAAGCGAGCCGCCGAAAATCGATACGAAACGTCATAGCGTACAGTACACTCGCCCATCACAAAATGATGATGGAACCAATGAAAAGCCAGCATTCGGCCAGCGGTAAAGCGAAGGAAATTCAACTAATTGTCCCAGGGGTCGATGTAGCGTAGCAAATAGGGAGACCCCGGGGTATCCGAGGATGATGTTCATGCAATCCTTCTCCAATCTGTCAAGTTTTAGTTTCTAACTTTTACTCCTTTGAGAAATTTATCACAGAAAAAGTCTGCTGAAAGTTATAAATTGAAAATGATACAGAAAACTGTATAGATATGGCAGTCAAGGTTATGGATAATCCATTGGAATATCCTTTTAAAGTGTATTATGACTTCCACGGGTTACTGTTTTTAACTTAATTATGCAGTAACTTGAGATGTTTACTAAGTCTGATACCTACTGGATATGAACAAACAACAAGGTTCCATGTTTTTCTCACAATGTTCACATTTTCATTTCAACAAGGAATATATCTTGGACAAGACATTACAAAAACCTGTTAAAACTCTCCATAATGAAGTACATTTTAATTTTTTTTCTGCTAACAGTAGATCTGTTTACCATGTGTGCAGTGTATTTAAAAAAAATCACATTATGTTTTCATGACCATTGATGCAGCACTACTTCATAGACTATGAGCTCATGTTTGTAAATGAGAAAAAGTATAAGTAATGTAGCAGTATAGTTGGAAAATTTCTTTAGGTCTGTAAAATAGCTGTTTCTCCATCACTTGCAATCATGTACAGAATTTGGTGCAAAAATATGTATGTGAAAGACAGAGCCTAATCATAAATCATATGTTACTTGAAAAAGTCATCTGTAAATGTTAAATGTGGGACAAAAGGGTGCCTTTCAATGTATATACATGTATTTGAAGATGATCTATGAGCAACTCCATGACTCCATAGATGACAGATACTTTTCCAGTATACCCAATTTCCGTTACCTCTCACCCTGCCAGTGGGGACTGAAATAGCTTTTGGAAACTACAGATCATGATCAGAGAGTGTAGTCTGCTACTCGATGCTAATATTTTACTAAAATTTACTATCATACAGTACACTTCTTATTCACTTTCAGACTATGAAATAAGTTGATATTATTTATTTCAAAAGAGTTCAAAGAAACATTTAATTTGCCAGACTTTTTAACAAGACATACCTGTCGTTTTCTTCTATTTTGACCTCTAGATCCTGCATCAGAAATGATGTGCCACGCTAACTACACCATCCCATTACTAATCACTTCACTGTCATCACTCTAATATGTGTTTATTTACCTAAGATGAGAGTAACAGAAAATGAAAGTTTTGTATTAAAAAAAGACACTAAAAAACAAAATGAAAACAAGATGAAACCTATGTTGTTGGTACTCATTGGAATTACCTATCGATATCTACCATACAGGTTTAAAAATTCCAATCACCATCTGATAATCAGAAATAACCAGTTATCTGATCCTCTGTCAATTTAATTGAAAATGATTATTACGTCCTTTATGCCTGAATGTTTGCCATCGAGCTCCCAGCCCAAGTTAATTTGAAGCATAACTGAAGCCAGATGATAAATGATAAATAGGCAAATAGTGATAACTTTCAACATCTAACATGTTCATCCTATTACACTGTCATCCAAGTTTTAGTCAAGAGAACAAGTCAAGAGATGCAAAACACAATTTCACTTCAATATTTGCCATTGTTTAACCAAAACCTTGGACCTTAAACAAAAATATAGACCAGCGCACATACATACAGATTTTGCTTTTTTTGTTTCAAAATTTAAGATTGTTGCCATTACCTGAATTATCATCGGACTCAGTAGCCTAGATCTTTATATCGTCTAGTGTCCTCATTCCGTGACTGTCCTTGAGCCGGTGATGGTTGTGTACATCTCGTTCTTGAAAAGCACATAATTTGAGGTATTTCTGCTCGTAACCCTTACCAATATTCGCACTTTTTACTCCCCGTGAATTTCAAAGACAAACACATCGTCACTGTCTTTAAAGCTGTATTTAGGAACGATTTCCGAGTTTAGGTTCGATTTCTCCAGGGGACGATTTCTCCAGCAGCTTAGAAATTCCTACACAGAACATAGATCTCTGTCACGTATGTCGAACAGAGACAATCCTTGAAAAAATTCTTTCATGTGGCTTGAAATTGACAAATTCTGTCCCATAATAGAAGTTGTGTCGGTTTATATCGCTCTAGCGTAGACGTGTCCGCCATTTATGAGTCGACAACAAGCAGCTTAAGCCAGGGTAGAGTAGACTTAAATTAACAGACTCAACTCAAGGTTTTGAGATCGTTACTGAGTCTGTTATGTTCTTGAAACGCAACTTAAATAACGAACTCAATTTAAGTCAGAAACTGAGTCCGTTAGCAGATTTGAGCAAAATAACGGACTTAAGTTGTTTCGTGAAACCGGGCCCTGGGCAATATCTCGGTGGGCAGTAATCTACGCATGGGTTTCCTGGCTTTGTCACACCACTACTGACACAACTCTCTTTTTAAGTATCTGACCACTTTTTCACACACATCAGAGGGGAGAGGCGAAAAATAGCCGGGATGAAAGTTTGCCTCGATCACGTTTCGAGCTCAGAACCACCAAGTCACGAGTCCGAAACTCTAACCACAGAGCTGCCAGGGCCGGCATTAACCAATTGAGTGCTCAGAAATATTTAATTAAGTTTGATTTTGTGGGCAATGTAGATAAAGATCATACTGATATTTACGGAACAGGGATTTGCGCTGTCTGACAAAAACACCAATTCAGACTGGTTTTGGTCTACACTCAAAGCAAAAGTTCCATGGTCGCGTATGACAGCATGGGTACACACAGGGAGTAAAATAGTCTCCTTCAATTGTTTTTGCAGTGACAAAGCGAAATGCTGATTGTATGGTGTTATGCACTGCTTATCGCGGCGAATGCTCCCCTATTTATATGTACCATGGGTTTGATCAGTAATGGTAAAGAATTCTGAAGTGTCCAGCCGATGGAAACTCCTGCGAAAAACTTTTATCCCCTGATGAAGGTGGACCACGGGGCCCCGATTGGGAATGTTTCCCACTGAAATATATAGCCCTCCATAGAGTTGAAAACGGCGTAAAATACCAGACAGACAGACGGACGGATAAACAGGTAGACAGACAGAAAGACAGGCAGGCAGGCAGGCAGGCAGGCAGGCAGACAGACAGACAGACACTTACGTCATTAGATCGCCGCCGAACTCTGACTCTTTCACTCCAGCGGCTATCACACCTGCGGTTCCCACAATAAGTACAGGGATAAGCCCCATAGACGGTGAACTGTAATAATGATTGAAAAGACGCTCTAAATCAAAGTGCTGAAAGTACTGTACGCGTGTACATATTTAACAGTTCACCAGCATTTTCTTGTTTTTGCTACACTGTTTTTCATCAGCCTTATTCTGTAGGGTTGTTTATAAGCGGAAATCCATGGTAAACTGTGCGAGTTATAATGAAAGAAGTCATCTTATTCTAGATAAAAGTTTGCTTTTCTTGAATCTAGCACTAAGAAATGACTATATGCATTACTTACCAACTTTGTTGTAGATGATTACAAGAAGGTGTTTGAAAATGTCAGATTTTGCCGGAAAGCGGTGCATGCAAAGTATGGATTATCTAGATGAGTTACCAGTTTGAAAATATTGTGGCAAATGGAGAAATTGCTTTTTATGAGTAACATAAATGACTGTAAAAGAAGTTACTGTGAGACGAAACTGTTGTTGGGGATATTTTGTTTACTTGAGGAATTTTTCGTGAACGTCAAGGTTTTCAAAAAGACAATGTACATGTGAATTAAAGATTAACTGCGGGCTGAGCTTGGATTTATACCTTTTGTTTTTTTTTTCCAAAGTAAACTGGACCTAAAACCAACTACCTTTATAATGAATTGGATCCGTTTAACAATATGACGTCAATGTTGATTAAGGTAGTAGACCTATAAAACTTCTGATGCAGCATGGCATAGAATTTCTTGACAAACTAGTTGATAAATACGAATTTATACGGATAATACTTTTGCACATTTTAACCGATCAGAAATTCATGGTCTATCTTGAAATTCTTTGTTGATGCTTTCGTGTGTTTCCAGAAAAGTGAGGTAATTATTATCTCCCTTTGTAATGAGAAGGTAGTGGCTTTAGATTTATGAACGATAATTCTAAGAAAGGCAAAAAGGAAACAGTGGTTTGGTGAAAGTTGTACAATAATACTAATTTTTAATCATAGCATTTTGTAGGACAATATTATAGTGGAAATAGATGTTTTCTATTACAGGTCCACTACCTTAAGATCAGAATGCACGTAAATGCACATTCACCTTCAACCACACTCTCCCGGCATCTAATACTGTATATCAACAGAAAAGAAGAATGAAACAGTGAACGATATACTTACGTCAAGGTTTGGGTTAACAATAAATTATATAAACTTACTACAAAATAAGGGACAAGAAGATTGGCGAGATCAGATAAAACTGCATGTTGACGGCTAAATACCACGACCAGGGCATACACTGAAAATACAGAAACTTTCTTATTTATTAGTTTCATCACATTTATGTGTTACATGTAACAGTTCTTGGACTCTTCAAAGGTCAAAACACATGAGCCATACTCTGATTTCTCCGTTATTCATTATACCATGCAAGTTACATAATTGGCCTGCTACACGCGAAAAGGGGCATTCGGACATTTGAGTAAAGTGTCGTCTCGGATCAGCCTGCGCAGTCCGCGCAGGCTAATCCGAGACGACACTTTACAACTACATTAGATTTTGTGCTACAACAGACTTGTTCAAAAAAGAAAATTAAATAATAAAGGAAAGTGTCGTTTCGGATTAGCCTGCGCGGGCTGCGCAGGCTGATCCGAGACAACACTTTACGCAAATGTCCGAATGCCCCTTTTCGTGTATAGCAGGCCGTATTATAATTAAGGATCTATTAACCCCTATCCTACTAAATAACTAACACGAAACTTTCAAACCAATTAATAAAAAATCCAAATTTTGCTATTTCAAAGGTATTTTTGTGAGAAAGACAATGTAGATCCAAGATCACACTGCAGGTTTTTGCTCAGTCTGATCTTGATCTATACTGTCCGGTAAAGGTCAGAAAGTCGCGCTAAATAGCCAAAGGGTTACGACGATTTTGTATAACATTAACTGAATCATAAGTCTTTGCCCTTGGACTGACCAATAGCAAAAATTTTGGATCAAGGTCAGCCTCCATTTTTCTACCACATTCAGAATTTTTACGAAGCAGCAGAATCATTACAGTTAAAAGTACACATCAGATAAACCATTTGCTGCCTGATCTTGGATATGTGTATACATACCGAGATTTCGTGAAATATTATGCACAATAGAGTCTAATGTCAAGAGATAGATGTCAGTGTATATCACCTGATCCTCCGCGGACACACCGTCTACGTCCACCAGGTTATTGATGTAAATTAGATGTTTCCACCAGTCCGTCTTACATTTCTCAGCGACATTCATCCTGTCCGGCCACATGGGACCTTGTCCAAGGTACATGTATAGATATACAAACAGTACAAGGACAAGCATGTATGGTGGGGTCATTCTGTAAAAGTGAAAGAAATGAAAAATGTGATAACAGATATCTTACGAGGGGGCTGCAAAAAACACACATGTATAGAAATAGTCAACAAAACATCTACAAAGCTACCCTTAAACTGTAATTCGTTGTACACATTTTTTTTCTTTTTAGGATCAGCTATCCAAAGAACAGGCAACTCATTTGGTTTTATATTTTGAATAACTGCACAGTGTTAAGACATGTTTCAACCTAATTCTGAAAGATTTTATTGACTTGTTTTCTTGAAGGAACTTATTTAATGTTCATTTATCCAATAT
Source organism: Tridacna crocea (assembly GCA_943736015.1). Taxonomy (NCBI): domain Eukaryota; kingdom Metazoa; phylum Mollusca; class Bivalvia; order Cardiida; family Cardiidae; genus Tridacna; species Tridacna crocea. Next base: position 10,690,489 of record OX031072.1, on the reverse strand, counting down.
TGAAAATTAGATAATCAATTTTTTGAAAACTATATACCCGTTCTCTCGAATGATTTTCTTTTGCAGAAAATAATTTCCATGTTTTTTCAATTGTTGACAAATTTTCAGTAATTTATATTTCAATTTTTAACCTGTTTTGGCTGATAAATACAACACATGCACAACTGACATGTTTGCTTCTTTTCCAAATAAAAAATATACCCTTTATTTGTAGGATCGAAAATCTTTCCATTACAATACTATGACCAACGTTCAGATATGGAGTGCAACACGCGAAAAAGGTCATTCGGACATTTGCGTAAAGTGTCGTCTCTGATCAGCATGTGCAGTCTTCACAGCCTAATCCGAAATGACATTTTCCGATTTTATGTGATTTTCTGTTTAACGCAAGTCTACTGTAGCACAAAATCTACTGTAGTCGTAAAGTGCCGTCTCGGATTAGCCTGCGCGGACTGCGCAGGCTAATCCGGGACGACACTTTACGCAAATGTCCGAATGCACCTTTTCATGTGTTGCACTCCAATTATAAGTGTACCTTTTTTTTTTCTAAATGCCTGTCTTTTACTTGATAAAATTTTCAGGAGAAACAAATATGGCCTGTCAGTATATGCTTCAAGCGTATACATTAACTGAATCATACTTACGTTCAGATATAAGCGTACCCTTTTTTCTCTAAATGCATGTCTTTTACTTGATAAAATTTTCAGGAGAAACAAATATGGCCTGTCAGTATATGCTGAGTTTATACCGCATTGAAGGCTATGTGTATCTTATGTATGGGACTAGTTTGAGGTACATGATGCATGAATAAATATCTTTCATTAGAGCTTGTACGAGGCACATCTTTATACGCATATCCCCTATGGAAGCGTGTCCAAAGTACACGCATAGCCTATATAGCGAACGCTTGTATTGGACACACGTTCAGGCATTTCAGGGTCCGTATTCATCAACTATTTTTCAGAACAGTTTTAGTCTTTATACCCGAGATTATCTAAATTTGAGAGTAACTCTACTTCTTACTAAGCCAAGCCAATCATAAGTTGTGTTACTTTCAAACTGAGAAAATTCTGTCCGAAAAATGAGACTTCGGATATTCTTAGGAATGGCTGTGAATACGTACTCTGCATTGTCCATTTTTTATCTTGCAATACATCCTACGAATATACAGGGACCAAGTTAATATTGATAAAGTTTTGTTTTGGAAAATTTCCATCATTTAACTCAAAGTAACTGGATCAACAAGTGTGTGTAAGAAGTTATCAGACAGGTCATAGATAAGGGAGATTACTGATTCTTATAGTAAACAGTTCTAAATTGATAGGAAACCCTTATCTCTACGATACAAACAAAAAAAAACAAAGAAAACCAAAACCTATCCTAATTGACAGCATTTGCAGAAAACAAAAGAGTAGCTAAAAGGATGGGATTTTGCAATAGAAACGGTAGAAAACATTGTGAGAAAATAGGAGCATTTTCTTCTTTTTCCGCACAATGTGTTCAGAAGGCTTCATTGCCAGGATCGTTCAAACTCGGTATTACTTGGTACAGGGTTTAATCAGTTTGACTGTAAGTAAATAAGAGATAATTTTAAGTTGTTGATTGATAGTAACTTTCTCAACACTAGATATTAAATAGGTTAACACTTATTTTGTTAAATAAATGAAATGGAACTTTTTAGCCAGTTATAAAAACCCAAATTTTGCCGTGTCAAAGGTACCATTTTTTAGGGAAAATATGCTCTTATCGGACAGTGTAGATGATAAAACATCAGAGTCTACGTTCTGTGCATTCTGATCTTGATCTACACTGTCCGCAGAAAGTCAGTAAGTCGTGCTTGGCAGCCTTTGGGCTAATTTACTTTTCCTTCAAATGCTTAAATAAAAACATTTAACGTTCTGTTTTTTTTTTAATTATGTGCATGTCTATTTAAGAACTTACTTTACCGTTTGAAAGATTTACCTCAGTTTCTTTCTATATAAGCCATGCACTGTGAAAAGGAAGCTTATTACATCTGCGCAGGCTGACCTGGGTCGAAACATTTTGCTGTAGGTTAATATTTCTCTATGTTCAAGGACCAGTTTTAGACCAAGGGAATCTTACAGATCCATAGTTATGCAATGACTAGCTTGGTATGATGCATACCCCTTCCTTTTCCTCCACAGTATGGTTCAAGTATGATACCAAATAAATTTGCATTCAGGGCCCGTTTCCATAAACCATTCTTAAAGATCCAGGCACTTTTCGATCAGTTTTTAAACTATCTCACCCTTATTTTATGACAATAATAACCATTCTTGTACCTTTATGCCAAATGCCTCTCCTGATGGCTGCATGACTGTAATAATGACTGGATAGAAAATGCTTTTCATATTTTTGAGGCCGCGTTCCAAACAATCCCTTTTGTAGTTTCGTGTATTCAGTGAGGACAAATCCAATGTGTTTTATCGATTGGTAATTTATATGTGATTAAACAGCTGGATGATTTGCATACTTTTAAATTTTGGCAGCGCTTTTTTCTGTCTAGCTGTACGGATATCTTTCATTTCATTTTTGGTTTAATTCTATATTTTGGGAAGCAACAAAAGTAACACGTGAATGTCACTTTAAAAGGTCAAGGCTGTCTCGGGTATTTTTAAGATTAATAATATCTACTTTATCTCGAGTGTTTACCTGCAGATATCGTAGAAAGATACAAACAGTTTTGTATGAACAATTTACACAGATTATGTTACCCGGGTTTACTCTTGACATTAAGTTATTAAATATATGTCAAGATTTACAGGTCTTTTTACGAATGTGTGTGAATACTGCAGATTGGGAAAAATAAACACAAATCAATAAGCCTGATCTTCAATCCGCATTGTTCAGCGATTTGTGAGATTTTTTTACCAAATGAAAGAAAGGGCTGTTATTCACCACTCATCATATTTATTTGTTTAGATAGTTACTCAACGGATTGTTTCGTGAAATCATGGAAGACACCTTTTCGTATTTTTCTGTCAATCTAGTGCTACATGTACATCACTGTAACTCACAGATGAATACTGTTTCGATTTTGTTAATTAGAAAAAGCAGAGAGAGAGAGAGATGTGCGTAACACTGGTGACTCGAAAAAAAAAAAAAACTGAAACACATAGATAGATTCAGTGATCGCCGTGACATAACCGAAATATCGTTGAATCCAATCCAAATAATTCTTCTAACTCGTTTACCCCATTCAGATAAATCCTTGTGCCTTACAGAAGACAACTTCCAAAAACATTGGAGTAAGAGGGCAATGTGCTTCGTTCAGAAGTAAACGAATTCTAAGCTATGTTGTTTCCAGATAATCTATTTTCAACGATTAAAGGAAAAAGAATCATACAAATTTCATACACAAACGTGCAAAGAAAGCGGACAACAATCCCTCTCATCCACTGAACAAAACAAAAAACAAGATGTACCAAGGCTATTTTTCCCCAACTCAAAGTTCCTCCCTCACCCCCCCCCCCCCCATTAAGGTACGTGTACTTATCAATTTTTTTTATTCACAAAAATGTCATTTCCTTACTTCCAATAACGTCCTAGGTAGAACTTCAACCATAACCAACCATTTGGCTTCCTGTTGTAACTCTTTGACCGGACAAGGAACCAGTAGCTCGTTAAACATCCACTGAAATAAGACCGCCAGAAATGATATATGGTTTTCCATAGACATGTCAGAAATGATATATGGTTTTCTATAGACAACTTCTTTTTCTCGTCTTGTTGCAGATCACCTTTGAAAACATCACAATGTTTTCACGCATCCATACGTTGAACCCTAATTCTTGTTTATGTATATTGCAGCTTGCTTTACATGTATCTGTTATCAAATGTGGTGACGTAGACTAGCTTTGTCCAATTTTACGTGATTTTTTTTTCATCGAACATCGTCAACCAAGACATGGCACGACTGCGCCTCTAGTAAGATGAGTTTCCATGCACACAATAAAACAAAGTGTACAATTTAAGGAGGAAGATAAAAAGATCCAGTCTTTTAACAGATAAAACAAATTGTAAAATATTACACGGAAGGATAGACGACACAGGACTGAGACGTGTTATGCCGTGACGAAACTGTCAGAAAACGATGAGACATTGTCTTATCAACGAAAAGGACACTGTATCAAACTTATGCTATATCATAAAACCGAACTTCAAAAATGTTTTATTGTCGAATTTAGTATGGCAATATCTGGTAAACTGTCACAGAAAGAGTCTTACAAACAATCTTTTTTTTTTAGTATTTTCGAAATGCAATTCGTAGCCCATTTTTAGGTTTTGCCCCCGATTTTTCAAAGATTTGTCTATTACCTTATAAGGAAGAAAGTATCTGTGTCCAGCGAGGCTTGCAGTATCGGCTGGAACGTCCACCGATCCATGATACTGAAGGAGTCCATTAGATTGACTGCAAAAAAGATATGTGAATGTCAAGGTCTACGGTCTTAAAATCATCGGTAAACATCGGTGTTTTCGTAAAGGTTATTCGGCCAATCTCGACAGTTTACGCCTTTCAATATGAGAGTTACGGGCCGTAGACCATACAAAATCTTCGGTATATATGTAATACCGATGTTTTCGTAAAGGCAATTCGGTCAACCTCGGCAGCTTCCGTCTTTTAACACGAGAATTACGTACAGTAGACCTTAAGTGGATATCGAATAAGCATTTACCTGGCTGACAGAAATATGGATATACAACATAATTACATTTAAATTCATTGGTAGATCTATGTCATTCATTATGTGAAGACAGAAGTGCTGCTACCCAGTTTTTGGCTTATGACAAACCTGCTGACTTGTATGAACCAATCGGCTGATTAGCATGAATCAAGGACGTTTTGCAGACAGGGTCAAGATCAGACTGCAAACAACGTGCAATTGGATCTTGAACCTACACTGTCCGATAAGAGTATGTTTTCCCCAAAATAACTTTGGATTAGCAACATTTGGGTATTTACTATAGACATAAAAAGTTCATTTTAGTTGTTAGCAGGTTAAGGGTGAAGGCACAATAACCTTAAGAATGCTTAGTAAATTAATTCTTCACCGAATGACAAAATTATAGACTGATCGAAATTGAAACCGCTTGCAGGCCGTGCGACAAAATCACGTAACTCAAAAATTGAAATTTGTTTCAAGCAGGGTAGAAAATATTGTGGGAAAAGGAGAAAATGCTGGTTACCATAATGTTTTCCCATAGGCTTCCTTTTCAGGGTCGTGAAAAGTCGGGATTGTGTGGTAAAGCCTTACTTGATCATTACAAGCTAATTGCAAAAGCTCAAATAAGACCTCGTACGGTGCTTGTTCTTCAAATATTGTATATAAGGAGTCATTCTTGCTCGCATGAGCATTTGGAACTATTGCTACACAAAAATACATCAGTTCAGAGCCTGTATTTCGAAGTCAGCTAAATATTCTAGTAAAGGCATAGTCTAATATTCAATTTTTTACAATTTATATATACTCACCGGCTACGGGAACTTCCGCCACCGACAATGCGGTGTATAGGAAAGTGTTTGCCAGGACAATAAATGCCATGGAGACTACTCGAATGCCATAGAGACATGGAATGTCGCCTTCCTTTGTGTCGGAGTCCATGAGTGTTGGAATGTTAGTGAAAACAGAAAACCCTCGGATAAGTGTAATGATTCTTCCTACAAGTGAAATTGAAATAACATGTAAAAAGTATTGTACATCTGCACGTCTGTCAGGTTGTATATCTGTTTCTCCGCCACGCCATTCCTCGGTTCCTCTCTAACTTACAAATTTATCATGTACTTTGATGTTGATAGTAATTTACCGTTCTTAGTTCATGTCGGTTCAGGCATCTCTCATCTTGTTTTCTACAAACTTTTAAACTCGTGCCTCACTGTAGTAGGGAAATGAAATGTAAATATGATTTTCCGAATTTTCCCGAAAATGATGACACATGACACTCACTTTGAAATACCAATAAACTTAGCAAACGACGAAGAAGGTGACAAATACAAAAAAGCACAGAATGGAACAATAAGAAGGAAATTGGAGGAGCAGAAGAAGAAAAGAAGAAGCCGAGAAAATAAAGAATAAAATCCGAAAAAGAAGAAGAAAAAGTGAAAAAAGAAGAAAAGGAAGAAATGAAACAAGAATACCAAGATTAAAGAGAAGGAGAACAAGAATAAGAAGAAAAAGAGGGAGAAGAAGAAGAACACGAATAATAGTAGTATAGGGGCCAAACAAAGATGACGTAATACTGGATGACCTAGTCACTGTAACTAGTAACTCATTTGCATATAGGGATGTTACTATGTTATTGAAAGGGGTATTGTTCTGATGTCCGGTCTTATATCAATAGAACCCAAACACACTTGCGACTCAAAAGGGATTAACTTGGGCAGTTGAATAGACCATTTTTCAGATCTTCTGACCCCTATTATAGTTGATGTAATGACTCTAAATATAGTTGATGGTCACATATCTAAATGTAGCTTCATGCATGTGCATTCTTTTACCTTAGACAGTGTTCTGGGATTAAGGTCTAATTTGAAAGTCAGACTTTGACCAGGGCACTTCGCAGAGCTGCAGGTAAATTATTATTACTTATCTATTTATCGTCTGGTAAGTGCCTGACCCTTTGTATTGGGATTAACTTTGTCAATAAAATAGGCCATTGTTCTCACTTCCGTTACAAAATAAACAAATTCACGCAACCTGGTGATATTAGCCAAACGTATTCAGACATGAATGTTTAAAAACATGACGCATGCGCACTTGATATATTGAAATAAGACTTATAATTTATAATACTGATCTAAAAAATAAACAATACGCCATCCAAAATTTCTGCTGATCTAAACATAGTAACCTCTTTATATGCAAATGAGTTACTAGATATAGTAACTAGGTCATCCAATATTACGTCATCTTTGTTTGGCCCCAAACCGGCCCCTATACTACTAACTGTAGCAAGATCAAAAACAAGAAGAAGAAGAAAATAAGGAGACGAAGAAGAAGGAAAAGAAGAAGAAGGAGACGACGATGACGAAGACGAAGAAGAAGTAGAGTAACTAGTATCTTATCCCCACCTTGTTCACCAGTCACGCCACCCTGATTTGTTAAATCGCTATCAAAAGTCATATTCATGAGTTCAATTTTATCAGATTTAATGTATCCATTTGAGCCAAGTCCTGCTTCATCCACGGTTTTATTCAAACCAGTATCCGTCGTTTTACCATTCATTTCTGGCCGTCCATCTGTCCCAGGATCCGCCGTTTTACCGTTCATCTCTGGCTGTTCATCTGTCCTTGCCATCTTGTCCTCGTCGAAGTTCATGTTATCGTACATTGGTATGTCTGAGAGAGTATACCTCTTCGATACTGATTCTGTGTTTCTTGGGCTGGGCTTGAAGAATATAAGGTCCAATGCGGAACATATCATAACCAGTCCCAGGAGCCCTCCGAGAATACCTCTGCAATATACAGTACACTTTTAGTGACTACTTTTATTTAACTTGTAGCAGATCATCTCGAATGTTAAGGACCCTGAAAAAAAGGACCTTTGATAACATTGTTGGAATAGGAAAAAAAGCTGGTAACTTCATTCATTCAGAGGCCCTCCTAGAATATAGCGATCCTAAAAAAGCTGACTTTTGAAATCAATGTAGGGAAAGGAAAGAAAATGCTGGTAACTTCATTGATTCAGAACCCCACACAGAAAAACCCTCGTAATATACAATGAAGCCAGTCTTATTGACTTCTTTTATTAAACATTTTCAAAACAATCCCGAGTTTTACCCATTTAGGTACCCTTTCCTTAACCCTTTCCCAAACGATAACTTTTGGACCCTTCCAACCCGAAAGAGTTTGCAGACGACAATTTTAGATTTGGAGAAAATGGCAAAAAGTTCTCAAACAGGGTAGAAAACACTGTGGGAAAAGGAGAAATTGCTCGTTACGAGCAATTTCTCCTTTTCCCACAGTGTTTTCAAATGATTTTTACTGCAGACCCGTAAAAACCAGGGCTTGTTTGGGAAAGGGTTAAATAGATATGTACTAAGCAAGTAGCTGTCTAAAACAATACATTTTGACCGTCCTTGACGTGTTCTCTTCATGCAAGTTGGACTCTGGTTGGCATTCATCTCCGTCATTTGGCGTATCAACCGACCAAATCATGAGGTACTCAAGTCCTTTGACAAGCAGAAAATTCACCAAGATCGAAACGTTTCGGGCCAGGTCAACCAGCATTTAGTCTCCTTTTCACAAAGCCAGTTCCAGTTGGTTTTGAAGTAAAGGGAATCGAAAATGCTCGTTAATGATTCTGAAGATTCATCGATTCATGATTCATATAGTGATTGGTACATTCATTCATGCATTCTTTCATCATTAGACTATAAACCAATGTACAGAATACTTACACAACTATTTTGACCCCTGTATCTTCCTCAAAATGCTGATCCTCGGAGCAGTGGGCTTCTTTTACGGTAATGTTCAACAACGAGCCAAGAAGACCTGAAGTAAGTCAGAGCAGAAAGGAAATGACGTCACAGTAACCGTTTACTACACAATCCTCAGTTTTAAGGACTCTTCCGAAAAGAGATTTTGAAACTATTGAGGGAAAACAAGAAAATGCTGGTCACCAGCATTTTCTCCTTTTACCACAATGTTTACAAAAGGATTCTTCATCAGGTTCATTTAAACACTGGCTTATTTTTCGTAAAGGGTTAAGAGAAGGTGTACGTAAAACATTCGGAAAACCATACTGGAATCGATATTGACAAAGTCATGGCTTTCTGGTAACTTATAGAACTATATAATTGTTAACAAACAACTTCGTATTTCTAAATGGGAAAGCAGCCAGTAGCTTGGAAAGAATATTGTGCAGATTACTGGTAAAAGAGACTCCATGGAAAGCATGGATAGGTGCACTGGCCTCCGCGATATACATGAAATAACGTTGTAAAAGGCGTTAACTACCAGTCATTGAATCAACGAATAAATCGATCGATCGATCAATCAATCAATTAACCAATCGTATTTCTTAAAAAAATGCATGTCAATAAATTGTGCAGATTTATGCCACTTATTTAGGATTGTTTACACACAGTATACAAGTGCTTTACTAAACTGGCAAAAAGAGCTGCGTACTGGACTTAAAAATAAGACGTCGCTGGTACGATACCCGACTTGGCCAATTTCTCTCCGAGGATTGATGAATGTCAGTGTGACAGAGTTCATTTTTCTCTCACAGCTGATTATTATTCCGACAATGGTTATGTGGGAAAGCAACCAGTGACTTGGAAAGAATATTTTGCGGATTATTGGTAGCCGAAACCTTAGGAAAGCAGGAATAGGTGCACTGGCCGTGGGGATATCACTGAAATATTATTGAAAACGACGTTAAATACCATACAATTAAATCAAATCACCTTCAGGAAATGATACAAAAGAGTACCTACCAAGATTAAGCAGTCCTTCAATATCATCGCTGGAACACGAGCTGGGGAGGCACATACCCCAGGTCAAGGTCAACGGGATTCCATGGGTATCCTTGAAGTAGATATCGACGTGCATTCTATAAATATCTCACTACGACAGCTCCAGGTGACGTGACAGGGAGATACTTGCTGATTTTCTGCGGACAGTGTAGATCAAGATCAGACTGCACAGAACGTACATTCTGATATTGGATCTACATTGTCAGATAAGGAGGTATTGTTCCCGAAAACATCACTTTAAAATAGCAATAGTTGGGTTTTTATTACTAGTTAAACTCATGATTAATTGGTAACTAGCTATTTGTCACCTTTTTCCAACCATATTTTCAAAAGATCGTTTTCTTCCGTGTAATTAACCATTTTATTTCATGCTTTCCGGTGGGATATCGAGAAATAGCAGTGAAAATATTTTTCGATCTTACACCAGTGAAAATACCGATTTTCACGTTCTTGTTGCCTAGGTAAATTGCGCGTGCCTAACAACCAGATGGGAAATATGACGTCATATACCTTACATTTCTCGCGCTTGACGTCACGTTGCTATGCGGGAGGGGTACGCCACGGGGAAAGAGGGAAAAGAATTGTACTGAATTTTGATAAAGCTCCTCCCAGAAAGGGTTAAAAGCATAAAATAAATAGAATATTTGTTTTTTTCGGTGAAAGATCGAAATTTATTTCATCTCGTGAACACCATCGGTAATATTTTCACTCGTGGCTGCGCCACTCGTGAAAATATTACCGATGGTGTCCACTCGATGAAATAAATTTCGATCTTACACCGAAGAAAACAAATATCCTCTATTTATTGTTTAAGATATTGGACCCGTAATAGAAAACAGCCGTTTCCACTAAATATGGAGTGCAACACGCGAAAAGGGTCATTCGGACATTTGCGTAAAGTGTCGTCTCGGATCAGCCTGCGCAGTCCGCGCAGGCTAATCCGAGACGGCACTTTCCGTTTTAATGCCATTTTCTGTTTTGCGCATGTCTACTGTAGCACAAAATCTAATGTAGTCGTAAAGTGCCGTCTCGGATTAGCCTGCGCGGACTGCGCAGGCTGATCCGAGACGACACTTTACGCAAATGTCCGAATGCACCTTTTCGCGTGTTGCACTCCATATCATCTTACAAAATTTCGTATGATAAAATATGAATATTATTGTACTACTTTAACCAAGCCACTTTTTCATTTTTTCTTTTCAAAAATTACCATTTATAAATCTAAAACAACTATATTCTCATCACCAAGGGATACAATAATTCCCATCCTTTTCTGGAAACGAAAGTATCAAAACATAATTTCAAGATAAACATCAAATGAATTTCTGATCCGTAAAAATAAGTAAAAGTATTATGCTCTGTATAAATCCATATCTAAATCAACTATCAAGAAATTTTATTCCATGTCCAGTATTACAGGGCTACTGCCTTAATAAAGGACGTATTACCAAAGACTTGGCTTTGCCAAAATACATGTACTTACATTAATGTGTTCACCTGCAACACTTGCAATCAGACTCCTAGGCGGATCAAATGTTGCCCTACAGTATCGACCCGTGAAGTCGTATGTATCACTTGAATTTACAGCTGGGGTATTCCCGGTCATGTGGACATCGAGGCACTCGTCATAAGAGCCCAGGAAATACAAAACTCCCTTGTTGATACCCGTTGTCGGCTTTCCGACTGCGTCAAACACTGAAATGAACATCCAAAGTAAAATTAAATCGAAGAATGGCCAAGACTTTTAGCTTTTAGTAGGTATATAACTTAAATTTCGTCGATTAAGATAATTTTTGAACTGTGTCTTGTGAAAAAGGAGTTTAATGCATCGCCATGATGTGTTATAATTGCCCTGCATCACGCGAAAAGGGGCATTGGGACATTTGCGTAAAGTGTCGTCTCGGATCACCCTGCGCAGTCAGCGCAGGCTGATCCGAGACGGCACTTTCCGTTTTTATGTAATTTTCTGTTTTGCACATGTCTATTTTAACAAAAAAACTAATGTAGACATAAAGTGCCGTCTCGGATCAGCCTGCGCGGACTGCGCAGGATGATCCGAGACGACACTTAACGCAAATATCCGAATGACCCTTTTTCGCGCGTCACAAGCTAATTATCAAGCAAATCTTCATATCATTATGGATAAATAAATTTCATTTTGTCTAACAATAGATTGAACCACGGAGGTGGGACGGTCTGTGGACATGCCGAAAATTTATCATTGGCACAAAGTTTTGACTCATGTCCGCCTGTGCGGACTGCGCAAGCTGACGTGGGACAATACTTTTTGCAGATGAATTAAACCCCTTTTTTACGGAGCATAGCTCGTTTATATTGACAATGAGCGTGACGTTATTCAAATTTTCCACGAGTATAAAAGATTGTTAGTACACCTTACTATACAAATATGGCGGGAATGGTTTACGATGAATTTGGATATTTCCTGATCAAATCTACCGTCGGGTACTCACGAAACCTTTTTTGGCGTGAGCCTATAAGCTGGCTTTTTAAGCTACAGTTTGGTATAAGTCTCGAATAAATAGATAGTATATGCAACGATTGGTTTAAAAATGCCTCATCTCAAGAAGCTGTGACAGCTGACAAGTTACAGAGGCTCCACCCAATAGAATCTCTTACACTTGATCTTCGATATAAAAAACAAAGTCAACATTGCTGTTGACTGTTATTTCACGTTCTATTTATCTTTATAAAACCTAAAGTCGTTTTTTTCCAATATCTTTCGCTATCTAAATATTTGTCAGGATGATAGTAATCAAAGGCTTTACGCATTCGTTGTTTATTTTGAGTAGGTAAATAAACGAAATAATATGTGACCCATCACGCAAAAAGAGACCTTCTAGGAGTTCTGTACATCAATTGGATGAAAACATCAACGACAGTGCTGGTCAGTTTCAGTTGATAGTTCAAAAATGATTGTATAACAAGGTACAATGACCACTTTTCATAAAGAAAATATCATAAAAGCGAAAATTGTCAACCCTGGTCACCCTGCGCAATTCGCGCAGTCTGAGCAGGGCTGACACTTTTTGCAGTTTCCAGGTCCCTGTTTGAGTGATGGGTCACACTTATTGAGATCTCTTTCACAACCACCAGTCGTTGATCATCGTAGCTTTTTCTCGACGGTGTTGATCCAAATAAGACAGCGCGGATGACCGCACAGGAGCTTTATGGCAATTGTACTTTGAGACCTTACAAGAGTCAAAACAATTTTTCATGTCTTCTTGTTGCAATATGTTTTTTGCGGAAGAGTTGGACAAAAAACACACTTCTTTGCCCGTGTCCCATTAGTATCAGCCGAAATTGAACATGAATCAAACAAATTCAATATGTAAAAGTCAACCCTTCGGAATAAATCACGTGTTATATTCTTGACGACGACCTTGGCATTTCAACTGCAAATTTCAACTGCAACATGGACTAAACTTACACAAAAAGCACAGTCATGCCTTTTTTTAACTCTTTACCAAACGACAAAATTTTAAACTGGTCCAAATTGAAAGCACCTGCAGACGACAAAACAAACGTAACTCTAAAATTGACATTTATTTCTAGCAGGTTAGAAAACATTACCAGCATTTTCTCCTTTTCCCACAATGTTTTCTAAAGCCTTCTTTCTCAGGGTTGTCAAAATAGGTATTGTGTGGTAACGGGTTAAATGTGTCATTTTTCTATCAGAACTTACATTATCTAAAACCTACAAAGTCGATGCCAAGCAAACTTCACGATTTTCTGAGTGGTCTTGATCTACACCGTACAAGATCTATTGAATCCGTAGCAGGCTCCAAGTCAAAAGATTAATGATTTTTAATCTCACAATTAAGAATTTATTTGAGCAATGCTCTGGCAAAAGGGCGCTTAATGCATCTTCGTAACTAATCATGCATATACTAAGTAAGACATCTTACTCTTTACTAAACGACAAAATCAAATCAAAAGTACTTACAGACGACAAAATAACTCATAAATTGTAATTTGTTTCCAACAAGGTAGAAAACATTGTTGGAAAAGGAGAAAATGCTGGTTACCAGCATTTTCTCCTTTTCCCACAATGTTTTCAAAAGGCTTCCATCTCAATGTCGTTACCAGGGATTGTTTAGTAAAAGATTAACTTATAATTCTGGGTCCATAGAATCCATGTCATCAAACAGTAGTTTTTTGACTTTAAAAAAAGACCAATAACAAAAAAGATTTCATCACAGGACAGACGACATTATTTCAGACTCGTCCATTGTGAAAACTGTTGTAGACGATAAATTGAATTCGGCTAAATCGATGAAAGTTGCTTTGAACTCTTTACCAAACGACAAAATTTTAGAAAATTTGGTCTAAATTAAAAGCATTTGCAGACGACCAAATAACTGTGCGTCAAAAAAATGAAATTTATTTTAGGAAGGGAAGAAAACATTGTGAGAAAGGGAGTAAATGCTGGTCATATAACTTTTTTTAATGGTTTTTCTCTGTGGAGTAAAAAATATGATTATTTGGTAAAGTGTAGAAAAATTGAGCGAACAGAATGAGTCAGGATCAGACTGCATGAAGATACATCTGATCTTTGATCTGTGCTGACCGATATTGTTTCTTTTTTTTTTTCAGTGAAAGATCGAAATTCATTCCATTTCGTACACATCATCTGTAATTTTTTTCACTCGTGGCTGCGTCACACGTGAAACTATGTAATCGATAATCTTTACTCGTTGAAATTAATTTCGATCTTTCACCGAAATAAAATACAAAACAAAATGTCCACCATATCTTGACAGGGTCAAACCAAAGATAGACAGCTAGTTGAATGCATCAAGGACAAAACAGTTCAATGTAATCTATATAGGTTATACATTAATGACCCATGCTAGAGGAAAAGGGGGACTTAACCCTTTACCCCATAAGGCATTTCTATGGTATCTGTAATTGACCCTACATAACAGCAAGGATGAAGCCATTTCTTATGTGTATATGACACCTTTTGATAGTGTAGAAAACACTGCGGCAAAAGGTGAAATTGCTTGTCACGAGCAATTTCACCTTTTGCCACAATGTTTTCCAAAGACCCCTACATGCAATGCATAGAAATGAGTATCTATGGAGTAAAGACTTAATGCATGTGCGAAAAATATCGCAACTTTTCGTTATTGGTCAATTTTCTGTTTGTAAAAGGATCGCTGTACCTAGTAATTAAATCATTTTTAACTCCTTACCACACAATACCGACTTTTAACAGCCCTGGAAAAGAAGGCCTTTGAAAACATTGTGGGAAAAGGAGAAAATGCTGGTTACCAGCATTTTCTCCTTTTCCCACAATGTTTTCTACCCTACTCAAAACAAATTTTAAACATTGAGCCACGTTTATTTCGACGTCTGCAAATGCTTTCAATTTAGACCAGTCTAAAAGTTTGTCGTTTGGTAAAGAATTTAAAGAATGGCTATTATGGATCCATCCGAATGTGATGGCTTGCTTGGTATTACACGCATTACGGGGATGTATTAAGCCCCCTTCTTCCAAAGCGCGGTTTTTATTTGTTCTATTTGTTCTATGATACGAAAACCAACTTTTGCACTGGAATAAATGGTGATAAGTGGCCATGTTTTTGTTTAACCCTTTACCAAGTAGCCCCGTGTTGTTTGAACTTGCCCGAGTTATAAACCAGCATTCGTAACCAGCATAATGTTTGCCATTCTTTCGGTCAAGAATCCCATTTTCTTAAGTTTTAGTTTAATCCTTTACCAAGTAGCCCCGTGTTGTTTGAACATGCTTGAGTTATAAACCAGCATTTATAACCAGCAAAATCTCTTCCATTCTTTCGGTCAAGAATCCCATTTTCTTTAGTTCCATTTAAAATTAGCTTTAAATTTTGTCGACTTGTATAGCGGTAACCTGTTTTCTCCAAAATTGAAATTGATTAACGGTGGATAAAAATATAGACTAGCAGACGTTGAAAGCACAGGTATTTAAAAAAAAATGTAGCACCGAACATTAAGTCCGATCTTTGATCTACACTGTTCGGCAATTCATGTAAAAAAAGAAATCATTTTTAATTACATGAATTAGGATCTGTCCCACTGATTAAAATTGTGAAGCTTGATATTGCCATAACTTCCAACTACCAGAAAAATCAAAGCGTTGAGATCGCTATAGTGGTATTTGTCATTGTGTGGAATTAATAGTTTGAAAGAAAAAGCGACATATTTTTCAAATATTGACTTTGAATTCAACTTACTAAGCAAATGAATACCTTTTCAATTGAAGGGAGAGTACTTATGACAAAGTTTTGATTATTTGTGTATTAGTGGTCTTCTTTTGATCATTAGGAAGAGTAAGAAGTAACATCCATTGACAATAGGATGCATAATGGATAGAGAGAAAAACCACGTAAATATATCGAATAAAATAAAGTTTGTACCCGAAAACTATGGTTTTTAAATATCTTTAGCCGTTAATATTTAATTCCCAACATTACTGTCAATTATTTCGATCTATAAATATTCGTGCACAATCATAGGATGAACAATCCATGGGACGAACTAGTTTTTGAACGAAAAAGACCAGGACCAAGCGATGTTAGACAAATTTTGTATCATTGCGCCAATAGAGAGCCATGAGCGAGTGAAACTATTTTCAACCAAAAATTAGTATTTCCACGATCGATGGCCTCACCCAATGTATTTTAACATGCCATTTCTAATTACATATTTGAGTGCTACTGTAAAACTTATTTGCCTGAGAAAAATTGAGTTTAATAGGTTTAACTGGGTTTACTTTTCTTCGGCTTTGCACAAAATACGAAACATGATCTTCACAATTCAATATTGAACTCATAGTGGTATTTTCTTCGACAAATACCACAAAGAAACACTGGCTAATATGGCATGCAACACGCGAGAAGGGGCTCGGACATATGCGTAAATTGTCGTCTCGGATCAGCATGTACAGTTCGCGAAGGCTGATTCGAAACAACAATTTCTGCTCTCATGTTATGTTCTGTTTACAAGAGCACAAAGCCTATTGCAGTCGAAAAGTGTCGTCTCGAATCAGCCTGTGCAGACTGCACAGGTTGATCCAAGACTGCACGTTACGTAAATATTCGAATGCCCCTTTTCGCGTGTTGCGAATCGTATAGGAGAGGGTGAAATATATACGATTTCTTTTTATCTCATAAACTTTCCTTTGCAAATCGTCGAAAATGTTATCAACCTGATACCATTTAACCTTGACACGTATATCTGTCCCGAGTACCTCGTTTGTAAGGTATTATCCCAATTTCGAATTAACTCTTAACCAACTAAATCACATGAAACTCTCTAGCCAATAGTTAAAGACTCATATATTGCCATTTATAAGTTATCTTTAAAATATTTCCGTATCGGACAGGGTAGATTCACGATCAGATTGCACGTTCTGTGGAGTCTGATCTTGGTCTACACTGACCGCAAATGCGTCCTGCAGTTGCGCCAAAGGGTTATTACTGTAAGATCGGTAATGTACGACAGTCACTCAGTGGGGGTTGGGGGTGTGTGGAGGGGGTTTGGGGGGTTGGGGGCGTAAGTTCAGTTTCCAAGAATGATAAACGTACTGTTGCACACAAATGTCCAGTTTCAGATTGCACAGAGTTAAGAACAGAATGCAATTCCAATACAGCGGGAAAATATTTCTCCAAGGTTTTATAGTTGAAGGCCATAGCTCTGTAGTGTGTTATCCAAGGGCACTCCCAAGAAAAAACCAAGCGACACCAGTTAGGATCGAACCCCAGGGCCTCAAAGTTTTTATTCAAAGTTTTTCTACACGTACGCTATACCAAGCCACGCTGGAATCCTCAATAGAAGCACCTTATATCTTAAACAAAGGACAAAATTCTAGACTGGTCATATTTTGATACCATCTGCAGATAAAAATTTAATGATGATGTGTCACAAATTATGGAAATCGTCCCATGAACGGATAGAAAACATTGCAGTGATATGGAGAAAATGCTGCTTACCAGCATTTTCTCCTTTTTCACAATGTTTTCAAAAAACTTTTTTACTCGGGTTGTTAAAACTCAAGATTTTATAGACAAGAATTATATCGCCTGTGATTGTCAAGAGACGACAAATGGTGCTTTTGGTCTGAAACCTGGGCCGGTATTCACCAACCATTCTTGAGAATATTCTTAGTCTTATTCTCCAAGGTTTTCAAAATTTGTAAGTAACACAACTTCTGATTGGCTAAACCATTCGGTTTAGCCAATCAGAAGTTGTGTTACTTACAAATGTAGAAAATTCTGGAGAGTTAGACAAAGAAAATTCTTAAGAATGGTTGGAGAATACAGGCCCTGGACAGATGTTCTCGCATGAGCACATTCTTTAGTACGATCTTGGATATACACTGTCCGATAAGAATTTCCTTTCATAAACTTTGAAACAACAATATTTGGGATTTTGGGGTATTGGCTTGAAAGTTTATTTGACGTATTTAGCAGGATTAGATTTAAACTGCCTTTATGGATTTCTTAGTGTGTTAATTTTCAGAGCCAGATTGGAACAGAACCTTTAAACTGCACTCATATTTGCCTTGTTTCAAAGTGTCGTCCAGGATCAGCCTGCGCATTCAGTGCAGACTACTACGAGACAACACTTTCTGTTCTTATGTAAAATTTCTGTTTTCTGTAAGTCTACTGTAAGGCAAAATCTAAAAAAGTTGTAAAATGCTGTCCCGAATTAGCTTGCGCGGACTGCAATTCCAGACCGAGACGATACTTTACCGAAATATCCGAATTGAACTTTTCGCATGATGAAGGCCATTTAACACCAAAGCATTGGCGTAAATGTAGACAGTTTAGTGCATGATACCCCTGGTACACATGCATGACTACAGTAATTTCGAGAAAGAATGCTCACTTACTATTGATGGCGGCTCTGTCACCCACGAAGAGTTTGTCAAAGAAGATCATTACGTCACTGTAACACTGTTCATCTAACGGCCTATCAGTGGTATCGATGGCAAATAGCTTATCTTTAATCTCTGAAATCATCCCGGGATAGTCCAGGGCCGCCAGATACCGGGGTACATTGACCTTTAAAGTTCCACCCTCCATTCTAGTGAAACCTGGTTGGCTTAACAAGCTGTGGTGATCATTTACGTCTTTTATAAACACTTTGGCTATTTCCTGGAATTCATGATTTCCTAGCACTGTTGGAATATTTCTGAATAGCCAGGGTAAGATAATTTTCAAGAAAAGAAACTTGGTATCGACTGCTAAGAGCGGAATACTATAGTTCAGTGTGTCCCTGAACGTGTCGGCATAGTCTGGAGTCAAAACGGTAGTTTGAAAGAGAAAATTAATCGTTCCCAACAAGCTTGTATCGTTAGCAGAGAGAGCTGGTCCAACTATACTGGCCAGGCCTTGGTTCTCCACATTCTTAAACTGTTGTGACACCAGAAGTAACACAAAGGCAACATAGACCGGTTTTAGATCCATTTCTGTTGTTTGTAGTGACTTAAAGTTCGTTATTTATTATTTTTCCCTGTTTTAAATCCACAGCTGACGTCGAAGAAAATAACAGAAATAAAAGAAAAAATAAAGAAAACCGCACACAACCTTTTTCCTATGATGTGATTCTCGCGAGATTGGTTTTCAACCACCAACCAATTAGAACCGAAGTCTAGTAATGAATTACAAAACTAGAAAAAGTGATTGGTTGGAAAAAAAACGTCTGAGTTTGCGCAGAACTTATAGTCTCATATGAGTAAGTATTACCCTTCAGATGTTGATGCTAACTTAAGACTCCTGTGGAAAGTGAAGAAAAAGACCAGACTGCATAAACATGCCGACTGATCTTGATCTCAACTTGCTGTATTTTATGTATCGATATTAGCAGGCTCATAAATCGGAATCCGTTTACTTTTTGAGGAAATGGTATTTCCTCGCAACAATACATGTATACCTAAATTCTGATTCTTTTCACCCGACCTTAGGCGTCTTTTACAGTCATTCTTACAAAAGGGAAAACTGCTTATTACGAGCAATTTCTCTTTCTGACAATTTTTTTATTCATTTATGCATTACACATTTCCAAGTGCTAATCATCCATACTTTACAAGGATATTTTCAAAACGGAATGCGGGCAGTAAATAATTAATTTAGTAATCATTTACCAATGAAATATTCTACTTAGAAATATATTGTTACAGTTTAAGTTGAAATACTTAGTAAAAAAAGTAATACTGAAAACATCTAGAATACGATTAGAACTATTAATCCAGCATTCTCTCCCGTCGTCCAACTTGTAACCCTTGCCATTAAAATCTCTGAATGAGTCGTTATCTAATTTTGATATAAATTTCAATCTTGAGGTCACGGTATAGTTTAACAGTGATAACGCGTCATTTTATATTTCAGCGAAGATTACGTGTCATTTGTATATTACGTCAATGATAATTCGCCACTCGTTAAGGGGCCTAGCCAGGACTGTACAATCTTAACGCAACCCGAATCAAAACTGCTATCTACAGTAAGTCGCCATAGAAATTTCGCCAAAGTTTTAATCTGTATTGACCCACATGTATTTCCAACTGTACTTCTTAATTTGTTGTGGTTTTTAAAAAGTGAAGCTGTAATTTTGAATGAAACTTATATGAAGCTGAAGAGACCGTAAACTGAATGACATGCCTGCACACCCGATACATAGAGGATCTGACATGACTTGGTGTTTATGTTTATTATTTTTATAGTCCGATTCTGAAATAATGTGGCGCAAATACAGCCAACATGGATAGACGACATTTGGCATGCAACAACCGGGTCCCCAGTTCAAAGGTCAAGGTCATAATGCTTACAAAAATATAGCTGAATGAATCGCGCCAGGCAGCGTTTTATAGAGTAAACGTTTACTTTAGTTTGAAATTCAAAGCAACGGTTGTCACGTTACACGCGTATAAAAATAGTCCGGTTCTGTTCGCCAGAATGTCCAAATTAGATAGATGTGTATTTGTAGAATGCATTTTAGCCGGAGATAATGTCTCTAAGTGCTTTCTATTTGGACGAGTCAGAAATGTATCCTTCCGTCAAAGGGCTAAACAGCAGAAGTCTCACATTATCATACTTAGATAAAAGAATCAACTTTGTCCTCTCTCGAAAACTACCCGTATTCTCACGGTATCAACAAGTACACTCTCTATGAAAGGTCAATTTTACCACAAAGTCCCAACTTTTATCGATCCTAAAAGACAAAGTTTTGTAAAAAAAAAAAAAAATGTTGGCAAAAGAAAAAATGCTATTTGTTTCCAGCAGGGTAGAAAACATTGTGGGAAAAGGAGAAAATGCTGGTTATTAACATTTTCTCCTTTTCCCACAATGTTTTAACAAGACTTCTATCTCAGAGTCGTAAAAAACACGTATTGTTTGGTAAAGGGATAAAGAATGAAGCTTAAAGAAGTAATTATGTTTGGAAAAGTGCGGACGAAGATTAAACTGCACCCAATCATAAGGCCAATTTCGATTAAATCTCTTCTCAGAGGTCACCAAAAGTCACGATAGGTTAGATTAGGTTAGGGATCTTTGATAACTTCTGGGCCCGTATTCACCAACCATTCTTCAGAAAATTCTTGGTCTTATTCTTCAAATTTTGTCAATTTGAAAGTAACAGAACTTCTGATTGGCTAAACCAAATGGTTTAGCCAATCAGAAGTTCTGTTACTTTCACCGTCAGAAAATCTTGAAGATTAAGACAAAGAATATTCTTAAGAATGGTTGGAGAATACAGACCCTGAACTTACCTTTTCTATACCGTACTTACAGAACGCAAGTGTCTGACCTTTAACCCATTACCAAACGACAATATTTTAGGCTTGTCCAAATTGAAACCATTTGCAGACGACAAACTAAAAGTGACTGAAAATTTGGAAAGGGTTGAAAACTTGGTGGGAAAAGGAGAAAATGCTGGACACCAGCATTTTCTCCCTTTCCCACAATATTTTCTAAAGGCTTCTTTCCCAGGGTCGTAAAAAGTAGGGATTGTGTGGTAATGGGTTAATATTTATCCTGCTAAATAAGACAATTTAACCCTTTACCACACAATTCCGACTTTTAAAGATCCTTAGACAGAAACCTTTTGAAAACATTGTGGGAAAAAGAGAAAATACTGGTAATCAACATTTTTTTCCTTTTCCTACCCTATTGAAGACATATTCCATCATTTGAGCCACCATAGAATTGTCGACTGCAAATGTTTTCAATTTGAACTAGTCTAAAATTTTGTCGTTTGGTAATGATTTAACTTTCAAGCAGACAATAATCAAAGGACTGAAAGTACTGACAGACGAGTGAATTTGAAATTAGTGGCTATGTTAAGATAAATCTTTGTTAGTTTATGCAAAATTGAAGAAAAATTTTAAAATTCAGGTTTGAGTCCATTTCCAGTTTCGCCAGGCCATTACGGTTATTATGTACAATCCGGGTCCAGTTCCATCCATTGATATGACCCGACATATTAGACTACTAACTTGGCAAAATAAGAAAAACCTTGAAACATTGTTTGTTAACTTTCGTCTGAAAACAAGTTCTTTCGATGAAATGATATCCCCTACCAAAAAAACTTTTTATAATGAAAAATTGAAAGCATTTCCTGGCGACAACTTTTGTGGGACTCAAATAATGAGAATCGATTGTGTTTATCAGGGAAAGCAGCCACTGGTTGGGAATAAATGTTTGGGGTTAAACATATCCATTTTACGTTGATTTAGAAGCAACTGATACTTAACTTTTTCGATTCTGCTTCCTGGAAACTACACTATATAGTACTTGTGCTGTACGTGTGGACCAGTGATAAACCTTAAAGCCGACACTCGCTCCCAGGTATCAACCTTATGGTCAAAAGGGCCGATGCTCTACCTCACGACCACGGACACCGTGAATAAATGTTTTATAAAGTATTTGTAAAGCACACACCACAAAAAGCATTGATATATGCACGCTAGGCGCTGCGATATTATGAATAAAACATGTTGAAATCGGCGTTACATTAAAGCAATCATGAATACAAGTAAATAAACAAGCTGAGAATCAAATAAACAATTAAATAAACATCTTTGTATTAGTGGGGCTCGATATTCAGCATACCAACATATGCAGCATTCGATTTTCCACGACAATTTAAGGAAAGTTACACAATATCTGATTGATTAAAAAATTATGGATAAGCCAATCAGAAGGTATGTCCCTCTGAAATCTAGTAAAGCATCATGAAGTATGAGTAAGAAGCAATTTATTATGTTTGGAAGAGGCAACACGAGGTCTCGATAACCTTGGTCAAGTAAGCTCTCAGTTTTATGTTTTTTATACACTTTTGAGTAAAGTCTAGACCAAGGTCAGTATTTTAGCACCACACGGGTTGACCCAAAGGCTGCTGAGCGAGACTCAAGACCCTTTGCGGACAGTGTTGGTCAAGATCAGACTGCACGTTCTGTGCAGTCTGATCTTGGATCCACACTGACCGATAAGGGCGTATCATGAGTTTCATTTCATTTTTTTAGCAGCAAATGGATTAACCGTTATCCTGCCAACAACTAAAATGAGATTATCAATTCGAGAGTAAATCAAAGTACTGATAGTACTGAAGGCCAGGAAATGGAGGATACGAAACAACACATGAGGTCAATTTTAATTAATACAAACAGGTAGACGGACTAAAGCCCTGGAATTCTTGGTTTTAACAGGAAATTTTGAACTGATACTAGAAAGCACCAGCCAGAAACTAATTAAGCCAGAGCTAGGCATGTGCTCACAGTTATGGGGTGCTTGATTTTGGCTTAGAATACTTAGTAATTTGTCGTGCTTGTAAACAATCCCAAGTCAAAATTGTATCGTATTCAATCGGCGCAATACCAACTTTGGTTATCT
This sequence comes from Tridacna crocea, assembly GCA_943736015.1. Classification (NCBI taxonomy): domain Eukaryota; kingdom Metazoa; phylum Mollusca; class Bivalvia; order Cardiida; family Cardiidae; genus Tridacna; species Tridacna crocea. Next base: position 10,667,099 of record OX031072.1, on the reverse strand, counting down.
AAATTTTCTGAGACATGTGATGTCTTGTAGTCCTAAATGACGTTATTTTTTACATTTATGACGCAAGAACATATTTATTTTTATTGATTTCAATGAAAATACATGTAAGATAGATATCAAGGTAAAATGTAATGAATAATAAAGATTGGAGTGATATGGCAATTGGTCATGTTGTCTCTACCTTCCACAAGTCGACAAAATTTTTAACTGGTCATATTTAAAGGAAGTTGTAGATGAAAATCCAAAGTAGTTCTTCGTGTATATTGAAAAGTAAGATTTTGGGGAAATTGGGAGGAATTGTTTGTTACAAGCAAATTCTCTTTTAGCCAAAATATTTTCTCAATAAAATACTGTGAAAAGGTTGGATTGTTTTAGGAAAACGATTAGGCTCGGTTTTCCTATTTTACTTGCCTATTTTACGGACAAGTCACAGTGACTTGAGCTTCGATACTTATATCTACATAATATAAAAAGACGTTAATCCTAATTCATCATCGTTATCCAAGGACAACTTGTGTCAAGCCCACGAACACTTGACTCTCAAGCTTGACCTAGACCCTGGACCTGAATAAATGTTTCAAAGGTAACTTCTGCTCATGATGGAGAACAATGCATTATGCTAATTTATATCGGAATCTATCCAAAAATGTAGGAGTTATGGTTCGGACGAAAAATTGGCCTTCAATGTGGCCTTAATCTTGAACCTACTTGAACAGATGTTTCAAATGGCACATCTAACCGTGATGGAGGTCAATTGTGCCAAATTATTTTGAAATCCATTCACAATTGTAGAAGTTGTGGATCGGAAATATTCGGATGCACACAAGCCCTAGTGAGCACTAGAAATATGTGTGTCAGAGACACTGATGCCCCTGCTAAATGGTATTGGTCACAGGTATGTCATATGACACTAGTTGAGAGAGAGAGAGAGATGAAAAAATACATTAAATGACAAGCGAACGACTACAAAAAAAAATTATAAGCATTTATTTGGTTTCAAATCAAAGTCAATCAAAGACATTTTTAAGAATCACACAGGTGTAATCTATTTGTGACAGGTGTAAAAGGTGTGAAATACAACCTATCAGTGTGAAAAAGGCAGTATAAACAATGACAAAACTACCAAATAACTCTTGGGATAAAGGTAACTAATACACATAATATACATACTAAAGACAACGAAATTTCAAAAATATTTTTATAGACAGCTTGATTAACGATATGGATGAAATTTTATGGTGGGGTCGATTTTTCTAAAATTTTATTTGGGGACGATGTCACCTAAGAAATCGTCTCCAAGGGACGATTTCTCCGGAGTGATAAACATAACACGGGCCAAGCACTTTGGGGACGATTTCTCCAGGGGCCGATTTCTCCAGCATTCCGCTGAAGTACCCTAGATTTAGTCGATATACATAAGAAAAAGTGATAAACGTAACACGGGCCAATATTCTATATGTAGTTTGCTTTATTTACAATCGCATTTTAGCGGAGACTTGTTTTGTGACACATGAAATGTCAACACAACGTTATAGACAAACTCCGAGCAGAGTCGTCGTTCGTTAATCTCACCATACCTGAATGTGAATGATCCGGAGTGCAAGAGAGAGCGTTATAGATATTAACCGTATATAGCGCGTAAGAATACACAACTGTGGGATAAAGCCAAGTTCATTAGGTTACGCCTTTATTAGGTCAGTGTTAATGACAAAAACGGGATAAAAAACACACACTCGTCAGTTATTGAAGGATCGTAATACCCTTGCAATTCTATGGCATTTTGCAGATGAAAGCTTTGAGGAAAGGAAAGCATTCACACCGTGTGATAAGCAATCTCTGTATATACCTGGGAAGCTAGTTGTTTTGGCGGACTCAGCGATATAGAGTGGACACACCGTCCAACATTTTTGTCTGAATAGGCAGCTTACGATCCCTATAGGCAAGGGAATACCTTGAGAGGGATTCCCTGGCCTAAAATTCCAAATATTTCTATTTCAAAGTTATATTTCGGGGAAAAATAACTTTCGTATCGGACAGTGCAGATCTAAGATCAGACTGCACGTTCTGTGCAGTCTGATCTTGATCTACACTGTCCGCAAAAGGACAGTGGGTGGTGCCTCGCAGCCTAAGGGTTAATAGACAAATACTATATACGTACCCACGTACACCTCCTCGCGCCATTTCTGTTATCACTCGTCGAAAACCCAGCAACCAAGGATTGTCGAGGCCGTATACCCTTAGACACCTGAACGACTCCTGGGCCTGTATTCATCAAACATTCTTCAGAATATTCTTAGTCTTATTCTCCAGAATAGTTTATATTTGAAAGAAACACAATTTCTGATTGGCTAAACCAAATGGTTTAGCCAATCAGAAGCTGTGTTTCTTTCAAACCTGGAAAATCTTGGAGAATAAGACAAAGCTCGGAATGTTCTTAAGAATGGTTGGTGAATACGGACCCTTAAGGCTGCAGGCTGCTGGTTCTTCTATAGAAAGTGTAGAATAAAATCAGAATGCATAGGACATGCGGTCTAATCTTGGCTCTACAATCTCCAACAGGGTAAGGTTTCTAAAAATAGACTGACCTTTAAATCACTACACTGGACATACTGGGACTTTTTTTAGTGTACACTTGACAAGTTATAATTATATCCTTTATAGATCAGTTTAATTCTTCACAAGATGAAGACATTTTATAGAGCTTTTAAAAAGTTTTTGCAGATGAAATATTTAATATACTCAAATGCCTGAATTTAACTTTGAAAGAGTAGAAAACATCGTGGGTAAAATGGACAAAAATGGCTACCAGCATTTTTTCCTTTTTCTCACGAAGTTTTCAAAAGATTTCTTCCCCAGGGGCTTTTAAAACAAAGGATCATTAAGTTTGGAAATGGGTGAAGGGTTCACCCACATTTTAGAGGTCACACACCCAACCACAAAACCCCGCCAAGATGATGCAAGTATTGCTCATACAGTCACTCACCAAAAACAAAAGTAAGTCTTATAACTAGGATGAAAGTTGTCAGTTTTAACCTTTAACCAGAAAAACCCTGGTTTTACGACCCTGGCATAGAAGCCTCTTGAAAACATTGTTGGAAAAGGAGAAAATGCTGGTCACCAGCATTTTCTCCTTTTCCAACAATGTTTTCTACCCTGCTTGAAACAAATTTCAATTTTTTTGAGTCACGTTCAATTTGTCGTCTGCAAAATCTTTCAATTTGGATCAATCTAAAAGATTATCGGTTGGTAAAGATTTAATTCAAGTTTTAAAATGTTCATTGTTCAGGCGCAGTTTCTAACATATGTATCCACTTGGCTGTAGGACACAAAATCACTAGGATTAGTGTTAGGGTCACAAGTTCGAGTTTGGCAGGCACCAAGCCCGTTATGGTAGCTCATGCTCAAACAGGACGCAGAGTTGGTGCAGAGACCGAGGCAGTGCTCCACTGTGACGCTAGACACGAACGATCCCGAGCAGGTCAGATCACGTTCCTCGTACTTTATGTAGGTGTCTCCCAGACTTGAACAGCCTGAAAGGGTTTGAAAGATTATTAACGTTATTTATGTTATAACCTGCAAAATTATCTCCCTTTTATTAATGCAAATGTCGCAGGCTTTAAATAAAATGCTAGGGTGCTTGAGTAGGTATATAAATTATTTATAGCCCCCCCCCATACCTCTGTGGATAGTGGACTTATCCTGCTGAATAGCTTATCTCAATACCAATCAACAAGATTTTAGGCTTGTCCAAATCGAAAGCATTTGCAAACGAAGATATGAAAGTGACTGAATATTTGAAATTTGTGTTGTGAAGGATAGAAAACATTGTGGGAAAAGGAGAAAATGCTTCACCAGCATTTCCTCCTTTACTCTCAATGTCTTCTGAAGGCTTCTTTCTCAGAATCATCAAAAGTAGGAATTGTGTGGTAATGGGTTAAATAAAACTTTTGAGTCCATAGTAAATACCTGAGTAATGTTATTTCAAACTTATTTCAATTGAAAAAGAAATACTTATCGTATAGTGTAAATCTAAGATCAGACTACACGTTCTGGTAAGTCTGATCTTGATCTACACTGTCCGAAAAAGGTCAGTAAGTCGCGCTTTGCAGCCTGTGGGTAAGTGCACCTTTGTAATGTATAATACTATCATGATGCATAATACAGAACAAACATTATTCGATTTTAAGTCCACTTTCTCGAGCATCACGCTCAATCTCGTCCTAGAATGGTCTTTACATCAAGCAGAAAGTTCACTAAAGGCAAAAAATTTCAACACAGGTCAACCTTTGCCAATGGCGGTACCCGGCAGTACCCTATAGCCGTAACACATGCCATGCGTAACTATCATATTCTATGGTAGAAGTTTGATACTTACTGGTCACGCATTGACCGGTACTCGGTAGAAACCTATATCCGGGTTCACAAACGCACTCGGAGCTCCAACACTCTGTATAGGGCTGTGTGCAAGCAGCATTGTTACTACAAGTAATTACGTCCGCTGCAAACCAACAAGATATAGTATAATTTTTAGCCTGCTGGAGAGAAGTTCATACAATGTGGAGGATCATGTAGATTAAGATTTAACTACAGTGAACAGGCACTGTCAACTACGATCTACGAGGTCGGATATTTCAAACAATCAATCGAAGAGAAATGTCTGTCTATCTATCTGTCTCTTTCCCCCCTCTCTCTCTCTCTCTCTCCCTCTCTCTCCCTCCCTCTTTCTCTCACTCAGTCTCTCTCTCCCTCTCCCTCTCTCCTTTTCTCTCCCTCCCTCTCTCTCTTTCTCTCTCTCTCTCCCTCCCTCTCTCTCCCTTCCTCTCTCTCTCCCTCCCTTTCTCTCTCACTCAGTCTCTCTCCCTCTCCCTCTACCCCTCTCCTTCTCTCTCCCTCCCTCCCTCCCTCCCTCTCTCTCCCTCCCACTCCCTCTCTCTCTCTCTCTCTCTCTCTCCCTCTCTCTCTCTCTCTCTCTCCAGTCTCTCTCTCATTTTCCTACCTGTACAACTAAAGCCATTGCCTGAGTAACCAGCAGAACAGCTACAGGAGTAGCTACCGGGCAGGTTTGAACAATCAGCGTTCGTATCACAACTGTTTGTACCGCTACACTCGTTAATATCTGAAAACGACATGATATGGCTTGCAACACGCGGAAAGGGGCATTCGGACATTTGCGTAAAGTGTCGTCTCGGATCAGCCTGCGCAGTCCGCGCAGGCTGATCCGAGACGGCACTTCACGATTACATTAGATTCTGTGCTAGAGTAGACTTGTTGAAAACATAGAATTACATAAAAACGGACAGTGTCGTTTCGGATTTACCTGCCCGGACTTCGCAGACTGATCCGAGACGCTAATTGACGCAAATGTCCGAATGTCCCTTTTTGTGTGTTGCAAGCCAGATTATATACTTCTTCATTTAAATGGCGATTTGCCCAGGTTGGAGTAGCAGTTAAGCTGTATCTCGTATCATAAATAATACACTGATGCATATATAGTTTTAAACTGCAAATTAAGTAAAATCCTGCCGCAAGATTGTGGTGAATATTGTGATGACCACGATGGAAATAAGGGATGCGTTCCCCTTTTGTAATATTAAATTGATTAAATTTTGAATTTAATACTGGAATAAACGTTTACTCTATAAAAAGCTACCTGGTGCGATTCATTCAGCTATGATCAGCAGTTTAGAGAAATCTGCAGGTAAAACAGGCTTGATTTCTCCTCAAACGTATTAATAAAAGCCATTTTCTCCATTGCTACTTTATAGCGCATATTACTACAATCCCCCAAAATGGGGGGAGTGATGCGTCATAGCAGACAGGCAGAATCTTCGAAAAATATGACATGCGCAGACAACGCCTAAGGAATAAAAAAAAGATGATGTAAGCTTTACCTGTACAACTAAAGCCAGTGCCAGTATAACCAGCAGAACAGCTGCAGGAGTAGGTACCGGGACGGTTTGTACAATCAGCATCTGCGTGACAGATGTTTGTACCAATACACTCGTTAATGTCTGAAAACGAATTGATACATTTCTTTTGTCAAACAAATCGCTGCACACACAGCTTTCAACAAGATTATTATAAGCCATATCAAGCATTTCTGTTTGTAAGATTATAAACAGTATTGAGGTGTTTTCACTGTCCGCAAAGGGTCAGCGAGTCACTAGTAGCAGACTAAGGGGTTATGTGACAGATGTTCAGAACAGTTCTCTTGGTTCTAATTTTACCGTCGGGACAGTTTATATAGGAGCTTCCTTGGACAAAACAGTACAGGTTCCCGGTCAGAACAAGTAAAGATTATAAATACATTTTAACCCTCTCCCAAACAATCAGGTTTTTTCAGGTCTGGAAATGTAGCCTTTTGAAAACATTGTGGGAAAAGGAGAAAATGCTGGTAACCAGCATTTTCTCCTTTTCCCACAATGTTTTCAACCCTATCATAGACAGAAATAATCTTTTCAGCAAGAGTTGAATTGTCGTCTGCAAATGCTTTCAATTTGGTCTAGTCCAAAAGTTTGTCGTTTGGGAAAAGGTTAATGAGTGAACTGTCAAAATTGAACTAATATTAAAAGCGACGGAAAAAAATCTCTGTTCAAACAAATTATGTTATCTCAAGAAAAAAAAAAAACTCGATTACCTGTGCATGTGTAACCATCGCCTGAGTAGCCGCTAGAACAGGCGCAAGTATAGCTGCCAGGAGTATTTGTACATACAGCGTCAGGATCACAACTGTTTGTTCCAGTACATTCGTCAATATCTATGTATGAAAATTGGAAGCAAATAACAAGGTTAGCTGTTCGAGTACTCTTATGTATATTTGGTTACTAAAGCTTTTAAAGACACTTAGTCCTAATTGTGCTAAGTAAGTGAAACTAAATGTTTCAGTCGATAGTACAAATCCAATTTGTGCTATTCAATGCTATTTCTTTGGGTGTACAAAATGTTTTATCGGACTCGAGGAACTTGTCTGAATTTGAAAACAAGTTGGCTTTTTTGAAAAAAAGAAATAGATGATATTTGCTTTTTTCGGTGAAAGATCGAACTTTATTTCATCTCGTGAACACCATCGGCAATATTTTCACGGGTGGCTGCGCCACTCGTGAAAATATTACCGATGGTGTCCACTCGATGAAATAAATTTCGATCTTTCACCGAAAATAACAAATATTCTATTTATTTCACGCATTTAACCCTTTCAGGGAGGAGCTTTATCAAAATCCAGCACTGTTCTTCTCCGTTATTCCCCGTGGCGTACCCCTCCCGCATAGCAACGCATTACAATATTACGTCAAGCGCGAGAAATATAAGGTAAATGACTGGTTGTGCGGCACGCGCAATTCACCTAGGCAACAAGAACGTGAAAATCGGTATTTTCACTGGTGGTACCAGTGTAATATCGAAAAATATTTTCACTGCTATTTCTCGATATCCTACCGGAAAGCATGTAATAAACCAGATGATTTCAGCAACAAACAGTTTATTGGCTATTAATTTCAATATACTTTGGTACATGAAAACAAACAAGTAGGAAATTCAATGAATAAGAAAAGAAAAACTGCGGCGTACGAAGAAACCTCTCATGCAGTACATGGTCGCCACGTGACCTTCTTCCCGCGTTTCCAAGACGCGTGCTCTTTTACAGCGGTGTATCTTTAACCCATTACCACACAATCCCTACTTTTGACGCCCCTGAGAAAAAAGCCTTTTGAAAACCCTGTGGGAAAAGGAGAAAATGCTGGTAACCAGCATTTTCTCCTTTTCCCACAGTGTTTTCTACCCTTCCTAGAACAAATTTTAATTTTTCAGTCACCTTTATTTCGTCATCTGCAAATGTTTTCAATTTGGGCCAGTCTAAATTTTTCTCGTGTAGTAATGGGTTAAGACTACAGAGACACACTTACCTGTACATGTGCTACCGTCTCCCGAGTAACCAGTAGAACAGCCGCACGAATAACTACCTGGGGTGTTTGTGCAAGCGGCGCCCGTACCACAACTGTTTGTTCCGGCACATTCATCGATATCTGAAAAGAGGAAAAGAACAAAAAATAAAGTGCACTGATTTTTATAGACAAACAAACCAACAGAAGTCTTAAGTTATCAACTGTATTCACCAATCGTTTTAGATTGTGATCGAAATTTGAAAAAAAAAAAAAATGAAAACAAACAAGTATAAACTTGGTTTAGCCAATCAGAAATCGTTTCACTTACCTAATTTATAATTAGATTAGTAATAATCTAAACGATTGGTGAATACAGAAAGGTGAAAATAGCCGCCATTAGTGTTTGGAAAAAGCAATCTGCGCAAAAGCTTTATCTGATAATAATAGACATATCTTTTACCATTTGCTGAATATTTGCCGGATAGCACTGTTCAGCCTTTATTGTTATATATCAAGATCACGTGTCTGGATTGACCAATAGAATTTTGTACCACATATATTCAACTTTCCTATCGCAAACCTATTCAAGGATTACAAGGTGGTCCTCGTTTGAAGAAAAAAAGGATTTCTTCAGTCGTGGAGAGGGTTCCTCCATTTCAAAGAACATTTTTTGCGTGAAGCCATTAACCTCTCATATTATAAGTTCCAGTTAGCATTTTATCCCAGATTCGATTCCTGCTGGTGGCATATGGCGGTACATGTCAAGTTGGAGTGTTCTTTAACAACGCACTGCTGTCACCCGGCTAAATATTGGTAGAGCCAAGGATAGGCATATACACATACAAGTCAGTTGTCACATAGAGGATGTCTGCAAGTAGTGTAAACCCAGATGACCAAACGAACAAACAAGTACGATAAAGACGTCTTTATTAAGAAAAAAATTTACCAAACAAGCTCGTGTTTAACGACCCTGAGGATAGAGAATTTTGAAAACATCATTGGAAAAGAAGAAAATGCTGGTAACCATCATTTAAGTCGTATCTCATTTGTAAATTCTTTCATCACGGAAAGGCTAAGATTATTTTCTGTGGCAAATGTTCAATAAACCAGTTTACCCATGCATGTGAACCCATCTCCCGAGTATCCAGTCAAACATTCGCAGGTAAAACTGCCAGGGATGTTGGCGCAACCGGCGTTTGTATCACAACCGTTGTTTGGTAGATCACACTCATTAATATCTTAGGATGAATAAAAAAAAAAGAAATATCAAAATTAATATATGTGATCCATCACACAAAATGGGGACCTTCTGGGAACTGCGAAAAGTATCAATCCTGGTCGGACTGCGCAAATCGCGCAGCTTGACCAGGTTGACACTTTTCGCTTTAATGACATTTTCTGTATGAAAAATGGTAATTGTACCTTGTTATACAATTATTTTTGAATTATCAACTTAAAGTGACCTGCACTATCGCTGATCTGTTTTCATCCAATTGATGTACATAATTCCCAGATGGTCCCTTTTTGCGTGATGGGTCAAATATGTATGTTTTACTTAGTGCGAAGGTATATATTGACATGTGTTATGTATGCCCTTAAAGGGTCCAGTATGGAAATGATACAACTATTCTATTTTATTCGATTCTATATTTAAGCCGCGTCCTTTTAACCCATTACCACACAAACCCTACTTTTGACGACCCTGAGAAGGAAGCCTTTAGAAAACATTGTTGGAAAATGAGAAAATGCTGATAACCAGCATTTTCTCCTTTTCCCACATTGTTTTCTACCCTTCATAAAACAAATTTAAAATTTTCGGTCAGTTTTATTTTGTCGTCTGCCAATGCTTTCAATTTGGGCAAACCTAAAATTTTGTCGTTTGGTAATGAGTAAAATAAGTAAATCTAAACTGTAAAGCTGATTGTAAAAACCCTAACTAGTTCAAAGGCAATTTTTGGAAAATATATACCCTTATCGAACAGTGTAGATCAAAGACCAGACAGCACGTTTTGTGTCGTCTTACCTTGATGTACACTGTTCACAAAAGGTCACAAAGCCGCCCTCAGCGGTCTAAGGCTTTGAAAAAATATGTGTGAATTTTACAACGCAAAAACGGAAAATACTAGCAACCAGCACTTTATCTTTTGCGCACAATGTTTTCAAAAGCCCTCCCTCTTGGGATCATTATTGAACGGAAAATTTTGGTGAGGTTTAATTAGAAGAAACTTTACCTGTACAGCTCACCCCGTTTCCAGAATACCCCATCAAGCAGGAACATGTATAACTTCCATGAGTGTTCGAACACAAAGCGTTTGTATCACAGTTATTTGTAGTGCTGCATTCATTCACGTCTAAATACAAAAAAAAAAAGAGAGACAAGAAAAATTGATTGATTGATTGATTGATTGATGGAAAGATGGATTGATTGATGGATGGATGGATGGATGGATGGATGGATTGATGGATGAATGGATGGATTGATGGATGGATTGATGGATGGATGACTAGCAGGCTGGCTGGCTGGCTGGTCTGTCTGTCGGTCGGTCTGTCGGTTGGTCCATCTGTCGGTCGTTCGATCGGTCTGTCGGTAGGTCCATCGGTCGGTCGTTCGGTTGTTTGGAAGATGATGTGCGTGGTTGGTTGGTTGGTCACTGAATGGATGAATGGGTCAGTAAATGGTGGTTGGTGGGGTGGTGGATGTATGAATGGACGGAGTGATTGATCGATCTATTGTTTAAGAAGTTACCGTTACAAGTCGACCCATCTCCCTCGAAGCCAGGGTTACAGGCACAATCAAAGCCAGCCGCTGTGTTCGTACAAACAGCATCTGTGTGACAGTTGTTCAGGGAAGGGTCTTCACATTCATTTACATCTGTTGAAATGAAAGGGTTTGATTCTTAGTGATGATACAATGCATCTCTAGCAAAAAAAGGGGGAGGGCTTAAGTTAACACATCATTACAGATCAATATAATTATTCCTTTTGCCGTGAAAACTGACTAAATAGTGGGTTTCATTTGTCCTTTGACATACAGAAAATTGACCAATAGCGAAAAGTTTCGGCCCAGGTCAGCCTGCGCCGACTGCGCAGGCTGACCTTGGTCGATACTTTTCGCAGATGCATTAAGCCTCCTACATATGAGTTCGAAGCTTGGGAATTATCTTTGCATGGGTAGAAAACATTGCAGAAAAAAGGTGAAAGCTCTACCTTACTAGCATTTTCTCGTTTTCCTAAGACCGCTAAAACAGATGTTTTGGAACATGGGATTCTCAGTTGAAGGGGTTAAGCTTAAAAAAACAGAAATAACTGGTACCTGCACAAGCATCACCGACGAGGTTGATCTCAGAGTTTGCATTACATTGACATGTGTTCGATTCACAGTAACTACTTGGAACAGTGCACTGTGAATCACCTAAACAACTCGTCCCTATTATGACGTCATCTGCAAAAGAAAGATGTGTTTGTTTTGTATTTAGGGGCTTAATCAAACAAATCAAATCATTAATTTTGTAAATAAAGGCCACCGGGCCCAAAATACACACAGAACTTCAGTGATGCCATCGCGACCAATGCACTCTTGTGGCTTTCTCTCTCTTTGGTTTTTGCTAATAATTCGCATGTCAATCTTTGGAGGCAACTATCCAAAATGGAAGATGTCAAAACAATGTTTAGTCGTATTCTTCATAAGAAAGCAGATGTATAGTCAAATTATGAACATTATAAAATCATACGCAAATATTTTTGTGTAATTTTAACGAGATATAAGTCTGTATTCACCAACAATTCTAAATTTCATTGTAAATTTAATTATTGATTTACGTAGATAAGACAACTTCCGACTTATGTGTTATCAGAATTATGTGTTACTTTCAAAATTAGAAAAAAAAATTTTTTTGAGAATTAGGAGAAGAATTTTCATACAAATATAGCCAGTAAATACGTGCGCATATTTAAGCGTGCGTTTTGAGTTTAGGGGAAAATCGGTACAAATTTGAGTATATATTTGAATTAATTGCCTTCAAACTAAGATTTTGACTTTAGGTGCTGAAAATACGTTGAAAATCCTATAATTACGACTTCTAACAACTTTTAGAATTGCACGGTATCATAGCACTAGAATTGTTTGTGTTTCCAGGAAGCAATCACGTGCACTAATTACCTTGTTTCGCACTTCAGACACAATAAAACGATTTGAACTTATCTGTATAAAGCTTGTCTAGGCGAAAAACAAACATTACCTCTGTAGTACAATGTATTCGTTTCATCCTGTAGTTCTGTTGACAAGGTGTTGTACAAATCGTCACAGCCGTAACAGGTGCCCGTCGTGTGCAGGTAAAATACACTTTTACAACTTGAGTCGTCATCACACAACTTTACACAAAGAATAGCACTGTTGGTGACTTGGGAAAACACTATCTCTGATGACGAACATTTCTTTCCAGCCAGGGTTGGCAACGTTCGAAACTGAACATTACTTGACTTAACGGCAGCAGTTAAAAGAAGAATTTTCCACCAAATTTTCAAGAGTATGTAGTCCATTTCCTTTTGGTTTTTAAGTTATCAGGTCAAAACAAATGGAGTACAGTTTCTCCAAGCCGGTTAAGAAATTCAGGAAACACAGTTTTGCAGATACGATAACAAAACCGACATTCAGTCAGTAGAAGAGGCTTATCATGCACAGTTTAAAGCTATTTTTCACCTGTATATGTGATGAGTTATCTCATATAAACTACTGTCCTAGGATTAGAATGCATGCCCTGGGTTGCTTGGCCTTCGTCTGCACAGGCTGAAAAGGCTCTGTGTTTTTTTCTGAACATTTTGTGGATTGATATATTGGTTCAATCAAGTTATTCAAAGTTCATCTGCTCTTATCAGTTTGAAATAATTTCAACAGCAACAAAATTTCAACTCAAATATACTAGTATAACCCAATCCATCATAAAATATTTCGGACAGTCTTTATAATCTAAAATAGTGCTTTGGTCGAATTCATTTAAGAATATACTGTACAATGATATGACCAATATATCTTCGGTTTACTTCAAAAACATCGTAACTACAGCTTGTTTCAAGCTGTAGTTACAAGGTTTTTGAAGTAAACTGACGATATCTGTTTATGACATGGGCAAGTTGCACTTGTCTCTTCAAAATTATATAGGGAACGTCCAAAGGCTGTAACCGAATTATTTTTTTATTTTTTCTACTCCAAAACGGCTTTTTTTCGGGAGTGAAGGCAAGTCTAAAAAAGTGTTCCATCCCCTCCACCCCATCCCAAGTATCCAGTTTGCATCTTCCTATGCCTTTCTATCAATATTAGGGCCGGGTGGAACACAAATAGTTATCTAGCGGGCTCTTCAGATCGCTTACAAAACCTTCAATATACAATCCGAGAAAAAAAAATCATATTCATTTTGTCCACAAATTAAATGACCAAATCATTTATATACTCAGAGGTCGCATTCACAAGGCAAGTTAACTTAATTCTTATCCTAAATGCAAATAAATAAAGAGAGAAAAACTTACCAAACAGAATGTGTTCGCCTATCAAAGAGCAACGGTGTGACTTTGGGATAAGAGCAACATTTTATTAACAGAAACCCTGTCACGATTGTTTCACAATTCATATGAACTTAAAAAATATTGCATATTAATCAATCCTTTTTCAGTCTAGATATTTTTATTTTTTTAAAAAATAGATAAATAAACAGATGAAGCTACACTCCCTACAATTCAATGACATCATAACCTTCAATTTTGTAGAACATCAAACTACATGTACAAATATTTATCTAAATGATACGTAACTGGCACAATATGAACAATGAAAGCTTTGGTTGAAAGATTGGCTAAAAAGGCTAATTGCATGCATGCTTATATCAATTCCTATCCCGAAATGATAGAAATATACTTTCTACAAGACAGTGTTTGTAGGTGTTATATTTTAAAATATGTTTCACTATTTTAAAACATTTTGTGAGCGGGCAGACAACAAGAATAGTACGGTATTGGGGGGAAAAAAGTTGATATATTTAATGTATATTTTCCTATCGCATGACCTATGAACCAAAGCTTCCATAAACACTAATCCTGAACACCAATATAGTACATATTGCTCGAATGTTTTTTTTTTTTCCTCTTAAAAATCCGGAAAACAGTTAAATATGCCTGTAGTGAATCGACAACAGGATCTTGCCCTCGGCATAAAAAAATAATTAACTTTATCGATAAATCCTCAGTACTGACGCTATTGGCTTATCACAAAATCTAATTAAATCTTTCGAGGTACAAATATAAAAAATGATGTAAAATTTATAGAGAGTGTGTTGCTCTAGATGCCGTGTCATAGCGGTCCTGAACTGATATAATGCTAATACTGAAAACATCAGGGAATGGAGAAATTGCTGGTAACAAGAATATTCTCCTGTTCCCTGCACAGTGTTCTGTTATCGTTTATGGACAAATTCCGTCATTTGAAGGATTTTTTTATTTTTTAATTCAATTTTGAAGACTCACACTCAAGGCTTTCTTCAGATTTTTTTTATTTGTATGAAGTGTTCTACATTGTTCTGGATGAATGAAGGAAAAGTAAAACCTGATAACCTTTGAGTTCTGGTTGTTCATTTTTCATAGCGCATTAAATAGTTTTGCGAAGCTTTTAGATCTCAAAGCGATACAGCAGGATTTTTTGCTGGATATTTTTTTTTAAATAGTCTTAGATGTGCGATACTTGATGTTATCTTCTTTTTTGTTCTACTGATATAAAATACTCACTTTATGTAATGTGGCTTTGTAAGTTTGATCTTTAACACCCTTTCCAATATTATGTCAGTTATGTCGATGAGACCAGTGCACCAATCCGTATTTTTCTTTCGCTAAAGCAACACACAGAATTCTTTCCGAACGGCTAGATTCTTCGCAGATATTGACGAATAAATCCTTTCGCAATCACAAAATCCAGACCTGTAGCTGGGAACCGAAGTTGCAACCCTCTGGATGCCAAGTCCTGGGCCTGTATTCACCAACCATTCCTAAGAACGTTCTTTGTCTTATTTCTCCAGAATTTTCTAAATTTGTAAGTAACGCATCTTCTGATTGGCTAAACCATTGTGTTATTTACAAAATTAGAAAACTTTGGAGAATAAGACTAAGAATGTTCTCAAGAGTGGTTGGTGAATACAGGCCCTGAACGTTACCTGCTGGGCTTTTGGGCTCGGTACTCATCCAGGTAACTATGAGCCCTTTTTGTATGTCTGTAGAAAGTATCGAGTTTACTAACAGATGTACGAACGTAGAAATACTGTGTATGACGAGTATTTTAAAAAAAGTGACCTCACAGTACTGTCAGTGATTTGATGTCAATTTTATTATATGGCTTGCAACATGCGAAACGGGGTATTCGGATATTTGCGTAAAATGTTGTCTCGCAGGCTAAACCGAGACTGCACTTTACGTCTACATCTGTTTTTGTTCCTCAGTAGACTTGCACAAAATAGAACATTACCTAAAAAAGGAAAGTGTCTTTTCGGATTAGCCTGCGCGGACTGCGTAGGCTGATCTGAAAAAACACTTTCCGCAAATGTCCGAATGCCCCTTTTCGCGTGTTGCAGGCCAATTATAACAGTGTCAATCTGTTAACCCTTTACCAGGCTCCTTTTGAAGGGGTTTTCAGACGACAATAGTATCAACTAAGTTCCTGCGGTATACTGGCGGTGTCTTTGAAACTTGCAAAGCAAAATATTAACAACCGATAATTTTTTCCCGAAAGGTTCTGAAAGGGGTCCAACCTGAGGGACATTAAAACACGCTATCGTTTGGTAAAAAATTAAAATGGCTCAGTACCATGCCCAACCCTTATCCTGCTAAAAAACTAAAATTAGAATTTCAATTCGATATTAACCCTTTACTCCATAGATACTCATTTCTACACATTGTTTGTAGAAGCCTTTGGAAAATATTGTGGCAAAAGGTGAAATTGCTCGTCACGAGCAATTTCACCTTTTTGTCACAATGTTTTCTATTCTATCAAAAGGTGCCATTTACATATAAGAAACGGCTTCATTTTTGCTATCATAAAGGGTCAATTAGAGGTGCCATTGTGATGCCTTATGGGGTAAAGGGTTATAACCCAAATGTGGCAATTACAAAGTTGTGTTTTGGGGGAATAATATCTCATTAACGGACAGTGAAGATCAAAGATCAGACTGCACGTTCTATGCAGTCTAATCTTGATCTACTCTGTCCGCAATTTCTCCTCTTCTAACAATGTTGCCTGCCCTTCCAAGTTCAATTTTTTGTTTTTTGGGTCATATTTCAGTCATATGCAAATGCTTTCAAATTGGAAAGTCTAATATATATTTTTTTCTGGTAAATTTCCGGCCTATATCCTCATCTTTAAAGGTGAGGAAGGTTTCTTTTTTATTTTTTTCTATCGCCGTCTTTCTTTCCCACCACATTCCTTCATCTAGTTTGCCAACAGTTTGTTCATTTGTTGGCTCTTTCGTTCATTCATCCGTTCATCTCTCCATGTGATCGTCTGTGATATCAGTCTTCCATTGCTAGTTTTACAAGCCTGCATCCTTTTTATCCATCATTTATTAATAATGAACTTTATATAAAATCGAGATCGAGGGTCAATAACACTTATAGACTATCACCATTAAGTGGATTCTAGTACAACGTCACCATTACAAGGTCATGAAATGAAAAAAAAAACATCAGTATATCCTAATGTCTATTCCATAGAATGTAGATCGAGATTAGCCAACAGAATATAGCAAGTCTGATCTTGTATTATACTGTCAGAAATTTAAGACGAAGAAAGCCTTTGAATAGCATTATGGTTATCAACTACATATTGCTTATGTTCATTTTGTTTATATAGTGTTCGAACCTACTTATGAGCGATGTAATCATATCGGACTGTGTAGATTAAGATCAGACTGCACGTTCTGTGCAGTCTGATCTTGGATCTACACTGCTCGATATGATGGTTGATGGTTGATTTTTTTTTGGAAAAGAAAAAAAAATCTTTGAAATCGTAATAATACGGGCTTTTACTCTGGGCTGAAAACTCCCAGAAATACTCTTATCTCTATTATGCAGCTAAAGCTTTCACTCTTTACCAAACAATCCCTGGATTCATGACTCTGGGAAGAAAGGCTTTTGAAAACATTGTGGGAAAAGGAGAAAATGCTGGTAACCAGCATTTTCTCCATTTCCCCACAATGTTTTCTATCCTATCAATGACAGAAATCATGATTTAAATTGTTGAATTCAAATGCTTTTAGTTTGAGACGGTCCAAAATTTCGTCGTGTGATAAAGGGTTAATAAAGATTTGCTGAATAAATCATGGAGCTGAACTCGTGTTCATCTTTCCGTGGAAATTAACTTTTTTCAATTGTTCTGGGAATAAAATGTTATCTTTCTGTACAAATGTAAGGGATAAAAAAAATGTACAGAAGTTTTTATCATACAAAATTTATGAAAATCAACTTATAGCGAAGAGTTTCGACTCATGTCAGTCTTCGCATATTGCAATAAGCGCAGGCTGACATCAATCGATACTTGTTTGCAGACATTATTGAACCTCTTATCCCGCCCCCTCCCCCTCCTTGAAAGTGCATAGTTCTTCCAGAGGGCGCATTCCTTTCGCTACTCCGAACACGAACATGTTCAAGGTCAATGGAGTATTTCGGAACACTGTGCCGTGTTCTTCAGAACATCTTTGACTGTTCTAAATCAATCGAGGTGCAACGCACCTGCTGACTGGTTGCTAGGTGATATAAGATGGCTGAAAGGTGGACAATTTTTCATGGCCAAATGTGAAATTGTCATTTTTACGATATGAATACCATAAATGGGAGCATTGTAGACTTGTCTCTACCCCCTCCCCGCAGCTTATCATATCCTCAACTATTTAACACCTAGGACAATACATCTTGGAACAGCCATCATGGCAATGTCCCTTCATTTTGACATGGTTTAGAACTATGGTTCGAAAATGCTCCATTCAGAACATACTTCCGGAACAGTGAACAGTGTATGTGTTCTGAAATGTTCCTTTCGCACATCTCAGAACAGCATTTCAGAACACAGAACATTGTGCCAGAACAGGTGAAAGGACTACGCCCAGAATGTTCAACATTCAGAGAAAAATTGCTTTTGATGGCCAAAACAGAATGAACATATATAACAAGTTAGTAAATGCACGATTTCCACTGCTGGTGTCTCCATTTTTGTCTACGTATGTCGCGAACACACGAGCAGGCCCACCGCTACCATCAAATAACTTAATGGCGGCTACATAGATCATTGTGTCTGTGATTTCAGAAATTTTGTCCAGATTTGCCACATTTTCTACACCACAGATATTTTCTCGTGCTAAAGTCACGTGCACAGGAAACGTTTTCGATTGGCCATAATCCACGGAGGCGGTGTCAACTCCCACTACGTGAATTTGACGGTAAGTCACAAGCCAATCAGCAGCATCCTCATGGAATGCTGGGAAATGAAACGTGGCTGGATTGTCAGTTTCGTTTGTTCCAAAATATTGCGATTTGTTCCCATACTTATCTGCCCAGCCAGAGTACATTAAAACAATGGCTCCGTTTGGAATGCGGCCATGTTTCTCCTCCCAGTCTTTTAGATCTTGTACTTGGACTCGGTAATCCGGATCTGCAGCCGTTTTATTCTGAAAACCGTGAAATAAAAACCAAAATCTATGATATCACTTTAAAAGCCCAGCAGCTGCTAAAACAGT
Organism: Tridacna crocea; assembly: GCA_943736015.1. NCBI lineage: Eukaryota > Metazoa > Mollusca > Bivalvia > Cardiida > Cardiidae > Tridacna > Tridacna crocea. The sequence continues at coordinate 10,648,459 of OX031072.1, read as the reverse complement.
AAACAAATTTCAATTTTTCAGTCACATTTATTATGTCGTCTGTAGATCTAAATGCTATCAATTTGGACCGACCTAAACTTTCCTCATGTGGTAAAGAGTTAACGAGCTGGGTGTATATCACAGTCACACGGGACCTCGGGTTCACGTCTTAGAAAACTTAGATGGCCAGCCGTGAGAGTCGAACCCACTACCTCGAGTGAGCTAACACTAGAAAAGTCCTACGTTCTCCAACATGAGCTATGCGGGCTGGTCGAGTACTTATATAGGGCTCGGAAGTGTTAAGTTTAGTATCGTTGGTTTACTTCAAAAACTTCGTAACTACAGCTTTTAAGAAGCTGTAGTTACAAGGTTTTCGAAGTATACCGTCGAAATACAGCTGAAAAGAACAAACCTTCACGTTAATGATGACACCGGGGCCGATCAGATTTTCCATGGGCACTTGCTGGTTTCTATATGAACCTTTGTAGAAATGAGCAGGAGCGTCAAGGTGTGTACCGCCATGTTCTGCAGTTGCGAAAAAGTTGGCTTCATACCTGTCAAAGTTTAAAGGGAGGTAATTAGATTTTTGACACCCTGCAATAACTTATTTTCCCTGTTATGTTCAAAGTCTACACATGACAAAAAAAAAAACCCTTCACAATATGAAAGTTAGATTTTTTGAAAATCAACAGATTACGAGATTAGGAAACGACAAATCTCGATATAATTGAAAGTGTGGGTTTGATTCTAAGGGCTCGCCAACTAAAGATTACCAACAGTCCTTCGGATGAGACGAAAAGTGATTGTTCGATTAATTGTATGGTTTTTAACGCCGTTGTCAGCATTACTTCAATTATATCGGAGCGGCTAGTGCATCTATCCATGCTGTCCTGGAGTTTGTTTGTTTTTTTTTTTCACAAGTACTCAGCACAATACTTTTTTCAAACCACTCACTGCTTTCCCCGCTTTCCCACATAGCCATTGTTGAAACAGCGGTGAGAGAGGAATGAATCCAACGACTGTTATAAAACCTTGGAAAGAAATTGGCAAAGCTTTGGATCTTACCATTGACCCCTTGATATTAAATCCTGTACACTACAGATTTAACGGGGTTTGGCTGGTGGACATAAAAACAACTGATGGTGTTTAACCCTTTCCCAGACGACAAACTTTTGGACTAGACCAAAATGAAAGCATTTACAGACGACAATTCAGCTCTTGCTGAAAAGTTGATTTCTATCTATGATAGGGTAGAAAACATTGTGGGAAAAGGAGAAAATGCTGGTTACCAGCATTTTCTCCTTTTTCCACAATGTTTTCAAAAGGCTACTATTCCAGACCCGTAAAAACCAAGGATTGTTGGGGAAAGGATTAAGTGTTTTCTGATTAATTTTCTAAAACAAGGAAAAAAAGTTTTAAAATGTTCAAAATATTCCTGATGCTTGGATACAAGTTTACGACCTTGTAGTTCATTTATAATTTAAAGTTTCAAGTTCATATCATTTTATTGGCCATAACTATTTATAACGACACCTGACGATACCGGTGTTTTTATTACTCTAGAAACACTGGCAAGAAGCTTGCACTTTCTATGTCTCCATCTCTCCACATTTGGTTTGCAACATGCGTAAAGAGGCATTCAGACGTTGGCATAAAGTGTCGTCCCGGATCAGCCTGAGCAGTCCACGCAGACTAATCCCAGACGATACTGTACGTCAACAATAGATTTTGTCCTACATTCAACTTGCGTGCAATTGAAAACCACACAAGATCGGAAATTGTCGTCTCGGATTAGCCTGCGCAGACTTTGCAGGTTGATCTGAGACGACACTTTACGCAAATTTCTGAATGTCCATGTTCGCGTGTTGCACGCCATTCCTGTTGCTTGCTAGATATACTTTCAACAAAAGGGGGACAATCCACTGTCGTCCAACTTCAATCGCAATTATCTCCCTTCCTACATGAATGAATAGAATAGAATAGTTTAATTATTTCCATAGTGGGCCCTTTAAGGGCATATCATAACACATATCAATATACTAACAATTATGCAAACATACATAATAAATGAGCCATCGCATGGCATTAACGACAATGTGACATGGACACCCAGCTAAGACACAGATCAGCCTACGTATCGGTGCAGTCTGATCTTGGTCCTTGAATGGGTTTACAGGAAGTGCGAGTCTTCATTGTGTATAGCCATTTGAATTAAGATTGTAAAAATGCCATGTGCCGGATCAAATATTCAATTATATCACAAGTGATTCATATGACAATGAATGAAAGTGACTAAATAACGCTTCTTAGATAGTTTTTCTTATTTCAAAGCACTTATAAATGAAATGAGCAACCTTCTTGATGATATCTGTATCTTCTGAAATCATCAACCATAATGAATTTGTTGTGATCGGATAAGTTCTCAAAATTCTTAAAATTCTTAACAACATGTAAAAATAGTTTTTCCCGTTCATTAGAATACTTCGGGCAATTTATTAAGACATGAATCTCATTTTCGATTTCTTGAGTCTTGCAACTTTCACAAAGTCTATTTTCTGGTTTAATATTTCTATATCGCCCCTATTCTATGGCCAAATCATGAGCGCTAACCCGAAATCGCGTGACGCTCTTCCTAACATCACGATTGTTTACTACTTTTAGATATGGTTCACATTTAAAAATTGATTTAAACATATTATATGTGCGTAATTTTCCCTCATTTATAACTGCATTCTGGTGTAATTGTTTCCCCCATAATTCCATCGATCTATTTATTAACTTGTACTTAATTGCCTGTAGACTCATGTGTGCAATAATTTTGATTGATAGCCCCCGTCACTGCCAAAGGCAAAAACAAACGCGTTCGCTGCCGGCATAGGTCAAGATCATACTGCACAGAACGTACAATCTGATATTTATCTATAAAGTGAGATTATAGAGAAAGGCTGGAGGACAGAAATTTAATCAAATTTCAGTAAATTGTATTTCTAACCGACAAAAGACTCTGCATATATATCTACCACTGTAACAAGTTACAGCTCCGTGAAAAGTCGAGCTACGAGCAGTTAACCCTTTACCAAGCAATTCCTGGTTTTTACAACACTGGGATAGAAGGCTTTTGAAAACATTGTGGGAAGAGGAGAAAATGCTGGTAACCAGCATTTTCTACTTTTCCCACAATGTTTTCTATCCTGCTGGAAACAAATTTCAATTTCTAGGTTGCGTTTATTTTGTCGTCTGCAAGTGCTTTCAGTTTGGACCAGTCAAAAATTTTGTCGTTTGGTTAACTAGAACTAGGTTTCAATATTTAAGTTATGTTTATTTTGTCGACTGCAATTGCATTCAATTTGGACCAGTCTAAAATTTTGTCGTTTGGTAAAGAGTTAACTAGAACTAGGGTAGGACCTTAAAGTGTTTTGCCGAAGGACACCACCAAGAAAAGACCCAGCGCCACCAGTGTATATGGAGCCTACATGTTATGATCCCTACATACTACTGCAGAGACACGCAGTTTCCCACAATGTGGAAAGTTAGTGCACCATGAAAGATATATGCATAAATATATATGCATGCTTGTCATTTTGAACAAAAATATGTACATGTGACCCGTCACACGAAAAGGGACTATTTGGGAAATCCGTACATCAATTAGATGTAAACAGATCAAAGATATTGAGGGTCAATTTAAGTTGATAAATCAAAAATGACTGTACAGTAAGGTTGAATGGCCACTTTTCCTACAGAAAATATCATGAAAAGCGAAAAGTGTCGATCCTGGTCAGCCTGCGCATCCGCGCAGTCTGACCAGAATCGACACTTTGCGCAGTTCCCAGAAGGCCCCTTTTTGCATGACGGGTCATACATATGGATATAATGGATAGACAGCCTTGATGCTCTATAAATTGCAACTAATATACTCTGCCGGAGTTTACCCTGAGCCGATATTCACCAACCAAAGGATTTTAGTCTGACTCTCAAAATCTTTTTTTCAAAATTGAAAGTAAAGTAGTTTCTGATTGGCTAAACCACTTGGTTTAGCCAATTAAAAAGTGTGTTACTTACTCAATCCAAAATAAGAGTAGGAATCACGGTGACTATGAATAATTGGCCAATACGGGCCTCTTTGCACTCTCAGCGCACATAAAGACATCTGCAGTTAATTCAAGCGAAACGATCATAAACCTCTTTCCAAAATTAAAAAGTATGGTCGTAAAATGTAATCAGGAGATTCATCTACTTCAATGAGACGAAATATGAGGCCAAGATACATGTACTTTTTTAGAAAACGATCCTTTATAATTAGTGTAATCGATAACGTGGTATTCCCAGAAACCAGAGCGATGACCACAATATCTCCCGCTAGATGGCATTCTACAAATATACACCTATCAAATTTGGGTATTCTGGGTACAAAGCCGGACTACTTTTCAACGCGACAACCTTTACTTTGAATTTCATACAGGAATAAACGTTTACTTAATAAAACGTTACCTGGTGAAATTCATTCAGCTATGATCATCATTTTAGAGAGATCTGGAGCTAAAACAGACCTGATTTCTCCTCTTAAGTAATGATAAAAGCTATTTTCTCCATTGCTACTTTACAGCACGTATTACGACAATCCCCCCCCCCCAAAAAAAATAATGGGGGGAGTGATCCGTCATAGCAGACAGGTCGAATCTTCGAAGAATATGACATGCGCAGACAACGCAGGGATGACCTAGCAGAGTGGTTTCCATTCACTATTCTTGTATAAAAGCGTACAAAGCTGTTGACCCTACACCTGTAAATGACTTAAATTACACTTTTCAGCCTATGGTAAAAAAAAATCTCACATGTTGCAATTTCAAAGGTTTTTTTTTTTTTCTAAAAGGTGAGAATCTCCTGTTTAGACAGTGTAAATCTTAGATCAGACTGCACGTTCAGCCTACTGAAATGCGACAGCAAGCACTTCTACAGATCTATTTTTTATCAAAGAAAAAGGAAGGAAAAGTATAAAATGTGTCTTTAATGTTGATTTGATGATTCCTGGGGACATTGAGTGTACGTTTGATATATTGTTATTGTGTCCACTTTAAGCAAAACGGTCAATTTTCTGGGGGTTTCCCATAAAGTATCCAGAGACTGTTGAGTTTCCTGTGACGTCACAGATGGAAAGTCTCTTCCGGTAAGTAAGGGATGGTGGAAAATCACAGCTCACAGAGAGCCGCTGATATCCTTAACATCAGGAGCACTGGTCTGAATACAGGTAAGCGCCTGGATATTGTATTATCTCTGAAGTAAGTACTATTACTTTAGTGGTCTAAAAGGGGGATGAAGTTAAAAATAAATCTATGAATTTTTACACATTAGACTGGTCAAAACTCAAAGCACATTTGTCCAAGGCAAATTAAATGCTGCACAAATTATGGAATCTTGGGGAGTTCAACCTCGGGGTTGTGTGGTAAAGGATAAACGCAGTAAACGATGTTTTTGAATATAGGTGAATAGGCAAAGAACTCATTTTAAAGTCAAACGTGTAGATCTACAATTTCAGAAATTTCAAACCAAAGTTAATTTAAGTACTTATTGTGAACCTTTTTAAGATGTCATAAAAAGAGGTACGGTATCTTAGTCGTGTCATTTACACTAAGTAGCGATAATCAGAGTTAAAGTTTAATCAACTTTAACTCTTTACCAAACGACAAAATTTTACACTAGTCCAAATTGAAAGCACTTGCAGACGACAAAATAAACGTAAATCAAAAATTAAAATTTGTTTCCGGTAGGATAGAAAACATTGTGGGAAAAGGAGAAAATGCTGGTTGCCAGCTTTTTCTCCTTTTCCCATAATGTTTTCAAAGTCTTTCATCTAAGGGTCGTAAAAACCAGAAAATTGTTTGGGAAAGGGTTAACTGTGGATCTTGCTTCTTAGTAAGAGGCACGACTATGACATCATATTCCTAACTCATTCCACACTTAATTGAAATGTTAGTCAATGAGCAGATCTGACAAGTGATGACCGTGTACATCTGGCAAGTGATGGCCCTGTGTGTAAGATATATTTGTATCAACATTTTAAACAAGAAAATTTTGATGCATAACATCAATGGCGCCACAAATCAGTTGTTTCTGAAATAAAGCACATTACATCGTTTAAAATTGTCCAAAGTAAATTTATAAAGAAATCGGTGAGAAATGAACACAATGATAGCCTTTCTTCGGCGAAAATTAATGTAAGTTCGATTGGAGCTATGCACAAAAGCAGTTGTCAGTCGGCAAAGAACTCAAGAAAATAGTATTTGAAGAACATTCCACATTACCAAATTGATTTCAAAAACAGAGTATGAAATGACAAAAGTGTGTACGGAATTATCAAAGTGAATACGAAATCACCAAAATAAAAAGTATAAGTGGATACGAAATGACCAAAATTGACGAAATGGCCTAGGTACGAAATGATCTTATTACGAAATAACTGGAAGCTGAGTGACCAATATGGCTGCCTCCATAGGTACTTTTCAAAAGCGAATAAAAATATAGTGCCGCTGCTGATGCGACGCCACAATAAATAGGCATAAGGCGTCTTTATCGTGCCATTAACACTTCGAACAGTATGCACAACAGTTACTTATGCTGCATTTACCGGTAATGAAGATTAAAATTAGATTCCTCTAGCGAGCAGTGTTAATCTACCTATATAATAAGACTTCAGTTATTCTACCGGTGGCAGATGAGAACATGATTATAAATCTTCGGTTAATGTTAGACATGTGTAATGGAAAACAGCTATTTCCACTAAAATATCACCCTGCAAAATTAGCTGTAATTAAAAAGGAGTATTACTGAACTATTTTCACCAATTCATTTTTTTCCATTTTTTTCCTTCTTTGAATTATCATTTATATATCTAAAACCAATATATTCTCAATTCAAAAAGAGGTAATAATTACCTCCTTTTTCAGAAAACTAACAAAAGTATCAAATCAAAGCGTTGAGAACGCTTATGTGGCATTTGTCAATGAAGCCACTGTGTGGAAGTAATGATTTGAAAACAAGAGGAACATAATGGCCTTGGATCGCTCACCTGAGTCAATTGAAGAAATTCACTCCTCGTGCGTAATTCAATTTCTGACAGATTTTCCGGTTAATTGAGCATAATATATGGCCTCTAGAGAGTCCACAAGATATTTCCTAAAGTTGACCTAATTTATCAGCCGACTGATCAATTTTAGAACTCAAAAAAATTGTGAAGACAAACTTGGCATTCTGACCAGTTTTCAAGTTTATTGAGCAGTAAATATGGCCTCTAGAGTGCCCACAAGGTATTTCTTAAACTTGACCAAGTGACTTAGTCATGACCCGGGGTGCCCCAATTCCAAACTCACTCAACATTTCAATAAGACAAACATTCTGATCAATTTCCTAAAGTTGGCCTGATTTATCACCCGACTGACGCAATTTAGAACTCATTGAAAAAATTATAAAGACAAACATTCTGAACAGTTTTCAAGTCAAGTGAGCAAGAAATGTTGCCTCTAGACTGCCCACAAGGAAGTTCTTTAATTTGACCTAGTAACCTAAATCATCATCCCATGTGACCCTATTTTGTACCCATCCTAGATTTTATCAAGATGAACATTCTAATTAATTTTCATGTCAAGTGAGTAAAAAATGTGGCCTCTAAACGGAATTTCTGATCCGTTAGAAAAGTGCAAAAATAATATTTCTGCATAAATCCTTATTTATCCTTATTTATCAACCAATTAGAATGTTTCCCCCATGTTCATCGGAGCTGCATTACACAGGTCTTACCTTAAAAAAATGTTCGTTCGCATTCAAGGTAATTATAATTCAACTCGATTTCGGAACATCTTCGTCTTTAACTTTGAGCATTCTCATTTCCTTGAAATTTTAGTAAAAAACTACTAAGCTCATCAAAATGGTGAATTTTCTATTTATAGATTTCGAGTAACTGGTAGAACTATCACGATAATTTTATCTCGAATGTAAGTTTCGTGCACGAATAAGGAATTTTGCGTGAATAAAATATTTATTAATCAACGTAAAATTTTCTCGATTACAAAGTTTATCGTGATATTTTTCTCAGTAAACATTGCACTATCTAAGTAAGATTTCCAGGAAACTTTTATTTATCGGGATAGATTTCTAAATGTACAACGAAAGTTATCTCGCAAATCATGGCATATATATGCCACGCCACCATAGAGAAAAAAAAAGAGAGAAAATTGGGATGATTCGTTTTAGAATATTTGCTAAATAAGGCCCAGGGAAACTTATACAGAGGCATAACGCCATAAGAATTCGTGTCAAGTTTGCAGAAACAACTTACCAGTATTGAGGATATTGTCCTCGTGCGAGAATGGTGAAGTTGAAAGCGGGATTTCCTGGCCAATAGATCGTGTTCTCGCTGAACGTATGCGTCAGATCAACCACCCGCAATGATGCAATACTTGCCTGTGACGTCACACCATTTAGAAAAACAGTGAAGAAGATAACTAGGAGTGGATACCAAATTATTTCTGTCATGTCTGTCAACAGTCTGAGAATGAAATAGAATGAAAAAAATATAGATCTATGCATCATGTCATATGTTTTGTAGAGGCTAAGTCGAATGTTACACGCGAAAACACATTGCAAACTGAAAAGATGTCGATCAATAATAATGTATCATCGACACAATAGTTCACTAGAATTAGCTAAAAGAAGCGGAGGGAGGGAGGGGTGAGGGTGGGGAAGGGGGCATCTTCACCGTGTGCGGGAAACGTGGCCCTTCAAACACGAGAGTGCATATTTTCAAGTCTTCCTCCCGCCTCCATCATCTACATGCGCATACTACCTAAAGACTTTTCTTATCTTTTAGTCTTCTAAGTAGTAAATAAACATCTTTTGTTGATAGTTACGCCCGTGATAGCGTTTTTTTTTCGTAAAAAAAATAAAAGGGGTGGGGGCTTTTTTAAAACTCTTTACCACAAAAAAATACCTGGCAGAGAAAGATTTTGAAACAATTGTGTGAAAAACAGAAATTACTTGATAAAGCAATGTCTTTTTTTTTCAAATAATGTCCATTTCAATAGGATATTTTCTAGATAAAATTTTCATGAAACTTTGATTTATCGCTATAGTTTTCTAAAATAATCTGATAGTTTTGTCGTATCTCGTGGCGGATTTATGCCACCATACTACAGTTACGAAATAAAACTTACGCAAAAATTGGTTTGTAACTTTCTTAGTAAAAGGGGGCCCCGGAGTAGAGCAAACATATATGATATTTTTTCTTTCAAGTCCAGAGCTCAAGATAGAGGGAGTGATTTTGATTTAAAAATTGAAAATATTAAGTATTCTACACCCAACCCTATGTTGTGGGTAATCATTAGAATCGTCTCATCGAGACGATTCTAATGAGTACCCACAACATAGGGTTGCGGAGAGAAATAACGGATTTAGAATACCATCACTCCCTCTTATCTGGATCTCTGAAAAAAATGTTTCCATCCTAAAACTCGAAGGTGAAAATCTTACAATGACGTAAGCAGGATTAATCACTCGATCTCAATTAATTTGTGCCAGACTGTGCTCAAAGGACATTAATTGCATTTCCAGGATGCATTACATCGCGTACTTATAAAGAGTCACGCTGTGGCAAAAGGGGGCTTAACTCTTTACCACACGACAAAATTTTAGACTGGTTCAAATTGAAAGCATTTGCAGACGACAAAATAAAGGTGACTGAAAAATTGAAATTTGTTCTGGGAAGGATAGAAAACACTGTGGGAAAAGGAGAAAATGCTGGTTACCAGCATTTTCTCCTTTTCCCACAGTGTTTTCAAAAGGCTTCTTTCTCAGGGGCGTCAAAAGTAGGGATTGTGTGGTAAGGACTTAATGCATCTCTGTGATACATGGTACCAGCCCAGGTCATCACATTAATTATGGATCCATGAGAGCCACTTTTTTTAAAAAAAACCAATCGACTGAATTAATCATTAGGTGGACTGGTCCTTTGACAACTAGAAAATTAACCTATATCGAAAAGTTTCGGCCCAGGTCAGCCTGCTATTGCAAAGGTATTTTTGAGAGAGAGAGATCTCCTCATCGGACAGTGTAGATCCAAGATCAGACTGCACGTTTTGTGCAGTCTGATCTTGATCTACACTGTCCGCAAAAGGTCAGTAAGTCGTGCTTAGCAGCTTAAAAGTTAAGTCTCGTCCTGTTTGCAGAGTATTTTCTAACGTTGATAAGTCAATAGTTACTAAAGAGATTAACAGATTATCACGAAAGATCTATGATCTCGACTGCGAGAAGGAGAGATTTGCTGAAGAAGAGGCATTCATCGGGCGCTTTGATTTAAAGAAGGAAAAATATAATAATGAGGACCATTCTTTTGTTATTTCCATTTATTCTTCTCCAGTTCTACATTGGTCCTGATATGGGAATTACTCGGATTTTATCCTTTTTTTCTTGCACTGAACAGCCATTTTCCAGAGACAATATTTTAAGTAAATCTGGTTAGATTGCTTTAAAAGTTTATATATACGGAGTTCCTGGGGATTAAGAACAGAATTTGAGTTTAATTAATATGTGGACCTTAAACACACATCATAAATCATGGTTATAATTATCGCAACATCACCAAGGGAACCAAGGATAAAAACAAAGGCATACAGGTGATAGGACAAATGTGTTATTTGGTAACCGTCAGTCTTTATCTGGCAAGGGAGATAATTTAATTCACAGTAATCCCCCCCCCCATTGGAAGGTTACAATCATATGTGCTATGGTCTTTGAAACAGGGGTTTAATGCATTTGCTCAAAGTACCGACCCAGGTCAGCTTGCGCCGACCGCACAGGCTGACTTTGGTCGAAACTTTTTGCTAAAGGTCAATTTTCTGCATGTCCAATGATCAATTTACATCCAGATCCAGCCCCCCTGTTGGACCAAATTGATTTTTATGGATCCATAATTTTGTGATTGGTACCATGCATCACGGGGATGTATTAAGCCCGCTTTTGCCAGAGAATGGCTAATATATAAACATCACAGAATATTCAGTCGTAAAGACAGACATAGAGGGACGGAGACATACAGAAAAGCAGAGAGAGAGAGAGAGAGAAGGGGGGGGGGGGGGGGTGGGGAAAGGACAATGAGTGATAGAAATAGGTATATAGTGGAACAGCCCCGCCCGGGTGGCTCAGTGGTGAGCGTGTCGGACTCGTGACCTGATGGTTTCGAGTTCGATACCCGGTTTAGGCGAACTTTCATTTCGGCGTTTTTTCGCCTCTTACCTCTGTTGAAGCATGTCAGAAAAGTAGTCGGTGGCTTTGGAAAGAAAGTTACAAGTGTTAGTACTGGTATGAGAAAGCCAGGAAACACTTGTGCGTCACCGATCGCCATGATATGACCTTAGCTGTTAAAGTGGCGTTAAACCCCAATACAACCAACCATATAGTGGAACATAGGCCTACTCATGGTCGGGGGTTTAGATAGGCTATGCTCTATGGAAGGGTAGTATACTGTATATGCAAAATGTATCGACCCATGTTAGCCTGCGCAGTCAGCGCAGGCTAACATGGGTCGAAACATTTTGCCATTGGTCACTATTATGCCTGTCACAGGACCCTTCTATCTCATGCTTCAGTCGGTTATTAATACAAATTGGATTTTATGGATCCATATGTTACGAAATGACTTGCATGTCACCACTGAGGTGCAGTATGTCCCCTCTTGTCCCAGAGCAGGGTTTTTATGACAAGTCACGCCTGCAACAAGCGAAAAGAGGTATTCGGACATTTGAAGTCCGCGCAGGCTAATTCGAGACGACACTTTCCGTTCTTATGTAATTTTCTGTTTTGTGCAAGTCTACTGTAGGATAAAATCGACATAAGTCGTGAAGTGCCGTCTCCGATAAGCTTGCGCGGACGGTGCAGGCTGATCCAAGACAGGCCCGTAGGAACAGGGGGGGGGGGGGCTTAGCCCCCCCCCCCAATAATTTTGAAAATCATAGTAACTAAAATATGAGTTCTTAGCGCAATGAAACAACCACGCAAAAAATCTCAGTATTTCGAAGTTAGCCCCCCCCCCCCCCAATCTTGAAATGCTTCCTACGTCGCTGCAAGACCACACTTTACGTAAATGTCAGTTTTCGTTTGTGGCAGGCTATATACACCAACAGTGCTGTAAAACTGTTTATACCTGCGACTGCTATTTTAATCATGCTTTTCTTTGAAATTGACTCACTACTTTTCACTGGAAGGGACAGGCAGGTTGGTCCTTCATACGGTGCCAGAGACCAGTAAGCCTTCTAGATACAGGAAACAGGAAATGGCGAAAGTCAGATAGGTACATAAAAAGAAAGACAAAGGCAGTCAAGTGAACAGTTACATGGAAAAGTGATAGTTATAGGCAGGTCAGCAGGCAGAAAAGTAAGAGAGATACACAGACAGAAGGGAGGCCAGCTCGACTGTTAGAATGAAAGAAAGACAGCCCAATAATAGAAAGATTCTAGTTACGAAGAATCCAAGAGTAAACATTATACAGACTATAAACACTATATAAATATACTTACAAAAGAAGCCAGGTTAAGTTATTCAAGGATAAAGGTTACACTGTAAAGACAGACAAATGAATAGAGTGACTGACGATCGGCTTAACAGCTATCCATTTTGACTGAATGAAATACACGAAATAGACTACTGGAGTGGAAAAAAGAACACCTAAAGGTATCCGAGTGTAGATAATATAAACACTAACGTAACTTACTGAACATGTGACTTGAATATGCTTCATTCACGGAAAATAGAAACGCTTTTCCTGCCTGTGGTTCAAGTGCTTAAAAACAATACTAATTGTACAGAATCTGCTTGATGTGTAAAATCTCGTCTGATAAGTGTTAACTCGGACGCAGTTATTACGGATTCGACTTACTTGTGCCGTGTGCAAACTGTCCATCATATGAATAATTATAGATTACGGATATTACAGACCCGTAGAAATATGGGGGGGGGGGGGGGGGGGGTAAGGAGGGGGCTCAGCCCATAGTAACTAAAATATGAGTTTTTAGTGCAATGCAACAACCACGCAAAAAATCTTTGTATTTCGAAGTTAACCCCCCCCCCCCATTCTGAAATACATGTACTTCTTACGTGCCTGTTATATAACGAGTCTTGATTCCCAAGTATTTATGTTTTGAACTCTTTCTCTGCAACTTTGTGCGGCTGCGCCTATCAATATCAGTGGTGCAGATTTACCAGGGCCAGTATTCACCAACCATTCTTAGAACGTTCTTTGTCTTATTCTCCAGAAATTTCTACATTTGTAAGTAACACAGCTTCTGATTGGCTAAACCATTCGGTTTAGCCAATCAGAGGTTGTGTTACTTACAAATGTAGAAAACCTTGGAGAATAAGACTAAGAACATTCTCAAGAATGCCAGATGAATATAGGCCCTGTACTCACAAAACAAAACATATTAGGTTTGTGTAGGCTTAAAAGATAGAGCAAATCCAGGTTCAAATTGTTAGTTTTAGATTGCATCAGAGTTTTGGTTGGTTGTTAAAGGTGGAGACTCGATAATGCTATCAAAACCGCGTGTTCCTCTCCTGATCCAAGTGCTGTAACACGTTTTTGCGTTTCCATGAAACAGACATTTTGAAAGCATTGCGACCAGCTGAAAAATTGTTCGTCACTTGCTTTGTGCATTGATGTCATGAAACAGCCGTTCACTCTTCAATGACAAAAGTGTTTCGCCTATCGTAGCAATGTTACCTTCATATACGGGTTCAGTTCTATTTCTGCACAACACATTAAACGGTCGTTTACTGAAAACTGTCATGTTTGTTTTGTTCCTGGTGACGATGCCATTAACCCTCGCTTTCTTATTACTGTTTACACTGCCTTGTTATTGTAACGATACCACTAAGAAGTTGCTTTCTTATTATTGTTTACAGTGTCTTGCTCTTTGTGACGACGGCGTTCAACAGTCGCTTTCTTATTTATGTTTTCAATGTCTTGCTCTCTGCGACGACCTTGTTCAACAGTCGCTTTCTTTTTCGTGTTCACAGTGTCTTGCTCTTTGTGACGACCTTGTTCATCAGTCGCTTTCTTTTTTTGTGTTCACAGTGTCTTGTTCATTGCGACGCCCTTCTTAAGTAATCGCTTTCTTTTTTGTGTTCACAGTGTCTTGTTCTTTGTGGCAACCTTGTTCAACAGTCGCTTTCTTTTTTTTTGTGTTCACAGTGTCTTGCTCTTTGTGGCAACCTTGTTCAACAGTCGCTTTCTTTTTTTTGTGTTCACAGTGTCTTGCCCTTTGTGACGCCGTCATTCAACAGTCGCTTTCGTATATCTACTCATAGTGGTTTTTTTTTTTAACATTTTAATTTAATTAATTTAAACATTTTTTTTCTAAACTTCAAAGTGTGTTGTTCTTTGTAACGATGTCATTAAGAAGTCGTTTTTCCCATTACTGTTCAAAGTGTCTTGCCCTTTCTAACAACTGCATAAACAGTCATTTCCTCTTTACTGTTCACAGTTTCTTGCTTAGTAAAGATGCAAACAGTCCTCTTCTTATTACTGTTCATCATACGGCTTCGGTAAGATACGTATAATCCGTAATCGATGCAGGATACTAGCGTGTGTCGGCCGAATGATTAAGGATTACACGAGTCCATAATAGTTTCGGAAGGTTCAGGGAGGACCTATTTTGCACTTTTAAGTAAACGATTCACAACATCGGTTCAAAGCCATTCAGAAGGTTTTTGTCTGAATCTCGACAGAAACCAGTGCTCAATTCACGCTTAGCTGAAACCAGGGCTCAATTCACGCTTAGTTCACTTACTGTTCCATTGTTGTCCTTTGACAATGATTGTTCTCTAAGCTTTGTATGTAAATTCGAATTCGGCACGTGAAAAACTGTTCGGGTATTATTCCAGAGAAATTTGTGTCTACGGACGTACAGGCGGATGGACAGACAGCGATGGCGATTCCAGTATACCCCCCTCTATGATCAAGCTCTTTCAATGTAAGTATCTCAACAGTACACTCGTACAGTGTAGATCCAAGATCAGAATGACTACTCTAGGTAGACTGATTCTGATCTTCGCTGTTAAGAGAAAAAATAAAACCTGTTAGATTCCTGCTAGTGGATGTATAGATACTAGTGTGATATCGAGAACGTTCCCTTAACATAAATAAATCTGCACAAGGAATGTAAAACAGCCTCCAGCGAAAAGAAAAGTCTTCTATACAAAAAAAACCCGTAAATCTGACCTTTGCCTGTCAATAGTTAACCTCGACTATTTCTACACGACCTTTCAGAATAAATGCTGAAACCCTGTCCACAAAATATTGGTCAATTACTCACCACACAATCCCGACTTTTAACGACCTTGAAAAAGAAGCCTTTTGAAAACACTGTAGGAAAAGGAGAAAATGCTGGTAACCAACATTTTCTCCTTTTCCCACAATGTTTTCTATCCTAACTAAAATTTCATTTTTTCAGTCACATGTATTTTGTTGTCTGCAAATGCTTTCAATTGGACCAGTCTAAAACTGTGTCGTTTGGTAAAGACAGAATGGAAAAAAGGGATTTTTTTCTCGAGTACTTTTTTTCTTAACCTTTAGGCTACTAAGAGCGTCTCGCTGAGTTAAGATATATAAAATGGGTTATTTTTACGTCATCCGAGAAGAAAAGCTGCAATATAGATGTATAGAATGATACAATACACATTCAACCTTTCGACCTTCCGACCTTACCGACATTGTAAACTTGAGGGTTTTGCCTGGAGTAACATTTTTATTATTCGTGATACAGTAATTTTAGCGCATCACCTCAAAACAGAGAGAGATAGAGAAAGAACTCCGAATATCTTTTAAATATTGGCCTCTGACCCAAAATACATGTAATGAGAGTGACATAGAGAGAGAAACAAATACAAAGAGACAGAGAGGGTGAAGGAGAAAGAGACAGAGAAACAGAGAGAGAGAGAAGAGAGAGAGATGGGAACGGAGAAAGCGCGAGAGAGATAGACTGATTGATTGATTGAGCGATGTTTTACGCCGCTTTTAACATTTTTCAGTAATATCACGGCGACAGAGCATACATTCATGCATGTCCTGTGCATTCACAAGTACTCATATTGGGCTTAGAAGTGTTTTACTCGAGGACATTCCTACGAAACCCAGTGTCTCCGGTGAGGCTCGAACCTGGGTCCGCTAGGTAAAGAGTCCAACACGTGGCCATTGAGAAGGACAATGAGTAAGAGAGTGTCTTTGAATAGTTAGAAAACAATGTGGAATAATGATAAAATGCCGGTTACCAAAAGACAATCTTTGACTCATTATCAAACGACAATATTTTAGGTTTGTCCAAGTCGAAAGCATTTGCCAACGACAAAATAAAAGTGACTGAAAATTTGAAATTGGTTTTGTGAAGAGAAGAAAACATTGTGGGAAAAGGAGAAAATGCTGGTTACCAAAAGACAAAACTTTAACTCATTACCAAACGACGAAATTTCAGGTTTGTCCAAATCGAAAGCATTTGTAGACGACAAAATAAGAGCGACTGAAAATTTAAATTTGTTTGGTGAAGGGTAGAAAACATTGTGGGAAAAGGAGAAAATGCTATTTAGCAGCATTTTCTCCTTTTCCCACAATGTTTTCTAACGGTTTCTTTCTCAGGGTCGTCAAAAGAAGTGAGTGTGTGGTAATGGTTAAGACTTGTTCCTATCAGAGATTTTGAAGACAAGAAATCAGTAACAATCAAAACAATGCATTTTCTTTTCACAAGAGTATTCAACATTCTGGGATATGGAGAAAATGCTGATTACCAGCATTTGCTCCTTTTCCCACAATGTTTCAATTACCCTGCCTCTTCTAGTTTGTTAAAATGTAAGATTGCATGGTTAACAGCTGTATTTGTTGCTCCCATGTTATCGATCTCACACAAGGAAAAACTTTTTCAGTTCAAGAAAAACTTGAACCCCATTTCTCCCACTCTTACAATATGCTTGATCTACGCTGTGGTAAATGTGGGCTTGATGCATCTTAACCCTTTCCCAAACGGCAAATTTTGGACCAGACCAAATTCAAAGCATTTTTCAGATGACAAATTAACAGTTACTAAAAAGATGATTTTTCTATATGATAGGGTAGAAAACATTGTGGGAAAAGGAGAAAATGCTGGTTACCAGCATTTTCTCCTTTTCCTACAATGTTTTCAAATGGCTTCTATTCCAGACCCGTAAAAACCAGGGATTGTTTGGGAAAGATGCATCAAGCCAACATTTAACAATAAAACAAACCATCACATAGTAACCAATGATCCATAATAGCTACTTTCTTAACCACCCCACCTAATAACAAGGTAGACTAGTCCTTGAACATACAGAAAAATTGACCATCTGCAAAAAGCCCAGGTCAGCCTGGACAGATTGTGTGGGCTGAACCTTCAAAGAATCTGATGCATTAACCCTTTACAAAACAAGCCCTGGTTTTTACAACCCTGATATAGAAGCTTTTTGAAAACAATGTGGGAAAAGGAGAAAATGCTGGTAACCAGCATTTTCTCCTTTTCCCACAATGTTTTCTACCCTTTCCAAATCATATTTCAATTTTTGATTCAAATTTATCTAGTTGTCCGCAAAAACTTTCAATTTGGACCCGTCTAAACCTTTGTCGTTTGGTAAAGGGTTAAGCCCTGTTTTCACAAGCATGGCTCAAAATATTTAACACCACATCCTTAAAAATCAAGAACTTCCTCAAAGTGGGCATTTACCTCACTATGCCATCTCTTAAGGCACTAAATAAGCCCTACAAAAATTTTCAGTTTAGATAAAGTACCAAAATAATTGCATTTTTTGGCTCGTCTGTTTTTAGTACCCTTAGTTGTGAAAGACACGTTACTGGTCAACTTGATTTTGTCTACATCAAGGGTTTTTAATTTTCTCACAATGTTTTCAAAAAGCTTCCATCCAGATGGTCATCAAAAGTCAGGATTGTGTTGTAAAAGGTTACATCACTTGCTTGGGGCAATTCTCTTCCCCGACTTCCCAACTCGGGTTTTAGTTACTAATCACTCAGTTGATTACCATCGTTTTTTTTTTCTTTCCCAAATTTTTTTTCATTGTGGAAACATCTTTGCAAAGGGTAAGTTAAAATGAAGGGTTGTTTGGTCCAGCGTCTGACAAAAAAAAGGCAAAGAGCTAATTGGGATAATGATCATTTTTTAAGTCATTCTTTAGCACATTTTTATATCCACCACTTACCATTTTATATCTGCCATTTATATCTACTTTTTGTCCAAAACCCAAATCAGTTGAATACAACAAATTCAATGCAGCTAAAATGGTGAAAATTGTCCATGAAAGAGTAGAAAGCATTGTTAGAAAAGCAAAAATATACCTGTTACAACTAAAATGATAAGAAGTATCTAGGGAAGAAAGCATTGTGTGAAAAGGAGAAAATCGCTTGTTCAGAGCAAACCTGTCCCCAAGCTCAGGTTTAGTTACTTATCATTAGGTTGGTTACCATCAATTCTCCTTTCCCACAATTTTTTGTCCTTTTTATTCTGGAAAAATCTTTCCTCAGGGTCGGTTAAATCAGGGATCTTGTATACACTATAGGATCCTGGTTAAACACAGGAATGTTTGGTACAAGGTCTGACAACAATTGTGACAAGAAAGAAACAAATTAAAGTTCAAGTATAATTACTCATGATTTACTGTCATCAGTTTATAACCCTTAGCTGTCAGTGAATGGTTGGTTACAGGAGAAATTTGCAGTAACCCCCTTTCTCCACAGTGTAAAATTGAAAAAATCGGTAAAAGTACATAAGTGCATTATCCTAAAGAGTTCATAATTATGAAGTTTCATCCAAATTGATCCATGGGTTATGGAGAAATGGCTTTGGATGGATGGATGGAAAGACAGACGAAGCCATGACTATATGCTCGTTCTTCAGAGCATAATAATTAGACCTAAATAATGACATTTTCGAGCTTGCTCTTATCTACAACATGTTACCTGAGTGGACACTGTAGCTCAAAAATAAGGGTCCATATTTCATCAACCATTCCTAACTCTTTACCATAAAACAAAATTGTAGACTTGTCAAAATAAAAAGCATTTCCAGATGACAAAATGAACGTGATTCAAAAACTGAAACTTGACTTTAGAAGAGTAGAAAACAAAGTGGGAAAAAGAGAAAATGCTGGTAACCAGCATTTACTCCTTTTCCTTCAATGTTTTCAGAAGGCTTCTGGTTCATAAAAACCAGGGGTTTTTTGGTCCTTTTCTCCAAAATTTTCTGAATTTTAAAGTAACATAGCTTCTGACTTGTTAAACCCTTTGGTTTGGCCAGTAAATGGTTGTGTCACTTTCAAATTTAGAAAACCTGGGATAAATATTCTTTTCTTGCAAAGAATGTCTTACTTTCAAATTTAGAAAATCTTAGCTATCTACTTTTTTACATAGAATGTTCTTAACCAGAAACTGCTAGACAAATAGAATGGAGCTTTCCAGCCATATGTATAAAACTGAAACATTGTGATTACAAATTTCTTGTTGCGGCAAAAAAAAAACCCTCACAATTTTAGACAACGTAGAATCAGGAACAGACTGTATGTTCTGTGGAGTCTGACCATAATCTAAATGTAGACAAAAAATACGGAGTTGTGTTTAGCAGTCTAGGGGAAAGAATAGCTGGAGCAAATCTGTTCCCTAGCTGAGGTTTCAGTTACTATTTACAAAATTGGTTACAATCATTTCCAGACTACATGTTTTATTGTACTGCAAAGAAATTTCTCGTGATCTGATTGGATAATATGCCCCAAATATATATCATGTACACTGGCAAAACCAGCATAAAAGCATTTTCCCTTTCGGGAGTCCTGTATACATGACTACACTATCAGCTCACGATCCAAAATGGCAACATCGATCAAGATTAACATCAAGATCATGCGCTAAACTGCACCTTTTAGCACATTTTTGCAAAGGTTTCAGTGACGTCAGTTCACGATGGCATCAGTTTTCATTGAATTGGACCACTCAGACGGGAAATTCCACTTCGTCGGCTTCCTCAATTTTTCAGACCAAAAAGACAGGTAAAATTTGCTTAACACATGTTGGAATGGTAAAACTTTGCAGTATAATAATCAGTTGTACAGTCAGGTGGCAGGCGACTTGGAAACTTGTTCATGGCTACAGGAAATCATGTTGCTATGGTTGCCACCTCACCTTTAGCTCTGGGCTACATGATTCACCGCAGCCATAACCAACTTCCAAGTCCCCTGCCACTGGATTGTACAACTTACAATATACAGTCTGATTTTCATCGTCATTGGCTACAACAGCAACAAGAGTCATCAAAGGCAGTTAACCTTTACTATGCAAAAAAATTTTGTACCAAACCAAACTGAAAGCATTTGGAGTCAACAACTTTCATGTAACTTAAATGATGGTTTCTGTCTTTGATAGAAAAGAAAACATTGTGGGAAAAGGAGAAAATGCTGGTTACCAGCATTTTCTCCTTTTCCCACAATGTTTTCAAATACCTTCTATCCCAAGGTCGTGAAAACCAGGGATTGTTAAAGGATTAAGGTTTAAGTTGCTTCTGCCTTTTCCCCTTGAACCTTTTTTTTTTTTCCTTCTTCAGCTTTGTATCAGATTTTGTTACACTGTCATATTATACAACAGAGACTGGAGTACACAGGGTCTTACATTCAGAGTTTTGCTTTATATCTTGTTATTCATTTCTTACATATGTGTGCTATGTTTATTTATTTCATGTGACTGCTTAGAAAGTTTAGTAGGTGACAATTCTTCCATCTGAATACCATTGTCTTGCCTTCTTTTCTTCTTTTTTCTCTTTCCCTGTTTTGAGTTTTGTTTTATATCTTGGTTATTCATTTCTAAAGTATGTTTGCTATGTTTATTTATGTCATGTGACTGGTTAGAAAGTTTAGTAGGTGACGATTCTTCTGTCTGATCACCATTATCTTGCCTTCTTTTCTTCTTCTTTTTCCTCTTTCTCTGTTTAGGGTCTTGCTTTATATCTTGGTTATTCATTTCTAACACATGTGTATTACACTCACTTACATCATGTGACTGCTTAGAAAGTTTATCAGATGACAATTCTTCTGTCTGATCACCACTGTCATGCTTGCTTTCCTTCTTCTTTTTCCTCTTTCCCTGTTTAGAGTCATCAAAATTTCTACCTGAAACAGGACCAAGTGAAGATATCAAATCACTTCTCTTCTGAATTACGTCATTGTTTTCTACTAGACACATTTTCCTGTGAAAACAAGCAACAAAAAATCCATTTGTAAGGCTTGATTCATGTGACATCCTTAGACAGTGCTGGGCATGACTATAACCTTCTACTCCTCTGTTTGGCCAATCAGGTTCAATATTCAATAATTCAAATGTGTCTCCAAAATAGGAGAGTACTTCTTCCACCACTTGTTCATTTTCCTCTTCATGAACGGAACAAGTGGAATAAACTACTTTTTGAACTGCTGGAAAACTAAGGGCATGTTTTAGGATGTTTGTCTGAAACTTTGCTAGCTGTTTCAATCTGTCCTCTGAGCAGGATTCTGTTTCATCTGTGAACTGTGAGGTTCTGTTTACCATACCTGTGATGAAAACATAAGCCATTGAACACACTTAGACTCATAAGATCCTATCACACAATTACATATCGTATCAGTATTCGACGCAAAAAGGGACCATCTGGGAACTGCGAAAAGTGTCGACCCTGATCAGAATGACTGGATTGCGCAGGTTGACACTTTTCCCTTTTATGATGTTTTCTGCATAAAAAATGGTCATTCTACATTACTATACTAAGACCTTTGAACTATCAACTTAAACCGATCTGTGCTTTCTTTGATCTGTTTTCATCTAATTGGTGTATGAAATTCCCAGAATGCCCCTTTTTGTGTGAGGGGTCACATATGAATACATGACTCTACTTTAGAAATAGATATGGATTGTTTGATTGTAAGGTGATAAATGTTGTTTTTAACATTTTGTCATTTATATGGTGGCAGCCAGAGCACCTGTTCTTGCTTTCCTGGAGATTCTTTACTTGAATGTCACACAATTTTCTTTCTAAGTAAATCTCTGCTTTCCCACATAAACATTGTCAAAACAACAATCAGGCAGTGACAGAGGAATAAATCCTCAATAAATCTCAGTGACTATCTTAACTCTTTACCATACAATTCCGACTTTTAACAACCCTGAAAGAGAAGCCTACAAAGAAATTGTGTAACCAGCATTTTCTCCTTTTCCCACAATATTTTCTACCCTTTCAAAGTCAGAAATCCATGTTCTGTATAAAGAAAATTTAACTCTATACCAAATGACAAAATTTTAGACTGGTCCAAATTGAAAGCACTTGCAGATGACAAAATAAACATAACTCAAAAGTTGGAATTTGTTTCCAACAGGGTAGAAAAAAGTGTGGTGCTTGCAAATTCTTCTTTAACCTTTTCCCAAACAATCCCTGGTTTTTACGGGTCTGGAATAGTAGCCTTTTGAAAGCATTTTGGAAAAAGGAGAAAATGCTGGTAACTAGCATTTTCTCCTTTTCCCACAATGTTTTCTACAGAAATCATCTTTTCAGCAAAAGTTGAATTGTTGTCTGCAAATGCTTTCAATTTGGTCTAGTCCAAAAATTTGTCATTTGGGAAAGAGTTAAAGCATTTCAAAAAGCAAGTGGTAGTGAAGTTTAAAGCCCAGCATCCATTGTAGAAAATCTTCTTAAGTTTCAGACTGAATTGGCTGAAACAGTAAGAGGACACTCAGAATTTATCTATGGATGTTTGAACCCACAGACAAACAGGTTCCACCAAGCCCTACTTAGTTAAGGGTGGAGGGTTAGACCTATCATCACACAATCCTGAGTTTCACTGACCCTCTGAATTTTGACATTTGAAAACGTGGTGGAAAAAGCAGAAATGCTGGTTACAGAAGGAGAAAATACTGGTAACCAGCATTTTCTTCTTTTCCCACAATGTTTACTAACCTTTGAGGAACAAATGCAATCCTTTGAGCCACATTCGTCAATCTACAAATGCTATGAATTTCGACCAGTCTAAAACACTATGTGTCGTAAACAGTTAAACAATACCTGATCCGCTACAGGATGGGTCAACAAGGATATATTCAACCTGTTTGTACTTGTTGTCCTTGACTTCCACTTGGAGAAAATCTGCAAATATGGCCTCAATACATGAAGCTCCAGCTTTACAGGTTAGTTTCTTCAGAGTCTCAAGCCTTTTCTGGTCTTTGTCAAAAGCAAATATCTTTCTAAAAATAATCAGATTTATTTACATTTCTTTTTTTACATCCCATCATCAATATTTGATTAAAGAAAAAAACATGCTTGGCAATTCAAATACATGTACCTTGAGTGCAAAGCAATTCATTTTCAGTTCTCAGTTATTCAGGTTAGCAAAAGTACTTCTTGTGAAAGAAATTTGAGTAATCAGTTATCCAGGGTCTGCATTCACCAACCGTTCTTTCTTGGTCTATATTTCATAGATTTTCTGAATTTTGAAAATAACATAACTAATGATTGGCTACAACCAAAAGAATTAGCCAAACAGAAGTTGTGTTTCTTTCAAATTTAGAAAGTTCTGGTGAGAAAAAAAAACACAAAGAATCTCATTAAGAATGATTGGTAAATACTTGGATCCATGGTGATGAGATAAACCGACTTGCTTGGTTATTGTTGCCAAGGGCTCCTAAACAACCGTAGTTAATACATATGCAGAATAGCAGATAGGCTACTTAACTCGTGCTGTCATGGCTATTTGTCTCAATACAATTCCGGTAAAAATATTTTAATCATACCTTAAGGGGAAAAGGCATATGTCCGGATGCCCCTTTTTGCATGTTGCAGGCCATTAAATAACCTTTTCCTTTACCTACAATCTGGGTCCTGTGTGGCTCAGTGGTGAAGTGTAGGACTCCTGACCTGGTGGTCCTGGGTTAGAGCCTCACTGGCTCCACTGGTGTTTTCACAGGAGTGTCCTTTGGCAAGACACTCGCCTGGTACTAGTGAAACCCAGATAATATGAATATGTGAGCTGTCGCCGTGATATGACTGCAATATTATTGAAAGCAGCTTAAAAAACATTCAATCAAACTAATTTACCCACAGTCTTTAACTATTCTTTTACAGACTAATCCAGTAACTTGAACGTCTAATTTGTCTTTTGCAAGTAATTATAGTTCAGATAAGTTTAAAAGTTTGTCTTATAAAAAAGATTTTTCATTTTACAAAATACATGTACTCTTACCCTTCATTCTGCATCAAACTGGCCAAATGACTTGTTTTGTTTCCCGGTGCAGCACAACAATCAATGACATGGGAGCCAGGAGGAGGTGACAGAATGTAGGCAGGGAAACAGCTGGCCTGAAATATATACCTGAAATGCAGGTTTTCATCCAACACAACCAGCCGATATAGCTCAGTAGGTAGAGCGTAGGACTCGTGAACATAATGTTTCGGGTCACTACAGGTTGTGGGTTTGAATCCCCGGCTGGCCAACTAAAATTTCTAATAGTCTTTCAGATGAGACATTAAACCGAGGTCCCATGTGATGGTGCTATATGCCGAGCACATTAAAGAACCAGGCGAAGCTCTCAGTAGTTTCGACCTGTATCCTTGCACTATCCCCCGTAACAACTAACCGTCTTCTGGGGGCGTCGCTCAGATGGGCAACCAGTAACGACGATAAATAAACGCAAATAACCAAACCAATTTCATCCAACAAGCCTGAATGGCATAATAATTTACCACACAGTCCACAGGTTTAATGACCTTGAAGAAGAAAGCCTTTAGAAAACAATGTGAGTAAAGGAGAAAATGCTGGTGACCCTACACTTTCACTAATTTGAATTAAATATGCAATCCTACCTTATCTTGTAGAATAATCTCCCCTGATGTGTAAAGGGGTTGTCTGTGAAAGTCTGTTGAGGATTCAAACACTAATAAGTCTGGTATGTGAGGGTCAGAAATAAATGTCTTTGAACACAGCTTGGACGCAGCATCTCTGAAACTGAAAAAAGATACAAGTCATGATGTGTGAAAAAGAGGGTTTAACCCTTTACCACACAATCCCTACTTTTAATGACCCTGAAAAGAAGTCCTTCTGAAAAGTTTGTCGGATAATCAGCATTTTCTCCTTCTCCTAGAAAATTTTCAAGACTATCTGATACTATCATTTTTGCCATATAAATTTTGTTGCCTGCAAGTCGTTTCAATTTGGATTGTCTAAAATATTGTCATTTGGGAAAGAGTTAATGCATCTGCAAAGAGTATCAACCTATGTCAGTCTCTGCAGGTTGATCAGAGAAAAACATTTTGGATTTAAGTCCCTTTTTCCAAAGGGCAACTCATACAATAAAGGGTTTCTATAAGTTTAAGCATGTATACAACAATCCCATACTTTGCGACTCTGAGTAAGATGTCCTGAGAAAGAAAGATTATGAAAACATCCTGGGGAAAGGAGAAAATGCTGGTTACCATCATTTTCTCTTTTTCCATTAATTTGTTTTACCTATTTTATCCATTTAAAGACAAATTAAATGAGATCTGCTAAATTTTTCGTCTGAAAATGATTAACTCTTTACCAAATGACATTTTAGTTTGGTCCAAGTTGAAAGCATTTGCTGAAGACAAATAAATGTGACTAAGGAATTGAAATTTGTTTTAGGAAGGGAAAAAATATTGTGGGAAAAAGGAGAAAATGCTGGTTTCCAGCATTCTCTCCTTTTCCCACAAGGCTTCTTTCACAAAGGTGTTAAAACTCGGGATTATTTGGTAAAGAGTTAAACTTAGACAAATCCCTTTCCCTCAATGTTTTCCAACCAGTAAAAGACAAATTTTTTGCTTTGATTCACAGGTTATTTGTTGTCTGCATATGCTTCAGTATGGAGAAGTCTAAAATGATTTTAAAGGTCTTCTCCATCGGGGCTTCTTAAAACTCAAGATTGTGGTAAAGGTTTAACCCATTACCACACAATCCCTACTTTTGACGCCCCTGAGAAAGAAGCCTTTTGAAAACACTGTGGGAAAAGGAGAAAATGCTGGTAACCAGCATTTCTCCTTTTCCCACAGTGTTTTCTACCCTTCCCAGAACAAATTTCAATATTTTAGTCACCTTTATTTTGTCGTCTGCGAATGCTTTCAATTGGGCTCAGTCTAAAATTTTCTCGTGTGGTAAAGAGTTAAAGCTTTGCTTTCTCAGAAAATAAATTTACAGTTTACTAAATGGTTCTAACTTTTTCATGTACTTTGAGGAAGTCTTTAAAAAATAAGGGAGAAAAAGAATAAGAGACATTGAAGGTAAATAGCTAGCTTCCTAATACTACTTTTACCCTTTCATAGATGAATCTCAGCATTTAACTCTTGCCTAATGACAAAAATTTTAGACTGGTGCAAATTGAGAGCATTAGCAGACAACAAAATTAAAGTGAGTGAAAAATTGAAATTTGTTTAAGGGAGGGTAGAAAACATTGCAAGAAAGGGAGAAAATACTGGTTACCTGCATTTTCTCCTTTTCCAACAATTTTTTTCAGAAGCTTTCTTCCTCTGAGTTGTGAAATGCTGGGAATGGTTGGTAAAGGGTTAAGGAATTTTTGTGTAACAAACTGATAGTTTCGCACTTACTTCTCTTTTGTACAATACATCTGTGTTCTCCCAGCTTCTGTAAAACTATGAATAACTTCATCTTCTGTTTTTTGAAGTGTGTTCACCCTGACATATTTTGGCAACTTCAAACCTATCGAAAACAATTCAGAATAAATGGAGGATTGTTGTTTTTACGGGGATAGAACAAAATTTATTTCATTGAGTAAACAAAGTGGTGCAGCTGGCATAACAATATTACCAATGATGCTTACTTGATGAAATAAGATAATTTAATCCCAGTTTTGTTGGGATTTGTGCCACTTTTCTTTTTTTGGTAATTCCCTGTGGCTAGGCCCCTCACACAGCAATGAGTTACAACATTATATAGGGAAAAATGGGGTAAATGCCTGTAATTTACATCATATTTCCCTCTGGCTGAATGGCATGAGCTGTTTTAAACTTAACTCATTACAAAACAACAAAATTGGGTTCAAATAATGAGATCCATATCTTAAAGAGTAATGATCATTGAAAATACTGATCACAGCATTTTCTCCTTTTCCCACAATGTTTTCTATAGGTTTCTTTCTCAGAGTTATCAACAGTAGGGATTGTGTGGTAATGGGTTAAGTAATGGTGTGCCAGAACTATTGTTTCTGCATTTGATTGAAGAGTTACAATATAATCAGTATTTTTCACTGGTCATGACCATGAAATATCAACCATATCTCTCAATAAACTACTGACAATCCCACGTTTCAATGACCCTATGGCAGACTTTTGAAAACATTGTGGGAAAAGGAGTGAATGCTGGTGATCAGTATTTTCAATGATCATTACTCTTTAAGATATGGATCTCATTATTTGAACCAAATTTTATCCAAGGTCTGCAACAGCTTTGAATTTGGACATTTTGTTATGTGGTACAGAGCAAAGGTGAACAACAGGCTACTGGCTTAGTCTGCAGGTATACATGTACTTAATGGGTTTAGCCTGCCAGGTCACTCAGTGGTTAGTGTTTCTGACTCATGACCCAGTAGTGATGGGTTTGATACCCAGTTGAGGCAAACTTTCTTCCTGGTGATTGTTTGCCTCTGAGTCTCATCTCTGATGCATGTGAGAAAAGTGGTCAGTGACTTGAACAGAAAGCTGTGTCAGTATTGGTGTGAGAAAGCCAGAAATCACATACATTGATACACTGACTGCCATAATATGGCCTGAGCTGTGAAAAAATTGTTAAACTATGATACACACTAAAAAAACATACTTCATGGATTTATTTACAGTACATGATTATAATAGAAAGTTTCTATTCCTTACCAGGATTCTCTTTAACAAGCTGGTGCAAGTCTGTCACTTTATGCTTAATTTTCAACAGTTCACACTGTGAATGAATTGCACTTTTGTGTCTAAGTAAGCACTCCTGTAAAACATTTAAAAAAAAAAAGATGTTTTAGTCCAATTTGTGACATAATGAATCATCAAAAATGAATGGGTGGGCAGTATACATTTTATATTATAGTAAATGAATAAGAAATACAATTAATTAATGTAAATCATTAAATGAATAAAACATTTCTGATGTCCTTAACCCTTCACCAAATTGCCAAATTTTGGACTGGTCAAAATTGACAGCAGAACAAGAAACCCTACATAATTTGCCTTTGGCTTTTTAAAAAATGTTTTGGGAAAAGATGACAATGCTGGTAGCCAGCATTTTCTCCTTTACCTTAAATGTTTTCAAAGCTACCTTTTTCAGTATCATTAAGGATTGTGTGGTGAGGGCTATTAATCTTCACATTACTGGGAAAATTCTAACAAAAGCTATGAAAAGGGAGTGCAAACTGTGGCAAATTTTGTGGGATGCCAACAGTTGAATTAGGCAATTTCTCCTTTTTCAACAAGCCTATCAAAATAATTGAGAGAAATCATATCTCTTATCTGGTATGAATTATTGTTGTATTACATGCACTAGTCTGCAATGTGAGATTAAAATCTTTTGAAAACAAGCCTCTGATTAAACCACTCTAACAGCATTTCTCCTTTTGCCCCAGTGTCTTCTTCTCTAACAAGATTAACTCACATTATTTTTTTGCAAACTTAATTTTCCATTATAAAACAACTTAACCAGGGATGAGTCTAAAATATTGTTAAATTACTACATTTAGGCCACGCTCTATGAATAGGGAGCTTAATACATTTGCAAAAAGTACTGACTCAGTTCAGCCTGCACAGTCATTGCAGGCTGACCTGGGCTGAAACTTTTTGCTATTAGTAAGTTTTCTGTATGTAAAAGGACCAGTGTACCTCATGACTGCGTAGGTTGTTATTCAAAATAAATTTTAGGAATGTATCCTATTGTTATGATTTGTTAGGAACAGTGTATCACAAAGAGGTATTGGGCCCCATTTTGCTACAGCACTGCTCATTCGAAGTTGCCCTACCCGAAAATGTCCAGCAACTCCTTTCCCCAGAACATGCTCATACAATAGAATTAAGGCTAGATCTCTGTTTTTCTTTAAGGCTGTCTCCCGTAAAAGTTGTCCAAGATTGTTGAGAATATCTTGTAACACATCTTCATATTTGAGTGTCTCACAAACTAAAGCATACAGTGCTTTCTTGTTCTGGAAAGAAATAAAAACATGTGAGCCATGCCCTGTGAAAAGGGGAGGATCCAAAAAATTCAATTATCTGATCGCCCTTACTAGTTACTAGTAAATATTTGGTGAGGGCATGTGAATTATCTTTCTTTGTCTAACTGTAGGACACGTACAAATTGGCAGATGGACAAGTAAGAATCCTGAAATTTTTTGGACCCTGAAGGGGTTTAATGTATTTGAAAAAGTATCAACCCATGCCAGCTTGCCCAGTATGTGCAGGCTGACATGGGATGAGCATTTTTACTATCTTCAAATTTTCTGCATGTCAAAGGATAATTCTACCTAATGGATCTGTAATTAAGTAATGTCTTGCTTAATATTGGATCACAGAGCTGCATTATAGGACCCCCTTTTACCAGAGCATGGCTCATATAGTATATGAATGAATTAATTGACTCTCTACCTAGAAAACAAAATTTATTGCCGTACATAACAGGGTTTTGAAAATTGGGGGTCATTGTGACCCCCATCCTCATTAGTTGAGG
Source organism: Tridacna crocea (assembly GCA_943736015.1). Taxonomy (NCBI): domain Eukaryota; kingdom Metazoa; phylum Mollusca; class Bivalvia; order Cardiida; family Cardiidae; genus Tridacna; species Tridacna crocea. The sequence goes on along the minus strand of OX031072.1, from coordinate 10,618,696 downwards.
GTCATTTCATTAATTTTGGGGGTAAAAAATATGGATTTCCTCAACATCAACTTCAAGCACGATTTATAATGAATTTTACCTTTAAACGCCACCTTCAAAGATTGAAAAGTTGGTTGATCATTTCTGACGGAAAGGCCGATGTCACTTTTTGACAAATATTTTCTACTGAATCGCTGCTTGACTTGGCTTGATTGGCAATTGTAGGAAGCAGACGAAAGAAGAATGCTAAAGTTTTCTTTGTCATGACATTATTTTTCCCCTAACAGCACAGACCGGTAATGTGTACATTTATATACCGAAAGTCATGTAAAATATGCTATGAAATACAGAGAACCCAACCACAACTTTGACTGGGCCAATATTTAAGACATGTGTCCAATATACATTTTGGCAATAATGCATAAACCATTCTTATTCTATAAATAAATTACCTGAAAACCACTTTTATCTAAATAAACCCTGTAGTTAAAAAAAGAACGGTATTCATACGACATTCAAGCAAGAACAGACTTGGAATTATGACGCTTCGTTCAACTTCGTACATTATTTAGATTTTGGAAAGTTGCGCACTGTTATTTATTTTGGGGGTCATTTGAACTAATATTGCGTCAATGACGCAGGATTTGTGCGTCATAGAAAACCCTGACATAATAATAGCTTAGTCTTGGAATTTAAAATCAGCAGATTTTGCGTATATTTCATTCTTCACAAGATGGCAGAATTTCTGAGTCATCTAGACTGAGAGCATTTACAAATACATAATGTGGCTCAAATGGTCAAAGTTTTGTTGTTTTTTTTTACTGTTAAACATTGCCGACAAATGAGAACCAAAGAGTTTTTCCTTTGCTTATGAAACCATGGGATTATTTGGTTTTAAACAAATATATGGATATGGTCTCTAAATTATGTATTGATAACTTTTGGCCACATTCACCGACCCTCTTTAATTCATTTTAAAACTCTAAACTCGATGATCTTGAAACTAACTCAGTGAAAGTCTCTAAATTATGTATTGATAACTTTTGGCCACATTCACCGACCCTCTTTAATTCATTTTAAAACTCTAAACTCGATGATCTTGAAACTAATTCAGTTAAACAAATGATTTTTGTCACATAATTCGAATGCCCAAGAATTCCGTTCCATTATTCATTATATACACCTCTTTACATATCTCTCAAAAATTAACATGGCGAGATTCCCATGTAACATGCCTGAAAAACTTACACAGTTTTCTTAATCTTTGAACATCTCCTAAGCCGCGAAAATACATTACACTTCATTCGAGTACTTTGTTTTTACATCTTACATGAATTCTGTTTACTTACTTTTGTTTCTGATGTAAAAATAAGATTTTTGATAGATGATTTTTTCGATTTTACTTGTTTTATGATCACCGCAGCTTCAAAATACAACGACATGCCGACAGACGATTTGATCTTTGTCTTGAGAGGCTTTCTTCAGTCGTGTATTGAAGACGCTTGCATAAATTTAGTAAGTATCTTTAGTTTCGTATCCTTCCAGACTGATACGACATTGTCCAAATTTGGAATTGTTGTACAATAGTAATGTCTGATTTCAATGCTGTCTTTTGTGTGTCCTTAAAAGTTCAATGATAACACTATGAAAGTAATGTAAAATTTACCGCTCATGCAGGGTACCAGAAAAGCAAAAGTTGATAAGAACCAGCATAGCGTCATTGTGCTAGGATACTAATGACGTTAACACAATAACTTATGACGTACTGCTCATAACAAAAGCTGAAGTTCCGTTTTCACCAAGTTGTTCCAGTGAAAAAGAAAATGCCAGGAAGGTATCTTACTTCAAAATAAACGAATTACATTTTTTAACGCAAAACAGATGCCCAGAACAATAAAATGTTAAGTTATTTTTACTTTTAAATTTACAGAGTCCTTTCCACCACCAGATTCAATGGACACTTGCTTGCCATAACCTTTTTTTGCACCTTTTCAATTCCATGCTCTTCCATATCCCTATCAGTCTTACATGAGATTACTTGTGAAAGACTTGAATCTCTACTGTAACTTGGTTAATTATCATTAAGAGAGCCTAGACATAGGATTGTAAGATTTATAATGTCTGAATCCTATCAATCACTGAAACTAAGCCGCAGATTTCATTTGTAATAAACAATAAGGCCGGTATTTACCCGACTGTCATGTACACACTGAAGAAAATTCATACTGTGAGGCCGACTGTCGTTGGGTGCCCGACGGTCTTGCCCGGACTGATGAAATATCGTCTTGTAGGCACGACTTACGTGTGCGCTATTTCCAATTTCTTCATTCAGTACACGATGCAGTTGTGTCCGCACTGAAGAATCAGACTCTTACGTACACTGTGTAAATGGGTTGGACCAAAACGCAGACTGTTATGTGAACCGGCACGGCATAGACAATCTCATTGGAGCACATAGTCATTTATACAGGGTGTCACAGAACAAATGACCAGGCATAGCTGGCATGCTTTTTATACGTCTGAAGGCTCGTATTACCTTATACTGTCCACCTGGTTGTCCGTCTGTCCATTTGCAATTTTTGTGTGCGCAACTCCTCCTACAGTGTCCATAGGAATTAGATCTATTTGAAATTTGCCACAATGGTATCCAGTCGTTTCGGCACCCGGTCATTGCTCCACTGAGACGGTCTACGCCGTGCCGGTTCAACTACCAGTCTGCGTTTTGGTCCAACCCATTAACACAGTGTACGTAAGATCCTTTTTCTTCAGTGCAAACACGACCACATCATGTACTGAATGAAGAAATCAGAAATAGCACACACGTAAGTCGTGCCTCCAAGACGATATTTCATCATTCCGGGCATGACAGTCGGGCACCCAAGAAGTTTTCTTTCATTGAGTACATAACAGTCGGGCATCCAAGAATGTTTCCTTCATTGAGTGCACAACAGTCGTCCACGCAGTATGAAATTTCTTCAGTGCATACACGATAGGTAAATAGTCACTTTGAAACAATAATGATGTTAAGTTATAATGGTCATATGGAGTAGATCACTTCCATGTAGAATAGGAAAGGAACCAAGGTTTAAGTCCTGCACTAACCATATTTTTTGCTCCAGAAAATATCTAAACAGAGGTGCTTTTTAAAACTCCTTAAGAAACAAAAAAAATGGAGACTGGTCTAAATTGAAAACATTTGCAGACGACATAATAAATGTAACTGAAATATTGAAATTTGTTTTTAGAAGAGTATGAAACATAGTTGGAAGGGGAGAAGCTGTTACCAGCATTTTCTACTTTTCCCAGAATGTTTTCAAAAGGCTTCTTCCTCAGGGTCATTAAAAGTTGTGATTGTGTGGTAAAGGGTTAAGAGGGTTGAAGTTCATACAGTTTTAAGATTTATAAGGGAACAGAGTGTTAATATACCCAGTTATGATGATATTATTAGCTCTGCTTACCTCTATTAGTAGAGCACTCTGCCTGAAAACCAAGGGTCCGTAGTTTTCATTTCCATACTGACCCCTTTTTTTTCCCTTGAAAACTATTACAGAACTTTTTCATTGGTTGATTTCTATCAATAACTTTTTACCAAAAAATGTTATGGTTATTGACCTTGGGAAAGGGCTTTTGAAAACATTGCAGGTAAAGCGTGAAACATGGGTTACCAGTATTTTCTCTTTTACCTATGTTTTCCATTATTCCATAAATCACATCATTTTGATTTACATCTAAAATGTTGGCTACTGATACTCGCTACTGATACTCTCAGTCTGGAAAAGTCTAAAATTTTGTCATGTGGTAAGAAGTTAATAAAGAGACAAAAATGATTTCTATCTTGATAGCTCAACAGACTCGGGTCACGACAGTACCGCAACACTTGACTACAGCACCAACACAGATGTGACAGGAACAACAGCGTCATTTGGTCACTTCCCAAAAAACAAAGATTATCAGCAGCCATTTGACTTACTACCCCAGGTTTGTTGGGCTATAGTACACTGTCTTAACCTTTACCACTCAATGCCTACTTTTAAAGACCCTGACATAGAAGGCTATTGAAAATATTGTTGGTAAAGGAGAAAATGGGTTTTGTCCTTTACCTGCAATGTTTTCAAAATCTCTCTTGCTTAGGGTCATTAGAACTTGGAATGTGTGGTAAAGTATTAACAAAGAATATTCGGACAATAATATCTATAACTTCTTTTTTTTCTATTTGTCATTGAAAAGTAAGGGTACTTGTAACTTTATTTGTACAGAATGAGCTTCTGTTCTCTGTTTAACATAAGGTGGAAAATGATGTTTGAAAAAGAGACAGTGATGGGTACCTGCATGTTGTCTTTTTCCCTTTATGTCTTCAAAACTTGTTATTGTTTGGTAAAAAGATGACAGATGTATTTCTTTTTAATCCTAGCTTCCATCCCATAAATTCAAGCACTCAGTTTGGTATGACCTCAGACAGACTTGCCTCACTGGTGACAGTCTACATGCTCCCAGGATCAGGAAAGGTAACTCATATTGATTCATTGTATTTAAAAACAGTTGATTCATCTTCCTTAACCCTTTACTGCACAATGGCGACTTTTATCAACCCTGAGAAAGAAGCCTTTTGAAAACATTGTGAGGAAAAGAAGAAAATGCTGATTACCAGCATTTTCTCCTTTTCCCACAATGTTGTTTACCATATCAAAGAAAAATGGGACCATTTGACTTACATTGAAATGGTTGTCTGCAAATGCTTTCAATATGGAGAAGCCTAAAATTTTGTTGTCTCTTAAAGAATTACAATAATCTTTCTTGTATGAAGTTACTCTTAAGCCTTTACCATACAATCCCTGTTTTTTACGACTCTGAGGAAGAAGCCTTTTGAAAACATTGTGGGAAAAGTAGAAAATGCTGGAAACCAGCATTTTCTGCATTTCCCTTATTTTTTTTCCAATCTACCGGAATCAAATATCAATTTTTTAGTTACTTTCATTTTTTCGTCTGCAAGTGCATTCAATTTGGACCATTGTAAAATTTTGTTGCATGGTAAAGAGTTAAATACCTGGATTGTTCTTCATCAGATATGGTGTTGATTGTACTTTGCACTACTGTTAATAGTAGATGTATTTCAGTCATATTTTAGGACAAGCTCATGTATTTGTGTTCTTCCTGGCTGTCAGTGGTACAAGGCAGGGATAATAGGAAGGGATACTGCAGTGTCTTTGCTCATAGATTATACTATGACCAATACAACCAGCAGGAAATTACTAGGATTTACCTCTTAACTACTAGCACTAGGCAGGGATAATGCAGTGTGTTGGTCCATAGATTATCCCTTGACTAATGCAACCAGCAGGAAATTACCAGGATTTTTTTTAAAATTATATACATTCTGTGCTTTATATCTATACCATACAAAATTGCCTTTAAACAGCCTCTTGAAGAAAAGTTTTTGAACACATTGTACTCCAACAATGTTTACTAACCTTTCAGAAAAAAATCCAATCATTTCAACCACACTTACCGTAGTTTGTCATGTACAACTGCTTTGAATTTGGAGAGGTCTGAAATTTGGCAAATGGCTAGAGAGATTGACTTTACACTTACAATTTTTAAGGGAAAGTGTCTTCTTACCAGACAATATAGATCAAAGATCAGACTGCACATTCTGTGCAGGCTGATCTTGATCTACATTGTCTGCAAAAGGTCAGCAAGTCATTCTTCAACCTATTTTTCTTAACTACAGGTCCACCAGAGAGTGAGAAGGAGTTCTACAAACTACAGGAAGAGGGACTTCCAATACACCATGACAGACATGGCAGAGCCAGACAAAATTATCAGAATGAACATGAAAACTGGGAACAGGCAAAGGTAGACATTTTGTTCTTGGGTCCCTATAAAGTAAGAAACGGAACCGAAACGCAACGAAACGCAACGGAACGAAACGAAACGAAATAGAACGAAACGGAATGGAACGAGAACGGAACGAAACGAAACGGAGTGCTATTTTTGGTACAAAATCAAGCAGAAGGAAAACATAATTTGTTTTTGTAAATAACCCTACTTTTGATTGCCGAAATTGTTACGAAGTAAGACTTAAAATTTTGACAGCGCACTATGATCATGATACTTTGGTGAATTTTGACAATTTAAATGAAGACATTTTATTATAATGTTGGTTTGAGTGAACTTAGACTATTGTTTACTTTGTTATGACATAAATCTCCAATAAAATGTTCTTCATGTTTCTGGTCATCTCCGGGAGCCAAGGTTACGATCACTACGTGGATCTTACCTTGGCTGATTGAGCCCGATTTCGAGATTCCTGTGATGCGCCCTCTATTACACCCTTTACATCATATTTCTAAAAGCCAATGAAATATCGGTTTACAAACCGCTTACGAATACACATGAAAGCGATAAGCAGACATCCACGTGGGTTTCCATGTTTGCCTTCTATTTGAAAGGTAGTGATCTTGATCTGTTTTTATCAAAGATGAAATGCTACGAGCGATTTCATCCGTTGCAGTTAGGGCTGGCTGCATCCAATGAAAAAGCGTATTTGGTGAAATGTAAACATCCCGCCAAGGGTAGAGTGGCGTAGTGAATCGTCAGCCTTGGCTGGCAAAGATGGTTTTTGGCAGCCATCAGTACTGCAAATACGTCGCAGTCCTGTTGATATTTTGTTTATTGTTTCCATAAATACTGTGATTAAAAATTCATGTCCAAATACAGCAAGGTTGAATGCACTGATATCCGATTATGAATGACTGATTTTGTATAGCGTTAAACGCAGATTTCAACATAATTTCAATTACAAAGCAGCTGCCAGTGCAGGTCTATCGGTGCTTTCCTGGAATTTCTTACAAAAGTTTTCAACATAACGTTGTTTACATGCCATTTTTCTGCTTTTCTACATAACCCTCGCCGACACAACGGCCTTCGACGAAAGAGGAATGAATCTTACTGCAATGACTATCATCAGTCATCGAAAAGAAATTGGCAGAGTAGGGAATCGAACCAGCGACTATCTGTTCTCAAGTCCTGTACTGAATGAGATACCGAGACCTTTTGATAACACCTACTGCCGGTAATGAAACCGGTTTGGATTCTTACAAGATGCTTTAGAAAAATAATCCATCTATATCAGGCGAATTAGAATGCCGGTTTTGAGTCTTTATTTAAATTTTGTACATTTGTGCAGGTATCACCTTTCTTCATGCACTGTCAGTTTTTCAATCACTTTGATTTCTATCCCAAATAGAAGCCTCGAAGACCTTATGTCACTGAACATGGCTAAATATATTGAACATCTTTTTTTTGCATGAAACAGACATACATAAAAAATCGTCGAGACCGGGACAGACGATTTTGATTGATTGACTGATTCTAGATTAAACACCGCTTTCAACAATTTTTCAGTTATATTACGGCAACAGCTCACAGATTCATGTATTGTGAGTTCCCCCAGTACTTGGCTAGGGTTCTGAATGATCTTGCCACAAAAAAAGCCAGTGGATCCAGTGAGGATTGATCCCAAAGCCTCCAGGTCATAAGTCCTACACTTTACTACTGAGCCACTCAGGACCCTGGAAAATGTTAGGTTTGAAATTATTTTTCTAAGAGAAATTATGTCTGCGGCATATGTACCAATTCATTTTAAGGTTTCTGGATACATCAAAAGTTTTATGCACTATTTTTCCTTTTCAGTCACTGTTTGAAACCTTCCAGTTTGCTCTGTCCTAGTTCATTTTAAATAGAAATAGAGGTTTCTTAAAAACTATATAAAGAAATTTTAACTAACAGTAGCACCAAAAGACGACTTTAAAATAAGTTAACACTAACTTACAGTTCACAAAATATACAATGAGCCATGCTCCGGCAAAAGGGGGCTTAATAAATCTCCGTGATGCACAATACCAAGTAGGTCCTCACACAATTTTAGATCCATGAAGTCTTTTTTGTGTGTAACTTTACACTGTAACATGAAGTACTCTGGTCCTTTGACATGCAGAAAAGTGACCAATAGGGAAAGGTTTCGGCTCACGTCACCCTGCGGGGACTGCGCAGGCTGACCTGGGTGGATACTGTTTACGGATTCGTTAACTCTTTACCAAACGACAATATTTTAGACTTGTCCAAATCGAAAGCATTTGCAGATTGCAAAATGAAAGTGACTGAACATTTGAATTTTGTTTTGTGAAGGGTAGAAAACATTGTGGGAAAAGGAGAAAAGGCTGGTTACCAGCATTTTCTCCTTTTCCCACAATGTTTTCTAAAGCCTTCTTTCTCAGGGGCGTCAAAAGTAGGGATTGTGTGGTAATGGGTTAAGCTCTCTTTTACAGAATATATTGTGTGGTGTCCGTGGTCGTACGGTTGAGCGTCGGCCTCATAATCATCAGGTCCCGAGTTCGATACACGGGAGCGGGTGTCAGCTTTGGGATTTTTCATTAGCCCACACATTTGGCGCGAGTACTGGTTTAGTTCCGAGGAAGCAGAATAGCGAGAGATAAGTACAAGTTGTAAGAACTTGTTTTTCAATCGATGTAAGATAAAAATGTTTAAACTAAACATTATATCAGTTGTATCGCTGCATGGCGCAATCTGTGCAGGCTGATCTTAATTGAAAATGTTTGCTAGTTAGTCAATATTCTACCTAGTCAATATTCTACCTGTCAAAGGACCAGTGTACCTCGTGATTCAGTTAGCTTTTAAACAAAGAGGGAAATTATGTATCCATAATAATATGATGACCTACTTGGTATCATGCATAGCTGCGAGGCATTAAACACCCTTTTGCCAAAAGCAAGGCTCGTATCTAATCGTAGTGTTACATTTTCAACAATATGCACAACAAAGAGGAAAGAGATGAAATTGCTTGGGTGGTAAAAACAATAAAAAACGTCAGCAGAGTCAACCGATGCAGTCATAGAATTGAAATCGTATGAAAAGTGGTGTAAGACGCCTTACAACCCAAAGGCCAGCCAAACATTGTTAAGCTGTGCCGAGATAGCGACGGTCACAGACCTGCCGTGACCAGGATTCGAACCGGAAATGTCGGCTACTTCGCAAAGCACTAACCACCATACGATCACAGCTCTCATTGCAGAACAGTTATGACCTCAGTTTTCGATTTAAACATGAAAGAAACAAATCCTTTGTTACAAAATCACGAGTTTCACCTCCCCTAAAGGAGAATACTAGTACTTTTGAAAATGTTTTAAGAAAAGGATAAAATGTTCGTTACCAGCATTTTCTCTCTTTACTTCAATGTCTTAAGATTTAACGCCCTTTACAACATGAGTTGTATCGTTGCATGCATCGCTACATTGGGCCCGGCCGGATAGCTCAGTGGTTAGCGCATCAGACTCGTGACCTGGACCTGGTCAGTACTGGTGTGAAAAAGCCAGGAAACACATTAGTGCGACACTGACCGCCATGATATGACCTACACTGTTAAAAAGGCATTAAACTCTAAGTCAAACCAAACAAAATCGCTGCATTACACCTATCTGTATTTTCACGCAGTTCTTTTTACGAGTACTTCGAGAGTAATATTCTTCCCAAGCCACTGGCTGCTTTTAATCGCTTACTATCGGTGATCACTGGAGAGAGAGAGGAATGAATCCTGTCGCAATGACTATCATCAATCTTTGGAAAGAAATTTGTCGAATGGATATTTGAACTGGCGACCCATGTTTTGAAGTCCTGTACGCTACCAACTGTGCTACCCAGGCTCACCATATTCCGGCGCCCTGTGATAATACTCTGATACCATAGTGACAGAACAAAATTAAATTTTCTCTACACGTCAAATATTTAAAATTGCACCTAATATGTTTTTTGTGCAACCTTAAAACCACACCCCCTTGTAGAGGATTATCGTTTTAAGTGCTTAATCTTGACTTGGACCAGATTTTCAATGCAAAATAATCGCAAAAATTCAGCGACATAATCCTTTTGTGCCTTACATACACCGTGGGATAAAACAATTGGAAACAGTACAACAGAAAAACGATAAATTGAGACAAAAAGATAAGTTAAAAAAAAAAAACGCTGCTAGATTTAATTTCGTTTCATTCCGTTTCGTTTCGTTCTCGTTATATTCCGTTTCGTTCTATTTCGTTTCGTTTCGTTCCGTTGCGTTTCGTTCCGTTTCGTTGCGTTTCGTAACGTTTCGTTGCGTTTCGTTTCGTTGCGTTTCGTTTCGGTTCCGTTTCTCAGTTTATAGGGACCCTTTGTTCTTTACCCAACTAACCCATACTTTTCAGAAATAGGATTTTTGAAAACTCTGAGAAATAAGACTTTTTAAAACATTATGGATAAAGGAAGAAATAATAGCAACCAGCATTTCTCCCTTTCCCACAATGTTTTATACTCTTTCAATGACAAATCCTACTATTTGAGCCCCTTTTATTTGCGATCTGAAAATGTTTTCATTATTCAGAACTTCCAAAAGAAATTCAGACTATGAAATTTTGTTGAAAAGTAAAGAATGTTGGTCATCAGCATTAATTTACTTCCTTTCCAAAGACAAAAACCCAGAAATTATCATTTCAAAGCTACGTCCAAAGGAATGATATCTCCATATCAGACAGTGTAGATCCAAGATCAGATTACACATTCTGTGCAGTCTGATCTTGATCTACACTGTCCACAAAAGGTCAGTGAGTCACAGTTAGCAGCCAAAGGGCTAACATTGAAAATGCTGGCAAAAATCAAAGGGCCCAGTGAGCAGTTGGGCTGATTCTTGGTAGGAATACTTGCAACAAACCTCACTGTATATGCAATTATTATTGAGTTTTTGCTTAATGAATGTAGCCTGTTTAAAATGTCGTAATTTTACTATAACCCAAGCTGTTTTTTCTGTAGGCAGTCAATCTAAGCTATCAAGAACTGATGGATGAATTTCAAAAGAAGAATTTCCTGCGTGTGTTGAGACGCTGTCACTCTGCAGTCACTGTCAATCTTGTCAACAACTGTATTGTGGATTTCAGCAGTGTCAAATTTACAAGGTTTGTAGCTTGGTTATTTTGATTTCTGATTATACCCAACTTTCAATCATATTTCAGAGATCAAAGTAGCGCTTGCTTATTCATATCTTTCCTGGGGTTCAACTGGAATAGCTTGTAACGCTGATTTGCCTTTCACAAGGACACTCCAATTTTACCATTGCTATAGTAAGGCTTGCACCCGGAGCCTTCAGGTCACAGGTTCAACCCTTTACCACTGAACCATGAAGGACTCGTGTCAAAAACAGAGCACTTTTATAATTAATTATGCTGAAGATATTCTATCTTCTTTGAGAGAATAAATTAAATACCAGTTATTTGGTATGAATAATTTAGTGTATTTGAAAGAATTTCAAGTTTGTATTCTATATTGATTCACAAGTATTTTGTATCAATTCTTTTGTTTTCTCTTTTTCAGTTGTGAATTCTTGAACATTAACAACAACTTTGCAAAATCCTTCGACGTAAGTGAAAAGTATCTCTCTAACTGTGTATCACATAATCCCATGTTTTAACAACCTTGAAGAAAAATGCTTTTGAAAATACAGTGGGAAAAGAAGAAAATGCTGGCAACCAGCATATATATTCTTCTTTGCCCTCATGGTTTCTCCCTTTTCATGGACAGAATCTATGATTTTTATCACATTAACCTCATTATCTGCAAAGGGTTTTATTAATTTGGACCTGTCAAAAATCCTAACAACCGGTAAAGGGTAAATGAGAATATTGAGATTTTGAATTGCAGAACTCGTATTTATGTTCTAAGTTCACATGGCAAATAGATACCAGTAGCTTCTCTTGATAGAAATCGTGTGATTTTAGAGCTCTACTTATAAAAAGGAACCCTTTAACTCCTTACTTAATGGCAAAGTGTTCAATTCTGAACCATTTGCAGATGACAAGTTAACCCATTACCACGCAATCACGCCCCTGAGAAAGAAGCCTTTAGAAAACATTGTGGGAAAAGGAGAAAATGCTGGTAACCAGCATTTTCTCCTTTTCCCACAATGTTTTCTACCCTTCACAAAACAAATTTCAAATTTTCAGTAATTTTTATTTTGTCGTCTGCAAACACTTTCAATTTGGACCAGTCTAAAATATTGTTGTTTGGTAATGGGTTACAGGAAGCTCAATAAATGATTTCAGTTCTTGAAACAGTAGTAAACATTATTGTCTAATTGTATAGCATTTTCAGAAAATACTAGTAACTGAGGCAACAAGATGTTTTGGTTATCTGAAATGGTAGAAAATTATGTGGGAAAAGAAGAATATGTTGAATACAAGCATTTTCTTCTTTTGCCACAATGTTTTCTAAAAGCCTTCTTCCTCAATATCATTAATACTTGGGCAGTATGGTAAAGTGTTTAACCTTTTCCCAAACGACAAACTTTTGGACTAGACCAAATTGAAAGCATTTGCAGACGACAATTCACCTCTTGCTGAAAAGGTGATTTCTGTCTATAATAGGTTAGAAAAGATTGTGGGAAAAGGAGAAAACGCTGGTTACCAGCATTTTCTCCTTTTCCCACAATCTTTTCAAAAGGCTTCTATTCCAGACCCGTAAAAACCAGGGATTGTTTGGGAAAGGAATAAAACACTTTATCAGTGCTGCAAAGTTTGTTTGCAGAGGCCATGCTCTGAGAAAAGGGGGCTTAATGCATCTGCGAAAACCATCAACCCTGGTCACCCTGCGCATTCTGCATAGGCTGACCTTGGCCAAAACTTTTTGCTATTGGACAGTTTTCTGTTTGTCAACCAACCAGTCTACCTCATGATCAAGTCGGTTGTTTAAAAAAATGGTATGGATCCATAATTATGTGATGGCTTGAGCTGGTATCATGTATCAGAGATGCATCAAGCCCCCTTTTGCCAGAGCATGACTCAATATAAAGGTCAATATATTTTTACTTTTGTATAAATTAATGATAAAGCCAACCACACAGAAGAGGTAATATAAAGTTAGGACTTTACTGTGCATATATATTTCAGAAAGTAGTTTTTTGTTTGCGAGAATTTTCAGTTTTATGTTTGTCCTTCCCACCATCAATTTGTTTATCAAGTGACTCAGGATCACCATTATACAATAGTAGTTCACACTCATTCACCATGTTTACATATATAGTGTTACTTTAAAATATGTTAGAATTTATCCTGCTGAATTAAGTAAGCTTAAACAGTTCATGTATGAAAGATGTTCTGTTACTCAGCTTGTCTGTTTTCATAATATGAAAGGACATACCTCTTGAGAGATGTAATTTGTGTCTTTTCTCTTAACCAAACAATCTGTATTTTCATTTCCCAATGGAAAAAGGCTTTTGAAAACACATGTATTGTGTTTTTGTACTTTTCCTACAGTTTCAAAAAATTACCATTGTTTTGATTTTTTGTCTGCAAGTATTTTTTAATATAAATGACTAAAGCTGTAAATGCTTGACATTGAAATTTTGTCTTTCATCCTACAATATTTTACAAAAAAGTTCCATTTTTTCAAGGTTATGAAAACCACTGACATTTTTTAAGTGCTTAATCACTTTTCTTTCTTTCATATTTTCACCAGCATTTTCCGTCCTTACCCAAAGTGAAATTCATCACAGCTGCCTTCAATGCAATTGACAGTTTTAAAGGTTTGAGCAAGCTGGCCTCTTCTCCACTTCAAGAGCTGAATTTACAAGGCAACCCTATCTTTTTCACCATTAATTACAGACCCAGGTAAGGTGTTGATGAATCAAAATGATCTAATTCTCCACTTTCCACAATATATTTATGAATATCTTGAAAGTTTGGTAATTTTACATTCAGAAAAAAAAAACTAAGACATTTTCATGGGTTGTACAAGGATCAGTTTGTCTATCTGTCTGTCTGTTTAGTTTGTTAACAGTTTACTGAACAATCTGGTGTTCCAACAGTTGTGAGGTAGATAGTTTTTGCAAAATATGTGCCTAAAGAAGAAAATGTTGCAAACGATAGAATTTGCAGTTTAACTCTTTACCACACTACAAAATTTTAGACTGGTCCAAACTGAAAGCATTTGCAGACGACAAAATAAAGGTGACTGAAAAATTAAAATCTGGTTTGGGAAGGGTAAAAAAATACTGTGGGAAAAGGAGAAAATGCTGGTTACCAGCATTTTCTCCTTTTCCCACAGTGTTTTCAAAAGGCTGCTTTCTCAGGAACGTTAAAACTCGGGATTGTGTGGTAAAGAGTTAAAGCACAGGAAACAATGTGGGATAAAAAGAAGTGCTTGTAACTTGCATTTTCTTCAAAAGCATTCTTCCTCTTGGTCTTTAAAATATGATATTGTTTGGAAAGTGGCGGAATTTATCTCCACGGTCTTGCCTAAAGAAGGCTTGACTTTTTACCATTTGACTCATTTGTATTGAAAGCATTTGAGCAATACTCTGGCAAAAGGAGGCTTAATGCATCTCCATGATGCATTATACCAAGCAAGATGGCATCTAATTATTGTTCCATAACATCAGTTCAGTCAAATAACTGACTGAACCATGAGTTAGAATTAAGAAATAATCTTCTTTCTATCATGGTATATCGTTCAATAAACCACAGTTGTGAGTTATGAGGCACAATAAATAATCCACGAGGGCGATAGCCCGAGTGGGTTATTCATTGCGCCTCATAACTCACACTCAATTATCAGTGAAAGGAAAAAAAGTTTAAACTTAGAGAAAAAACGCGGATGAAGATAATGTTACATTGAATAACTCGCTCATTGAATGACGTCACTCGATAAAGGATGACATCACTCTACATGGATTGTCGCAGATTTTACCACGTTTTCCTTGCACTGTGTTTATAGAGCCAAAGTCGCGTGTCATGTTAGAATTATCCTTTGACAATCATGCAGAAATTCAAAGATAGCCAATAGGTACTGCCCATGTCAGCCATTGTGGACTGCACAGGCTGACATGGGTAGATACTTTTGCAAATGCATGAAGCCCCCTTTTCACATAGCATGGTTTATTTCTAGATGTCAATTGAAATGTGGCCCAGGTAACATTCTTGTCTTGTAAGGGAACAGTGGAAACATTATTTTAGCTCTTTACCACACAATACCAACTTTTACCCACCCAGGGAAAGAAGCCTTTTGAAAACATTGTGGGAAAAGGAGAAAATGCTGGTAACCAGCATTTTCTCCTTTTCCCACAAGGTTTTCTACTCTATCAAAGGAAAATTGCCCAATTTTATCCACATTGAAATTGTTGCCTGCAAACGCTTTCAATTTGGGCAAGGCTAAAACTTTGTCATCTGGTAAATTGTTTAAAGAGAAAAATGCTGGTTGCCAGCATTTGTTCTTTTTCTGCAATGTTTTCATATGCCTTCTATATTTGGGTCGTTAAAAGTCAGGATTGTTTTGAAAAGATTCTGAGAAATGATACTGATTCAGATGGTTATATATACATTTTACAGGGTTTTCTCAATTTTGCCGCATCTACAAGTTTTGGATGGAATTCCACGCTTACCCAGCGACTCGGAATTTGAAGAAGAGCCAGAGCCTTTGATGAAGGAAGGAGGAAACTGCAATATCTTGTAAACATGTGGAAAATTATGTAATTCCTCTTTCTTGTATGTACAGTTCAACTTGCACATGAAGCCCTTTGTGTTATACAGTCACCTGCATTCAACTCCATACTTCATAAGCAGCTTTTGATTTATGTGACTGCATTTACTCCAAATGAACTAATATAGAGCTGCAAATTTCTGTACAGGTTTATTTTTATGTTCGACATTTTGTTAGCTTTTAAATCAATGTGGAAAAAGACGAGAGTGCTTGTTACCAGCACTAGCTGCTTTTTTAAATATGTTCTCACCACTGTTGTGAAATAACATTTTCCTTCCTAGCAAAGTATGTCTATAGTGTAATACATAATAACTTATGGTGTGTCAAGAAATCAGCTTCAACAGTAATTAACTGATATCAGAGTGCAAATGTACTTGGGAAAAAAAGAAAGCTTTTACATATTGAGCAACCTATCCATGTTTTATAAAATGTTCGCTTGCTCTCGGCTTTAGATAGATTGATATAAGAAATGAAAAGAAAAAGGTGTAGGATGATGAGTGTAGATTTTTCATACATTTTGTAAATATCATTGTTAAACTCTGTACCACATTGTATAAAAAATTAATGACCCTTGGGCCTTTGAAAACATTGCAGGAAAAGTAGAAAATGCTAGTTATCAGCATTTTCTTCTTTTCCAGCAATGTTTTCTACCCTTTGAAAAATACAAACTTTATGCTGTGCCGACTAACATTCAATGTCATCTGCAAATACTTCCAGTTTGGACAAGGCTACAATTTTATCATGTGGTAAATGGTTATTGACTACAAATGGCTGGTCCATTTGTTCCCTTTTTGTACAGAAATTACGCAAAAGAATCACAGATTTCCTTAATTTTTGTAATGAATCGCATTTAACTATATGAAAAAGCATTTAAATCATAGAGGGGCATACAACCAGATTTTTTATCAAACATCCTTTGGGGAAGGGGTGGAGGGGGATGGGGGTGGTGGTGAAAAAGAGTGGAGTTAATATTTTTTATGGAGAAATAAAAAAGGATATGACTGTTTACCCTTGGCAAGGCAAAGAAAAATAAACAACTGTTGCCTTCAGCAGGACTCAAACCAACAACCTTCAAAATCTCTTACCTATGGATACAAACAGTACTACACAAAATATTATTCGCCTGCTTATGCAATAATAGGTGTATGGTTAGTAATGGATTAGAAAATTCACATTAAAAAAACTTCATGTCTTCAACATGTAATTCTATATATGTTTCAATCTTTATGCCACCTGTGCGTGCGAAAGAAAGATAGAGGTTTTTGTTTTGATTTTCTGTTAGACTTTCATAAGTTCATAATTAAATCTGGTTAAATGCTTCTTTAACCCATTACCTCACAATCCCTACTTTTAACAACCCTGAGAAAGAATCCTTTAGAAAACATTGTTGGAAAAGGAGAAAATGCTGGTAACCAGCATTTTCTCCTTTTCCCACAATGTTTTCTACTCTTCACAAAACAAATTTCAAATTTTCAGTCACTTTTATTTTGTCATCTGTAAATGCTTTCGATTTGGACAAGCCTAAAATATTGTCGTTTGGTAATGAGTTTAATCGCCAGTGAGAGTTTACATCCTCTATTGTTAAGCTTTTATCTAAACAATCCCATATTTTAACAACCCTGAGGAGGAGAGCTTTGAAAAACACTAAGAAGTCAAGAAAATGCTTGTAACATATTCTCCTTTTCACAGATAGTTTTTAAAATTCTGATAGACAGACTCCATCATTATTAGCCACATTGACCTTTTTGTCTGTAAAAGCTTTCAATTTGGACAAGCCGAAAAGAAGTCTCATTGTCAGGAAATGACAAATACTTTGATAGATGTATTCTGTAAAACATCTAGAAGCATTTTGAAAAAGAAAGAAGTTGTGTTCAAAACATACACATGCAAGATTTAACTCCAATCAAACTAATAAGTTAAGACCAGAAGGTAAAGTTGTCTGAGAGGGAATTAATCTGCAACAGGCTTTATCAATGCATTGTACCATTAGCGAGAAAAGACTGAGAAGACCAAAATTATTCAGAGATCGTTTTTTTTTTTTTCATTTGTTTGTTGCAAACATTTTTCTAAAGATAATGTGTTAATTAACCCATTACCAAACGACAATATTTTAGACTGGTCCAAATTGAAAACATTTGCAGATGACAAAATGAAAGTGACTGAAAATTTGAAATATGTTTTGTGAAGGGTAGAAACCATTGTGGGAAAAGGAGAAAATGCTGGTTACCAGCATTTTCTCCTTTTCCTACAACGTTTTCTAAAGGCTTCTTTCTCAGGGGCGTCAAAAGTAGGGATTGTGTGGTAATGGGTTGAGATGTGCAAAGAAGCAAATTATTCTGTGATATATATATTGTTTTACTGATATTAAATTATTTTGTTTCATACTTCAGTGTTTGCTGTTCGATTTTACCAGTATTTTCTCCTTTTTCAAAGATTTTTGCAAATGCCTTCTGCCCCTTTCCAATGGCAAAACAAACTGAAAGGCATTTAGGAATGTGGTTGCTTTGAGACAAATTACAAGAGACACCTCTGGTAAAAGAAAGACCCCCATAAAGACAAAAAAAAAATGGCAAAACTTGAAAAAACTTGTGTTACTTTAATTATCATTTTTTGGATGGAAATACATCTACATCTATACAATTGTACAAAAAGAACCATGGCAAAATATAAAATTGCAGTTATGTAAATACATCTTTACAACTGTTCAAAAACAAACTTGTAGTAAATTATAGAATCTTGAAATATTATGTAAATACATTCATACAACTGTACAAAAACAAGTAGAAAAATATATAATCGCTAGATCTAATATCATCTGAAATCACATGGTGATCATTGAAATTGAAAGAAAAGATCACAGGAAGTTAAATCACAAGCCCTATCACGGCGGGGAATCACGTGACACAACAACAACAACAATGACCGTTATTTGAAAAAATTCCCCAACTTCAGGTAAGAAAATCTCCAATCATTCCGTTAATACGTGACCGATAGGAATTTGGTTTGAAGCAGAGAAGGCGGAAGGACTCCGGGGATTTGCTTGATGTGTTAGATTTTTTAAACAACGCCTGATAAAAAAGTTATTGACGAGCAAACAAATTATCCAGGGTAAAAACTTTGTTTGCTCGTCAATAACTTTTTTATCAGGTGTTGTTTAAAAAATCTAACACGTCAAGCAAATCCCTGGAGTCCTTCCGCCTTCTCTGCTTCAAACCAAATTCCAATCGGTCATGTATTAACGGAATTATTGAAGATTTTCTTACCTGAAGTTGGGGAATTTTTTCAAATAACGGTCATTGTTGTTGTTGTTGTGTCACGTGATTCCCCGCCGTGCCTATGAAGGGTATAATCAAAGTCATAACCATTTTGGGTCCATTGTCGAAAAGTAGTCCTTTTCTGGGCGACATAGATCAAGATCAGGCTGCACAGAAAGTGCAGCCTCATCTTTGAACTATGTCGTCCGCTTAATTAGCCAAGACTATAAGATAAAGCTATTTTACTTATTTTGCGCATTAGTGTGAAAGCCACGTGTATAATTACTTAACTCTTTACCAAACGACAAAATTTTAGACTGGTTCAAATTTCAAGCACTTGCAGATGAAAAAATAATCGTAACTCAAAATTGAAATTTGTTTCAAGCAGGGCAGAAAACATTGTGGGAAAAGGAGAAAATGCTGGTTATCAGCATTTTCTCATTTTCCTACAATGTTTTTAGCTCACCTGAGCACAACGTGCTCAAGGGGAGCTTTTAGGATCACCCGGTGTCCGTCGTCCGTCGTGCGTCGTGCGTCGTCCGTCGTCCGTCGTCCGTCTAGACTGGTTACCTCCCCTGATACACTACGTGTATAGGGACAGGTACAGGCTAAATCGAAACGGGGCGAATTCTGCCCGTATTATGCGAGGTAACTGTGCAAGTAGTAACTTAGAGTAGCGTCTCTTGATTTTTGTGTGTATGTTTTTGGTGGGTGTAAAAAGCAATAGCTATGAATATAATTTTCGATATTACTGTCTTTTAAAGTGATTGTTTTGTGATCATAATATAATTACTTATGCACGGTATCATTTCAACAAATGATAGGTGAATGTCTAAAATTTGATAGAAAAAAAAAATGTTAATGATTATAAGAGTATTATTTGATTATTATGTTTATAATAAAAGCTAAATTAATGAATACATGAAAAATTTTCAAGTGCTGATGTTGAACTTTTACTAAAAAAATTAACATCAAAATAAAAAATTTAATGCACAAGATTGTACTTGATAAAGCAGAAAGGGTAATAAGATAATCAATTATCTTGTAAATTGAATTGTAGGTTACAATTCTCAAAGATTAAAGTCTGTTGTCCCTTTGAAGAAGCCTGCAGAGATAAGCCTAGGGGCAATAAAACACATGTGGTGTCTAATCATCATTTAATTCTCCCTTAACATTTAATTTCTTTGTTTTGTAAGGAATAAAGAAGCATGTTTCAACATTTACTAACAAGTGTTTGGGGGAAAAAAATTAAAAGGGGGGAAAATTGCTTGCCGAATATTTATGTATTACTCAGTTGTTCAGATGTCTAATAGTCAAAAAATTAAATGAATAAAGAATTTAGAGAGGATTTGAAATAAAAGTATCTAATTAACCCATTACCAGACGACCAAATTTTAGACTAGTCCAAATTGAAACAAATTGCAGACGACATTTTAAAGAGCATTTAAATTGAAAATAAGTACTATATAGGGTAGAAAAATTTGTGAGAAAAGGAGAAATCGCTTGTTACAAGTAGTTTCTCCTTTTCTCACAATGGAATGTCCAGATTTCCCTCTTCTTTTTATCTAAAAAAAAAAAAAGATCATTCTAGATGGAAAAGGTCCTTTTATCTGAAAGTTATAAATTATGTTCTATGAATACCTGTATTCTATTATTTATTAATAACATAATAATCAAAATAAGAATGAAATAAAGTCAACTGAGCACATTGTCAGGTTACTCGATATATGTTTCGAGCCGTTTCATTGGCCGTATCAATTATCCAATCACAGGGCACGGTACGATTAGCTTGTGCCTGTTGTAATACACGGTATACAACGGTGGCCAGTTCATCGTCCGTCCTGCGTCGTCAACAATTCTTTAAACATCAACTCCTCCTAAACCGCTGGGCGGAATTGGACCAAACTTGGCAGGAATGTTCCTTGGGAGGTCCTCTTTAAAAATTGTTCACAGAATTTGATTCCATCAAAAACTCTGGTTGCCATGGCAACGAAATGGAATTTTTTAGCAAATTCTTTAAAAATCTTCTCCTCTGAAACCGCTGGTCGGATTTTGAAATAATTTCACAGATATGTTCCTTGGGTGACCCTTTTCAAAAATTGTTCGTGAAATTTTGATTCGTCAAAAAATGTGGCTCTGGTGAATGGGGGCTTCTTGCACTATACAGAAATGAAGGAATTCTTTAAAAATCTTCTCCTCTGAAACCGCTGGTCTGATTTTGAAATAATTTCAGAGGTATGTTCCTTGGGTGACCCTTTTCAAAAATTGTTCGTGAAATTTTGATCCGTCAAAAAATGTGGCTCTGGTGAATGGGGGCTTCTTGCACTATACAAAAATGAAGGAATTCTTAAAAATTCTTCTTCTCTGAAACCGCTGGTCGGATTTTGAAATAATTTCACAGAGTTGTTCCTTGGGTGACCCTTTTAAAAAATTGTTCGCGAAATTTTGATTGGTCAAGAAACATGGCTCTGGTGAATGGGGGCTTCTTGCACTATACAGAAATGAAGAAATTCTTAAAAATTCTTCTTCTCTGAAACAGCTGGTTAGATTTTGAAATAATTTCACAGAGATGTTCCTTGGGTTACCCTTTTCAAAAATTGTTCGCGAAATTTTGATTGGTCAAGAAACATAGCTCTGGTGAATGGGGGCTACTTGCACTATATAGAAATGAAGAAATTCTTGAAAATTCTTCTTCTCTGAAACAGCTGGTTAGATTTTGAAATAATTTCACAGAGATGTTCCTTGGGTGACCCTTTTCTAAAATTGTTTGCAAAATTTTGATTGGCCAAGAAACATGGCTCTAGTGAATGGGGGCTACTTGCACTTTATGGAAATGAAGAAATTCTTGAAAATTCTTCTTCTCTGAAACCCGTGGTCAGATTTTAAAATAATCTGACAGAGATGTTCCTTGGGTGACCCTTTTCAAAACTTGTTCGTAAATTTTGATCCATCAAGAAACATGGCTCTCGCGGATGGGGGCTACTTGCTCTTATACAGAAATGAAGAATTCTTAAAAATTCTTCTTTTTGAAACTGATGGTCAGATTTCGAAATGACTTTTACAGGTGACCTTTTGAAAATTGCTAGGCAAAATTATAAATTTGGTTCCAATGTTTCAATACCTCAAAAAAAAAAAAAATAGACAATGGTCATCTCAAAAATTCAGGTGAGCGATCCAGGGCCATCTTGGCCCTCTTGTCAAAAGGCTTCTATCTAATGGTCGCAAAAACCAGGAATTGTTTGGTAAAGACTTAATGGACTTTGTACCCATATTCAAAAAAAGAATCACTAACCAGTCGATAACATATACGTGCTCTAATAATTGATACATGCATTGTAAAAATGAAGTTCGGACTGCAAAGACCGTTCGATCTGGCAATGATCTACTCTGCACGATGTTCTGAGCGCGGCATCTCTGCTGGTAATTCACAGGGGAAGAAGGATTAAAAGCTTTTCGAGGATCTTTGATGCTGTGTCACAGCAGCCAGCAGTTTGAAAAAACGATTGAAAATCAAAGAGGTCATGTAACTTTGCGTTGGCTGCCGTCATATGACTGACACAACGTTGAAAATGGCATTACGCACCAGTCAAACAAACTCGTCGACATATTGTGCTGGAGTCTGACTAAACCTAACGTAAAAATGGAACAGATTGGTGTTTTGACAGACTCAATTCTGAGTACGAAACGACAGTATTAATACATCTATTGAGAAAGCTTAGGAAGGTACGCTTGAGATAGTTTTGTTGTATTTGTAGAAGTGATTAATTAACTCTTTACCAAACAACAAAATTTCAGACCAGTCCACACTGAAAGTATTTGCAGACGACAAAAATAAATTTGGCTGAAAAATTGAAATTTGTTCTTGCAATGGTAGAAAACATTAAGGGAAAAAGAGTAAATGTCGGTTACCGGCATTTTCTCCTTTTCCAACATTTTTTTTCAAAACGGGCTTCTTTCATAGGGTCGTTAAAAGTCATGATTGTGTGGTAAAGGATGAAAGACGATGGAATACTAGTTTTATAAATGGTGGTGGTTTACATCGTATTCTTCCGCATGCGTCATCACGTGGTCATATTCCGGAAGTTCATCGATATTACTGCCAGCAAAATCTTCAGTCAAATCGAAATGTCCCGAAGCACCATCTGTACTGTTACTACCAGTTTTATTACTGTTTTTATCTTTTTGTTTCTTCTTGAATTCCCTGGCGGATTTGCCGATATCTTTCAATGTATTATAGTCTGGTGGCGCGGAGAACTTTTTGAAATCAATGACGTAATCATATCCATCATCAGACGTCCCAGCACCCGACACGTTGACAAAATAAACACCGGTTTCTGACTGTTGCTGTCTTGGCGTTTGGTTAGAAAACTCCGGTATGCCACAGAGCTTCCGGACTCTCCTACTTTTGCAGCAAAAACATATTGTAAATAGAACAACAATGACACAAAACATTCCCAAGTACATCGGACCAACATAACCCATATTGCTGTACGAGAAATAATCGTCTTTGAACGGTCTTTTACCGTCACCGCATGTCCCAGTAACTGTATCATCCCCACAGAAGTTGTATTGAATATCACAGAAAAGTTCCTGATCGAGACATCGACCATTGTTACAGCTGAGTTCACTTTGGCAAGAAGGGTCAAATTTAAAAACATACATCAAGATTTCGAAAGCGCCATTGTCTTTTATACCTTCAAAATGAAGAGTCAAATTCTCGTGAGAATCCAGAATGACTTCGTCATTTAGAAACGTGTTGCCTTCACAGAACGGGTACTTCAAATGACCTTCTGTGTGCGTCATACTCACTGCGGTTGTACAATAATTATTTACAGATCTGATCTCGAGAAACTGGAAGGATACAAGATAGTGTTCTGGTGTGACGAACTTTGTCCAGCAATGCTTGTACTCGGGTAAAGAGAAGTCGAAAGTTAAGTCTAATCCAAAGACGCCATTTCCAAATGTGATAGTGGTATTACACACCTGATCTTCTCTGTCTAAAAAAGAGAACATGTATACAGTTCTGTTAGTATGCAACCTTTATCATTCAAAGGGTACACGGGGTGCTTTGCGTTCTTTTAATCCTTTAACAGACGACAAAATTTTAGCTTTGTCCAAATTGAAAGAATTGGCAGATGACAATTTTAGTATGACTCAAATAGTTCAATTTTTCTTTGATAGAGTAGAAAATATTGTGGGAAATAAAGAAAATGCTGGTTACCAGCATTTTCTTCTTTTCCCACAATATTTTCAAAAGGTTTCTTCTCCAGGAGCGTCAAACGTCGGGATTGTGTGGTAAAGGGTTAAATACGTATTCACCCACAACCCTATATTGGAATCTTAGTCTGGTTAATGATTCAGAAAGCTATATACGCAATTTTAAATTTGGTTTAGCCGATCAGAAATTTGCGTTTCTTTCAAATTTAGTTAAAAATTTGGAGAATCAGACTAGACTAAGATTACAATTCAGAATGTTTTGGGAATATTGGGTTCGACTTCACAAAGCTAATGTATTCATCGAGATATTTACCTCTTGTTAGAACATGGGATAAGTTGCCTGCCTGTATCTATTCTCACGATTTATTGAAACTTGAACGAAATTTATCGTGTTTGGCAACCATTTTGTGTCTATCGGAAAACTTGAATTAACCCCCCCCCCCCCCAAAAAAAAAAATCTGTTTGTTTTATGTTAAGTGTTCAAATAGAAAATACTTGTGAATGTTTTTAAAACGAAGGGTCGTTGATTATGTAAGCAACAATGTATGCTCAGATTCTAGTGTTGTCATTTTGTGACAATGTAAGATTTTTTAAAAATACGCGAAGCCGACAGTCTGTGCAGAGATTTTTCCCGTATTCTCTTTCCGCTATCGTCACTGTACCAAGATGCGACTCGTGAAATATCAAAATCGCATTCAGGAACGGTTACTTAGTATCTATACGACCAACGTAAATGATCCCCTTTGTACATAGACACCCTTTCTTTTAATGGATCAGAAAAGACTGCCAATCCTACGCATAGGGAGATCGAACCGAATATCTTTGAAATAAAGACCCCTGTCCACTCAACTGTACATTATCTCTCGCTAGATGGCATTCTACAAATACTCATCTGTCTAATTTGGGTATCCTGGGTACTGAACCGGACTACTTTTCTAAGCGACAACCGTTACTTTGAATTTCAAACTAAAATAAACTTTTACTCAATAAAACGCTACCTGGTGCGATTCATTTCGCTATGATTAGCATTTTAGAGAAATCTGGAACTAAAACTGGCCTGATTTTTCCTCAAACGTATTGATAAAAGCTATTTTCTCCACTGCTAATTTACAGCGCGTATTAACTACAATCTCCCCAATATTGGGGAGAGTGATGAGTCATCACTCGAATCTTCGAAGAATATGACATGCGCAGACAACCCTCAACTATATGGATGAAATCTGATGTAATTTAGTATAAAGTTTAAGAAAAAAAACATAAATCATTGGCAGAAAAAAAATCAGTCGCGTGTAGATACGCGTGGTCTTTTTTCGCAAGGATCGAAAAGTAGGACATAACTTTTGACTGGTTCCTTTTTTTTTACCTTATTTGGATAGAAATAATATTCTACATCCTTTCAGCGCTGTAGACGAAAGCATGAAGTTTTGCAGACGGCAAAGATCAAGATCAGGCTGCACAGAGTGTGACGGTAAAAATCAGGACCAGGCTGCAATCTAATCTTGAATCTTTACCCTCCGCTTGATTAGTCGAACCATACCTAAAATAAAAAGCTATCTTGGTCTCAGTAAACGTTTTTTTTTACAGTCGTCAAAAAAGGCCCAGATTATAAACCGCGACCTGAAAGAGTTGAAACTTTAGAAATTTTATGGGTTTTTACCCGTACTAAAAAAGTTAGATAACATACACGCGTAGGTACAGTTGAACTTTCCAAACCCTTGAGATAATAATTTTACATTTACATCCACGAACAAGAAAGCATCTGAAAACTTTGTACCAAACTATCCCGCGCGCCCTACGACCCTGAAAAAGGTCTTTGATATTAAATCTAAAAATCTCATTAGATTTGTTTTATAGACTCAAGACCAGACTGCACAGAACGCGCAGTCTGATTTTTCAAACCTTACTCTCCACGTCTAAACGATACATGAGGGTCGTGGCCGTACCTCAATGTACCTTACAATTCGTTATTAGTAATCTGTGTTAGTAACTTCTCATTAGATGAATGGCTGGATAGACGGGATGACGTATGGACGGACAGATGGCGGGTAGACTTACAAATCTATGGCTGAAATGGCTGGGAAAATGGAAGTAAATGAACGGCAGAGGAATGGACAAACAGGGATAGAAAGACAGACGGATGGATTGATGAAACGGTCTATAGATGGATGCAGGATTCGATCGGTTCGTCGATAGATGAATGGAAAGATGGATACATGAACGAATGGACAGACGGTCGGAAGGACGGATGGACACACTGATGGATAGATTCTTAATGGATGGGGAGAGACAGAGAGAGAAAGAGACAGACAGACAAAATAGGAGAGACGTAGAGGGTAGATTTTCACATATAGGCTATGGGCTTATCATTAGATTTCATACGTACAATATAAAATAATTACAGAAACATTTTAAACTTACATATACTAATGTAACATTTTCCAGTGTTGAAATAAAGACTCATAAGCAAGAAAAGGAAGATCCGGGACTCGGCCATCGCTTCTTTTCTAATTCCCTTGGCACCCAAATATAAAATGATCGCTATTTTCACCAAAAGCACATTTGAAAAACGTGACTATTTTTTTTTTCTGCTTGATCTCCCATCTAAAAATAGATATAAACATGTTGTATAAAACTACCCAAGTAACAATTTGTACACACGGGTAGGCAGTGTGAGTATGTTGGGGGTGGGGAATTCGAATTTTCTTGCTTAACGGCTGACCATAATAAAATGTATACAGAGCAGGTACCAATTTGCCAAGCAGTAAGCCTTAAAAAATATTGCTGGGCAAAGGGAACCTGCTGATTAATAGCATTTCCTCCTGTTCCCACAATGTTTTCTTGTCACTTAGTTTAAACATATTTTATTGCCATTATTGGTATATAAACATATTTATGACGTACAAACACAGAAAAACTGTACAAATGGGTCTGGCCACAAGCTGGTTTAAACTTATTTATTTTACATCGATTGAGAGACAAGTTCTTACAACTTATACTAATCTTCCTGGGATCTACACCAGTACTCGCGCCGAATGTGTGGGCCAATAGAAAATCCCAAAATTGACACCCGCTCCCGGGTATCGAACTCAGGACCTTTAGGTTATGAGGCCGACGCTCTACCTCACGACCACGGACACCACACACAATCCCTACTTTTGACGACCCTGAGAAAGAAGCCTCTGGAAAACATTGTGGTAAAAAGGGAAAATGCTGGTAACCAGCATTTTCTCCTTTTCCCACAATGCTTTCTACCCTTCATAAAAACAAATTTCAAATGTTCAGTAGCTTTTATTTTGTCGTCTGCAAATGCTTTTGATTTGAACAAACCTAAAATTTTGTCGTTTTGTAATGAGTTAAAAATTCGGTCTCTTTTTTTATTTGTTTGTTTTACTGCAGGGAAAAATAATGATAATGAGACCAATAAGTCCAGATATCCAGTCAATATTAAAATACATTGCGAAAACTGAAGAGAAAATTCATTTTGTACATTTTTTTCCGCCGATACAATGTTTTCTCGAGTTTTTAGACGTGAATGGGTAAAATGTTATTTTTGTCATAAGCACTGAAACGAAAATATATCACGTTACTTTTTTTTTTTACTTATTTGTGAGTAGGTTATTTTTTAGTGCGGGCGTCCTAATTTAATTCTCAATACCTCAATCAAGAAAATTTTACCCGCTACCCGATTGAAAAACAGTATCCCCCCTTTCTCCCCAATGTTTTCAGAAGGTTTCTTCCCCTGGGTCGTAAAAAATCAGGGATTTAGCCGTAAAGGGTTTTTATTCTCTTTGAGTAGATGACAAATTCAGACTTTTAGTTTACAAAATTGAAATTCAATGTTATTAACATGATTGGATTTTTCTTTCAAATGATAGAAAATGTTGTCAGAAAAAGTGAAAATACTGGTTACCAACAATTTTCCTTTTCCCACAAGATATCGAAAGGCCGGTGTAATGCAGAGAAATGACCCTCCCCTACAAAATGACCCGGGTCATTATTCTACGTAGAAAAATGAGCCCAGAAGTCATTTCACTACGCAGAGGAATGACCCGAGATTATTCTACGTAGAGAAATACCTCTCTCTTTAGAGAAATGACCCATGGGTCATTTTGTAGGGGAGGGTCATTTCTCTGCATTACACCCGCTTTGCCAGGGTTTAAGAAGCTGGAAATAGTTATGAATAGTTTGTTTGAATGGTGTTTTACGCCGCTTTCAAAAGTATTTCAGTCATATCACGGCGACAGTTCACATATTCATGTTTCCTGGGTTTCACCAGTACTAGGCTAGACTCTGAAGTGTCTTGCCCAAGGACACTCCCATGAAAAGTTATAAATAGGGTTGACCCAGAGAAGCTATTGTATTACATGTGTACTAGTTTTTTGCCTATATGTACTAAATATTTCTTTACCCTTAGGCTGCTAAGCGTGACTCGCAGACCTTATGCGGACAATGTAGATCAAGATCAAACTGCACAGAACGTGCAGTCTGATCTTGGATCTACATTGTCCGATAAGGATATAAATGCCTTTGAAATGGAAAAATTTATTTGGCGTTTTTACTAACGGCTTAACTCATTACCAATCGACAGAATTTTAGGTTTGTCCAAATCAGGATAGAAAAACATTGTGAGAAAATGCTGGTCACCAACGTTTTCTCCTTTTCCTACAGTGTTTTCTGAAGGCTTCTTTCTCAGGGTCGCCAAAACTAGGGATTGTGAGGTAATGGGTTAAAAGTTTCATTTCACTCATTTAGCTGTATAAGAGTTAAATTACACTTGGAATACACACTTCATACAAATGGGTATTTGTATTTTCAAAACATAGAACAGTGTATTTACTATACCAAATGTAACAAGAACTTGCTCTTCTTCCCTCATTGTTTTGAAGAATGACAACTTTACGGGGGTTTAAAGTTATATTTGTACAGTACTTTGTTCAGATGTAAAGGACATGTATAAGTACATGTGAATAATTATTGTTTGTTTCCTTGTTTGTATTATACCATATGGAGTGCAACACGCGAAAAGGTGTATTCGGACATTTGCGTAAAGTGTCGTCCCGGATTAGCCTGCGCAGTCCGCGCAGGCTAATCCGAGACGGCACTTTACGACTACATTAGATTTTGTGCTACAGTAGACTTGAGTAAAACAGAAAATCACATAAAATCGGAAAGTGTCGTTTCGGATTAGCCTGTGCGGACTGCACAAGCTGATCAGAGACGACAATTTACGCAAATGTCCGAATGACCCTTTTCGCGTGTTGCACTCCAATTATGTCACAAAAAAGAATCATCTTTTCCCGTAATGTTTCATTTATGAGACCTGCTTTGATATTTTCTGCCTTTATTGGGCCTTTAAGTAAATAATTATTGTTTGTTTGTACAAGACCGTGTATCACAAGAAGTTTCACCTCTTCCAATAATGTTTTCAGAAGATGTTAACTTTACGGAGGTTAAAAGTCATATTTGTACAGTAATTTATTCATTTGCTATCAGCAAGTTTACGATGTACATGCAAATATTGTTTTGTTTATTTGTTTTATGATTTTGTTTGGTTGTTTTGTTCTGTTTGTTTAGCCCACAACGTTTTTCCGCCGATATAATGACAACTCATTTCTTTTCGTCCCTCCCGTGTTTCAACACCGAGTTTCATTATCATTACTATTTCTTTTGTGTGTGTGCGGGGGGGGGGGGGGGGGGGGGGGGGGGTGTTACGCCATTCTCAATTTCTCAATATTAGATATATGGCGGCGGCAATTGCATCTCCCTAGCGGTTTTCCCTAAGTTTTTCTTTTTTAGATATTTCACATGACATTCTTTTCAATCCACAGGCTACTTTTCCAAAATACACTTCCTCGCAACAATGTTAAGCGACGACAGATGACTGACACTTACGCAAAGGATATCATAGATTGTGGGTAAGAAATAAACCCAGCTTGGGCTCAAACCTTTGACTCCTGGATTACAACCATGTCCGTTTCGAACTTGGCTACTAGGACCATACAAAAGCTTTGTTTTGTCTACCTAGTCCTTTACCAAACAATCCACCGTTTTGACCCTTTATAAAACATTCCCTGGCTTTTACGACCCAGAAGAAGAAGCCTTCTGAAAACATTGTAAGAAAAAGAGAGAATCAGAGCTCCAGATGAGAGAGTCCTTGTATTCTGAGTACACTATTTTTCTTCCAAACCCTATGTTGTTTGTACCCATTAGAATCGTCTCGATAACATGGGATCTCGAGGAGAATAATTTATATTTTCAAGTTTAAATTCAAAATCACTCATCACTCCCTCTATCTGGAGCTCTGACAGAATGCTTGTTAGCAGGATTTTCTCCTTTTCCCACAATGTTTTCTACAGAGAGAGAGAGAGAGAGACAGACAGACAGACAGACAGACAGAGTAGCATTTAATAAGCTACAAGTGAGTAATAGATAAAAATAAAATTTATAAAACTACAATGCACTGGCAAAGGGAAGTATGTGATATATGATACCTAGCAATCTAATCACGTAGTTGTTGATCCATAATAGCTACTTTTTTGCTTTTTTTTCTTTTCGTAGAATCGACTTAATCATGGTGTAGACTGGCCCGTGGACATACAGAAAATTGACCAATAGCGAAAATGTTTGATTCAGGTCAGCCTGCGCGGACTGCGCAGGCTGACCTGAATCGAAACTTTTCACAGATGCATTGAGGCCCCCCTTTTCACAGAGCATGTGTCAGTTGTGTTCTTTTCAATGCTGGAATAGCAATTTTTTTTTTAAATGCTATATAAGGGAGTGAAATGCTTCAATTTGTCTTTGACAACTGAAATGAGTTGTTTCCCTTATGCCAAGAATCAATATGTCCTTGTTAATGACCTGCATATCGACTGTTACGTATTATTACGATTTTTACACGACATGCTGAAATATTTCCCCGTATTGCGCCCCTTTCATTCACCTTCGATCGAAAAAGGATTTCCCAAGATCAAGGTCGTTTTGCAATCTTTCTTGACATTACCAAGGATCAATCCGACCGGCTCGCTTTTCTTTTCTCCGCAATTCCGAGAACTGTTGCATTAGGAAAACAGGAGACTAGAGAATTTCATCAGGCAATCGGTTCCGCTATAAATAGCTGCAGCGTGTAGAAAATTCTCGGTATTTAGCTGTAATTTCTAATATTCGCAGACGTAGTACAACGGACCAGTTGATCACTGTACACATTGACTTGTAAAGCTGTATGATGTCGGGAAAGAAGATTTATGTGACGCGGCGAGTGCCAGAACCTGGGATAAAACTTCTGAAGGAGGCAGGATGTGAGCTGACATTCTGGGACAGCGACGAAGCGATTACCGATGAAAAGTTGGTGAAGAATGTCCCCGGAATTGACGCATTGTTCTGTTTGTTGACGGATAAAATAGACAAGAATGTCTTGGATGCGGCGGGTAAGGCTTTTCTTAGTTTATATTTCGTTCAAAACTTTTTTAGATCTATTTATGAATTAAGATCAAACTTAGCATGTATACACCAATGTTTTCGACTCGCCGTTTTAATTTTAAGTTCCGCTTAGCTCGACAGCATGTAGCCGGAAGTATGCTAGACTTAAGATGTTACTTTCTCTTTAGAAGTACACTATTTAAAGCACTGATCCACGCAGAACCAACTATGAGGGGGACAAAGAGTTGATTGAAATATTGATTGAATAGTAGAGCTCAAGACAGAGGCAATGGTTTTGATTTTGAAATTAAGTACATAAATAATTCTCCGCCAACTCTGAACATTGTGTCTCAACGAGACGATTCTTGTGAGTACGCCTATACATAACATAGGATTTGTAAGAGAAATAAAGGATTTAGAATACCGTCACGCCCCCTTATCTGCAGGCCGTTTTCTACGTTAATTTAGTTACAGTGGGCGGCCATGCAGTTTACAGGTCTATATAGATTATCCATGCAAGAGTGTCTGAATTATCAGTAATCGACACAAAATTTCTTTCCAAGCCACTGGCTTTTCCAAATAACCACCGTCGAAATAATTGTCGTCGATCGGTTAGAGACTAATGAATCCTGACGCAATTTGCTGTATCATCAAGCCTCAGAGAGAAATGATCGAACCCGCGACCCCCTGATCAAATCCTGCACGCTATCGACAGACCAATGGGTACTCGGCGGGGATTATCAAGAAATGAACATGCAAGTAGATGTACATTGGAAGGAGAAATCGCCTCCGAGCCACTACTTTATAGATAAATAGATTAAGTTGGTTAAATTACGGATTTGAAAGTAACAGGAAATAGAGCGTAGAAAGATCGATAAGGCACTTAGTCCACATATAGGCAACTTCAAAAAAAATGAAGCAAAAGTGTGACATTGGAGGTCAAATTTCAAACCAGTTTTATCATGGCGTTTTTTCTATTTTTTTGACTGGGAGACATCCAAGCTCAAGGAACAAGCGCTTCTACGCACAAAAAAAATGTAGAACTTGACCAAAATTAATGTTTTAATAATTTTTTCATCAATTTCTTTCAATGTGTTAGTTCACAAAAGAATTGATACTACACACAGGCATTAGGAAAAATGTCAATCTTTTTAATTTATCTGTAGGGGGAAGTGTTTAGGGCACCATTTTAACACATTTTTTCTCACACATTTCTATTTATTTTTTTCTTATAGGATTTTTTTAGTATTTGAGCCGTATATTTTCATTCGACACATCCAAAAGTTTTTTTCACTGGGAAAATGGGCAAGCTAAAGTGAAAAAACATATATGTTAATATCAAGGATGGTATTGCCAGAGCATAGGTAAAATTTTAATTGATTATGATGAATATCAGGGTTGTTAGGTCTGTGTCAAAAACATGACATTATGCGGAAAAAAAATGTTACACTTGTGACAATTTCAAAACTAAGAGTTTTTGTTTAAAATTTGTATTCTAATACCAAATTCTTTTCACATTTAGAATCTTTTGGTAATCACAAATGATCAAAGAGCAATTTGCAAGTAACCTTTCAACTTCAGGAGGAACATCGAAGAAAAATGATCAGGGAAGCTATTCTTATCTAAATTGGCAATATTGTTTTACTTTTTTCACAAATGACTCATGAAAGTGGTAGAATCTCTCATTCTGCAAACAGTTATAAACTATCAAATCACAATAGAACAATTTGTTTTAAGTTTAAAGCCCCTACCATAATCTGTAGGCTAGAATTAAAGGTACCTTATATGTTACACTTGTGACGAAAGTAGTAATTACAATTATGACAAAAATATTTTACTTCAGTACCTGGTTTCGATTATTTTCAAGTTCTTTACCATGCAACAAAATTATTGGCCTGCTCCAATAGAAACTGCTTACAACACATTTAATGTGTGTAAAATTGTAGAATTGAGCATTGATAGGGTAGAAAACATTGGGTGGAAAAGGATAAAATGCTGTATGTACCATTTTCTCTCTTTGTAGAGGAGTGAAAGAGATTTAACCCTTTACCAAAAGACAACATTTTAGACTTGTCAAAATTGAAAGCCTTTGCAGACAACATTTTTAATAAATGTGACCAGCATTTTCTCCTTTTCCCACAATGTTTTTCAAAGGCTTCATTCTCAGGGTCATCGAAAGTAGGGATTATGTGGTAATGGGTTAAATGGAATCTGTAACAAACCAACTACTTTTTCTCTCAACACACAATATGAAAGGGGAAATCATCAAACGGACATACAATCATGTTCGATGAGTTTCTTGAAGTAGTTTCCAGTTTTCTGGCATGTTCTTACTTTGAGCAAACTTGTTGAGGGCTCCTAATTTATGTTCAAGATTTTAGTTAACACCCTTCTGCAAGTGAGATGTAAGCCTTTACATTTCTTTGGGATCAATTTCAATAAAGTGATAAATTTTCTGTGAAAGTCAGGATTGGCCTTTATGAATAACTTGTACAATTTAAGCTTTGAATAAAGTAGATGCCGTTTAACAACTGGAATGCCTCCAATCAACATAGTGTCTTTTTTGTTTGGCAATTTTTTTGAGTTTTCTTCTAGGAAAGACTTTTGTCATTGCCTTCTTTTTGAAGTGACCTCTATATCAAATGATGGATCCTTTTTTCTCTGCTATTTTACTCTCTGTTCACAGTTCTTGCTTTTATTACAGCCTTCTTAATTTTTCACTTCTGCTTTAGTCTTGGGTCAGTTTTAAGTCTCTCTCAACACTTTCTTACACATGCTTTGAAGCTTGAAGATTTCTTTTCACATGTATTGGCAAAGGATTTACCTTTATATTGTAACTTAACAACAAGTCTGAAGTTCATTTTTCAGTTTCTTTAACTAGCTGTGGAATTAAGAAATTTATAATGATTAATTCTTGAAATGTATGATTTTTGTCACAAGTGTAACACTTTAGGGCATCTTACTAATTTTGACAAAAACCACCAGATTTCCTTTGAAATTAATTGTAATCTTTTGACTTTTAGGTACATAAATAATTAAACATTATGTCTGACTGAAAAAACTGAAATGAATATGTAAAATAAAACAGATATCTGATGCCATTTTCCTGCTATATCTAAGTTTTATAGATCTATTAAAATTTCTGTAACAGAAGTGCTAAAATCTCTATAACTATGCATGATGAAAGAACTGTGATGCTTCATAAGTACTACAATGCCTATTAAAGCAATGTAGGTATTTAAATTAGCCCTGTACATATGTATGTTATACATGCTCAAAATGTGTTACACTTGTGACATCAGTTGAGACCTGCTGGCGAGGTCCACTGCTCACTTATTTGAATAAAATTGACATGACTGCCATCTTTTGACTTCCTGAATCAGGAAAATAGCAAATAGTGATATGTTATTCAAAGATTAAAGAAATACTGATGTCTGAAACATCAAATGTTACACTTGTGACATTTTTAGGTCATGTTGATCAAGCCAGGCTATACAACAGGTGTTGTATTTATCTGTTGAAAATACATTTTTTTACTGTTTCTAATACATTGCTGTTTATAAAAAAAACATACCCAGAATCTTAAATATCATCTATTCTCAATGGTAGCTTCAGAAAATCAGAACACATGAAATATTGTGCTCCCTTAAGCTCAAGGGGTGGGTGTATATAAATATCGAGATATTTGTTCCAACAATTCCAAAGTGGATGGAAATGAAGTCAGCTTGAAAAAAATATACGCTAGTACACATACTGTGAACCTTGATAATATAAAATCACAACTGTAAGCAAGATTAATAAATGAAGAACAGGGTATTTTAAAAATGTCACACTAAAAGTGTTACACTTGTTACTTTTTTTGATACGTTTTGGTCCATAACTCTAGAACGCGTAATGTTAGAGTAATGAAACTTGGCAGGATTATGGAAAACCACAATCTACACATGATAAGATTAAAGAAATATGAATTTTGTGTTTTGAATTAACAAAATCCTATGTTATAGAAAAAGCTTCATTTATTTTGAAGTTGCCCATATAGTTCAATAACTTAATTAATATGCTCTGTGTTCAGTAGTCTCAATAATGAGACGCCCCGGTGATCTTTTTCATATTTGGACATTTACTGTACAGAGGCGACCAGTCGAAAAGTAACATAACCTTTGGGGCCAGTTATCTGTACTATGTGTTCAGCTAGGTGCCTTCAGGATCTTCCCGAGAGGTTATCCTATGGGCTGCTGAGCGCGGCTCGCAGACCTTTTGCGGACAATGTAGACGTGCTGTCTGATCTGAATCTACACTGTCCAACAAAGACATAATTATTGTCTTTCAAAGTTTCGTCTGAACTAGCAAAATTTGGAGTTTACCTATCGGCTCAAGCATATGGTTTTACTTGTCTAACAGGAAAAGGGTTTAAGTAGTGGTAAGCAGACAACAGAGAGTTGCAAGATGAAAGTTTTGGCAGGCGACTAAAGTTTTCAGGCTCGAATGACGATACCCTTCTTTGAAGTACTCGAAAACATTGTGGGAAAAGGAGAAAATGCTTGTTATCAGCATTGTGTCCTTTTTTCACGATGTTTTCAGGAGCCTGAAATGGTTGTAAACTACTGGATCGCAAGATATATGGGTAATTCATTTTGGCCCATACCCACCGATTGTTTATATAGCATTTAGCGTTATCTGTGCATGTCATATTCTGCGAAGATTCGACCTGTCTGATATGACGCATCACTCTCCCCAAAGTTGGGGGGATTGTAGTAATACGTGCTGTAAAGTAGCAGTGGAGAAAATGGGAGAAATCAGGCCTGTTTTAGCCCCAGATTTCTCCAATCTGCTGATCACAGCTCATTGAATCGCACCAGGTAGGGTTTTATTGAGTAAACCTTTCAGTTTGAAATTCAAAGTAACGGTTGTCGCGTGGAAAAGTAGTCCGTTTCTGTACTCAGAATGCCCAAATTAGATAGATGTGTATTTGTAGAATGCCATCTAGCGGGAGATAATGTGGCGTTTAGCCTAACGTCGCTGTCGTTAATTAAACCATTACCACACAATCCCTACTTTTGATGCCCCTGAGAAAGAGGCCTTTAGAAAACATTGTGGGAAAAGGAGAAAATGCTGGTAACCAGCATTTTCTCCTTTTCCCACAATGTTTTCTACCCTTCACAAAACAAATTTTAAATTTTCAGTCACTTTTATTTTGTCGTCTGTAAATGCTTTCAATTTGGAATAGTCTAAAATATTGTCGTTTGGTAATGAGTTAATTCAACCAACATAAATATCGCTGCGACAGCTCACTAGTTCGACTGGTTCCAGGGTTATACCACAGGGACTAAAATGCTTTTTGTCAGATATGATTTGGTATCCTCGTAAAATACAAAGGAGCTAGTGTCCTACTTTTTGAGAGTAATACAGTGTCTTGCGCCGTCGAGCAAAAACTGACACTACTAAGTTTTTATTTTCTCTGTAATGCTGAATATTTTTATAGCAACTTGGACTGAAAGGGCAGACCTGTGCGCATCAAAGTTTGCCCTTATTTCGATTTAGACTTCTCACTGAAAATCAATCTAGTGATTGCACCCGCATGTGGTGCGCTTGCATTTTTTTTTAAATTTCGTTCTTGTCTACGGTCGTAATGAAACAGCGAAGTATTTGTGGTAAAGGCAAATCGGCATAATTATGAAGTGGCTCCCAGCTAAAAAAAAAAAGCTATAATGAGAGTCACTTTGTCATAAAGCTATCACGTGGGCCACGAATGATGCTTACTAGGTTTTTGTCAGTATTACGAAACTTTGCGCGCACGTACATAAATTGGTACAAAACCACTTAAGCTCATTCTAATTACACTGAAGGAGCACATTCCACAGCTGGTGACTTCCTATACACGAATTTAAGTGGTTTTCAATAAGATTCCGTTGGACAGTTTTGGGGGAAAAACTGTACAAAAACTGACAAGTTTTACTTGTTTTTGGGTGCAGATGGCCTAAAAATACTATACAGAGAGAAATTCATGTTAACCCTTTCCCAAACAAGCCCTGGTTTTTACGTGTCTGCAGTAAAAATCTTTTGAAAACACTGTGGGAAAAGGAGAAATTGCTCGTAATGAGCAATTTCTCCTATTCCCACAGTGTTTTCTACCCTTATTGAGAACTTTCTGCCATTTTCTCCAAATTTAAGATTGTCGTCTGCAAACCCTTTCGGTTTTGAAGGGTCCAAAATTTATCGTTTGGGAAAGGGTTAAAGGGAAATATTGTGCACAGACGATCGTTTAGTAACGAACTCATGTTATAATAAATGGCCTTCAACACGTTTGCGTAAAGTGTCGTCTGCCTAGTCTGTGCAGACTAATTAATTTGAAAGGACAGTTTTCGCTTTTGGGTTAGCTTCTGTTTTACGCAAGTCAAGTTTTAGACAAAGTCTGAAGAAGTCGTAAAGTGCTGTCTCGGATGAGCCTGCGCGGAATGCATAGGCCGATCCGCGGCGATACTTTAAACAGATGACTGTAGGCCTATTCCTCTTTTCGCTTGTTGAAGGCCAATCATTTTATCATAATATGGCGATGCTTTTCACAAAATGATCGCCTGTGATACAGAGGTTGGCTGTCTAACCTATGAATGTGCACGCTTACTTCTTCCAATGAAATGTAAATTGCTTGCTTCCCTTTTCCACGATAATTTTAAATGTAATGGTTTGTCTGTTCCAAGGGTTTAAAAGATATGACGCTGCGGTAGGAGATGAAATAAAATAACCTCACAAGTTTATCTTATGTGACACCACTGGTTTTAGCTACTTCAAACAAGAAAATCTTTCAAATCTTTACCAAACGACAAATTTATAGACTGGTCCAAATTCAAAGCATTTGCAGACGACAAAATAAATGTGAATGAAGAATCGAAATCTGATACGGGAGGGGTAGAAAACGTGAGAAACAGAGAAAATGCTGGTTACCAGCAATTTCTCCTTTTCCAACAATGTTTTCAAAAGGCTACTACCACAGGTTCGTCAAAAGTCGTCATTGTGTTGTAAAGGTTTAAAAAAAAAGACAGACAACGTAAATTTGCCAGCCAATAGGCAGGGGTCAATAGAATAAACATGTCAGCATATTTTATTACCACAGGGATCCTTAGAATAAACATATCTACATTTTTTACCAATCACAAATTCCTATTCATGTATTTACTATCAGTACCAAACATTAGGTCAAAAGCAAGCAAATTCATCTCCGCCTTAAAAAAGGTTGCATTCAGTTTCCATAGAAATCATCAAATCAACATTAGAAACACCATTTCCCCGCAACTACAATCCAGCAGAAGTGTTGCTGTCAGTTTTCGAAAGGAACTACTTTTCACTATTACGACCCGGTAGTAGTTCGTAGTGGTGCAGCGCCACAATGGCGGTGTGGACTTTAGTCTTTACAGAAAGAAATGCATTTTCTGATTGGCTGCAGTACTTACTTAAGCCGATCCGATATTGCCTCCCTTCGTATTGTAGAAAATTCTTGAGAAACTGCATTCTGGGTCCGTATTCACCAACCATTCTATGAACGTTCTTGGTCTTTAAGATTTCCTGACCTGTGAAGTAACAGAACTCCTGATTGGCTAAACCATTTGGTTTAGCCAATCAAAAGTTCTGTTACTTTCATAATGACAAAACTCTGAAGAATAAGACTAAGAATGTTCTTAAGAATGATCGTTTACCAGTACATCAGCTGTTGCTTTGCGTTAGCATTTATCCTCATTTAAAACTTTCACGATACTTTTAAGGCCTCGTAGCCGAGCCACGATTG
The DNA here is from genome assembly GCA_943736015.1 of Tridacna crocea. NCBI lineage: Eukaryota > Metazoa > Mollusca > Bivalvia > Cardiida > Cardiidae > Tridacna > Tridacna crocea. The sequence continues at coordinate 10,579,480 of OX031072.1, read as the reverse complement.
TTCAGTTCGTAACGTATATAATTTGAGATCAGGGGGTCGCTGGTTTGATCCCTGACTAATTTCTTTCCAAGGTTTGATTATAGTCACTGGGACAGGATTCATTCCTCTCTCGCCAGTGATCATTCTTTCGTCGATGGTTATATGAAAAGGCAGCCAGAGGCTTTGAAAGGGTACTGTGCAGAGTACCGGCAAACACTATGAATTATTTACTGGTCCAAATTCTGTCTTCAGAGTTACACACGGGATTGTAAGATTGCTTGGGAAATACTAATGTGGAAAAGATACGATTTATTGTTTTTTAATCCTCTCTTTTCACAGGACCCAATCTTAAAGTTGTGGCTACTATGTCAGTGGGATACGAACACATCGACTTGGGGGAGTGCAAGAAACGAAATATACGTGTATGTAACACCCCGAACGTGTCCACAGACAGTGTGGCCGAGCTGACCGTTAGTCTGCTTCTCTTGACCACTCGTCGACTTCTTGAAGGTAATTGATTGATTTTGATGGATTCCTCTCTCTCTCTCTCTCTCTCTCTCTCTCAGCCTCTGTCAAATTTGTTTTCCAGAACAGCAAGCAGCTTCAAGCTTTTCAGGTTAGGTTACTCTTGCTAGGTTGAAAATTTGTATTTTATGTTGTAATTATCTCCCTTGTCTCATCAAAGCGCCTGTCATGATTATAGTTGTCTTTGCGGACAGTGTAGATCAATATCAGACTGCACAAAACATGCAGTCTGATCTTTGATATACACAGTGCGTTTTGGTGTAAACTCTAGCTGTAGGCAAAAACTTCCATAAGCTTGCAATTATTAGGGTCTTTTTTCCTAAACTGGAAATGTCCGTCAGGTTCATTCTGCGCTGTAAAGGTTAACCTCTTTACCATACAAAAAAACCTTCCTACAAAACCGTAGCATATTTTAAAAACGTAGCGAAATGTTGCGTGTGGCAAGCAATTGCTGCTGTTGCTCTTACAGTGTCATCCATGCAGTTTAAATCTTGAGCCACTTCTAAATAAATAAGTCACATTTTTTCAATGGCCAGTTATACGATGCTAGATTGAGAATCATTTTATTTGTAAACTAGGATAAGGTAGTGGATAAAGCAGATCGGTGATCAGACTGCACGTTCTGTGCAGTCTAATCTTGATCTACACTTTCCACTAAAACTTTTTGTGTTGTCTACAGTCAGGAAAGTGTCAGGAAAGTGTTAAAGGAATCTTACTATTTTTTACATATCTATAATTAGCCTCAATCAAAAACCGTATTTTTGCATGTTTTTGTATATCAAAATGTTAACATGATTTCTATTTACTCCAGGGGTCGCTGCTGTTAAAAATGGAGAATGGGGAAAATGGAAACCCATGTGGCTTTGTGGCATAGAACTCTCGGAACGTACAGTCGGCATCCTTGGTCTAGGTCGTATAGGTTACGGGGTTGCTAGAAGACTGAAACCATTCGGTGTCAAAAAGATCCTTTATCACGACGTCTGCAAAATGTCTTACGCAGATGATGTTGGTGCGGAGTTCGCAGATTTTGAAACAATGGCGAAAGAGAGTGACGTCATCTGTATATGCTGTAATCTTACGCCGCAGACTAAACACAAGTTCAACAAAGAAACATTTGAGATGATGAAAGACACTGCCATTATTGTAAACAGCGGAAGAGGTGGTGTGATAAACCACGACGATCTGTATGATGCCCTCGTTGCTGGTCAGATTGCGGCTGCGGGACTTGACGTCACGGAACCAGAACCACTTCCGCCGGATCACAAGCTTGTTGCCCTTGGCAACTGTATTATTCTTCCGCACATGGGAAGTAACACGTGGGACTCAAGAAATCTCATGTCAGAAACCGCTGCAAAGAACATTCTGGCCGTGTTTGGCAATAAACAAGCAATTGGTGATGTTCTCATAAAATGATTGGTACACTCATTTAGTACAGATCTACGCATTTAACACCGGTGATTGTTTCTGTATTTTATCCTACTCAATATTTAGTATTTTAATAATACTGTTATACAGCTTACAGAGTAGTACTATTCAAGCGATATTATGCGTGAATCTTCATTTTGACAATTGACATGATATTCCGATTTCTTTGTCTTATAAAAATAAAATGAGTAGTCATGCTCTAAATCAATTAATTCTTCAGTGAAAGCTACGCTGTTGTTACTATAAGAATTATCTTGGTTTGACAGTTCTAACGAGTGCATACAACTAAGGTTTAACTATAGAACCTAAGGTGATATTACTCTTAAAACTTTCCAAATGGCAAAATTTTAAACTAGATCTAGTCTAAATTGAAAGCATTTGCAGACAGCATGATAAAGGTGACTGAAAAATTAAAGTTTGTTTTGGAAAGCTCAGAAAACATTATGGGAAAAGGAGAAAATGCTGGTTACCAGCATTTTCTCTTTTTCCCACAATGTTTTCAGAAGGCTTCTTTCAAATGGTCGTTAGAATTGTGTGGTCAGTGGTATATCCCTAGAATAGACTCTTTATCTGTTCTTCTTAGTTTTAGATTACGTTTTCGATCAAAAGATTGAATCATTTGATCGCTAAATAATTGTAATGGGTAATAAATAGGTAGTCCATTCAATGGGCAAAAAATTCAAGATTTTTCGTCTGTCTCCTTATTCTGCTTATGAAGTTGTGGGTCAAAGATCCTTGTTAACAGTCATAATAATCTGATCTTTATCAACACTTTCTGCATTAGCATACCACTATTGTCCGCAGCTTGCCAAGATTTCTCTGTTTACCAATCGACAGGATCTTAGACCTGTCCCAATATTTTTAGCATTGCAGACTGCAAAATGAATTTGGTCCAAGTGATGTCAATGCAGAAATGGGGGAAAAACTTTGTGAATGAAGGAGAAAGTTCTAGAGAGAAGGGAAAACCCAGCATATTCTCCTTTGAACAAGTCCAAAATTTTGTTTATTTTTTCATAGAGTAAAACGTCGGTTTACTTCAAAAACCTCGTAACTACAGCTTGAAACAGTTTGTAGTTACAAGGTGTTTGAAGTAAATTGACGAAAAGTACTTTATTTGTGTTGGGCAGCAAAAAGTCGCAGCAGCCAGTTGTTGCAGCAGCCAACTGTTGCAGTAGCCAATTGTCGCAGTAGCCAATTGTTTGCAGCAGCCAACTGTCGCAGTAACCATTTATTGCAGCAGCCAATTGTTGCAGCAGCCATTTATTGCAGCAGCCAGTTGCAATAGCCAATTGTTGCAGCAGCCAATTGTCGCAGCTTTTGAACAAGCACGTGATGGCAGATTTTTTTTATTAATCTGAGAAAAACACTGTTAGAAAAGGAGTAATACGGTATACATGCAATTGCTTGGTACTACAAGCAGCAGAAGCTTCCTTTACCACAATACTTCTAAAGCTATCAACCACATGAACCAAAACAAAGGTCGTATTTGTGGTTTTGAAATGTCGCCTTTCTTGTTTTATCTTTTTTTTTTACATTTTATTTTGTTGGAAAGCCAGTTGGCGCTTGTATGTAAATATTATTATTTTCTTTTTTGTAATAAATAGCTTATAGTTATAGCCCTGTGTTGTCTTTCACTATAAAATCCCTAAAATGACTTTTCAGAAATTGACACTGAAAATGTTATCGTAAATGACAGGTAGATCTAGTCAACGTAAACCAACACTATCCTAAACAGTTCTTTGTTCTTGTGTGGGGGATGGGGGTGGGGTGGGGGTTCAAGTCGGGTGGAAGAGGTTCCAACTCATCGTCACACTTAACCTTTTACCCCATTGGGCATTTCTATGGTATCTCTAATTGACCCTATATAACAGCAAGAATGAAGCCCTTTTTATGGGTATATGACACCTTTTGATAGCATGAAAAAACATTGTGACAATAGGTGAAATTGCTCGTCACGAGCAATTTCACCTATTGTCACAATGTTTTCCAAAGGCTCATACAAAAAATGCGTAGAAATGAGTATCTATGGAGTAAAGGGTTAACGCTGATCAGCCTTTCAAAGAAACAAGTTGAAGTGTACAGAATTTTAAAAAAATGCTTTATTCTAATAGGAGTAATTAGGTAGTTTTTTTTTTTTTTTTTGGGGGGGGGGGGGGCGGGGGGAGGGATACCCTTTATGTGATTAATAGCAAATTCATTTGCAAGTTAAAAACCTGGAAGAAAAGATGAAGGGTTATATCACAAATATTGTAATTTTCATGTCGGTTACCTCGGTAACGTTCCGGGTATCTAGTTTACAAAATTGTTCAGCAATGTGTGTCATTCAAAATATATATTTCTTTTTATGGCTAATCTGTTTTTATTTTCTTAAATTTCTCGCTATATCCGGGTGTTGAAGTGCTGAATTTATAATGTGTTACACGTCATGCAAAAAGGGACCTTCTGGGAACTGGAAAAAGTATCAACCCGCGTCAGCAGGCTGACCAGGGTTGACACTTTTCGCTTTTATGATATTTTCTGTATGAAAAGTGGTCATTCTACCTTGTTATACAATCATTTTTAACCCTTTACCCCATAAGGCATTTCTATGGTATCCCTAACTGACCCTAAATAACAACAAGGATGAAGCCATTTCTTATGTGTATATAACACCTTTTGATAGCATAGAAAACATTGTGACAAAAGGTGAAATTGCTCGTCACGAGCAATTTCACCTTTTGCCACAATGTTTTCCAAAGGCCCCGACAAGCAATGCGTAGAAATGAGTATCTATGGAGTAGAGGGTTAAACTATCAACTTAAATTGACGTGCACTCATCTTTGGTCTGCTTTCATCTGATTGATGTACGGAATTCCCCGAGTATCCCTTTTCGCCTGACAGGTCAATATTATAATTGAGCCGTGTCCTGACAAAAAGGGGCTTAATGCCCCTACTTAAAGGATAATACCAAGCAGTCATTACATACTTATGATCTATAATAGCCACACCACATTTTCTTTTCACAACCAACTAGATCATGCGGTACACTGGTCCTTGGACATGCAGAAAATTGACTAAAAGCGAAAAGTTTCAGCCTAGATCAACATGTGCAGATTGTGCAGGCTGACCTGAATCGATCCTTTTCGCAGTTGCATTAGGCCCCCTTTTCACAGAGCATGGCTCAATAACAATTTTATTCATATGACAAACAAATGTTGGCTTAACCCATTAATTATTACCAAGCAATCACTCGGTTTATCTACCCGGAGAAAAAAATAGTCTTGGAAAACATTGTGGGAAAAAGAAGAAAATGCTGGTAACTAGCATTTTCTCCTTCTCCCACAATGTTTTCAAAAGCCTTCTTCCTCAGCGTTGCTGAAAGTTGGGCTTATTTAATGAAGTCTTAATATGAACTAACGGAATCTCTACCACTTACCTCATAATCGATTTGATTAGTAAATTAAAAATGATTTCAAATTACACTCATGTAACTGGATTTCAAATTACACACATGTAACTGGATTTCAAATTACACACGTGTAACTGGATTTCAAGTTACACACGTGTAACTGGATTTCAAATTACACACATGTAACTGTATAACTCTTTACCACACAACAAGATGTTGGACTCATCTAGATCTAAATGGAAAGTATTTGCAGACGAAAAATTCAATGTTGCTAAGATGACAATTTCCGTCTCTGATAGGGTAGAAAACATGGCGGGAAATGGAGGAAATGCTGGTAACCAGCATTTTCTCCTTTTCCTTCATTGTTTTCTTATAAGCCTTCTATTTCAGGGTCGTTAAAAGTCGCGATTGTGTAGTAAAGAGATAATTATGTACGTGGTAAAAATGAGGAAAAAATCTTTTTCTTCAAAATATGAAAATAATTGTCGCATAAAACCGAGAATTCAGCGAATCCCGGTTTGACCCGGGAAGCTGATGTCATTCGCTGACGCATAATATCAATAGCCCGGGGACGATTTTAATTGCGATATTTTGTTGTTTGAGCACCTGATACCCGGATCTCTTGTGGCCTTGACTGGGTTTTTTGCACACCCCTAAATGCTTGCTGTTAACCCATTACCACACAATCCCTACATTTGACGCCCCTGAGAAAAAAAGCCTTTTGAAAACACTGTAGGAAATGGAGAAAATGCTGGTAACCAGCATTTTCTCCATTTCCACCAGTGTTTTCTACCCTTCCCAGAATAAATTCCATTTTTTCAGTCATCTTTATTTTGTCGTCTGCAAATGCTTTCAATTTGGACCAGTCTAAAATTTTCTCGTGTGGTAAAGAGTTAACCTACTTCTTGCTATCGATATGTCAAATAGGTAAGTAATTATTTGCCATTTGTGAAAAAAAAAAAATGGGTATGTTTTGGTTATTTGCCATTGATTAAAATTATGTGTATGTACAACTGAAACATGCTCTGGCAAAAAGGGACATATTTGTATCTCCGTGTTGTATGATTAAGCTAGACATCACCTAAATTACGGAGCCATTAAACCCGTTTTGTCACACAAACAACTGAATCATGAGGTAGCATAACTCTTTGACATGCAGAAAATTTGAAGATGACGAAAAGTTTTGGCCCATGTTGACCTGCGCGGATTGCATAGGCTAACATGAGCCGATACTTTTAACCTTTTAACTGATATGCCAATTTCGAGGCTCTTCCATTTCAGCAGCAAATAAAGATATGATGTCAAAAATATGGACAAATGAGGATACAAATATCTGATTGAGTGGAAAACATTGTGGGAAAAGGAGAAATTGCTCGTTACGAGCAATTTCTCCTTTTCCCACAATGTTTTCAAAAGCTGCCTGTTGTTGATACGTCAAAATGAGTATCTATGGAGTAAAGGGCTAACCAATGCATTTAGTCCCCTTTTTACATAGTATGGCTTAATTATATTCTGTGGGCGTCTAAAGGCCTATTTACAGACCTATTTATGATACCATTATACAAGCATTGCGATGCATAATGTCCCGGGATATTCATTCACAGCTTTGCAACCAAATACCGGTAACTAAGATAGAGGACGGGGACAATGTTTTCTTGTTGATATTTTAGGCATTACCCTATAAACCGTCACTGTACATGTCTGCATGCTTCTTACATGGGCTAATTTTAAACTACTCATTTCCGACAAAAATTTAGGTTAACGTCTAGATTTGAAGAGCAAGAAAAGATAAATATGAGCCATGCTCTGTGACAAGGGGGCTTTATGCATCTGCGAAAAGTATCGACCCAGGCCAGCCTCCGTAGTCCGCGCAGGCTGACCTGAACCGAAACTTTTCGCTATTGGTCAATTTTCTGTATGTCCAAGGACCGGTGTACCTCGTGATTCGGTCGGTTGATGTAAAATGTGGTTAATTTGGATCAATAATCACTTGATGACTTGTTTGGTTCCATGGATTATAGAGATGCATTAAGCCCCCTTTTATCAGAGCACGTCTCATAAATAATTGAATTTTCACTCTTCAAGCAAAGAAATGCGAAAAAAGAGGCAATTTCCATTGAGGTTACTTTTTTCGTTATTTCTCTTCATAAGAATCACAACAAAGTTTTAATAGTTTGGCCAAGCGTCGTAAAAAAGTGAGTTAAAGCACCTGCTAGCGTAATCGACCCATGTTAGCCTGCACAGACTGCTTTTTACTCCTTGTGAGTTATCCGCATGTTCAAGAACTGTTCTATCTCACGATTCAAGTTGTTTTTATTCAAAATAGATTTGAGGATCTTTATTATCAGAGCTCTAGATAATAGGGAGTGATGATATTCTAAATCCATTATTTCTTTTCCAAAACCTATGTTATGGGTACTCATTAGAATCGTCTCGATGAGACGATTCTAATGAGCACCCACAACATAGGGTTTAGTTGAGAATAATTAATTGATATTTTCAATTTTGAAATCAAAATCATTCCTTCCATCTGGAGCTCTGATTATGTCATGGCTTGCTTGGTTTAATGCATCAAGGGGCATACATTAAATCCCCCCACCGACCAACCCACTCCCCCACTTCACACCCCCACCACACCCCACCCTACCCCACCCCCAACCCACACACACCACCCCCGCATTGCCACTGATCTGTATTCGAGTATCTCTAGATAACGCCGTCTATCTTTTTTCAGTGATTTTATTAACGTATTTAGCATATTACCGCATTAAAAGAGTTTCAAAATGGAAAATAACCGCATGCAACCCCGGAATGTAGACAATTTCTGTTTTCGCACTTAGCTGATGTCATCTTATGACGCATGTTCAGTCGCCCGGCACAGTTTCAGTTATGATAGTGTTGTACAAGTACTTGGTACCGGACCTACCCGGATTTAAAAAAAAAAATGACTGATTATATCAACGACAGGAATAATGCTATCGACTTGGACTATTTTTAAATCGTCCGCTCATTGATGCTTAGCCATGATCAGAGAGAATGTCCGTCTCCATCTGCAATGAAATTGTACATTCAAACTTCGAGAACAGTCGATTTTGACTTCCCCCTGACGAAAGAGGTAAAACCCCAGAATGATGAAACGTAAGACTTTTTAACCCTTTCCCAAACAATCCCTGGTTTTTACGGGTCTGGAATAGTAGCCTTTTGAAAAAATTGTGGGAAGAGGAGAAAATGCTGGTAACCAGCATTTTCTCCTTTTCCCACAATGTTTTCTACCCTATCATAGACAGAAATCATCTTTTCAGCAAGAGTTGAATTGTCGTTTTCAAATGCTTTCAATTTGGTCTAGTCCAAAAGTTTGTCGTTTGGGAAAGGGTTAAAACAGTACTGTACATTACGTGCAACGGCTTACCTAATGAACGTTGCTTAACCTTCCCCCCCCCCCCCCCCCCAAAAAAAAAACCCTGGTTTTTACGACCTTGAGATGTAAGCCTTTTGAAAACATTGTGGGAACATGGGAAAAAAACAACATTTTCTCCTTTTCCCACAAAGTTTGCTCCCCTGATGGAAACAATTTTCAATTTTTGAGTTACGTTTATTTTCTTGTCTGCAAGTGCTTTCAACTTGGACCAGTCTAAAATTTTGTCATTTCGTAAAGAGTTAACTATCACGTAGTGCAATACACCAAATCACGTCATTGTTGTTGATTGATTGCGTGGTGTTTAATGTCGTTTTCAACATTATTTCAGCTATATCACGATAGCCAATGCATTTACCCGTGCTATTCTGGAGTTCTTTTACCGGTACTCAGCTCAATATTCTATCCAAACCACTGACTGCTTTCCCACATAGCTATCATCGAAACAATGGTCAGTGGTATGAGAGGAAAACAACCCTGGCCCCCTGGCTATCATCAATCATGGGAAAGTAATCGGCTGAACAGGAGATCAAACCAACAACCCCTTGTTCTCAAGTCCTGTAGGCTACAGACTGAGCCGTTGGGGCGTGGTCCGCATGGCTGCAAAAGCTAGCTCTACATCTCCTTTGAGGCTGAGTGGGTTACAACAAACTGTGGTCTGCACTTTAGCTAGGATTTTAGAAGCCTCTAGAATCCTGTATTTATCCATTGCTTTTATTTTACGCTGAAAAAATTTCTGACTCATTAATTCTGTAAGTAAAATGGCGTTCATTACCTGTGAAAGTGCTGATATTTACACAGATTTATATTTCATCATTTCACAGTCTGCGAACATAGATAATTATATCACCATTTCGCCACGCATCCCCGAGTTTTAACGATCAAAAGAATGAAAGCCTTTGAAAGAATAATGGGTGCTGGTAACCAGCATTTTCTCCTTTTCCCACAATATTTCTATCTTTTCAAAAATCATTCCCATTATTCTAGCCATAAATGATATGTCGTCAACTAATGCTTTTGATCTTGGACTTAACTTAAATTTTGTCGTTTGGTAAAGAGTTAAACTATTTCACAGTCTACTAGGTTACTTTAAACTCTTTTCCTGCCAGATACACCTTAAAAAGCGTTTGTAAATAGTGTTGATCAAGATCAGACTGCACAAAAACGTGCAGTCTGATCTTTGATCTACACAGTCTACCAATTGATGCTTAACTCGGACAGAAATCGGATTTAGTCACATTTAAAATGTACTTTTAGACCTAAAAATAGTCGACTTCATTTCAAGTGAAATACTTATTTCTCACTTGTTAGTTGAGTTAATGGAAGCCCAAAATAACATTTCACCGAAAAGTACTTGGGATCGGTTTCACAAAAAAAAGCTTCGGTCTCATATTTTGCTCGAATCCACTAAAGACTCATTTTCCGACTTAAGTTGAGTATGTTATTTGACAAACATTTCACTAGCATTAGGGGGACTTTAGTCACGTTCTCTAGTCCAGAGTTGACACAAGGTTTCAGACTTATCTCAGCAAAATAATGGTATTAGGTTTACTAACAGACTTACGTCTTTAATTTTACTGAGATTAGTATGCAACGTTGTGTAAGCTCAATAGTTGAGAATGTTAGGTCAACTTAACTCTTTACCAAACGACAAAATTCTAGACTTGTAAGAATTGAAAGCATTTGAAGACGAGAAAATAAACGTGACTCAAAAACTGAAATTTGTTATGGGAGGTTAGAAAACATTGTGGGAAAAGGAGAAAATGCTGGTTACCAGCATTTTCTCCTTTTCCTACGATATTTTCAAAAGCCTTCTTTTTCAGGGGCGTCAAAAGTAGGGATTGTTTGGGAAAGGGCTAAGGACATATGCTACATTTCTTTTCCTACGGACAGATTTTGTTTTTCGCTCAGATGATTATCTAACGTATGCTGAGTAAAAAAATGAAAAAAAAAAGGTGCGAAACAAAATACACAGATACAGTTCGCCAAAGGACGTAATTACGGAAAATACGCTTTAACTTTAAACGCCCAAAAAGGTTTTTAAAGTAATAAATACTATTCAAAAAGATAAGTATTCTTTTTACTGATCTTTTTCAATATTGGTAAACATCATATGATATGATGTTTACCAATATTGAAAAAGATCGGTAAAAAGAATTAATGGCATTTGACAGATCATGGTAGCAATGACAAACTTCTTAAACCGTCTTCTACCTTTGGATATAGGTAAAAAAAATTAGTAGATTGCTAAAAGATTGGTCATACTTTTACCACACGACCCAGAGAAAAAATTGTTTCTGGAAACGCCTTGGGAAATTAAGAAAATAATGGTAAATAGCCGCTGCTGCTGTTGTGGTGTTGGTGCAAATGGTTGGCTTCCATTACATTGATGGAAACCGGTATTTTTTTCCTTCTTCCAACAATGTTTACTACTCTATGAAAGAAAGTTGCACCATTTGAGAAGAGTTGAAATTTTCGCCTGCAAATGCACTCATTTTGGAAAATGGAAAAAAAAAAATATCTTGCGGCAAAGAGTTTTAAACCTTGATATTCATGTTGATTTTCCTTTTTTTGACAAGATTTCATTTCTCTTTTAACACTTTCCCTAACGACAAATTTCGGGCCCTTCCAAACAGAAAGAGTTTGCAGACGACAATTTTAGATTTGGAGAAAATGCCAGAAAGTTCTCTAAAAGGGTATAAAACACTGTGGGAAAAGGAGAAATTGCTCGTTACGAGCAATTTCTTCTTTTCCCACAGTGTTTTCAAAAGGCTTTTACTGCAGACACGTAAAAACCAGGGCTTGTTTGGGAAAGGGTTCAAGTGTTTTGCTGTTATCTTTTAGTCTATCAGGATGTACGTTATGTAATTTGATAATATCAGGTGTTAAAAATGCCAAATTACGTGAGCTTAATCCTCTTTTCTTTTATAGAATAGCCAAAATTGTGACCTATCACGCAAAAAGAGACCACCTGGGAATTCTGTACGTCAATTAGATGAAAACAGATCAGCGATAGTGCAGGTCAGTTTAAAGTTGATAATTCAAAAATGATTGTATAAAAAGGTACAATGACCACTTTTCATACAGAAAATGACATTAAAGCGAAAACTGTCAACCCTGGACAGCCTGCGCAATTCGCGCAGTCTGACCTGGGTTGACATTTTTCGCAGTTCCAAGAAGGTCCCTTTTTGCGTGATGGGACAGAAATGTTTCAATATGTACTGTGTACGGGTATAATACATGTTCTTTGGATAGTAAATCACTCAAGTTACGTTATCAAAATAAATAGAAAGTTAAAATTATTTTAACTCTTTACCGAACAATCTCTGGTTTTAACGACCCTGAGATGGAAGCCTTTTGAAAACATTGTGGGAAAAGGAGAAAATGCTGGTATCCAGCATTTTCTCTTTTTCCCACAATGCTTTCTAGCCTGCTGGAAACAAATTTCACTTTTTGAGTTACGTTTATTTTGTCGTCTGCAAGTGCTGTCAATTTGGACCAGTCTAAAATTTTGTTGTTTGGTAACGTGTTAATGCATACTACTCCTTTTTTATCCATTATGAACATGCTTTTTGACTCTTCAATCGTGGACATTTTTTTGTATGGCCAGGAATTAGGAAATTGTAAAGGTAAAATGCTTAAGAAAAAGGAAGCGTCTTCTTGTAATAAAAAGCTGAAACGTCGTGGGTAAAGTTACAAAAGTGCAATTTAAGATATGGTGATATTTTTTTGTTATATTAATCTGTTAAATATGATTATGTACTTTTATTATCATTTGTGGCAAATGAAAAACATGCAAACTTAACCCGTTACCTAGCAACAAATTTTATACGCATTCAATTTAAAAGTGTTTCCAGATGAAAAATGAGACTAGAAAGATGAGTTTTTCTCTTGAAGATGAGACACATTGTGAAAAAAAGAGAAAACATTAGTTATGCCATTTTATCCTTTTCTCAAAAATATTTACTTATCTTCCCTTGTCTGGGTCGTTAATGAAAAATCGGGATTGTGTGTAAATTAGTAAATGAATTATTGAATTACTTTCTTGGTTTAAGCAAATTGCTGGATACTAGCAGTTTTTCCTTTTCCTACAATGGTTTCAGAAGGTTTCTTCCACTGGGTCGTAAAAACAAGGGATAATGTGGTAAAGTGTTAGGACGATCTTAATTTACGCCTTGGCTGTACACTCAGTCCATGAAAAAGTCAACCGCGAAAGAGAAAAAATACGAAACAAAATGTAGATCAAAAAAGAAGCGATTACTTACCTCACTGTTATCAGTGGTCTGGACTTTGGTCACATAACGTCTAGACATCGAGTCAGTGTTTGGTTTGTTGGTTACCCTTTACCATACTATCTTGTGTCGACCCTGAAGAAATACGCTATTGTAAATATTTTGATAAAAGAAGAAGTGCTGGTGAACATCATTCCTCCCCTCCCCCATTTTTTCACAATGTTTTTAACCTTTTTTAGAGGCAAATCCCATTGAGCCATATTGAGTTTGTCGTTTACAAAAATGCTTTCAATTTTCATAAGTCTGTTTTTCCTTGTAAAAGGTTAATTTTTGAAACATCAGCTGGTCTATAGACAGATAAATAGATATTCACCAAGAATTATTAAGAGTATTCTTTGTCCGTTGTCTGCGCATGTCATATTCTTCGAAGATTCGACCTGTCTTATATGACGCATCACTAGCCCCGAAAGCGGGAAGACTGTAATGTTACGCTCTATAAAGTAGCAATGTAGAAAATAGCCTTTATCAATACGTTTGAGGAGAAATGAGACCTGCTTTTGGCTCCAGATTTCTCTAGACTGCTGATCACAGCTGAGTGAATTGCACGAGGTAGCGTTTTATTGAGTAAGACTTTATTCTAGTTTGAAATTCAAAGTAACGGTTGTGGCATAGGAAAGTGCATGGTTCGGTTCTGTACCCAGGATGCCCAAATTAGATAGATGAGTATTTATAGAATGCCATCTAGCGGAAGATAATGTTCTTTGTCTTGTTCTGCAAGTCTTTCCAAGTTTGAAAGTAACGTACCTTCTGATTGGCTAAACCATTTGGTTTAGCCAGTCAGAAGGTGCGTTACTTTCATATTTGGAAACATCTGGAGAATGAGACTTGGAATGTTCTTGAGAATGGTTGGTGAATACAGACCCAGCTGCTTCTGTTATGAAGTAAACTTATACTTTATTATCTACCACATGACAATATCGAATTGAAAATTTATCTTTAACTAAATAGTTACTTAGTAGGGTAAGGTTTAAAACCACTGATCAATATTCAACATTAAAAACCTCATTCACAAAAGTAAAATTGGCTAGGCGATTACAGTGTGCTTTATTGTACTGCAAGGAAATTTCTCGTGATCTGATTGGTTAACATGCTGGGTACATACATATCATGTTCCCTGGCAAAAACCACGTAAAGCCAGTTTCCCTTTTATTTTGAGTGCCCCGTTAACATCACTACACGTGCAACACAACATCCAAAATGGCGTTGTCTGCGCATGCCATATTCTTCGAAGATTCGACTGTCTCATATGACGCATCACTACTAGCCCCGAAAGCGGGCTGACTGTAATATTACGCTCTATAAAGTAGCAATGTTGAAAATAGCTTTTACGTATGAATACGTTTGAGGAGAAATGAGACCTGCTTTAGCAACAGATTTCTCTAAACTGGGAATCATAGTTGAGTGAATTGCACGAGGTAGCGTTTTATTGGGTAAACCTTTATTTTTGTTTTAAAGTAACGGTTGTCGCGTCGGAAAGTGGTTCGGTTCTGTACCCAGGATGCCCATATCAGATAGATGAGTATTTATAGAATGCCATCTAGCGGGAGATAATGCCAAAATGGCGGCGTCGATCGATCACAAGACTGCATATTTATGCACCAAACTGCACATATAAGTGACGTCAGTTTCAAGTGACGTCAGTTTCCATTGAGTTGGGGCACTCGGAAGGGGATTTCAATTTCGTCAGCATACTCGATTTGTGAGATTATTCAATAGGAAAAGTCTGCTTAACGTGCTTTGAAAAGGTAAAACTTTGAAGTATAATAAATTATTTGTACGGTCAGGTGGAAGGGGACTTGGAAATTTGTTCACGGCTGTTTCAAATCCTGTCGCTACCTCGCCTTCGGCTCGGGTCGACATGATTCCCCACAGCCGTGAACAAGTTTCCAAGTCCCCTGCCACCTGACCATACAACTAATAATGTACCTTTATCAGCTGATGACGACACAGGCTGAGATTAAACTCTGTTCGCGGTATTTGAACTTTGTATTACGTAGTAAAACCGAGACAAACTTCTAACCTCAAAGTGCATCCATTAACCCTTTACCAAACAATCCCTGGTTTTTACGACCCAGAGAAATGCTGGTTACCAGCATTTTCTCCTTTTTCCAAAATGTTTTCTATCCTTTCCAAATCAAATTTTATTTTTTCATTCTTATTTATTTTGTCGTCTGCACGTGCTTTCAATTCAAATGGTCTAGTCCAAAATTTTCTCGTTTGACAATGAGGTAAAAAATAAACACTTTAAAGATACATCATTACTCGTATTTTTTTTTTCACTCAAGCAGTTTTCAGTCAATTTTAAACCGATTTCACTCGTATTCTATAAAACTGTCATAATTCTTGTATATTCATACCAAATTAACTTTAATCCTGCTAAATAGCTATTAAAAAAGAACATTTTATTTCGCCATTAAAAACCCAAATAGATCTACTGTTATTTCAAAGCCATTTTTTCTCTTTTTTTTTTTTTTTTCTTTGGGGGGGGGGGGGCAAATATTTTCCGAAAGGACAGCGTACATCCAAGATCAGACTGCACGTACTGTGCAGTCTGATCTTGGTGTATACTGTCCACAAAAGGTCCTTGAGTGGCACTTAGCATCCTACGGGTAAATATCATTCAAGTAATGAGAATTTATTCTAAAGGAGAGAAAACGTTGTAGGTGATATCTGTAAAGTTTATGCCAAGTGTAGTTGTGTCACTCCACATGTTTTGTTTACATCTAAATGTAAAGTATTATGGGCCGGAAGCCTTTGATATTGAATAAAGTTATTCTATGTTATGTTAATGTATTGTAAAAGAGAAAATGGTGGTTACTAGTATTCCCTCTTTTTCCCACAAGGGGGTCTTGCGTGGCTCAATGTTGGACTGGTGACCCGGAGGCCCCAGGCTCGAGCCTCACCGGATCCATTAACTCCTTACTCCATAGATACTCATTTCTACGCATTGCTTGTAGGATATGGCGTGACAAACGTTGCAATATTCGATATCAAAATTTACATTCTTAAACGAAAAAATATTCATTCGAAAAAAAAATTTCATTCGAAAACAAAAAAATATTCATTGGATAAAAATATATTTGTTCTAAACTTAAATTATATACATTCAATAAAAGATAAATATCGAATACAAAAAAAAATTATCCAATGAAAAATAAAAATTATCCAATGAAAAAAAAAATTTTGCAACATATAAAAATTTACAGATTGCAGTTGAAAAAATATTCATTCGATAATTGACCAATGAGATTTGGGAAAGCCCATTTAGTAACGGCTTATTTGATTGGACAATGCTGTTGTTAGATTTCCAACATGGCTACGCAACAGACGCTAGCTGCCCACCAGAATATAGATCTATTCAGTGAGTGGAAAATTATTTATTTCATTTAATTTCTGTAGAAAAGTTGTAATTGTTGAATTATTTCAAATGGATGACATAAATGCTAATGTATGACATGAACCTTTGTTGTGGAAGCAGTGGCATTTACTTTTCGCCATAAGATTTAGAGCGGCGAAAGTTCACCGGAATGCACCGGAAACCATTTAAGTTACTGGATTTAATTGAAACATCTACCTACCGCGACGGAAAGAAATTCGGAATGCACTTGCATTAGAAGTTGCATTGAATTCTGAACACCTTCTAAATCACATGAGTCATGCTCTTGCAAAATGGGACTTAATGAATGTACAAAGCTATGTTCTGTTAAAGAATTGATTCTATAAAAGTACTTTTAATTTTGTAGAAATATTTCCAAGCTTTATCTCATTTACTAACCGACAATATTTTAGGCTTGTCCAAATCGAAAGCATTTGTAGACTGAAACTTTGAAATTTGTTTTGTAAATGGTAGAAAACATTGTGTGAAAAGGAGAAAATGCTGGTTAACAGCATTTTCTTCTTTTCCCGCAATGTTTTCCAAAGTAGGGATTGTGTGTACTCTCAATAATGAGATGCTACAGTGATCTTTTTCATATTTGGACATTTATTGTACACTGTACCGTCTCAAGTCCGTCGTAAATTTAACTGATTAAATGCAGGGTTTTCTCTTATGTTCAGCATTTTTTAAGAGTTCAAACTTGTACACAAAATCTGTGCCGAACTTTCAACTGATTTTGTCTTGATTGTCACTGTACCAGTCCAGTCAGTGCTAGAACAGCCAAATCTCAAGTACAATTAAAGATTTGGAAACTTTTAACCCAATGACTGCCATACTTTAAAGTGATCTTAAGGAGTTCAACTCGCCAGCATTTTTCAGGGATTTGTTCACCTTCAAATTTTTGGCGGCTACTTAAAGTCTAACCAGTTTAGTTTTTGTTGGTTGAATATGATGCTGTGTAAACACCCATTGTTTAGAAAAACTTTAATTCTTTACTGCACAATCCCAAGTTTTAGTGACCCAAAGCAAAAAGACATTTGAAATGTGGGAAAAGAAGAAATACTGTTAACCAGTTTTTTTCTCCAATTACATGTACCACAATGTTCTCTATCCTTTCCAAAACAATTTGCAATTTTTGAGTCACATTTATTTTGTCATCTGTAGACTCTTTTTATTTGGTCTAGGTTAAATTTTGTTGTTTGGAAAAGGGTTAAACATGTATACATGAGCCATGATCAAGCAAAAAGGAGCTAAAGGTATCTCTATGATCCATGCATGATACCCAGCAAGTCATCACATAATTGTGAATCAGTAATATCCGTCCTTATTTAACAACATTTTTATCCTTTACAACACAATCCCAACTTTGTGCTACAAGGAGAAAATGCTAGAAACCAGCGTTTTCTCCTTTCCCCACAGTTTCTACCCATTGGAAAAACAAATCACCATTTTAACAACATTTAATTTGCTGTCTGCAAATGCTTTCAGTTTGGACCTGTGTAAAATTTTGTTGTTTGGTAAAGAGTTTATCACAAGGTAGACTGGTCCTTGAACACACAGAAAATTTGACAAATGGCAAAATTTTTCAGACCAGGTAAGCCTAGGTCAAGACATTTTGTAGATGCATTAGGTCCCTTTCTGCAAAAGCATGGTTCATATACATGTATATATATCTGTATATGGACACACACAGATGTATTTCATTTATATTTTTGCTCTTGCAGGTAGATGCATTTATGTAGATTCTGCACTAAATAATCGGGGTGTTTTCATTGAAATATGTGGTGGTATGCTGGACAAAGACGGTACAGTTGCAATTCAGAAATGCAACAGGACTGAAATATATTGAAGGTGTAGATAGGGTTGCAGTCCATTCAACTGGAACCAATTTTGCCATTCCTGAAAATGTTGAGGGACTTGTTGTGATAGAACTGTTGGTAAGATGCCATGCTATTTTCAATTTCCAAGTGTACTTTTTGTCGCGATTGTGTACCATACTTTTGTGAAGAAAACTGTAAAAGAGTCTTATTATGTCATGGGCGGATCCAGAGTGGGGGACCGGGGGTCTGGACCCCCGGAATTTTGGCAAAAATGTGGTTATCAGATTTATGAAATGGTGCTGGTTTGATATTGCACAGCATTTATGTAAAATACAGTCATAAATTTAAAAAAAAAGTTCTGAATGTGGAGACCTCCTCATGGTTAGAACTCGAAATGTTGACTTTTCTTGTTAACAGCTTACATCCACTGAAATCCGGAAATCAAAGTATCATATGATAAGACGAGTGCGTTTTCGGTGGGATCCCCCCTGAGAAAGATATCTGGATCCGCGCATGTATGTTATGGCACCAGTCATCCTTCTGCCCATCTGTCCTTCCAGGAGCAATTTCTTGTGAGCACAACTCCAACAGTTTCCATTGGAATAAGTTCAAACATAGCAGTATGAGTCTATGATGTGTAGTTGTGCATGGGACTTTTTTCTTTTCGTTCTGTTCATGAGGTCTAGAGTTATCTGCCCTTTAATTCTGAAATTAATAATTTGACTGACAAGCCCCTTGCGGTGTACTATGGGCTGCTTTGCAAAACCCTTGTCTTTGAAATGTAATAGAAATTTTGCGAATTGTCAAATTGAGCTATTCTTTGTTTAATTTCAGGTATTTGAATTTGACATTTTTGAAATTATATATGATGGCTTAATTGTGATTTTTATGGCATGCTCTTAGGCAGCAAACCTTGTGCTTTTCATTCGGGTGAAACTAATGTATCTGAAGAAAGTCAGTCTGGTGATTCTTTACCTGGACAGTGGTATAAAATGGATTAAATATAGATTGTCATGTGGTAAAATACTCTCCACATTATGCTGGCACTATAGAGCCATCATTTTGTTTCATTTGTATGAAAAATTTTCATGACTTTTTTTTTTTTTCAAAATTTGGAAATATAACTGCACTATCTAAAAAGTAATGTCAATGTACTTTCATTTCTATTGTAGATGCTACTGGAGATGTATCTATGGAACAACCTACTGACTTTCTGGACAGGCATGGGATTTCATAAAAGATTAGAAATAAATTTCATCAACTATATTGATTGATTGCTTGTGACTCACACTTTGGCCATAACCTGGAGAGTCAATACAGGAACTTTTTACTAAAAGATGAAAATGGCTTTAATTTTGGATGGAGATTTTCACCTGGTACAGAAAAACAGACTTACAAGACAGGGTTATCCCCTCTCCCAACCCTTTTCCCGGTTTTTCATGGCCCGGAGTTAGAGACATTTTGTAAACATTGTGGGAAAAGGAGAAAAAACTGGTAACCAGCATTTTCTCCTTTTCCAACAGTGTTTTCTACCCTTTCCTAAACAATTTTCAGTTTTTGAGTCACATGAATTTTGTTATCTGCAAATGCTTTCAAGTTGGACCAGTCTAGAATTTTGTTGTTTGGGAAAGGATTAGAAACTAGGTCACCTGGTTAAATTTTAGATAAACTCTGTATATCCTAGATACCAAGTGTTATGTTCAATACTTATGAAAGTTGGTAAGAATATACGTCTTGACTCCTTATCACACAATCCCACCTTTTTACAGCACTGAGAGAGAAGGCATTTGGCAGTGTAGTGAGAAAAGGAGAAAATGCTTGTAACCGGCATTTTTCCCTTTCCACAATGTTTCCTAGTCTTCACAAGAGACAAGACAAATTTCCCTTTTTAGCTCACCTGAGCACAACGTGCTCAGGGGGAGCTATTGTGACCGGTCATCGTCCGGCGTCCGTCCGTCCGTCCGTGCGTCCTTCCGTCCGTCCGTCCATCTGTCCGTCCGTCCGTTAACAATTTCTTTAAAAATCTTCTCCTCCAAAACCAGAAGGCCAATCTTAATAAAACTTGGCAGGAATGTTCCTTGGGTGAAGCTCTACAAAAATTGTTAAAAGAATTTAATTCCAACAAAAACTCTGGTTGCCATGGCAACAAAATGGCTGAAAATGGAAAAATCTTTAAAAATCTTCTTGTGACAAACCATAAGGCCGGGAGCATTCATATTTTGTATGAAGCATCATTGGGTGACCCTTTACCAAAATTGTTAAAATTATTCCCCTGGGGTCATATTTGGGCTTTGCCCGGGCGCACCCTATTTTACATAGAAACAAAGAAGGAAAGCTTTAAAAAATCTTCTTCTGACAAACCATAATGGCTAGAGCATTCATATTTGGTATGTAGCATTATCTGATGATCCTCTACCAAAATTGTTAAAATTATTCCTCAGCTGTCATATTTGGGCTCTGCCCGGGCGCACCCTATTTTAAAATCTTTAAAAATCTTCTTGTGACAAAACATAAGGTAGGGAGCATTCATATTTTGTTTGAAACATCATTGGGTGACCCCTCACCAAAATTGTTAAAATCATTCCCATGGGGTCATATTTGGGCTTTGCCCGGGCGCACCCTATTTTACATAGAAATTTAGAAGGAAATCTTTAAATCTTCTTCTGGTGACAAATCATAATGGCTAGAACATTCCTATTTAGTGTGTAGCATTAACTGATGATCTTCTACCAAAATTGTTGAAATTATCCTTCTGCGGTCATATTTGGGCTCTGCCCGGGCACACCCTATTTTACAATCTTTAAAAATCTTCTTGTGACAAACCATAAGGCGGAGGGCATTCATATTTTGTTTGAAGCATCATTGGGTGACCCCTTACCAAAATTGTTAAAATTATTCCCCTTGGGTCATATTTGGGCTTTGCCTGGGCACACCCTATTTTACATAGAAACAAAGAAGGAAACCTTTAATAAATCTTTTTCTGACAAACCGTATTATGGCTAGAGCATTCATATTTGCTATGTAGCAAAATCTGATAATCTTCTACCAAAATTGCTAGAATTATCCCTCTGCGGTCATATTTGGGCTCTGCCCGGGCGCACCCTATTTTACATAGAAACAAAGAAGGAAATCTTTTAAAAATCTACTTGTGACAAACCATAAAGGCTAGAGCATTCATATTTTGCATGTAGCATCATCTAGTGACCCTTTATAAAAATAATTAAAATTATCCCCTTGGGGTCATATTTTGGCTCTGTGCCCTGGTGCACACTATTTCACATAGAATCATAGAAGGAAATCTTTTAAAATCACTTCCATCTAAAAAGGAGAAATTGTTTGTAACAAGCAATTTCTCCTTTCTCACAATCTTTTCTACCATATAGATCACTTATTTTTCATTTTAGATACATTTTAAAATGTCGTCTGCAATTTGTTTCAATTTGGAACGGTCTAAAATTTTGTCGTCTGGTAATGGCTAAACTACAAGTCAAAAAGGGAACAAGACACTGTGAAGAGAAAAATTGATGATAAGCAGCAGCTTTTAGCTCCACTGGCCAAAGACAAAGAAGGAAATCTGTAAACATATTTTTGTGACAAACCCCAGGGTATGCCTTATTTGAAAAGAATTAATAGCCTGCCCTTGATAAACCATATAAGTTACAAATATACTCAGGTGAGCGATATAGGACCATCATGGTCCTCTTGTTGTTTAATATTTATTTTATCATCTGCAAATGCTTTCCAATTGAACCAGTCTAGAATTTTGTTCTTCAGTAAAGAGTTAATGAGAACTCTAACGAGATATAAATTGGGTCACATAGGGTCAAAACCTAGGTCACTGAGATGGACTCTTGAAAAACCTTCTGTCCATACTCGGAAAAGGCTGTTTCTCTTTGGCTGGGCAGATTATTTTTTGTTGATGTTTTGAATGACTGTTCACCTGTAACAATCAATATTTGGGTCATAACTGAACATAATGAGTTAAATAAAAATAGCCATCCTCTGTGAAAAAGGCTTGATGCACCAGCAAAAAAGCAATGAGACATGTCAGTCTGTGTATCTAAGCATGGGTCGGAGCATTTCATTATTTGTGTTTTTTTCTGCACGCTCATGGACCACTCCACCTCATGGTGCACTCAGTTATTGGAAAAAAATGATTATATGGATCCTTTATCATGGGCCCATAAATATGTGATTACTTGTTTGGCACATTTGATCTCTCGGATGCTCTAATTTCCCTTTGCTAGAGCATAGATCATTTCTTTGTTATTTGTGCAGAGTTTAATCAGCCTATACAACAGAATCCCATGTTTTAACAACCCAGGAGAAAGTATGTCGTGTCGGGAGGAAAATGAAAATGCTGTTTATTTGCCTTTCTTTCTTATCCCACAATGTTTCAAAAGATGGCTACCTCAGGGTCTTTGAAATATGGGATTGCTTATTGTAGTGTAAGTTTTACATGTACATGTAATTATGCCCCCCCTTTCAAAGAAATGGGGGTATATTGCTTTGCACTTGTCGGTCGGTAGGTCGGTCGGTCCGTAGACCAAGTTTGTCCGAAGCATAACTCAAAAACCATTTCAGGTATCATCTTGAAACTTCATAGGTAGATAGATCTCATTAAGGAAAAGTGCAGTGCACAAGAACCATAACTCTGCCCATCATATTTTTGGAGTTATTGCCCTTTGTTGATTTTCATACTTAATTTTTGTCCGGAGCATAACTCAAAAAGTATTTCAGGTATCATCTTGAAACTACATAGGTGGATAGATCTCATTAAGGAGAAGTGCAGTGCACAAGAACAACAACTCTGCCCATCATATTTTTGGAGTTATTGCCCTTTGTTGATTTTCATACTTAATTTTTGTCCGGAGCATAACTCAAAAAGTATTTCAGGTATCATCTTGAAACCTCATAGGTGGATAGATCTCATTAAGGAAAAGTGCAGTGTACAAGAACCATAACTCTGCCCATCATATTTTTGGAGTTATTGCCCTTTGTTGATTTTCATACTTAATTTTTGTCCAGAGCATAACTCAAAAAGTATTTTAGGTATCACCTTGAAACTTCATAGGTGGATAGATCTCATTAAGGAGAAGTGCAGTGGACAAGTACCATAACTCTGCCCATCATATTTTTGGAGTTATTGCCCTTTGTTGATTTTCATACTTAATTTTTGTCCGTAGCATAACTCAAAAAGTATTTCAGGTATCACCTTGAAACCTTATATGTGAAAAGATCTTATTAAGGAGAAGTGCAGTGCACAAGAACCATAACTCTGCCTATCATATTTTTGGAGTTATTGCTCTTTGTTGATTTTCAGACTTAATTTTTGTCCGGAGCATAACTCAAAAAGTATTTCAGGTATCATCTTGAAACTACATAGGTGGATAGATCTCATTAAAGAAAGGTGCAGTGCACAAGAACAGCAACTCTACCCATCATATTTATGGAGTTATTGCCTTTTGTTGATTTTCATACTTAATTTTTGTCCGGAGCATAACTCTAAAAGTATTTCAGGTATTATCTTAAAACCTCATAGGTGGATAGATCTCACTAAGGAGAAGTGCAGTGCACAAGTACCATAACTCTGCCCATCATATTTTTGGAGTTATTGCCCTTTGTTGATTTTCATACTTAATTTTTGTCTGGAGCATAACTCAAAAAGTATTTCAGGGATCACCTTGAAACCTCATAGGTGGATTAACCTTATTAAGGAGAAGTGTAGTGCACAAGAACCATAACTCTGCCCATTATATTTTTGGAGCTTTTGCCCTTTGTTGATTTTCATACTTTATTTTTGTCCAGAGCATAACTCAAAAGGTTTTTCAGGTATAATCTTGAAACTTTATATTTGGATAGATCTTATTCAGGAGAAGTGCATTGCACAAGAACCATAACTCTGCCCATTATAATTTTGCAATTACTGCCCTTTGTTGATTTTCGTACTTATTTTTTTTCCGGAGCTTAACTCAAAAAGTATGTGAGGTAAAGTCATGAAACTTTAAAAGTTGATAGTTCACATAAATGGGAAGTACAGTGCCCAAGAATTGTTAATTTATCATTAATAATTTTTGAGTAATTACCCTTTGTTCGTTTTTACACTTTGAACGTAAGAGTTTATAATCACATTAGATGCCATTAGGGGGGCATACATGTTTTACAAATATCTCTTGTTGAATTGGTAAAGCCACCAATCAGAAAATAGGTAACTGGGTCTAATCTCGGGAAAACTTTGTGTACACTCTACAGGCCACATTGTCAATCTTATTCTCATGTAACTTTGTCAGAATATTTTCCTTAACCCTTTACCACACAACAAAATTTTAGATCTGTCAAAATTAAAAGCATTTGTAGATAAGAGTTTTAACATGGCTCATATGAAATGATTTTTCTTTGATAGGGTAGAAAACATTGTGAGAAAAGGAGAAAATGCTGGTAACTAGCATTTTCTCCTTTTCCCACAATGTTTTCAAAAGCCTTCTCTTTCAGGGGGTGTTAAAAGTACTCATCGTGTTGCAAAGGGTTAATGATATCCTAGATGAGTTTAAAGTGGGTCATGTTGGGTTAAAAAAACTGTCACTAAGTCAAGTCCTAGAAAAACCTTGTATACACTCTAATGGCCACTTTTTCAGTCTGATACTCATGTCTTGGAAGTGATTGGAAATGGGGCATGTGTGGTCAAAAAGGCTCAGGTGAGCAACTTCAGGGCCATCATGGCCCTCTTGTTTCTGAAAAGAAAATGTCTGAATTGGCCAAGCCAGTGATCAAATCAGTGACTCCCTGTTCTCAAGCTTGCAGGCTATCAACCGAGCTATGGGTGCTTGGCACACATTATGTCAAAAGAAAGGTCACAAGGTCAAAAAGTATCAGTATCTACTGGATGGATTTTAGTCAAAGTTCATGGGAAGTTCCATTATGAAGTCAAGATGTGCATATTATAATTTGGCTACAGTTCAATGATTTTCAAAGGAGTTATGGCCCTTCCATGATTTTTTTTTGTCGGCTCTATTTCTCAATAACTACAGGATAGATTTCAGTCAATCAGACTTAACCCTTTCCCAGACGGCAAATTTGGGACCAGACCAAATTCAAAGCATTTTGCCGATGACAAATTAACAGTTGCTTAAAAGATGATTTTTCTATATGATAGGGTAGAAAACATTGTGGGAAAAGGAGAAAATGCTGGTTACCAGCATTTTCTCCTTTTCCCACAATGTTTCCAAAAGGCTTCTATTCCTTTCCTGTAAAAACCAGGGATTGTTTGGGAAAGGGTTAATAGGAAGTTTTATCATGAAGTGAAGATGTGCATATTATAATTTTGTTACAGTTGAATAATTTCTAAACGAGTTATGGCCCTTTCTTGATTTTTTTCTCCGGTCCATTACTCAGTATCTATCAGATGGATTGCAGTCAAACTTTATGGGAAGTTTATATATGAAGCTAAGATGTGCATATTATAATTTGGCAACAAGTTAATGATTTTCAAAATTTTACATTACTATAACATGGTGGCATATTTTAGCCATAAGATACAATATACATGTGACTATCATGATTATTTTAGAACACTATTGTGATTAATCATAGTTTCCTAGAAATTTCATCAAGTTAAAATGAAAAGATAATATTCCCAAGAAACTTTGATATATCGCAATACATGTAGTTTTCTAAAATAATCATGAAAGCTATCTTGTATTTCGTGGCAGATTAATGCCAGTATACTGTATTACTTAGGCAAATTTTGTTTATAACTACTGTAGTAAAAGGGCACCCAGTTCCTTATCTAACTCCTTAGTGGCTCTCAAATTAAAAAAAGTCAAAGATGCCATAACCAGGGAAAGGGTTGAAGGGAGGTGTGGGTATTTTAGTCAAGATTTCACAATATCATTTTTTCTTATTAAGTTCTGTTGATTTTCATATATTAAGTCCACATGGCAAAAGGTTTAGCCTTAAACTTTTTGGTCTGCGAGTTAAATACTTTTAGACCAATTTGGTAATGAATAAGAAACCTTAGCCTTTCACCACACAATCGACCCTGAAAATGAAATCCTTTGAAAACCTTTTTGGAACAGGACAAAATGCTGGTTACACAATAAATCCCATAACATCTGCCATAATTATTTATTATGTTGTCTGCAAAATTAATGTTATCATTTTGGTACAGTCTAAAATATTGTTGTGTGGTAAAGGCTTAAAAGCCTAAGTAGGCTTTCGTGTGTGTGTTTTTTTTAAACCAGATGAAAACATGTATAAGTACGGACACTGAACATTGTTTGGAATTTATTACTGTTTTTATTCAGGCCTTAAGCTAGTCAAAGGCTCTGAAAAACAAGAATGAAATTTGCACAAGAATACCTGTCTATCTTCAAGTTAACTCAAATATTGTGCTTAGGGGATATGTGGCACATATAGTGATTTCCGTTCATAGCCAATTCGAAGTACTGTACATGTATATCAGAAAAATGAAGTTATTGCTTCTTTATGTATTGGCAAAAGCTTCTATTTTCTCAAGTTTTTATTCAGGTTGCTGTGCAAAGTTGATCTTTTTGTTACTATTTAACTCTTCACCACACAATCCAGACTTTTAACAACCCCGAGAAAGAAGCCTTTTGAAAACATTGTGGAATAAGGAGAAAATGCTGGAAACCATAATTTTCTCCTTTTCCCACAATATTTTCTACTCTGCTGGAAAAAAATTTCAATATTTTAGTTGCAGTTATTTTTTCTTGTCTACAAAATGCTTTTAATTTGGACCAGTCTAAAATTTTGTCATGTGGTAAAGAGTCAAGATGTATTCTGGACTAAGGCTATATACATTTCAGTATCAAAGATTTATTTCTTGACATGGAGCTGTTGAGGGTATTCATCACATTTAGTGATGGCTCTAGTTTTCTGTGCAATATCCATAAAAGTTGGTCAGAATGTTAGTCTTGAAAATGAGGCATGTTGAACTAAAAAGGTCACTGAGACAAATTCTAGCAACAACTTGTACATACTCTAATGGCCACATTTCAGTCAGATACTTATGAGAGTTTATTAGTGTGTGCATGTCACAATAAATCACATCAGACGATAATGGAAATAAGTCATGCTTGGTCAAAATGCTCAGGTGAAAGATTTTAGGGCCATTAGGGTTGCTTTGCCATCTTAAAGTGTTGGGTAATTTTTTTTTTTAAGTCTATATCAGTTGATACTTGAACCCCTTTTAGATACAAGTCTGGACTTTACTAATTACCACCAAACCCACTCATTGACCTTGAGGTCAAGGTCATACCTTGAGTTTGGGGTTGAATCAAATGCTTTGGTAGATTTTGTTTTTACATAACTTTTTACCACAGGAAAAAAATTTAGACAAAACAAAATCTAAAACATTTACGGACAACAGATTCATGCTTTTTGTCTCTGATTGGGTACAAAACATGGGGAGATAGGGGAAAAGTGGCAGTAAGCAGCACCTCATCATTTTCCCAAAATGCTTTCAGAAGCCTTCTTTCTGTAAATCAGGGTTGTTATAACTTGGGATTGGGTGGTAATGGGTTAATTAGTTTTATCTTCAACAAGACTTCCCCAACCAGATAGCTTATCTTTAACCCATTACCACACAATCCCTACTTTTAACGACCCTGAGAAAGAAGCCCTCAGAAAATATTGTGGGAAAAAGGAGAAAATGCTGGTAACCAGCATTTTCTCCTTTTCCTAAAAAAAGTTTTCTAAAACCCTTCAAATTTCAAATTTTCAGTAACTTTTATTTTGTAGTCTGCAAATGCTTTTGAGTTGGATAAACCTAAAATATTGTCGTTTGGTAATGAGTTAAGTCAAGATATATTTTTTTGGTGATGGGCAGGCAAGCTATCCTGTATGTCGGTCAGGTTTTGTTTGTGATACAAATCATTCTATTCTGTTTAAAGATTGTTTCTCATTTTTAGTTTTAATGCACATTAGAAATAATTATGTCGACAATACGATAACAAATAAATATTAAGAAACTACCGTAATTTTGTGATAGTTTGTTTATTTATTCCTGTCAGTACATGCTTAAACATGAGTTGTCATTTATTGAGTTATACCTGAGCAGTAATATATTCTCCACTAAAGGCGAGGCTGAGCTGAGGCCTTTATTGTGGAGAAAGTCCTGTCATATCCAGTTGCTAGCAGAAAAACTTACTTCAAGGAGCAACCTTCCACCTCGCAAGTTGAAAGATGGACAAATGACTATAACATAAGCTCCTGGGCTTTGGCCCAAGGAGCAAAAAAAAAGAAGGTAACCCGCAAAACTAATAAGATGAACAAGGGATAAATTTTTATCTTCTGTCATGTTTAGACAGAAAAAAACATTATGTAATGTTGTAAACACATATTTATTTAAATTTGACAGCAAAAGATTTTTTTTTTTTCAATTTGTGAAGCTATGAAAAAGAAATAGCCAAACGGAACTTACAGAACTTGTCAGTATTGATGGAAATTAATACTGATTCATTGGACGGACAGATTGACTGATTGATTGTGTTGTGTTTAAACACCGTTTTCAACATTAATTTTTATCGTGGCAGCCACTGCTTCTATCCATGTTTTCGTGGAGCTTCTTTCACCAGTACTCCGCACAATCTGATTTCCAGGCCACTGGCTGCTTCCCCACATAACCATTGTTAAAAGAGTGGACAGCAGTGAGAAAGGAATGGATCCTGTCGCAATCATTAATCCTCAAGAAGAAATTGTCCAAGCTAAGGATCAAACCAGTGACCTGTTCTCAAGTCCTCCATGCTAAAGACTGAGCTAAGTGACTTGACTGGGCAGACAGAAACACTTTTAATCACTTTAATAGTTTCAACTATTGACAAATTTCATCATAACAATGTGACCTTGACCTTTAAACTGATGACACAGTTGCAAAAGACAGGTCGTCTGTCCATGAACATCATTTATGCGAATAATTTTGGATGCAATTGGAAGCTGTTGAAAAGATGCCTATGTCCTTCCCACGATTTCATGGTACAGGCAGAAAAATGCAGTGGAGTAAAATAGGGCAAGCACAGCCCTCTTGACATATAATACACTGTTGACTGGATTGAATTTCTAAAGTTTACTTGACATAATTCTACACATAAATGATGTGCTTCAACTTGTGATATGCACACTCCTACAAGTTACAGTGTTATCCAAATTGTAACTTTTTGTAGAATACAGCCATTTCTTCATCTTTTTGGAGGAAGAAATGCAGATTTTGACGATGTATCAGCATATGAACCCCTTCTAAATACATATGACTCACAACTATAAGAGCTTTAGCAGTCAGTGTTGATCGAAATTAGACTGCAAAAAAAACATGCACTCAGGGACCTTATTCAACAACCATTCACGAGAACATACTCAGTTTTGTTCTCCAGATTTTTCCACATTTGAAAGTAACATAGCTTCTGATCGGCTAAAACCATTTTTTTAGCCCATCAGAAGTCTTGTTACTCGCAAATTTTGAAAATTTTGTAGAATATGACAAAGAAATTCTTTATGGTTGGTGTAAATGGACCCTAATCTCCAATCTACAATGCATTACTGGAAAACTTTAAGACTACACTGTTATAAAGTTTCCTGGGTTTTTTTTTAACATCTTAATTTTAAAATGCCCCTTTACTACACAATCCCAGGTTTAAATGGCCTTGAGGACAAAAGACTTTTGAAAACATTGTGGAAAAAAAACAAAATTGCTGGTTTCCAGCATCGTTTTCCTACAGTTTTCTACACTTTCAAAGACAAATCTTTTATGCCATATTGAAATATATTTATCTGGAATGATTTGTTGTTTTTTAACTCCTTACCAAACAACATAATTTTTGGCTTATCCAAATCGAAAGCATTTGCAGACGACAAAATAAAAATGACTGAAAATTTGAAATTTGTATTGTGAAGGGTAGAAAACATTGTGGGAAAAGGAGAAAATGCTGGTTACCAGCATTTTCTCCTTTTCCACCAATGTTTTCTATAGGCTTCTTTTTCGGGGTAGTCAAAAGTAGGGATTGTGTGGTAATGGGTTAATATGATAGATTCCAGCCTTGTATACAGGGCACAGACTAGTCTGTCAGTTTTCACTTCATGCCGAGACTGTCATATTTGGCTTCTACCCAGACCATCCAAGATCTCTTGCTTCCTATGCATGAAAATGGCTTCCTCCCGAGACTGTCCCAGTGATTCTGCTTTCTGCCTAAGGTAGGCAGCTGGCAGAATAATGACAGTTATGGCAGACCACAATTTTTCAAAGGTTAGAGTCTCTACAGGCAGCATGAGATTACAGACAGTCTGGACGGAAGCCATATATGACTGCGGCCTGGATGGAAGCCATATATGACTATCTGTTTTGGCAGGAAATTCTGCAGGCTTGTTTATACCTTGCTTTGTACAAGTCGTTAAAAGTCATTTATTCATATTTAGCAAAGCATTCAATACTGCTTTCACCCCAGTGTAAATGTCTACTCCAATATCATTACTAGCTGCAAGAGGATCAAAACAGACTCTCAACTGGTTTAACTCTTTACCACACAATCCCGACTTTTAACGACCTGAGAAAGAAAGCTTTTGAAAACATTTTAGGAAAAGGAGAAAATGCTGGTAACCAGCATTTTCTCCTTTTCCCACAATGTTTTCTACCCTATCCAAATCAAATTTCAAATTTGGATACACATTTATTTTGTCGTCTGCAAATGGTTTCAATTTGGACTAGTCCAAAATGTTGGCGTTTGGTAAAGAGTTAAAATATCTTGTTCAGCTTAAAGCCTATCACTTCCATGAAGCTGAATATCATCATCTGTATGACTGCATAGTAGACATCTCTCCAAAGACGCTCTACCCTGGAGTTATGAATAGGATTTCCAGCAATGAAACCAGTCTCCTCAATGGTCCTCTTCTTTCTTCCATATATTGAAAGTAATCAGCTTAGTCAGACTTAAGAAGAAATCTTCAAACATTTCCCTTGCATATCCATTTCTTTCTTCACAATATGGAATCTGAGGTCATTCAGTTTCAGCTTCTGAAACTATAGAAATATGCATAAATAATTCATGCAAATAACCTAAATGTGGCTCAATTGATGGATTTCTCTTTGATAGAGTAGAAAATATCATGGGAAAAGCCAAAAATGCTGATCATCTGCATTTTCTCCTTTTCCCACAATGTTTTAAAAAGAGCAGTGTTGACATGACCATCCCCTGCCAAATGGTTGCTGGATAGCAGATGTGGAGCTATCTGGGCCTGTCCTTTTGTCCTTTAGTAAAGAGTTGAGGCATCTGCAAACAATATTGACCCAGATCAGCGAGCACAGTCCCCTCAGGTTATGGCTTCTGACTAGAGGATTTTCAAAGATTTTCAATATTTTTCAATTTTGTTGCAATGACACCCAGAGTTTTGACATTACAAAGTGCGATGTAAAGTCCTTTCTTTTCTGTTCAAATCCATCAGCTTTGTTTTTTTCAACCATCCTCAGTAAGAAGGCTTTCCAAAACATTGAAAAGGGAGAAAATACCAATAACCAAAGTTCCTCCTTTTCCACACAATGTTTTTTAACATTTTTAGACAAATTTCCAAGTCTGAACCACAGCTTCATTGCCTTTGACAACTTTGATCAATAAAAATTAGCCCTTTACCACACATAATCCCTAAAGTGAATGGAGGATTTTTAAAACATGGTTAAAAAGGAAATGCTGGTTACAGACATTCTCTACTATTCCATCATTGTTTTCTACCCTTTCTGAGACAAACTTTGTAATTTGAGCTATATATTCAATTTCATGTTTTACTCTGCAAATGCTTTAAGAAGTTAGATGCGTGTATATCTAAAATTTGGTTGTGTGGTTGAGAGTTAAGGAAAAATATTGTTTTCTGGTAAATAGATCTAGGGGAGTGTTGTCTTTTGATGTACTTTTGGGCAACCCTAAATGGCCTGCATGGTAATCTAGAATTTATTCTGATATTGTGCAAATACATACCCACTGAATATTT
The DNA here is from genome assembly GCA_943736015.1 of Tridacna crocea. Lineage (NCBI taxonomy): Eukaryota > Metazoa > Mollusca > Bivalvia > Cardiida > Cardiidae > Tridacna > Tridacna crocea. Next base: position 10,547,271 of record OX031072.1, on the reverse strand, counting down.
GTTCATCATAATCTGTTATTTCAGCTTTCGCCACACATGTTATTAACATTTAGGAATGCCCAAGCACTATCATGGGACTGCAAAAAGTTGGAAAAGAAGCTAATGTGCAAACACCATGTTCTGAAAAATAACAATAACCCAAAGTTATGCTCAGCCTTTGTGAAAATGGAGTTTAAATCGAACTCTTTAGTTACCACAGAATCCTGACTTTTATCAACCCTATGAAAGACAGCTTTTGAAAACATTATAAAAAAAAAAGGAGAACGCGAGAAAATACTGATAACCAGTATTTTCTCTTTTTCCCCCTATGGTTTTTATCTTTACCAAAATATCTATATCTGAATAACATTCTTTTTTTTGTGCAAGTGTTTTCAATTTTGACCCATCCAGAATTTTGTCGTTTGGTAAAGAGCTAACATGGGCGGATCCAGATATCTTTCTCAAGGGGGGTCTCACCGAAAACGCACTGGTCTTATTATATGATACTTTGGTTTCCGGATTTCAGTGGATGTAAGCAGTTTACAAGAAAAGTCAAAGTTTCCAGTTCTAACCATGAGGAGGTCTCCACATTTAGAGCATTTTATTTTTAAAACCCCCGGTCCCCCCCTCTGGATCCGCCTATGGCTAACTCTCTATCAAATTTCAAAATTTCAGACTGACCATCTCAAATTACTTACAGTCTTTCTGAAGAGATGTTAAACCGCTGTCCCATGTGACATATGGAGCGTGTTAACCCTTTCCCAAATGACAGAATTTTAAACTTATCATAATCAAAATTGAAAGCTTTTGCAGATGACAAAAGTGTTGTGACTTAAAAATCAAAATTTATGTATAGAAGGGCAAAAAACACTGTGGGAAGAGGAGAAAATGCTGGTAACTAGCATTTTCCCCTTTTCCCACAACGTTCTCAGAGGCCTGTTTCTCGGGGCTGTAAAAACCCTGATTGTTTAGTAATGTATTCAAGAAACGGGTGTAACTTGATTAGGATGGATTTCAATCTGTACTATTCCTAGTAACGAAACTAGCAGTCTTCAGGGTCGTTGCCTATATGCCCATATTGGCAAGCCCTTGTGACAATCCACAAATCATTCCCCTACTGACAGACGTTTAGCCCCCTTTTGCCAAGACACTGCACCAAGTCAGAGAAGTAATCTGTTCAGACAGACAGAAAACGAGAAAACTGTATCCACTCGCCTTACATTGGAGATAAAATTCACATTTCTTTCGCACAATTATACTTTATTTCAGAGACAATTGTGCTTTCTGGTGCTTTGAATTAACATTCGGTGCAGTCCGGTGTTCTCGACGAGCCCTAATCATAAGGAGGTCACTCGGTCCATTCTCTCTACTTTTAACTTGGAAACATCGTGGTCAACGTTCAAGTGTATGTGTACAAACAAATACAGAAAGTCAAGTTGCCCATTTCCTTTAAAATTCAACTTACCGGCAATCCAGCTAACTGGCAAGAGTTTTTCCCGAACTTGCGCCGTCCTGATAAAGCATCGCCATGTTGTTGTTGTTCTGGTAGATTCCTCCGATTGTTGTAGCGGAGCACCCTAGGTCAATGGTCCTAGGTAATATATCTATTCCATCGTAACCACCAAAGAATTAACACTAATATCATACACTTATTATATACACGAATGATATTCAATAGCACTGAATACACTGCATCAAATTAACATTTCCTTTGGTCTTTATACAACTGACTTGGCTTACAGTAAAGTATTGGCTATGTTGAACTTCTTAAATCAGTGATTAATTTTCTAACAGTTTGGAACGAGTAAAATGTATATTGAAGATGTATTTTCTTGTATAGTATTCTAATCTGTCTTGACTTTCACACGGTATCTTAAGGTAGTTTGACAGCAATGGATGGGTACAGTCTAAGCAGAATTGTGTAAAATTGGATGCTTCCATAGAAGATAAAACATTTGGGCTAATGTGTAACAAATTTGCAGCTTTTGTGATAAAATGAGTTCTAATTTTTGATAGTGAACTGCATTGTGCAATGAAGTGTTCTCTAGTTTCAGGTTGCTGGCAACAGAGGCCACAGGTTGGGTTTACTTCAAATTGGTTAAATTTTGCTCTGTTAGCCTGTAGGATATATGTTCCAGTTATTATTTTGGCTTTCAATTCAGCTCTCTGTACATCATGGACATTTGATCTAACTGTACTGTATATTGGGTGAGGTTGTCCAACTTTCAAAATGTCTTGATTTAAATATTTCAAGGAAGGTTTTTCAGTGATATCATTTCGCCATTCATTTTCAACAACCTTGTTTACTGAGTCTCTGAGTATATTTTTCCAATTTTCCTTAGTGGGAGTATCTCGCATCAGTTCATATGCTGTAGGTAGACTGTATTTACTGAGAAGGTTACGACATATTGATACCATACTTTTTTCTCCTATTTGCTTTACAGCAAGTTGTCGTACTATAATTCTGTATTCTTTTGTATTTGGAGAAGCAATCATAGAGTAAAACAGGTTTAAAAGATTTTTATGTAATATGCTAGTAATTGGAGGGATTCCTAAAAGCGCTTTAACAGCTGTTGAGGATGATCTCTCAGGTAAATGTTGGATCTGTCTAAGTATAGCATTCTGAAAGGTTTCAAGTGCAATTTCATCTTTTTTTGTCAAGGGTATTGTTTCCAATCCATATACAAATCTAGGTACTACAAATGTTGACCATAAGTGGGCTTTGATGGATTGTGATATGCCAGTTTTACCATGGCAGCCCGCACCCATCAAAGAGTATACAGTTCTTCTGCCTCTAGCTATGTGTTCTGGTATATTCGGTTTACCGTCCTGTTTTCTGAATACTCCTAGATGTATAGTCTCGCTAGTTTGATCTATAATCTGATCCTGTAGTATGGGTTTTACAAATTCACTTTTTGAGTTGTACTGTATGATGTTACTTTTTGTCGGATTTATCCTGTAGCGATTGTCATTACTGAAATGTTCTACTTGTTTTACCATCAGGGTCATTTCTTGTGGCGAAGTTGATACTAATGCAAGGTCATCAGCACATGTGATATGTTGTACTTTTTCAGTTCCAATTGTGACTCCGGTGAAATTACTTTCAAGTTGTAAAAGAAGAGGGTTGTTGTATCTTTTGTAGTGGCCCGCTGAAAGAATACCACCTTGTCTGACGCCTTGTAGTATTGGAAATTTTCTAGATAGTTCACCATTCCACTTAATTTTAGTACTCATATCAGTATATAAGTCTTTAATGATGAGCCAATCTGCATCACGGATGCCATCATAGTATAGTTTATGTAGAAGAATATCATGTGAAACCACATCAAAGGCCTTCTGAGTGTCAAGTGTTGTTAGGAGCATAGTTTCTTTTTTGGATTTTGTTTCCAAATGACATTCTGTCAGCAAGAAAGCTGACATTAGGCTAGATTTTCTTTTGGTAAATCCATACTGTAGTTCAGATTGAGTTTCAATGAATATTTGTTCATGTCTTGAGGATAAAATTTGTTCTAAGACTTTAAGAATCACAGGAGTTATTGATATTCCTCTATAATTGGAGGGATTATCTGGCTTTCCCTTTTTATATACAGGTGTCAGTATTCCTATTTTGAGGCTAGTGGGAATCTGCTTGTCTTTTAGTATGGTATTGATGATGTCAAGTAGGTAGATATACACAGTTTCGTTCCCTTTCTTTAAATGTTCCGCAGTTAGGCCGTACACATCTGGTGCTTTATTACTATTTAAGGTAGCTATAGCGTCTTTCAGTTCTTTCATGGATACAGGGGTTGTATGGTGATTTCTGACCTTGAAAATATCCTCCATCAATATGAGGTCTGATTCAACTTTTTTCCTGTATTCTTCGTTAAAATGATTGTCTTGAAGAGGTTGGGCAAGTTTTTCGAAGTAATTTGCCCAGGCATTAAGTAACTCTTGTTCATCATCTACTGTTTGACCTGCAATTGTTAGAAATTCAGTGGTAGTGTTTGTATTTGACCGTTGTTTACGGATCAACTTGTAAAAAGTTTTATCGTCACCGTTACTTTCCATGATCTTCATCAATTTTTCACGATGGGACTTGCCAATAATTTGTCTTTGTGCTTTTCTTAACAACTTTTTAGCTGTTCTCATAGCTAAATATGTTTTATCTTTACTGTCTTTGTGAGACCCGTCTTTTTTCCACTTCCACCAGAGGGCTTTGCTTTCTCTTGCAGCTTGCTTTATTTTGTGATTGCTAACTCGTGATTTTTTCTTTTGTAAATTATAAGATTTTGTTGGTATGCTAACTTCCTCAGCTTTCTTGAGGGCGACAGAGAGGTTATCTATTTTATCTGATAAAGTTTGTTGACAATTGTCTCGAGTCTCTTCAATGAGATATTTTGCTATCGTTTGGTAAGTTAGAAGATCACACTTGTCCCATTTTGGTTTTGATTGGATTACCTTATCCTTCTTTTGTTTAATTTCATATCCAATAGATACCTTTGTAGATATAGCTATATGATCTGAAGTGTTGAGAGGTTCATATGTATTCAATACAGTCTTCATTGCTGTCTTCTTTCCAATGTTATTTGTGAGAATATAGTCAATTTCATATTTATCCTCACCGTTTGGATGGGTAAAAGTTGGTATCCCTTCTTGTGTTGTATATAGTTCATTCCTTTTTACAAAGGCTTTAAAGATCTTGTCGTGTTCGTTTTCAGGCGTTCTCTTCAGTGAAGCATTCATATCGCCACATAATAAGACGAGATGTGTGTCATTAAATTTTCTAAGAATTTCCTCGACCTCATCTAGCGTTGCCTTAAATTTTTCTTTTGTATTGTTTCCTCTTGAGGGTAAGTAAACATTGATTATACAAATTTTGGGATTAGTTTCTAGTTCCAAGACGTTGATTCTTTCCTGCCCATCTGGGTGTTTTATTGATTTTATATTCCAGTTGTTTTTGTACACAATTGCAGTGCCACCGTAGCCTCTTGGGACTTGTAAAGGAGGTAGTGGATTATTCATATCAACTGCTTTTGCATGAATAGAGTGATCTTTAGAAATACTTTCTAAGAACTTTAATTCAAAACTAAATAGCCAATGTTCCTGTAAGCATATTATGTCATATTTTTCTGCAAGACTTTGAGCATACGCGAGATTTCCCTTTATGTTTTTAGCATTTAGGGTAATTATTGAGATTTGTTTGGACACTGTGGAGGGATCCGATCTGTTCTGGTTGTTGCCCTGCCCACGGACAAAAAATGTTTTGGAGACAAAGTATGTCTGGCTGCCTTTTCTACTGTATTTACATTTCTTGGTTGTTTTATATCACAGTTGAGGTCCTGCTTATTGTTGGTATCAAAAGAGACTCTCTTTGGTGTTGAATGCATTCTTGGTATATCTTGTTTTTTTCTCATTATTAATGGATGTCCTGTAACATGCTTTTCTAGATCTGTAGTTGATATTGTAGATTCAACAATGTAGCATTCTTTATCATTCTTTGCACAATTTTGAGTAAGAGTCTGTCTTTCTATAGTTTGTGAGGTTTTTTCTGTGGTGTCAAAGCGGTCCTTTGGATCAGTTCTTGTTCCATTACACTTTGTGTTTTGTTCCATGGTATTTGGAACAGAGTTACTAACTGTCTGATAGTTGGGAAAAGCAGTATTTATTTGAGGATTAGAAGTTTGATTTAAGTTCATTCTAGGTACAAATCCCATTGGTGGAGGAGGCGGAGGAGGAATATGAGTAAAGTTCATTGGTACACCAAAGTGACTAAATGGTGTCGGTACTACTTTCTGATAACATGTCATATTTGATATCTGCATAAGCTGCTGCTGTTGTTGAGCCAAATAAATCGATGTTGCCATCTGCTGTTGTTGTATTTGCAATTGTATTAATTGTTGAGTTTGTTCTATCTGTGATATTCTGTTGTTTAACTCCATTTTTTCTAACTTCCTCTCTATGCTTAGATGGACGTTTTGAGTTTCGGTATCCAAGATAGTAGCTGTATTTCTGCATTCTTCTTGATTTCTTAATATCTCATTATTCTGAAGGTTCTGTCGTAATAAAGAATTTGTCTGTTCTAAATTGTTGACTTTCAGTTCAAGAGATTTGATCACTGAGCTCGAGTGTTCTATTTGTTGCTTTAGTTCTTCTATGTTCGGATCTTCTTTCTTGGTTAGTCTTTTTGCCTTGTTTTGTCTAGTGGGATTGTCACTTTTGTGTTTATCAATTTGGATTGTATCAGCTATGCCCATTTGCGTTGGGTTGTTAGATATAGTATTTATCTTATCAGACTCAATTGGTACTGTGTTCTTCATAGGGGTTTCTTTCTCAGTAATCCTTTTGCTTGATAACTGTCTTTTAATTACAAAATGTTCTTTAGGTTCACAAGTATTTCCTTTAGGAGTGTTTTGAGAATCATCTTGATAAATAATCTCTACTTCATCACTTCTTGAAAGAGAATCTTTTTCTACTTGGAGAATAGAGCTTGTATGGTCAAAGCTGGGTTGAAAAAGTCTAAGTTTTAATGGAATTAGGTTTCTGCATGATATACATTGATAGGATTGATCACTATCATGAAAGTTAATCAGTTCGGAGTCGATTTTCTCACATACATAGTGAAACCACCTGTGACAGTCATCACATCTAATCCCATCATCAACATATGTATCACATTGTAGGCATACACTATTTTCATCGTCCTCTGAGTCATTGAGTTTTTCTAGGTCAGGGAGTAAAGTAATAGCTAATTGTTTATCAGCTTGTGTAGTGTCAGCCATCATACTTGTGTTCACCGTTGGATTAACAGTACTTTGATGCAGGCAAGTGTCTATTAAATGCGCAATGTTTTGATCAATATGGGACAGATTATGATCACTCTGTATAAGTTCCATGATGTCAGGTAGAATGTCATCTTGGAAAGAACTGGTGTTTCTACCATTTACTAACAGTGAACTTTGTGTGTTATATATGTTCACAGTAAATTTATGTTTCTTTCCTATGCCACCAGAAGATAATTTATTGAAAGCACGGAGTGTATATTCCGGATGAATTCCATTTTGATCTGTGATTTGTTTCACTTCTATAGCAAGATTGTATCTGTCAAATATTTGTTTGTTTAGAGAAGTGTCTATTAGTATCGACTTCAAAACTTCAAAGCATCCTACACTGCATTCGATCTTTAACTGTTTTCCACCATCCTTTGGGATAATTTTGATGAACGGTCTATTGCAAGCTATTCTTTTCTTTTGTAAGGCTTTGTGCTCATTTAGGATATAATTTCGGATTTCAACATTATTATTTCCAGTTGGAGAAGTAACGCTGTGTGCAGTTGACAGTGCCATCTCTTTCAATTTTTAATACCTTTGGTTGTATCCAGGATTTTTAGTATTGCTATAAATATTTGTATCAGAAGTATATATGTTGGGATTATCGTAATAAAGTCTCTATATGATACATATTGTCAAACTGTCTCAGAAAAATAAAGAGTCACTATGTATAGTAGGCTTCTTACTTTAGAACGACCATAAAAAAGTTTTTTTTTTTTTTTCTTTTTTTGGTCCAACAACTTGAGCAAAGCTGAGAATATAATTCTAGACTGTTAAATATGATGATCTCTTTGGCAAATATTTGCAATTTAATAATGTTTTCCGTAACTTTCTAATTTTCTGTTATTCAATTTAGTTATTCTATCACAATCGCTGTGTTACACAATATTAGTCTGGGGTTCCTACTTGCTATAGTTCCTCAGTCCAGGTACTAATTAGATCCCATTTACAACACAAAAAAAAAAAAATTTTTTTTTCCCTTTTGAGTTCTGTACAATGCTGATTTGATAACTTGAAATTAAGAAGTTCTTCAAGTCTTAGGGGATGGATACAGTCTGCAGTATAAAACTGGAACCTAAAGTAGCAAACACCTCACCCAAGGCAGTTGGTCAAATCTCAATAAAAAATTTGAAAGTTCACTTTAAAATATGTCAAAAGTTTAAAAAGAACGTAATAATAGGTATGGATATTGATTTATGGAGAGTTGATACATGGGGTCTGCTTCTGTCTACAGATGTTTTGAGTTCGCCTTTGACTATCATAGGTTTGTGGAATCTTCGGGCTTCCCGCTACTAGTACATGTACATGGATCTTCTCACATAGACGGGTTCTTTTTTAATAAAAGCGTCTAAAAATAATATGACTGCTTACAGAATGTTTGATATTGCACAAAATAACCGTCAACTTAAGCGAGTTCCTGCTAATGCATTGACAAATATAAAAAGTTCACGATAAATTTTTTTTTTTTTTTAAAATTCAAGATGTCTGCCAGACGCCATGTTGCACTCAAACAAAGGAAAATGCTTTTCTCAAAACACGGCTGTAACTTGGTTGTTGGCCGGTAATACGAAATGTCTTCACAATCACCATTCAATTATGAGTGTTACCATTCACCATATACAGCATAAAAGAGTCAGTTTGTTAAAAATTCTTCTTTAAAAATCTAATAAGAACACAAACATAAAAGCACGTCCACCACCTTCGACCTTCACCGAGATTGTTGGAAATCCCTTGAAACTGTCGTCCAATCAAATGCACTGTTGCAAAATGGTCTTTAACCAGTATCGAATGAATTTTTTTTTTATTGCAACATTTGTGTCATGACAAACGTTGCAATATTCGATACGAATATTTTCATTCGAAAAAAAAATAATGATTCGAAAAAAAAAATATTGGTTCAATAATCCTATATATTTGCTACAAAACAAAAAATATGTGTGCGAAAAAAAATATTTATTCGATAATTTTAGTTTTGGGAACAAATATTTTTTTTATCGAACAATTTTTTCCCGTTTTGGAATGAATATTTTGACATCGAATATTGCAACGTTTGTCACGTCATAGTAGGAGCCTTTGGAAAAATTGTGGCAAAAGGTGAAATTGCTCGTGACGAGCCATTAACTTCTTACTCCATAGATACTCATTTCTACGCATTGCTTGTAGGAGCCTTTGGAAAAAATTGTGGCAAAAGGTGAAATTGCTCGTGACGAGCAATATCACCTTTTGCCACAATGTTCTCTATGCTATCAAGAGGTGTCATATACACATAAGAAACAGTTTCATCCTTACTGTTATTTAGGGTCAATTAGAGATACCATAGAAATGCCTCATGGGGTAAAGGGTTCAGTTTTTCCCTAGAGTGCTCTTTGATAAGACACTTTAGAGCCCTTGCCTAGTACTGATGAAACCCAGAAAATATATAAATTATGAGGGCTGTTACCGATACAGCACTGTAAAAATGTTTAAAGCGGCGTAAAACACCATTTATTCAATCAATCGATCAGTCAACTATTGAATCAATCAATCAAAGTGAAAGGGTTAAAGGTCAAGGGTTAACACCCCACAACCTGAGCAAAAAATCTCGGTCAGGCGGATATTGGAAGCCCAAGGTAGAACATTAACGTATATTGTTTTGGTTGTTCAATCGAGGGAGTATTGCGAAGCTATAAATAGAACAGTCAGCTGAGCGTTGTAAACAGCAAAGTCTGTCAGTGAGGGACGAGACGTCGGGGAGTTTAGACACACTGGGTGAAATTAGAACTAATTAACAGTCGATGCATATTTTAAGTTGAAAAAAAAGTTTTGACGATACATATTTTAAAATATAGAAACAAGTAATTGTTGATATTTTAGATGTGAAGCGGTTCACTTTAATCATGGCGTATAAACCGACAGTTTACATTACACGACAGATACCCCAAAAGGGCTTGGACTTGTTACTAGGGCAATGCAATGTCTCGTTCTGGGACAGCCCCGACCCGGCCCCACGGACGGAGTTGCTTATGAATGTGCAGGGGGTAGAGGTGCTAATGTGTATGCCAACGGATAAGATCGACCTGGAAATTCTAAACGCTGCAGGTATGTTACAAATGTCTTTTCTGTGTGACTGTCTGTCTGTCTGTCTCACCTCATGTCTTTTCATTTTCTCCTTCATTCCGTAATAAGACCGTGAATATGTCCTTTTGCCACAATGTTTTGAAATATCTTTAAACTGAAAGCCAGTGTTCTCTGCCGGAGGACGGTAACTTTTTTTCACCTGTTACTCGAATGTTGCTATTTCAGGGGTTTTTTTTTGCGGAAAGATCGGACAGTGTAGATCAGTGATCAGACTGCTCGTTCTGTGCTCTCTGATCTTGATCTACGCCGTCCGTATATTTGGTCTGTATTCTTGGCATAACGCTGAAAAGTTTAATCCCTTGCACTACAAAAATGTAGACATGTTAACTGCACAAACCAAAGCAGACATGAAATGATTGTGGAAATTTTTCTTTTAACGAGAAGAAAAACATTGTGGTAAAAGGAGAAAATGCTGGTTACCAGACACCAAATGAAATGATGCTAAAATTGTGGAAATTGTTTCTGAAAGTGAAGAGAACATTGTGCGAAAAGGAGAAAATGCTGGTTACCAGCATTTTCTTCTTTTCTCACAATGTTTTCAAAAATCTCTCTTTCCAAGGCCGTAAAAAAGTTAAAAACATTGAATTTGTATGGTAAAGATTACTTTAAGGTCAAAGAAATCGACTGAATGTAAATCTAGGTTAATGAACGACTTTCGATGATGTTCGCTCAAAATTTGCCGCTTCAATCCTTTACTCCATAGATACTCGTTTCTACGCATTGCTTGTAGGAGCCTTTGGAAAACATTGTGGCAAAAGGTGAAATTGCTCGTGACGAGCAATTTCACCTTGTGTCACAATGTTTTCTATGCTATAAAAAGGTGTCCTATACTCATAAAAAACAGCTTCATCCTTGATGTTAATTAGGGTCAATTAGAGATACCATAGAAATGCCTTATGGAGTAAAGGGTTAAGAAGATATCGGTTGTGGGCTTTGCCTTACAATCTCTGTCACTGTGTTATGTCGAAGATAAATTTTAAGCTGCTACTGTGGATGATGCAAATGAAGATTAGTCTGCAGATCTTATAACGTAATCTTTGATCTGTGTTGAGTAATACATTTGTCCAAAATATCTATCTGGTAAAGCCTAGGTTAAGGGTAAAAAAACGTAAAGTACATCGTAAACGTTGTTTGAATAACAGCAAATATCTTTGAAAGCAGAGATAACATTCTGAGTGAAGGAGTAAATGCTAGATATCAGAATTTTCTACTGTTCCCATAATGCTTTTAGAAGCTTTTATCTAACAGGGACGTTAAACAAAGCCCTTATTTGTATCAAGGGCTAATTCAGCTCTTTCTTCGCTAACTTGAATAAAGCTACACATTTTTATAGGCTAATAGTGCACTAAGAACTGTTCCAAGATCAGAGCCACTTAGGTTAAACCTAGAAAACAACAGTGGGCAGTGTAGATCAGAGGTCACATCTTGATCTACTCTGTCAACAAAATGCTTCTTGTGTCAAATGTGGTAAGGAAAGAATTAAGGGTGATCATTACTAACCTAGAGCAAGTTGTAGTAGGGTTCATAATCTATAACGACCGGATTGCGTCAGTACAATAGTGCTCGGTTTTCTCCAGGTAAAACGAAATCAGCTTTTCGCTGTAAAGATTAATAATTAGCGAATGTACTTTAACCCTTTTCAGTGCCCTTGATCACTCATACTGACGGTATAGTTCAAGATCATACTGCACTGGGCGTGCGGTCTAATCTGTGATCTTGCTCGCTTGCTTATGCAGTCAAAAATGTGGGAACAGAAGAAAATGCTGGTAAAGAGCATTTCATACCTTTCCTTTACCCAATAAAGACTATTTCCACCTTTGCAATCCGATCTCAGTTGTCGTCTGCAAATACTCATGATTTGGGCATGAGGAAGTGGTATTTTCAAGGCCCCCAGCCCAGCAAATATAATGTGACCCGTCACGTAAAAAGGGACCATCTGGGAATTCTGTACATCAGTTAGATGAAAACAGATCAAAGATAATGAGGATCAATTTAAGCTGATTGTTCAAAAATGATTGTAGAGTAAGGTAGAATGACCACTTTTCATACAGAAAATGTAAAAGCAAAAAGTGTCGACCCTGGTCAGCTTGCGCAATTTGCGCAGTCTGACCAGGGTGGACACTTTCCCAGTTGGCCAGATGATCCATTTTTGAGAGCAGGTCACATATGAAAAAGGCATCTATTACATTGAATTGACTGTTTCTATTGAAATCTTTGTGAAACAAAGTCAAATAAATCAAACGGCTAATGTCATCATACAAATGCAATTTTTCATGTGCCTACTTGTGGTCAGTACTGTTTTTGTTTAATGAACTGTGTGACAATGAGCACTTTCTTGTAACCACAAAGCACACACAAAACACTCTATAATAAATATTTACTGCTTTAACGACCTCCCCCAAAAACCTTTATAACATTCTTGTTTACATGTTTGCAGTTGCTTAATACCACAAGAATAAATGTACGATGTTTGATGTCCTTGTAGCACACATCTTTGGGAGAAAAATAGGAAATAGAAGTCTCAATACCATTCGGAACCTTCCAAAGAGTTCCACATCATTAGCATCATAAATAACGTGTGATATGAATGAATATGAAAAAATGACCGTTTGATTTTATTTATAGCACGGACAAAGAAAATGTTTTGAAGAAACAGCTGTCTAACTCTACAACTGTGACAGCTGTGACACGTTTATTGATTGCAATAAGTTTCCATTTTATGTTGTTTTGTTTATTTTGGGTGACCGACTTGTGGTGTCCAGGGTCTTGAAGGCCGCAGTCTTCAAGTTGTCTGCTCATTCTGTACCACTGTAAGGTGGACGAGAGGTCGAGGCAAATACGTTTTGGCCATTCTCTGTGAAAAAGGGGTATCGTGTATCTCCGTGATGAATTAAACCAAGCTATTCATCACATAATTATGGTCCTATTAATCCATTTTGTTTAGAACCGAATAAATTATGAGATAAAACGGTCCTTGGATATCCAGAAAATTTACAAATAACAAAACTTGTCCACGCATGTCAGCCTGCGATATCCACGCAGGCTTGCATGAACCGACAATATTTCCAGATGTATAATATCAACTTTGTAAAAAAAATTATTGGTGTATAAAACTGCATCGCATCTGGTACAGGAATCTTGACTCAAAACTGCATGGCTTCGACTACGGAAACACGGGTATAAACTTGCAAAATTTCTGGTACAGTACACAAAACTTCATCTAGTGAAGAATCTTGCTTACGAAAATGCAAAGTATCGGGTAAAAAAACCTAGATACAAAACTGCCGCAAAACATCTGGTAAAGAAACCGATGCTCAAACCTGTAAAGCACTCGGTTAAGAGACTTGAACACAACACTACAAAGCATCGCAGTAGTAAACCTGGATACAAAATCGCAAAGCATCTGGAAAAGAAATCTAGAAACAAAATTACAACGTCCCTGGTAAAGAAACCTGGACACGAGACTGCTAAGCATCGCGTAAAGAAACCTGTACACAAATTGCAAAGCATCTCAAACATAAACCTGGATACAAAACTGCAAAACGCCTGGTAAAGAAACCTAGACTTAAGATTGCAGAGCAATGCTAAAGAAACCTGGACATTAAACGGCAAAGCATCTGCTACAGTAAGTTAGACACAAATTGCAAAGCATCCAGAACATAAACCTGGACACAAAACACCTGGTAAAGAAACCTTTACACAAACTGCAAACTTTGCAAAGCAATGGTAAAGAAACCTGGACACAAGACTGCTAAGCATCGCGTAAAGAAACCTGTACACAAACTGCAAAGCATATGATTACGTAGACACAATTTTAACTGCAAAACACCTGGTAAAGAAACCTGGACACAAAACTGCAAAACTTCTGGTAAATAAACTTGAATACAAACTTCTAAATCGATTCATAAACCTGGGTACAAAGCTTCAAAGCATCTGGTAAAAAATCCTTGATGCTAAACTTCAAAACGCTTTGTAAAGAAACCTCGATACAAAGCTGCAAAGTATCTGATCAATATGGAATTAGGGTGCATTTTGTCACGAGACCATGAGCTGAAAAGCACAGAATGTCCTCACAGCACATAAACTCTTCATCGAACATTAAAACAACACCACAAAGCATCGGCTAAGGAAACATCGAGGAAAAACTGAAAATAAAAAAAACTTGTCTTGCTGTAACCTGGACTAAAAAATGCGATAGATCTATTATCCCGCTGGCGAGTTTACTACATCTGAGGCTGCCATGTTTTATATTTTTTGCACTTATTCATCATATCTAGGTTAAGTGTGTTTTGCCAATATTCATCGATGATAAACCTTGACATTTCAGTGCGTGTGCTGATGTTAATTGCGAGCTCTTAGAACTCATTTCTCCCATACTACATGGGTAATTGATAATAATTATGTCAGTAAAGAGAATTTTTCCCCTTTTCCACAAATTCAAAAGTCTTCTCCCTCATGGTGTGTAACTCTTTGTCCTGCTAAATAACTAACAAGAAATTTTCAATTCGATAGAAAAAATCTAAACATTGCTATTTCAAAGTTGCATTTTGCCGGAATAATGTCTCCATATCGAACAGTGCAGATATAAGATCAGCCTTCATATCAAGGAATTTAATCGAGTACATGTAAATTAAATAGTGCAAATAAATGACTCAAAAGACGTATACATGTACGTGATGTGTACTGAATTTCTTAAGGTAAGACCTGTGTAATGTAAAACAGCTATTTCCACTAAAATATCATCATGCAAAATTAGCTATAATTAAAAATGAGTATTATTGAACTACTTCCACCTTTTCATTTTGTCCATTTTTTCCTTCTTTGAATTATTATTTATAAATCTAAAACCGCTATAGTCTCAATTGAAAAAGAGATAATAATTACCTCCCTTTTTAGAAAACAAACAAAAGTATCAAAAAATAGTTTCAAGATAGACATAAACGGAATTTCTGATCCGTTAGAAATGTGCAAAAATATTATTTCTGCATAAATCCTTATTTATCCTTATTTAACAACCAATTAGAATTTTTGCCAAATGTTCACCGGAAGTGCATTACACAGGTCTTACCTTAACGGGTGTTTGTTGTTTACATATCAAAACTAAATTGTTGACGTACGAGAGTGAGATTTGTTGAGTGTTTATTTTTTTTTTTAAGTTCATTTGTTTATTTGTGTGGTTTTCACATCTTTTAACGTGCCTAATTTGAGTCTGTCAATGCACCAGGTTCACTCCTTGCACAACGCGGAAAGTTGTACTTTGAAAGTTTGTAAGTGTTTAGTCAGTCCGGCGGTAAGAAAACTAAAACCAGCCGGGTAGCTTTGTGGCTAGCATATCTGACTCAAGACCTGGTGGTGTTACCATTTTGAAAGATTGTTGGAAAAGGAGAAAATGTTGGTCACCAGTATGTTCTCATGTTTCCCCACAATGTTTCCTAATCTTTCAAAAAAAGATCTTTAATTCGTTCTAACCATTGTCGAAATTGTCCCCTGTAGATGCATTCAATTTTGACAAGTAAAGAGAATAGGCCCAACAGTCAATAACACTTGCTATAGTAGTCACTTTGAAAAAGTTCGCATTAAGGCTTGAAAGGGTTTGCTATTTGGTCATGGATGTATACTGTTGCGATAATTTGAATATGTATTTTATATATCTAGCAAATTAAAGATTTTTTTTAAATTAACAATGGAACAAACTTGTTTACAGTTTGCCCTACTTTCTAAACCAATGAAAACGCCGGATTTCGTTCAAAACTGCTGGATTTAATTCCATACAGACTCAATATGTTGCAATATGTTATTAAATGGTTGACCTATATATAGTTGTATCCCGGTTAACGAGAAGCTCCACCCACAGTATTTTAGCTGGTCCTTGTAGAGTAAATACCAATCTAATGCATACACTGTAGTAAAAGGGGCGGGGATTATTCCAAGTAATTGCATCATCGCCAAAAAAGTGACGTAATTTCCACGTGAATATCGGGACTAGACAACTCGTACTTGGCCACGTGGTATTTAACCCTTTACCAAACAACCTTTGGTTTTAACGACCCTTGTAAGGAAGTCTTTACCAGGCTGGAAAATTTGGCTTGGGTCCAATTTGAAACCGTTTGCAGACAACAACTTGATACTTGCTCAAATTAAAAGATTTGTCTGTGGAAAGAAAAAAAGAGACATAGCAGGAAAAGAGAAAATGCTCCTTACAAGCAATTTCTCCTCTACCCGCAATGTTTTCACGCGCCTTCTGCCTCAGGGCAGTAAAAAAGAGGGCTTATCTGGTATGAAACAGATCCTGGACAATGAGCCACTTTAGAGGGACATGGGTGTTTATTGTACAAACTTGTATTAGCGAGACGTCGCCTGTGTCGAGGAAAATAAATTCTTTATAAAATTCCTCGTCTTCAACCAGCTCAAAGCATGCATCCGTTGCTGAATCTATCGCTTCAAAGAGCATGAAATTCGGCCGATTCCGTACCTACATCATAATCTCGTCCGTAAAACGGTCGTTCACATTTGAACTGCGAGTCACGTGATCTTATACAATGGCGGGCCGATGCGATTCGTGCAGGAACGACATAAACGACCTCGATGAAGTTATAACCATCTGTGTATCTGTCGGTTAAAACTTCAGTCGAAATTGATAAAAAATTAATGTAGATCTACGAATTGTTTGTCGCCTGAAATATGGTTCGAAAGATTTCGATAGAAAATTAAAACCAAAGTTTTCTTTTGGAAGAAGAGCCTGACAATTTTCAGAACGGTATACCGGCGTATTTCCGGGTGTACCGATCTGCTGCATATCAATCCACTAGATACAGACGAGGGATATGATGGCTACCATCATCCGTGATATGCCCAGTGAGTCTGACTGCAGACAAATTGTCTTGAAACTAGTTCAAGGACAACCTGACTAATAGTTTTAACGCCGTACGACTAAAAACGCACGTTCGTACAACCGTCAATCAAAAGAGGCGTGTCGAACTGAGCTTTCTGTCGTTCTTGTATGGCTCTTTCCACCCATCCTCAGCTGTCAGTCAATTAGAAAGTAGGACAAACTGTAAGTTAGTTATTGACCATATATTTCATTTGTATGAAACTAAATCGTCGGTCGGCTTCGCCTCCCTCCGATTTAATTTCATACAAATGAAATATATGATCAATAACTTATACATAATGTTTATAGTATACATGTATAATTAATACATGTATAGCCCTTACGAAAGACCAGTCCCGAACGAAGTGTTATTGCATCAGATAGTCTGTACCTTGCATTGCTTGAAATAGAATGTAATAAATCTTACATGTACATGTATGTAACTTTTATAGGTATTATAAATCCCTTACCCAAGCAGTCACGATTTTATACGACCCTGAAACTGCGAGTTTTTGAAAACATCGCGGGAGAAGAAGAAAATGTTGGGAACCATCGCTTTGATTCAGAGTTTCTATGAACTCATGTTTATCATATTGCGCATAAACTTTGTCATTTTTTAAGTCGCACGTTTGTCAAAACGTTCGACTTTTTGCGATGAGCTCGAGGAGCTCAGGGTGGGTTGGGGGTGTCTATAGTGGGTTGAAGAATCATGAAAAAAATTGGATCAAAAACGTCGTATATACTTCATAAACGAGGTGCAGTTACTCTGCTTTAAACCCAATCGCTGTAGAACTACTTTTTCTTTGGTATGTCTGGAATTTGTTCTTTATGATGGGACTGGACCCGGTAACTCATATAACTCATATACCTACGCTAGAAAAAGGAGAACGTGACTCAAATTTTAAATTAAAAAAAAATGCGGTTATTTTGTATATCATGTGAAAATTTAACATCTATCTTTGTTTAGATGGGTAAAGCAAACACAATTCAGCTAAGATATCCCCCATCAGTGCTTAATGTGAGGTTAAAAGGGATCGCGGATTAATATGGCTTATCGAGAGCACTTTACTGTAAATATTCATGTATTATCGAGACCGGTAGAGCTTCGCTTATAAAGGTGGAATTTCGGACTCGAGTGATGTCATTTGAAATCAACTCTTTTAAACCATGCAAACCATGAATTCAGGGTTAAATATCGTAAAACTCGCTCTAAATTTGAAAATTTGTTTCGTTCCGCAGCTTTGACCTAGTTTGTAACGTACGTCTCGGATGAAACACCCCAAACCACTCGAATACCCCAAAACACCCAAAAACTATTCCATTACACATCAAAAAACTTCTGTAACATATAAAACTGCATGTGAAACGCTTACATACACGATTTTATGGAAATCAGACATGAACTTTTGCTATCAATTCTAGTATTTTAGGTCTTTGATCAGCTTAAGTTTGAAGTACAAAATTGTACTTTGATTAAGAAAATGCAAATGGCGGACGGGATAGAAAACAAACGCATATAACGATTAAAACCAGTAAAGTTAAAATGTTGATTACTGCATTTGTTCGGACCCCAAAAGAGTGGCGACAAGGATATTGCATCCCCTCCGTATACAGTAAATACAACATGAAATATGGAACGCAAGGTAAAATACAGCAATTACGACCGTACATTGACAGTTGCACTGTTGAGGGGTTTACAGTCAAAACGTACTCAAACCAAAACATACCCAAGTCAAAACGTACCCGAGTGGAGTCAAAACTTAACCAAATGAAGTCTAAACCTACCCAAGTGGAGTCAAAACGTACCCAATGTGTAGTCAAAATGAACACATGATTTTTATAGTATTTCTAACTTCAATTTGTGTAAAAATTAATAGAAATTACGTATTCGTCATCATGACGATTTATATAACTCTTGCTTTATTTTGAATTTGCCTTACATGATTAAAACCAATGATGAAACTTATTTAACAATAAACATAGCGAAGTCAATCAAATGCTTAGTGATAAAATCACTTTTTTCTTTCTATTTTATTTTTAAGGAAGATAAAGTTACTATTAATGAAAAAAAAAAGCATATTGAATACTTCAAAAATATTTATCCATTATTATAAAAATATGTTTTATATATGAAAAAAAAACATAAGCATCAGCACATTTAAAGAAATGATATAACAGAAAAATGTGATACATTAATTACATTGTTTGGAAAGCAAAGATACAATTTCAACACTCAAAAAGAGTGTAACAAATTTAATGTGGTGATTAACTCATTACCACACAATCCCTAGTTTCGACTACCCTGAGAAAGAATTTGATACAATAATTACATTGTTTGGATAGCAAAGATACAATTTCAAAACTCAAAAAGAGTGTAACAAATTTAATGTGGTGATTAACCCATTACCACACAATCCCTAGTTTCGACTACCCTGAGAAAGAAGCCTTTAGAACACATTGTGGGAAAGGGAAAAAAATGCATTTTCTCCTTTTCCCACAATTTTTTCTAACCTTCACAAAACAAATTTCAAATTTTCTGTCACTTTTATTTTGTTGTCTGCAAATGCTTTCAATTTGGACAAGCCTAAAATTGGGCTGGTCTGGTAATGAGTTAAACTAATTATTCACAATGGTCTTTAACCTGTTGTAGATTGCATAGTTATTAATTACTTTGCAAATATTTTTTATAATTTGAGAGTCAGTTTGGTTGAGATGAAAAACCTTCGGACTGTTTTTTCAGCTAACCTGAGCACAACATGCTCAAGGGAAGCTTTTAGGATCACCTGGTGTCTGTCATCCGTCATGCGTCATCAACAATTCTTTAAACATCAACTCCTCCAAAACCGCTGGGCCAATATGGACCAAACTTGGCTGGAATGTTCCTTGGGAGGTCCTCTTTGAAAATTGTTCACAGAATTTGATTACGTCAAAAGTTTTGGTTGCCATGGCAACCAAACAGTTTTCTAAGAAATTCTTTAAAAATCTTCTTCTCTGAAACAGCTGGCCAGATTTTAAAATAATTTCACAGAGATGTTCCTTAACGTAGTGAACCCGTAATAGAAAACAGCTATTTCCACTATAATATTACCCTAGAAAATTTGCTAAGATTAAAAATGAGCACTATTGTACTACTTTCACCGAGCCACTTTTTCTTTTTTGTCCTTCCTAGAATTATCATTTATAAATCTATAACTACTATAATTTCATTACAAATGGATATGATAATTACCTCCCTTTTCTGGAAACTAACAAAATTATCAACAAATAATTTCAAGACGGACCCCGAAGGAATTTCTGTTCGGTCAAAAATGTGCAATAGTATCATATCTGTACAAAATATGTCTTATCAACTGTCCAGAAATTTTATGCCATGCTGCACTATGCTTATTACGGGTCCACTACCTCAAGTGACCCTTTCCAAAACTTTTTCGTGAAATTTTGATCAGTCAAGAAACATGACTCTGGTGAATGGGGGCTATTTGCACTATACAGGAATGAAGAAATTCTGAAAAATTCTTCTTCTCAGAAACCACTGTTCATATTTTGAAATAATTTCTCAGGGATGTTCTATGGGTGACCCTTTTCAAACATTGTTTGCGAAATTTCAATCCGTCAAGAAACATGGCTCTGGTGAATGGGGGCTACTTGTACTTATATGGACATGCAGAAATTCTTGAAAATTCTTACTTCTCTGAAACGGCTGATCAGATATTGAAAAAAGTTCACAGAGATGTTCCTTGGGTGACCCTTTTAAAAACTTGTTCGCGAAATTTTGATTTGCCAAGAAACATGGCTCAGGTGAATTGGGGCTACTATATGGAAATGAAGAATTTCTTGAAAATTCACCTTCTCTGAAACCCATGATCAGATTTTAAAATAATTTCAAAGCAATCTTCCTTGGGTGACCATTTTCAAAAATGTTTTCGAAATTCTGATCCATCAAGAAACATGGCTCTGGTAAATGGGGTCCACTTGCACTATTCGGACATGAAGAAATTCTTGAAAATTCTTCTTCACTGAAATGGTTGGTCAGATTTTGAAATGATTTCACAGAGATGTCCCTTATGTGTCCCTTTTCAAAAATTGTCAAGTGCTAGCATCGGTATGCAGTGGCACTGTTTCAGTAAGTTCCAAGTAATAGAGGTGACCAATGACATACATTTAATATTGTTTTGGGTATATTATGTCAGGCTATATGCCAACATTGATATATTAAAGAAAAAGAAAAATGAAAAGATCTAACTTGGTGGGAAGCTGCCTATTACAAGTAACTGCATTTGCTCAAGTAAATTGCAGACTAGTCAAAATCGAAGAATTGCTGAAAACTAATCAAATTTGACTACACCGTTAAATTTGAGTCTAATTGGAAGAAAACCTTGAGTAAAAAAAAATGAGTTTTTTTTTCTTTCAGCTCTGTTTTCCAAAGCTGTTTGAATTACGTAAAAGCAAGATTGTCCTGTAAAAGGGTGATGACCATCTATCAGTCCCAAAATATCAAGGTTTCACCATTAATGCGACTTTCAGGACCTTCAGTCCTTTGATTTCTGTTCTGTGGTCGATTGATTAAACGGTCTTTTACACCGCTTTCAACATGTTTTTAGTCATGTCACGGCGCCAGCTCACATATTCATGTATTTCCTGGGGTACACCAGTACTAGACTGGGGCACTGAGGCGTCTTGCCGAAGGACACTCTGGACAATGATTGGCCCTGATGGATCCAGTGACGCTCGAGAGCGGGTCCTCCAGGTCACGGGTCCTACATTTTACCACTAAGCCACATAGGACCCGGAAACTTATGTATCACCAACTCAATAGAGTAACACTAATAAAGAATTACGTAACTATCTTTTATTATATAAATTTGAAATACCAAAACTGGCAATGTCATTGCAGAAATAGCTCTGGCAGATCTACTGAATTCCATTGAGATCTACACAATGACCGCAATATTATACAACGACATAGTGCATTTTCATTTTAACTCTTTACCAAACGAGAAAATTTTAGACTGGTCCAAAATTGAAATCACTAGCAGACGACAAAACAAAACGAACTCAAAAATTGAAATGTGTATCGTGCAGGGTAGAAAACATTGTGAGAAATGGAGAAAATGCTGGTTACCAGCATTTTCTCCTTTTCCCATAATGTTTTCAAAAGGATTCTATCTCAGGCTCGTAAAAACCAGGGATTGTTTAATAAAAGGTAATGCTAGAAAAGGATGAAACAGAACAATGGGTTGAAACAGCTTGAAAGGTGTCAAAACTTGCATCATAATTTGAACTTTATACTTTAGGTCATGGCCAGGTTTGGACAGTCTGACCCCTTGGTTGGACTCTATTCTAGCCAAACCTATCGTTTATGTTAAATCTGTATACAGAGCTCAAGTTAAGGGGGAGTGATGGCATTCTAAATCCGTTATTTCTCTTCAAAACCCTATATTGTGGGTACTCATTAGAATCGTCTCGATGAGACGATTCTAATGTGTACCCATAACATAGGGTTTAGTGGGGAATAATCAATATTTTCAATTATGAAATCAAAATCACGCCCTCTATCTGGATTATTGGTGTATTTATAGCTTCACCTGCTAAAAAAGTTAAATAAACCTATCCAGTCAACAGTAGAAAGAAACTAGTATTCTAATTAACAAAACTATGTGGGTGGGATGGGGATAGATATTTCTTTATAAGACAATGTAAATTCACGATCAGGCTGTACGTTCTTAGCAGTCTGATCTTGATCTCTAATGGCCGCAAAAGCGCTAAGCAGCTTAAGGATTTGGTTCTGGTATTGAATGGTGCCGTTTCAAAGTACTTAGGTACTTTATTTTGTGTGGGATCTACTTTTAGATTTTATAACACGCAATCTGATTGACTAACATATCATCGGTTTACTTCAAAAACCTCGTAACTACAGCTTGAAACAAGGTGTAGTTACGAGGTTTTTGAAATAAACCGACGATTTGAATTTCTAGGGTGATCTCAACCAAACCGAGAAGGTAAATCTTACAGCTTTATACAGTAGTTTAAGTGAATGTGTCTTCGGAGGCATAAGGATCTAAGTCGAATCCTCGAATACTTTAATTAGCAGAAATCCTTGAAAATGGTGTTTTCCTTTCGTTCTGAGAAAGAGAGAGGGTATAAACTATGAGAAATCAGGAGAGAGGGAGGGAGCGAGGGAGAGAAAGAGAGTAAAGTGGTATCCATATTCTGGGAATATGTCATAGTAATGATCATTAATTGTTATATACGATTCCTGGTTTTTGAGAGGGCACTGCACTAAGGAATTTTTCTATGACGCAAAAGTTATGTTAGTCAGATTCTCTGTGACGTAAAACATGCTAGACCCCTCAGGTTTTCACTGGAAAATGCTGATCACTTATTGTACTTTGTTCCATGCGTGTTTGTTTCGTAAGACTTGGAAACGATGCACTTGTTCTGCGGATTCCGATATCTTTGACCGTATGGTTAGAGTCGACTAAGACCAGTCTGCTTGCTCTCGCAGTATGATCTTATTCTACGCTATTCTTGTTGTAAATTTAGTCTATCGCCATGATTGTAGCTGAGTTTTTTGCTTTAAATATTTAAATCTAAGGTAACTGCTACACTTATTTGCAGTAGAGCATTTTGATAACAAGCATGACTCTATAAGGTCTACTACTTGGATACGGTTAGAAAGATTGCGGTGTAAGAAGAATTTACTTGTCACGAAAAACATTCTCCTTTTGCCACTATGTTTTCAGTTGTGACCTGCCGAATTCAGTCAGATCGTCTTCAGGAATCTAAATATTTATCATTATCCATTTACTGCACAGCCCTAAGTTATAATGACAGTATAATTTATATGAGTGAAGGCTTCTGAAAACCTTTTGGAAAAGGAGAAAATGCTGGTAACCAGGATTTTCTACTTTTCCCAAAATGTTTCCTACCACATTTGATTTGTCGTTTTCAAATGCTTTGAAGACTAAAAAGTCCGCTGCTTTAAAATAAACTCTATGCCTCATACCAGTGCTTTAGATTTGTCCAAAGTAAAAGCATTTATGGAGAAACAAATTATATGGATTGAATTCTTGTACTGAGATTTGACTATGAAAGGGTAAAATAAAAACATAGCCTTGGTGTGAAAATGAGAAAAAAACTGATTACCGACATTTTCTCCTTTATCCCACAATGTTTTCGGAAGCCCTTCTTCCTAGGCGGTCGTTAAAACTGGGAATTGTGAGGGAAAGGGTTAAAGTAGGTTACTTGAGATGTGATTGTTTTGACAGAACACGCAATATCGGTGTGACATTACTGGAAAATATTTGATTCCGCGCCAGAACAGATCTATTTACATTATTAAATGTTGTTCACCAGGAAGGTTGTTGGCGCTATGGAATTTACTATTGTGTCATCTTTTGATCGGTGACTTGGTTCATGCTAAGAATCGTAAATCGTCGATTTACTTCGAAAACCTCGTAACTACAGCTTGTTAACAAGCTGTAGTTACGAGGTTTTCGAAGTAAACCGACGAAATGATAGAGTAGGCTAAACGTAACGTTTGGACAGACAGACAGACATTTATTTTTTGACGTATACAAGTTGTACATTGTCACAGCACGTATACATCAAATGAATTCAGTCACGTGAACAAATATAAACCTGAAAATAACAAAGGGCAAAAAAGGAAAAAGGGAAAAGAGAGAGAGAGAAAAAGAAATCAGAAAACACACCCACACCCGCATCTACACCCACCCACCCATCCGCACAACCCCACCCACACTATCTAGTGAAGATGTACATGATAGTAGAGTTTCAGATTTGGAACAAGTTCGATGTATAGCGCCGTCGAATATGAGGTTAAACAAACAGGCATATGCACAGACCGGTAGGTAGGTAGACAGACAGACAGAGACAGACAGACAGACATAGTGGTCGACGTACAGACAGAAAGAATGGTAGGTGTACAAACATACATACAGACATGCAGACCGACGGACGAATGGACAGACAAGACTCATAGCGAAAGATACTTTTCAAATTGGCAATGTAAAAGATGAAACAATAAATATCTTGAAAAAAGATAGACTGCGTCGATTTTCCCGCAATTACGCCTGCAGGAACCGATAGAATGAACTTATCCACATTTTTGGCTAATCATAATGTTGTAGTTATTCATTCGAATATATCAATACCAAAAAGTAGGACAGAAGTGAGTTTACTCCGTCATGCGGCAAAAAAGGTCTGGAGCTATTAAATCTTCATCTTTTAGAGTGAAACACATTTTTAAATCAGAATATTGAACACTGTCATCTAAATGTGACCTGTCACTTGAAAAGGGACAATCTTGAAAATTCCGTACATCAATAAGATGAATGCAAGTCAAAGATGAGTGCAGGTCAGTGTAAGTTGATAGTTCAAAAATGATTGTATAACGAGGTAGAATGACCCTTTTCCATACAAAAAATATCATAAAGGCAAAAAATGTCAACCCTGGTCAGCCTGCGCAATTGGGGCAGTCTGACCAGAGTTCACACTTTTCGCAGTTCCCAGAAGGTCTCTTTTTGCGTGACGGGTCAATAGTGAAAAGCAAAAACACCGATATACCCCTAAAAATCAACAGAGCGAAGCGAGGGCGTTAATGATATTAACAACGCTCTGGCAAAAAGGGGCTGAATGCATCTCTGTGATACAAATCAAATCAAAATCAAAGTATTCATACAATTATGAATCCAGAAAACAAGTATGTCTAACACCCGATTGAGTCCTGACCAAAAGCAAAAAGTTTCGGCCCATGTCAGCCTGCGCAGGCTGACATGGGTCGATACTTTTTGCAGAAGCATTAAGCTCTCTATTTCCATAGCATGACTCATATTATATATACAGTTATGATTTAAGTGTCGAATCTTGGGAATTCAGAACAATTACGTTCGCGGTGAAAATACGAGAATCTGGGCGAAGAAACGAACACGTTCTTTGTAGTTCTAATAAAATATTCTCGGTCAACGACCTTGCCCTTTATATAGGTGAGACATGCTCGTGAAGGTCAAGTTCGGGAAAAATATTGGCATTACGCAGAGTACTTTGCATGTCTGTAATGTTTTTGTTTCCTAAGTAACTAGATCTTAACAAAACGATCCCATGTGTTCACAACTCATAGGAACATGCCCCTGAAAACTTTGTTGGAAAAGAAGAAAATGGCGATTATAGGGCCTACCATTTCCTTTTATATAATTGGCCTACAACACGAGAAAAGGGGCAGTCGGACATTTGCGTAAAGTGTCGTCTCGGATCAACCTGGGCTGTCCGCGCAAGCTAATCCGAAATGACACCATTCTAATGTGATTTTCTGTTTCGTAAAAGTCTACTGTAGCACAAAATCTAATGTAGTCGTAAAGTGTCGTCTCAGATTAGCCTGCGCGGACTGCGCAGGCTAATCCGAGACGACACTTTACGCAAATGTCCGAATGTCCCTTTTCCCGTGTTGCAGGCCACATGTGACCCGTCAAGCAAAAAGGGACCTTCTGGGAACTACGAAAAGTGTCAACCCTGGTAAGACTCCGCGAATTGCGCAGGCTGACCAGGGTAGGCACTTTTTGCTTTTATGATATTTTCTGCTTGAAAAGTGGCCATTCTACCTTACTATACAGTCATATTTTAACTATCAACTTATAAAATTGACCTGCACTATCTTTGAACTGTTTTCATCTAATTGATGTACAGAATTCCCAGACGGTCCCTTTTTGCGTGACGGGTCACATATAATTCGATCAATTTGCTTTGATTGGCTGATTGATTTAATGCATGTTTTTTTTTTATCTCGTTACCAAACAATCCCTGGTTCTTACGACCCGGAACTAGAAGCCTTTTGAAAACATTTTGAGAAAAGGAGAAAATGCTGGTTACCAGCATTTTCTTCTTTTCCCACAATGTTTTCTACCCTGCAAGAAACAAATTTCAGTTTTTAATTAGGTATATTTTGTCGTCTGCAAGTGCTTTGAATTTGGACCGGCCTAAATTTTTGTCGTTAGGTAAAGAGTTAAAGCCGTTTTCAATATTTTTTCAATTATGTCGCGGCGGCCAGTACAGCTATCAATACTTTCCTGGAGTTTCTTTCACAGTACTCCTCACAATTTTCTTTCCAAGACATTTGCTGCTTTCCCTAATGATCAAGACACTGGCTGCTTTCCCTAATGATCAATTATTAATTCGACAGGATAAGAGTAAACTTTGTCTAGAAGGATTGACTTTGGATAATTATGATATGCGATATGTTTTTATTTGTTCAGACAATGAACCTTGAACCGAATTACGTTTGGCTCCATTCCATAAAATGCATGAAAAAAATACCATTCTATTTATTTATATATTTTTACGCCTCCCTCATACCAATATAACCCCTATCGTACTGACCGCGATTTCAGATCAATTCGCGGATGATTTTGATCAAAGATCGGATTGGGTATTAAATGCAGTCTGTTCTTTCATCTATACTACTTGTATCTTAAAAGATATTCTAGCTACACAGCCTTAAATTGTGATTATTAGGTCTTTTCAATTTTATTCATTTTTCCATAGAATACGTCTGTCCTGCCGATGGAGACTTGTAAAGGTGGCTTTTGCGGACGACGTAGATCAAGATCAGACTGCACAGGACATGCAGTCTGATCTTTGATCTACACTGTCCGTTAGTTACAACAGTTAATGTGATTGTGAAAAAAATGTTTCCTTTATTCAAACAAAAAATGTTTTACACTCAATCAAAATGTTTAATTTATTTATTAGCAGGAATAGGGTTAATCGGGAATTTCACCGAATTTAAACCTGCTTACTCATTGCTTCCTTATTGCGTACTTGTGCTTGTGTGGGTGCGTGTGTGTGTGCGATTGTTTGTTTGTGTTGTTAATTGTTTGTTTATTTGTTTGAATGACCTTGTGTATAAATTGTACTATTTTCATATTGTGTAACTAGAAACTATGTATAGTTTACGTTACTTCAATAAAGTATCTATCTATCTATCTATCTGTTTATCCAGGTGCATGTAAGCGTGAAACTGAACTTATTTTCTATTAAAAAAAAACTATTCTTTTTTTTTATCTGAATATAGTTTCCATGACGATTGTCCTTTTTCGTTGTTGGTTCAACTGTATGTAATATTGACGTTATTTTCGTTTGAAGCTTCTATAGGGAAAGGGAAGTTTTAATTCCTGTCTGTTTTGGTCTATGAAAATGGTGTGTTGTCCGAAATCTATAACGAATGACGTAAACACCTTTATTTAGACTTTGTGGGATTGATATTTGGATTAACAACAATTAAGGTTACCGCATAACCACAAATAGTATTTATAGATCCATCCGGAATTCCGTGTCGTTTGTTTGTCTGAAAACTGTTTTGTGTCTTGCAACAAGGACATATGCCACATAATATTATTTGTTCCAACAGACTTTTTTTAGAATTGTATTGGCTCGCATGATTATATAATAAAAATATGAAAAGAAAATAACTCTTGTCAAAATGACAAAAAAGGGCTTAATTTCAAACCTAAAAAAAAAGGTAGTTAAGATAATATTCAGATATTGCTCCAAATAAATTATTATTCTGAGAAATATGATGTTTTAAAATATTAAATAGGATTAATCTAAAGAATTGAGGCACCAGACAGATCACAGATGTATTTAGAAACGTTCTAACGAGTCAACAAAGACGTATTGGTTTTCTGCAATTGAAAAAAAAAAAGCAGACAGATTTTTTTAAACTTTTGTACAGAAATAGTATTCTCTAAAACCTTGCGACAATATTCGTTTAATATATTAAACAGGACACTCAAAAGATATACAGTGCATTTGTAGGAGTTATTAACAGAATTACCTCCCTTTATTTATTATGAATGTCTATTTGGCGTGATATGGCATCCCATCCATCTGTAAATCTCCCATTTTTTCTTCAAAGTATGCGAAACCCAGATACTTAGCCTCAGTCCTTCGTGACTCCCTAAAAGTAACCCACACCAGATGGACGAAAATGGGCCACAGGTTTGAACATTTGAAGTCTGATATTGTCCCAGTGAATTTCATAGTCAGAGGTACCCATGTCATGTTAACATTCTACTGGAATAGCTAACTCAAACATTTTACAGCTCATCAGACAACATGATTTTGTCTCCACATGTAAAACGCTTCTGCAAACGACCGACAAAAAGATAGACCTCAAAGAGAAGAAGACATTGTGGGGAAAGTAGAAAATGCTGGTTTACCAGCATTTTCTCCCTTTTCCATAATTTTTTTAGGGCTTCTATCTCCTTGTCGAGAAAACACGGACCTATACATCTATCGTGGAATGGCTAATCATTTTTGCCTATGTTTTTCAGGACCGTCCCTACAGATCGTGGCAACAATGTCCGAAGACGCTGACCATATCGATGAGACAGAGTGTGAACGCAGAAACATTAAGATTGTGTGCATCAAAAAGGTTTCCACGGATACTGTGGTTGATTTGTTGTTGGGACTTCTCGTTACCAGTACTGGAAACTGGCTGGATGGTTGGTATTGTTTGTTATTGAAGCCTTAGATCGATAAGCACAAGTTAAGTTACGTTTGTGCAAACTGTATTATAACCCCTAGGCTGCTAAGCGCGACCAAGGACCTTTTGCAAACTGTTTAGATCAAGATCGGACTGCACAGAACGTGCAGTCTGATCTTGGATATAAACTGTCCGATAAGAAGATTTTTTCCAAGAAACAACTCTCCGATAACAAGATATTGTCTCCCAAGAATAACTTTGAACTTGCAACAGTTGGGTTTTTACTGTCAGCTTCAAAGATTTTTTTATGAACTAATTAGTGGGTAAAGGCTTAATACTGCCCGCTATGAAAGTGCAGTCTGACCTTTGAACTTCAAAGTTAGAAATGATACAAAAATGCCAATAAGCCAATAAGAATATTTTAACTGTGAGGAAGGTATCGTTTACAAATATAAAATGTCAAATTATTTTGAAACATATATTTATGAGAGCTTATTACTTTATAACTCATGTAACGCCTCTTATTTGAATCATGCCAAAATTTTACGAGAATAAAGAATAATGATAAACAAAAAGCAGCTTTGTAACAAAGATACTACCGGATCTTGACATATTTTGAAATGATTTGATACAGAACTAATCTCTTTTTTGTTCCATATAAGATAAATGTTAAAATTTGAAAATATGCAGTAGGAACCAGAAATTAGTTCTTCTTATAGTGGCTTGTTGAAAAAATAATTTGAAATCCAGGTTCCATTTATCAGTCTTAAAGTATTTCTTACATTTTTCAGAAACCACAGGAAATCTTAATACTGTTCTACAAGCAAAGAACATCACGGAAGGTGTAAAACAGGACAAAAAATACTGCGTTGAACTGAGTAATAGGACATTGGGAATAATTGGCCTCGGAGCGCTTGGAATAGCTGTTGGAGAGCGTTTTAAAGACCTAGGCGTGTCTTCCATATTGTACAATGACAAAACAGAAGTAGCTATGGCGGAAGTTTGTGATGCCAAATTTGTCACTCTTGAACAGCTGCTCGAGACCTGTGATATTATTTGTGTGTGTTCCAATGTCCAGTCAAATTCAGACACATCTCAGACAATTCTGGACAAAAAATCATTCAAACTCATGAAATCATCCGCTGTTCTTCTTGATGCCACAAAAGGGCTTGCAGCAAATTTCACGGACATGTACGAAGCCCTCCGAAACAGTGAAATCTCGGCTGCTGGTCTCGATGTGCGAGAGTACGACGTTATTCCCAACCGCCACCCACTCACAGCTTTAGAAAACTGTTTCTTTTTGCCATATCGAGAATGCTACAAGTGGGACGGTAGACGTTCCCTATCTGCTGAACTTGCAAATTCAGTTCTTGAATGTTTAGCACCATAGTGATCAAACGTTTTCATATATACACATTTTTTTTTCAAAAAAACACATATTCTTTCTTCTTGTTATGAACAAGATTTTTCCATGTCTTGAATTCATTTTCTAGTTGTTAAACAATACAAAATCATAAAAATTTAAATAGATCAAATGTTTTTTCCAATGGTAATTGCTCTTAATCGAAAATCAACAACTTCTCTCTTTTTCTCTCCACCTCCCCCACCCCACGCCTCGCTGCATTTGCCCTCAATCTCCGTTAAGTCTCGTATAGAATTGTGACCGCTTCGGCATTTCACAGTTTCCTTGCATTTAAAGAACACTTTTTGTTCTGGTTTTTAGTACCCTGAGATGGAAGCCTTTGGAAGGCATTGTGGGAAAAGGAGTGCTTTCAATTTGTACAAGCCTTCAATCTTGTCGTTTGGTAAAGATTTAATATACCATAGATCTTCCCCTTTCGTAAAATTGGTTGTAGTTTTTTTTTTAAAAAAACAATGTAATACTGACACATGAAGCCTGGATGACATGAGAGAAAGGATAGGCTTTCAAATTACATATTCATCTGACTGGTCAATTTGACCAAATACAACATTCTATAATCCTGCCTTGCCATGTGGGTATCCTATGGAAAGGGTATAGATAACGAAAGAGATGCTTGTAACAGAGCAAAGC
This sequence comes from Tridacna crocea, assembly GCA_943736015.1. Lineage (NCBI taxonomy): Eukaryota > Metazoa > Mollusca > Bivalvia > Cardiida > Cardiidae > Tridacna > Tridacna crocea. The sequence continues at coordinate 10,515,946 of OX031072.1, read as the reverse complement.
TTCAGTCCTGTATCATGCCTTCAAAAAGATTTTGTTTCCCCTAAATGTTTCTCTGTCGGGTCATTTTGATTCACCCCCCCCCCCCCCCAAATTGATAGCTAAGGGTAAAATCGTTGCAAAAGACTGCAACAGCCAAGTGTCCATTTTCCTTCTATGTTTTACATTTGTTGATGACCATTCCTTTTAGTTAGTAAGGGTTTTTTCCTTCGTTTGACTTTACCAGAAGACAATATCGTAGACGTGTCGTACTGAGAATATAATTATGGCTTCCAACACGCGAAAAGGGGCATACGGACATTTGCGTAAAGTGTTGTGACGGATCAGCCTGCACAGTACACGCAGGCTAATCCTAGACGGCACTATACGACTGTATTAGATTTTGTCCTGCAGTAAAAAACATAAATTACATAAAAACGTAAAATGTCGTTACGGATTAGTCTCCGTGGACTGCGCAGGCTGATCCGAGGCGACGCTCTACGGAAATTTCCTTATGGCCCTTTTCGCGTGATGCAGGCTATAACATGACGACGAGATACATGCAATCAACAGTAAGGTACTAGCATTTAAAAGGATACAACTATAGGAAAAGTTGAAAAAATATAACCAACCTTTTCGTTTTTTCGCATGAATATAAAACATTATTGTTTGGTTCAGGATCAAAAACATTATTGTTTGGTTCAGGATCAATCCGTACAAGTGTCTGATTGGTCAAATGATGAGTTGTATTGCAGTGGGCCTGAAAAAAGGTTATCATACATCTATAGAAGTTCACCCATATATACCGATAGTATACTCTTTAGCGGACGACAAAAGTTTTAACTTTGGCTCCTAAGCGCGACTCACTTTCTATTTGCGGACAGCCTAGATTCGGATCAGACAGGACAGCACAGAATCTGCAGTCTAATCTTTGATCTACACTGTCCGACAAGAAAATATATTTCCCGCAAAAAAACATTTAGATATAAAAACTTGGTTTTTTACTTTCAGCTTTAAAGTTTCATTTCTTTTATCTAACAGGATAGAGGTTAATTTTTGTCCAAATTGAAAGCATTCGCAGACGACAAATCAAATGTGTCCCAAATTACTTTTTGGGGTTAGAAAACATCGGTTGAAAAGAAGAAGATGCTGGTTACCAGCATTTTTTTTTTCTTTTTTTATAATGTTTTCATAAGACCTCTTTCAAAGGGTCGACATAATACGAAATCGTAGGGTAAAGAGTTAAATTTAAAAGTTTTGTAGACTTGCAGTGTAAAATACGAACAAAAATTAGTATTTCATATGAATACCTGATTAGTTTTGTACGAATATATGAACCATGCTCTGGCAAAAAGGGGGAGGGGGGCTTAATCAGAGCTGCAGATGGAGTGATTTTGATTTCAAAATTCAAACTATTAGGTAACCTCCACTAAACCCTATGTTGTGGGTACTCATTAGAATCGTCTCATCGAGACGATTCTAATGAGTACCCACAACATTAAGAGAAATGATGATTTTTGAATACCTTCACTCCCTCGTATATGGAGGTCTGTCAATTAGTCTCCATGATGCATGTTACCAAGCATGTCATCTCATGGCTCTTAATCAAGGGAAATCCACTTTGTTTAACCCTTTCCCAAACAATCCCTAGTTTTTACGGGTCTGGAATAATAGCCATTTGAAAACATTGTGGGAAAAGGAGAAAATGCTGGTAACCAGCATTTTCTCCTTTTCCCACAATGTTTTCTGCCCTATCATAAACAGAAATCATCTTTTCAGCAAGAGTTGAATTGTTGTCTGCAAATGCTTTCAACTTGGTCTAGTCCAAAAATTTGTCGTTTGGGAAATGGTTAACAACACACAGGGTCGGATCATGAGATAGACTTGTCCTTGGACAAGCATGAAATATTCAGAGAGCAAAAGGTTTCTGTCCATGTCAGCCTATAGGAACTGCGCGAGTTGACATGGGTCGATGATTTTTGAAGATGCATTAAGCCCCCTTTTCATATAGCATGGCTTAATACCTTGAACCCTTTGGCTGCTAACCGTGACTCACTGACCTTTTGCGGACAGTGTAGATCAAGATCAGACTGCACAGAACGTGCAGTCTGATCTTGGTTCTACACTGTCCGATATGAAGATATTGTACTCTAAAACATAATTTTGACATGGCAATATGTCGATGGGTGAGTGCAACACTATTCTAAGTGCCTGTACAATGTACAGGCACTTAGAATAGTGTTGCACACACCTATCGATGTGTGTTTTCACTCTCGAACTTAAAAAAAATCATTCTAGTTATATAGCTAGATAAGCGTTAACATTTATCTGTTAAGGCGCTTAAAAGATTACTTGCATCACCCGGAGGCCAAATTAACCCTTTCCCAAACAATCCCTGGTTTTTACGGGTATGGAATAGTAGCCTTTTGAAAACATTGTGGGAAAAGGAGAAAATGCTGGTAACCAGCATTTTCTCCCTATTCCCATAATGTTTTTTTTTACCCTATCATAGACAGAAATCATCTTTTCATCAAGAGTTGAATCGTCGTCTGCAAACGCTTTCAATTTGGTCTAGTCCAAAAGTTTGTCGTTTGGGAAAAGGTTAAACACTCTACTATACTTGTTTGTATGTTTGTTCATCCGTTCGTTCTTTCGTTCATTAGTTTGTTCATTAGTTCGTTCATTTTTTGATTATTTGGTTGGACTTTTATGTCACTTTGAACATTATTTCAGTTGATATTCTCAGGGCCTCAGCGCATACATGTAGATCCATGTGATCCAAACGGTATCTTTAGTCGGTTCTACGCACGACTCCCTTTCCAAGCTTATGGCTGCATAAAACATACTCTTGAGTTAGTGAGGAATGTTTCTTTGGCTAAAAAATCTCGCAGACTATCAGTCTAGATAAAAGATCAGATCCGAATATATAGCGCTTCCTGTCATATGTTCTGTATAATATGTACTCTACATCTTTCTGCAAAATCATCAACTTCAGTGTCAGAAATGATTCATTCTGCATTTACAAGCTTGATTTGTTTGCATTGTTTCACAATGTATAGGGCAGTGTAAATCAAAGATTTTCAGTCTGATCTTCGATCTGCACATGTCCATCAAATACTCTAATCTGTGTTCAGAATTTTAAGTGTTGAAGCATGTATCCATACCACTATGTTTGTTGTTATTTGTTTATGGCGCTCATATCGAAATTCTTAAATATTCCATTGTTATCAAAATTGTAATATATTGCACAGCAAATAAAACTGTTTATACTGTATTTTCGTTTTACATTTTGTTTGGTTATAAAGTAAAAGTAACCCACTTTATTACTATTCCTATACCCAGTGTTACACATCCTTTAATGTGTCCCTCTTTGACGCAGGAGGTAGAAGCGCTTGGAGAACCAAGCAGGCCATTACAAAGACCTTCAACCTTTTACCAATCAATCCTGTGTCTGTACTTCCCTGAAGAAGAATTTCGAAAAAATCTTTAGAAAAAGGAGTCAGAATGCGTGTTCTGAGCAACCTGACCTTGATTTATACCATCTGTGAATTTCATCGTTCTCCCCTATAGCGCTTAAACTTTTACCTCACAATCCTTGCTTTTGACGACGTGGGAAAGACGCCTATAGAAAACATTGTGGGACTAGGAGAAAAATGCTGCTCCTTTTCCCACATTGTTTTCTACTCTTCACAAAACATTTCAACATTTTCAGTCACTTTTATTTTGTCGTCTACAAATGCTTACAATTTGGACAAGCCTAAAATACTGTCGTTTGGTAATGAGTTTGGGGGGGGGGGGGAGTTACAGCATTTTCTCTTTCTCACGTAATATTTTCTACTCTTTCACAGACAAATACCATTGTTTGTGCCACATTTACTTCGTCGCAAATGCCTTCCTATTTGGATCAGTCGAAATTTTGTTTCATGGTTAAGAGATGAAGGTTCTAGATTTGGTTGTTTGTCTGGCGTTTGACACAATTTTCAACATTATTTTCAGTAAGATAGCGACGGTCAGTGCACCTATCCATGCTTCCCTGATGTTTCTTCTACTCCCAGCATGCCGCAAAATATTCCTTCTCAATATAACCATTGTTGAAACCATATTCAGTATTGAGAGAGGAATGAATCTTCAAGTTAATGCATATAGCCTAATCATTGGTCTGCTTTGTGCAACAATATGCGCTCCTAGGGATTGTTTAGAACAGGATCTCACTAATTATCTTTTTTATAATCATGTCCATTAGATTTCAAGTTGTACAGAATCTTAAACCAATCCAATTTTCAAGGTATAGCCTTGTTGCCCGAGCCTAAAAACACACGAACGCAATATTACAATTTAACAAGGGGATCACATATCTTTTTTCAAAGCCCTAAGAAAAGTAACTTTTGAAAACTTGGTGGGAAATGGGGAAAATGTTGGTGACCAACGTGTTCTTCTTTACCGACAATGTTTTCAGTTCTTTTCAAAGTCATGTCCAGTCATTTTAAACGTAATTGCTTTATCGTTTGCAAATGCTTTCGGTTGTCGTCTGGAGTAAAGATGAACTTTGCCGTCAAGATCGCAACCTCTAGACATCTACTGTCCTCCTATTTATGCGAAGTCAGAGAGTCGCCCTATTTCAAGACAGCTTTAAAAATTTTCCGTCCGTGCTTCTGAAAGATTTGTCCCGATGATGCTTGACGAAATTTCTATAATTATTCAAACATAGACAAAACTAGAATGCACACTGAATATGCCTTCTGATTTAAATATCATAAATACTCAGTATGATACTGTCTGTTTTGTTTAGTGCTGCTTTAGATTACAGTGAATCACATTTACAGCAATCACATACATAGTCCGCATTATACCAAGGGAAACAACTCTAGTAATAGATAATTACGGATAATTATAGTTACTTCCCTTGCATCAAGTTCTTATCCCCAAATGGTACCTCCAAATGGCAAAACCAGACAGTGTAAAATGTGAAGGACGAGAGTTTACAAGGACATCCTTGTGCAATGAATTCAACCTCGAAGTTCGCAACCTTCACATTTAAATAGTGCTAATTCAGGCGAGATTTGATCGATTTGGATTAAGCAACCGATTGTGGGATTGTGTCGTCTGCTATACGGGACGTTTCCGAGGAAAATCACATTGAATCTTGTGTTAGATCTACATACCTTTAAAATATCTTCAGCGAGAATTTTACGCAATCTATCACGTATGCTCATAAATTGTCAACCTGCGTGATACGGCTGTGAACTATCTAGTAATTTACGTGATAATCAGCATCAACTACTTTCACAATAGATCAGGAAAAAAACACTAGCAATCTAAAACATGTCATCTGCTAAAGTTTTTGTGACGAGACGTGTACCAGAAGAAGGCGTTAAGTTATTGAAGGCAAAATATGATGTCGATCAATGGAATTCTGATGAGGTTGTTCCCCGGCCAGAATTGTTGAAGAAGGTGGTGGGAACCAGCGGCATCTTCTGCACAATAAATGACTTGATCGACAAAGAGGTGTTGGATGCAGCCGGTAATATATTGATTTTATGTTGTTTCTTTACTGCAACGGGGTCTAGGCCCTGTTCGGCTCGTAACCTTAAGACACCAGCTTCGGGCCTTTCTGGAAGCATGTTTGTTTTTTTCTTTTAAGTGTCCTTAGGCAAGACACTTCACAGCCCAGTAAAATTCCTGAAAGCCAGGACATACATGAATATGTATTCTGTCACCGTGATATGACTGAATTAATGTTTAAAGTGGCTTAAAACATTCAATCTTTCAACTAACCAGACATTTTAACTCAAATCCTGGTGATCTGAAACTTTAAATCAGCTAGAAATCCACATTTTGCACTTCACAATGTGATGTTTTTGGAGAAATATGTCCCTATTGGACAGTGTTGATCAAAGATCAGACTGCACATTCTGTACAGTCTGATCTTGATCTACACTGACCTACAAAGGTTGGTGAGATGCACACAGCAGCCGGAGGATTATGTCAAAAGTACAAGATCTTATCAGATCTAAGAAGAAGGTTGCCTCTATTAAATCTTTGCCACACAATGACGACTTTTAACACCCCTGAAGGAGAAAACTTTTGACAACATTGTGGGAAAAGGAGAAAATGCTGATAACCAGCATTTTCTCCTTTTCCCACAATGTTTTCTACCCTGCTGGAAACAAATGTTAATTTTTGAGTAATGTTTATTTTGTCATCTGCAAATGCTTTCAAGTTAGACCAGTCTAGCATTTTGTCGTTTGGTAAAGGGTTATCATTGTTTCAGCAAAGCAGTCAGTGTAGATCACAGATCAGATTGCACTTATGGTGCATAAGTGCAATCTGATCTTGATCAAACATGTCCGCAAGGGCAATACAAATTGCAGAAGGCACCAATACCTTACCACACAATTCTTAGTTTTAACGATCCTGAGGGAGAAGCGTGTCGAAGAACATTGTTGAAAAAGGGAAGAAAATGCTCCTTTTCCCACAGTGCTTTTAAACCTTGCTGAGGCAAGAATTCCAAGTGCTATCTGAATTTAATTAATGTTGATTTTCTGGTTTTCAACAGGTCCGAGCCTGAAGGTTATTGGAACAATGTCAGTAGGAACCGACCATATAGATGTGCTCGAGTGCAAGAGACGGGACATTTATGTTGCAACAACTCCAGATATTGCCTCAGACAGTGCTGCTGAGTTGACAGTTGCATTGATACTGATGGTCACTCGACGAATTCCAGAGGGTAGGAAACTGCAAGACTGCAAATTTGTTTGGTGTCACATGTTTTATCATTTTTATCATTTATCAGTTTTATCATAGAGGCCGGTGCATTTTCTTCACTCTCTTTTGACTGGTTGTAAAACATTGTGGGAAAGAGAAACAAGGCTTATCACCGATTTTTCTTGGTTGTTAAGAGATGGGAACATAAGGGTAAAGATTTAAAAATTTTGTTTGGTACAAGTAGTTTGCCATCTTTCACCAAGATACTTTCCTTAACTCTTTCCTACACCTTTTAGACTTGACCACACCAACAAGTAAGGATTTTGAAGGCATAGAGGGCAATGAACAAAATGCTGGTCACCAGCATTTTCTCCTTTTCCCACCATGCTTTCTGTCCAATCAAAAGGAAATCCACCATTTGAGCTACATTTAAATTGTTGTCTGCAAATGTTTTAGATTTGGACAAGTCTAAAATTTTGTTGTTATGTGGAGCATTCATTTGTTCATCACAATAAAATTCTGGACTTGTCTAAATTCAAAGACTTTCCAGACGCCAGATTGAAACATGGTGGAAACAGGAAGAGCTACTTGTTAACCAGCAGTTTCCCATTTTTCCACACACTTTTCAAAAGCTTTCTTTTTACTGGACAGTTAAATTTAGCATTTTATGGTAAAGGGTTAAAGTTTGTTTAACACAGCTTTGAAAAATACTGTTATATCACAGTACCAGCTCACTTACTGGTATTTACTGTGGCTCACAAATAAATTGTAAGGCTAGGATACAAATGTAACAGGTCCAAGAACAGACCAGGGCTTGAAGAAAGCTTGAATGAATGAATGAATGAATGAATAGCGTTTTAAGGCCTGTGGACAACTCAGGTCATATTGGGTGCACTTACTTGGTAAGAAAGCTTGAAATCTGGAGCCTCTCAATTACAAATTCTATCTGACTGAGTTGTCCAGTTACTAATTAACTCAATACCACACAATCCCTACTTTTGACGACCCTGAAAAAGAAGACTTTAGAAAACGTTGTGGGAACCAGCATTTTCTCCTTTTCCCACAATGTTTTCTACACTTCACAAAACTAATTTCAAATTTTAAGTCACTATTATTTTGTCGTCTGCAAATGCTTTAGATTTGGACAAAACTAAAGTTTTGTTGTATGGTAATGAGTTAAGATGGTATCGTATTCAACACCTGTATCCCAAACACTATTATCTATTTATGATTGTTTCAGGAATGAAAGCTTTACAGTCAGGAGAATCAGGCAGCTGGAAACCAATGTGGATGCTGGGAAACATCACAATGGGAAAGGTCCTTGGAGTATTTGGTTTTGGTAGAGTGGGCTTTGGTGTAGCTCGTCGTATGAAGCCCTTTGCAGTTTCCAAGATCCTGTATACTGACATTAAGAATGCAAGTTTTGCGGACGGTATTGCATCCCTAGTGTCCTTCGATGAACTCGTAAGTCAGTCAGACATTTTATGCATTTGCTGTGCAGTAAACCCACAAACTATTGGTAAATTTAATATAGATGTTTTCAAGAAGATGAAGAAAAATGCTATTCTGATCAATACCTCAAGGGGTGTCATCATTAATCAAGATGATCTGTGTGAGGCATTGAAGAAGGAATACATTGCCGCAGCAGCGTTAGATGTCACAAATCCTGAACCACTTCCTGCAGATCATCCATTGATGAACATGAAAAACTGCATCATTTTGCCCCACATGGGTACCAATACATGGGAGGCAAGGATTTCAATGAGTGAAAATACTGCTAAAAATATCATAGGAATACTAAAATAAGTTTTTATGAAAATGCTCTTTTGCCCTTTAGGGTACCAAATAAATAACTATGTGTATACAATGTATGTGCAGCACTCTTACAAAAGGGGGTTTAACTCTTCACTATGTAAGTCATCTAATTAATAATATGGATCTATAAAATCCATTTGGTCGAACAACCAACTGGATCTAGAGGAAGAGTAGTCCTTTAACATGCTGACAACTTAACAATAGCGTGAAGTTTTAACCAACATCAGCCTGCATGGACTTGGTTAGCTGACATGGGTGTATACTCTTTGAACATGCATTAACTCTTTACCAAACAACAAAATTTAGACTGGTCCAAATTAAAAGCACTTGCAGATGACAACATGAATGAAACCAAAAAATTGAAACTTGTTTCCAGCAGGATAGAAAACATTGTGGGAAAAAGAGAAAATGCTGGTTACCAGCATTTTCTCCTTTTCCCTCAATGTTTTCAAAAGGCTTCTTCCACAAGGTCTTTAAAAGTCGGGATTGTGTGGTGAAGGGTTAAACCCCAATTTCACACGACATGACTTAAATAATTACGTATCTGTAATAATTACTAAGGCAGCTAAAGCTGTGCCTTAGGAATTGAACCTTTTTTCCTTGTTTATGTGTTTTTTGTCTGTATTTGTGACAGAAGATAATTATGAGGAAACACAGTGATATATGGAAAAATTGCTCATCATAATTAATTTCTCAATTTATTGCAATGTTCTCTTGGCTGTAATTCCAAGAACTCACTTTTGACTCTTTCCCAAACAACAATATTTTAGACAGGTCCAGTTTGAAAGGTCTTGCATTCAACAAAATTTATTTGGTACAAAAAATGAGATTTGTATCAGATAGTCAAGAAAACATTGTAAAAGAAAAAGGAGAAAATACCAGTATTTTCTACTTTTCCAACAATTTTTTCACACAATCACATGTTGTTATGACTCTTAGAAACTTTTGTGGGAAAAGGAGAAAATGGTGATAACCAGCATTTCCTCCTTTCCTCACAATGTTTCCTTACCTTTTATAGACAAATCCAATCATACCAATTATTGATTGAATTGGAGTTAGACTGGTACTTTTACATGCAGAAAATTGACCAAAAGAATGGAAAAGTTCCAACCCAGGTTTGCCTGCTGGATGGCGCAGGTTTCCCTTGGTCAGTACTTTTTGCAGATGCATTAAGCCCCCTTTCAACAGAGGACAGCTTATATTTGAATGAACTGATCTACGCAATCTATTTCATATTTTATCTGTTGTGATCTTGCACATTGCCTTTTTAGCCCTCAGTGCAGGAAATAGGTAATGTAAAAGACTTATAATTCATCATTCAATGGGAAAACAATGCAAATGTTGCATTTTCCTTGCCAATGGTGTTGTAATAAATTTGTGGACAGTATCGATCCAAAAATGAGTTTGCATTTTTGAAAGCTCAATCTTTAGCTAAACCATTTTGTATCTTAACCCTTTCCCAAAACAACAAATTTTGGACTCTTCCAAACTGAAAGAGTTTGCAGATGACAATTTTAGATTTTGAGAAAATGGCAGAAAGTTCTCAAAAAGGGTAGAAAACACTGTGGGAATAGGATAAATTGCTCGTTATGAGCAATTTCTCCTTTTCCCGCAGTGTTTTCAAAAGACTTTTACTGCAGACACATAAAAACCAGGGCTTGTTTGGGAAATGGTTAATCATCTAGAAAGGAATTTACTATAATTAGAATTTGTCCAAGGCTGTCCAATTGTTAATCCCCTGTGTTTCTGATATATATCTTCATAGAAAAAGCAGATAAAATAATGCCATTTTAGGATTATTTTGTCAAGAAAATTAGACAAAGTAGCAAACAGTGTAGATTCAAGATCAGATTGCACATGCTGTGCAGTTTGATCTTGATCTACATTGTCTGCAAAAGTAAGCCGGGTCCAGTGCTTTATAGGTTAACTTGGAATTTTTCGTAATCAAAAAAGAGCTTTTCAAGCAACCTGTATATTTCTTCAATATTACCCACTTGCTGCTTTTTTTTAATTGTGTTTTTTTTTTTGAGGAAGTTCTTCCAAGAAATTAAGGCCAATAAATAAGTTTTGGGTCAAATGTACTTTTTTACATGTACCTTCGAAATGTACTGAAGTTATATATATATAAAAAATTTCTGACATGAAATCTAAGCTCACATTGATTCATAATACATTTGATTCCTTTCTACTATATGTATTATTTATAATGTTTAGAGGTTCTGGTATTTAGGTATAACATTTTCCATTTTTTGTTTTTGTTTGATTTTATACCTCATGTTGATATATGTTTTATTTTCAAAGTTTAGTGTTTTTTCTCAACTTCCCAGTGATGTTTTGGAAATCATGGCATTTTATTGTTAGACATTCAAGTTATACAGAAGATCATTTTTATAATACAGTACATCAGTGTGCTTAGCGCCGGTTCCAGTCTATTTTTGATTTACATATTCTGACCTAAATTTGTCAAAAAGCACAATATTGGCTGCACAATTTATAACAGTTCAAGTTTTGCGAAAGAGATCTGTATAGACCAAGAGGAAAGCTGTGATAAGGAGAGATTAAGAAATTATTACAATCTGGACCCATAATTAACCCTTTCCCAAACAATCCCTGGTTTTTACGGGTCTTGAAGAGTAGCCTTTAGAAAACACTGTGGGAAAAGGAGAAAATGATGGTAACTAGCATTTTCTCCGTTTCCAACAATGTTTTCTACTCTATCATAGAGAGAAATCATCTTTTTAAGCAAGAGTTGAATTGTTGTCTGCAAATGCTTTCAATTTGGTTTAGTCCAAAAGTTTGTCGCTTGGGAAAGGGCTATTCAGAATTCAGCATTTTCTCCTTTTCCCTAAATGTTTTCAAATGCTTTCTTCTTAGGGATGTTAACCGTTTGGATTGTTTGTTAAAAATTCAAAACAGCATGAATTGTACAAATATTGTACATCGGATCACAGGTAAAGTATCAAGGCATTGTAGGATAATGTTAATTAACTCTTTACCAAACAACAGAATTTTAGACCAGTCCAACTTGAAAGTATTTGCAGTCGACAAAATAAGTGTGGCTGAAAAAAATTAAACTTGGTTTTGGAAGGGCAGAAAACATTGTTGGAAAAGGAGAAAATGCTGGTTACCAGCATTTTCTCCTTTTCCAACAATTTTTTTAAAAGACTTCTTTCTCAGGGTAGTCAAAAGTCAGGGTTGTGTGGTAATGGGTCAACAGATTTTTCTCCTTTTTCCAATTTTTTTTTTTCAATTTATGTTTAAATTAGGACCGAAAAACCTCTGGATTGTTTATTGAGGAGTTACTGTATACGTGGATACATATTCGCATGTTCAAAAAATTTGCAAATTGCCTTTACAGAAACTTTGTACATGGATTTTTTTTTTTTTAAATTTAAGACGCTTATGATTTGTTAGTATACATGTTATAAGATATAGGAATGCAAAAATCTTCAAATTTTTTTGCAAAATCAAAAAAAAATTTCCATATTACAAAAAGTTCCACTTGTACAGTGGGTAGAATATCAACTATTGTATCATACACTTTGATTATCATGGGGTTGTAGGATGCCAGAACATTTTGAAAAAAGCTGTTAATTTTTTTCAAAATTTAGTAATCAATACACTCAGGTTTTAGAGTCTTGTTGCATGTGTATAAGACCTCATTATTTCTAAAACTATAATAATTATTATAACTATGCAAGAATCAACCTTCATCAGGGAATTAGACTATTTGATTAGACTAATTGATACTCACCTTTATAAGTATATTTAGTTATATGTTTACCATGACTTTTGTGTCTTTCTTGCAGTTGTAGCAAACTTGTAATAGCATTTCCATAACTATAAATACAGACTGTAAATATGGAGTTTAGCATATCAAAATATATAGGTGTGTTTAGTATACTACAGTAAAATTGTTTTCATTCTGTTGTGTTCCCTTTTTATCTTAGTCAACATGACAAAATCCAGTTTTTTTTAGGACCCCTTTGAACAGGTTTGTGAGAAAATTATGGGAAAAGTAGAAAGTTCAGGTTACCAACATTTTCTTTTTTTTGAACAATGTTTTGTACACTTTCACAGCCAAATCTTCTTATCAAAGCCATAGTTGAATTGTCATCTGCAATGCTTTGGATTTGGACAACTCCAATACTTATTGTTTGTTAACCCTTTCCTGTGCAATACTGACTTTTTATGACACTTTGAAAAAGATTGTGGGAAAAGGAGAAAATACTGGTGACCGGCATTTTCTCCATTTCCCACAATGTTTTCTACCTTGTCAAAGAAAAAATATCTCATTCGATCAATTTGGACAAGGCTAAAACTTTGTCGTCTTCTGGTAGAGGGTTAAGGAGTTAAATTGAAATGTGTTATCAAACCTTAATCATGTTGCTTTTTCTTTTTCGTTATGCAAACCTTTCTGAAATTCTAGCATATGTAAAAACGTCCTAAAGGTTATCTATCACTTGAGTGAAATATCAGTGATTTTGTTGTTGTTGTTGCACTTTTCTTCTTGATTTATTATCATATCATTAAAATTTTGTTAGCTTAAATTCAAAAATGCCTTTGAAGCTTGGTAGGATTTTATGTATGTCCCCTTTAATGTTACATTTAAATTCTAGTAAGCCCCTTTAAGGTCAGAAATATTTCTTTACTGGAAGTTTTGTAAAGAGGAACATTTCACCTTTCAGTGATACAATGATTTGTGTGTTTTTTATGTAGTCAGCATTAATTCTGTTGTATAGTTCTTATTTCTTTTTATTATTTAACTCTTTACCACACAACAAAAACACAGACTTGTCCAAATCGAAACCAGTTTCAGTGGACGATTTCATTGTGGCCCGAATGATGGAATTTGTCTGATAGACCTAACAACATTGCGAAAATGTTACTTCCTTTCCCCACAATGTTTTCAAAAGGCTTCTTTCTCGGGTTAATTAAAAGTTCATTGTGTGTTGAAGGGTAAAGAGCACATTCTGTTTATTAATCTTTCACCACACAATACTAAATAGGTTAAAACACTCCTGAGAGAGAGTATGTTTGAAAACATTGTGGGAACAGAAGAAAAAAAAAAAGGTGGTAACCATTTTCTCCTTTCCTAACAATGTTTCTCAACATATCAAAAATAAAAACTTGTCCTATAAGGTAAATTTTGTCTTCTGCAGATGCTCTTAGTATGGTCAAGTCTAAATGTAGCTGGATGGTGAAGAGTTAAGATACATGTACATATCATATTACTCTTGTTAATAAAATAATAAAATGGAAAAATTTGTGTTCCAGTTTTTGAACCTTAGTTGACTTAACTCATTACCAAACGACCAAATTTTAGGCTTGTCCAAATCAGAAGCATTTGCAGACAACAAAATAAAAGTGACTGAAAATTTTTAATTAGTTTTGTGAGGGGTAGAAAACATTGTGGGAAAAGGAGAAAATGCCGGTTACCAGCATTTTCTCCTTTTTGCCACAATGTTTTTGGAAGTCTTCTTTCTCAGGGTTGTCAAAAGTAGGGATTGTGTGGTAATGGGTAAAAAAATTGAATAACCCTTAGAGTGTATCGAGTAGTAACATTTTTCCCCTTTACCAAACATAACCCTGTCCCAATGACCCAAAGAAAAATAGGCCTTTGAAAACATTGTGGGAAAAGGAGAAAATGCTGGTTACCAGCATTTTCTCCTTTTCCCACCATATTTTCCACCTTTCCTAAAACAAATTGCACCATTTGAGCTGCAACGAATTTGTTTTCTATACAATGCTTTCAATTACAAAAGGTCAGAATTTTTATATGCCCGAAGGGTCGTATTATATTATGGTCCAGGTCATTTGTCCGATCATTCGCAGTCTGTCCGTTAGCAATTTCTTGTGTGCACAACTGTTCCTACAGTTTCTGTTGGTATAAGCTCAAACTTACCACAATGAATCTCTATGATGTGGAGGTGTGCATTTGGATTTCTTGAGGCGCTCTAGATTTTAACCAATTTCACTGACAATCTCCTTCAGGCGTACATGCATCGGCAGTCTGTCCGTTCCCAATTTCTTGTGTGCACAATTGTTCCTACAGTTTCCGTTGGAATAAGTTCAAACACCCTTTCCCAAACAAGCCCTGCTTTCTACAGGCTTCTTTCTCAGGGTCGTCAACAGTAGGGACTGAGTGGTAATGGGTTAACGCCTTATCATTGGATGATTTTTGTATGGTGTTTATCACAGTTTTCAACACTATTTCATTTGATATTGCAGCTGCCAGAGCAACATGCTTTTCTGGTTTTTCTCTACAAAATTCTTTCTAATGGAATTAAGAAAATGTTCTGAAAATTTTGAAAAAGAAAGAGGCTCTCAGTTATATTTTTATTCAATTTAACGTAAGTTGTATCTGTAACATAAAAGTTTAAATTAAGTCAACCCACTAGCTAATAAAACCAACTATGAGATTTTTTTTTTTTTATATTTTCACACTTTACAAAAAGAAAAAGTCTTTTACACCAATTTTATTCAATGCAAGTTTCATTAGTAACAACAGCGCAGTTTAGACAACCCCTTCCCACCACCCCCCAAAATTTATCTCTTTACAAGCCCAAAATTTTGTCATTTGCTAAAGGAATAAGAGAGAAAGCTTGTAACATACATCTAGAAATAAGGGAGTCAAAAAAAAGGCAATTTTACTACAACAACAAAACAGAATAGCTGCCACCTTGTTAATTGTTATAACTTGTGTATTATCAACAAACAACACATTTCCCTAACATCATAGTTCATTGCTGCAATTATTTGTGGTGATTTTTGTCCTTCAATCTATACTAAACAATTCTGTATTTTGATGACCCTAAGGAAGAGTCATGCTCTGGCACAAGGGGGCTAAATGCATTATACCATACAAGTCATTACACAATTATAGACCCATGAAAACAATCAAGTGGATCTGGAGGTAGAATAGTCCTTTGACATACAAAAAATTAACAAATAGCAAAAAACAGCAACAAAGTATCAACTGCAGGGACTGAGCAGGCAAAAACAAGAGCTGTCACTGAATGTGACTTAATACCCCCATTAGCGGTTTGACAGAAACAACCAATTGCTAGTATATTGTACACAAACAGACACACAGACAGGTTGATTCCAGTATACCCCCGAAAATATTCGTTTTGCGGCAAGAAAATGAGTGGATACTTTTTGAACATGCATTAAGCCCCCTTTTCAAAACGCATAGGTCATATGGGACATTCGGACATCTGCATAAAGTGTCGTCTCGGATCAGCCTGCACAGTCCGCGCAGGCTAATCCGAGACGGCATTTTACGACTATATTAGATTTTGTCCTATAGTAGACTTGTGAAAAACAGAAAATTAGATAAGAACGGAAAAGGGTCGTCTCTGATTGGCCTCTGTGGAGTGCGCAGGCTGATCCGAGACAACACTTTACACAATTGTCCGTATGTCCCTTTTCCTGTGTTGCAGGCCATATTATCTTGTCCTCATAACAATGTACACCATGAGGTCCATGAAGATTTTGCACTGGATTGCGCACTGCCTCTCCTTGAACCAGGCCGGCCAGTTTCACTGTCAGAGTCACTAAATTCTACATCCGATTCCAGGTCTGAATCTACAGCTGCCTGTGAAAGTATTTGTTCAAACTCTGTCTGTATCAAATCTGGATTGTCACTGAAAAATACATCACATAAAATTTATTATACCTCTTCACATAGATTGATGACATATATGGGGGTTCTAGGTGCTGGTCCCCTCGACAATGTAAACTTACTCTTTGCCCGATTACTTTAGACTGATCTAAATTGGAAGCATCGACAGAGGACAAATTAAATGTAGCACAAACTATGAAACTTCCCTTTCAAAGCATAAGAAACGTTGTGCGACTAGTAGAAAATACTAGTTATCAGGATTTTCACTTTTGCTACATCTTTTCAACACACATCTTTGGGGTCACAAAAACTCAAAAATTGTGTGGTAAACTAAACGACTAAATTATAGACTGGTCCAAATTCAAAGCTCTTGCAGACGACAAAATAAAAGTAACTCAAAAATTTAAATTTATTTCCACCAGGGTAGAAGACATTGTGGAAAAAGGAGAAAATGCTGGTAACCAGCATTTTCCCCTTTTCCCACAATGTTTTCAAAAGGCTTCTCTATGTGGATCGTTAAAAGTTAGGACTGTGTGGTAAAGGGTTAACAGCATCTCTATCTTTTCCCACAATGTTTCACAGCTTTTTTTAACAATACAAATTCACATATAAATCACAATTAATTTTTCCTCTGCAATGGATTTCAGTATAGAGAAGTCTATAGTCTTGTCTCCTGGTACATCATAACCTCATCATTATCTTGAATCTGTAGTTAAGTCCTTATTCATGCATCAAATTCCAACTTGAAAACATTCTTGTAGAACATAGCTTATCAAAATTAATAAAAATCTTAATTACAGATACTTTTGAAAACAGAGTGATAAATTTCTATGAACAACATTTTCAAGAAACTTTTTGCTGTAAGTCTTAAAAGGTTGTCAGTTGCTTGTTATGTATTTATAAAGGTAATCTATAAAATTTCACTGAATGTTGATGAGCAGTAAAAAAGCATTTTTTGAATGTAGCTATCTCTTAACTCTTGACCACACAATCTGACATACAGCGACACTGAGAAAGGAGCCTATAAAAAGCAGTGTGGGAAAATGCTGGTAACCAGCATTTTCCCCTTTTCCCACAATATTTTCTTCTATATCAAAGTCAGAACTCATCATATTACCAAGATTTAATTTGTTGTCTGCAGATGCTTTGAATTTTGTCCTGTCCAAAAATTTGTCATTTGCTAATGAATTAACATGTTTAAGTTCTACAATGCTGAGTGGTGCCCCCTTCTCCCCCCACCCTCCCTCCCTTTAAAAAAGTCATAGTCTGATTATTATCAAGTATTACCCTGTGAAAAGGAAAGAAAAATCCCTCATACACTATACTTTATAATGGTTTATAATAGTACTGTATAGTGATTGCAAATCTTGTATTGAAAAGGTAAAAGCTGAGCACAGTACTTTGATTAAGTTCGTTAACCTTACAACTTTTCAACCATTACAGAGACACAAAAAAAATTTTTGTGATACACTGGAACTTTTTTCAATGAAATACTCAATAGCATAAAAGATATTTAACAATAATGGTTATTGTAAAATAGTTTGAACCTTACCCTGACTTCGGCACCTGTCTCCACACTTGTAACTCTGTTCCTGCTGTTACTATGGTAACATAATTTTTTTCACCATCACAACAAGCTATGTCAAGAATCCTACCACAATCTTCACTGTTTATCGTCGTCAGATATAAAGGTTCCCTTGCTATGTCAAAGACTGAAGTTCAAGAAAAGATAGCCTCATAATGAATCATGAAATTTACCTACCTATTAGAAAAATCCGTCTGAAAACATTGTGGGAAATGGAGCAAATGGGGATAAACAACATTTTCTCTTTTTCCCCTATGTTTTCTTCCCTGCTGGAAACAATTTCATTTTTTGGTCACATTAATTTTCTTGTCCACAAATGCTTTCAATTTTGACCAGTCTAAAATTTTGTCATTTGGTAAAGAGTAATTCGTTCACAACCAGTCTGAGTTTGAGCAAATATCTTATGTAGTGTCTGAGATATCACATAATGTGAAAGTTTTTATATGTCAATTACACAGATGACAGCAAGGCTATAAAAAGACCTTGATGTTTTCAAAAACGGTCTAGCTAAAAGACCTTGATGTTTTCAAAAACGGTCTAGCTAAAATACCTTGATGTTTTCTTCAAAAACGGTCTAGCTAAAATACCTTGATGTTTTCTTCAAAAACAACTGAGCTACATATAACTAGTACCATCACCTTGTCAATGAAAAAGCACAATCAGGGAATGGAAATGATTTTCGAAACAAATATTATCTGTGACCTTGACCTTTGACACATGTGACCCAAAAATAATATTGCACTGCCTTCAGTCACGAGCATACTTGCATGAAGCCTCAGGGTCCTAGGTCAGGCGGCTTTTAAGTTAGAGCATGGTGATGAAAAAGTCCACAAATGGACAAATTGACATAATTATGGACAGACAGGCACACATAGATGGTAAAACCAGTATATGCCCCTCAACTTCATAAGCTGAGGTAAAACAATTCAAATTAATGTGACATTGAGCTTACCATTTAAATATCCACACCCTGTATCTAAATCGAAAGCTGAAGTAATCATTGTTTCACCATATACACTAATAGCATCAGTCATTCCAAAATCTTCTTTATGGTTGCGTAGCTTTTTAACATAGCCTGAAAAAGGTAGATTTATAACAAATAATCAGTGATGGCCACAGAATTTACATAGAAAGTATACTTTACCCATCATTCAACATTCTGGTGTTTTCATAATTCCAAGTTGGAAATTTTTTGAAAACATTGTGGATAAAAGAAGAAAATGCTGGTAACCAGCATTTTCTTTTTTTTCCCCCACAATGCCTTTTACCCTTCATAAAACAAGTTCATTTATCTGATCCATATTTATTTTCTTTAAGATGAAGCCACTAGAGGTGCATTACATACTTCTTTTGCACCAACAAAAGTAAAACACTTCTAAAGCCCTGCTAAAAAGCTTTTACACCTTTTTTCAAAATATATCTCTGCCCATTTGCATGCAAATTTCATAATTTTACTTGCGTTTAATTTGTCACCTGCAAATGTTTTCATTTAGGATGTGACAATTTTTTTTTCTATATTTGGTAAATAATAAAAATACAAAAATTTAAAGTATTTTTCAACCATTCCCATAACTGTCTGACATGTATCCCCCAAAACATATTTCCGGCGATGATTTCAAAAGCAGGTACACAAAACATGAGTAAAAAGGCTCAAGTATTGAGATAGGTCTTGAAAATGGGTCAACTAGCATTTTCTCCTTTTCCAACAATGTTTCGAGGCCTTCTTCTTAACCCTTTGCCAAGCAGCAGAATTTTAGCCTTATCCAAATCAAAAGCATTTGCACATGATAATGTCATACTGGCTCAAATGATATAATTTTTCTTTTATAGAGTAGAAAACTTTGCAGGAAAAGGAGAAAATGCTGGTTACCAGCATTTTCTCCCCTTCCCACAATGTTTTCAAAAGGCCTCTGCCTGAGGGTCCTTAAAGTTGTCATTGTGTGGTAAAGGGTTAAAGGTTGTTACAAAACAAGATTGTTTCATGATTGAAGGGTTCAAGTGATGATATGAACTTAAACGTTACAGAATACAAAACATACTTTTTTTTTAAATTTACCTTTCTTCCAGGAGAGACTTTTCAAGTTCACTCCGTCGTCTCCATAATACACATTGTCTCCAATGACAGCAAGAGATCTAACATGACGCAACATGGTTGGCTTTCCATCCAGGAGGTGAACATTTTCTGAGGCAAAAACACAGAACAGCTGCTTTTCTCGCACCTCAAACACCTTAATTTCTCCTTCAGTTGCACAAGATGTGAAAATCTTTTGATCTTTAACCTGAAACACAAAAGGGACACCACCATCAATACAAAATTTCCTACGAACAGCTTTTTTTCTACTGACAATTTTACTGACAATTTTCTATTTTTCTACTGATAATTTTTCTACAGACAATTTTTTTAAACTATAAAGGCATAAGGAGCATTTTCTATTTCTCTTCAAAATTTTCACATGACACTGTAGTCCAATTCTAAACCTTAATAATCATTCATGTTCTTAATCTCTATTTTACCAAAAGGTTTTAAACATTATCTATTTAACTCTTTACCACACGACAAAATTTTAGACTGGTTCAAATTGAAAGCATTTGCAGACGACACAATAAAGGTGACTGAAAACTTGAAATCTGCTCTGGGAAGGGTAGAAAACACTATGGGAAAAGGAGAAAATGCTGGTTACCAGCATTTTCTCCTTTTCCCACAGTGTTTTCAAAAGGCTTCTTTCTCAGGGGCGTCAAAAGTAGGGATTGTGTGGTAATGGGTTAAGTTTGTTTCGAAAGGGGTCAGCAAAGGCTGACCTGTGTCAAAACTTTTCGCAAAAAGTTTTGACGCAGGTCAGGCTTTGCTGACTCCTTTCGCAACAAACTTAAATGGATAATGTCAATTTCATGCATGGCCAAGAACCTCTCAACTCCCAGATTCAGCCAGTTGTTCGACAAAATATATTTTATGGGTCCATAATTATGTGATTTCTTGCTCAATGTATGATGCATCATAGAGACGCACTAGTCACTCTGTTGCAAGAGCATGGCTACATCATTTTAAAAATGCAAATGCACAAATTTCACCCAGATTTCTCAGCTAGATACTAAGCGTATTTTGTCCATGGACATGCAAATAAATGATATGAACATTTTCAGTCCTCAACAATGATCAAAATACTTCACAAATCTATCCACTTAATCATTATGGGCAGAGTATATCTAATTTCAATCTGCTCTTTGCTGTGGGATCTCTTTATACCCAGTCTTCAACACATCTGAAAAACTAATATCCAAGCTGTTAGGGCCAAAATATGTAACAACACAAAGGACCGATGAAGGTTTTTATGTTTTTCTCTGTCAGATTTCACTTCTGTCAGATTTCACTTCTCTACTCTGTAAAAAGCATATTGTTCATGCCAGAACATTTCACGTCAAAAATCACTACTACTCAAGTTCTTAAAGTATATGTTTAAGATAGCTAACCTTTTACTTCACAATCAAAGTTAAACAGCGTTGAGAAAGACGGTTTTTAGGAAAATTACGACAAGCATTTTCTCCATTTCCAAAAGTGTTTTCTACCCATTCATGGACAAATGCCAAAATCAAAGCCAGATTTAAATTGTTGTCTGCAAAATCGCTCAGTTTCAAACGATTGAAGTCTTTTGTTGTCTGGTAAAGAGTGTAAACAAATTACCACAAGTCCTGTGACTGATTCATCATGGGCCTTATGTGATATGATGTTCTCTTTGGTTTCCAAATCCCATAGCTCCAGTTTACCTCCATCTAATAAAAGGCAATATTTTTGTAAATAGACTCTGATGTAATATACATACATATACATGCAACTCTTTATCAAATTACAAAATTTTAGGCTTATTCAAATTTAAATTATTAGCTGGAAACAAAATAAATTTGACTAAAGTTGAAATGTGTGCTTGGACTGATTATATATACTTTCACCAAAATGACTTTTTAATCTGTCTGCATCCATATATCATTTTCCCCCCATTTCATTCAAAGTTTTTTTTTCTTTTCATTTCGTTGTTTTTGCATTGGGAGATCAGTTTACTTAAACATTGCAAATTTAAAGCTGTAAAAAAATAAGATTTTTTTAACCTCAAATTTGTTTGTGAAAAGAAAATATCTACATAACCCATGCATCTTTCAAAGTGAACTTTTCAAAACAATCTATAAAAGTACTGTAACTTAGCAATCTTACCTGATGCTGTCACTATGCAAGCCAAAGCTGGATGGTACGCAACTTTTGTTATTGGATTATAAGTGTATATAGACTTCAGTAACTCTCCTAAAACAAACAAGATTTCTAAGTGTAGTTTTAATATCCTTCAAGCCTAAATCACACAATTCCAATTTTAAATGACCCAAGGAAATAAAGTTTTGAAACTTTGTGGGAAAATGAGAGAAAAAGTTGGTCACTCTGCATTTTTTCTCTATTTGCCACAGTGTTTTCTATCCTTTTACCCTTTACCAAATGACAAATTTATAGACTGGTCCACTCGCAGACGACAAAATAAATGTAATGGAAAAATTGAAATTTGATTTGGAAAGGGTAGAAAACGTTGTAGGAAATGTAGAAAACGCTGGTTACTAGCATTTTCTCCATTTCCCACAGTGTTTTGAAAAGGCTTTTTTATCAGGGTCTTTAAAAGTCGGGATTGTGTGGTAAAGAGTTAAAGGAAAATCTCCACATTTTGAACCACAGTTTATCAATACATTGTCTCTACATTCTGAACCACAGTTTATCAATGTGCAGTCTGCAAAAGCTCTCCATTAGGATAATTCTCAAATCTACAGTCTGGCCGACAAGTACAGTGTCTTTTATAACTTTTACTGCTTTTGCATGACAGTGAGGATCAAACTGTGGGGACCAATCAAGATTCAACACTATCAAAGCTTTTGTAGATATTGTGCCCCTAGCATGGGTTCATCGCAACCATAGTTTCTTCTGATGTATGGCATACGACCAATCTGCATAAAATGTCTGACACTGTTTTTATCTGCCCCCGCAAAAACAGTCTAAAATGCAATCTATTTCTGTGATCTTTATCAAGCTGACATTGTCTACCGGTATGTCATTTATTCAGTGCTCAATGGATCAAGATTTTTAGTGCTCTATGCTATAGCATTTTGACTGGAAGGGAAAAGAGAGAACAGAGACAAAGAGAGAAAGAAACAGAGATAGAGAAAGAGAGATTCAGAGAGCAATAGAAAGATACAGACTTTTTTAAATTTATTGAAGAGCACATTTTACCTGTTTTAGCTGACCACAGTTTCAAAGAACAGTCAACAGACCCACTTAGCACCACAAAATCCTCATCACTTAGTTCCAGTTTTGGACCTGGAAAAGAACATTGTGTGAAAAGTCCTGATACTGGCATTTACAATAGTTAAGAATACAATAATGTAATTTTCTTTCAGAGTAATAATATTGTTTAAAGTTGAAAAAGACCATCTCAGTTACATCTACATGTACATGAATTTTTTTTCTCTAAATTTGCTTCCAATAATACAATATTGTGAAAATCTTCCATTCCAAAAATATCAATCCTTGACCACACAATCCAAACTTTTACCAACCTTGAGAAAGAAGGCTTTTGAAAACATTGTGGGAAAAGGAGAAAATGCTGGTTACCAGAATTTACTACCCTTTAAAAAAAAAAAATATATAAATTTTTTAGTCACATTTATTTTGTTGTCTGAAAATGCTTTCCATTTGTACCACACTGAAATTTTGTTGTTGGGTAATAAACCTGTGAATTCTTTCACTTCAGAGATTATCTTTCACTTCAGAGATTATCAGCCCAAATAAATTAAATATTAGGAAGCTCTTTTCCGAAATGCCTCTGTACAGCTGACAATGTAGATCAAAGATACGAATGCTACTTTTCTGCTGTCTGACCCTAATGTACAATGGCTGCAAACAAAACTAAAACTGAAAAGTTCTTAACCCTTTGCCAAATAATCCCATGTTTTCACGACCCTGAGATAGAGGCCCTTTGATAACTTTGTGGAAACTGGAGAAAATGCTGGTAACCAAATTAAATTTCATTTTTCAAGTCACCTTTAATTTGTCTGTAATTGCTTTTAATCTGGACAAGTCTAAGGTTCTGTGATGTTGTAAAGAGACAAGAGTTGCCTTACCAAGTGGTTCAAGTTCCTGGGATGACAGTAAAATCACATCAGTAACTGACCCTGTGTGACTTCCCAAACTTTTCTGTTCTGTCAGTGTTTTAAAATCCCATACTTTGATTGTAGTATCTCGACTGAAATGAAGTATGTGTGCAATGGTAATTTTAACTTATTTTTCATCTAAAGTCTAGTATATCAAGTGGCTACATTCACCATTCTGATATTAATTCTACATTCTACAGGTATTTTCAAAAACTTGCCTCCTGTTTAGCTTTGAAAGAATGTCTTTAAATCTAGAGTAAGAATTGAATTAACAATGACTGGTGATTAGGAACCAGGAGTCATAAAGCTTCTATTTATTATTTGTTTGTATAGTGTTTGATGCAGTTTTTACCAGTATTTCAATTACATCATAGAGCCAGTTCATCTACATGTATCCATGCTTTCCAGTCCACTGGCTGCTTCACCTGATAACCATTGTCAAAATAATGATCAACATGAATCCTGTCGTTCCTCCGAAAACATTTGGCTGTGCTGGGGACTCTGACGAGTATCCCGCAGTCTCATGTCTCCTATGCTCAAACTGTGCTACCATACTTGGCAAGAACTTCTGTTTAACTTAAGTTTAATATCATTATACTGTATCAGAGATAATTTAACCCATTACCACGCAATCCCTACGTCTGATGACCCTGAGAAAGAAGCCTTTAGAAAACAATGATAACCAGCATTATCTCCTTTTCCCACAGTGATTTCTACCCTTCCCAGACCAAACTTCAATTTTTCAGTCACCTTTTCTTTTATCGTCTGAAAATGCTTTCAATTTGGACCAGTCAAAAATTTCCTTGAGTGGTAAAGAGTTAATGCTTTATCAAATATTCTACACTATTTTGTACTCACATGGTAGTATTAAAGCATTCATTGGATTTAAATTACAGGTGTGAAATAAATCAATATATCACACAGTCTACACTATACTGATACCATCCTGGATCAATTATATTACAGTAGGCATCAAATTTATCCGGAGGACAAAAAACTAGCAGACCTACTAGAGTCTGTATTCACCAACTAGGCAACTACTCTTCAGTGCCTTCTTGGTCTAATTATAGATTTTGACAGTAAAACAACTTCTGATTGGCAAAACCAATTAGTTTAGCCAAGTAGTGTTATTTTCAAATCTAGAAAATCATCGAGAATGAGACTAAGAATGCTATTAAGAAGAGTTACCAAATATAGACCCTCGACTTTTTCATCTTACCAATACTTTACCACGGCCGTCGGAAGCGGTCCGGCCGGTGCGGCCATGGCCGGACCAAATTTTCGGCCGAAAATGAAAAATGGCCAGACCAATTTTCGAAAAAAAAAAAATGCGCAATATAAACCTCAAAAAATGCGCCAGAATGCGCCAGACAGCGTCTTATTTTCATGACTTAACCCATTACCAAACGACTATATTTTAGACTGGTCCAATTTGTAAGCATTTGCAGACGACAAAATAAAAGTGACTGAAAATCTGAAATTTGTTTTGTGAAGGGTAGAAAACATTGTGGGAAAAGGAGAAAATGCTGGCTACCAGCATTTTCTCCTTTTCCCACAATGTTTTCTAAAGGCTTCTTTCTCAGGGCATCAAAAGTAGGGATTGTGTGATAATGGGTTAAATGCGTAATATTTTTCCGGGGGAGCATGCCCCCGGACCCCCCAAGCATGGCTTGACGACTTCGTCGCTCGCCATACTGGCCGGACCAAATGAAATTTCCTTCCGACGGGCCTGCTTTACCAAGTAAGTAAATGGCCATGTCCTGCCTAGTTTTTGGTATAAAATCTATTCAAAGATTAAACAAGTCCAAAACAGTAACTCAATAAAAACCTTAATTTTTTCTTTTAAGCATACCTTGCAGAAATGAAGAGAGGTCCTTTACAATCCACAGCTGTAACTAAGTCACTGTGGCCTTCCAACACATCAACAATAAAACCAGAGTTGTTCCAAAACACAGACTTGCTGTTTTGTACTTTCAGATTACCTGTAAAATAAATAATTGTCGTGCTCTATAAAAAGGAGACTTAATACATCTGCAAAAAGTATCTATGTCAGCTTCAACATGAAAGAGCCTTAACCTTCCAGATTTTATGAGCCTGAGGGAGATGGTTTCTGAAAACAATGTGGAAAAAGGAGAAAAAAGCTGTTAAGAATGTTTTCTGTCCTTTCAAAGGATAGTACTATCATCTGGATCACTTAAGAGTTGTCGTCTGCTAATGCTTTCAAATTGGACTAGCCTAACATTTCTTTGTTTGTAAAAGACTCAAAGAATTACATATATACAGGGTGATTCATAATATCTGATACAGCTTCAATCTTTAAAATATTTTTTTCTGCCAGCACATACCTTGCTATAATTTATATCATAATACTCTACGATAATTACAGTTTTGTTTGATCATTGACCACCAATGAAAATATTTCTGGATTAATTTTTTAAATGTTTATTTTGTTGTCTGCAAGTGCTCTCAATTTGGACTTGTCTAAAATTTTGTTGTTTGGTCAAGAGGTAACTGAAAACTATGATTTCAAGGCTTCTTTTGCCACGAATTCTTTGAAAAAAAAATTCAGACTGTGTATATCTAAAAACAGGCTACATGTTTTCCTTTGGCAGAATGATATCACCTCTACAATCAGCACAAGCATCTTTGCTTTTGATATTTTAAAGATGCGCATAGTGTTTAAGCGGTTTAACCAAACAACAAAATTTTAGACTGGTCCAAATTGAAAGCAATAGCAGATGACAAAATAAATGTAACTGAATATTTCAAATTCGTTTTGGAGAGGGAAGAAAACATTGTGGGAAAAGGAGAAAATGCTGGTTATCAGCATTTTCTCCTTTTCCCACAATGTTTTCATAAGGCTTCTGTCTTAGGGTTGTAAAAACCACGGATTGTTTGGTACAGGGTTAATAAGGTAAATTGTAAGTTGGAATTCTTTAATCTTCAACCCTATGATAGTGCTATTGAAAGCCATAAGATTACCTTTATTGCTGATGTTTGACTTGTTTTTCTTGGAAGGTGAAGGCTGCAAGTTGGAATCTTTTTCTGCTACTTTATCTTCTTTTGTCTGTTTACTTTGTGCTTTCTGACTGCAATCAGAAATTGAACAAATCACTGGAAAAAATGAATAAAGATGAGTTGTATCGGAGGTGTTTTTTTTTGTGTGTGTGATCATCAACAATTTTCACGTAGCAGGATAAGGGTCATCCTCGGATACCCCAGGGTCTCCCTATTTGCTACGCTACATCGACCCTGGGACAATTGACTAATAAAACTTTGAATCAGCCGCCGAAAATCGATACGAAACGTCATACCGTACAGTCCACTCGCCCATCACAAAATGATGATAGAACCAATGAAAAGCCAGCATTCGGCCAGCGGTAAAGCGAGCCGCCGAAAATCGATACGAAACGTCATAGCGTACAGTACACTCGCCCATCACAAAATGATGATGGAACCAATGAAAAGCCAGCATTCGGCCAGAGGTAAAGCGAAGGAAATTCAACTAATTGTCCCAGGGGTCGATGTAGCGTAGCAAATAGGGAGACCCCGGGGTATCCGAGGATGGATAAGGGTTAATTAGCTCTAACTAGTTTCAAATATGTAAAGAGAGCTATATCTGGAAACTATTTTATCAAATCTGACTATCACTTACCTTTGCATTCCAGTTGACTGTGTCACTTGATCTGAACTTTTAGAACCATGAATTTTTTCCTCTTTATTTGTCAATTCTGCTTTGCTTGAGGGGTTTGATTCTAGTCTAATTTCATCTTTATTGATATCAGACTGGTTCACTGTCACCGTTATGTCAGTCTCAGACACTGTCTTAGAGGTATTAGTTGACACTGACCAGTCAGTGCTAACAGAACAACTGGAATTGAAGTCCTCATCTACATATATCTTTGATGATGGAGTCTGTTCATCACTTACTTGTGACAGTAGAAACAATAGTTCATCCCTGATGTTGTCTTTCTTCAAACACTGCAAGTCAAAAAATAAATTTTGCTTCAATACTTTGTCTCTTGTGTAGACACAAAATTCAAAACTACATCTCGGAATGAATATTACAGATTTCACAATAATAATATAATTATGTATATTAGTTTTTATCAGTTTTAAGTTTAAACTAGGCTTTATTGTTAAAATTTCTGCCAAGAAATCATATTTAACATTTAACCCTATAACAGACAACAAAATTTTAACCTTGTCTAAATTGAAAGCATTTGCAGATGACAATTTTAATGTGGCTCAAATGGTGTCATTTTTCTTTGATAGAGTAGAAAAAATTGTGGGAAAAGGAGAAAATGCTGATTACCAGCATTTTCTCCTTTTCCTACCATGTTTTCTACAGGCTTCTTTCCCAGGGTCATTATAAGTCCGCATTGTGTGGTAATGGGTTAACCCTTTACTGAGTGACAGGCTTTTGCTCTTACTGTGTATTAGCCAAAATTAACTTTTAAGCAATAATGCTTGGTTTAAAACAACCTAAAGGAGCCATCACACCATGACGTTCTGGTCAACGTTCTCTGAGCGTTTCAATCTTTCGATTCTTTAGCGTTCTAGAATGAGGATTTCACATCTGGCGTGTTATTAACGTGTGCCTAACGCATGACTACAGTGTATCTAATGCACGAGAAGCGTGTAACAGCAACCAAATAAGATACCTCTGATACCCCCATATGCATGGACGTTCGGGAAATGCTGGAGTGACCCTCAGTGCACGCCAAAAGGACGTTTGTAGTGCGCTAGGAGACCGTTCAGCGGTCGTTGACGGGTCGCCAGTAAATCGTTCACTGCAAAGCAAACGATTAGCAACAACCAAGTAATGCTAGTGTGACGACTGACTTGCGATTGCCGAATGCGTGCAATGCTCGATGAATGTTGGTAAAACGTTCCACAAATGTTCTGAACAATCTTCAGCATTTAAAATTAAACGTTGAAGAACATTGGTGTCATTGAGAACTTTTGTGCATGTTCAAAACTTTTTTTCCAGACTAGCATTCTCAGCCAATTCCCTGCGATCACCGACGTTCACATAACGCTTTTCTGGCGCTATTCCAGCGACCATGGGCGACTAACGTCTCCTCAAACGTTAGAAAATGTTGACCAGAATGTCATGGTGTGACGGCTCCTTTTAGAAAGGTAGGCAGTTGAAAAAAAAGTGTGTGGAAGCTGATAGCTAGCATTTCTCTTATTCCCAAAGTTATTTTCTCAGGCTTTTCTAAGGAGAATTCAAGGAGAATTCCCATCATTTGAGACCCAAATCCGAATTGTAGTCTGCAAATGCTTCATAAATGGTCAAGTGTAAAATTTTGCTATCTGGTAGAGAGTTGATGTATCAGCACTTAATTAGTGACCCCCTGAAAACATTGTGGGAAATGGAAAAAATGTTAAAAACCAGCATTTCCTCCTATACCCACGATGCTTTCTACCCTTTCAAAAGACAAAGTTCATTATTTGATCCATATTTCCTCTGTCATCTGCAAATGATTTATCATTTACCTATCATGTCCATTTTCATAGCTGACAAGCAGATTGAAAATACATAAAGTAGGCTGAAAGATGACTGGTAAAATTTTGATATTTTCAGAATGGCTACTATGAACGGGTGCAGTGACACAATTACAAAAATAAAATCGGAGCAGCCCTTCGGAGGCTTAGTGTTGAATGTTGAAAAAAAAAAAATAACATAAAAAAAACGTGTTAGTTGGAGTAGCAGCTCTTGTACTTCAGGAAAAAGATGTAAATTGAATCTGTGTTCAAATGACGATTTCTTTCCTGATTTTCTGATCTGATACGAACAAAGTATCTATCGAAAAACGGGAGCGAAAGTCTGCTGGGCGAATCAACAAGCATATTTGCAAAGTAAGGATTTGAACTTGTAAGCAAGGCAATCGAAACCTTGTCAGTTTCTTCGTCTGTAAGATCACGTTCCAAACTTTCTAGATTTTCAATTTGTCGGAGTTTCTTTCGAAGTTTTCTAATTTGTAACGTCATCAAATTTGAATCCATATTCACGGAATTCCCGTTAGACGACGCTGTTACTGGAACTGGTTTCCTGCTTTGGCAACTAGATAAATGATTTTAAAGCCAAAGCGGGGTTCTAGTAAGTTACACATCCCGACCAGTCATGTGGGTATTTCCTGATCGTGTCGGAATCAAAACAAATGCGACCTTCTGTGTTTTGACTTTTTAGACATATAATCACGCTATTAATATGTTTAGAAAGAAAGGTAAGGGATGGTCAAGCGTGTGGTATTTAATTTATAGATTTTCTCTTTTAAAACCGAAAACTTGTGAAAAGGTCGTCTGCAAAATTGCTCATTCGTACCCATCAAGGTTCGTCTGAGAAACTACTGAATAGAAACTATAAATATAAGTGATGCTTCAACAGATTTACAACTATCCCAGTCATATCACGGTTGCAACTCTCTTTTTATTGTCTTCTATGAGTTCATCAGTTCTTGGCTGGGCTGTAGAGTGTCTTACCCAAGGACACTCTAGACTGGAAATCTTGCACATTGAGTGATTATCAAACTTGGGGTTGTCAGGCTTCAATCCGTTCAAAACTTCCTTTAAGCAAAGGAAGCTCATAATTATGATTGTCTGTGAAAGTCTGAAGAACACTGCATGCAGCTTCATTAATGGACCTTTCCAAGGATTCTTCTCGGTACAGCCCTGAGGTCAAAATTGGAAACTTAAAAAAAAAAAAGAACTCTCTCTCTGGTATTAAAAAAAATTGTTATTCCCAACTACAAAATCTAGGTCTACCAAACTTTGCATACACGTGTATTTATCTAATATAGTACCTCTACCTACCGCCAGTCTGAAGGCTTGCTACCAAATTTTGATCACTTCTGAATTTAGTTCATTCATAAAAATAGGCTAGGCTCCAGGGTCTCATGTTTTACAGGGTCTTTATTATATAATATATTGAAGAAATTTGAGAAATACCCTTGTTTATAACCATATAGCCTTGACTTCTGTTATTTAGTGTGTGGCATTACCTTGCTTATCTTGTGGACCTCCAGAAGAATGCTTTAATTTTCAAACTTGGAGAAAAAGTATGGGTTTCTGCCAGCATTTCACCCTATTTCACCATTTCCTCACATCTGTTGAAAAATATCATTTTTTTTATTTGATTTACTGCATGATAAATGTTGATGAACAATATGACTGGTGAGGAGGTAGAAGTTATATGGCAAAATTAATCCTGCTTTTTTACTGGTTTTGTTTTCAAGTTGTTATTTATTGGCTTGACAATTATTCTCTTGAATGAGAAAGAAACATTAAAGGCAGGTAACTTACTTTGGTATTTTTCACAAAGGTAAAATATTACAGAGAAGAGAAAATGTAATTTTTTTAGCTTTATTAAAAGCATTATAAAAAAAAAAGAGTAAGAACTTTCTTTTCTCACAATGTTTTCAAAATTTGTCAGCTACTTTGACCTAAAGGCCATATGGGTATGCCTGTGGTATCACCTCTTGTAGTACCAAACAATCAAGAGTTATTTTCGACAGCTTAACCCATTAGTGATTACTACACAATCTTGACTTAACGCCACCTTGAAAGAAGCCTTTCGAAAACCTTGTGGGAAAAGGAAAAAATGCTGGTAAACAGCATTATCTCTTTTTACCACAATGTTTTCTACCCTTCCCAAAACAAACTTCAATTTTTAGTTACCTTTATATTTCATCTGCAAATGCTCTTAGTTTGGATGAATCTAAAATTTTGTTGTTTGGTAAAGACTTAACCCATTACCACACAATCCCTACTTTTGACGCCCCTGAGGTAGAAGCCTTTAGAAAACATTGTGGGAAAAGAAGCCTTTAGAAAACATTGTGCGAAAAGGAGAAAATGCTGGTAACCAGCGTTTTCTCCTTTTTCCCCAAATTTTTCTACCAAAGTACAACAAAATGGCACCATTTCACCCACTTTGAAAATGTTGTCTGCAAATGCTTTCAATTTGGTTAGGTCTAAAATTTTGCCGTGTGGTAATGGGTTAATGTACATACCTCTGAAGCTTAGATTTTTATTTTACATGCAGGACTTAATAAGTGGATGGTATAGATTCTAGGATCAGACTGCTTTTCTGTGTATTCTGGTGTAGATCTATGCCATCCAGAAAAGTAGTGTTTGCCTCTGGAGTTGAAGGTTTCAACCATTTACCACACAATCCTTACTTTTAGTGACCCTGAAAGAGATGGCTTTTGAAAACAATGTGGGGAATGGTGCAAATGCTGATAACCAGCATATTCTTCTTTTGTCACAATGTTTCTATCCCATCAAAGACAGAAAACATCATTCATGCAACATTTAATTTGTAGTCTGGAAATACTTTTAATTTGGTTCAGTCAATAATTTTATCCTGTGGTTAAGGATTACTGTAATTGCTCCCCAGGGGCCTAGCTATCTGTACCAATAATCCTCCAGTTAACTCATTACCACACGAGAAAATTTTGGACTGGTCCAAATTGAAAGTATTTGCAGACGACAAAATAAAGGTGACTGAAAAATAGAAATTTGTTCTGGAAAGGGTAGAAAACACTGTGGGAAAAGGAGAAAATGCTGGTTACCAGCATTTTCTCCTTTTCCCACAGTGTTTTCAAAAGGCTTCTTTCTCAGGGGCGTCAAAAGTAGGGATTGAGTGGTAATGGGTTAAGTAACGAAAGGCAACTTCAAGCCATTAGTTTTTATAGAAAAAATATCTCTTTGTCAGGCAGTATAGATCTGAGATCAGACTGCACATTCTGTGTATTCTGATCTTGATCTAGACTGTCATAGCCGCCTAAGGGTTACAGATTATCACTGACCAAAAGTAAGTAAGACTTGCCAGCAGAGGTGCTGAAAAATTCCAATATCTTCATCCCCACATATCTGAGCTGTATTGCTTTGATTTGTTACATGAGTAATATGGTACCAATGTGTAAACAATTAGCAAGTTTTTCTCTGATAATACAGAGCAGAAGGAAACTCTATAAGATTAACCCATTACCACACAATCCCTACTTTTGACGACCCTGAGTAAGAAGCCTTTAGAAAACATTGTAGGAAAAGAAGAAAATGCTGGTAACCAACATTTTCTCCTTTTCCCACAATGTTTTCTACCCTTCACAAAACAAATTTCAAATTCTCAGTCACTTTTATTTTGTCATCTGCAAATGCTTTCGATTTGAACATTTGAATATTGGTAATGAGTTAAGCGGGTCCCCAGAGACATCACTGTTGGCCATACCATCCCAAACTATGTAGCTGTGTAGCCCCTAGTCTCGTTAAAACTTGTCCAAATCTGTTTACAGGACCAAGTGAAGTAGAAATAGCCAGGGAGAACGAGACAAGACTTGCCATAACACAGGAACTGTCTAAAGCTTTGAAAGATGTTCAGAGAGAAAATGTAGGAACTGAAGATCAAGCAGTGTACAGGTAGAATAGAATTATATGGCTCACAACACGGGAAAAGGGACATTGGGACATTTCTGTAAAGTGTGGTCTTGGATAGCTTTTTACAGTCCCCACAGGCTAATCCGAAATGACACTTTCTGTTTTTTATGTAAATTTCTTTGTTGCATAAGTCTACTGAGAAACAAAATCTACTGAAGTGGTTAAGTGCCATCTGGGATTAGGCTATGCAGACTGCACAGGCTGATCCTAGAAGACACTTCACACATATGTGTGATCGCCCCTTTTTGCGTGGACCAAGCCATATGTAGGGAGGATATTAGTTTTTTGGGTTTTTTTTTTTCAGAGAAAGATCCTAATTTGTTTCAACAAGTGAACATTATCATTACTATTTCCACCTATGGCACAGCACAACCACAGGTGAAAATATTACCAATTAACATTATGGTCACAAGATAATTATCGATCTGTCATAGA
Organism: Tridacna crocea; assembly: GCA_943736015.1. Taxonomy (NCBI): domain Eukaryota; kingdom Metazoa; phylum Mollusca; class Bivalvia; order Cardiida; family Cardiidae; genus Tridacna; species Tridacna crocea. Next base: position 10,482,185 of record OX031072.1, on the reverse strand, counting down.
AAAAAACCAAAAATACCAGGTATTCTATTTATTTCATTGTACATGTACTAAGTAAGCTGTCAGCATATTATTTATTATCACTAGCAAAAGGTAGTTTATATGAGACATTGCAGCTTCATCTGTAATTCAGTTTCAGACACATGAAGTACAGTCAATTACGAAACACCTAGTCTTGATATGTCAGTTAAGCCTTTGCTACACAATTCTTGGTAACCCACAATCCCTGGTAACCCAGCATTTTCTCCACTTTTCAAAATGTTTTCTACCTTTTCTCCACTTTTCAAAATGTTTTCTACCTTTTCTCAGACAACTTTTCTCTATTGAGCTACTTTTACTTTGTTCGCTGCAAATGCTTTTAATTTGGACCAGTCCAAAATTTTATCATTCGGTAAAGATGTAACCCTTTCCCAAACAAGCCCTGGTTTTTACATGTCTGCAGTAAAACTCTTTTGAAAACACTGTGGGAAAAGGAGAAATTGCTCGTAATGAGCAATTTCTCCTATTCCCACAGTTTTTTCTACCCTTATTGAGAACTTTCTGCCATTTTCTCCAAATTTAAAATTGTCGTCTGCAAACCCTTTCGGTTTTGAAGGGTCCAAAATTTATCGTTTGGGAAAGGGTTAAGACAACAGTCATGGTATATGAGTTGCTTGTAGATCAGTACTCCATGCCATAGTTAAAGTTGATAGGCTCTTGTGCAACTTTCCATCAATGAATTGAAAGGCAGTGGACAATGCATTATATTTTTAGTGAGAGATTCTTTTTACTTTTGTAGTACAGAGACAGCGAATGCAGTATGTACGTGCTTGGAAGCAATTCTATTACATGGGTTGAAGGCCAAAACAATGAATAAGGCAAGTAAAGACGAGATCTTCAACCCTTATCCTCTTAAACAAGTGAAATGAAACTTTCAACATGATTATAACAGCCTAAATTTTGCCTTCTTAACTGATTACCACACAATCCCTACTTTTGACACCCCTTATAAAGAAGCCTTTAGAAAACATTGTGGGAAAAGGAGAAAATGCTGGATACCAGCATTTTCTCCTTTTCCCACAATGTTTTCTACCCTTCACAGAACGAATTTCAAATTTTCAGTCACTTTTATTTTATCATCTGCAAATGCTTTTGATTTGGTTAAATCTAAAATCTTGTCGTTTGGGAATGAGGTAAAGGCATTGTTTTGACGAAAAATATCTCTTATTGGACAGCGTAGAACCAAGATCAGACTGCACTGTCCTCAGAAGGTAATGGAGACATTTACATTTATTAGCAGCATAAGGGTCAAATTAGGCAGTTGCATATCCTAGGGATTGTATTTCCTAGAACACAAAGCAAAACTAATGGATTATTTAGGTAGTATACTTCATGAATTCCGTAATACATGTATCTATTTTTCCTTAAATTGTTAACGTTTTACCAAATAACAAAATTTTGGAGTTGATCAAATTGAAAGCATTTGGAGACGACAAATTAAAGGTATCTGCAATGATGGATTTTGTCTTTGATAGGGTAGAAAACATTGTGGTAAACGCAGCAAATGCTGGTAACCAACATTTTCTCCTTTTTCCACCATGTTTTCAAAAGCTTTCTCCTTCAGGGTCGTTAATAGTGGGCACTGTGTGGTAGAGAGTTAAAATGTTGTTCACATTTGAGTTTTTATAATCTCGAAAGGCACCAGCCTATTGACTGTTGTCATTAGCACCAGACGTTAATGAAGTTTTTTAGTTGATCTATTATAGAAAAAAGTAATTTAATTTCAGGTGATATGATATACATGTGATGCTTTTTCTGATAAGTCCATTTTGCAACAAGTGCAGTACCAAACACTCCAGTGAAATAAATTTTGTATCGATTTACCTTTCTATTTTTGTGGAAATACCCAATGTTCCTACTTAACCCTTTACCACACAATCCTGACTTTTCAAACCTCTATGAAAGAAGCCTTTTGAAAACAATGTGGGAAAAGGAGAAAATGCTGGTAACCAGCATTTTCTCCTTTTCCCACAATGTTTTCTTCCCTTCCTAAAACAAATTTCAATTCTATAAGTCACATTTATTTTGTCATCTGCAATTTGCTTTCATTTTGGACGAATTTAAAATTCTGTCGTTTGGTAAAGAGTAAAACCTTTTTTTTAAAAAGAAACCATCTCCTCTTTGGACAGTGTAGATTTGGGATCAGACTTCACCTTCTGTGCAGTCTGATTGTGATTTACACTGTCAGCATAAGGTCATTGATATGAGCTTAGCAATTTAACTCTTTACCATACGACAAATTTTTGGACTGGACAAAAATTGAAAGCATTAGTATCTGCAGACAAAGAATTAAATCTTGTAAATATAATGATTTCTGACCTTGATAGGATAGAAAATATTGTGGGAAAAGGAGAAAATACTGGTTACCAGCATTTTCTCCTTTTCCCACCACGTTTTATATATATAAAGGGTACTTTCTCAGAGTCATTAAAAGTTGGGATTGTGTGGTATAGAGTTAACGGTTAAAAAAAATGTTTCTGTGTGGACAAAAGAAACTATGGAATTATTCTGGATTAATCACTCTGTTACAGATTGCAAGCTACATGGGAATGGGGCAACAAGCATTGTCACAGCCTAGTCTGGTATGTGTTTATTTTGGCTTGTGTAAAATCAATACATTCAATTTGGACAAGCCTAAAGTTTTGTCGTTTGTTAAAAAGTTAATGCATGACGTAATGTGTCCTTTCATTTGTTTTATTGGATCTTAGTCACGAAGGAACAATTGTACATTGTATTCTTTCCCCCATGGAAATGAAGTGTATTCTTTCCCAATGGAAGTGAAGTGTATCCGGTTCTTATCTATAATACTATTTGATTCATAAACCTCTTAGTGTACCTCCTGTCTTATGTCATTTATAAAACATGTAACTCTTTAATACCAAATAATTCCCTCTTCAACCCTTTCCCAAATGGCAAATTTTGGACCAGACCAAATTGAAAGCATTTTGCAGATGACAAATTAACAGTTGTTAAAAAGATGTTTTTTCTATGATAGGGTAGAAAACATTGTGGAAAAAGGAGAAAATGCTGGTTACCAGCATTTTCTCCTTTTCCCACAATGTTTTCAAAAGGCTTCTATTCCTGACCCGTAAAAACCAGGAATTGTTTGGGAAAGGGTTAACCCTTTACCGCATAATCCAGAGTTTAAAACACCCTGATAGAAAAGGCTTTTGAAAACATTGTGGGAAAAGGAGAAAATGCTGGTAACTAGCATTTTCTCCCTTTTCCCACAATGTTTTCCATCCTTTTACAGACACATGAGTTTCACAGTTTAAGCAATAACTAATTTGTTGCCTGCAAAAACTTTCAATTTTAGACCAGTCAAAAATTTGAGCATGTGGTAAAGGCCTGAAGAAAAAAAGAGAAAATGCTGATTATCAGAATTTTACAATGTCCACTATCATATTAAGGACAATTTACATCATTTAACTCATTACCAAATGGCAAAATTGTACACTTGTCCAAATTGAAAGCATTTGCAGACGACAGAATAAATTTAGCTCAAAAATTGAAAATTGTTTTGGGAAGGGTAGAAAACATAGTGAGAAAGGAGAAAATGCTGGTTACCAGCATTTTCTCCTGTTCCTATAATGTTTTCAAAAGGCTTCTTTCTTGGGTCATTAAAAGTCGGGATCATGTGGTAAAGAGTTAAATAGAATCAGAATATTTGTCTCCCAATCCTTTCATTTTGTGAAGAAAGTACATGTACATGTTTTTTTCATTGTCTCACAAATAGTCTAACCCTTTCCCAAACACTGCTGGGTTTTCATGACCCTGAGAAATAAGCATTCTGAAAACATTGTGGAATAAGGAGAAATTACTGGAAACCATCACTTTCTCCTTTTCCCACAATGTTTTCTACCTTATCCCAAAACAAAGTTTAATTATTGAGTTACGTGAATTTTCTCCGCTGCCAATGCTTCCAATTTGGATAAATTACTCTAAAATTTTGTCATTTGGTAAAGAGTTAACATAAAACTGACTTGTTTTGTTTTGATCATTGTTGACATTGTAGACTTTTTGAAAAATATACCATCTTTTAAAATATTTTGGCAAACGGAAAAGTTGTTCACAGTATCATCAGGTGCTTTAAGTTCTTACTCTTCAAATAAATGACTGCGTTTTAGGCTTGGGTAAGTTGAAAGCATTTGAACTTAAATTTGGTTCAAATGATGAAATTTGTCAAAAAAGTGCAGAAAATATTGTAGGATATGGAGAAATGCAATTTACCAGCAAATTCTCCTTCTCCCACAATGTTTTAATAATCCATTTTCCTGCGGTATTGTTATCCCTTGACCAAACATCAAAATTTAAGATTTGTCCAAAGGAAAAGCTTCTGCAGATGAAAAATCAAATAGGGCTCAGATTATGAGATTTTTTTTCAGAAGGATTGAAAACATTGGAAATGGAGAAAATATTGTTTACACAGTGTTTTCAAAAGTCTTTTTGGTAAAGGTCTTTAAAATTAGGGATTGTCTGTTAAAGAGTTAAAACTAGTTCTCAACAAAGATCTAGAAATTTTATAACACTATGCAAACAAGTAGACAGATTTATGCATGTTTTGTATTCTCTTATAGAATTTTTGGAACTTTGCGGCCAAATTCACCCATGGAGAAGTTATATCACAGCTTAAACATCTTGGACAGATTACTACCGAGATTGGATTATCTAGAGTAAGAGGTTCTACAATATTACCCTTAACCATATAGCAAACAGAGCTCCAGATAGAGGGAGTGATTTTGATTTCATAATTGAAAATATTAATTATTTTCCACTAAACCCTATGTTGTGAGTACTCACTAGAAGCGTTAGAATCGTCTCATCGAGACGATTCTAATGAGTACCCACAATATAGGGTTTGAATGCCAACACTCCTTCGTATCTGGAGCTGTGAGCAAACCTGTTTTACCTACCCTGATCTGAGCCCAATAGCACAGTCAGTAGTGTACAGGACTTGGAAAGAGCGGGAGGTGTTGTTTTGTTTGAATCCCTGGCTTGGTGAATTTTATATCAACGATTGATTATTGTCATTTTGATAATGATTCATACCTGTTTTGAAGTTGGTTATGTTGGAAAGCAGAAAGTTACTTTGGTAGAATAATGTGCCATTTAGAAACTCCAGGAAAGCATGGATAGTTGCACATTCTGTTAACCCATTACCACACAGTCCCTACTTTTGACGACCCTGACAAAGAAGCTTTTAGAAAACATTGTGGAAAAAGGAGAAAATGCTGGGAAGCAGCATTTTCTCCTTTTCCCACAATGAATTCTACCCTTCACAAAACAAATCTCAAATTTTTAGTCACTTTTATTTTGTCCTCTGCAAATGCTTTCAATTTGGAGAAGCCTAAAATATTGTCGTTTGGTAGTGAGTTACAAAGGGTGCTATACACCATACAAACAAACCAATTTACCTATCCTGAGGAAGAAACCTTTTGAAAACATTGTTGGAAAAGGAGAAAATGCTGGTAGCCAACATTTTCATCTTTTCCCACAATGTTTTTTACCTTTTCATAGATAAAACCCACCTTTTGAGTCATTTACAGCTTGTCATCTGCAAATGCTTTCAAATTGGATGGATCTAGAGTTTTATATAGATGATATATAAAATCAGAGAATGATAATATCAGTGGGTCATTGTGTGAATGTAATAGTGCGCAATACTCTTCGCTTCCTAGTCTTTACCACATGACAAACTTGTATTTGGTCCAAATTGAAAGCATTTGCAGACAAACTATAGGTGTAATAAATGATAAATTTTGTCCTTGACAGGTAAGAAAACATTGTGGTAAAAGGCAAAAGTGCTGGTTACCAGCATTTTCTCCTTTTCCCACAATGTTTTCAAAAGCCTTCAACCTCAAAGTCATTAAAAGTGAGGATCGTGTGGTAGTGGGTTAGATACTTGCACTCTTAGCCAAATGATCCTTTGTTAATGGTTATTAATCCTTTACTACATATATACTCATTTCTACGCATTGCTTATCGGAGCCTTTGGAAAACATTGTGACAAAAGGTGAAATTGCTCGTGACAAGCAATTTCACCTTTTGCCACAATGTTTTCTACACTATCGAAAGGTGTCATATACACATAAGAAACTGCTTCATCCTTGTTGTTACTTAAGGTCAATTAGAGATACCATGGAAAGGCCATATGGGGTAAAGGGTTAAAAGATGGTTAGTTTTGGATGAAAAAGACTACTTGTAGGTAACAACTAGAGTGTCAGTGCATCTCTATGAATTGAATTTTATTTCTAAATCCAATGTCTGATCATCTAAAGTTGTTAAATTTTTGTCTTTTTCTAGGCATGGGTGAGAGTGGCTCTTAATGATGGATTAATGGAGAGTTATATTGATTCAATGGTAGCAGATAAACGAACCCTGGAGTATGTCAAAATTTTACCTTTAGTTATTGTACAATTCTAAAACTCTTAACTCTTAACCACACAATCCCGACTTTAAACAACCCTGAGAAAGAAAGCTTTTGAAAACATGGTGGGAAAAGGAGAAAATGCTGGTAACCAGCATTTTCTCCTTTTCCCACAATGTTTTCTACCCTTCCCAAATCATATTTCAATTTTTGATTCACATTTAGTTTTTCATTTGCAAATGCTTTCATTTTTGACTAGTCTTTAATTTTGTTGTTTGGTAATGTGTTAAAAGATGGGCCAACTACCAAGAGGTAACACAGTGTGAAGTGTGAACCTTAAATGTGATTCCTGATTTTGATGATTGCTTCTGCAGAACAATAGTGGTGAAACAGCTAGATAACATTTTTGTACATAGTCTTTAAAGAATAGTTTGTCATTACTTCATTTTTCTAAGGTTTCTGAGCCATTATTCTTTTTAGCCATAAAAGAGTGTTCAGATTGGAAAAATAATTAAGATCTTCACCATACTTTCAACAATATTTCAGATTGTGTTCATAATGAAAACAGTTGCAGATGCCAAATACTAGTAAATGTGTCCAAAAATTTTCTGAAAGGACAAACAATTCTGTATAACTGAATTTTCTTCTTTTCTTAGGATTGTTTAATCCTTTACCAAACAATCCCTGGTTTTTACGACCCTGAGATAGCCAACATTTTCTCCTTTTCCTACGATGCTTTCTACTCTGCTAGAAACATATTTTAACTTTAGAGTTACTTTTATTTTGTTGGCTGCTAGTGCTTTCAATTTGGACCAGTGTAATATTTTGTCGTTTAGAAATGGGTTAAAAAAAGTTTTTTTCCTTGGGTTTATCGATACACAGGAAACTTTAGAACACCACTCTCTTTCTCATCCAATTAGTATGAAAATATTTTTTGTATTTTTTTAGATACTTCTATCACAGAACAGCTTATTTGAGAGACTCAGAACAGCCTGAAATTATGAAAACGCTTTTGCATGGTAAGTAGGCACTTACCAGGTGAGCAAGAAGTACATGTATTCAACTATTAAAACTTAACTATCCGAAGATTTACCTTCCCTAAGGAAGAGGCTTTTGATTAGTGTAGGAAAAGAGAGAAAATGCTACTTATCCCACAAGGATTTCAGAAGTGTTTCTTTTCCGTAGTTGTGATTTATATCTCTGAGTTGATAAAATTATTGTCTTATATTCTTGTTTGAAATTACTGGTTATCAGCATTTTTTTGCCAGGCTGTTATCAAAGAAAACATAGAGGTAGTGTGATAGCCCTGTTATTGTCTGTGTCATAATCATGCAACTTAGACTATGTATAATTTCTCTGTCATTACTGAAGATATATACTTCAAATTTGGACTAGTTATTAACTATCAAAAGGGGAACCCATATAAGTTTGGCAGGTAACAATCAAAATGTTTTTGAGAGACATGTAGTTATGCTAAATTATCGACTCAGACCTTTCCCAGAAAATCCATCTAAAAGCAGCTCCAGCCAAGCATGGATCTGCACCCATTATGTAGTGCTCTTCTCTCATTTTCCACAATACTTTCACAGACTTTCTATCTCGGGGTATTTAAAACTCAGGATTACGGTATGTTGCAAAGGTTAGATATTTCTTCTTGCAGGTTTGATGACATTTGAGTTTAAGCTCTCCTATAATGCAAGTGTATTGAACCAGTGGTCATATAGGCCTCTTATTCTGGCAGGCATCATTGATCCAAAAGAGGCTCCTCCCCCAGTCATTAAACCTCCAGGTAAGCTTAGCTGGGTCACTGTTCCTATTTCTTTACTTAACTTTAGAATTTTACGCTTGTCAAAATTGAAAGCAAGTTAAGGCAGTATAATGTGATCCCAAAATTAGAATTTGTTTTAGGGGGATTAAAAAGCATTGAGGGAATTATTCAGTCACATTCATTTTGTCGTCTGCAAATGCTTTCAATTTCGACCAGTCTAAAACTTTGTTGTTTGGTAAAGAGTTCATCTTTGTAGTTGCTATCACAAAAGTAGTTGTCATATGTCAACAGAGTGCATTAAGATCAAACTGCATAAAAGGTATAGTTATATCTTTATTTGCATTGTCTGCTCTTTTGATATAATGTCATGTGATACAGTCTGTTTATTTTGTCGGAAAATTCCCATTTTGTTGATTTAGGACTGCACCCAGTCAGAGAACTCTTTTCTTTTCTCTTCATTTCCAGAAGATGGTTATCTTTGTGATTGTTAATTGTCTAAAAAGCAAAGTTTCAAGTCTATGCACTGTCAGTTTTATGGACTGACGCCTTCAAGAATTAGTATGTGAAAAGAATGGTTTCAGCTGAAAATTCGTGCTTCTTCTTTGAATCAAAACCTTCTTGCTAGTAAAAATCAATTGAATCACACAGAACAGTGTTAATATGGTCCTGAATAATCCTTAACCATATAATCTCAATTTCAAAATACCTTAAGGTAGGGGGATTTTGAAAACATTGTGGATAAAAGAGAAAATGCTGATAACGAGCATTTTCTCCTTTGCCCACAATGTTTTTTACCCTTTACAAAAAAACAAATCCCATCATTTAAGCTATGTTGCTCCTCTACAAATGCTTTCATTACGGATGAGTCAAAGATTTTGTTGTCTTGTAAAGGGTGAAAGGTAGTCACAATTTCATAACAATATAAATGAGCTGTGATCTGGCAAAAGGGGGCTTAATACATCTCCCTTATATGGAGTGCATCACGCGAAAAGGTGCATTCGGACATTTGCGTAAAGTGTCGTCCCGGATTAGCCTGCGCAGTCCGCGCAGGCTAATCCGAGACGACACTTTACGACTACATTAGATTTTGTGCTACAGTAGACTTGTGTAAAACAGAAAATCACATAAAATCGGAAAGTGTCGTTTCGGATTAGCCTGTGCGGACTGCACACGCTGATCCGAGATGACACTTTACGCAAATGTCCGAATGACCCTTTTCGCGTGTTGCACTCCATATGTGATACTAGCACAAATCATCACATAATAATGAATCCAAAGCAGCAACTTTTTTCAATAAACGACATAATCATGGGCTGGATTGATCCTTTGACAAACAGAAAATTGACCTATAGCGAAATGTTTCGTCCAGGTCAGCCTGCACACACTGAGTAGGCTGGCCTATGTTAATACTTTTTGCAGATGCAATAATCCTCCTTTTTCACAGAGCAGGGATCAAATTGATTTGTAAAACTTGGTGTAGAAGGAATTAGAGTAATAAATGTCACATTATGTTGAAGTTTTATTTTTAATGTTTGAAAAAAAGACAGCTACTATTACCTTTACCAAATAATCTGAATGACCCTGAGAAAAAAAGAGTTTTGAAAACATTGTGTGAAGAAGAAAATTCTTGTAATCAGCATTTTTATACTCCCGCAAAACAAATGTTTTCGAGGGCGTATACTGGAATCAGCCTGTCTGTCTGTCTGTGTGTCCGTCAGTATGTCCATATGTCTGTCTGTATCTCCATGTGTCCGTCTGTGTACAAAATACTAGTAATTGCCCGTTTTTGTCAAAGCGCTGGTGGGGGTATTAAGTCACATTTAGTGACCGCTGTAGCTCCTTTTGGGACAAAGTTTTCTCCAATCTTTTGTAAAAAAGCCAACTATATTATCCACCTTTAGTTTATTGTCAACAACTACTTTCATGTCTGAAATGATATCATTTGGTAAAGATTTATAATTGTGACACATTATGCAAAGAGGAACCATCTGGGAACTGCAAAAAGTGTCAACTGAGGTCAGATTGCGCGAATTGTGCAGGCTGACCTAAATTGAAACTTTTGGCTGTTATGATATTTTCTGTAGGAAAAGTTGTCATTTTACCTTGTTGTACAATCATTTTTAACTATCAACTTGAACTGACCTGTACTATCTTTAATCTGTTTTCATCAAATTGATGTACAGAATTCCCAGGTTGTCCCTTCTGGTATGACAGGTCACAATTTAGTCACTCTTACTTCAGTGTCCAGGCCACAGTCATCAAGGTCAGATACAGGTCAAGGTCGCACATCAGATAATTCAAGCTCAAGCAGAGATAGAAAGAAATCTAAACAGAAAAACAGACTGTCTGATAACCCAATGGAACAAAGGCCCTTTGGCAAGCCATCAGAAGATGTGTATTATGTAACAAGCTCTGAGTTTACCTCAAAAGATGTTGAAAACTTTAAAAGGCTTGGGAGAAATTCAGGTTCTCCCATTGCAAAATCAGAATGTTCAAGCTCTAGTCGTATTTCTTGTCCAGATCCACCCAAAATGAATGTTAGCCCTGCAGCTTATGTTCAAAACAGGTTGTCTAAAAGGAGCCTCACAAGTCAAAGTGGAAGTAGCTTAGATTTTCTTTCTGGTACCCCTGATCAGGTGGACTTTGCATATGGATTGTATGATGAAAACTTTATAGATCCTAATGATGGTGCTGATTCACAATTCACAACTGACACCAATACTCAAAATTCAGGGACAGTTGAACAGTGTGGGGAAACTCAAACGGACAATAATGATATAGTTGGAGTTCTTGAATTGCCACCAGTAAGTCAGCCCCCAGAGGAACTATTAAAGGACATATACTCTGAACTTGCTTCTGATGATGTTCCACAGAAAGACGTACAAAGTGCACCAAAAAATGAGTTAGAGGAAAGCTGGGAAGCATTTTATAAAACACCTGAAAAATCGAAATCTACAGAAGACTCTGAGAGTAATAATGATAAGTTTCAGAGACTTGAATCATTTACACAAGAAATGAGAGAGAAATCTATCATTAGTGATTTCAAAAGTGAAGATCAACCAGATCAAAAACTTAATGAAGAAGAGAGGAATTATGATTTTGGTAGCATTTATGAATCAGGATCCCTTAGTACAGAAACTGTAACACAAGAAATTGCAGACAGACAGCAGCTTTCTGAGCAGGACAAACTTGATAAAGTAGAGAATAACTCTTCAGAAATACTTGTCAATAGTCATATTGAAAACATAGTGAAAGAACAAAATGATCATTCCTCTTCTCCTTTAACAGAGAGTAATCTAAAACTGTTAGAAGAAGAACTATCAAACTATGTAGAAGAAATGGTTAAAATAGATGACAATGATAGTGAAAGTAAAGAACTACCACTTAAACATACAAGTCCAGTCAAGAAGAAAAAGAAAGATAGATCCAGTGCCTCACTCAACAAACTAAAACCACCATTAAGTAGTCCCCCAAGACAGGGGGCTCTGACCCCTGAACTGTCCGATGCTGTTGCAGAAGAGATCAACACCATTCCAATATCTGGTGATAAAGATTACCTCAAAAAACATAGACTGTCTCTGCCAGTAGTGAGTGGTACACATGCAAGCAATAAACAAGAGCATAGGCAGTCATTGCCAAATCTGGGGGAAGGTATAGAAGATGATCTGTTGAAGGAGATATATGATGGTATGCCATTAGATAATGAAGATGGCAAAAATGTTAGTCAAGACAAAATGGATGATATTCTGGATGAAGAGGAAGATAGAATAAGACAAAAGTATGAGTTAGACTTTCTACCCTTACCTTAACCCTTTACCACACATTAACGCCTTTTAATGACCTTGTAGAAGAGGCCTTTTGAAAACTTTCAGGGAAAAGGAGAAAATGCTGTAAACCAGCATTTTCTCCTTTTCCCACAAAGTTTTTTACCCTATCAAAGAAAAGTTGTGTCATTGAGCCACTATGAAATTGTTGTCTACAAATGCTTTCAATTAGGATGAGTCTCAAATTTTGCCATGTGGTAAAGGATTAACCCATAACTAGTCAATCACATGTCTGAACTCTTAACCATTCAAGAGATAATTGTCCAAATTGAAAGCAATTTTAATGTGGCTTAAATGGTAGAATTAGTCTTTGATAATATAGAAAACATGATTACCAGCTCTTTCTCCTTTTCCCACACTGTTTTCAAATGCCTTTCTCCTTGGGCTCATTAAAACTCAGTATTGTGCTTTAGAATGAAGAAACAGGGAAATGCGGGTAACTGTTATTTTCTCCTTTTCCAACAATGTTTTCTTCCCACTCATAAGCAAACTCCATTCCTCAACATTTGATTTGTCATTTGCAAACGTTTTAATTTGGAGAGATTGCAGAAAAGAGACAGCTCATGGAATGTGGCTAAAAGGACGGAATTTGTTTTTGAAAGTGTATGAAAGCTTATCCTCCTTCTACTATGTTTTCAAAAGCATTCTCCCACAGTCTGAAAAAATTTGGAATGTATGGTACAGAATTAGTTTGTGAAGCCATTACTCCTCATACTGTCATATTTAGCTATTTTTAGCTCTACTGTTTAACCCATTACCAAACGACAATATTTTTGACTGGTTCAAATTGAAAGCATTTGCAAACGACAAAATAAAAGTGACTGAAAATTTGAAATTTCTTTTGTGAAGGGTAGAAAACATTGTGGGAAAAGGAGAAAATGCTGGTTACCAGCATTTTCTCCTTTTCCCACAATGTTTTCAAAAGGCTTCTATTCCTGACCCGTAAAAACAAGGGATTGTCTGGGAAAGGGTTAAAAAAGGAAACACTGAAGTACTATCATAGCCTGGCTTCATCCATGGCATTATCTGCATCATGGTCTAATTACTGAAGAATTCAGAAACTTACATTAAACTTAACAAGTTCTTAACTGTCAAAAGGGGAACTTGTACAAGAAGGGCAGGTACGATCAAAATATTTGTGACACTGTTTTATCCCATTTTCAACTTAATATTTTCACTGAAAATAGTGCAACCACAGCCAAGCTATGCCACCCATATGTCTTGTTTCTATCATGGTTTATCTTTCAATAAACTGCAGTTGTGAGTTATGAGGTATAAGAAATAATTCATGAGGGCAGTAGCCTGAGTGGTTTATTCATTGGCCTCATAACTCACAACATGGTTTATTGAACTATAAATCACAATAGAAAGAAGATTATTTCGATTCTAACATGACAGATTCTTTATGAAAAGAAAATAAGTTCATCCTTAGAGTAAAAATATGGATGAAGATTGTGTCCCACTGAATAACTCACTAACTTACTTTATACAACATGACATCACTCTGCATGGAATGTTGCAGATTTTACCACATTTTCCTGGCACTGTGTTTATTGAGCGGAATTCTAAAGCTGTCTAATACAGATGTATTAGGACAGAATAAATGACATACTTTATTTACGATAAACAGCAAAGTTAAGCAAGATCATTGTAAAGAGATTTTTGTTTGAAGATGATCAAGTTTAGCAAAAAAAAAAGAAACAGAGAGCAAGAAAATGGAGAGAAAAAAAGTGAACAAAGAGAGAAAAGTTTGCATTGAGTTTATTTTTCAAGTTTCCTACTACAAAAAGTAGCAGCATAATAAATTCTACATGAGTCACAATGTAAATTTTTTTTTTTTTTTTCAGTATGGTAAGCGATGAACCACGGCAAAGTTTAGGTAACAGTTTGGTTTCTGGTAGAGGTTGGTCGTCATCATTTGAAAGCGAGCTAGGGGACACAGTTGATGCCTTGTCTCCTCCAAAGGTGCCTGGCTCACTTCCAATAAGATCAAAAGGTACGATTTGATTCATTCATCTCCTGTAAGCCTTTGGTTTGTGGTAGAGGTTGGTCATCATTGTTCGAAAGTGAGATAGGGAACACAGTTGATGCCTTGTCTCCTCTGAAAGTCTCTGGCTCACTTCCAATTATAAGTTCAAAAGGTATGTTTTGATTCATTAATTTCTCCTTTAAGCCTTTGGCAAATAATCCTAACTAACTACCTGGAGGAAGAGGTTTTTTCAAAACATAGCTAGAAATGGATTAAATACTGGTAACAGGGGATAGAGTTGATGCCTTGTCTCCCTCAGAAAAGCCCAGGCTCACTTCCAATTAGATAATAATGTAAGTTGTCATTCATTGATCGCCTTTAATCCCTTGCTGAAAATACCTACTTGTAACAACCTGAAGGAAGAAGGCGTTTGGAAAATTTGTTGGAAAAGGAGAAAATGCTGGTAACCAGCATTTTCTTTTTTTCAATCAATGTTGTCTCTAACCTTTCAAAAATCAATTTCAATTTTTGGGTCACATTTAATTTGTTTTCTGTGTGTCATTTTAAATTTGGACAAGTCTATAATTTTGATATTTTACAAAGGGTTAATTCTTCACCAAAAACAAAATTGTACACTTCTTCAAACTGAAAGAAATGGTGGACAACATTCTACATGTGGCTTTAAATGATGAGAATGTGTTTTGATTTTTTTAGTTCACCTAAGCACAAAGTACTTATGGTGAGCTATTGTGATTGTGCTGTGTCTGGCCTCTGTCATCAACATTTACCTTGTGTATTCTCTAGAAGCCACATTTTCAGTCTGAATACCCATGAAACTTGGTCAGAATGTTTGTCTTGATGACATCTAGGACGAGATTGAAAATGGGTCATATCCGGTCAAAAACTAGGTCACCAGGTCAAATCTTAGAAAAATCTTGTGTCTGCTTTAGAGGCCAAATTTTCAGTCCAACACTCTTGAAAATTGGTTACAATGTTTGCCTTGATAATATGTTGGATGAGTTTGAAAATGGGTCTTGTCGGGTCAAAAACTAGGTCAATCAGTCAAATCTTATAAAAACCTTGCGTATGCTCTGGAGGACACATTTTCAGTCTGATACTCCTGAAAGTTGTTCAGAATATTTGTCTTGGTGATATCTTGAATGAGTTTGAAAATAGGTCATGTGGGGTCAAAAGCTAGGTCCCTGGGTCAAACAGAAAAACCTTGTGAACGCTCTAGAGGCCACATTTTCAGCCTGATACTCTTCAAACTTGGTCAGAATGTTTGTTTTGGTGATGTCTCAAAAGAGTATGATAATGGGTAGTGTAAGTCATAAACTAGGTCAATTGGTCAAATCTTAGAAAAACCTTTTGTACGTTCTAGAGGCCACCTTTTCAGTCAAATACTCATGAAACTTGGTCAGAATGTTTGTCTTACTGATAGCTCAAAAGTGTTTGATGATGGCTGTTGTCTGAGTAAAAACTAGGTCACTGGGTCAATAGAGTGAAAATGGTTCATGTTTGGTCAATAGCCTCAGGTGAGCAATTTCAGAGCCATCATGGCCCTCTTGTTTGTATATACTTTAGTGGAAAGTTTTGGTTTCTTGCTACAGAACTATACACACAGCTTGCTAAATTGGTGCCCCTTCCATTGATGATTTACTTAACCCTTTCCCAAACAATCCCTGGTTTTTACAGGCCTGGAATAGTAGCCTTTTGAAAACATTGTGGGAAAAGGAGAAAATGCTGGTAACCAGCATTTTCTCCTTTCCCCACAATGTTTTCTACCCTATCATAGAATGAAATCATCTTTTCAGCAAGAGTTGAACTGTCGTCTGCAAATGCTTTCAATTTGGTCTAGTCGAAAACTTTGTTGTTTGGGAAAGGGTTAACAAGTTTCCACAAAGCACATGCAGTATCACAGTCTCACCTCAGTCTGTAGACGACATTCTACATGTGGCTTAAATGATGAGCATGTGTTTTGATTTCTTTCGTATTTAATTTAGCGGAAAGTTTTGGTTCCCTGCTACAGAACTATACACCAGCTAGCTCAATTGGTGCCCGTTCCATTGATGATATACTTAACAACTTTCCACAAAGCACAGGCAGTATTACAGTCTCACCTCAGTCTTCGGGGCTATCTCCTCCACAAGAGGTCAGTATAGTTTTGTATCCAATATATCTGAAAGCCCCTTACCTACTTTGAAGCATTTCCATATTTCTGCACAAACATTTTGAAAACTTGTAGCAAGAGGAGATACCGATTGTAACAAATAATTTCCCTGTTTGCAACAATGCTTTCCTGTGTATTCAATAAACATTAGTTGATGCTGATTATTCATTTGCAGAAAAGTATGTTTGAGCTTTTGAAAACAATATGGAAAAAACAAGAAAATGCATTTACCCATTTCCCACTTTTACGAAAGATCACTCCTACCTTACTACGTAGCTTGTTCCTGTATAAAATCAATGCATGACATTGGCATTAGTGAGAATTCTATGTAATTTATTTGTTAGCGTATTGGTTTTTCAAACCTCAAGAAAATGTCATTCTTTGCTACTTGGGGATCGAACCCTAGCCAGGGCAGTTTGTAAATGAAATTTGCATTTATTTTGGACTTAAATGCTCTTAAGACCCCCAATGTACTCAGCGGCAATGTAAACACTATCATTTTAACCACTTTTCATTTTGGACAAGCCTTAATTCTCACATCTGAAGAGAGTTTAACCTTTTACCCCATAAGGCATTTCTATGGTATCTCTAATTGACCCCAAATAACAACAAGGATAAAGCTGTTTCTTATGTGTATATGACACCTTTTGATAGTGTAGAAAACCTTGTGGCAAAAGGTGAAATTGCTCTTCATGAGCAATTTCACCTTTTGCCACAATGTTTTCCAAAGGCTCCTACAAGCTATGCATAGAAATGAGTATCTATGGAGTAAAGGGACACACTTCACCAGACAAAAAAGTTTATGACTTGTCCAAATTGAAGCCTTTGCAGATTGAATTTGACTCAAATGATGTAATTTATTTTTGGAAGGATGGTAAACCTTGTGGGAGTAGGAAACAATGCTGGTCACTAGCACTATGTCCCCTTCCACAAGATCATTAAATACAGGATTACTTGGTAAAGGGGTAAATTAGCTGATTTTTACTCATACTAAACGCCAGCTACTGTTTTAAGAGACCACCTTTCTTACTTTTCTATTCTCAAGAGAAAAGTTTTACCCAACCAACTCAAATTTTTTGCATACCTTTATTATAACCACCAATGAAATCAATGTAATACATCACATGAGTTCAAAATTCCTGAGTCAGTTTTGTCTACTAAAGAGTTAAGTACACATTGACTACCAGTCAATTAGTGATTGTTACATACTACTTATCAGGGAGAAGACAAATTTGGAGACTTTGAAGTGGTCAGCGAGACAGAGAATTTTGACCCTGTGAGTGAAAATTTCATAAACTATTCCATCATGGGAATTTTTTTAATGGTATTCTTCTCCATTATGGGCATTTTGATTACCTGGATTTCAAATAGCAGTTCTTGTGTAGAACATTATATTCGATTTATCTACAAGACATTCTTGTTTTTATGCAATATAGGATGTGGACTATTGTAAAGTTGTCTGTACATGAAGGAATATGAGGTTGTAGTAACATTCCGAGGGCATTTGTTTTTGCTTCAGCCATTATCACAAAACTTGATATTTCAGGATTTCATATTTCAACTTTACTTTCCTAGCAAGAAGCAAATACTATTACAAGCCATAGGAAAGTTACTAAAACATTCATGTAATGATGTTACAATTCTCTTTTTATTATAGTCACAGTCATGTATTTTATTTTGCAAAATATTACTGTATGGACAGTTTTAGCGATAGTAAGCATAAGTATTATTATATATTATTATAGTGGAAGATTTATATATATATATTTTTTTTAACACTTTTGCCCATGATGGATAAGTTTGGAATTTATATGAATGCTGTGCTTTGTACTTCTATAGTTAGGGGTTTTGTTATTATCAGACTTGGTTGAGGTATCTGTAGAGCAACTTCTTTTATTATCTTATTATACCTCCACAAAACAAATGTTCAAGGGGGGAGGGGGTACTGGAATCAGCCCGTGTGTCTGTCTCTTTGCCGGTCTGTTCGTCCGTCTGTCCATTTGTTTGTCTCGTGTCAGTTTGTGTGTCTGTTTGTGTTGCAAACTTCTCCTACAGTTTTCATTTAATTGTTTTGAAACGTTGCCCATGTATTGATCATATATTGAAGATTTGGAAGACGCAATGTTCAAGTGTCAATTCCTCCTAGTTGAGGAATTATCTACCCTTGAACTTGATACTTTTTTTTTATGTCAAAGTGCTGGCGGGGGGGTCACATTCACTGATAGCTCTAGCTGTACACATGCAAAAATAAATGTGTGTCATGCCCTGGCAAAAAGGCAGGTTTTACTCGTCTCAGTGATGCATTATACCAAGCAATTCATCACTTGATTATGGACCCGTAAAGTTTATTTTGTCTAAGGATCTACTAAATCATAAGGCAGACTGATCCCTTGATGTGCAGAAAATTGACTAGTAGCATAAAGTTTTAACCCATTTGAGCCTTCATGTAATATTAGATCTGTGCTGACTGCTCATTTAGCCACAGGCCTTTGGAGCTCTGTTGGTCACAGAACCCTGTAACTTTCATTGGGTGACCATAGAACTGATACCAAAAATAGCAGAATTAGTATAATATCTCTATAGAGTGGAGTTTCAGTGGCACATGGTTTGACAAGGCCTACTAGATGAAAATATTTCATAGTTTTAGTTAATTGAATTTTGTGCTCTAGAAAGGGGTCAAGTTGGGGCCAAAAGTGCGGTACCTTTTCTTTGTCTTTGCTTTGAATATTTGCTAGATAGATAGTAATCCATCAAAGGCATTTTATAGATTCACAATAGTATAACCCTTTACAACACAATCTTCAGTTTGAATGACCCAGAAGAAGAAGCCTTTTTAAAAAACCTTGTAGGAAAAGGAGAAAATCCTGTAAACTAGAATTTCTCCTTCCCCGCAATATTTTATACCATTTCAAAGAAAAATATTTCATATTTGCCACATTTAATTTGTCATCTGTTAATGCTTTCAATCTAGATACAAGTCTAGAACTTTGTCATTTTGTTAAAAGAGTTACTAACCCTTTACCACAAGACAAATTTTAAGACCTATTCAAATTGAAAGCATTTGTGGATGACAATTTCATTGTGGCTCAAATGATGCAATTTCTCTTTGATAAGGTAAACAATTTTACAGGAAAAGGAGAAAATGCTGGTCAACTTTTAGTGACAATAATTTGCAAGAAGTGACATTTTATATGTGAAAGGTTAAACAAAATGAGACAATTGATAGTATGGAAGATACAAACTCTGTTTTATGAATGGCGGGTGAATATTTAACTCTTTACCAAATGACAGAATTATAGACTGGTCCACACTTCTATAGTGTGGAGTTTTGTTATTATCAGACTTGGTTGAGGTATCTGTAGAGCAACTTCTTTTATTATCTTATTATACCTCCACAAAACAAATGTTCAAGGGGGGAGGGGGTACTGGAATCAGCCCGTGTGTCTGTCTCTTTGCCGGTCTGTTCGTCCGTCTGTCCATTTGTTTGTCTCGTGTCAGTTTGTGTGTCTGTTTGTGTTGCAAACTTCTCCTACAGTTTTCATTTAATTGTTTTGAAACGTTGCCCATGTATTGATCATATATTGAAGATTTGGAAGACGCAATGTTCAAGTGTCAATTCCTCCTAGTTGAGGAATTATCTACCCTTGAACTTGATACTTTTTTTTTATGTCAAAGTGCTGGCGGGGGGGTCACATTCACTGATAGCTCTAGCTGTACACATGCAAAAATAAATGTGTGTCATGCCCTGGCAAAAAGGCAGGTTTTACTCGTCTCAGTGATGCATTATACCAAGCAATTCATCACTTGATTATGGACCCGTAAAGTTTATTTTGTCTAAGGATCTACTAAATCGTAAGGCAGACTGATCCCTTGATGTGCAGAAAATTGACCAGTAGCATAAAGTTTTAACCCATTTGAGCCTTCATGTAATATTAGATCTGTGCTGACTGCTCATTTAGCCACAGGCCTTTGGAGCTCTGTTGGTCACAGAACCCTGTAACTTTCATTGGGTGACCATAGAACTGATACCAAAAATAGCAGAATTAGTATAATATCTCTATAGAGTGGAGTTTCAGTGGCACATGGTTTGACAAGGCCTACTAGATGAAAATATTTCATAGTTTTAGTTAATTGAATTTTGTGCTCTAGAAAGGGGTCAAGTTGGGGCCACAAGTGCGGTACCTTTTCTTTGTCTTTGCTTTGAATATTTGCTAGATAGATAGTAATCCATCAAAGGCATTTTATAGATTCACAATAGTATAACCCTTTACAACACAATCTTCAGTTTGAATGACCCAGAAGAAGAAGCCTTTTTAAAAAACCTTGTAGGAAAAGGAGAAAATCCTGTAAACTAGAATTTCTCCTTCCCCGCAATATTTTATACCATTTCAAAGAAAAATATTTCATATTTGCCACATTTAATTTGTCATCTGTTAATGCTTTCAATCTAGATACAAGTCTAGAACTTTGTCATTTTGTTAAAAGAGTTACTAACCCTTTACCACAAGACAAATTTTAAGACCTATTCAAATTGAAAGCATTTGTGGATGACAATTTCATTGTGGCTCAAATGATGCAATTTCTCTTTGATAAGGTAAACAATTTTACAGGAAAAGGAGAAAATGCTGGTCAACTTTTAGTGACAATAATTTGCAAGAAGTGACATTTTATATGTGAAAGGTTAAACAAAATGAGACAATTGATAGTATGGAAGATACAAACTCTGTTTTATGAATGGCGGGTGAATATTTAACTCTTTACCAAATGACAGAATTATAGACTGGTCCAAATTGAAAGCAGTGGCTGTCGACAAAATAATTAAGACTGAAAATTTGAAACTTGGTTAGGGAAGAGTAGAAAACGTTGTGATAAAAGGGGAAACTAGTGTATTAGACTCAAATATTTTACTTGTGTATAATAAGAGGCAATATTTGACCCATGTCCTTGTGTATAGTGATGGAATGAACTGACAGTGCAGAGAGCTACGGACTTGAAAATATCAAAATTTGGTTGTGATTAATTGAAGATTAGGGTAAAATTACTTTTTGAATTAGTTAACTCTTTACCAAACGGCAAAATTTTAGATTAGTCCAAATTGAAAGCATTTGCAAAAGACAAGTTGAATGTGACTTAAGAATTGAGATTTGTTTTAGGAAAGGAGGAAAGTATTATAGGAAAAGGAGAAAATGCTGGTTACTAGTGCTGGTTTCTTGTTTCCCTAAAATGTGTGTAAAAGACTTGTTTCACAGGGATGTTAAAAATCTGGATTTTGTGGTAAAGGGTTAAACCAGTTTCATTTAACTCTTTTGGCATGAATGCATGGTGTTGTATTTATTGTAGCTTTGTATATTTTAGTCAGACATTTAAGTAGTCAGGTTTTGTTGTAAATTTTTTAAGTGATGGTTTTTAACCCATTACCACACGAGAAAAATTTATACTTGTCCAAATTGAAAGCATTTGCAGACGACAAAATAAAGGCGACTGAAAAATTGAAATTTGTTCTGGGAAGGGTAGAAAACACTGTGGGAAAAGGAGAAAATGTTGGTTACCAGCATTTTCTCCATTTCCCACAGTGTTTTCAAAAGGCTTCTTTCTCAGGGGCGTCAAAAGTAGGGATTGTGTGGTAATGGGTTAAAACAAAGTTTTTTCCTCTTCCTTAATTTTTTCTTTCCGACCACCTCCAGTTCCAATTTCTTTCCCACCACTTCCAGTTCCAATTTTCTTAACACTTTACTACACATTAGCCACCTTTAAAGATCCTAAGGTAAAAAGGAGAAAATGATGGTAACCAGCATTTTCTTCTTTTCCCAAAATGCTTTCCTGTGTTTGGTTAAGGGTTAAACCCCTTCCTCATCCAGCCTACCCTTCCTCATGTTCTCCACCACCTGAACAGTAGATTTGTCATCATGTTTGCACTACCGGTTATAATTATTTGTAAACTTCTGATTACAAGAGACATTTTTAATTATTTATATAGATTCTGCTAAATTTAATGCTGTTAGCATGGACAAATGTACATTTTTTTGAATTCTGGTAAAAAGTTTGGTTTATTGGTGTAGTAGATCTCTGTTGCTGCATGTACAAATAGAATCAAGCCACACCCTTTTAGACTTGTCCAAATTGAAAGCGTTTGCAGACAACAAAATAAACATGACTCAAAAATTGAAACTTAACTTTAGGAAAGAAAAAAACATATTTGGAAAAGGAGAAAATGCTGGTTAGCAGCATTTTCTCCTTTTACCACAATGATTTTAGATGGCCACTTCCTCTGGGTCATCAAAACCAGGGATTGTTTGGTTAAGGGTTAATGTTGCATTTCCTAGGTACATTATACCAGGCAAATCATGTAATTATGGGCTCTTAAAACCACTATTGGATGGCATAAATCATAGGGTAGAATGGTGTCTGGACATGCAGTAAAGTAAACATTTTTGACCCAGGTCAACCTGACTTGGGTTGATACTTTGTGTACTTTTGTAGTTTGAACATAATTTTTTTTTCATCGATTGAGAAACAAGTTCTTACAAATTATGCTAATCTTTCTCAGGGCTGCTGCCTGGGAACTACACCTGTACTCACACAAAGTGTGTGGGCCAATGAAAAATCCAAAAGTTGACGTCTGCTTCCTGGTATTGAACTCAGGACCTTACAGTTATGAGGCTGAAGCTCTATCTCACAACCATAAACACCTCATGTACCTCACATTACTTTGTGTAGATGCATTTAAATCTTTACGAAACAACAAAATTTTGGACTAGTTCAATTTAAAAGCATTTGCAGATGACAAAATAAATGTGAATAAATGAATGGAGAAAATTTTAGACTAGTCAGAATTGAAAGCATTTGCAGACAACAAAATAGATGTGACTCAAAAATTGAAATTTGATTAATGAAAGGTAGAAAACATTGTGGGAAAAGCTTTCTTTTTCATTGTCGTTAAAAGTTTGATTGTGTGGTAAAGAGTTAACCCTTTACCACATAATCCAAACTTTTAACGAGTGTGAAAGAAGCCTTTTGAAAACATTGTGGGAAAAGGAGAAAATGCTGGTTACCACCATTTTCTCCTATTCCCAAAATGTTTTGTTCCCTTCCTAAAATAAATTTCAATTTTTGAGTCACACTTATTTTGTTGTCTACACAATACCTTCAATTTGGACAAGTCTAAAATTTTGTTGTTTGGTAAAGAGTTAAATAACATTTAATTATGGACTGTAAAGTTTCATTCAACTTAATTTGCATGATAAAGGAAAGGATATTATGTTAAAGTAAGATATTTCTTTATTGTTTCCAGATTTATTTGAACCAATTTCCTTGCACTGTAAAGCAAAAGTTATCTGTCTTATCACTTTACCTAACGACAAAAATTTAGACTCATCCAATTTCAAAGCACTTGCAGACAACAATATAAATGTAACTCAAAAACTGAAACTTGTTTCTGGCAGGGTAGAAAACATTGTGGGAAAAGGAGAAAATGCTGGTTACCAGCATTTTCTCCTTTTCCCACAATGTTTTCAAAAGGCCTCTATCTGAGGGTCGTAAAAACCAGGGCTTGTTTGGTAAAGGGTTATAGATGAGAGTGGGTTGTTATTTTGATTATGCAAATAAATTATGTTGTTTCTTTTCTCCACAGAATGCTATGGATAGACTGACACATATTGCAGAAATAGTGAATGAAAAAGGACTAGATGCTCAAAACTTTCAGTGTAAAGGCTGCCAAAGAGCTGTGGGCATGAGTATGATATCTGAACTTTACATTTACTTGTAGCTCTGATTACAAACTTTTGTTGTCCTGTGGTATCACTGAATTACGGATAATAGGCATTTTGCATATGGAAATGTTTGTAAAGTAGAGATATTTGTCATTTTTTGGTATATTTGTGGTAAAGTACAAGTACATGAAAAAGAAAATTTTGTGAATTTTTAAAATTGCAAAAATTTCCACACGGCAAAAATTTCCATCAATCTGTCACTATCTGTCTCTCTGTCTGTCTCTCTCTCAAAATCAGTAGTATGACCAGTTTATAACTGAAAAATATAATTTTTTACGTTCTGAAACTTTGAGATTTCACTGTATCTCATCCTATATTTTACATGTTTCAGTTTTCGGTAAGCCTCGTGTTTGTAAATTTGATGGTGGATATTACTGTTATGAATGCCACGAAAATGATGAATACTACATACCAGCCTTGATAGTACATAACTGGGATTTCAGAAAACATAAAGGTGAGTAATTCATATCTAAAATTCAAGGAACATAAAATTGGTGATACTTTAACCGTTTACCGCACAGCAAAATTTTAGACCCATCCAAATTGAAACCATTTCCAGACAACAATTTCATAGTGACTCAAATGATGTAATATTTCTTTGATAGGGTAGAAAACTTTCTGGGAAAAGGAGAAAATGCTGGTTACCAGCATTTTCTTCTTTTCCCACAATGTTTTCAAAAGGCTTCTTCCTCAGGGTCATCAAAAGTCGTCATTGTACTGTAAAGAGTTGAAGAAACTTCTCGAAGAGAAAGGTGGGTGATAACTGGGAATTATTGATAAATAAAGATGAAGGGGGCTTATGGAAACAAAGGCAGATGGTACACATTCCTAAGACTTCTTGAAAGTTAAAGGCTCAATACTGACCAAAAAGATGCAGATTTTGAATTGCATTTATAGTTGAATTATACCATTTAACCCTTTACCTAACAATCCTGACTTTTAACAACCCTAAGAAAGAAGCCTTTCGAAAACATTTAGGGAAAAGTAGAAAATGCTGGTAACCAGCATTTTGTCCTTTTCCCACAATGTTTTCTACCTTTCCAAAGTCAAATTTTAATTTTGTTTCACGTTTATTTTGTCGTCTGCAAAGGCTTTCAAAATTTTGTCGTTTGGTAAAGAGTTAAAAGTATGGAAAATATTGTGACGGTGACAGTTTGTTATTGTTTGGTAGGTCTAAGTGTTAGTTGCTGACAGAAAAATTAAAGTTAAAAATCAAAGAAAATATAAACAAAAGATAGAGGCACCTGGCAACTTTTAACTCAGTTTTGATATTTATTTCTCTGCCACTAGATTCGAAATTAATGCCTTTTCCCTTGAGGTGGTCAAGGATATATTGGAAAGGCGTTGACACAAAAATGATGTAGCTACTCTTATAAACCTCTTACTAGGCAACAAATGGCAGACTGGTCAAAATTAAAAGCATTTGCAGATGACAAATTGAAGATGGCACAAATCATGAAATTTGTACTGGATGGAGTTTAAAACAGTTGGAAAAAGGAGAAAATGCTAGTTACCAATATTTTCTTCTTTAACCTCAATGTTTTCACAAGGCTTCATTAACTGGTATTGTTAAAACTGGGAATGTGTTGTAAAGGGTTAAGACCTATCTAGAATTAACTCATTACCAAATGACAAAATTTTAGGTTTGTTGAAATGTAAAGCACTCGCAGACGACAAAATAAAAGTGAAAATTTGAAATTTGTGTTGTAAAGGGTAGAAAACATTGTGGGAATAGGAGAAAAGGCTTCTTTCTTGGGTTTGTCAAAAGTAGGGATTGTGTGGATTGGTTAAAGAGGAATTGATGGGAAAAAATGGCTTATGGTCCTCATTTGATTCTTTCCAGTGGCCAAGAAAAATCTAGAATTTATTCAAGAGATAGAGGAACAACCTTGCATTAATTTGGAATCTTCGAATGCCAGATTGTATGAACATGTGACAGAAATGCAGGAGATCAAGGTAGGCTGGCGTAAAAGATGTTTGTGTAAGTTGGAAATGTAGGTTAACTTTATTTTCCTGTTTCAGTACAAATAAATGTTTAACCCATAACCACACAATCAACTACTTTTGAGAAAAAAGCCTTTAGAAAACACTGTGGGAAAATGAGAAAATGCTGGTAACCAGCATTTTCTCCTTTTTCCCACAAAGTTTCTACCCTTCACAAAACAAATTTCAAATTTTCAGTCACATTTATTTTGTCGTTTGCAAATGCTTTCGATTTGGAGAAGTCTAAAATCTTGTCATTTGTTAATGAGATAAATGACCCGTAAGAAAAAAGCTTTGAATGGCCTGGAGCGAGAAGGAGAAAATTCCTTTAACTTTTTACCAAACAGCAAAATATTGTACTTGCTCCAATCCATAGCATTTTGAGACTACAAATGAATGTGACTCAAACATAACAATTTGTGTTTAAAAGGGTGGGAAAAGGAGAAAATACTTGCTAATGACATTTTCTCCTTTTCGCACAACATTTTTTGGACCATTTAAAGTCAAAGTTGGATGGTAAAGGGTTAACAAGCATTTCTTTTTTTGACACATCTTTTACTACCCTTTCAAAAGACATGTTTGAAAAACACTTAACTTGTTATCAGCAAACACTTTCAATGTGAACAGGTGTAAAATTATGTCATTTGATACAGGGGTATGGTTCTGAGGACTTTGATCTCTCTTGAACAGTACAGATAAAAATAAGAGTGTATAGAATTTGCAGTCAGATCTTTGATTTGTAGTATTTCATGTTATGGGAGATGGTTTTTTTTTCCAAAACAATTCTAAATTTTCGTCTATTTGATCATTTTTTGCCAGCTTTTTTCAAAGAAAGAACATGCTTAATTGTAGATAACCATTTGTATATCATTCTTTAGGTATTTTAAGTCTATGTTTTTTGAGCTATTTTTATTCTTTACCACACAATTCCAAGTTTTAATGATCTCTAGGAAGACAGCTTTGGAAACGAAAAGGAAAAAATGCTAGCAACCAGCCTTTTCCCCTTTTTCCCATTATGCTCTATAACTTTCTTGGGACAAAAATCCAATAACGTGTAACAACTCACACTTGTATGTACATGTATTTCAAATTTGTATTCAGCAAATTTATTTTTCTGGTTTCTTTATAGAATTTCTTCAATTTTTTATACAAATAAAACATTTGGACAAGGTGTTATTTGTTTCTCCACTTTCACTATTTTCCCCAATGTTTTTTCATCATGAGGAAAGAGAAATTTGGTCCATCAGTGATATTTCTGACGATGTGTCACTTTTTGTATGTATTGTAGGCACTGAGAAATCAACTTACCTACCTGAAGACCTACTTATTCACATGCAAGCAGTCTATAGCAGAAGATTTAAGGAGACTAGTTTGGCCTCGAGACTACCTCTTTGAAAATACAGAAGAATATTCTCTAGCAGTAATAACTATTTTCATCAAAATATTTTCTGTCACTCAGTTTTCCTCTCCTTTTTCCTTTTAATAGTTTACCAAACAAAACCAAGTTTAAGTGACCCAGAGAAATTAGCCTATAGAACATTGTTGGAAGGGGAGAAAATGCCAGCAACCAGCATTTTCTCCTTTTTCATCTATGTTTTCTACCCTTCCAAAGACAAATTGTATCACTCGAGTTTGCCATCAATTTGTTACCTGCAAATGTTATCATTGTGAAACAGTCCAGAATCATCTACGTTTTTTAACCCTTTACCAAATGACAAAATTTTACACTTGTCCAAGTTGAAAGCACTTGCAGATGACAAAATGAACATAACTCAGAAATTGAAATTTGTTCCCAGAAGGGTAGAAAACATTGCTGGAAAAGGAGAAAATGCTGGTTACCAGCATTTTCTCCTATTCTCACAATATTTTCAGAAAGCTTCTATCTCGGGGTTGTAAAAACCAGTGATTGTATGGTAAAGGCCTAATGAGTTCATCTTCATTAATGTTATAATGTAAAACCTTTTACATTTTCTGATGCCTTTGTCATTTTTGAAGATACTAACAAACTTTGGCTAGTTGTTACCATCCAGAGGGTAACCTATACCAATGAGGCTGATTACCTTCAATATTTTATACACAATAAATTATTATGCCTCCTTCCTATCATTAGAACAGTTACAGTGCTCAGCTATGGAAAGAATCCACAGTACCAAATTTTACTTAGTTGTTATGGCCAGAATTTGTAAGAAAGTAGCGGACAGTTATAGATCCAAGATTTTGTTCTACACTGTCCACAGAAACAACTTAACTTAGTTCCAGCACTTTATGGGATAAGTAGGACTGTTGTTTTCAATCAGACATACTGAACATATTTCTAAAGGTAGATGCAGCTTAGAATATGTGCATGATCAGGCAGTGCTGGCTAAAATGTTAAACCTCGAAATGAGTGTTTTCAGGGATAAACTTGAGATGAGCTCTCTCTATGTTTTGTCTACATTGTAATTTGCTATGTTAGTGTAAGTGTAATGACTCTCTGGATCTTTTCTTTCATATTTCTTACCATTATGTTGAATTTTTGTTTATCTATTTTCTGTATGTCTTAGAAAGACAGGAATCAATTTTCAGTTTGCTCTTAGGACTCAAAGAATTGTCTCCCATCAAACAATCCCATGTTGTAATGACTGAGGAAACCAGCATTTTCTCTATTTCCTAATGTATTTGTACATCTTCATGCATTGTGGAAAAAAAAAGAATGTTCTATTTTCTATTCTTTCATGGAGAGCACCATTTTAACTTTTTCAGCACCAAATATATCAACCTGATCCTTTTGGGTGCCTGAAAACAGAATCCATCTTACAAATGCTATTAACCTTTTACCCCATAAGGCATTTCTATGGTATCTCTAATTGACCCTAAATAACAGCAAGGATGAAACCGTTTCTCATATGTATATGACACCTTTTGAAAGCATAGAAAACATTGTGACAAAAGGTGAAATTGCTCGTCACAAGCAATTTCACCTTTTGCCACAATGTTTTCCAAAGGCTAATACAAGCAATGTCTAGAAATGAGTATCTATGGAGTAAAGGGTTAATCTGTATGAGTTTCATAAAGAATCAATGAATTCTTGTTTTCTTTTTTTCAGGACCTACTTCAAGTTCCCACAGGGGCACTAGCTAATAGCTTGAAAAAAGTGATCCGATTTTGTACCAAACATGTATACAGCTGTCGACTTTGCAGTCAGAAAGGTTTTATATGTGAGCTGTGTCATAATCCAAAAGTTATCTATCCTTTTGAAACAGAGAGCACATATAGGGTGAGAAAAAAATTACATTTCTTTTTCATGTCATGGTTCTTGTTCAAGATAGGCACCAGAATAACTTTCCTTTGAGTCTGTCATACAGGGGTTAACTCCCTTCAAATGAGTCAGCAAGGATTAAAATTTTGGGAGGAGATGTGGTGTGGAATATGTAGAAAAATATAGGGTCTGAATTTTCAAAGAAATAGGTATCAGAGAAAATCTGGATAATAAATCTGTAAAACATATCTAACACTCTCTCTTTGTGTCTGTCTTTCTGTCCGTCTGCTCACCGGCCCATATAACAC
This sequence comes from Tridacna crocea, assembly GCA_943736015.1. NCBI lineage: Eukaryota > Metazoa > Mollusca > Bivalvia > Cardiida > Cardiidae > Tridacna > Tridacna crocea. The sequence continues at coordinate 10,452,753 of OX031072.1, read as the reverse complement.
TCTCTCTGTCTATCTATCTTTCTGTCCGTCTGCTCACCGGCCCATATAACTCTCTCTCTCTGTCTATCTCTCTGTCCGTCTGCTCACCAGCCCATATAACTGTCTCTCTCTATCTATCTTTCTGTCCGTCTGCTCACCGGCCCATATAACAGTCTCTCTGTCTTCTGTCCGTCTGCTCACCAGCCCATATAACACTCCTTCTCTGTCTATCTTTCTGTCCATCTGCTCACCGGCCCATATAACACTCTCTGTCTGTCTTTCTGTCCGTCTGCTCACCAGCCCATATAACACTCTCTCTCTGTCTATCTTTCTGTCCGTCTGCTCACCAGCCCATATCTCTCTCTCTCTTTCTCATTTTTTTTCCCCTTGGTTACCAGCATTTTCTCCTTTTCCCACGCTGTTTTCAATAGGCCTCTTTCTCAGAGTTGTTAAAAGTCGTGATTGTGTGGTAAAGAAGAGTTAAGAAACATTGAATTTGTAATCCTAAAATCCTTTCTATTCGGACAAGCCTAAAATTTTTGTTGTCAGGTGAAAAGTTCTAATGAGTCTATTTATTTATTCTGGGGAAAAACATGTTCTCTTGGATATGAAATTGTAGTTACATATGTACATTTGTGTACATTTGGCTAGCTCAGTGGTGAAGTGTAGGATTCAAAAGCTGGAAGCCCCAAGTTCAATCCTCACAGTATGTGCCATTGTCTGCTTTGGAGCATTCTCGGGCAAGAAGCTTCAGAGCCCTAGCTCAGTTTTTTTCAAAATCCCCACAAATATGAATAAGTAAGCTGACACTGTGAGTATAAATTAATTTTGGAAGCTGCATAAACATCATGACATTAGTATATGTTTAACCCTTTCCAAAACAACAAAATTTTAGACTGGTCCAAATTTGAAGCACTTGCAGAGAACAAAATAAACAAAACTCAAAAATTGAAATTTGTTTCCAGCAAGGTAGAAAACATTATGGGAAAAGGAGAAAATGCTGGTTATTAGCATTTTCTCCTTTTACCACAATGTTTTCAAAAGGCTTGTATCTCAGGGTCATAAAAACCAGAGATTGTTGGGTAAAGGGTTAAATATCTCATACCCAGTAGAAATTGGTGAAACCAGTCTTAACTTCTCTTGCAGTGTTCTACGTGTAAATCAGTATTCCATAAAGACTGTAAAACAGACAATAGGCCATGCCCAAAATGCCAGAGACGTTTACGACGTGAGAGTGCACATGGTATTGTAGAAACCCCAACAGCTGTTGATTATGCGTTTGTTACATAAGGGTTATAGGTTTAACCCATTACAACAGTCCTGAGTTTTTAACAACCCATAAGAAGAAGACTATTAAAAACACAATGGAAAAAGAGAAAATGCTGGAAACCAGCTTTTTCTCTTTTACCAATAAAGTTTCTATCATTTAACTCTTTACCACACAACAAAATATTAGACTGGTCTAACTTGAAAGCATTTGCAGAAGTCAAAATAAAAAGAGACCAAAATTTTGAAATTTGTATTGAAGAGGAGAGAAAACTTTGTGAGAAAAAGAGAAAATGCTGATCACCAGCATTTTCTCCTTTTACCACAATGTTTACAGAAGGCTTCTTTCTCAGGTTCATCAAGATTTGGCATTTTGTGGTAAAGGGTTAACTCTTTACCAAAAGACAAATTTTTGGACAGGATGCCTTGTTTGTTTGCATGGATTTTCAATATTGTTTTTGTTACATTGCATTAGCCAGTGCACCAACTAATGCTGTCCTGGAGTTTTTCTTATCAGTATTTGGCACAATATTCTTTCAAAGCCTCTGGCTGCTTTCCCACATAACTATGGAAACAATGAGCAGCAGTGAGAAAGTAATGAATCCTTTGACAATTACTAAAATCAGTGCTCGGAATGAAATTGGCCAGTTTGAGGTTCAAACCAGCTGAACAGGATGCATAAGCTTTCATCTTGATAAGAAAATTGTAGATTTAGAAATGGTTGATGTATTTGTAAATCAATAGTTAAATGTGATGAGAATTATGGAATTTGATTTGCAAAGGATAGAAAAATTGTGGAAAAAAAAAGAAAATGCTGGTTAGCAGCGTTTTCTCCTTTTTCCACAATTTTTTCAAAAGCCTCCTTTTGCAGGGATGTTAAAACTGGATTTTTTGGTTAGCATTTAAGCAGGTGCTCTGACTCATGTAAATCTTTCTGAATTTGTTTGGTCTGTTCGAGCCTTAAAGTTTTTGTTGTTGTTGTTGTTATTGTGTTTAGACTCACTTCATATGAGCATTGTCTGTAAATGTAATTACAAAGAGTTGTATCTTTTGCTGATGGCAGTTAGAAAAACTTCTTTTTATACTTTTCATTAGATTATAGAAATCTAACAACGAATCCTGTCAATTATATCAGTAAATTCACAGGTAAATTTTATAATGAACCTGTGAATTTTAAACCTTTTATTTTTTGACATACCATTGATATCTTTTCGAGTGTGAATGAATTTGTAGCAAATGAACATCAACATCATTCGGTAAGTTCACATTTGCTGCAGCTGCTAGTCCACTACATTGAATAGATCTTTTTCACTTAACCCTTTACTCCATAGATAGTCATTTCTACGCATTGCTTGTAGGAGCCTTTGGAAAACATTGTGGCAAAAATTGAAATTGCTTGTGACGAGCAAAAAGTGTCATATACATATAAGAAACGGCTTCGTCCTTGCTGTTATTTAGGGTCAATTAGAGATACCATAGAAGTGCCTTATGGGATAAAGGGTTAAAAATGTTTATATTGTTCACAATTTGCAAAAAGATGACTTGAATTGAAAAGTTAAAGTGAAAAGTATAAAGGAAATAAGATAATTGTTTCTGTGTATGATACAAATTTCATTCATCCCATGAAAGGCAAAGGCCATATTTATTTTCACTCATAGCTTCATCACTCCTAAAATTATTTATCAATAGCTTTTCACTTGATGAAAGAAGTTTCTATCATACATCACAACAGATGATGACTCCATATTTAGTGCAATACTTGTAATATTTTCACCATGAATTTTGATCATTATTCATTTCTTGGATTAACCTTTTACTGCAGAATTCTGGGTTTTATTATGCTGGTAACCTGGATTTTTTTCTTTTCCCACTATGTTTTCTACCAGCTTGGAGACAAAACCTTCCATTTGAGTCTCATTTGATATTTTTGGTTTGCAAATTACTTTGAATATGGATAAGCCTAGAGTTTTATCGTTTGGTAAAGTTTTAACCCGTTGCCACACAATCCCTACTTTTGATGCCCTTTAGAAAGAAGCCTTTAGAATACATTGTGGGAAAAGGAGACAACGCTGGTAACCAGCATTTTCTCCTTTTCCTACAATGTTTTCTACCCTTCACTAAACAAATTCCAAATTTTCAGTCACTTTTATTTTATCGTTTGCAGATGCTTTCAATTTGGACCAGTCTAAAATATTGTTATTCGGTAATGGGTTTTAAAACTCTTTACCAAATGACAAAATTGTAGACTGGACCAAAATCAAAGCATCTGCAGACAACAAATTAAATTTTGGTGATATTATTATTTCTGACTTTGGTAGGGTAGAAAATAATGTTGGAAAAGGAGAAAATGCTGGTTACCAGCATTTTTTCTTTTTTCCAAAATGTTTTCAAAAGGGTATTAACTCATTACCAAACAACAGAATTTTAGTGCTGTCCAAATCGAAAACATTTGCAGGCAACAAAATAAAATTGACTGAAAATTCGAAAGTTGTTTACAGTACGGTAGAAAACATTGTGGGAAAAGGAGAAAATGCTGGTTACCAGCATTTTCTCCTTTTCCCGCAATGTTTTTTAAAGGCTTTTTTCTCAGGGTCGTCAAAAGTAGGGATTGTGTGGGAATGGGTTAAAAGTGGGGATTGTGTGTTAAAGAGAGTGTGGTAATGGGTTAAAAGTGGGGATTGTGTGGTAAAGAGTTAAAAGTTTTCACTGAACTCCCAAGCATAGATGCAAGCATATTTATATACAAACACTCATACATGAGTTACATCCTGCACCCTGAGGATTATGGTTATGCTACTGCTATGTTGCCCAAGGTCATGTAGATTACTATAATTAAAATCTCCCCTGGAACGAAGACATTGTCCGTATTGAACTCGCCCCCTCCTCCCCCCCCCAAATCCCCCCCCCCCAAAAAAAACAAAAAACAAAAACAAAACAAATCCCAAAATATAAAATTATGTTGTCCATACTCACTTTCAAAGCACTATGTGACTTTGTAGGTGGGTGGGGGGGAGGGGGGTATTCACGGGTAGTCTCCTTCTGTGGGAGCTAATTTTCCTTGTAGAAAGAAAATATACATTGTACATCTTAAATCAACTCAAACAGGTGCTAATTTTACTTTTGATATGGCCATCTTTTGATTTTTTTTTTTTTCAAATATGTTAAGTGTATTTATTGCATCTAAAGGGGTTTGGACATAAGCAATAGTGATATATCTATGAATTAAAGTGATACTTAATATTGTTGTATTTTTGTTTCATTAAATTGGTTGACAATTTTGTATCTTGTTTATTTTCTTTTGATAGTCAAAATTGATAGACTGATTGTATGGTGTTTACCACTGTTTCAACTTTATTACAGTGATATGGGGGCTGCCAGTGCACGTATGCATGCTGTCCTGGAGTTTCTACTACCAGCATTCCACACAATGATCAGATTTTATCATGTCACATTTGGCTTATCATTGGATATATTGATCATTTTTCATAGAGCAAAGGGCTCTTGCAGAGGCAAAGAGTGTTTTGTTTTTATACGCCCGTCGAAGATGGGACGTATTATGGGATCACCCGTGGTGGGCGGGCGTCCGGGCGGGCAGGCGGCGTCCAGTTCTTTGTCCGGAGCATATCTCCAAAACTATACTAGCTAGGGTTATGAAATTTCATGGGTGGATAGATGTCATCAAGGGGGAGTGCAGTGCACAGGAATCATAACTCTTGCTTGCTTAATTTTTGAGTTATTGCCCTTTGTTGTTTTTCATACTCGAATTTTGTCCGGAGCATATCTCCAAAACTATACTAGCTAGGGTTATGAAATTTCATGGGTGGATAGATCTCATCGAGGGGGAGTGCAGTGCACAGGAATCATAACTCTTGCTTGCTTAATTTTTGAGTTATTGCCCTTTGTTGTTTTTCATACTTAAATTTTGTCCGGAGCATATCTCCAAAACTATACTAGCTAGGGTTATGAAATTTCATGGCTGGATAGATCTCATTGAGGGGGATTGCAGTGCACAAGAATGATAACTCTTGCTTGCTTAATTTTTTAGTTATTGCCCTTTGTCATTTTTTATACTTGAATTTTGTCCGGTGAATATCTCCAAAATTATACTAGCTAGGGTTATGAAATTTTATGGGTGGATAGATCTCACCAAGGGGGAGTGCAGTGCACAGGAATCATAACTCTTGCTTGCTTAATTTTTGAGTTATTGCCCTTTGTCATTTTTCATACTTGATTTTTGTCCGGAGCATATCTCCAAAACTATACTAGCTAGGGTTATGAAATTTCATGGGTGGATAGATCTCATTGATGGGGAGTGCAGTGCACAGGAATCACAACTCTTGCTTGCTTCATTTTTGAGTTATTACCCTTTGTTGTTTTTCATACTTGAATTTTGTCCGGTGCATGCCCCAGCTTTATAACTTGGGGTAAGACGGGCGTATCTTGGGACAATTTGCCACTCTTGTTCTTAGTTATTATAATTTGGTTAGTAAATATTATATAGCACCATTGAATATAACACAGGTTTTGTAAGGTTAAATTTAGAAAAACACCAGTATTTTCCTTTTCCATGGATGAGATGGAATACATTGAACTGTTAAGAAAGGTTAAGTATCCAGAAAGAACTGTGAAATTTGAAATGTACATGTACCTACTTTTTGTACATGTACAAGTATAATCCATATACATGTAGGTTCTTTAACTCATTACCAAACAACAATATTCTAGGCTTGTCCAAATTGAAAGCATTTGCAGATGACAAAATAAAACTGATTGAAAATTTAAGATTTGTTTTGTGAAGAGTAGAAAACATTATGGGAAAAGGAGAAAATGCTGGTTACCATTATTATCTCCTTTTCCCACAGTGTTATCTAAAGGTGTCTTTCTCAGGGCTGTCAAAAGTAGACATTATGTGATAATGGCTTAACTCTTTTCAATACAAAGAAATCTTAAACTGTTTAAAATGAGAATTCAAATTTTTCTCAAATTAAGTGATTGTCTTTGATAGCTTAGAAAACAATGTTGGAAAAAGATAAAATACTGGTAACCTTTTCCCACAATGTTTTTCAAAAGGCTCTTTCTCAGGGTCGTTAAAAGTTGGGATTGTTTGGTAAAGGGTTGATACATTGTGAGGCATAAGGAGTGAGGAAAAGGGAGAGAGTGTTCTTTATCAGCATTTTCTCCTTTTCACCAATTTGTTTTCAAAAGCCTTTTTCCTAAGGGTTGTTAACTCATTACCAAACAACAATATTTTAGGCTTGTCCAAATTGAAAGATTTGCAGAAAACAAATAAAGTACCGGTAACTGAAAATTTGAAATTTGTTTTGTGAAGATTAGAAAACATTGTGGGAAAAGGAGAAAATGCTGGTTACCAGCATCGTCTCTCTTTCCCACAATGTTTTCTAAAGGCTTTTATCTAGGGACTCTGTGGTAATGGGCTAATTAACCCTTTACCACACGACAAGCTTTCAGACCTGTCCGAATTGGAGGCATTTGCTGATGACAGTTTCAATGTGGCTCATGTGAAATTTTTTTTTTTTTGAAAGGGAAGAAAACATTGTGGGAAAAGGAGAAAGTGCTGGTAACCAGCATTTTCTTCTCGTCCCACAATGTTTTCAAAAGCTTTCTCTTGCAGGGGTGTTTAAAGTCGTCATTGTGTGGTAAAGAATTAAAACATAGTATTGTTTAGGTAATGGTAAACATGCTAAACTGTTAGGTCAATCAGCCAATTCAAGGTTTTAACAAAGTGCTTGTAACCTAAAATTTTTTGTACTGTTAAAAGTGCAAGTCAGTGCTACATAACAAACTTCTAGACCTGTCCATATTGAAATCAGTGGAAGAAAAAAGGTGGGGAGTGGTGAGAATGATGAGATTTGGCTTTGAAAGTGTAGAAAATAATGTGGGAAAAGGAGAATATACTGGTTACAAGTATTCTCTCAATTTCCCACTTTAATTGCAAAATCTGTTTACATCAAGGTTGTTCAAAGATCGGGATTCTGTTTTAAAGGGTCAAGCCTTTACCACACAGTGCCAAGGTTTAATGGCTTGATGGAAGAGGCCTTTAGAAAACATTGTAGGACGAGCAGGAAATAATGGTAACCAGCATTGTCTCCTTATTCCAAAGATGTTTTCTGCTTTTTCAAAGCGAAGTTTCATAATTTGATATATTAAACCTTAGCCAAATGACAAAATTCTAGACTGGCCCAAATTGAAAGCACTTGCAGACAACAAAATAAACATATCTCAAAAAATTTAATTGGTTTCCAGCGGGGTAGGAAACATTGTGGGAAAAGGAGAAAATGCTGGTTACCAGCATTTTCTCCTTTTCCCACAATGTTTTCAAAAGGCTTCTATCTCAGGGTCATAAAAATCAGTGATTGTTTGGTAAAGGGTTAAAGCAACCCAGAATAAGATTTCAGATAATAAAGAGCTCAGAGGATGGTCTCCCTCTTGGAATTAATCCATTATATAACCATTACATTTGTGATCATTTTACCAATTTGACATACAAGACTTTTGATCAAAATGAAATTTTTTGCTAGTAAGCATTAAAGTTGCATTCGGTTACCGAGAAAAAAATTGTCTTTCCATTATACAGCATTCACTTGGGATTGAATTGAAGCTTTGATATTTTAGCCTAAAATGAACTACCCTATTGTATTTCATTAAGATCTCAAAAATTGGTTTTCATGCTGTAATTTTCAATTATTGTAATTATTAACCTATTTTTGTTGGATGATTAGACTCCAGATGTATTGACCTAGCAAAAACGTAAGATTTTCATTGTAAAGCAAGGTAAATCTGTAGGAGTTACTGTATGCCACTGAGCTTATACAGGGTGTCCGGAAAGTAAGGTAACACTTTCGTACTTATATATTTTGGCTTAAAATGTAAGAGAACGAAATGAAAAATATATATACATGTAAATAAAACGTGTAAGTTTTTTTGTGTGATAATTTAATTGAATTTTCATAACACTTTGCGCTTTTATACAGATTTCACTTCAAAAGTCCTTTTTCGGTCAATGGCGTCGTTTTAGTAATTAATGATGTTTTCACGTCAATGTGACGACCTTTTACACTCTTTCCTTTCCGAACACACACAATGAAATTTTCACTCACTTTGAAATGCATTCAAATATCAATCATACTGATTTCACTAGAAGGATTTTTTTAACGACAGGTCTGGGTTGTTTAGGTTGGGATCGTAGACCTTTGACTTCAACACACTGCAAAGGAGGAAGTCATGTAGGTTAAGGTTGAGTTTTGGACTGTGTGCAGGCCACGATATTCAACCATGTCTTACCTCCGGATATCGTTTAGACATTACCTTATATCACTGAGCATATTATATAAAAAGTCTGTCACAGATTTAGATGAGTGTGGCGTAACACTTTCCTGCATGAACCAGTTGCTTTGCAATGAGGGCGACTTTATTCTGATTTCAACATGAGCAACTTCTTTCTGTTAGTTTAAAAGGTCAAAGGTTGACAGCCTCAACCAAGACAACACAGCCATATTTTTAAAGACCACTTACAGTGAAATAAAGAAGATTGATATTGAAATGTGTGCTGAAGTGATTCACAATATCATCGGGCATGATGGGCATGGAAAGAGCATAATCTGCCGTCTCACTGAAAACGCCATTATGAGTAAAATAACGCCAATGACAGAAAGAGGACTTTTGAATTGAAATCTGTATAAAAAAACAAAGTGTAAAGAAAATTGAATTATCACACAAAAAAACTTACACGTTTTATTTACATGTATATATATTTTTCATCTTGTTATCTTGTATTTTAAGCCAAAATATAAATGTACGAAAGTGTTACCTTACTTTCCTGACACCCTGTACTTCCATGGTCATGTGACTTTGAAGAGGCATGGTAATGGGCAGTTATATATACAGTCTTTCTGAAACACATTTCATCATAAATATTCTGAAATGTGGCAATTTGTTGGGTTAGCAATGTCTACAAAATGTTAAGATAAACAATCTTTCTTATCGTTTTACTTGTTTAAAAAGGATATTTACAACACAGTTACTAAACATGGATGCAAATAAAAAGGGTGGATCTGAAGTTGCTCCAATGATATGGACGATATGCACGCCAATAATTTTCGTTCTTGGAGTTGTTGGTAACTCTCTGACCATTTTGGTTTTGAACCGTAAAGCTAAAAGATCTTCGACCACAGTTTATCTGACTGGACTGGCAGTCTCAGACACGCTGCTAATTGTTTGTGGGATACCCAGATGGTGGCTCATTTATAACTTCAGTTACGATATTAGACATTTGGGTGTTGCGACCTGCAAGGTTCACTGGTGGATACTATATGGGACTGGTCTAATGTCATCTTTATTTCTTGTTTCGTTAACCTTTGAGAGAATCTTAAGCACAGCAAAGCCATACAAAGTTAGAACACTTTGTTCTGTTAAACGATCAGTATATATTTCAATACTGATTGCTGTATTTTCTTATTTTGTACATGCACACGTCCTGTATGGCTTCAATCTTGATTACAAACCAAAGAAGAGCCCCTTTATTCAGCAGAACCACTGCAACAACTCAGATATACATGTACTTCAAGCCATACTGGTATCGTCAAATACTACTTGTGGAGACGATGCTCAGAGCCTGAATATTAGCTTCAAGGTTCCAGTTTGCTCTTGGACACATGATAAAAGCTACAAAATTTTCTATGAAAATTTTCAGGATCCATTTCATTTCACAACATATTTTTTCTTTCCACAAGTTGTATCTCTGATCGGAGGAACATACATTGTGTGGAAAGTGATACAGAACAGTAGATTTCGGAAAAGTCTTCAGCGGAGAAGTACAAGCCACGACAATCGTGCTAATCAAATCACATTCATGCTTTTACTTGTCAATCTTCTGTTCTTAGTGTTAGTTAGCCCAGTTCTAGTGTTTCTAATAGGTAGAAGGTATTGGGTCAATAAGACAATGACGCCTATACAAGAAGTGGTCTGGGCTATTGTGAGCATGCTCCATTTTCTGAATCATTCAATCAATTTCATCTTGTACTTCCTGAGTGGTTCAAGATTCAGAGAAACTTTTTTCAACTTTTTTAAGTGCAATTTGTCTAAACGGATGACGACTGATCTCCCAGGAAAAGATCATAAGCCTGCCGTTGTTGAGATTGAATCAAGGAGAATATCATGTGACATTGGAAGTTCTAGTGTCCATTGTTCACCAATTTAGGGCCAAAATGACAATTGAGACCCATCTAGATTGACAGACAAGATCTGTCAAAGTACTTTGCACCATTTTTCGGCCTTGCAAAAACTCAAGTTGGCCTGTACACTTAAATTGTCTTGCATCAAGCTACACTACACATTCCTACATCTGATGAAACAAACTGAAGAAAAATGTCTTTTTTTATGGATGATACTTTAACCCTTTACCAGATGAGAAAAATTAAGCCTTGTCCAAGTTGAAAGCGTTTGCAGATGGCAATTTCATTATTGCTCAAATGGTGCAATTTTGCTGTGATAGAGTAGAAAATCTTTCAGGAAAAGGGGAAAATGCTGGTTACCAGCATTTTCTCCTTTTCCAGCAACGTTTTCAAAAGACTTCTTTCCCAGGGTCACTAAAAGTTGGCATTGCATAGTTAAAGGAAAAAAAAGTCGTTATCTCTCTCAGCGCCAAATATGAGTCATGCCCTGTGTAAAGGGGGCTTAGAGCTTAGTCAGTCGTTCAAAAAAGGGGCTATGTAGATCCATAATTATCTGGGTCCATATTCATCGACCATTCTTAAGAACGTTCTTGGTCTTTTTTTTCCAGAATTTTTTGAAACTTGAAAGTAACACAATTTCTGAATGGCTAAACCATTTGATTTAGCCAATCAGAGGTTGTGTTATTTTCCAATATAGAAAAATCTGGAGAATGGGACAAAGAACGTTATTAAGAATAGTTGGTGAATACAGTCCATGATGGCCCGATTCGTATAATACATCACAAAGATACATTAAGTGCTCTTTTGCTAGGGCAAGGTTTGTATATATGAAGTCTATCAGTGGCTGAAATTACGGTCCGTTGAAACTCAGAGATATTCTAATCTTAAATTATTGATAAAACAAGTAACAGGTATCAATTCAAGATCAGACAACATATTCTGTGCAGTCAGATCTCAATTTATATTGTTGGCATTAGCCCTTTTTCACCTATGGAGATGATAGATTTACCGGTAGTTTGCCAAATGTGCTTTGAGCTTTCTTCACCCTTTACTCCATAGGTACTCATTTCTACACATTGCTTGTAGGAGCCTTTGGAAAACATTGTGACAAAAGGTGCAATTGCTCATAATGAGCAATTTCACCTTTTGTCACAATGTTTTCTGTGCAATGAAAAGGTGTCATATACCCATAAAAAACAGCTTCATCCTTGCTGTTATTTAAGGTCAATTAGAGATACGATAGAAATGCCCTATGGGGTAAAGGGTTAAGTCTTTACTGCATTCCAAAGTTTTAGATTTGTCCCGAAGTAAAGCAGTAGCAGACAGTAAGATAAATCTGACTGAAAATTTGAAATTTGTTTTTGGTAAGGTAGAAAACTTTGTGGGAAAAGGAGCAAAGACTGGTAAGCAGCAGGCTTCTTTCTAAGGTTGTTCAAAGTCAGATATTGTGTTGTAAGGTTAAGCTTTAGATATTACATGTATAATTATAATCATAAATGTGACTAAAATTTACTTTGGGAAAGGTAGAAAACTTTGTGGGAAAAGGAGATAATGCAGGCTATCAACATTTTCTCCTTTTCCCACAATATTTTCAACAGGCTTCTTTGTCAGGTTTGTTAAAAGTTGGGTAATTGTTGGAAAGAGTTATGCTTAGATATTTTGTATTTTTGAAAGAACTGTGTTTCCAACACTTGTTTTTTGTACAGATCCTTATGCACCAGTGGTGTGTTCATTGACTTAGAAGTAAATAGTTATCCCTTCTCACACAGTCCCAACTTGCAGTGATCCCCAGGAAGAAAGCTTTAGCAAACACAGTGAAAAAAGGAGAAAAAGCTGCCACCAGCATTTTCTCCTTTTCGCACGATGATTTCAACTTTTCTTGTCTACAAACTGATGCTTTTAACATGTACAAGTCTAAAACTGTGTCATTTGCTAATGAAGTAAGTTCCAATATCTCCAGAAGATTTAAACCTTGGTCCTAGTAGTTCAGTGGTAATGACCAGGGCTAATAAACATGAGGCTGCAAGTTTGAAAATCTGTCCAAGAAATAAAGGATAATCAATCTTACCACAGAATATGATTGCTCATCTTGAATTTGCTTGAAATGAGGAAAAGCATAGAGAGGCTTAACCCTTTCCCAAACAATCCCTGGTTTTTACGGGTCTGAAATAGTAGCCTTTTGAAAACATTGTGGGAAAAGGAGAAAATGCTGGTAACCAGCATTTTCTCCCTTTCCCACAATGTTTTCTACTCTACAATATAGAAAAATCATCATTTTAGCAACTGTTAATTTGTCATTTGCAAAATGTTTTCAATTTGGTCTGGTCCAAAATTTGCTGTTTGGGAAAGGGTTAAAAAGCCACTAGAATTTTAAGAAGAGCACTGCATGTGAGTGCCAATACTCAGCTGTATTTGCTGGATTTTCTAAGTCGAAAAGGGGCAAAACTGTCAAAAAAAAAAAGCACATGTGTTGTGTTGATTTATTTTTGTCCATGTATAGACTGTTAGAATTGACCTGGCAGGGCTTGGCTAACCTTTGCCATACAGCGACTAGTTTGTTTTTAGTGGCGTCAAGCCAGTTTGTAAATGTTAGTTGAAAAAGACATGCATTATAAAAGAACTTTTATCAATGCTTTGCTTAACTCGTTACCGACTGACAGTATTTTGGACTTGTCCAAACTAAAAATATTTGCAAATGAAAAAATAAAGTGTGAATCAAAAATTGAAATTTGATTTGGCCAGGATAGAAAACATTGTGGGAAAAGGAGAAAATGCTGGTTACCAGCATTTTCTCCTTTTCTCACAATGTTTCCGTAAGCTTTCTTCATCACGGTCGTTAAATGTCAGGATTATATGATAAAGTGTTAATGGACACATGAAGTGCATACTCTGTCACCTTGTCAAAACATTGTGAAAAAGGTGCTTCATATCCATGTTGTTCAGAACTAGTGGTCTTTATTTTGCATTTCATTTGACTACTCAAGATGGATTTCAGAATTATATACTATTTTGCCTCGGCCTATAATGCAGTGATTTGTAACAGTGATACTTCAGACTGACCAGGTCAATTCTTATAGTCTATACTTTCACACAGTGTTTACAGAATATTTATTTTCCAGACTTGTTCAAGCTTGAGATTGCTCGATAAAGAATCAACCCTGTTACAACATGGGAAAAGTTTCTAGACTAGCCCAAATTGAAAGCAAAAAAAAAATGTGTTTGGAGTGGCATCAACTCTTAACCAAACAACAAAATTATAGCCTGGTCCAAATTGAAAGTATTTGGAGATGACCAAATGAATGTGGCTAAAAAATTGAAATTTTTATTGGAAAGGGTAGAAAACATTGTGGGAAAAGGAGAAAATGCTTGTTATAAGCATCTCCTTTTCCCAAATGTTCTGAAAAGGCCATTTAACCCATTACCACACGAGAAAAAAATAGACTGGTTCAAATTGAAAGCATTTGCAGACGAAAAAATAAAGGTGACTGAAAAATTAAAATTTGTTCTGGGAAGGCTAGAAAACCCTGTGGGAAAAGGAGAAAATGCTGGTTACCAGCATTTTCTCCTTTTCCCACAGGGTTTTCAAAAGGCTTCTTTCTCCGGGGCGTCAAAAGTAGGGATTGTGTGGTAATGGGTTAAATACAAAAATTTGTTTGGTAAAGCATTAAGCATGAACATTTCTCCAGCATTTTCAGACAAGTTTAGAGACTTTGTTTCATATCTGATAATAAAACTCTAGATGTGATAGCCTTTTGACTCTTTTAATAGTATTATTATTTTTGCATAAACAATCACATACCGGTAAATATTACTATAGTGTCATCTAACATTTCACACACCAAGTACGTCCACAGTTTAATTTCTGAAATCTTTATTAACCCTTTACCAAACAATCACTGTTTTTACAACCACAATAGATCCCTTATGAAAACATTGTGGGAAAAGGAGAAAATGCTGTTAACCAGCATTTTCTCCTTTTGCCGCAATTTTTTCTACCTTGCTGGAAACAAACTTCAATTTTTGAGTTATGTTATTTTGTTGTCTACAAGTGATTTCATTTTGGGCCAGTCTAAAATTTTGTCATTTGGTAAAGAGTTAAACTTTAAAACATTTCGCCTTGTCTAAAATTGAAAGCATTTTCAGACGAAAAATGTTATGTAACTCTAAACATGATTACCAGGATTTTCTCCCTTCTCTCTTCATTTTCAAATGCTTTCTACCTCTAGGTCATCAATACTAGTATTTTAAATCTACACCAAACAACAGTCTTAAACAAGCCCAACTTGATAGCTCATACGTTGCAAACTGCATTTTGAATCCTGAATTGTTTTACTTCTTGCTGTTAGTGTGCTTTTAACCCTTTCCCAAATGGCAACTTTTGGACCAGACCAAATTGAAAGCATTCTGCAGATGACAAATTAACAGTTGCTAAAAAGATGATTTTTCTATATGATAGGATAGAAAACATTGTGGGAAAAGGAGAAAATGCTGGTTACCAGCATTTTCTCCTTTTCCCACAATGTTTTCAAAAGGCTTCTATTCCTGAGCCGAAAAAACCAGGGCTTGTTTGGGAAAGGGTTAAACAACTCATTCACAAAGTCTATGATGATGATGTCATGATGATGCTTTCTTCACTTTATCTTGAATCCCTCTTATTTCTGTTCCACATGTGCTGTCTAGTAGCCTCGACTGTAACCCAGTTTCACTGGCTCTATCTTTGACAAATTCAACCATACTCTGAAATGAAAGAGAAAAAAGACCTTGACAACAGTAACTCTATACCAGACAACAAAATATTAGACCTTGAGAAGTATTACCAATACAACACAATCCCATGCTTTAACTCATTGCCAAACGACAAAATTTTAGGTTTGTCTAAACCGAAAGCATTTGCAGACAACAAAATAAAAGTGACTGAAAATTTGTAATTTGTATTAAAAAGACTCACTTGACTCTATCAAAGATAACAAAATTTTGGAATTGTCAAATGACTTTCAGATAGGCATATGTGGCTCAAAGAATAAGGAAAAGGAGCAAAATGCTGGATTTCATCTTTTTTTCCCTCAGTGTTTTTAAAAGCCCTTTTCCTCAATGTCACTAAAAGATGGGGGTAACAGCTTTCAGGGCCATGTCTCCCTGATTAAATGTGGCCTCCAACACACAAAATGGGGTGTTCGGACGTTTACGTAAAGTGTCGTCCTGAATCAGCATGCACATGACGCGCAGGCTAATCTGAGATGCCTCTATACGAATACATTAAATTTTGTACTATAGTAGACAAAACAGAAAATCAAATAGACATGGAAAAAGTAGTTTTGGAATGACCTGTGCATACTGCGCAGGCTGATCCGAGACAAACATTATGCAAATGTCCAAGTGTCCTTTTTTGCGTGTTGCAGGCCACATACGAGCAGCCTTTGAGCAAAAGGGGTATAGTGCATTTCCATATTACTAATAATATCAAGCACAGGGATTAAAGTTTTAATTATGAAACCATAACATTTATTTTGTACCTAACATGTGACTGAATTCCAAGAAAGATTGGTCCTTTGACATGTGGAAACTTGACCAATAGCAAAAACTTTCAACCCAAATTAGCCTGTGTGAACTGTACTGGCTGATCTGGGTGGATATTTTTTGCAAATGCATTAGCTCTTTACCACACGACAAAATTTTAGACGAGTCCAAATTGAAAGCGCTTGCAGATGATACTTTCAATTTGGCTGAAATGATTGTAATTGTCTGTGAAAGAGTAGAAAACCTTGTGGGAAAAGGAAAAAATGCTGGTTACCAACATTTTCTCCTTTACCTACAAGGTCTTCCAAAAGCTATGTCTTTGGGGGTCGTTAAAATTCGGGATTGTGTGGTACAGGGTTAAATCCAGTTTTCTCAGATGTATTCATATTACAGGTATTATTATTATTAGTGAGGCCCAAAATGAGCTTACCTGAAAAGTTCTTGGTTCATAAATAGCCAAATTTGCCAGTGTTTCTCTATCCAAGTTGATATCATGCTGAAAATAAAAAGCATGATTACAATAGGCCAATGGGGGCTGAGTCACTCTACTCGCATTTACTCACCAATATATTTCAATTCTAATTCATTATCAGTCAGTTATAACCAACTTGTAGAATTTAGTTAAGTTAACTCTTTACCAAATGTCAATCATTTGCAGACGACAAAATACAAGTGACTGAAAATTTTAAATTTGTTTTGTGAGGGTAGAAAACATTGTGGGAAAAGGAGAAAATGCTGGTTACCAGCATTTTCTCCTTTTCCCACAATGTTTTCTAAAGGCTTCTTTCTCTGGGTCATCAAAAGTAGGGATTGTGTGGTAATAGATTAAACTAAACAAAGACATTTATTGCTTAAGATATTTATATTGCTTCATGAAATAAAAAAGGTTCAATTTTGCTTTTAGTGTGTTTGATGAACCCACAGTTGAAAAAAGAAAAAAGAAAACTTAATTTGTTTGGTGGGCTTGGTAGCCAGCATTTTCTCCTATTCCCACAATGTTTTTTTGTCTGTTCAAAAGACAGATTACATTTTTTCTTGAATATCACGTTTGAGTCATGCATTGTTAATTCTTTACCAAACAATCCCTGGTTTTAACGACCCTGAGAAAGAAGCCTTCTGAAAACATCATGGGAAAAGGAGAAAATGCAGGTAACCAGCATTTTCTCCTTTTCCCACAATGTTTTCTGTTCAGCAAAAATCAAGTTTCATTTTTTAGTCACTTTTTTTTTCTGCAAATGCTTTCAATTTGGATATGTCTAAAACTTTGTTGTTTGGTAAAAAGTTAATGGGGGCTTGGTCCATTTGTAAAAAAATACCAACCCATGTCAGACTTCGTTGTCCACACAGACTGACATGGGCCAAAACTTCTTGCTAGTTTTCAATTTTCTCCATGTCAAAACACCATTCCACCTACTGATTAAGTAGGCTGGACAAAAAAGATGATATAGATCCATAATTACATGTTTATGACAAACTTGCTTGACGAAATGCATCACAAAGATGTATAAGATTCCCTCTCCACAAAGCATGGCTCATTTAAATTTAGAAATCATTCATACCTCAGCTAGAGATGTTAGAAAGTATCTTTTATCCATATCATGTTCTAAGCAAGCAGCTTCCAGCCTTGTCTCATACAGCTGAAAATTAAAGAGGAAAAACGACAATATAATTGATCCAGAAAATGAGGTTTTTTTGAGAGTGGGGAGTGACCATCCTACTCGATAGATTAGTAATTTAACAATTAAAGATAGATAAATACTCGATCTTATACTTGTTTTCTGGCAGTTTTGAGCCAGATTTTAACCCATTCCCTCCTTATTTTGTGAAACAATAATCCTTTACCACACAATCCTGGCTTTTAATCACCTTGAGGAAGAAGACTTTTTGCAAATAAGGGAAAGTGAGAAAATGCTGTTTATCAGTATTCTCTCCTTTTCCAACAATATTTTCTATCCTTCAAAAACAATTCCCAATATTTTGGTCATGTTTAATTTGTTTGCAAATGCTTTGAATTTGTCAAATCTAAAATTTTGTCATTTGGTAAAGGGTTGAAGTCTAAGGACAAAAGTCCATTGACTTGATTTGAGGTGAAAGGGAAAAAAAAGGTACCATGTATCTGCAAAAGATGTTGACCCAGGTCAGCCTGCACGGTCCACACAGGCTGACTTGCATCAAAACTTTTTTCTAAAAGCAAAAAAATGTTGACTCTATTTTACGAATTTATGATAATTGGATGATGTACTAGGTATGGTGGGATGCAGTGAACCCCCTTTTGCCAAAGCAAGGAACATTTATACATGAGCTAAGCTCTGGCAAAAGAGGGCTTAGCTCTTTACTCCCAAGTTTTAACAACCCTGAGAGAGAATGCTTTTGAAAACATTTCGGAAAAAGGAGAAAATGCTGGAAACCAGCATTTTCTTCTTTTCCCATATTGTTTTCCACCCCATGAAAGTGTGCAGTCACCTTTTGAGCAACAATAATTTTGTCGTCTGCAAATGCTTTCACTTTGGTTGAGTCCAAAATTTTGTTGTTTGGTAAAGAGTTAATACATCTCCATGATATATGATACCAAGCATGTCATCAGAGTATTATATACATCCCTAAAGTCTGTTTTTTATAACAGCCTATTAACTCAATAGGTAAACAGCTCCTTTGTCCTGACCAATAGCAAAAAGTTTCAGCCCAGGTCAGCCTGCGCGGTCTGCAATTTCTATTACTTCTGCCACATTTATTTTGTCGCTTGTGAATACTTTAAATCTGGACCAGTGTAAAATTTGGTCATTTGAAAGAATTAACTCATTTTACCACATAACAAAGTTTAAACTCTTTACCGTACAAAAAAATTGAAGACGTCCAAATTCAAAGTGTTTACAGAAAATAAAATAAATGTCCCTGAAAAACTAAATTTTGTTTTTGGAGGTAAGAAAACATTGTAGGAAAAGGAGAAAATGCAGGTTACCAGCATTTTCTCCTTTTCCCACAATGTTTTCAAAAAGCTTCTTTGTCAAGGTCTTTTAAGTTGGGATCGTGTGATAAACAGTTAAAGTAGTTAACATACAAGCGTTTATCATCCCTTACCCTTGCTAAAACAGCTGGTTTTCTTTCTAACTCCTTTGTAGAATACTGTAAAGCCCTGTTCACCAATCTTATACCAAGTGTGTAACAGTTCCATGATCTTCCTGTAAATTTCTGAAAAAAAAAACCCACAGAATTTCAACATTACTCATTTTAATTCATTTTTCACATTGAAATCACTGGCTGAATTCCTTTTAAAAAATAGGCGCCATTCAAAATCCGTTGGAACCATACTCTGTAAAATTAAAAGGTTTTATGCATCTCCAAAAAGATTCTGTATCAATTTTCTGCATGTCCAAGGACCATTCTACATCATGATTTAACTCTTTACCACACAATCCCTAGTTTTGACGACCCTGGGAATGAAGCCTTTTGAAAATATTGTGGGAAAAGGAGAAAATGCTGGTAACCAGCATTTTCTCCTTTTTTCACAATATTTTCTACCCTTCTCAAAACAGAAATTTTAATTGTTAACTCTTTCATTTTGATGTCTGCAGATGCTTTTGATTTGGACAAGTATAAAATTTAGAGTAGATGTGTGGTAAAGAGTTAAGTTTGCTTGTTACACAAAATGGATCGAATGGATCTGTAAATCTGTGGTGAATTGCTTGATGTAATGAAGAGATGCAGTGAAACCTGTTTCCCATACTGTCACTTCTTTATTATTCACCTCTGACAATCAAAAACAAGATCTAGAGTATACCCTGGCAAAAACCATTCAGTCATGTATCTTTGTAGCAGCTATGAAAATGTTGCTTGGCTGATTTTTTGCTGTTAGCAACATTTTTTTCCTTTTCAGAGAAAGTTTTTTATATTTCTAACTGCAAATTCCTTCACATGAGCTACGAGACAAATTTTGACATAATTTCTGTAAGAAAAAAAAAAGGAAAAATAAATAAATAAGTATGCTTAACTCTTAAACAAAATTTTAGTCTTGTCCAAATTGTAAGCACTTGCAGACGACAAAATAAACATCAAAGTGACTATTTACCTGACCGTCGTGTACGTACTGAAGAAAATTTATACTGCGAGGGCGACTGTCGTGTACTCAATGAAGGAAAACTTCTTGGGTGCCAGACTGTCATGTACTCAATGAAGGAAAACTTCTTGGGTGCCCGACTGTTGTGCCCGGTCTGATGAAATATAGTCTTGGAGGCACGACTTATGTGCGCGCTATTTCCGATTTCTTCATTCAGTACACGAGCGGTTGTGTCCGCACTGAAGAATTGGGACTCTTACATACACTGTGGTAATGGGTTGGACCAAAACGCAGACATGGTATATGAACTGGCATGGCGTAGACCGTCTCAGTGGAGCAATGACTGGGTGCAGAAACGACTGTATACCATGTGGCAAATTTCATATAGTTCTAATTCTGATGGAAACTGTAGGAGGAGTTGCGCACACAAGAAACTGCAAACAGACAGACGGACGGACGACCGAGTGTACAGTATAAGGTAATACGAGCCTTCGGATGTATAAAAAGGATGCCAGCTATGCTTGTGCATTTGTTCTGTGACACCCTGTATAAATGCCGTGTGCTCCAATGAGACCGTCTGCGCCGTGATGGTTCACATAAAAGTCTGCGTTTTGGCCCAACCCATTTACACAGTGTACGTAAGAGTCCGATTCTTCAGTGCGGACACGACCGCTCGTGTACTGAATGAAGAAATCTGAAATAGCGCACACCTAAGACGTGCCTACGAGACAGTATTTCATCAGTCCGGGCATGACCGTCAAGCACCCAATGAGTTTTCCTTCATTGAGTACACGACAGTCGGCCTCGCAGTATGAATTTTCTACAGTGTGTACAAGACAGTCAGGTAAATATCATGCAAATAAACATAACTTCGAAGTTGAAATTGGTTTCCTGCTGGGTAGAAAACTGTGTGGTAAAAGGAGAAAGCATTTTTTCTTTTCCCACAACGTTTTTCAAAAGCCTTCTATCTTTGGTTTGAAAAAATTAGGGATTGTTTTGTAAACTACAATTTTGAAGTTCCAAAACGAAATTAGACCAATATTCGTGCATATGTCACTGGTTGGTCAAATTCATCCGAAAACAAGGTTTGTCCGAATATTAGACAAGATATACGTACCGCTGCGAGTCTTTTCATCTGCAGTCTTTTGAACAGTCTTGATCTTGGCGCTTTGTATCTTATTTGTTGAAATAGAAATCTTGCTGGAAACACCATGATTACTTTCCGATTAAAGCAACAAGCAGATTAAAATTTGTCGAGTTCAATGTCAATTCGCTTCGTTCATTAACTTTTTTTAGTCAAAGGGAGAAAACTCTTACACCGACCTTTACTCTATGTCACTCAAAGATCCCTTATTGAATGACATTTAGCGGTACCGAACGATTTATGGTCTAAGGGAGAGAACTCTTGTACACCATGCCTTACTCTATGTCACTTAAAGATCCCTGGATGATTGACCTTTAGCGGTACCAACCGTTTTATGGTCTAAGGGAGAAAACTCTTACCCTCTTGATATACAGGAGTCACCTCCCCTGCAATGGCCTGTACGTTTGTAGACCTGTATACACTTCACTGAATGAGATCTACTCTGCCGAGACGATCGATGTATAATACGTTTTCTTAAAATTACGTCTGACGGTAGATGTTATCAATTTTTACATTCTTTGATTACAGGAATATAAATATAGATAGATTTGAGGATAAATTACTGAAGGAAGTTATTTAATATTCTTTTTTTCGTAGCTAGTGGATTGTCTCCCTTGTAATGTATTTTGTTGGTAAATATCAACCGCCAAAATTTTGAATGGGAAATAACGGTTAGTACAGTGGATTGAGTAGATCAAGATCAGACTGCACTGAGAAAGCACACTCCTCAACTTTCACGTCCCCCGCTCATTCTCAATAAAGCGGTGCAAATCGTAATTTTGGGTGTCGTCAATAGTTTACAGCCACCAGTGAGATCCTGGAGAATTCATTTATATGCACAAAGTTACCTGGCATATCAAGGAGTACAATCACATCAGTAGTACTTTTTATGTATCATTGTATAATTTTATAAAAGGTAACTATTCTATCAAAATGACAGTTTCGTTACTGTCGCTTTCTCGTTTTTCAGGTTGGAAATTATCATTTATCTATATCGTTTACCCAGTCGTTAATTAGCTTTACCCACTAAAGTCTTTGATATATAGAGTTTATTTTTCGAGCACATCTAGATGGCAGATGTTTCCTTTAGTAAAATTATTTCAGTTTTACGTTTGTCGTCAAAGTAGTGGAAAGGTTCGTTACATAGTTTAAATAATAGTTAAATAAAATATTCTCTAACCAATATCGTTGCAAAAATGCATTTCAAATAGTAATATTTGTGGCCTATATAAATGAATCAGGCATAAAGAACTAGAGCGCTAATTTCTGCCTGACAATCCTATTTCAAACTCAGCTAATCAAGTTATGTTTTTAACTTGAAAGGTTTGTTACCGATTAAAAAGTCGTAACGTGTCGACTATTCATGAAATCACTTATGCCACACATCCAACTAAATAATCAAACGCCAAACATGTATGTAAGATCTACTTATTTAGCATCGATTAGAAAATTTTGAGAACAAAAGGGTCGAAAGAAAGGTTCGTAATGAAAGGTTTGTTACGGCTTCCAAACAAAAAAAATTTAATTAGCATTTTTTTCGTGCTTTATGTGTGTAACACAAAGTCATAGATACAAAAGTAACGATTTTCGACAGTAGGTACGAAAAAGATATCTGAAACTATATTGTAGCGTGTTTCAAAATATTACGAACCTTTCATTGTTCAAACTTTACTTTAACTCTTTACCAAACGACACAATTTTAAATTGTTCAAAATTGAAAGCATTTGCAGACGAGAAAATAAATGTGATTGATAAATTTAATTTTGTTTTAGGATGGATAGAAAACATTGCGGGAAATGAAGAAAATATTGCATGGTTTCTTATGTTTTCCAAAGACTTCTTTTTAGGGTCGTTAAAAGTCGGGATTGTCTGGTAAAGGGTTAAACTTGTCAATATGATGCGGAATGACTGAACATTGCCAGTATGGCTTCAAAAGAACTGAAATCCAGTAATTAGGTTTTGTGGTCATAGGTTAACATCAGAAAAAAAACCACCCTTAGGAATTGTAGTAACGAACCTTTCTTTTTGTTAAAGAACAGTTTCACTTCAACTTTTTTTCTAATGAAACGTTGTTTTCATGCTTCAAGTAGTTCCATTTAACATGGAAATAGATTATTATGTGTTTAATTGTGAGCAGACTTTGGTGTATTTGGAGAAACGTTGTGTAAGTCTTTCACGAAAGGTTCGTTAGATTTCACTGTTGTGAAATTTCTATCTGCCCAGAAGATACGTCATACATTGTGCCGATATTTACAGAGATAATTTACGCTATATATACATGCGAGGTTCTAATCCACTTGTGAAAACGCCAAAAGAAACCTATATTAAAAATTTATAGCTAGTGTCAGTTGGCGTATGTTTACGTCTCAAAGAAAATACAACTGCATATCATAAATGTCTATAATTTCTTAGTGCTGAGGAAGACGAAAAAGTAACAATACATATAACAAACTTGATGATTCTGAACACAGGTTGTCAAAGTTTATGTATAAAGAAAGATTGACAGACTTGATATTAGATAAGCATTAATTTGGTGTATCTAAAATTCACAATCAAACAGATAACAAACCTTTCAAATGAAAGAAAAAAATATGTTTTAGGCAGCCCTTTTCCATGATAGATTGTGAGAAAACGTGACCACTGATGTTCAAAATATTTTAGATTTATCGTCTTCAATGGTAAGACTAAAAGGGTAAAGATCCATAACACTGATAGCATGAAGTTGATTTTTTACATATTTTCAATCCAAATTGCACCGCTTTATTGAGAATGCGTGCCCCATGTCTAGTGTATCTCCCCCAATCCGACACAGTTGCCACAGCAATTTTAAAAACATTATGAAAAGAAGTGAAATTGCTCACAAAGATTAATCAAACGTTTTCCCACATTGTTCTCCCGTAAAACCAATAATGTATGACATATTTCAGCTGGTTTGTTTAAGCACATAACCTTATCTGGATCTGAATAGCACATTAATAACTGTTATCATGCCACTTGTCCGAATTTATGAACAGTTTTAAAATTGCACAGTCAATCTGCACTTGAACCTTAATCTGTAAAAATTCGCAAAGTCACAAAATGGTATGTGATTAAAATAATGATTACTGTAAGGATATGGGGAAGATAGCCATGGCCTCAACTATCCAATATATGTTGCTAATAAAGTTTGGAAAAAAATAGATTTCAGCAGGAGAGATCAGAAACGTCCTTGTCACATGTCTGGATAATCACCGTGAATTAGGATTTGAATTGTTTACCAAACTGCAATATTTTAGACTTGTCCAAATTCAAGGTATTTGCAGATGATAAGTGCAATGAGGTTCAAAACACTGGGATTTGAATGAGAAAGAGTAGAAAATATTGTCGGAAAAGGAGAAAATGCTGTAGCATTTTCCAGCATTTTCTCCTTTTCCCGCAATGTTTTGAGAAGCCATATATACAATAGTGTTGTTAAAACAATGGATTGTTTGTCGATCTAATTATTATGCATAATTTCTTAATGCTTGATATGATATCTAAATTGCTATCTTTTACCAAAACAATCATGCGATATTTACAATCCTGATGAAGTGTGCATTTGAAAAAACTAGAGCTATCACTCAACGTGATCATACCCCCCACCAGCTCCTTACCACCAAACAGGTCTTTGTCACAGAATGCAGAATGGTTGAGTACGAAAGTAAGAGTTGAACATGAGCGGCAAATTGGCGCAAGATACGCCCGTCTTACCCCAAGTTGTTAAGCTGGGGCATACACCGGACCAAATTCAAGTATGAAAAACGACAAAGGGCAATAACTCAAAAATTAAGCGAGCAAGAGTTATGATTCCTGTGCACTGCACTCCCCCTTGATGAGATCTATCCACCCATGAAATTTCATAACCCTTGCTAGTATAGTTTTGGAGATACGCTCCGGACAAAATTCAAGTATTAAAAACGACAAAGGGCAATAACTCAAAAATTAAGCGAGCAGGAGTTATGATTCTTGTGCACTGCACTTCCCCTTGGTGAGATCTATCGAGCCATGAAATTTCATAACCCTAGCTAGTATAGTTTTGGAGATAAACTCCGGACCAAATTCAAGTATTAAAAACAACAAAGGGCAATAACTCAAAAACTAAGCAAGCAAGAGTTATAATTTCTGTGCACTGCACTCCCCTTGGTGAGATCTATCCACCCATGAAATTTCATAACCCTAGCTAGTATAGTTTTGGAGATACGCTCCGGACAAAATTCAAGTATAAAAAAACAACAAAGGGCAATAACTCAAAAATTAAGCTAGCAAGAGTTATGATTCCTGTGCACTGCACTCCCCCTCGATGAGATCTATCCACCCATGAAATTTCATAACCCTAGCTAGTATAGTTTTGGAGATATACTCCGGACAAAATTCAAGTATGAAAAAGAAATTTGTCCAGAATCATCAAAGGGCCATTACTCCATGAAACCTATATATACCACAACCAAAATAGGATATGCACATCTCTGCTTTATACTGAGTCTTTTTGTGTAGTTTGAACCAAATCTGTCCAATAGTTGATGAGAAAAAGAGCGGACAAGAAATTTCATGAAAGGGCCATAACTCAGTGAAAAATCAATGAACCATAACCAACATTTGATATGCACATCTCCGCTTGATACTGAGTTTACCTGTGAAGTTTGAATAAAATTTGTCCAGTAGTTTATGAGAAATAGAGCGGACAAAAAGCTACAGACCGACCGACCGACGGACGGACGGACGGACGGACGCACGGACGGACAGACGGACGGACCGACAAGCTGACTCCTATATACCCCCCAAACAGAGTTTTGGGGGGTATAATTATGAGAGAAAAAGAAAATATGAACTAGCAAGCACTGTTGTTTCTTTGCTTTGAAATATAAATGCCATTAGGCCAACTTTGGTCACATGAAAGGGTTTTTAAAAACATTCTGGGAAAAGGATGGCATCCTGATAACCTTTCCTTTGTAAAACTGCTTTCTGCATTTTTCCATAACTTCATTCAGTTTGTTGTCTGCAATTGGTTTCAATTCGTAAAGTCCACAATTTTCTCATTGGGTTATCTTGATACTGTCACTGATTGAATAATTAAACTTTGAACTGAACTTTTGTTAACTCTTTACCACAAAATCCCGACTTTTAAAAACCCTGAGACAAAATGTTTTTGAAAACATTGTGAGAAAATGACACAATGCTGGTAACAGCATTTATCCTTTTCCCACAATGTTTTTCTACCCTTTCCTGCACAAACTTCATTTTTTTTTTAAGTCACATTTCTTTTGTCTTCTGCAAAAGCTTTCAAATTGGACAGGTCAAAATTTTTGATGTGTGGTAGTGAGTTAACGGTTTGCCACTCAATCCAAGAAAAAGATGAATAGATGCACTGGTAACAATGATGTAACTGAAACAATGTTGTAAATGGTGTTAAACAACACAAAAACAAACAAATACATGTACTAAATGTCTTTGCCTGCATTGTTTCTATATAGGCCTAGTTGTATTTATGGTGATATTCTACATTATCTCCCTCTTGATTGCATTCTACAAATATACATCTATCTAATCTGGGCATTCTGGGCACAGAACCAGACTACTTTGCAAAACAAGTGTTGCATGGAATTTGAAGATAAATAGAGGATAATCAACTGGTTCTTTTTGATATGAAAAATATCTCATGAGGATGCATTGTAAGGTCTTGAAAAAGCGAGTGAGCAGCACGAGATTTTTTTAACGCCTTACAATGCATCTGAGTGAGATGTTTTTCATATCAAAAACAACCAGTTGATTATTCAATGTATTATATACCTTATTAACATTATTATTTCTAAAATATTCTTAAAAATATTTCCTCCTTTTCCAAGAATATTTTTGTAATTTTATTTATTTATTTTTTTTTGTTTAGACTGAGAAAAGTAGTTGGATTGTCTGGTTAAAAATATAAA
Source organism: Tridacna crocea (assembly GCA_943736015.1). Classification (NCBI taxonomy): domain Eukaryota; kingdom Metazoa; phylum Mollusca; class Bivalvia; order Cardiida; family Cardiidae; genus Tridacna; species Tridacna crocea. Next base: position 10,425,660 of record OX031072.1, on the reverse strand, counting down.
ACTTACAATTAGCACTATCTTTAAGTGCTTAATGAAAAAAACAGCAACTCCTAAATTATGGCACGAATTGAAAATGAAAGTTGATATCGTCACTACTGATGATGTCAAAATTTATTACACTTGGAAATTCTAGGACTTATAGCTATATAATGAAATAAATTTTTACTCAATAAAATGCTACATTACTAGTGTGATTCACTCAGCGCTAGCATGTAACCTATGCATAGGTCATTTATGAAAACAGCTTGGATAAAGAGCTAATATTTTCTGTATTTATAAGCCCTACTTTTCATTTTCTCAGGTACATGGGGCTGGATGATGTGTCAAGGCAGACAGGTTGAATCTTCAAAGAATCTGACATGTGCAGGCAACGGATATTCTCGGGTTAGATCTTCACTGACAACATAGAGTTTTTTATAGAAGTTTCCTTGTACAAAACACTACAAACACCATAAGACTGGAGAAACTTGAGGCATATAATTATGAATTAGTGATCTGTCACAGAAACATGACTAATAATGCTAAAAGTAGCACTAACCCTTTACCACACAGTCCAGCTTTTTGACCACCCTGAAAAAGACAGCTTTTGAAAACATTGTGGAAAAAGGATAAAATGCTGGTAACCTTTTCTCACAATGTTTTCTACCCTTCCTAAACCAAATTTCAATTTTCAGTCACATTTATTTTGTCATCTGCAAATGCTTTCAATTTGGTCCAGTCCAAAAATTTCTCGTTTGGTAAAGAGTTAAAAGTGGGTATTTAGAATTTTCACATAACACCATATTGAAAAATATATACTAGTATATCATTGAAATTTATATGAAAAAAACAATACAAATCATCAATGATTAAGAATCATAAATTTACAAAAAAAAATTTTTAGATGGTATTCCCTTAACCCATTACCAAATGACAAAATTTTAGGTTTGTCTAAATTGAAAGCATTTGCAGACGACAAAATAAATGTGACTTAAAAATTTGAAACTTATTTGTGAAGAGTAGAAAACATTGTGGAAAAAGGAGAAAATACTGGTTAGCAGCATTTTCTCCTTTTTCCACAATGTTTTCTAAAGGCTTCTTTCTCAGGGGTGTCAAAAGTAGGGATTGTGTGGTCATGGGTTGACCCTTTCCCAAACAATCCCTGGTTTTTACGTGTCAGGAATAGAAGCCTTTTGAAAACATTATGGGAAAAGGAGGAAATGCTGGTAACCAGCATTTTCTCCTTTTCCCACAATGTTTTCTACCCTGTCATATAGAAAAATCATCTTTTTAGCAACTGTTAATTTGTCACCTGCAAAATGCTTTCAATTTGGTCTGGTTCAAAGTTTTCCGTTTGGGAAAGGGTTAAAAGACTACGTAGCCTCTTAAGCTATTTTCAGATTTCATGCCAAAAATAAATAAAGCATTGTGGGAATGTTAAGTGACTGGCATGAGACTAATGATGCTTAAATTCCATTACATAACAAACATGTAATTATTTTTCCATAATTTTTTCTTCGGACGATACTTTTGAAGCTTCGTATGTGTATTTTAAGTATATAAATGAGCGAGTTGCTCATGTAAAAATAGATCGTGTTTCCCGTCGGTGTTGACCTGGGCTGTAGTAAATCTCTAATTTCTCTTGTTGTCAGATAGTTTTCGACTACTGCGGTTTTATGAAAGAAAATTAAATTGCTTTGGGAGTATAAGGATGATTTTTTTGTACTTTTTTAAAATTTTTGTCTCAGAATCTGAAGGGCCACCTTTAAGCCTTCATAAAAAAATTCCATTATTCTAACAAACCCAAGAAGGAAGGCTGTTGATCTATAATTTTATCGTCTGCATAACTTCCAGAAGGGCTCCACAGTGATGACATGGCTTGTTGCTTGCAGAATCAGAACGAGGCTAAGACTTGCAGGAGACAGTCACACTTAATTTAGGGTCTATTACTTACACAATTTAGAAAATAACTGTAAATAGTTTCCAATATCCAGGTGTTTAAATCAATTGCCCTTGGGATAGTGGATCTTCATCTGTTTGATGGTAGAATATCGAGGTAAGATTTATGAGTTAGCAGAAAAAAATGTTCAGGTACCTAATTAAGATTCCTTAATCTCTTTGTTCTCTGTGTTCCCCTATCAGAGGATAGGAGGATGACTGGATCTGAATGACTGCATGGGCGGATCCAGAGGGGGGAGCAGGGTCCAGACCCCCCCCCCCCCCCCCCCCCTGGAATTTTGGCAAAAATGTGGTTATCAGCTTCGTGAATGGGACCTGTTTGATATTGCACAGCATTTATGTAAAATACAGTCATGATCAAATGTGAGGATAGTGTCGTCTGGAATTAAAATAGGCATTTACTTTAATCCTTAATCATCCAACAGTTATGAAAAATTACAGCGCGAGGTTGTGTACATTTAAATATAATAGTGGATATGTAGCAGTACTATACACTTATAAAATGATTACACGGCTTTCACAAAATATATATATCTGCATTAGTAATAATTCAAAAGCACAAATCAAAGATCCCACCATATATTTTTATAATGTACTACCAAACCTTCTACACAATTGTCCATGGCCATCAGTATATAAGTACTTATTAAAGATTGAAAAGACACAGATACAAAGTCTTGAAACCATCTGTTATAATAAAAAATTGCAATAAAGGTCTAAAATGTTGATCAAATAAGTAAATTAAATATGTTTGTAGCTTTAATATCTATAATAAGTACATATATAATAGATTTGGCCAAAACGTCCGTTTTTTCAATATAGGTGGCCAAAACGTCCGTGGCCAAAACGTCCTGGCCAAAACGTCCTGGCCAAAACGTCCGTGGCCAAAACGTCCGTCCTCCGTTACAAACGAATGCGTTTGTAAATACACCATGAATTGATATCTCATTGACAAATGATTTATACACTTGAACCATGCAAAAAGCATTGATACAAAGACAATCTGCCAAATGATTGCGGTGAAACATAAAAGGCGAATGTTCAAATCATGTATCTTGTAGGATTTAGATACGAGTGGCTTACAATACATTGTCAGGTTACTGGCAGGTCGGTCGATCTTTGGCCTGCATTAGGTATACCAGCAGCAACCTTTCTTTTCAACAAATGTAAGAAAGAAAAAAAATACATAAATAAATTTAAAAAAAAATAAAAAGTGAATTTTAAAAACAGTTCCAAATGTTGAGAACTCCCTATGGTTAGAACTGGAAACGTTGACTTTTCTTGTAAACTGCTAACATCCGCTGGAATCAGGAAATCAAAGTATCGTATAATAAGACAAGTGCGTTTTCGGTGGGACCCCCCCCCCCCCTCGAGGTCATTAATAAGAGTCTTCATGGACAACCAAACCTCGAAAAGATGAAAGCCCTAGTTGAAAACAACAAGCGTCCAAAAAATGTCCAGAATTTGCAAATTCCTAGAGTGGATGGGTTTCTTTGGGATCAATTAAAGATGTTTACAAAATCCCATGATGTTGCCAAGCAAAAGAGTATTGCAATTTTGAATCAGGCACTCATCCCATTAGTGCGGGCCTTGGATCACACCAGCAACAGCTGTAACCCCAATACAGGTGTTCTGACGTCCCACATTAAGGATGTGGTCAAATTCGTGTGGTTTTTTTGGAAAACTGGAGGGAACTTACAAATGACAATTGGATTCTACAGATCATTTCTGGCTATCATGTGGAAATAGATAGGTAACCAATTCAAAACTTCCTTTCAAGACAAACAAAAGTTAGCAAATATGAACACATTAAGATCCAAGAAGAACTAAATCAGTTTCTAAATTGCAATATCATTGAAAAAAAAACTGACTATGTTCCAGGGGAATTCATCTCAAATATTTTCATTAGGCTAAAAAAGAATAACAAAATTAGGATTATTTTGAATTTAAAACATTTCAGTGAGAATATAGACCCTCTTCATTTCAAAATGGAAACACTACAGTGTGCTATCAATTTAATGCGAAAAGATTGCTATTTTGGATATGTGGATTTATGCGAAAGCTATTACTCCATTCCGGTTACAAATCAAAGCGTTGAGAACGCTTAAGTGGTATTTGTCAAGGTAGCCATTGCGTGAAATCATTATTTTGAAAGAAAAAGAGTAAAAATATTCAAATACTGGCTTGAAAATCACCCTATTAATTAAATGAATACCCTTTTGGTTGAAGGAAGAGTAGTCACAACAAAGTTAGGATTATTTGTGTATTGGAGGTCTCCCTTTGATTAAAAGGAGGACTCAGGAGCAACATCCCTTGATAGTAGGATGCATCATGGATAGAGAGAAACCATGTAAATATATTGAATAAGATTAAATTTGTACCTGGAAACTATGACTCTGAAATATCTTTGGCCATTTACATTAAATTTTCAACATTACAACCAATAATTTTGATCTATAAATATTCATGCCCAATCAAACGGAGTAGGCGCAATCATGCGATTAACAAGTCAGTGGACGAAATGGTTTTGGAATGAAAAAGTTTAGGACCAAGCGATCGTTAGACAAATTTTGTATCAATATGCTAATAGAAGGCTATGAGCAAGTGAAGCTACTTTCAATAAAAAATTAGCATTTCTACAATCAGTGGCCTCACCCAGTGTTTTTTAACATCCTTATCAATTACATACATGAGTGCTACCGAAAAACTCATTTGCCTAGGAAAACTTGATTTTAGTTGGGTTTATTTCCTTTGGTTTTGCACAAAACACGATACATGGTCTTCAAAATTTAATATTGAACTCATAGTGGTATTGTCTTTGACAAATACCACAAAAAGCACAGAAAGTATTTTAGGTTTTGGTTTGACAATCAAAAATATGAATTTACAAGCCTTGTAATGGGATTGGTGACTTCGCCACACCTTTTCACCACAGTCCTCAAACCAGTTTTTGCATATCTAAGGGAAAGAGGGTATATGAGCACAGCATACATTGATGACTCATGTCTTCAGGGGCAAACATACCTGGAATACAGTGATAACATTTCAGCAAATGAATGAATGAAGGAATGTTGTTTTATGGCGCATCGACAAGTCAGTTTTAATTCCCACAAGACAGATAACCTTCATTGGCTTTCTGCTTTGCTCAAAAACAATGACCATTAGACCAACAGCAGAGAAAATTGATAACATTACTGTCTTGTGTAAAGAAATCTATGGACCAAAATTTGCAACCATTCGAATTTTCGCTAGTTTGATTGGCATGTTAGTGGTATGTGAGCCTGGTGTCCGATATGCACCTTTATTCTATAAACCTTTGGAAAAGATAAAAGAACAAAATTTAAACTGGAAACATGATAAATTCAATGCCTTCATAATTATGACAGGTGAAATTTCATCTGAAATGGTAGATCGTTAATTTACATCATAACTATCAATTAGTCTGTGAAAAGAGCCCCATTACCCCCATTACATTACGATATGTGTAGTAGAAGTATGAGTGGTTGGGGGGGGGGGCAGAAATCAGGTCTGTGAGGTCATTTACAAAAGGGGTTTGGTCTGTAGATGAGCAATCTTTGCATATAAATGTTCTAGAACTTAAAGCATGTTGTAAACTCGGGATTATGGCCTTGGCAAAAGGGAAAGAAAAAGTCCACATTCGAATTTTAACTGACAATACAACTTGTTTTACATAAACAAATTTGGGGGGAAGAAACAAGATCTAAATCATATTGCCCGTGAAATATGGATCTGGTGTATTAGTAAAGAAATTCATATAACTGCTGCACATATTCCGGGAGCAATAAATGAGGAAGCAGATACATTGTCAAGGTCATACAGAGATGACTTAGAATGGTCTTTAGACAATTCAGTTTTCCAGAAAATCAGGTCATTATATCCATTAGTTGAAATAGATATGTTTGTATCTCGACTAAATGCCAAACTGAAGAAGTATGTCTCATTCTATTCTGACCATGAAGCTTTCACAGTGGATGCATTTTCTATGAACTGGGACAAAAAAGTTTTATATATGTTCCCTCCTGTCAGTGTAATCCCAAGAATCCTTCAAAAAATACAAATGGATCAGGCCGAAGTAGCACTTGTTGCACCAGTATGGAAAACATAGACTTAGTGGCCACATCTCCTAAAGCTTCTTTGTCAGGATTGGTGCATAATCCCATCAGCCCACAAGGTCCTCAACCTTCATCACAAACCAGAGAAGAGACATCCATTGAAACATCTAGAACTGGGTTTTTTTCGTATATCAGGGAAGCATTACGGGAACAAGCCATACCAGATGCATCAGCTGATATAATCATAGCATCCTGGAGAACTGCTACCGGAAAACCTATGCTAGGTATCTGAACAGATGGATAAAATATGCTAAAAGGAGACATTTTAATTTCTTGTCACCTGCTCCATCCTATATTATAACTTTTTTCACCCCTTTATATAAAAAAAGTGCTGGATATAGCTATTAAGACTGCAAGGACAGCCATTTATCAACTTGTTAGGCTAGCGTTTGCTCGGAAAACTTTGGTAGCTGCATAATCATTAATAAATTTATGAAAGTTTTTTTTGAATTACGACCTTCATTGCCACTATTTAATGAGATTTGGGATGTTCAAACGGTGCTTAATTACAAAAAGAGACTACAAGAAGATTTAACATTAATGACACTGTCAGGGAAGTTGGCAGTATTGTTTCTATTACTCACGGCACAGAGGTGTCAAACTCTACATTTGATCAATTTATCAGATATATCTTTTGTTGGACACAAAATGATAATACATCTAAATAATTTGCTAAAGCAGTCAAGGCCAGGGAAGCATCCTGGGCCTTTAAGTCATATGAGTTTCATAGCAGTTGTGTATTGTTAAAGTTTTTAAAGAATACATTGATAGAACTAAGGATCTTCAGAAGAGTGAGAAATTACTTGTCAGCACTCAAAGACCTCATAAGGGTTTTAGCGAAAGCAACTGAGCCGTTAGGTCAGGACTTTTCTACATAAGGCTGGTGTTTTGTCATGTTACGGGCCTCAAAGTACAAGGTCAGCAGCAACTAGTAAAGCTAAATCCAGAGGTTTTCAACTTCAAAGTTTGCTAAAAACAGCGGTTTGGAACAATATGTTTCCACTTTTGCGAAATTTTATGATAAAGTAAGTCGGCAAGAAATTTCAATACAAACTAGTCTCTTATCGAAGACATAATATGATCAGTTGTAGAATGTATATTCTTGCGATAAATTTTCTTCTGTCAAAACTTTTGTTTCATAAATATATATAAAAAATGGATAAAATCATAAACTGTTTACATTTATATCAATTCACATGGACAAGATGCACTAAAGTGCGCAATTCAGCTTGAACAGAGAAGTCTCTAAAATCTCTGTGGAGCCCTTCTTGGAGCTGTGCAAACAATAAAATTAAATGATTAAACTAGACTTACCGACAGGGAAGTCGAAGGTTGATCAGGATTTTATCGTCTGCAAACTCCCGGAAGGGCTTCCACACCCACCCTCCCAACCCCTTCTATTCTCTGTACAAGCCTGATCAATGCCACTTTGTTGGATATGGCATCAACAACTTGGCATCATATGGACTCTAAAGACTGATTCTGCAAGCAACAAGCCACATCATCTCTGTGTAAGCCCTTCCCGGAGTTTGCAGACGATAAAATCTGTATCAAGCTTCCACTTCCCTCTCGATAAGTCTAGTTTAATCATTTAATTATGTGCTGACTTTTTATCATGCTTTACAACAGGAATTGTATATAACATGTAAATATGTTTTGTGAAGGGTAGAAAACATTGTGGGAAAAGGAGAAAAATGCTGGTTACCAGCATTTTCTCCTTTTCCCACATTGTTTTTTAAAGGCTTCTTTCTCAGGGTCGTCAAAAGTAGGAATGGTTTGGTAAAGGGTTAATTAAGATAACCATAGAGTCATATAAATCAAATCTTATTGTTCACAAATCTTCTTCACCCTCTTTCCCTGCTTTAAATCCTTTAACCCTATACCACACGATGACGACTTTTAACAACCCTGGGAAAGAAGCCTGTTGAAAACATTTGGGGAAAAGGAGAAAATGCTGGTCACCAGCATTTTTTTCTTTTCCCCAAATGTTTTCTGCTCCATCAAAAAATGATTGCCCTGTTCAAGCAACATTGAAATTGTCGTCAGCAAATACTTTCAATTTGTACAATGCTTAAATTTTGTCACTCTGTTAATTGGTTTAACATCTGGTTCTGGGTAGTAGTGCTTTCCTCTTGTTGATCAGTGGATACAGGCTGCCCAAACAGACTTGGTTGACCAAAACTGAATCCTGTCTTAGGAACTTGTGTACTAGACTGGCTTGACTGAGCAGATGCTTCTTGGGAAAGACCTTGTTTGGGTTGATTCCCAAAACCTCATGATCCAAGGCTAAAAACTCTCTAATTTTCCTTAACTTGGCTCTGTTGATTTTGTGATGCCTGGCCAAAATTGAATCCAGAGCTCTGATTGCCCTTTGCTTGTCCAAAAGTGAATGCACTTTGACCTGAAACTGTTTTAGTTCCACTTCCAAAGACTCCTCCAAACCCAGTTTGTCCTGAGCTACTTTGCTGAGGACCAAATGCACCACCTCCCACACAAACCTCACTTTGACCTAATCCAAAACCAGTCTGACTGTTTTGTTGGGAACCAAACAATCCTGTCTGTCCAGAGCTGCTTTGCTGAGAACCAAAAGTACCACATCCCCGAATAACCTCACTTTGACCAAATCTAAAACCAGTCTGACTGTTTTGTTGGGAACCAAATCCTGTCAGGCCAAAGCTGCTTTGTTGAGAACCAAATAGAGTACCCTCACCTTTATTACTTTGTGGGTTCCCAAAACATCCAGTCTGTGCTTTGCTGCTAAATCCAGCCTGCCCACCAAAAGGTGAAGATACAGTCTGTCCTCCTCCAAATGAGAAGCCTTGGTCACTAAATGCAGCCCCAAATGGTGCTAAAGACCAGTTGATCTGTATGTAATATACTGGTTCCCCACAGCACTGTCTCCGGGCTCTTGGTCCAAATGGAGAGGATCCAAATACATTTCTCGGCTCCCTCTCACACAGAAAATTACACTGTGTCATACCACAATTGACACTAAAACCAATGCGTGTCAAATCTATGTACAGGCAATTGAGAACTGTGTGATCCATTACAAATGGAACTTCTACTATTGCCAAGTCTTTCTGGAATACTTGGGGTGGTTTTAAAAAACTGTTGGATGGGTAATTGTAAGTACAGGTATGTTCGCAGCATATTGCTGGCTGCCCATCCACTGTCTCCTTAAGCACCACAATGGTGTAAGAGCTTCCAAGCATTGATTTTATGGGAACAGATTGCAATATGCTTGACATGCATTCGTCATAGCCAGCTTTCGATTCACGGAAACTCTCCAGCTGCTTTTCTACATATATTCCTTTGTATCGTTCAAGGTGGCATGCAAGTCCTTTAAGACCAAACAAAACTGCTTCTTTATAAAGTGCCATGAAAGTTTTATCAATCCCATTTGGAAAGTTAGTGGGATCACCAAATCCACCAGTGTTTGGAATAACTTGATATGGGAGGACATCAGCTCGTAGGTAGTCAAGAATATATTGAAAAAGTTTTCCATCGCCATCGAGAAAGTATCTGTCATCTTTATCTTTGTAGACAGGAAGTGTTCCAGTAAACATGGCTGCCAGTTTGCTGTCCGCGTCTTTCGTTAGCGTAGACAAAAGTGTTGAGTAATGGATTCCACCAACATTGAGTTTGATTATGTCTGGAAACTCTACCTAGAGTAGAAAATAGTAACTGTGCAACATCTCCAAGAATAGAAAGTGAATGTGATTTAAAAATTACCGTAATGGGATTTAATCCTTTACCATACTATCCTTAGTTTTAACTACCCAAGGGAAAAGGCCTTATGAAAACATTATGGGCAAAGGAGAAAATGGTGGTAACCAGCATTTCTCCTTTTCCCTCAATGTTTTCTACACATCATTGAATAAATTTTTATAGTTAAATCATAATGGTTATTTGTCTTGACACTTTGGTAAGAGTGTACAATCATGCTTCCTTTTTTTTTCAGGAATCTGGACTAGGCCTACATCTAATCTATACTTTATGACAACACTTAGCTTAGATTTGACCCCCCCCCACCAAAAAAAAAAAGAAATGCAGATGAAAAATTAAATGTAGCTAAAATGAATTGGGAACTGGTCTTTTCCTTTGGTTGAAAGTGTAGATCAAAATCTGACTGTACAGAATAGGCGATCTGATCTTTGATCTACATTGACTGATATGGACATATTTTCCTCTTTCCCCCCCCCACCCCATTCCAAGAAAAGAACACTTTGAAAAGGCAATATATGCTTGGTTTTTTTTTTCCAATCATTTTAAAATTTTTGCTTTAGTTATATAACAGGCTAAGCATTAACTGAATTAAGAGTCCAGCTCTGTTTGGTGGGAAATAGATCTTGATCTGCCTTAAAATTCTAGATCTATTAGCTAAGTTCGTGACTAAAAAAACTATGTTCAAGAATCATTAAGCGACGGACTGTTAGAGAACCTAAAACATAGGTTTCATATTTTACATGGTGATTTTAAAGAGAGAATAATGTTTATTTATTAGCACTTGCGCAAAACATTTCAACATCATGGCTGATCTCAGTCCATCCTACTTTCGTTTTCTACTTCAAGGGTTCAACCAAAAACGAAAGTGTACGCACCTCGTGATCCATTATCCGGTTTATCAACAAAGTAGATCTATGCAGATAGAGACTAGAAGCTTTTCTCTCCTCACACAATATTGTTGAACAGATTTAACATCCGAATCAGCGCAATGAAGATCAACTTTGACAGGATATTACCGCTGATACCTATAAATAGACGTGAAATATCTAGTTGATTCACAGGAATTTGACATTCTATATATACCAAAATAAATGATAAAACATGAAAAAAAAATCTCCCCTATATAATATAAACACAAGGAACGCAACGTCTCGATTGCTGGCGCTAGCACCCGACAGCATTTCCCAACCAAAATCACCCACGAAACAAACATTGATCATAATCTCATTTAGCCTAGCGATAGACAAGACAATACTGTACCTGCGTCATCCGGCGATACCTCAGTAGACACCTTTCAACCAGAGATATCCGTCATATTTTACAGCTCTATCAGGACATTTTGATTTATCCGGGAAACCATTCGCTGACGTCACAAGAAGTGCAAGGAAGCGTATTTTCGTACTACTTACATGTATTACTATTATTTTTTTCGTTTTTAAGATATTTATGGACATCAAATGATACTAAAGATTCTAGAAAAATCTTTAGTATCATGTGATGTCCATAAGTATCTTAAAAACGAAAAAAATAATAGTAATAAGTAATACGAAAATACGCTACCTGCTACTTTCTGTGACGTCAGCGAATGGCTTCCCGGATGAATCAAAATGTCCCGATAGAGCTGTAAAACATGATGGATATCTCTGGTTGAAAGGTGTCTATTGAGGTATCGCCGGATGATGCAGGTACATTATTGTCTTGTCTATCGCTAGGCTAAATGAGATTATGATCAATGTTTGTTTCGTGGGTGATTTTGGTTGGGAAAGGCTGTCGGGTGCTAGCGCCAGCAATCGAGACGTTGCGTTCCTTGTGTTTATATTATATAGGGCAGATTTTTTTTCTTCATGTTTTATCATTTATTTTGGTTATAGAATGTCAAATTCCTGTGGTTGATTATTATGGGTCTCCATTAAAAAGGTAACAAGAAGATGGGACCCGGTAAACCGCCCTACGTCATTCATGTTATGAATATGCAAATTTGAGATCGGCATTTTCCGTCAACAGAATACGAATCAAAACAACAGCCTGAAATCCGCCAAATAGACATTTATGAATGGACATGGATGTGGAGATGGACAACGGAATACAGGTTTCAATAAGGGGTTTTCTCAAAGTAACTATACCATTATGTATATAGGCCCAAGAAAAAGACATCATGGTTTAAGGTCTACAGTCCCCAACTCTCATATTAAAAGACAGAAGTTGCCGAGATTGGCTGAATTGCCTTAAGGGATCGTAATCCTTAACTCATTTTTTTATTCAGTGCTTCTGATAGAACTCGATGATCAAACTTTTAAATAAGCATCAACATTTTCAGAACTGCTACTTAGTGTCATGGGAGACCACTCCTTCCTGCATGGCTTCGTCCCGATTTATATACAATACCTGACTACTGCATCAGAGAGATATCTCTTTGGCTCAGTGGTTAAGGTGATGGCCTCTAGTCCTGGAGTTCTGGGGTTTGAATCCCGCCCGATCCATTATTTCTGCCCTGCATTTATTCATTTGTTTCTTTGTTACAGACTTTGTTCGTAAGACTAATTCCCTCATTGTTTTTGGTCTCCTCATTTTCCACACAAAATTGCAATATTGTTGCTCTGTAGAAAAATAGTGCTTCTGTTGTTCATGTGGTTGGCATCATTTACCACTTAGTTTCTTTAACTGTGTTGTTTTACGTTAGTATCTCAACAGAGACAAATATGATAAATGCATCGATGTCTGGTCTTTACGACACTTTCCAACGTTATTTAGGTTTGTATGTGATGGAATAATGGTCGACCTGATGGGGAAACTTAAATAAATTTGGGATGGTTGTCGGTGCAATGGATGGAACGAGTCCAAAATATGTAGACCAGCTAAAATTCAATAAAAAAAAAGTTTTACTTCGGGTATCGCTTTTACCTCTGTACATGTAGGCCCACTCGTCACAACTTGGCCGATTCCGTACCTATATCTAATTTGATGGCTCCTATCACCCGAGGTATCGGTTCCCCATGTAACAGTGAATAGTCAAAGCTTCAGGTGACTATCTTCCGTCATGACAAGAGATATTATGAAATGTCAGTTTTTCATAATGTCGAAGTTTTTACCCAATGACACCACAGACCGCGGCGCTGACGACACCAGGCCTACGACAATACCTCGACATTTTCTTCATAAACAATCGAGCTAAAAATGATTATTGTAAAAAAAATCAATAAAAAATTATAATACGGCCTTAATGATCATATTTTGATACATGTGACCCATCACGCATAATAATTTTGATACATGTGACCCGCCACGCAAAAAGAGTCCATCATTGAATCCGTAAATCAAACAAATGATGAGCAGATTGAAGCCACTTCAGGTTGATCCAGGTGAATATGTAAGGTTGAATGGTCTTTTAACATAGAACATCTTCCAAAAGCGTTAAGTTTTGACCCTGGTCAGACTGTGCAGTCAGTGTAGTCTGACCAGGGTCGATATTTTTTGCAGTTCTTAGACGGTTCCTTTATGCGTGACACGTCACAAATGCATGTGTTGAGACAATCCCCGAATTTTCTCTGCTTTCTGTTGTCCATCTCCATATCCGTATCCGCCCGCAAATGTCTAATAGATCTACATGGATAAACAAAAAATTTTGGGCAATTTTCATAGAATCATAAAAAATACACGCAAAAATATATAAAATTTGGTGTTTTTATTTTAATCTTCATTATTCGTCGGTTTATTGCAAGCAGGGATCTTGTATATATTGTTTATATAGAAGATCCCTGATTGCAAAAGATTATCTCGTTGTCTGCGCATGTCATATTCTTCGAAGATTCGACTGTCTTATATGACGCATCACTACTAGCCCCGAAAGCGGGCTGACTGTAATATTACGCTCTATAAAGTATAGCAATGTTGAAAATAGCTTTTACGTTTCAATACGTTTGAAGAGAAATGAGACCTTTAGCAACAGATTTCTCTAAACTGGTGATCATAGTTGAGTGAAGAGCACGAGGTAGCGTTTTATTGGGTAAACCTTTTTTTGTTTTAAATTCAAAGTAACGGTTGTCGCGTAGGAAAGTGGTTCGGTTCTGTACCCAGGATGCCCATATCAGATAGATGAGTATTTATAGAATGCCGTCTAGCGGGAGATAATGGAGATTATCTTATTATGAGCTAAATGAAAGTAAACGATATCAATCAGCGGGATGGATTTATAAAAACTAAAATGTACATTTATAGCTTATTCCCTTAAACCTTTAACTTTAGGAACTGAAATGTTGATCTACTTAAGGTTTAGATATGCTTATTTAGAACCAATAGTAAATAATTCTAAATCCCGCAAGAAAATATTTCGATTTATATGTTTAAATGAAAACAAATATAAAGGGACCCCATATTGCTAACATGCCAAATATGCGTGCATGTTTAAATGCATCCTCGGATACCCCGGGTTCTCCCTTTTTGCTACGCTACATCGACCCCTGGGACAATTAATTGAATTTCCCTCGCTTTACCGCTGGCCGAATGCTGGCTTTTCATTGGTTCCATCATCATTTTGTGATGGGCGAGTGGACTGTACGCTATGACGTTTCGTATTGATTTTCGGCGGCTGATTCAAAGTTTTATTAGTCTATTGTCCCAGGGGTCGATGTAGCGTAGCAAATAGGGAGACCCCGGGGTATCCGAGGATGGTTTAAATGCATCCTAACTAATGAAATGTCGTATTGTTTGCTATTTAGGACCCTGCTTTGAGACTTTCTTAGTCTTCAAACAAATAATTCACCTGAAACAATAAAATGAACAAGGGCGGTTTACTGGATCCCCTGATTTACTACTATACATTTATGCTAACAATACGGTATTTGTTTCTGTGTATCAACCCAGGCAAATGGATCTGATATATTATTTTGGGCCCAATAAATCCGATCCTAAGCCTTCTGACGAGCAAACTTCGCCCAGACAATTATGTAAAGACAAAGGCAGTTTACTGGATCCCCCAGGTCATTTAACTGGATAGCCTACCTTAGTATCTACTAAACAAGGTTGAAGCACTTGTTTAGACCTCTTTATAAATGAATATTCACAGTATATAAACGAACTGTACCCAAACCGGATATTGCGAGTAAATTCCATGAATCGATTGATGAAAACAGCTAGATGGGTGCCTTTGAATATTTGAGATCGACAGGTTGTTGTGACTTTCACGCAACTTGTAAACATTTGCATTATTGAATGAAATAATGTATATTATTCAAAATAACTGTAAACAACTTAGCAAAACAGCTTGTAATAGTAATCCCTCGATAGTTGTTCGTGTCGGACGGGTCGCCCTTTTTATAGATGGGAATAATTAACCCTTTACCCCAAGATTCCGGAAAATCCCCTGTAACTAATATATAGTTAAAAATAGATAATATGGCATTGCCAGTTATGATTATACTCTCTTTGAAATATTCATCAGCAGTTCATCAAGTGCACACGTTTTATTTGTTCCTAACTGTTTACATGCCTTTTCTAATTATTCTGTTGTGATTGGCAGATCCAATTCTTCATAAGTTGATTCCCATGTAGGTGACTCAACTTCTGTAAATATAGTTCTTTCCGTCTTCGTGTCATACTCACAAGTCAGTTGTTTAAAATGGTCGTGAAACTGCTGTAACGATATATTTGCTGAATTCATGACGGGTTTTTTTATTTTTGAAAATTTTCCAGAAATCTCGTGGTTTTGATTTACGCAAGTCGTTCATTCTTGCTGCCATGTTTCTATTATATTGAGCACGTTTTTGTTTACAGCAGTATTTATAGTCTTTCCGCTTGGTAAAGTAATTTTTACGAGCTGAATCAGACCGTTCTTTATTAGATAATTTTGCAGCTATTTTGTACGCTTCCCGTTTATTCTTACATTCTTCATCGAACCAGTAATTCTGATGAGAAGTAAGAATATGTTGTCTTTAATCTTTGTCTTTAATCAGCATTTAATGCCATATTGATTTTTAACTTTTATTTTATTGACAGCTAGTATCCCAGTTTATTTAATTTTTATTTTTAAATGACCTGAAAAAAAAGGGCAAGAAAACTGCATTGATTTCTTCTCTAAATACATGAATCTGGGTGAGATGATCGAACAAATGCATGAAAACTTGCATACATAATAAATAACATTACGTACAGATAACATTACTTTGAATAGAGTAAGGAAAAAATGTGGGCCGTTTCGGTTGTGGGCCATTTCAGTTTTGGGCCGTTTCGGTATTGGGCCGTTTTGGAAGTGGGCCGTTTTGACCCCAATTCGGGTATCTTGATTGGTGTTACGTAACGGTATACATTGACATACGGACCCCATGCTATGTACGTTTAGATATACTAGTACCTACATAGTAATGGACTGAAGTTTATAGCCTGGTTATTTGATCAGCATCCTAGTGAAATATGAATCAGGTATCGTATAGATCTGATATAAGATCAGACTTTTTTATGAGATTATTTCTAATGATTTAAAGTCAAGTTTAACAAGATCTTGTATAAGGAATTCCAAGGTAAATGGTCAAAAGCCCATCCGTTCGTTATCCCCTACTCCCAAAACAGGTGGTCAAAGGCGGTCAAATGCCCCTTTGCGATTTTGCAAGGGCGGTCATTATCCCTTTCATAAAATTTTAAAGGCGGTCAAAAGCCTCCCCGCGATTCCGCAAAGGCGGTCAATATCTCCCCTTCATCAAATTTTGAAGCCGGTCAAAACCCCAATTATCAGTAGCAGACAATAAATGAGTGGTAACCATGCCGTTTTTAAACTGAAATGGACGCAAGTTCTCGATGTAACAAATGTAAACGAATACTTTGATCGTAATCACAACAAAACAGAGAATACTTCAAGACGTTATAGATTTTTTTCTTGCAATTTATTTTTATGTTGTTTCGCGTCAAAAACGGAGAAAGAGCAAAGTTCTTAAACCTTTCTATAGAAATAAGAAGGAGAATGGGTCAGTAACTTTAAATCAAAATGGACGCAACTTCCCATTTCGCTACAGAAATTAAAATCATATTGAAGTGAAGTAGAGATATTACAGAATACTTCAAGACGATATGGAATTTAGAAGACAAACCTGTTTTATTCGATGAAATGTTTTCCCTTCTGAAATTCTATATGACAGGCCGTTAGCGAAAATCCTTGGAGACCAGATTATCGATGAATTCCAAGGGGAGTAATTCTTGCTCGACCTGCAGCTGAAAGTTGGGGATGGCTAGTGAGCGAATTGCATGAATTCACCCCCATATATTTGCAAATTGGTTTATTGCACTACAGTTCATATAACGATGTAATTGAAAGTTGATATACAAGCACCTGACTTTTTTTTATTCTATGTAATTTACGACCAGTAATAAGAGGTATACCTTTAGGCCCGGGGAAGATTAAAGATAAAGAAAAAAGAAAAAGCTTTATCTAGTTTCAATAAGGTATTATTCCGCTTTCAGCTATATTATGGTTATATCACTGCTACAAGTCATTTGTTGATGTGTTCCCTGGTTTCAATATGAACTTTGGTATGAGATCATTAAGCCGTCGTGGCACATACGTTGCCTCTTATTTTATTTTACCAGAAATTCTGGGAATATCACACGCCAAGGGGACTCTAATGTTTATCATACGCCGCGTTGACTTCTAATCAGACTAAACCGGTCCTAAATCAGACCTTGATCAGCCTGTGCAGTTAGTGCAGGCTGGCCTGGGCCGAAGTTTTTGTTATTAGTCAAGTTTACGCATGTCAAATGACCAGTATGCCTCATGATTCAGTTACAGATCCATAGCTAATTGATGACCTGCTTGGTATTATTTATTTGTAGTATGTAGTTATTGATCAGAGAGAGAGAGAGAGAGAGAAACGGATAGAAAGACAGACAGAAAAATAGAAAGCCTAATCATTAGAACATTTCAAGACAGTCTGATCTAAATCTACACCCATCGCAAAAGAACACTGAATCGTGTCTGACCTATTATGGGTTTTGAAGGAGAACACAAATATAATGAAAATAAAATGTCACTTTTCCCTGAAAAGCAGACGGATATGTTTTTAATCAGATCATGTTTCATTTCTTGTAACCGAGTTACATGTAAAGTTTGACTGAATTTCTCCTTTTTTGTTATGATCACGCGGCACACATATGACAGAAAGTAAAGCGGGGATTTCTAAATTTAAAGTTCGTCAACAGAAGCCTTTAAGGTTCGTGAACACTTATATACGTAGCAATAAATTGTGAATTTATTAATTCATTAACAACTATAATTTGGCTACTTTCTTCACGTTTCCTTTCACCTCAATATATTAGGGTGATTTCTTTAAAACACTCATCTTATTCAAAAAACAAAAACAAAATATTTTAACCGACTATAATTCTGTAAATGCAAGAAAAACAGCGAAACCTTGACCTTTTAGGACATAACTGTTATTTTTTGTGCATTTTGATCGTCTGATGCAATGTCTTGTTGACATCCATTCTTGCTTTCCCTGTTTAACCCTATCGGCAAAAAGCATCTAAATAGTTTTTTGTTTTTTTGCTCACGACAAAGATCAAGATCAGACATCACATATTTGTAACATGCAATCTTATTTCCATGCAATTCTGGTCGCCTGTTTATTCAAGCGTACAAGGCAAAACTCAACCTGAGTTTCAACATTCTAATAAGTAAACGGTCAAAAGCCCCTCCGGTCATTATCCCCTACCCCCAAAACAGGTAAGGCAGTCAAAAGCCCCTTTGCGATTTTGCAAGGGCGGCCATTATAACCTTCATAAATTTTAAAGGCGGTCAAAAGCCTCTCCGCGATTTCGCAAAGGCGGTCATTATATCCCCTTCATCAAATTTTGAAGGAGGTCAAAACCCCCATTAGGCCTAAAAAGAAAAATAGTTTGTTTCAGGTAACCCGACCCTACCTAGAGATTTTGCCCCGACCCTTTTTTTTTTCTTCCGATAAGGCAAAAATCGGCCTTTTATCTTACTGTGTCACAGAACACATCTGTCATGTACTATTACATACATACAGTGTTAAAATTCATATTAAAGATGAGAAGATGTTTAAACTCATTATTAAAGATGAGAAGATAGTTTGAAGTCCCTCTGATCGGACGATGCCACGCTGATCATTTTAGTGTCATGGGTTTTCGCGTTTTTTCGGCGATCTATTTTTTCGTGACAATCAAGTTTTTGAGAAGTATTACTACATGATTTGACATCAGTTTGTCATTTTGAATAGCAGATAACTTGAAAATCTGCCACGTTACTCTAGATAAGAGGATTACAACGTTATTACACTGTCATAAATGACTCGCCAGCTTCATGATCCTGCATGTGTCGTTCGCATTTTATACTGATTTGTTTACGTGTTTAGCCCATATTTCTGCTGGATGCACAAAAGCTAGGTTATATGAAGCTCTAGATCACAATTCCTGCGTCAGATTGACAATTAGGAAGATACTTCGCAGCGTCAAAGACAAGCCATTTCAATTTTCCAGCGCCAAAACCCACACAATTGTCAACTTCGGAAGACCGTTGCCGATCTGCGATTGCCGATTTGAGAAGAACAAAGACAATTTAAACTGAGCCATCTTTCGCTAGCAAATACTCAAACAGCAGCCAGAATTCGTCCGCTAAACCAAACGACCTTGTTAATGCTTTATTTTATTTTACAATCCTAATGACAAAAATGTTACAGGCGGCAAACCGATCAAAACACAGTCTCAACTTTTTGGGCATAAAATCATGTGATAACCTTAGAACGTTCCAAATTGGCTTCTATATTTAAAACAAGGAAAACCCTAAGCTAGAGTGAGTGACTGTGACTTTTTCGCTGCAAATCAATCCCCAAATTGCAAAGTTTTATAGATTTCATTGTTTTTAGGGCTGGTCTTTTTTGTAAGTTCATGTATGTACAGCAGAGTCAATGAAAAACTGTGCGAAATTTTATTATTTCATACATGAGTCACATACATTTATACGTGATTGCACATACTGTGCACACGACGTAAATGTATCGCCAAGTATCGATACGATTTGATTATTTTTTTTCGTTTATTTATCGTCGCTACCGGTTGCCCATCTGAGCGACGCCCCCAGAAGACGGTTAGTTGTTACGGGGGATAGTGCAAGGATACAGAACGAAACTACTGAAAATTCCGCCTGGTTCTTTAACGTGCTCGGTGTGTAGCACCGTCACACGGGACCTCGGTTTAACGTCTCATCCGAAAGACTATTAGTAATTTTTAGTTGGCCAGCCGGGGATTCGAACCCACAACCTGTAGGACATTGTGTTCACAAGTCCTACGCTCTACCTACTGAGCTATATCGGCTGGTATATCGATACGATGAGTAAGAATCGCGATATACTATCGCCAGCGAAAATATCTCGATGTTCTGATGAATCGATGATATAGCCCCAGCTCAAACTTTTTACTTATGATTTTCACTTTTTTTAATCGACTGAGAAATTCTGGAATCGATTGTAGTCGGTTCCTAAACTCGCTCGGTCCCAAAACTTGAATTCTAGTTTTCAGCGCTTGGTTTTGAGACTAATATCAATCAAACTCTTGGATTCAACAAAGTGGATAACAAACACGAGAACTGGCCGGTAAAAAGAGAAATAATGTTTTGTCCACGGATGTCTTGACAAAGCTTGACGAATCGGCAAAGCTTCTCATTTGATCCCTGTCCCCGGGTTTTAAGGTTGGGAAATTTGAAATGATCTTTGACGCTGAAAAATATCTGCCTAAATGTCAATCTGACTCCTGAAATTATCGTCTAGAGCTTCATTTAACCTAGCTTGCACGCCACCGGTAGAATATGGGCTAAACACGATCAGTATAAAATGCGAAGGACACGCGGTTGATAATGAAGCTGGCGAGTCATTTATGACAAAGTAACAAAGGCGCTAACCTTCTTATCTAGTGTAAAGTGACGGATTTTAATGTTACCTAATATTCAAACTGACTTAATGATGTCAAACCATGTAGTAATACTTCTCCAAAAATTGATTATCACGAAAAAATAGATCGACAAAAAAAAACATGAAAACCCATGACATTACAGTGATCAGCGTGGCATCGTCCGATCAGATACACTTCAAACTGTTTTCTCATGTTTAATAATTAATTCAAACAGTGAATTTACAAAAATCTCTGATTAAAACAATAAGTGGAAGCTAAAATTCTGTTCGTGAGTGAAAAAAAAAAGTTTTATGAAATGAAAATAATGGGGTACGGACAAAACCCCACAGGACAAAACCCCCCCAGGACAAAACTCCCATGGATAAAAACCCACATGGACAAAACCCCCATACCCTTGACTGAAAAGTGGACAAAACCCCCACGGTTTTAAAATTATTCTTTCTGTACAATCATGTCGAAGTTGAATAAAATTTACTGTTTTAAATACTTGTAGGGGTTGTAAAAAATAATGTTTTTGTATAAGTTAAATTGATTTGATAAGAATTATTTTTCTTAAATTTGTGCTCTATGATCAAAAATGTGTTTTTTGTTGTTTTTTTTTTCTTAAAATTGTGCTTTATGACCAAAAATGTGTTGCTTTCTGTATACATTCATAATAAATTCATTTAATTTTTTTTATAGATTTTTCTTCTTATTTAGTGCTTTTATACGTTCAAATCTACTAATAAACATTAGTGAATATGACAGGTGTATAAACTTGCAAATCAGGTGTCTTAATCCCTTCTCAACACCTGTCTTACCCAAGTCTGTATAGGTGTTAATATATCAATTGAAACTATCAACAAACTTGAGTTACAAATTAAAATAAGATAACATCTAAATCATCTTTTGCCTTTCATGTTTGATTTTTTTCCTTAAATCAAAGAGACTTGTTTTGAACACTTTAAAACTATTTCCAAATTATGTGTGTTTTCTCAAATTTATATGCTTTTTATATATGATGGGGGTTTTGTCCTCTGGGGCTTTTATCCTATGGGGGTTTTGTACTGGGGGGTTTGTCCATAGGGGTTTTATCCTGGGGGGGGGGGGGGTTGTCCTAGGGTTTTTTTTGTCCTACACTCAAAATAATAGGTCTATAGCAGACGGGTGGGGGGTGTGAGGGAGGAGAGAAAGGGTCGTCTGCAAATGCTTGAAATATGTCTGCTTCTTTTTAACTCGATTGGAAATAAAAATATATGGAACAAAATAACAAAATGAACTAGAGCTATCACTAAACGTGATCATACCCCCCACCAGCTCCTTGACAGCAAACAGGTCTTTGTCACAGAATGCAGAATGGTTGAGTACAAAAGTAAGAGTTGAACAAGAGCAAATTGTCGCAAGATATGCCTGTCTTACCCAAAGTTGTTAAGCTGGGGCATGCACCGGACAGAATTCAAGTATGAAAAACGACAAAGGGCAATAAATCAAAAATTAAGCGAGCAAGAGTTATGATTCCTGTGCACTGCACTCCCCCTTGATGAGATCTATCCATCTATGAAATTTCATAACCCTAGCTAGTATAGTTTTGGAGATACCCTCCGGACAAATTTCAAGTATGAAAAACAACAAAGAGCAATAACTCAAAAATTAAGGGAGCAGGAGTTATGGTTCCTGTGCACTGCACTCCCCCTTAATATGATCTATCCACTCTTGAAATTTCATAACCCTAGCTAGTATAGTTTTGGTGATATTCACCGGACCAAATTCAAGTATTAAAAACGACAAAGGGCAATAACTCAAAAATTAAGTGAGCAAGAGTTATGATTCCTGTGCACAGCACTCCCCCTTGGTGAGATCTATCCACCCATATAATTTCATAACCCTAGCCAGTATAGTTTTGGAGATACCCTCCGGACAAAATCCAAGTATGAAAAATGACAAAGGGCAATAACTCAAAATTAAGCAAGCAAGAGTTATGATTCCTGTGCACTGTACTCCCCCTTGGTGAGATCTATCCACCCATTAAAATTTCATAACCCTGGCTATTATAGTTTTGGAGATATGCTTCGGACAAAATTCAAGTATAAAAAAAACAAACAAACAAACAAAGGGCAATAACTCAAACATTAAGCAAGCAAAAGTTGTAATTCCTGTGCACTGCACTCCCCCTCGATAAGATCTATCGACCCATGAAATTTCATAACCCTAGCTGGTATAGTTTTGGAGATACCCTCCGAACGAAATTCAAGTATGAAAAACGACAAAGGGCAATAACTCAAAAATTAAGCAAGCAAGAGTTATGATTCCTGTGCACTGCACTCCCCCTCAATGAGATCTATCCACTCATGAAATTTCATAACCCTGGCTAGTATAGTTTTGGAGATATGCTTCAGACAAAATTCAAGTATAAAAAAAACAACAAAGGGCAATAACTCAAAAATTAAGCGAGCAAGAGTTATAATTCCTGTGCACTGCACTCCCCCTCGATGAGATCTATCCACCCATGAAATTTCATAACCCTAGCTAGTATAGTTTTGGAGATATGCTCCGGACAAAATTTAAGTATGAAAAAGAAATTTGTCCAGAACCATCAAAGGGCCATAACTCCATGAAACCTTAATAAACCATAACCAAAATACGACATGCATCTCTGGTTGATACTGAGTCTATTTGTGTAGTTTGAACCAAATCTGTCCAATAGTTGATGAGAAAAAGAGCGGACAAGAAATTTCATGAAAGGGCCATAACTCAGTGAAAAATCAATGAACCATAACCAACATTTCATATGCACATCTCTGCTTGATACTGAGTTTACCTGTGAAGTTTGAATAAAATTGTCCAGTAGTTTATGAGAAATAGAGCGGACAAAAAGCTACAGACCGACCAACGGACGGACCGACAAGCTGACTCCTATATACCCCCAAAACAGAGTTTTGGGGGGTATAATGATATTGAGTAAAGCGAATCTAAGTAAAAAAGACAGAGGTAAAAAAGCCATAGGTAAAAAGGCCATAGGTAAAAAAGTCATAGGTAAAAAAGCCAGAAGTAAAACGGTAAAAAAGCCATAGGTAATAAGGCCATAGGTAAAAAAGCCAGAGCAAATTTAGTACATGTATATATGATTTATTATGAAAATACCAAATATTTTAAATATGATATTGATATATATGAATATTTAATGAAAATGATTTGTGGTGATTTGTGCATTAATTCTAACATTTATATTTGTGCATAATTTTTTACATTTATTATGTAAATTAAAAGAATTTACCATGTAACACATATGTGGTATCTAAATAAAGATTGATTCTATATTATCTAAAAGGATGGGTAACAAGATAAATTGTATTTAATAGAAATTATATTTGTTTATCTATCTACAAGTACTTGTTGATAAATTAATTGAAACCAATAATAGGTGCAGGAAATGCCCTATTACATAATTTAACAGTATTATTTAAAACTGTTATTGACCAATTGCATAATTATGATTAAAATTTGGACTTGTGAAATGACAGTTTGCACTTGTTTGCAATTAGTTTGTTTCTTGTATTGAAAGTTTGTTCCATGGAAACTTTGAAGTATAAGATAATGGTATGCAATGATTGCAAACATTGTAGGAAATTGCTCCCTTTGAGCAGTTTCCCCTTTTTCCCGAAATGTTTTCCAAAGTCATCACCTGCAACTGCAAAAGTGTTAAGTATGACCAGTTTTGATTATCAAACAACTAATTTTAGACTCTTTCATATTGAAAGAACATGCATAAAACACATCAAGATAGGATATAAAACCTTGTTGGAAAAGCAGAAATTGTTTCATGCTATAAGCAAGAAAAGTAAAAGGAGACCTGTCTTAAATTGCGTTGTTTGGGAATTTAGAAAAGGGTTAAATATTGAAACAAGAGCTTCGCAGAGCGGCGCATATACACCCGAAGGGGCTTGTCAGTGAAATGAGCAGCATTGACGGATGGGCCATGAATGAAGAGTAGTTATCCTCCATGATATGTGAAAAATATTAAAGGGCAATAACTAAAAAAATTAGGGTGGCAAAGTTACAATTTTGTGATTTGCTCTTATCCACAAGGTGTTCTATCAGTCTTTGAAGGTCCAGGATCATATCTTTTATATTTTAGAAATTATGGCCCAGACGAAAATTCAAAAAGGAAACTAACAAAGGGCAATAACTCAGAAACAAGGATGGCAGAGTTATGGTTCTTGTGCAATGCACTTCTTCATAATGTGTTCTATTAGTCTTTGAAGTTTCAAGATGATGGATTTTGAAGTTTGGAAGTTATGATCTTTACAAAAATTCAAACAGAATATTAACAAATCGCAATAACTTAAAAAATAAAGGTGGCAGAGTTATGATTCATGTGCAATGCACTCCTCCATAATGGGTTCTATCAGTGTATGAAGTTCCAAGATAATAGCTTTTATAGTTTGGAAGTTATGGCCTAGACAAAAATTCAAACTGAAAATTAACAAATGGCAATAACTCAAAAAATAAAGGTGGCAGAGTTATGGTTCATGTGCAATGCACTTCTCCACAATGGGTTCTATCAATGTATGAAGTTCCAAGTTAATAGCTTTTGTAGTTTAGAAGTTACGGCCTGGAAAAAAATTCAAACTGAAAATTAACAAAGGGCAGTAACTCAAAAAATAAAGGTGGCAAAGTTATGGTTTATGTGCACTGCAATTCTCCATAATGTGTTCTATCAGTGTATGTAGTTTCAAGTTGATACCTTTTATAGTATGGAAGTTATGGCCTGGACAAAAATTCAAAGTTGAAAGTTGGTTTTTTTATAAATCAAGGGCAGATAATTTCAGAACGCAAACAGCGATCCAAATTCTAAGACCCAGATGCACAACTACACATCATGGAAATTCATTTTGGCAAGTTTCAAATAATTCCGATAGAAACTGTAGGAGGAGTTGCACACACAAGAAATTGCTAACGGACGGACGGACAACCCGGGGTATAACATAATACGACCCTTTGGGCGTACAAAAATCTGCATACAACACATCAATATAGGGAAATGTGTGAAAAGGAAAATTTGTTTGTTATTGGCAGTTTCTCCTTTTCCGTAAATGTTTTCAAAAGTCAGTAGCTGAAGACTGGAGAAGTTCCCCTTATCAAACAACTAATTTCAGACTCTGACATATTGAAATAATCTGCATACAACACATCAAGATAGGATATAAAACATTGTGTGAAAAGGAAAAATTGGCTTCTCCTTTTCCCAAAATACTTCTAAAGATTTTCTGAAATAAAAAGCTTTCTCTACATCATGTACTACTAAATAAGCTCTTTTATTCATAATAAACCATATATACTAAATTAGCTCTGGCTTTTTTACCTATGGCCTTATTACCTATGGCCTTTTTACCGTTTTACTTCTGGCTTTTTTACCTATGGCCTTTTTACCTATGGCCTTTTTACTTCTGGCTTTTTTACCGCACACCGAGTAAAGCAGAACATTTAATGTTAAAATGTGTCTGATCTATATGAAATTGAGAGGCAGCAGCACTCCTCCCAATTTTCTTGACGGATTTGGATAAAACTTCACAATGTTTCTCATCTCTTCTTCTTTGTGGCCTAACACATATTGTCCAGGTTATGAGGTTTGCAATTCATAGCTGCTTCGTGAAAAAAGGGGGCTTTATGTTATATTTTATTTTTCACCAATATTTCTAATTTATACTGGACAGTGGACACAGGGTCGTCTGCAAATGCTTCAGATATGTCTGATTCTTCTTCACCTTGTACTCCATAGATACTCATTTCTACGCATTGCTTGTAGGAGCCTTTTGAAAACATTGTGGCAAAAGGTGAAATTGCTCGTGACGAGCAATTTCACCTTTTGTCACAACGTTTTCTAGGCCATCAAAAGGTGTCATATACACATAAGAAAGGGCTCCATCTTTACTGTTATCTAGGGTCAATTTGAGATACATTAGAAATGCCTTATGGGGTAAAGGGTTAAGATGATTGGAAATTAAAATAAAAGGAACAAAATAATTAAATGAATGATATTGAATTAAGCAAAACATTTAATGTTAAAATGTGTCTGATCTAAATGAAATTGAGGGGCAGCAGCACTCCTCTAACATTTCTTTACGGATTTGGATGAAATTTGACAGTGTTTCTCATTTCTTCTTCTTTGTGACCTAACACATATTGTCAAGGTTATGAGGTTTGCAATTCATAGCTGCGTCATGAAAAAGGGGTTTTCATGTTATATTTTATTTTTCACCAATATTTCTAATTCATACTGGACAGTGGACACAGGGTCGTCTGCAAATGCTTCAAATATGTCTGATTCTTCTTAAGATGATTGGAAATTAAAATAAAAGGAACAAAATAACAAAATGAATGATATCAAATTAAGGAAAACGTTTAATGTTAAAATGTGTCTGAGCTATATGAAATTCATAGCACATATTGTCAATGTTTTTAAGTTTTCAATTCACAGCTGCATCATGAAAAAAGGGGGTTTCATGTTATATTTCTTTTTTCACCAATATTTCTAATTGATACTGAATAGATCTCAACGGACTTGGATGAAATTTTCTCAGATCATGTGACCTAGCACATACTGTCAAGGTTTTATAATTTATAACACTGTCATGGAAAAAGGGGGCTTCACGTAAAATTTAAATTGCATCTGTCCTTTCGTACATCCATTTCTTGTGAATGCAACTCTTCTCACATTTCTAGACGGATTTGGATGAAATTTTCACAGAATGTTTCTCACCATGTGACCTAGCGCAGATTGTCAAGGATGTGTGTGTCATGGATAAAGGGATCTTCATGTTATATTTAATTTTTACCAGTCTCTCTAATTACTGTGCATATCTCAACAGATATTGATGATATCTCACAGATTGTTTGACCTTGTGCATATTGTCAGGGTTTTGGAATTTATTGCTGTGTCATGGAAAAGGGGGGGCTTCATGTCAAATGTAAATTTTCATCTCTGTACCTCAAGCTACCGGACAAAATTTCATGAAACTGCATGTTTTTATTGCTTAATCAAAGCCAATGACCACTGAGTCGATTGTGCATGCGTCTGTCCATCCATCAGACCATCCTTAAAGGTGGCCCTTCAGATTTTGGGACGAAAATTTTACAAAAGAGCAAAAAAATCATCCTGATACTCCCAAAGCCTTTTAATTTTCATTCATAAACCCCAGTAGTCGAAAACCGTCCGACAACACGAGAAATTAGAGATTTACTACGGCCCAGGTTGGCATCAACGGGAGACACATTCTATTTTTAGATGATCAATTCGCTCATTTACTTACAGGAATACACAGAAGCAGCTTCAAACATAGCGTCCGAGGAAGACATTATGGAAAATAATTATTACATGTTTGTTATGATAGGGAATTTAAGCGTTATGAGTCATGTACCAGTCACTTGACATTCCCACAATGCTTTACTGATTTTTGGCGCGAAATCTAAAAATAGCTTAAGAGGCTACGTAGCCTTTTAAGGGAATACCATCAAAAAAAATTTTTTTTTGTAATTTTATGAATCTTAATTATTGATGATTTGTATTATTTTTTCATATGACTTTCAGTGATATATATATTTTTTTTAATTTGGTGAGATGTAAAAATTCTAAATACATACCTTTAAACCTTTTAGGTCATAAGTAGCACAATACATGTATATCCATTGAGCTACCCAGGCAGGTGCTAGAAATTCTTTAGTCTCTACAGCTAGCTGCTTGAAATAGCAGATGCAAATATAGAAGTATTACACGTATAAGTATTATATAAATGAACATAGAATTTGACCATTTAACACACAGTAAGAAAATTAGTGACAGACTTGAGGTCTTTTGAACATATAATGAGAAATGGACTCAGAGCTGGTAGCTACCATTTTCCCTTTTTTCCTCAAGGATTTTTTTCCATTTTCAAAAGCAAATACTACCTTTTGATCCTCATTAAGTTTGTTTTCTACAAATGCTTAGGTTTTGACAAGTCTACATGATTTCATGTTGTTAAGATTTTAAGTGCTTTCAAAATGCTTGCGGTGGAGGGGGGATTTAAAATAAAATTGAAATAAAACTTTCGCCCCTACCCTACCTAACATTTTTGGAGATGTTACCCTAAACAAACCATTTTTTAGGCCTTATAAGTAGCAGACAACAGTCCATATGAGTGGTAACCATGCCGACATGATCCCCTCCGTAAACATGAAGTCTGATTATCGCTTTAAAAGCTCTATATAAATTCTGAAAGTGTGAAATTGTCCGGTGGTGATCCGATGATTGTTGATTGACTGTATGTTGTTTAATGCCGTTTTCAACCGCATCTGACTTATATCGCGGAGGTCAGTGTACCTATCAATGCTTTCCCAGGTTGCTTTTTTATCCATTCAAATCGGCAATTTATCCATTAACCCGCAATTTTCTTTCAAGCCAGTGGCTGCTTTCTCACATAACAATTTGACCTATCATCAATCCTCAGAAAGGAGATGTCATCAAACCGGCGACACCCAGCGGCTCGCAAAAACGAGTCGACATGTTCCAAAGGCATTTTATCAATTATGGTTCTTGGAATTAGGACTCGGGTCCTACACTTTACTACTGAGCCCTGTAGAATCATGGAAATAAACGAATAGCATTCAGGAAAAAGTTAAGTCCATGTTGGGAACAGTGTAGATCAAGATCAGACTGCGCAGACCATACGGTCTGGTCTTGATCTACATATGAAGCTATTCCTAGTTAGTTTCTTTGTCGTCCCTTAGAAATATTTCAAATATGAACACCTCGAGAAAGCAGGCTTTTTAATTTTTTTTACTGAAAATACAATAATGCTTGGTATCAGAAGTTCCTCTTTTTCCCACAATGTTTTAATCCTTATCGTACAAAAATCACACAAATACTAACAGCCACAGTGTTCTCTGCCTACACTTTAAAAATGGACAAAAGTAGATAAAAGTTTGTTGTCTGGTGACGAGTTTTGGGCGAAAAATGGACTAAAATTATTCTTGTAATTGTATTATTACTTTATTCTTCATTGAAAAAGTCTCCATTGAAAAAAAAAATGAAACATACGTATTCAGAGTATCTTCTATGAGTGTTTTGTGTACTGTAATCTTTATTGAACGAGTTGACCAAAATTATATGGAAATAGCCTTGGTGTTTAATACATGACTCGTACATTTTGGTAATTTATTTTCTTTTATTGGAAAAGGTGCTGTCTTTACATCTATTGAAATGATTGAGGCAAACTGAGGACGGATTAAGATAATTATCTATTATGATGCAAATTTATGACACGTTTACATGTTGAATGTATAAGATCGGCAGGAAACAATTTTAATGTGTAAATCACCATCAAGCAAAGAAAAAAGGGGGAGGGGGATAGGGATGCACGACGCAGGTAAGACACTTTGACATGATTTCATTTCTTCGTTCAAAATCACAACGGAAAATGCTAGCCTATTTAAAGGGGCTTATGTCTGCCTTTAAGAGTGGATGAAGGGGATAATGACCGCCCATGCGAAATCGCGTAGGGGCTTTTGACCGCCTTTAAAATTTGATGAAGGGGATATTGAATGTATTCTCCAATCATTGAATTCGGAAGAATTAATTGAGGAATATAATCAAGAAATTTTATCATTTGAAAACACAAATGTGAACGTAAATAGGAAAAACTGTGATCAATCAATGAATAACCTCGGTTATAAATTGATTGACTTTGCTCAGGAACAAAATTTATTCATTTTGAATGGTAGAACTAGAGGTGACCTAGACGGTAAAGTAACATCAAGAAACGTCAGTACTATCGATTATTTTTTATGTAGTTCTAGTCTCTTTCGTTTTATTGATTGTCTCTCTGTGAGGGATTTTTGTCCTCTTTTATCTGATGTTCACTGTCCTGTATCATTATGTACTTCTTTCCGCACGAAAGCGACATGCACTTGCGCACAAACAGAGAATACTGACATAAAAACATGGAATCATTTTAAAAAAGACGAATTCGATAAAAATATGAAAAATGACCATATAAACAAAATTCTAGATGAGATTTCTAGAATAACACAGTCATGAGAGTACAGATTATCAAAAAGACAGATTCTGTCGTTGAAAGTATTGGTAGTTTATTCATGGAAACTGCAGAAAAAAGCTTTGGCACAACAACATTTAAATCTCCTAATCATTATTGCACATTAAATAAACACAATTTAACTATTAATTCATTACCTAATTGGTTTAAAGGCGATTGTAAAAGAGCAAGGAAAAATTTTCACAGAGCGAAATTGAATTATAAATTACGCAAAAGTGAAAAAAGTCAAATCTTAAAAAATGCAGTAAAAATTATAAATATACATTGTCAAAATATTCTAGAATTGACTGGGGAAAAATAGCTAATGAAATTAAAAATACAAAACATTCTAACCCCCGAAAATTTTGGAAAATACTGAATTCCAAAAGCACTCAAAGCGATATAAAGTGTAGTATTACAGACTTACACGATTATTTCAAAGATATAAATTCATCGTCACAAATTGGAGATAATATGCCAAATTTAAACATCAATGGTGAGAATTCTGAAAACGAATTAAATTGTGATATAACATACGATGAAATTGAAAAAGCTTTGAAAAATCTGAAAAATAATAAAGCGTGAGGTATTGATAAAATACTTAACGAACATATCAAGTACACTTATGTGTCTCTTAAACATGTCTACTTCAAACTATTCAATTTAATTTTAGATAAAGGTATTTTCCCAAAATCGTGGTCCTCTGGTATTATACACCCAGTTTATAAAAACAAAGGCGATCCCACAATCCCTTCAAATTATAGACCGATCACTCTTTTACGTTGTCTTGGAAAATTATTTACCAGTATTCTTAACACACGTCTGCATCAACATGTCGAATCCAATAAAATTATACATGATTACCAATCAGGATTTAGGAAAGATTTCTCAACTACAGACAATGTGTTCTTACTACATTCTTTAATTCAGTTAGCGTTCAAGTCCAAACAAAAACTTTTTTGTGCGTTTATCGATTTAAAGTTTGGAGAGATGGTCTATGGCACAAACTAATATCAGTAAATATTAACGGTAAATGCTTACGTCTTATCAAAAATATGTACAATGACATAAAATCATGCTTTCGAGTAGGCAAAATGTGCTCAAATCTCATCCCATGTTTAAATGGCCTAAGGCAAGGCGAAAATTTATCCCCAATTTTATTTTCGATCTATTTAAATGACCTCCATGACTTTTTTAAGAACTCAGGAGTATGTAACGGTTTTAGCACACCGAATGAATTAAATGAGGAATACAACTTACTCTTAAAAATGTTTGTACTATTGTATGCCGATGACACAGTGCTACTCGGAAGTACGGCAGACGACTTACAAAACACATTAGACTTATATGAAAATTATTGTAACACATGGAAACTCACAGTCAATACAATGAAATCAATAGTAGTCGTTTTTACAAAAGGAAGACAAGGGACCTACAATTTTACGTATAATCAGGCGCCAATAGAAACTTTAAACGAATACAAATATCTCGGAATTATTTTTAGTCACTCTGGTTCTTTCTATAAAACAAAGAAAGAAATTGCAAATCAAGCTACTCGAGCGATGTACAGTTTACTTCGGAAAATTAAAAGACTTGCTCTGCCAATCGATACTCAAATTGATTTATTCGAAAAAACCGTTAAACCAATCTTGCTTTACGGGTGCGAACTTTGGTCTTTCGAAAATAACCAAATTCTAGAAAAAGTTCAACTTAAGTTTCTAAAATACATACTAGATATAAAAAAAGTCAACTCCAACCCATATCATCTACGGAGAAACTGGGGTTTATCCTTTATCTATTGATATACAAATAAGATTCATCTCGTTTTGGTCAAAAAATTATTTTACGTAAACATAATTATCTAGTAACAAATGTATATAGACATATTTATAACATTTATTGTAACTCTGAAACCATGTCAAATATAACCCTTTTCCATTGGATAAAACATGTCAAAAATATCCTTGTCAAATGTGGCTTGATAAATATTTGGGATAGTCAAAGTTTTCCATATGATAAATGGTTAAAATTAACAATAAAACAAAAGTTAAAAGATCTTTATATTAATTCCTGGTTTAGTAAAATCGAAAATAATGATAGTTGTCATACTTACAGATTGATAAAAAAGAAATTCGGATTGGAAAAATATTTAATTCAGACTCCTCCTGCACTTTTGAAATACATGATAAAATTTAGAACAAATAATCATAGACTACCTATTGAAGTAGGAAGATGGTCAAATCTTGAAACCAGAGAACGAATCTGCAACCTCTGTAACAGTTCCCTTGGTGATGAATATCACTATATTTTTGAGTGTAACTCATTCAGTGATCATAGAAAAAAATTAATTTCTAAAAAAATTTCAAAGTTAAATTTGAACGTTTAGTAAATTCTACAGACCGCTCTGAAATTGTAAATTTGTGTAAATTTATCAAAATCATCATAAACTCCTTTTAACTGATGTAAAAGTAAATTTACTAATCTCTGCAACTTATCATTAATAGTTAGACAACCCTCTCTTCCCTCCCCACCCCCCCTCTCTCTCCTTTACATTACGAACTCGAACTATGTTTGTCTAAATTTATACAATTTTTGCCTCGTTAAAATTGGTTTCATGTACATTTACCTCTTGTTTTCTGTAAAAGGAACAGAGTGAATAAAGGTATTGTATTGTATTGTATTGACCGCCCTTGCGGTCAATACATCGTGAAGGGGATTTTGACCGCCATACCTATTTTGAGTGTAGGACAAAACCCCCCTTGGACGAACCCCCCATGGACAAACCCCCCTTGGACAAAACCCCCATGGGATAAAAGCCCCCTAGGACAAAACCCCCCATAATATATAAAAGGCATATAAATTTGACTAAACACACATAATTTGCAAACAGTTTTAAAGTGTTCAAAACAAGTCTCTTTGATTTAAAGGTGGCCCTTCAGATTTTGGGACAAAAATTGTACAAAACTGCAAAAGAATCATCCTTATACTCCCAAAGTCTTTTAATTTTCATTCATAAAACGCCAGTAGTCGAACACCGTCCGACAACACGAGAAATTAGAGATTTACTAC
This sequence comes from Tridacna crocea, assembly GCA_943736015.1. Taxonomy (NCBI): domain Eukaryota; kingdom Metazoa; phylum Mollusca; class Bivalvia; order Cardiida; family Cardiidae; genus Tridacna; species Tridacna crocea. The sequence continues at coordinate 10,391,837 of OX031072.1, read as the reverse complement.
AGCCCAGGTCGACACATACGGGAGACACGTTCTATTTTTAGATGATCAATTCACTCATCTACATACAGGAATACACAGATTAAGTTTCTAACATAGGGTCCGAAGAAGACATTATGGAAAATAATTATTACATGTTTGTTATGTAATGGAATTTAAGCGTTATGAGTCACGTGCCAGTCACTTGGCATTTCCAAAATGCTTTATTGATTTTTGGTGCGAAATCTAAAAATACCTTAAGAGGCTACGTAGCCTTTTAAGGGAACACCATAAAAAAAATTTTTTTTTGTAATTTTATGAATCTTAATTATTGATGATTTGTATTATTTTTTCATATGAATTTCAGTGATATATATATTTTTTGATTTGGTGAGATGTAAAAATTCTAAATACCCACCTTTAAGGGAAAAAAATCAAACATGAAAGGCAAAAAATGATTTAGATATGATTTAGATATTATCTTATTTTAATTTGTAACTCTAGTTTGTTGATAGTTTCTATTGATATATTAACACCTATACAGACTTGGGTAAGACAGGTGTTGAGAAGGGATTAAGACACCTGATTTGCAACTTTACACCTGTCATATTCACTAATGTTTAGAAGTAGATTTGAACATTATAAAAGCACCAAATAAGAAAAAACATATATATAAAGAATTTAAATGAATTTATTATGAATGTATACAGAAAACAACACATTTTTGGTCATAAAGCACAATTTTAAGAAAAAAAAACACACATTTTTTATCAAAAAGCACAATTTTAAGAAGAAATCTTATCAAATCAATTTAACTTATACAAAAACATAATTTTTTACAACTTACAACCCCTACAAGTATTTAAAGCAGTAAATTTTATTCAACTTCAACATGATAGTACAAAAAGAATCATGTTAAAACCATGGGCGTTTTGTCCACTTTTTAGTTAAGGGTCTTTTGACTGCCATTCGAATTCTAATTTGCCCCCCTCCTCTCTTAGCTTTTTACTTTCAAATGTGTGATGATTAATACCATTTCAAAAGTATTTTATGGCAACAGCTCACATATTCATGTTTCCTCGCTATTTTCAATCTGATCAAATGTATTTTCTCCCTTTCATGTGTTTACAAAAGTCAATAATTTAAAACATTTTCCTACATGGAGAACTTTTTTGACTTCACTAACTTTAAAACGGAGATTTAACTTTTAGATTACAATACATGTGCTGAGTTTTAATGACCTTAAAGAATGGGGCTTTTTAGAAAGGGAAGGGTATTTTGAAAGCATGCAGGAACATGAGAAAATACTGGCAACGAACATTTTCTCCGTTTTGCGCACTGTTTACCATCCTATTAAGGATAACCAACCAACGTCATTTGACGGTTGACTTCTTGGGTCCTATAAGGAACGTCGGAAGGTGTTCTTCATTTATACGATTCTTGTAATCTATGGCTCTTTAAACCCTTATACTAGAGTGCTGGATTGATGAAAATGGCATTTTATGTGTCTGGAAAAATGCTTTATTATTGCAACTCCACCCAGGGCCGTTTTGGTCGGGTTATTACAATATAGCTAATCTGACATAAGATTGCATATTCTGTGAAGACCATAGAATTATCTGCCTTGTCTTCAAAAGAGACAGGCGTAATAAGCGATTTAAGGGTTCATTGACATTCACACTCGTCTTTCATTAATCCCGCGTAACCGGAATGTTCATTCAGCTTGTCGGCAAACATGAAAGCAAAATGATTGCCAGCTTGTCAATATTGAGATACACCCTATTCCTTTGATGGACAAAAATATATCGTGTACAGTTACGCAGATACAGGCCCTTGGTCCGTAATCTTAGAAACACTTCCGATGCACTCTAGGATAGTGGGATTCTCCATGTCAAGATAATTTTATCATTGTGTTACTCAGTTTTGGAAAAAAAGTGTATAGTTGGAGAAAATTCTTTTTAGGAAAATAAATTGGATATATAACGTAAAGATTTCGGTTATAATAATGACGGAGGTAAGTGATTATGATAACAATTCATTGCGATAAGCGTTTATTCTTTACCTGACAAAGAAATTTCAGACTAAGTTGAAACTGAAAGCACTGATTCATGCAGATGACAAATTCAGGGTGGCCCAAATTTGTGACAAAATTTGTTCTTGATAGGGTAAAAACCTTTAAAGATATACCTATCCTTGTTTTCTGGCAGTTTCAAACCAGATTTTGTCAAAATTTTGTAAAGGGTTAAGTCTAAGGCCCACTGTCTACAAACTTGATTTGAGGTGAAAGAGAAAAAGAGGTTCACTGTATCTGTAAAACATATCAAACCAGGTCAGCCTACACAGTCTGCACAAGCTTGATCTGGGTCAAAATTTTTTCCTAAAAAAAATGCATTTTTTATGAATTTCTAATTAACCCTTTACCAAACGACAATATTTCAGACTGGTCCGAATTGAAAGCACTCGCAGACGACAAAAAAGATTTAACTCAAAAATTTAAATTTGTTTCCACCAGGGTAGAAAACATTGTGGGAAAAGCAGAAAATGCTGGTTACCAGCATTTTCTCCTTTTCCCACAATGTTTTTAAAAGGCTTCTTTGCCAAGGTCTTTAAAGTTGGCACTGTGCGATAAACAATTAAAGTAGTTAACATACAAGCGTTTATCATCCCATACCCTCGCTAAAACAGCTGGTTTTCTTTGTAACTCCTTTGTAGAATACTGTAAAGCCCTGTTCACCAATCTTATACCAAGTGTGTAACAGTTCCATGATCTTCCAGTTCCATGATCTTCCAGTAAATTTCTGTAAAACAGAGAATTTCAACATTAAGCATTTTATCTAAATTCATTTTTCTCATTGAAATCACTTGCTAAATTTCTTTTAAAAATAGGCGCCATTCAAAATCCGTTGGAACCATACCCTGTAAAATTAAAAGGTTTTATGCATCTCCAAAAAGATTCTGTATCAATTTTCTGCATGTCCAAGGACAATACTACATCATGATTTAACTCTTTACCACACAATCCCTAGTTTTGACGACCCTGGGAATGAAGCCTTTTGAAAATATTGTGGGAAAAGGAGAAAATGCTGGTAACCAGCATTTTCTCCTTTTTTCACAATATTTTCTACCCTTCTCAAAAGAGAAATCTTAATTGTTAACTCTTTCATTTTGATGTCTGCAGATGCTTTCGATTTGGACAAGTATAAAATTTAGAGTAGACGTGTGGTAAAGAGTTGAGTTTGCTTGTTACACAAAATGGATCGAATGGATCTGTAACTCTGTGGTGAATTGCTTGATGTAATGAAAAGATGCAGTAAAACCCATTTCCCATAGTGTCACTTCTTTATTATTCACTTCTGACAATCAAAAACAAGATCTAGAGTATACCCTGGCAAAAACCATTCAGTCATGTATCCTTGCAGCAGCTATGAAAATGTTGCTTGGCTGATTTTTTTGCTGTTAGCAACATTTTTTTCCTTTTCAGAGAAAGTTTTTTATATTTCTAACAGCAAATTCCTTCACATGAGCTACGAGACAAATTTTGACATAATTTCTGTAAGAAAAAAAAAAAAGTAAAAATAAATAAATAAGTATGCTTATTCAAAATTTTAGTCTTGTCCAAATTGTAAGCACTTGCAGACGACAAACATCAAAGTGACTATTTACCTGACCATCGTGTTCGCACTGAAGAAAATTGATACTGCGAGGGCGACTGTCGAGTACTCAATGAAGGAAAACTTCTTGGGTGCCCGACTGTCGTGTACTCAATGAAGGAAAACTTCTTGAGTGCCCGACTGTTGCGCTCGGTCTGATGAAATATAGTCTTGGAGGCACGACTTACGTGCACGCTATTTCCGATTTCTTCATTCAGTACACGAGCGGTTGTGTCCGCACTGAAGAATTGGACTCTTACATACACTGTGGAAATGGGTTGGACCAAAAGGCAGACATGGTGTGTGAACCGGCATGGTGTAGACCGTCTCAGTGGAGCAATGACCGTGTGCAGAAACGACTGGATACCATGTGGCAAATTTCATACAGTTCTAATTCTGATGGAAACTGTAGGAGGAGTTGCGCACACTAGAAAATGCAAACGGAAGGACGGACGACGGAGTGTATAGTATAAGGTAATACGAGCCTTAGGACGTATAAAAAGGATGCCAGCTACACTTGTGCATTTGTTCGGTGACACCCTGTATAAATGCCGTGTGCTCCAATGAGACTGTCTACGCCGTGATGGTTCACATAAAAGTCTGCGTTTTGGCCCAACCTATTTACACAGTGTACGTAAGAGTCCGATTCTTCAGTGCGGACACGACCGCTCGTGTACTAAATGAAGAAATCGGAAATAGCGCGCACCTAAGACATGCCTACAAGACGATATTTCATCAGTCCGGGCATGACCGTCGGGCACCCAACGAGTTTTCCTTCATTGAGTACATGACAGTTGGCCTCGCAGTATGAATTTTCTACAGTGTGTACAAGACAGTCAGGTAAATATCATGCAATAAACATAACTTCGAAGTTGAAATTAGTTTCCTCCTGGGTAGAAAACTGTGGGAAAAGGAGAAAGCATTTTCTCTTTTCCCACAACGTTTTCAAAAGCCTTTTATCTTAGGTTTGTAAAAATTAGGGATTGTTTTGTAAACTACAGTTTTTAAGTTCCAAAACGAAATTAGATCATCATTCGTGCATATGTCAATGGTTGGTCAAATTCATCCGAAATCAAGGTTTGTCCGAATATTAGACAAGATATACGTACCGCTGCGAGTCTTTTCATCTGCAGTCTTTTGAACAGTCTTGATCTCGGCGCTTTGTATCTTATTTGTTGAAGTAGAAATCTTGCTGGAAACACCATGATTACTTTTCGATTAAAGCAACAAACAGATTAAAATTTGTTGAGTTCAATGTCAATTCGCTTCGTTCATTAACTTTTTTAGTCAAAGGGAAAAAACTCTTACACCGACCTTTACTCTATGTCACTCAAAGATCCCTTATTGACTGACATTTAGCGGTACCGAACGATTTATGGTCTAAGGGAGAAAACTCTTGTACACCGAGCCTTACTCTATGTCACTTAAAGATCCCTGGATGATTGACTTTTAGCGGTACCAAACGTTTTATGGTCTAAGGGAGAAAACTCTTACCCTCTTGATATACAGGAGTCACCTCCCCTGCAATGGGCTGTGCGTTTGTAGGCCTGTATAGACATAACTGAAAGACGAATTACAAGAATGAGATCTACTCTGCTGAGACGATCGATGTAGAATATGTTTTCTTAAAATTACGTCTAACGTTAGATGTTATCAATTTTTACAGTCTTTGATTACGGGAACATAAATATGGATAGATTTGAGGATAAATTACTGAAGGAATTATTTGATATTCTTTTTCCGTAGCTAGTGGATTGTCTCCCTTGTAATGTATTTTGTTGGTAAATTATATCAACCGCCAAAATTCTGAATGGGAAATAACGGTTAGTACAGTGGATTGAGTAGATCAAGATCAGACTGCACTGAGAAAGCACACTCCTCAACTTTCACGTCCCCGTGTCTAGTGTATCTCCCCCAATCCGACACAGTTGCCACAGCAATTTTTTTTAAATATTGTGAAAAGAAGTGAAATTGCTCACAAAGATTAATCAAACGTTTTCCCGAATTGTTCTCCCGTAAAACCAATAATGTATGACATATTTCAGCAAAAAGAAGAAAAAGAAAAAAGAATTTCGTTAAAAATAGAAACGAACAAAGCGGAAAAAATCACGTGACCTTAAAACGCGGGAAGAAGGTCATGTGACTTACATAAATTACAAGGACGGATGTATACGGAATCCTGTTTTTGCCATCCACTTTGATGAATGTGTATTTACAACTGAACAGATTTCAACTACCCGTTTATTGTCTTGCTTGTTTCTTTACATGTACCTAGATATATTTAACCTAAAAGCATAAAAAGTATTAGAAAAAAATGATGTCGACCTCTCCTGGCTTCTTTTTTAAAGAAGCCACTTGTTTCTTAATGCTTGATATGATATCTAAATTGCTATCTTTTACCAAAACAATCATGTGATTTTTACAATCCTGATGAAGTGTGCATTTGAAAAAATTATGAGAGAAAAAGAAAATATGAACTAGCAAGCACTGTTGTTTCTTTGCTTTGAAATATAAATGCCATTAGGCCAACTTTGGTTTGTTTTGAGAAGCCATATATACAATAGTGTTGTTAAAACAATGGATTGTTTGTTGATCTAATTATTATGGATAATTTCTTAATGCTTGACATGATATCAAAATTGCTATCTTTTAACAAAACAATCATGTGATTTTTACAATCCAGATGAAGTGTGCATTTGGAAAAATTATGGCAGAAACAGAAAATATGAACTAGAATCTAGCAAGCATTTTCTGCTGTTTCACTGTTGTTTCCTTGCTTTGAAATATAAATGCCATTAGGCCAACTTTAGTAACATGAAAGGGGTTTTAAATACATTTTGGAAAAAAGGATGGAAAGCTGATAACCTTACCTTTACTGCTTTCTACATTTTTCTATAACTATATTCAATTTGTTGTCTACAAATGGATTAAATTTGTAAAGTCCACAATTTTCTCATTAGGTTTTATCGTGATACTTCCATTGATTGAATAATGAAACTTTGAACTAAACTTTTGTTACCTCTTTACCACAAAATCCCAACTTTTAATGACCCTGAGACATGTGGCTTTTGAAAACATTGTGGGCAAAGGAGAAAATGCTGGTAACCAGCATTTTCTCTTTTTCCCACAATGTTGTCTTCCCTTCCCACCAAATTTTTTTTTAATTTTCATTCACTTTTATTTTGTCATCTGCAAATGCTTTCAATTTGGGCCAGTCTAAAGTTTTGTCAATTGTTAAGGTATTATCAGGGACATCCCTTGATACCCTCTTTAAAAATTTCATCATAGTTTTCTTAAATTTAAGCAGTTGATTCATTTTCAATGACACTATGGTGACTAAGCAGTTTGTGGCTTGGACGGAATATTGTATGAAGAACTGATAAAAGAGCCAAGAAAAAGATTTAATAGATGCACTGGTACCTATGATGTAACTGACATAATGTTGTAAATGGTGTTAACCAGTTGACACTCAAACAAACAAATACTGATGTCTTTGCCTGCATTGTTTTAGTTGTATTTATGGTGATATTCTCCATTATCTCCCTCTAGATTGCATTCTACAAATACACATCTATCTAATCTGGGCATTTGGGTACAGAAACAGTCAACTTTGCAAGACAACCATTACTTGGAATTTCAAGATAAAATAACTTTTTACTCAATTAAATGCTACCTGGTGCGATTCATTCAGCTATGTTCGGCTAGCATGTGATGCATTGGGCCATTTAATAAAACAGCCCCTACATGCTTGGATAATAGGCTAATAGTTTCTGTATCTAAAAGCCCTACTTTTCCTCTTTCAAGGTACATGGGGCTGGATGATGTGTCATAGCAGATAGGTTGAATCTTCGAAGAATATAACATATGCAGGTAACAGATATTCTCAGGTTAGATTCTCACTGAAGACACACAGTTTTTCATGGAAAAGACAACACAAACCGGCCCGTAGCTGTAGGGCTGGAGAAACCCGACGCATACATGAATAAGTGATGTGTCACAGAAACATGACTGTAATAATGCTAAAATTAGCATTAACCCTTTACCACACAATGAAGACTTCTAATGCCCCTGAAAGGGAAAGCTTTAGAAAACAATGTGGGAAAAGGAGAAAATGCTGGTAACCAGCATTTTCTCTTTTTCCCTCAATGTTTTCTAAAGGCTTCTTTCTCAGGGTTGTCAAAAGTAGGGATGGTGTGGTAAGGGGTTAATTAAGATAACCATAGAGTCATATAAATCAAATCTTATCCTTCACAAATCTTCTTCACCTTCTTTCCCTGCTTTAAATCCTTTAACCCTATACCACACGATGATGACTTTTAATGACCCTGGGAAAGAAGCCTGTTGAAAACATTTGGGGAAAAGGAGAAAATGCTGGTATCCAGCATTTTCTCCTTTTCCCCAAATGTTTTCTACTCCATCAAAAAATGATTGCCCTGTTCCAGCCACATTGAAATTGTCGTCTGCAAATACTTTCAATTTGAACAATGCTTAAATTTTGTCGTCTGTTAATTGGTTTAACGTCTGGTTCTGGGTAGTAGTGCTTTCCTCTTGTTGATCAGTGGATACAGGCTGCCCAAACAGACTTGGTTGACCAAAACTGAATCCTGTCTTAGGAACTTGTGTACTAGACTGGCTTGACTGAGCAGATGCTTCTTGGGAAAGACCTTGTTTGGGTTGATTCCCAAAACCTCTTGATCCAAGGCTAAAAACACTCTGATTTTCCTTAACTTGGCTCTGTTGATTTTGTGATGCCTGGCCAAAATTGAATCCAGAGCTCTGATTGCCCTTTGCTTGGCCAAAAGTGAATGCACTTTGACCTGAAACTGTTTTAGTTCCACTTCCAAAGACTCCTCCAAACCCAGTTTGTCCTGAGCTACTTTGCTGAGGACCAAATGCACCACCTACCCCACCAACCCCACTTTGACCAAATCCAAAACCAGTCTGACTGTTTTGTTTGGAACCAAACAATCCTGTCTGTCCAGAGCTGCTTTGCTGAGAACCAAAAGTACCACCTCCCCCACCAAACCCACTTTGACCAAATCCAAAACCAGTCTGACTGTTTTGTTGGGAACCAAACAATCCTGTCTGTCCAGAGCTGCTTTGCTGAGAACCAAAAGTACCACCTCCCCCACCTACCCCACTTTGGCCAAATCCAAAACCAGTCTGACTGTTTTGTTGAGCACCAAACGATCCTGTATGGCCAAAGCTGCTTTGTTGAGAACCAAAAGGGTTACCTCCTCCTGCAGTCCCACTTTGCCCAAATCCACTCTGACCAAATCCAAAAGTGCCTTGACTGTTTTGCTGACCTGCATTGCTTTGCTGAGAACCAAATAGACTACCCCCACCTTTATTACTTTGTGGGTTCCCAAAACATCCAGTCTGTGCTTTGCTGCTAAATCCAGCCGGCCCACCAAAAGGTGAAGATACAGTCTGTCCTCCTCCAAATGAGAAACCTTGGTTACTAAACGCAGCCCCAAATGGTGCTAAAGACCAGTTGATCTGTACGTAATATACTGGTTCCCCACAGCACTGTCTCCGGGCTCTTGGTCCAAATGGAGACGATCCAAATACATTTCTCGGCTCCCTCTCACACAGAAAATTACACTCTGTCATACCACAATTGACACTAAAACCAATGCGTGTCAAATCTATGTACAGGCAATTGAGAACTGTGTGATCCATTACAAATGGAACTTCTACTATTGCCATGTCTTTCTGGAATACTTGGGGTGGTTTGAAAAAACTGTTGGATGGGTAATTGTAAGTACAGGTATGTTCGCAGCATTTTGCTGGCTGCCCATCCACTGTCTGCTTAAGCACCACAATGGTGTAAGAGCTTCCAAGCATTGATTTTATGGGAACAGATTGCAATATGTTTGACATGCATTCATCATAGCCAGCTTTGGATTCACGGAAACTCTCCAGCTGCTTTTCTACATATATTCCTTTGTATTGTTCAAGGTGGCATACAAGTCCTTTAAGACCAAACAAAACTGCTTCTTTATAAAGTGCCATGAAAGTTTTATCAATCCCATTTGGAAAGTTAGTAGGACCACTAAATCCAAATCCACCAGTGTTTGGAATAACTTGATATGGGAGGACATCAGCTCGTAGGTAGTCAAGAATATATTGAAAAAGTTTTCCATCGCCATCGAGAAAGTATCTGTCATCTTTATCCTTGTAGACAGGAAGTGTTCCAGTAAACATGGCTGCCAGTTTGCTGTCCGCGTCTTTCGTAAGAGTAGACAAAAGTGTTGTATAATGGCTTCCACCTACATTGAGTTTGATTACGTCTGGAAACTCCACCTAGAGTAGAAAAATAGTAACTGTGCAATATCTCCCAGAACTGAAAATGAATGTGATTTAAAAATTACTGTAATGGGATTTAACCCTTTGCCATACTATCCTTAGTTTTAAATACCGTTAGGAAAAGGCTTCATGAAAACATTATGGGAAAAGGAGAAAATGCTGGTAATCAACATTTCTCCTTTTCCCACAATATTTTCTACCCTTCAATGAGTGACTAAATTAGTTAAATCATAATGGTTATTTAAATTTTAAGTTTTGACACTTGATAAAAGTGTAAAATTATGCTGCCTTTTTTCTTTTTTTAATCTGGACTAGGCCTACTTCTAATCTATACTTGATGACAACACTTAGATTTGCTCCCCCCCCCCCCCCCCCCCCCCAAAAGTGTAGATCAAAATCTGACTGTACAGAATGTTAAATCAGATCTTTGATCTACACTGACTGATATGAACATACTTCCCTCTGTTTGATGGGAAATAGATCTAGATCTATCTTAAAATTAAATCTAGATTCTAGATCTATCAGCTACAGTAAATTTTTGACTGAAAAACTACCGGTATGTTCAAGAAGCAATTTTAAGCGATGGACTGTTAGAGAACCTAAAACATAGGTTTCATATTTTACATGGTGATTTTAAGGAGAGAATACAGCGAATTTATTAGCACTTGTGCAAAACAATTTTACATCTCGGCTGATCTCAGGCCATCCTACTTTCGTTTTCTATTTCAAGGGTTCAACCATAAACGAAAGTACGCACCTCGTGATCCATTATCCGGTTTATCAACAAAGTAGATCTGTTGTAGATAGAGACAAGAAGCTTTTCTCTCCTCACAAAATTTTGTTGAACAGATTTAACATCCGAATCAGCGCAATGAAGATGAACTTTGACAGGATATTATCGCTGATACCTATAAATAGACGTGAAATATCAGTTGTTTATTGATTCATGTCATGACTTGCTCGCTACGATAATGTTATGAGTGAATATAATATTGCCAAAAATTAATTTTCGCGTTGAGTTTAATGTCATATTTGTCCTAGAAAAACAACTTATAGTAATTAAATCAATATTGATGCCAGAATATTTTCAAAATGATAAAATTGTTCATCGTTAAATTATGTCTCACGAATGAAATACTTCGGGTACTTTGATATGACCACACTGAACTGTCATCAGTTTCCGCGAGTTACGAAATCACAAATCCGCTGACAAAGCTCCACGTTGATGACATTTTGAATACTTAAAATTTTAGAAAAGATGTGTCGGATGAGTAACTTTGTGTATTTTGTATGATAATAAGGTACGGATACCTTTTTAACAGATTGATTTCAATGCAGTTTGTTCGGCCTCTATATCTGTCGTGATATCACTGATACCCGGTATAAGCTGATGATTTAAAAGAAAAAGAAAACGTCTTTAATTTTGAGTATAATCGCATTTTTAAAACACCCTAGCTTGGAAGATGCACAGAATTTTCTTTGGGAAGTCATATTGGCATAATACCGTAAAACGCCCCGCCATAAATCGCGAAAACCCATGAAAATCAAAATTATGTGTCAAAAAATTGCAACTGGTTTATGGATTCATTTCGTATACATAAAATACAATATTTTTCAACGGAATGAAGTTGAAAATTTCATTAAATTTCCTCTTTTAACAGAAAAAAACAATGCCACATGTAAGCATTGGCTGTATAGCAGAGGGGCGTTTTACGGTATTATGCCGTCATATTTTGTTTACTCTACCAAACAACAACATTTTTGGCTTGTCCAAATTGAAAGTATTTGCAGACGACAAAATAAAAGTGACTGAAAATTTGAAATTTGTCTTGTGAAGGGTAGAAATATTGTGGGAAAAGGAGAAAATGCTGGTAACCAGCATTTTCCCCATTTCCCACAATGTTTTCTATAGGCTTCTTCCTCAGGGTCGTCAAAAGTAGGGATTGTGTGGTATTAATGGGTTAATGCAATTATTTTCAACCTGGAAATTGGAATAAATACAAAATCTGTGAAAAGATTAAACTTTCTTAATATTTTTACATACTCAGTAGTTGTATATCACACACATGATGATCCAGAACACATAAAAGTTGTTCTAGAATTGTGTTCTGGATTGAGCATTTTCGGAATATTAATCTAATCAATACTAAAATGAATGTACGTAGCCATGATGGCAGTTGCAAGAGCTACTGTCATGTTTGTGTTAGTGGAGGATATGATTATTAGCTGTAGATAGGGAGTAGAGACAAGTCTATAATGGTCCTATTTGTGGCATTCATATCGTTAAAAAGATAATTGCACTTTTTGCCATGAAGAAATCGATCATCTTGTATTACCTAGCAACAGTTCAGCAGGTGCACAATCAGACATGTTCTGAAGGAAATATCAGGATATTTGCTCCCTGGACATCTGCCCCCTGGACTTTTGTCCCCCGGACTTTTGCCCCCGTAGGACACCTACACCCTGGACATCTGTCCCCCAGGCATATGCCCCCTTAAGACATCTGCCCCCTTAGGACATCTGCCACCTGGACATTCGCTCCCGTAGGACATCTGCCCCCGTAGGACATTTGCCCCCGCGGACAATTGCCCCCTGGACATTCACCCTCTTAGGACATCCCTTCCCGGACATTTGCCCTGGTAGGATATCTGCTCCTGGATATTTGCCCCCATAGGACAACTGCCTCCTGGAAAACAATAGGCCTCTTCTAAATGATGTTGAAGAACTAATAACATCCTGAATTTTGCTTTATTTTTCTTAAAATGCAAAAAATGAATTTTTTATCGGGGTTTACAGCAGGCGTGCCAGATGAGTAACTGACTCTATAGTTATCATACTGGAAGTTTGATACTAAAACTGAAATCAATTAATCAGCCAAAGATTTTCAACAAAATAGCACTTAACGATACAACAGCTGAGAGGTCTTTTTCATAGTGCTGGTCAAAATTACCATGTACAATATACGTGTATATCTCAAAGTTGCTTTTTTGAGATTGTCCTTTAAAGGAGCTAGACATCCAAGTTGTGAACAAACTGAGGGGCAGATGTCCAGGGGGCAGATGTCCTAAGGGGGCAGATATCCGGATATCCAGGCACATGTCGCGGGGGGGCCACAAGTCCTAAGGGAGCAGATGTCTGGGAGGCAGATGTCCAAGGTTGGCAGATGTCCGGGGGCCAAACATCCAGGTGGCAGGTGGTGTCCTAAGGGGGCAAAAGTCCGGGGGACAAAATCTGGGGGGGGGGGGGGGGGGGGGGGGGCGGGGGTCAAATGTGCTAAAACACTCCAATCATCTAGAGCATGTTTGGAGTAGCCAAAGGAATACGCCTGATGATGCTCTCATAGGCTAAGGGAAGACACATAGAAAACAAATGTTGAAATGACTTGCTCCTGAACCTTGATATTGTATCATGTTTTGAATAAATATAATATTCCATTTTAGCTTACTGACATGATGTAAACTTCAAAGGCAAATGATGTTTCTGAGAAAGCTGTGTCAAACACCACTAGGTAAGCAAATTCCTTCCATTGTGTATCTTTTCAGGTCTTTATATGCCAAAGCACAGTTTGCCATGGAAATCATGTTATGCATTTCATTGGGTGAGGAACTTGACATACAAATTAATCCTTTACAACACAACAGAATTTTAGACCTATCCAATCAAAAGCATTGGTAGAGATCCAGAGGGGGGGGGTCTGCACCCCCCCTCCCCTTTGGCAAAGAAGAGGTTGTCAGATTCGCGAATGGGACTGGTTTGATATTGCACAGAATTTATGTAAAATACAGTCATAAATTTTAAAAAAAAGGTTCAAAGTGTGGAGACCTCCTCGTGTATAGAACTGGAAATATTGAGTTTTCTTGTAAACGGCTTACTCGTACATCCACTGAAATCCAGAAATCAAAGTATCATACAATAAGACGAGTGCATTTTCGGTGGGACCCCCCCTGAGAAAGATGTCTGGATCTGCGCATGTAAAGGGTTAAGGGTTAAAGGGTGCATTAGCCCTCTTGTTAAAAAAAAAACACATGATGTTGTAGACATCCAAATCGAAAGCATTGCAGACAGCAATATAAATTTATTTGGCTTAAATGATTGAATTTGTCTTTGATGTGCTAGAAAACAGTGTGGGAAAAAGAGGAAATGCTGCTAACTAGCATTTGCTTCTTTTCCCACAATATTTTCAATTGGTTTTTAGTTATAAAATTGTTAAACTGTAAAACTTGGGATTGTGTTGTAAAGAGTGAAGTGAAAGTTAGCATGCACATGTAGAGTGAGCCCTTTCATTCTCCTTACAGTATGTACATTCTTCTGACTTTCAAACATTACAGCAGATGACTAGCAAGATGATATTTTTAAATGCTGAAAATTCACCATCACTCATGTGTGATGAAATAAAGACACTCCTTACAATCTTTCTGTATATAATACAGTCAGGTTCAGTTCACTTGAAAAATTAAAATTGTTGGGGTAAATACAGAGTCCTTCCTACTGTTGTTCTCTTTTCTTTCTTTCTGCCCAGTTCCATGTAGAAAATCATTAATCCTTGGTTTTTATGTTTGGTGCCAAACATGGACAGTGTAGATCAAGATCAGATTGCACAGAAAATGCAGTCTGATCTTGGATTTACTTTGTTACAATGAGATTTTTCTGGTGGAAAGAAACTTAACTCAATAAGATTTTTTTTTTTATTAGGAGCTGAAATTGTTTCTGATCATCTGTTTCATTTAACTCATTACCACACAATCCCAACTTTGTATGACCCTGAAAAAGAAGCCTTTTGAAAACAATGTGGAAAAAGGAGAAAATGCTGGTAACCAGCATTTTCTCCTTTTCCCACAATGTTTGCTACCCTTCCCAAATTAAATTTCAATTTTTTATTACTTTGTTGTCTGCTAGTGCTTTCTATTTAGACTATGCTAAATTTTGTTGTTAGGGAAAGAGTTAACTCTGTACTAAATGAGGAAGTTTCGGACTTGCCTTTATTGGAGTTGCAGATGCCAAATGAAAAATACAGATTAAAACATGAAATTTGTCTGCCACAGTGATGGAAACATTGTGGAAATGCTGATTTCCAACATTTTCTCCTTTTCCCACTATGTTTTCAAAATACTTCATCCATAGAGTTGTTAATAGTCAAAATTATGTGGTAAAGGGTTAATTGCTCAAGACTGAAAAAGTACATACACAAAGCTGCAATATACATGTACATGTATATAACAAGGCAATGATTGTTATTTACACTCCTTAGTTGTATTGTGACTTCAGAGAAAGTATCTAAGCCTCAAACTTATTTCTTTCCCTCAGGTGGCAATGTGTGTTTAAAAAGACTCATATTTACAGGACCAAAGATATTGAACAAGAAATTAAATGTGAGTAATTTCAACTGTTCTATCATGTTTTGTGTCGGGACAGTTGTAGTCAAGTCTGTTCTCGGAACTAAAAAATGTTTATTCAAGTAAAGAAAAATTTGAAAAGGACAGAATTTCAGGCTCTTCCATGTTGAAAACTTTTACAGAAAACACACTGTCGTAAAAAGGTAGAGACTGTTGTCAGAAAAGTAGAAAATCATTAATCCTGGTCACGAGCATTTCTTTCTTTATATATTATGTATTCAGGGTTAATTTTATTCAGGGTAATAACCTGTCATCTGCCATTGCTTTTAACCCTTTATCCCATAAGGCATTTCTGTGGTATCTCTAATTGACCCTAATTAACAGCAAGGATGAAGCCGTTTTTTATGTGTATATGACACACTTTTGATAGCATAGAAAACATTGTGGCAAAAGGTGAAATTGCTCGTGACGAGCAATTTCACCTTTTGCAACAATGTTTTCCAAAGGCTCCTACAAGCAATGTGTAGAAATGAGTACCTATGGATTAAAGGGTTAAGTTGGATGAGGATGAAATATATTGCCTAGTAAAAGGCTAACCATAATTAAGAATGAATATTGGTTTGTCATTCATTGGTTCTTTTGTCCATTCATTCCATCATATGTTTGTTCATTTGTTCATTCACTTTATGTTACAGATATGTTTGGAGGGTAACATTGGGAGTGGTAAATCAACTTTCCTGGAGAATTTCAGACAGCTGGACTACTTTGTTGAGGTTTGTTTAGTTGATCATTTGTCCTCCATCTAAGGGATTCAGCAGGCATTACATTTCACAAATGATGTTTTAGAAAACACTGAGGGAAAAGGAGAAGTTTTTTGTAATAAGCAGGTGACATTATTTTCTATGAATGTTCAGAAAAGGAACATGTACATGATAGGTAAACAATATTTCAGTCACAGACTAATTTGGCAAGTTGGACTTATATAAAGAAAAACAGGTAAGCTTCAGTTACATAGTAATTGTGTAGTTTTAACCCTTTACCCCATAAGGCATTTCTGTTGTATCTCTAATTGACCCTAAGTAACAGCAAGGATGATGCCATTTCTTATGTGTATAATGACACCTTTTGATAGCTTAGAAAACATTGTGGCAAAAGGTGAAATTGCTCGTCACGAGCAATTTCACCTTTTGCCACAATGTTTTCCAAAGCAGTGTGTATAAATGAGTATCTATGGAGTAAAGGGTTAATGCAACATGATGACTTAAATACTCAATACCAGGCTTTCATTTGTTTCTTGGGAATAAAAGCCAGTCTCCAGAGGTAGAAGCCAGATTTACAGACACTCTTGTAATACTCAGAAATTAAAGAGTTTAACTTTGAACAAGTTGAAGCTAGGTATTGGATGTAAAAATAGTATTGCAAATAAAACTTGATACTTGCCTACCTTTTTAACCAAAACCTCCAATCAATATACTGTATGTATGTAAGTCCAATTTACCAAACTGGTGTTTTCCCAAACCTGATGTAAATCCTATAAATGATTATAACTCCCCCAACCCCCCCCCCTTTAAATTTTTAGGGCTTTTAGTGCTTAATAGAATGAGCCTGTTCATCTGTCAGTCTGTCTGTCTGTAGCTCTTTGAAAAGATTGGGAAAAGGAAAAAGTAATGGTATCCACATCTTCGCGAGCCAAGGTTACGGTCACTACATGGATCTGTTTAACAAACCGCTTACGAACACACATGAAGCGATAAGCACATCCACGTGGGTTTCCATGTTTATCTTCGATTCGAAAGGTAGCGACGTTGTTCTATTTTTATCAAAGATGAAATGCTTCCAGTGATTTCATTTGTTGCAGTTAGAGCTGGCTGCATCCAATGAAAAAGCATATCGGGTGAACGTAAAAATCAAGCTCGATCTGCCAAGGGTAGATTAACGGTAGTGAATCATCAGTCTAGGCTTGCAAAGATGTGGTATCCAGCATTTTCCTTTTTCAACAATGTGTACTGAGCTCTTCTTAGACAGATTCATTTATTTGCGCTGCATCATTCGCTTCACATTGTGGGAAAAGGAGAAAATGCTGGCTACCAGTATTTTCTTCTTTTCCCATAATGTTTTCAAAGGCCTACTTTCTCAAGGATATCAAAACACAGGCTTTGGAAAAGTGATAACCCTTCACAACACAATTAAGCCTTTTGAAAGCATTGTGAGAAAAGGAGAAAATGCTGGTAACCAGCTTTTTCTCCTTTTCCCACAATGTGTTTACTCTATAAAAGAAAACTTGCCCCTTTTGCGCCACGCTGAATTGTCGTATGCAAATGTAAACGCAAGGCTGAAACTTTGATGTCTGGTAAAGTGATTAAAGCTGAAGATATTTTTATAATCAACATAGGCGCTGAATGAACATTATCAGCAGTTTCATTACTGGTGTTGCTTTATTTCTTTCAGATTAATGAGGAGCCAGTCCAGAAATGGAGAGAGTTTAAGGGCCACAAACCTTTGGTATGTTTCTTTGTACAGTGTTAAACACTTTTGAACACAATCCAGATTTTTAAAGACTCTGATAAAAAAAAGCTTTTGAAAATATTGGTGAAAAAGGAGAAAATGCTGGCGATGGAATTTCCAGTTTTAGCAACAATATCTTCAATTTTAATATGGACAAAATCCCCAACTGAGTGTCCAAATCCATAATTTGCCATGAAAGACGGACTCTTTGTTGAACAGTTTTCAGTTGAAACATGACTGTTGAAAGTTTAAACTGTCACTTGTATAGTTCATGAATATGATGCAGGTCTCCAGTTAGGAGGGAGTGGCAGTATTCTACAATCAGCATTTCTTTTCGAAATCCTATGTTGTGGGTACTCATTATAATCGTCTCCATGAGACAGTTCCATTGAGCACCCACAATGTAGGATTTCGTGGAGAATAATAAGTCTTTTTAAAATCAAAATCACTCCCTCTATCTGGAGCGCTGCGGATGTAAGCAATATTTTTGCATTCAAATATCCAATATGTAGGGATTGAATGTTTATGAAAAGTCTGACATGGCTCCTGAATTAGGTAGTTTCACTTCTATTGAGATTCTTCTGCTCTCTTTTCACAGTCAACGCTGTACGAAGATCCAAAACGTTGGTGTTTTACTTTCCAATCCTTTGTGATGACAACTTTAAAAGAAACACATTCCTTACCTCAGGTAAGTGACTGTATGATAATATTACGGAATCTTCCTTATTGCAAGCTATTGTAGGTGGCAAATTAATTACAGCTCAAATGATGATATCTGTCCTTGAAAGAGTAGTATTTCTGTTGACAACATTGTGGAAAAAGGAAAGAAGCTCCTTGCAAGTGATTTCTCCTTTTCCCAGAATGTTTTCAAAAACCACCTCTTTTAGGGAGAATAAAACTCCTGGGTCCGTATTCACCAACCATTCTTAAGAAGATTCTTTGTCTTACTCTACAAGATAATCTAACTGTGGAAGTAACAGAACTTGTGATTGGGTATACCATTTGGTTTAGCCAATCAGAAGTTCTGTTACTTTCAGGCTGACAAAATTCTGAGGAATAAGACTTAAGAACGCTCTTAAGAATGATTGGTGAATACAGACCTCCGATCATGCAGTAAAGGGTTACCCCATTAACTTTGCCCAGATCATGTATCATAGTTTGTCAGTTCTTAGGAAGAAAGAATATGGAAACGCTGTGGATAAAGTAGAAAATGCCTGTCATCAGCATTTATTTCTTCTTTAACCCTATACCTAAAATCCCTGGTTTTTATGACCAAGAGGAAGAAGCCTTTTGAAAACATTGTGGGAAAAGGAGAAAATGCTTATAACCAGCATTTTCTCCTCTTCCCACAATGTTTTCTACTCTTTTACAATCAAGTTTTAATTTTTGAGTCATGTTTATTTTGTCATCTAAAAATGGTTTCAGTTTGGACAGGCCTAAAATTTTGTTGCTTGGTAAGTAGTCTAGTTAAAAACAATTTTTTCTACCTTTTCAAAGATGAATCCCATCAGTCGAGCCACACTGGGTTTGTTATCTGCAAATGATTTCAATAAGGTTACACTAGTATGAAATTTTGTGTGGTAAAGAGTGAAATCAAACAGCCAGGTCATAAACTCTATACCCAGCAATATAAAGGTTTTACTTCACATGTACAATCTAACTCCCATTGAAATCGCTTAAAGTCTACCATGTGAGTACATAATACTTGAATCCATATTGGACTCTGCGGTGTCCCAAATATGGATTTTTCAGAACAAGGCTAGAGTCCCAAATATTGATATTTGCCTGGAAAAGATGTTTACTGATGTCAGTTGTCATACAAGCAACCTTATTGGTTTAAAAACCCTCTTTCATAAGGCTGTAAACATTTTTTTTATTAAAATGGCCCAACACTTGCTGTTAACTTTAGAGTCAATACAGGAGTATGAAATAAAGATGTCATTTAATTCAATACCCAATGACAAAATTTTAGGTTTGTCCAAGTCAACAATATTTGCAGACGACAAAATAAAAGTTACTGAAAATTTGAAATTTGTTTTGTGAAGGGTAGAAAACTTTGAGGGAAAAGGAGAAAATGCTGGTTACCAGCATTTTCTCCTTTTCCCACAAAGTTTTCTATAGGCTTCTTTCTCAGGGGCGTTAAAAGTAGGGGTTGTGTGGTAATGGGTTAACATGCTTGGGTAAAAGACTGAATTTCTCTGTTTTCAAAAGTTTTTTTCCTCCAACCAAAGATCATGAAAACTAGGATTGTCTGGTAAAAGGTTGAAGAGTTAAGTCTTCATGACAAAGTCCATGACAAAAATTGTTGACTTGGATATGGCTCCTGCTACAGGATTTGTTTTTTATGGGACAAAACAAACTTTGAAAAAAAGAAGCATGTTACATTTTCTTGTTTCTTGCAATGTTATGAAAAACCTTCATGTCAAGGGTTTAGAATAACCAACACTTTTACTTTATCATATTATAAGCAACAATTGCTGGCAACGCTTTTCAAAAGAGGAACACTGTGCTGTTTGTGATTGGATAGAAAACATTGAAGGAAAAGGAGAAAATGCTGGTTCTCAGCAGTTTCTCCTTTTCCAACAATGTTTTCAATAGCCTATTCTCTCAAGGTCGTAAAGATCAGAATAGGTCAGTGAAGGGTTAATAATGGCTAAAAAAATGTTGTAAATAAGGAAAGAAGTACAGTAATTTTCTTATTTTCCAGACAAAGCCATTGAGATTAATGGAGAGATCCTTGTACAGTGCAATGTATTGTTTTGTGGAAAATCAGTTGAAAAGGTAGACATTACTTTTGATTTTCATGGAAGGTCTGATAGTATTACTTTGGTTGTTTTAACCCATTACCACACAATCCCTACTTTTGACGCCCCTGAAAAAGAAGCCTTTTGAAAACACTGTGGGAAAAGGAGAAAATGCTGGTAACCAGCATTTTCTCCTTTTCCCACAGTGTTTTCTACCCATCCCAAAACAAATTTTAATTTTTTCAGTCACCTTTATTTTGTCGTCTGCAACTGCTTTCAATTTGGACCAGTCTAAAATTTTCTCGTGTGGTAATGGGTTAAGTATATTCCTATTGTTTAAATTATTTTTCAATATTTAAGTATCAGTGCCTCAGACATTTAACTGCCTCTGATTTTGAGGGTCCTGTGTGGCTCAGTGGTAAAGTGTAGGAGGTTCCAGGTTTAAGACTTATTCGATCCACTGGCTTTTTTTCACAGGAGTGTCCTTGGGCAAGACACTTCAGAGCCTAGCGTAGTACTGGTGAAACCTCTGAAACATGAATATGTGAAATGTCACCGTGATATGATTGAAATAATGTTGAAAGCAGCGTAAAACGAGACTAAAGTTTTTACTATAAAATGACATATGAAATTGATATACATGCAGGTATTAAACAGAAGTGCAGTTGTTGGCAAGTAGCTATCTGTATGAAACAATCTTAAGTTTTAATTACCCACTAGAAAAAATGCCTTTAGAAGACATTGATTGGGCAGGAGAAAATGCTAGTTACTAGTATTTTTCTCCTTTTCTCTGAAAAATTTTCAACCATTTGATAAAGATTTTGCTTAGAGTCATATTTGTTGTCTGGAATTGCTTTCAATTTAAGCAAAGCTAAAATTTTCCAGTCTGGTAAAGTTAATGATACATGTAGGAAATAGGAGTGTATGGCTAGAGCTAGGTCTCTCACATGAAAAGTTCAAGGTTTGAATCCCTTGGTGAGTGGGTTAAACCTTTGAAACTCACTACAACACGGAGCGAGAACTGGCTAAGATGTCCAGCAAGCTATAATCAAGAGTGATTAATATTGTAATATTAAATTTAAGAACTTACTTCATAATCAGTGTAAAATAAAAAGGTTTATACCCCATACTACACAGTCACATGTTGTAACGATTCTGAGGAACAAGGCTTCATAAAACATTTTGGGAAAAAGAGGAAATGATGGTAACCAGTAATTCCTCCTTTGCCCACATCATTGTCTGCCCTTTTGAAGAGAGAGTTCATCATTTGAGTAACATTTTATTTTTAGCATGCATATGCTGGCAGAGGTAGGACAAGTCTGAAATGTTGCCATCTAGTAAAAATTTTAAACTCCATATTTTTAACCAGACATTAAACCCCAGGTATTTTATAAACTATAGGAGTACATGGGAAAAAAAAAATTATATCTAGTGCAATCTTAGGGAGATCTACTTTGTACCCCGCCCCCCCCCCCCCAAAAAAAAAAAATAAAAATAGGAATACTCTTTCCAGTGGCAAAGGAATAACACTGTCCCTTTTTTTCAGTGGGTTTTTGACAGATATGGAATATGCTGTTTTACATGAGATGTTTAAGTTCCTTGCACAGGAGAATCAGCTGAACATAGATCTTATAGGTGAGTGTATTTGTACTATTACATTGTAACTTTCCTGCTGCTTGTGTTTAATTCCAACTGTGTGAGAAATACAGGATATTTGTTTTTTTCTGTGAAACATCGAAATTTATGTCATCAATGCAATCATTGGTAATATTTTCTTGAGAGGCACAGCAACGAGTGAAAATATTACCGATGCTGTTCATTAGATAAAATAAATTTCGATCCTTCACCGAAAAACAAAAATCATTTTATTTCATGCTTTTAGCCCTGTCTTGAAGGAACTTTATCAAAATACAGTACAATTCTTTTCAGTTTTTCCCAATGGCATACCCTCTTCACATAGCAATGCATCACAATATTACATCAAGCACAAGAAATGTAAGGTAAATGATGTCATATTTCCATCTGATTCTGAGTCACACGCAATTCACCTAGGTAACTAGAATATAAAAGTCAGTATTTTCACTGATCATACCCATGTAACATCAAATATATTTTCACTGCTATTTCTCGATATCCTACTGGAAAGCGTGAAATAAACTTTGGTATCACACGTCATTTTTTAGCTCCACTGGCCGAAGGCCAGCAGCCTTATGTCATGGCTCGTTGGCCATCGTGCGTGTGTCCGTCTGTCCATGCTTGCGTGCATTTACTTTTATTTCAAACATCTTCATCTCTGAAACTACCCATCAAGATTTCATGAAACTTCACAGAAATGATCCTGCCATGGACCTCTTCAGAATTTCCTGGTTGCCATGGCAAGAAAACCCCCCCAAAAATTAACATTTTTAAAAATCTTCTCTGAAACCACAGGCTCAGGGCTACTGAATTTGGCATGTAGCTTTGCAAAACTACAGATAAGAGGGAAGGATGGTTTTCTAAATCCATTATTTCTCTTCGAAACTCTGTGTTGTGAGTAGTCATTAGAATCGTCTCATCGAGTACTCACAACATGTGGTTTAGTGTAGAACAATTAACCCATTACCACACAATCCCTACTTTTGACGACCTTGTGAAAAAGGCCTTGAGAAAACATTGCGTGAAAAGGACAAAATGCTGGTAACTAGCATTTTCTCCTTTTCTCACAATGTTTTCTACTCTTTCCAAAACAAATTTCAAATTTTCAGTCACTTTTATTTTGTCATCTGCAAATGATTTCAATTTGGGTAAGCCTAAAATATTGTCGTTTGGTAATGAGTTAATATTTTCAATTTTGAAATCAAAATCACTCTCTCTCCATTGTTTTTAACTGGAAAAAATATTGTGCAGATTACTGGTTAAAAAAAATAAAGGTAACAAACGCATGGATAGGTGCACTGGGTGCCACTATATAACTCAAATAATGTTGAAAATGGCATTAAACACCATACATTCAATCTGTCAATGAAATAGTATTTTCCTTCTTTTAGTGTACTTGAAGACATCACCAGAAGTTTGTTACAAAAGAGTTTTAGATAGAAATAGAAAAGAGGAGCAAGGTATATCAATGGTAAGTCGAAGTAAAGGTAGTTGTATAGAACTTCATCTTTTAGTCAGTTAGGGGTAACATCATGCTCTTTCATTTGGCTCGAACTTCTAAACTGTTTACCACACAAATAAAATTGTCCGAATTGAAAGTATTTACAGACATCTATGAGAGTTTAAAAACATTGTTGGACAAGGAAAAAATGCTGGTTAACAGCATTTTCTCCTTTTCCCACCATGTTTTCAAAAACATCCCTTCTCAAGGTTGTTAACCTATTACCACACAAATCCTACTTTTGATGACGCTGAAAAAGAAGCCTTTAGAAAACATTGTGGGGAAAAAGGAGAAAATGCTGGTAACCAGTATTTTCTCCTTTTCCCAAAATGTTTTCTGCCATTCACAAAGCAATCTTGAAATTTTCGGTCACTTTTATTTTGTTGTCTGCAAATGCTTTCAATTTGGACAAAAAATTTTGTCGTATGGTAATGAGTTAACCCTTTCCCAAACAATCCCTGGTTTTTACGCGTCTGAAATAGTAGCCTTTTGAAAACATTGTGGGAAAAGGAGAAAATGCTGGTAACCAGCATTTTCTCCTTTTCCCACAATGTTTTCTACTTTATCGTAGACAGAAATCATCTTTTCAGCAAGAGTTGAATTTTCGTCTGCAAATGCTTTCAATTTGGTGCAGTCCAAAAGTTTGACGTTTGGGAAAGGGTTAAAACATGTGATAGGCTGTTAAAGGATTAAATACTATTTCCCAAGACCTAAGCCATCCTGTACAATCAGTGCAGGCTGACCTGGATAGAAAAATGTATTTTCATAGATCTATTACTACGTGGTGCCTTGCCTAATGCCATGCACTACAGATATGGATTAAACCCCCTTTGGCCAGAGCATAGTGCATATATTTGTTTTCCAAAAGGGTCAAATTATTGATTTTTTTTTTTCCAGGAATACCTTGAAGGTTTACATGACCTACATGAAGACTGGTTAATCAAAGGATCCAAGGACAAGATTCGTCCCCCACATCTGGTGAGAAAACTAATGTGTAGTCTGTATTACTTGTAAATCTGGATTATAATTAGAGATCTAGGAAGGAGGAGGGGGATCAATTGATTGTAAAAGGCTGAAGTTTTTACCAAACAACAAATTGTAGATTACTGTCACTCTTAGTTCAAAGCACTTGCAGAGGATGAAATAAGTGTGACTATTAAACTGAAATTTGAGTAAAGAAGGGCAAAAAGCATTATGGGAAAAAGGAGAAAATGCTGTTCAGAAAGCATTATGGGAAAAAGGAGATAATGCTGTTTATCAGCATTTTCTCCTTTTCCCATAATATTTTCAAAGGCCTTTCTCTTCAGAGTCTTTAAAACTTGGGATTGTTCATTGAGGAGTTAATTTCACAACAATCATGTCATCAAGACAATTCTTACGAGTACCCGTATCATGGGCTTTAGTGATATACTGAAGAAGTTTTTAGTCTTGTGTAAAGAAAAAATGCACCTGTACCTTTGTAAAATATGAAAAGTGTTAACTCTTTTTAGTCCGGTCTGTTAACTCGATTTTTTAGCAAAATGTTTACACTCCGGACGAAAGCAACAAATTTTGCATACAGTTAATAGACATCATTCTGAACCATTTGCGCCTGGTGTGCCCGATTTTATTGGCCTAGTTCATTAAATACTGCCTATTATATATTCGGATAGATGTAGTGTCCGAATACTCTTCCTTTGTATTTTATCAGAACACATATATTTGTATCTCACAATGATTTTATCACTGAGGGTCGACCAAAACGCTTTTAAATTTAAGAGAACTTCATTTTTTTTTATCGAAAATTTGTTTTTTATTTACTTTGTAGGTGGATTTTGGTTTATTTCTAAGTAATATAGATATGAATAAATCCGAAATGATACCCGGAATGTGCATTTTTAGCAATTTTTTCACTTATATATTAAGTTCCGAAATTTTTGAAAGGTCAAAAAAACCTAAAACGGCTGTACCGGTAGTTTTATTGATCACCTTTTTCGAAGATACACACACAAAAAAAGAAATGTCGTTCTATCAGTCTTTCGGTAGACTTCAGAGAGTAAAGCAGTACCATAAGCGCTATCTTCAATTGGGCATGTTGATGGAACTTTTCGTATGCAGACTGCACTAACCCTTAGGCTGCCAAGCGCGACTCAATGATCTTTTGCAGACAATATAGACTAAGATCAGACTACGAAGAACGTGCAGTCTGATCCTAGATCATCTAAACTGTCCGATACGGAGATATTTTTCTTCGAGATATTCCTATGAAATAACATTTGGGATTTTACGATCGGCTTTAAAGTGTCATTTAATTAGTAGGATAAGGTTTAATAATTTGAAAACCAACCCCCCTCCCATTCCGAAAGAAATAAGTGCAAATATACAGTATCTCCCGCTAGATGGCATTCTATAAATACTAATCTATCTGATATGGGCATCCTGGCTACAGAACCGAACCACTTTCCTACGCGACAACCGTTACTTTAAATTAAAAAAAAAAGGTTTACCCAATAAAACGCTACCTTGTGCAATTCACTCAACTATGATCACCAATTTAGAGAAATCTTTTGCTAAAGCAGGTCTCATTTCTCCCCATACGTATTGCTACGTAAAAGCTGTTTTCAACATTGCTACTTTATAGAGCGTAATATTAGAGTCAGCCCGCTTTCGGGGCTAGTAGTGATGCGTCATGTAAGACAGTCAAATCTTCGAAGAATATGACATGCGCAGACAACGGCAAATGTACAGTTAAACTGGGACCGGTTAAATCGGGTAATGCATTTGAAAACAAAAAAAAAATGTTCGGGCAGAAAAATGCATCTTTTAGGACCAGTAATTAGAACAGACTTATCCTGTGTAACAGATTTTAACCATTCCAACCCATTACAAGTAATATCATCGTAAGGCTGAACGGGATAAACACTTAATTATGACACGTGTGTGTTAGTCGGTGCTCGAACTTTTGTTTTTTCTGGAAGGAATGGGAGGTTTGAGATTTGAATTGAATTTTGTTATTACGATAGTTAATTTATAAGGTAGTTTAAACAGGAACATGACAAAAATGCAACTATAGAGATTTTAAATATTATTTCAAGGTCAGGGTTTTCGCTGTAAATTGAAAATGTATAATATCCCAGTTTTTGGTAAATAAACTGTCTCTGTCTATTTGCCTCACATCCTCAACCTGAAACGATTTTTTTTAAACAAAAAATATTACTTTAGTAGTTTAAATAAATCAAACCACCGATTCCTGGATTTCGAGCCAGTACGTTAAAAAACTTAGCCAAGGAATTCGACAAACATTAGTTGATCAATCAGACATAAACATAGGAAAGGTCTATTGCAGTTATATTAATGTTATTTTTCTCCCTTTTCCCCAATTTCTTATACAATACTGAATCTTCATAAACTCATTACCAAACGAAAATTTTAGACTTGCCCAAATTGCAAGCCTTTGCAGACAACAATTTTGAATGTGACTTGAAAAAATGAGAAATGATAGCAAATGGAAAAGGAGAAAAAGGTGGTCACCAGAACTTTATCACTTTTCTACAACATTTTATAAAAACTATATTTCTCAGGGTCGTGAAAAGCTTGTGTTATGCGGGATAGGGTTTTAAATATAGTTACGATGAATAATTTCACCCGACGACGTCCATATACTTAGCATATGGGGAACGGACAAAAGTCCACTGGACAAAAGCCCACTGGGCAAAAGCTAACTGCTAATTTTGACAGGGAGGACAACTTCAATGCCCTCTGCATATAAAAAAAAAACTGTGTAAAAAATAATTTTTTGATCATTTTTGTAGAAAAAACAGATATTTAATGATAAGAATGAACAAATTGCTTTTCTTTCTTATCAATGTTTAATTCTCTGCAACATTTCCCATTCTTATAACAACCATGTGAAAGAAGAAGAAAATGCTGCTTATCGGCATTTTCTGCTTTTCACATAATGTTTTCTACTTTTTGTAGAGACAAGTCACATAATATATATGAAACTTATTAATTCCATACATGATTAGAACTAAAAGTTCTATTGGGCTATTGTCCCAGTGGGCTTTTGTCCTAGTGGGCTTTTGTCCTGTGGGCTTTTGTCCCATTGGGTTTTTGTCCTACACCCAGCATATGGAGACGATAGAATAAAGGTGGTTCAAATGGTTGTAATTGTCCTTGAAAAAGTAAAACATATTGTTGAAGCTGGAGAAAGATTCCCTTTTTTTCCCCATTATTTTCTCTCACACTTTGAAAATTCACTTTTCACAGATGTTTTTGAACTACATATTGATTACATTTTTGCGGGGGTTTGGGGTGGTGTTGAGGTTGAGGATGTGAGACAAAAAAACAGAAAGTGGGACAAACCAGCACGTCAGCCCCCTTTTTTCGGGTCGCCAAATCACGAAATACTTTGATATTTAAAAGGTAAAATAGCGGTCCAGTGTCCTCAGAGAGACAGGGACAGTCCATTTGCTGATATTATAGCACTATTATCAAACCGTCTTTGTTACGTTTTCAGGCATGTTCCTATTGACGAATAAATTCATGTTATAGATTATGAACAAAAGAAACGTGGCTTCAGATCAAATCTCAAACCTTCCATACCGTTTTCACAAAATATTTATTCAAACTTCAATTTGAGCATTTTAAAGATGTGAAAAATGGGTAAAGGGTTAACTCGGTGTTCCTTTGATCTCGGTATCGCACTGCAGGGTGGGTGACCTTTAGAAGAGTTGTAATGTACTGTCTTCTTACAGATTTCCAAACATGTGTCACATTAAACTCACTCTTCGTATCTTTTGTTTCATATTTATTTACCCGTGTGGTGATCATTAATGGACGGGATTTTGAATTATACACAGGTTACAGAGGGTTCATTCTTAGTCGCTATATGCTCTTTATTTCAATACAATCTCATAAAATACATATTTTGTCTGTTCATGATTATTTTTTTAAAAGCAATATCACGAAATATTGCTAAATTGTGTTAGAATTAATTTACTCTAGATTTTTTGCTGTGTCATTTACTTTTCAGTTGTGAATTTGTCCAAATTTAAAGGGTTTGCGAACGGGTCATACAGCATTTGTCCTGGAAAAAAATGCTTTGGATAAAAAGAAAATATCAATTATATCAAATGTAATCGGCAAATCGTCTATTGCATTGTATGCGGAAATCTGAAGGCAATTTGATTTGTCCTGCCGATCGACCAAATTCAAAGGAATCCTATATGCGAAATTCAAAGTCAGTTCTTTTTAAGTATGTAAAGTGCAAGCAAATGACAGGCAATTGGACGGACTGATAAACACACAAGATACGAAAGACACATAGAATATTCATAAAATCAATCCCTAAATCCAGCCGTGCCTTTAAAATGGCAAAATACTTCTGAAACACCATTTTTTGTAGATCATACATTGTGACTAAACGGGAAACAACCAAATTACTGTTCTACAAAGGAAAAGTATTCGGACAGTACAGTTATCCGAATTTCAAATCGCAATAAAAATTGATCTAGGGCCTTAAAATCGGGCACACCCCTTTTTTTCGTTTTAGAAACGTATTGTTTACATCATATAAAATTTTCACACTTTCGTCCGGCGAGTAAACATTTTTGAGCTAACAGACCGGACTATTTCCTTAGGTCATATCATATAATATATCCAGATTCACATGAACAGAGTATGAAATTAATTATTATAACCCCCTGCAAAACGGATGTTTTCGGAGGTATACTGGTATCAATCTGTCTGTCTGTACGTCCGTGTGTCCACCTGTGTACAAAATACTAGTAATTTTGTCACGAACTCCTACAGTTTTGCTACTGTTGTATTAAAAGTTTGTTGATACATTGATCGGAAGTTGTGCAAGACACAGTTTTCAATCATCTGCTGTCTATGATTCAAGGGTAATCTCCCCTTGAACGTAGAAAATTTTTGTTAAATTGCCTGTTTCTGTCAAAGTGCTGGTGGGGGTATTAATTCACATTCAGTGACAGCTTTAGTTGGATCTTCCTGCAACAAAGCTTGACTGGGGATTATTCTAGGATTAGACAGTTCTTCTGTCTGTCAATCTATCTAATGAAGCAATTTTGTGACATCCTCCTGCAGTTTTCATCCAATTTAAAGTAACAGTAGCTGCAAACGATAACAAAGCAGATGTTAAAATGCATTTAGATTTAAATGATATCATTCTAAAGTATTGTAGTTATTATGAAGATTATTACCTGTAGTTGTAATGCCAGTCTAAGTGGTTGAGAAATTAGATTCAAAACTATGTGAAAAGCTCCCATTTCACTGTCTCTTTTGTTTACTATTTGTGTGATTTCAATATTCATTTTTCTCCCAGCAACTAACATGGGGACCAACCTCCCAATGACAGTTTGTCATTATCAACACATTGTCATTTTCACAGAATGTTTCTATATTCTTAAATCCATTTGAATTTCTTTCTTCTTTCCTGATCTAGTTGCTAAGCAGTTGGTGGGGTATTTATCTTCTCGAGACAGTGCTAGTTTAAAATTGATTTTTATTTCCAGGTAATAGATGGCAATCAGGATAAGATAGGCATGGTGAGAGAATTCAAACAGTTACTGGCTCGTTTGACAATGGATATGGAGGAGCAAGGTACAGACTGGACAGATTATCGCCTCCATCATAGAGTATAGTAGACCTGTTGTGACAAATTTGTGACATGCACTCTTGAAAAGGGTGTTTAATAGATCTGAGCAGCATAGAGAGAACTTCTGACTTGTTTGAATATAGATATTGAGGAGAAAGATACAGACAAGACCTATTATCACCTCAAACAAAGAATAAAGTGGACCAGTTTTGACAAAAATGTGCGTCGCATACTTGAAAATGGTGTTTTATAGATCTGAGTAGCATGGAAAGAGAATTCAAACAATTACTGACTTTTTTGACCTCACATATTGAGGAGAAATACAGACAGTACCAATTATCACCTCTAACAGAGAGTATTGTAGACCAGTTGTGACAAACTTGTGAGTTGCATTCTTGAAAATGGTGTTTTATAGATCTGAGTCGCCTGGACAGAGAATTTAAATTGCTTTTTTGACTACAGCTATTGAGAAGCATGGTACAGACATGACCCATTTTCACCTCTAACTATGATTATAGTGGACAAATTTGTGAGCAGTACTCACAGAAATGGGGTTTAACTCTTTCCAACACAATTCCGACTTTTGATGACCCTATAAAAAACATTGTGGGAAAAGGAGAAAATGTTGGTAACCAACATTTTCTCCTTTTCCAACAACAGTTTCTACCCTTTCAAATTCAGAAATCATCGTATTATCAAACTTTGATTTGTTGTCTGCAGATGCTTTGAATTTGGCCGAGTCCAAAAATTTGTCGTTTGGTAAAGAATTAAGTCTTTAACCCTTTACTCCATAGATACTCGTTTCTACGAATTACTTGAAGGAGCCTTTGGAAAACATTGTGGCAAAAGGTGAAATTGCTCGTGACGAGCAATTTCACCTTTTGTCACAATGTTTTTTTATGCTATCAAAAAGTGTCATATACACATAAGAAACAGGTTCATCCTTGCTGTTATTTAGGGTCAATTTGAGATGCGTTAGAAATGCCTTATGGGCTAAAGGGTCAAGATCCAACTAAATAAACTTGACCTCTTTCAACTGCTCTAAATACAGTCCATTGAAACTTGCAAAGAATTTGATTGTATAGGCTTGACTACACAAGTGGACATTATAGATCAAAGATCACATTGTATGTTCTGTGCAGTCTGATCTTGATCATTGCCTCCTGCAAATGTCACTGATTTCACCTATACAGCTGAAAGGATTAATGCATACGAGTAGAATGGAAAGAGAATTCAAACAATAACTTGCTTGGTTGGTTGACTTCAGATATCAAGGAGCACTGTACAGACTAGACTTATTTTGTCACTGCCTTCAAAGGACATAGCAAACCAGGTGAGACAGATAAACGAGTCCACTTTTGAAAATTGTGTGTATTGCATGTGAGAAATGCACTTATTTCTGTCAAATTGTTGCCTGATACGCATTTGTGTTGTCTAATTGTAGGCCCTTTCATGAGGTAGAATAGTCCTTTGGCAGGCAGAAAATTTACCATCTTTGCGAGCCATGGTTACAATCACTACATGGATCTTTCCTTGGCTGATTGAGCCCAATTTCAAGATTCCTGCAATGCGCCCTCTATTGGATGTTGGTTATTACCCCCCTTTACATCATATTTCTGAAAGCCAGAGAAATATCGTTTTACAAACGGTTTACCAATACAATTATTCAGCATGAAGTGATAAGCAGACATCCACGTGCGTTTCCATGTTTACCTTCCATTTGACAGGTGGCGGCCTTATTCTATTTTCATCAAAGATGAAATGCTACGAGCGATTTCATTCGTTGTAGTTAGAGCTGGCTGCATCCAATGAAAAAGTATATCGGGGGAATGTAAAAATCAAGCTCAATCCGCCAAGGATGGAGTAGCATAGTGAATCGTCAGCCTTGGCTTGCGAAGATGAAAATTTACAGACAGCAAAATGTTTCAATACAAGTCAACCTGCAAGGTCTGCAGACTGGTATTGGTTGATAGCTTTATAAATGCTCTGTGAAATGCAGGCTTAACCCTTTCCCAAACAATCCCTGGTTTTTACGACCCTGAGGAAGAAGCCTTTTGAAAACAGTGTGGGAAAAGGAGAAAATGCTGGTAACCAGCATTTTCTCCTTTTCCCACACTGTTTCCTAGCCTGCTGGAAACCGATTTCAATTTTTGACTAACGTTCATTTTGTTGTCTGCAAGTGCTTTCTATCAGGACAGTTTAATATTTTGTCGTTTGATAAAGGGTTAATGCATCTGCAAAAAGTAGTGTCCCAGGTCAGCCTGTGCAGTCCACACAGGCTGACCTGTGTGGAAACTTTTGGCTGTAGCTCAGTTTCGTGTGTGTCATAGTATCAGTCTAGCTCATTATTCTGATGATTGTTTGACTGAATGGATCCACAGTCATATGGCTTGCAACACGCTAAAAGGGATATTCGGACATTTGCGTAAAGTGTTGTCTTGGATCAGCCTGCACAGTCCGCGCAGGCTGATCTGAGACGGCACTTTACGACTACGTTGGATTTTGTGCTTCAGCAAACTTGCGCAAAACAGAAAATGACGTAAAAACGGAAAGTGTCGTCTTGGATTAACCTGCCCAGAGTGCGCAGGCTGACCCAAGACAACAGTGTACGCAGATGTCAGAATGCCCCTTTTCGCATGTTGTGAGCCACATGACTTCCATGGTATCCTGTATCACAGAGATGCATTAAGCCCCTTTTTGTCAGAGCATGGCTCAAATGTAACTGTGCATCAAAAATCACCTTTTTCACAGAGCAAGACCAGCATTTTCTCCTTTTCCCACAATGTTTTCTAAAGGCTTCTTTCTCAGAGGTATCAAAAGTGGAGATTGTGTGGTAATGGGTTAATCCTTTAATTGCTAATATGCAGCATTGTTTCATACCAATGCTATTGCTGAAAACAGTACAAGTTTAGCCGTGGGTTTGTAAAGGTATCCAGCAGTATAATAAAACATGTATAATGACTGATAATGTTAGACCTTTTCTCTTTTTTATTTTCCTACCTGGCCTCGACAAGTTACCCATCATACTGCAAAGAAATTTCTTGTGATCTGATTGGATTATATGCCTCGAACATATATACCGGTATCATGTACACTGGCAAAACCAAGGTAAAAGCAGTTTCCCTTTAAGGGGCCCAGTATACATGACTACACTGTCAGCAAAACATCCAAAATGGCCGTGTCATTCAAGACTTAACATCAAAATTACGTGCCAGGCTGCATGTTTTGGTATGTATTACCAACGTTTCAGTGACTTCAGTTCCCAGTGACTTCAGATTCGAATTGGAGCATTCAGAAGAGAAATTCTACTTCCTTAGCGTACTCAATTTTTAAAAAAAAATTTTTTTTTTTGCCCAACAAACTTTGGAATGGTAAAACTTTGCAGTACAATAAAATCGTTTCAAACATGTTTCCTAGTCCCCTGCCACCTGACCGTACAATTTTTATGTACAAGGCCAGTAACCCAAGGCCTGTAAAATCATGTAGAAAGTATTTTCTATAACTTTGCACCGGTTCTTAAAGTTTCGGTGACTGTAATGGTTGGAAAAAAGGCTATTCCGAAGGGGTATTAATAAGGGAGGTTACTCTTCATAACTAATTGATAAAAAGATTGTACGAGTTTTCTCCCTTAGACCATAAAACCACAATGAAATCTGGCGGTCATCGTTTCCAGACCCATGATCAATCAACAATGATATTTAGTAGCTTTAATATCTCTCGTTTACTTTATTCTAGTCCAGTTTTTATCTATTAAAAAGTCTATTTCCTCTCATAGATATATTGCCTACCGTCTTTACTTGCAGTTTTGCTGCAGATCTA
The DNA here is from genome assembly GCA_943736015.1 of Tridacna crocea. Classification (NCBI taxonomy): domain Eukaryota; kingdom Metazoa; phylum Mollusca; class Bivalvia; order Cardiida; family Cardiidae; genus Tridacna; species Tridacna crocea. Next base: position 10,357,767 of record OX031072.1, on the reverse strand, counting down.
CATGTTATTATTACGTATAGTTGGCTGGTTAAGACTTTGCGATTTTAGGCCTACTGCTTTTGCAAGGTTATTTCCCTTGTCTTAAAAGCCGCCATATACGAAAACGTTTTTTAATCAAAGAAAATGACTAAAATGGCTTTAGAACAGGAGAAAGCTGGTTCAGTCCTTTACTTGGCTGATTTCTTTCTGAGAATTGATGATAATCCTTTCTTCAGGATTCATTTCTCTCTCACTACAGACCATTCTTTCAACAATATTATGTGGGAAAGCAGCCAGTGGGTTGGAAAGAATATTGTGTGGGTCACTAGTAAAATGCCAGTAATTCTTAAGAAAAGCATGGATAGGTGCACTGGTTGCTGTGATATAACTAAGATACTGTTGAAAATGGTGTTAAACATCATACATTTAATTAACCTGGCATAGGAAGATGGAACCGTCTTAATTCAAGCCAGAGGGAACATTTACCACAATAATGATTATACAGTACATGGTTCAAAGCAACTTAATTGGAACTTTTTATGTTTTCAGAATTTGGATAGCTCTTTGAAATAAACAGTTGGATGTCTTGCACAGAACCGATTGAAACTTCTAGAAAATGCATAAATATTTCCAAACGAAAGTCACTTGTCCCAATTTCCAGAGTCTAGAATGATCCCTGCAAAGAATATTCAAGAGGTCATCAGCTGACAAAATTTTACACATGTAACTATTTACAGCCGACAGACAGAAATTTAACAAGTTTAAATTTGTCCAAGAAAGGGTAGAAAATATTCTTGGAATAAGTGAAAAATGATGATAAAAGACATTTTCACTTTTCCCACAATATTTTCTACCCTACCTACCCACCTGTTTCCATATTCATTTTCAAAAAGGTTTCTTTATGGCTGTGAAAAAAATCCAGGATTGTCTAGAAATGGGTTTAAGATGCACTTGTATTACTTCGATTGTATATTTTTTACAGGAGAAGAGAGAATTTGAACACATGATCACTGATGGTTGTCTTCGTAACCTGGTGGAAGAATGGACTCCATGGTGGAAAGAGGCATTTCCTGTTGCCATGGAAATGGATTTAGTGAAAGAGGAAGCCAGTATACCAAATATTAAATCTGAAATTCCAAAAATATCAGAACTTTTGAGAACAACACCATCTGCTGATGTAAGATATGATCTGTTGAATGTTCTGTATTCGTATGCATATATTTGCAGACTACAAATAAAAAAGTTGCATTTTTTCACTTACAGTTATTTTGGCATCTGGAAGTGCTTTCAATTTGGACCAGTCTAAAACTTTTTCTTTGGTAAAAAGTTGAGATTTAATCCTACACCAAACGACCGAATTTTAGACTTGGCCATATTGAATGTGTTACTTGGAAAAGTCAAAATTTGTGTAAATAAAATTTTCGAATGAGCCCTTGAAAGGGTAGATTTGCCCTTCAATGGGTAAAAAACATTATTGGAAAAGTAGAAAATGCTTGTTGAAAATGTTTATTCGTACCAATGCTATTGCAGAGAACAACATATATTTATCCATAGATTTGTAAAGGTATCCAGCAGTATATTAAAAATATATTGCGACTGGTAACATTAGACCTTTTTTCTTTCTTTTATTTCCCTGCTCAACCTCAGCAAGTTAGTATTTCTTGTTATATTTCAAAGAAATTTCTCATGATCTGATTTGGTTATATGCCTCAAACATATTATTATAACGTGTATACTGGCAAAACAGACATAAAGTCAGTTTCCCTTTCAGGGGCCCAGTATACATGACTATACTATAAACACAACATCCAAAAAGGCGGCGTCGATCAAGATTAACATCAAGATTATGTGCCAAAGCTGCACATTTTAGCATGTATTACCAAGATTTCAGTGACGTCAGTTCCCAGTGACTTCAGTTTTTAGCTCTACTGACTTTCAGCCAGCAGAGCTTATGTCATGGCGTGGTTTCCGTTTTCCGTCCGTCTGTCCGTCCGTCCGTTAGTCTTTTTCTTGTTTACGCAATAAAGTCTGCATTTGTTGCCCGATTTTCGTGAAACTTACACAGTTTGTGTATCTCGTCAATAGCTTCAACCCTATTGATTTTGAAAAAAATCCAACAAACAGTATGGGAAAAGTAGCCATTTCAAGTTGAAAATTTCAAATTCTTGTTTATGCGATAAAGTCTGCATTTGTTGCCTGATTTTCATGAAACTTGCACACTTTGTTTATCTCATCAATAGCTTCAACCCTATTGATTTTGAGAAAAATCCAACAAACAGTATGGGAAAAGTAGCCATTTCAAGTTGAAAATTTCTAATTCTTGTTTATCCAATAAAGTCTGCATTTGTTGCCAGATTTTCATGAAAATCACACAGATTTTCATGAAAAAGCAAAATTGAATTCTCTGCCAGTAGAGCATATTCAGGCCCTTCAGGGCCTTCTAGTCATTGAATTGCAGCACATGAAAGGGAAATTCTATTTCGTCAGCATACTCAATTTTTTAAACCGAAAAACAGGTAAAACTCACTTAACAAATGTTGGAATGGTAAAAATTTGCAGTATACGTAATAGAATTGTTGTACACTCAGGTGGCAGGGTACTTGGAAACTTGTTCACAGCTGTGGTGAATCATGTGGCCACCTCTCCTTTGGCTCGGGGCGAAATGATTCACCACAGCCGTAATGTACAAGGCCAGTAATCCAGGGCCATAATAGAGTATAGATAGTAACACAGTTTTCGACTGGCTTAACAATTCTTTTCAACCAATCAGAAGCTGTGTGACTTTGAATTTTAGAAATTCTTGATCATTGGAATAAAAATGATTTTTAGATTAGTGGGTGAATATAGGCCCAGGTGTTTGTTTAAGCTGTTACAAAACATCTAACTGCTTACCAAACAACAAAATTTTGTATAGACCTCTTTGAAAACATTTGCAGACGACAAAGTAAATATGGCTGCAGTTATGAATATTGTCTTTGATGGGGTCGTAAACATTATAGTAAAAGGAGAAAATGCTGATTACCAGCAAGTGCAAGTGCTTTCAGTCTAGAGGGGTCTGAAGTTTTGCAGTTGGGTAAAGAGTTACCCTTTACTACACAATTACCACTTTTAATGCCCCTGAGGAAAAAGCCTTTTGAAAACATTGTGGGGAAAAAAGGAGAAAATGCTGGTTACCAGCATTTTCTCCTTTTCTCACAATGTTTTCTTCCCTGCTGGAAACAAATTTTAATTTTTGACTTACCTTTATTTTGTTGTCTGCAAGTGCTTTCAGTTAGGACCAGTCTAAAATTTTATTGTTTGGTAAAAGATTAAACACATTTATTTTACATTGTGAAACAAGTTCTTGCAATAAATCACTTCTTAAGATTGCCTTCTAGATTAGTAACAAGCACCCATGCTCTGTGAGAAGGGTACTTAATGTATCTGTGAAATGTATTGACCCAGGTTGCCCTAAACAATCTGCACAGGCTGACCTAGACCCAAACTCTCTGCTGATGGTCAACATGTTGGTTAAAGGACCAGTCTACCACACATTTCCGTTTGTTGTTTAACAAAATGGACTCTAACCCATTACCACACAATCCCTACTTTTGACGCCCCTGAGAAAGAAGCCTTTAGAAAACACTGTGGGAAAAGGAGAAAATGCTGGTAACCAGCATTTTCTCCTTTTCCCATGGTGTTTTCTACCCTTCTCAGAACAAATTTCAATTCTTTAGTCACTTTTATTTTGTCGTCCGCAAATGCTTTCAATTTGGACCAGTCTAAAATTTTCTCGTGTGGTAAAGAGTTAAGGATCCATGATTATGTGATGAAGTTCTTGGTAAAATGCACTACGGAGATGCATTAAGCCTTCATTTGCCAGAGCATGGCTCATGTGTCATTCCTACACACCATGGGATTTGAACCCAGAGCCTTTGATGGGCACTGCAGATTTTCTACCCAGACACAATTGTCTCCCATAGGCCACAGGGTTTCAAGTTTAAGTCCAGGCTTGGCCAAAATGATCTGAACCTTTTCAATCACAGGAAGGTACTTAACTCTTTACCAGACAACAAAATCTTAGACTGGTCCAAATTGAAGGCATTTCCAGACCTCAAAATAAATATAACTGAAAATTTAAGATTTGTCTTGAAGAGGACAGAAAACATTGTGTGAAAAGGAGAAAATGCTGGTTAATGCTGTTTTCAAGAGGCTTCTTTCCCAGGGCTGCCTAAAGTTCGCATTGTGTTCGCTTTGTGTCTCCCATAGGCCAGGGGGTTACAAGTTGTAGCCAATGCTTGGCCTTAATTCTGTGACTTTTGATGTGAGAGGTCATTGCTTTACTCCCAAACGACTGTCTCTCAAGGGACATATAGATGGTCCCTGATGAAATGGAAATCATCACGTCTCGAATTCCATACTTACTTAGGTCAAAATAATCTTTTAACATTATCATTTCAATATCTTTTTGAAGAATATTACATGACATATAATTAATTAATTTCGTAGTTACATGTATATCAAGGAATTATGAAAGAAAAAACCTTTTCCAATTTGATCCCATTTTCTAAAAAATTCACTTAGTCTAGTAAGGAAAATAGGCTGATAAAACTAAGATGAAAAAGGGCTTTTAAAATCAGTTTAAAACTATTTACGATTATTGTGACAAGTTTGTATACACAAATTATTCTGTTGAGAACTTACGGAGAATAAAATAGGTCTGGTCATTATTGTACTTTATTATTATTCGAACGTTTATCAACAGTACGATCATTTTTTTTTTCTGCCAGGAAAAAAACAAGATTCATCATGAAACTAAGGCAGCCTGTGGTGGGGTAAAACATCCCATTCATTCATTCATTCATTCATTCATTCATTCATCCAGCTAATAATGTTTGCGACTTTAAGAAGATCCTGTTCTTCATATACACATTGATTTTCCTTCCACACTGTTTACATTGATTTTCGGCAGTGGGAAGGTCTGTGTGGAACTGAACAGGTATACGGCTTAAATAACGAAAAATTTATGGTCAAAGGGAGAAAACTCCTACATACTACATCACTTCCTTAATATCAGAGTTACGTCCCTTTTATTTGTAGACAGCATAAAACCAAAGACGAATTTATCATTTCCGGAAAGTTAATGAAGACGATCCGTATCGAAAGAAAAAAAAAATCGTAGAGCTGTCATTATTTGTGGCATAGTTTTATACGGGATTCATTGTAGATGCTGTTTCTTCTTAAAACATCATGACAGAAGACAAATGAAAGAAAACCCAGTTGCATTCGTGGATACTATTTTGTAAATAGATGGTAGTCTCCCTTGCATTTTGTCACATTTGTAAACAAGGCGACCGCCGAAATTCAAACTTGGAAATAACAATAAATATTCGGTTATCAAAGTAAGAGCGCACTTAGAATATGTATAATTATAGAATTTATCAAGTGTATACGATAAATAAGCTTACTTATATATGGGCTGCAACACGGGAAAAGGGGCATTCGGACATTTGCGTAAAGCGTCGTCTCGGATCAGTCTGCGCAGTCCTCGCAGGCTAATCCGAGACGGCACTTTCCGTTTTTATGTGATTTTCTGTTTCACACAAGTCTACTGTAGCACAAAATCTAATGTAGTCGTAAAGTGCCGTCTCGGATTAGCCTGCGCGGACTGCGCAGGCTGATCCGAGACGACGCTTTACGCAAATGTCCGAAAGCCCCTTTTCCCGTGTTGCAAGCCATATTATTACAGTTTAAACCCATAAACCAATGACACGTTTTCGTCCAATTAGGTTTTCGAGGTTACTGACAAATATCGATAATATGAACTGAATAGTCACATTCCAATCATTTCTTTGATCAATGACCGTACGAGACATGGGACAGAAAGTGAAATCATACAGGTCTGAATCTTCCAAGCTAATAAATGGATGATGAAAGCAATAGTTTTTGCCGATTTATTCATGTTGATTCAAGTTTATTACCCCCGCCCCCCCCCTTTTTTTTTAAGTGGAAGGTTGTAAGAAGAGAGGTCACTCTCTTTTCATTTGAACACTTCCCTTAGATAATGAATTGATTTAAAATAATACAATCAGCATCCTGCCTTTGAAAGATAAAATACTGAAAGTTAACTTTTTCAGCAGGATAAGGGTTAACAGAAGGTCCAGATTTCCAATCGACGGTGAGGACATAAATTAACCTTACACCGGTTCTTAAAGTTTCGGTGTGACTGGAAAGGGGGGGTTAATAAGGGAGAGTACTCTTCATAACTAATTGAAAAAGATTGTACGAGTTTTCTCCCTTAGACCATAAAAATCACACTGAAATCCGGGGTCACCGTTTCCAAACCTGAGATCAATCCACAAATGATATTTAGTAGCATTACTATTTCTCGTTTCCTTTATTCTAGTCCAATTTTTATCTATTAAAAAGTCAAAAAGTCTGTTTCCTCTCATAGATGTATTGCCTACCGTCTTTACTCGCAATTTTGCTGTAGATCTACATGTTATTTTCCGTGTAGTTGGCTGCTTAAGACTTTGCGATTTTAGGCCTACCGCTTTGCAAAGTTATTTCCCTTGCTTTAAAAGCCGCCATACACGAAAACGTTATTTTCATCAAAGAAAATGACTACGTCTTGCTTACTTTGATTGTTGTTTGAATAATTTCTTTATTCTGGGCCTTTAAAAGAAAAGGTATTAGCTATAAAGCCTTCATTAAAGGCTAAAATGATCTGGCATAATACTGAATACGACATGAGAACACATGATTGACTTTACTGCTTTTTTACCTTCAGTCTGAAGGTGTCTGCTCCGATGCTATTTTTGTGACTGGTCTTCGCTAACACCTTCATATCAGCCATTCATTGAACCCGTATGGAAAAAATACGATTTTACCCGCATCTTTTCGAACGGCTCTATGCGACAGAATTTCAAATGACAACTACTAAAATGGGCATGGATTGTTAGATAAATGATTAATCTTTACAAAAAAACTGATGTTAGTTAATATCCAACTCTTACCTTTGTGCAAATCTGTACTTTTCAACGTAAATAATGGTTGACCTACTTCACCAGAAATCAAAACATGGTTATCTTTTCAATGCGCATGTCTCAGCAGAAATCGCAGTATCTCCGACACGCTACAGGATGGTTTAGTTGCGAATTTTGCTGCTAAATAAACGCACCTTGATCGAACTTGGCTGTATAGGGTTAGGGAACCAGACTGTACAAATTTCAAATTCCGTTGAGTGCGCATGCCTGAATAACGGAAGTCGCCGTGTTAGTTGTTTACAAATTATGCTGGATTTATTTACGTTGGGAAAAAGGTAAATTCCCATTGATTTAATTAGTATTTTGCAACATATTTTGTGTGCTCTTAAAGATTAATCATTTATCTAACGATCCATACCCATTTTATTAGCTGTCATTGGAATTTTTGTCGAATTGAGACGTTCGAAAAGATGCGGGTAAAATCGTATTTTTTCCATACGGGTTCAATGAATGGCTGGACTGAAGGTGTTAGCGAAGACCAGTCACAAAAATAGCATCGGAGCAGACACCTTCAGACTGAAGGTACTGTTTTTTGTCTGTACCTTTTTTTTGTACAAGTTGTCGAAGGATGTAAAGCGGTTTATTTCTAGAAGGTATTCTTCAAAATCCGTGAATCTTTCACTCTGCATTCAGTCTGAAAGGTTGCTCCGATTTTTTTAAATGAATTTTTCTCTGCTACCCATCATACCAGCCATTCATAGGTGTGACAGATGTTTCGGTAGCAGACGAGTTCGGTAACATAGACTTACAGAGTAAATCAATTGGATGTTTCGGTAACAAAGCAATTGTATTGTGTTTATGTTCTGTGACGTTTTTAACGCCTAATGTATGGCTTTGTTTTGTTCAAACCTTTTACTTTTGCACTTTTCACCTATTTATCCCTTGATAGATAGGTTCAAACCTTTTATTTTTTCACTTTCCAGCCTCTATTGCTTGAAAAATAGGTAATCCACATGGTCAATATATACAGCATGTAATATGAGGTATAACAAAAAGTTATTTATGAAACGTAGTGGAAAATACAAATTAAGGCTTTAAATAATGAAGGTTTGGACAAAATAAAGCCATGCACTGGGCTTAAAAGAACATCACAATACATATACACTATATAATCGCTTTGTTACTGAAACATTCAAAACATTCAATCAATTTACTTTAAAAGTCTTGGTTACCAAACTTGTCTGTAACTGAAACATCCGTAAATCATTCATAGAGTGTTTGTGGAATGAAAGTTTATCACAATGGCATCTCAGACACCTCTGACTTCATGCTGCTATATTCTTGTTACCTGCTAGTAACATGGGCGAGTGACATGAGCAGGGATTGTTAGATAAATTAATGACTTAACTTTCCATTAACACCAAATTTAGTACAGATTTTCTTCAGTCTGTTTGAGCTATGTTCTGTGAAAAGGAGGCTTCATGCATCTGTAAAAAGGTTTGACCCAGATTGGCTTGCTCTGCAGTCCCCTGACAGGGGACAAAACTTTTTGCTGTTTGTTAAATGTCTGCCTGTCATTTCTTCATTGAAAGGCATACATGCAAACTGGATGTTGAAGCCTGGGCTTGCAGACTTCTGGTTGTTCACATGCCTCACAATGTTTATGTAATTCGGAGCAACCTCTGCTCTGAGCAGGCAGTAGAATGCATACCATCCATAATTTAAAGAGTCCCAATATAGAGAATTTTAACCCTTTACCAAATGGCAACATTGTAGACCTATCCAAATTGAAAGCATTTGCAGATGACAATTTCATGGTGGCTCCAATGGTGCAATTTTTCTTTGATAGAGTAGAAAACTTAGTGGAAAAAGGAGAAAATGCTGGTTACCATTTCTCCATTTTCCCATGATGTTTTCGAAAGGCATCTTTCACTAGGTAGTCTGAAGCCCTTGTTGTGTGGTAAAGGGTTAAACATCGCTTGCAGATTGAATTTTGTCCTTGTACACCTAACAGAATACATTGTACAGCTAAGTCAATGGCTAGCTTTGATCTTATTTTTGTGAACTTTGGCTCTGCTAGCCACATATTGCAGATTGAATTTTGTACTTGTACTGCTAAGTCACTGGCTAGCTTAGATGTTATTTTGCCATGTAGGCTGATGTTTGAATTTGGTTTGATACTTTTTGCAGATGAATCAAACCACCTTTTTGCAGAGTATAGCTCACGTATCATTTTCATATTTCAGGTAAAAAAAAAAACAGAAGAGATGGCAGACAAAAAGCTGGAAATATTAATCATAGAGAGCGAAGCAGATGTTACTAATGGAGATAAAATCTGCGGCTTGTGCTTGAAGAACACATCCAAGTATACATGTCCCAGATGTAACACTGTATATTGTACAATTACCTGCTATAAATCTGACAAACATAGGGTGTGCTCAGAGATGTTCTATAAGGACTGCTTCATGGAAGGTTAACCTTTTAATTTTAGAGTCGTTGGTTTATTAGTCTTGCTTCTCATCTGTTAACCCTTTACCAAACAATCACTGGTTTTAATGACCCACAGGAAGAAGCCTTCCGAAAACATTGTAGGAAAAAGGAGAAAATACTGATTACCAACATTTTCTCCTTTTCCCACAATGTTCTCAAAAGGCTTCTATTTCAGGGTTATAGAACATATCCAAGTATACGTGCCCCAGATGTAACACTGTATATTGTACACTTAGCTGCTATAGATCTGACAAACATAGGGTCTGCTTAGAGATGTCTGAACCCTGGTAGCTTAGTCTGTAGCCTACAGGGCTTTAGAATAGGAGAAAGCTGGTTCAGTCCTTTACTTGGCCGATTTCTTTCTGAGAATTGATGATAGTCATTTCTTCAGGATTCATTTCTCACTTACTACTGACCATTCTTTCAACAGTATTATGTGGGAAAGCAGCCAGTGGGTTGGAAAGAATATTGTGTGGGTCACTGGTAAAATGCCAGTGATTCTTAAGAAAAGCATGGATAGGTGCACTGGTTGCTGTGATATAACTAAGATACTGTTGAAAATGGTGTTAAACATCATACATTTAATTAACCTGTCATAGGAAGATGGAACCATCTTAATTCAAGCCAGAGGGAACATTTACCACAATAATGATTATAAAATACATGGTCCAAAGCATCTTAATTGGAACTTTTTATGTTTTCAGAATTTGGACAGCTCTTTGAATTAAACAGTTGGATGTCTTGCACAGAACTGATTTAAACTTCCAGAAAATGCATAAATATTTCCACACGAAAGTCACTTATCCCAATTTCCAGTGACTAGAATGATCCTTGCAAAGAACATTCAAGAGGTCATCAGCTGACAAAATTTTACACATGTAACTATTTACAGCCGACAGACAGAAATGTCTTTAACAAGTTTAAATTTGTCCAAGAAAGGGTAGAAAATATTCTTGGAATAAGTGAAAAATGATGATAAAAAACATTTTCACTTTTCCCACAATATTTTCTACCCTACCTACCCACCTCTTACCATATTCATTTTCAAAAAAGTTTCTTTATGGCTGTGAGAAAAATACAGGATTGTCTAGAAAAGGGTTTAAGATGCACTTGCATTACTTCTTTTGTATCTTTTTTACAGGAGAAGAGAGAATTTGAATACATGATCACTGATGGTTGTCTTGGTAACCTGTTGGAAGAATGGATTCCATGGTGGAAAGACGCAGTTCCTGTTGTCATGGAAATGGATTCAGTGAAAGAGGACTCCAGTAAACCAAATATTAAATCTGAAATTCCAAAAATATCAGAACTTTTGAGAACAAAACCATCGGCTGATGTAAGATATAAACAGTTGAATGTTCTGTACTCGTATGCATATATTTGCAGACTACACAATGGAGACCATGTTTCCATGGCAACTGACAGTGCTGAAGACCTGATAAATTTGTCCAGTGTTCTAGGTCAAGGTCAAAATTTTTACAGTGTGCAATATTCAATACAGTCATGTTTTTCTAAATTACAATCTAAAGAATTGTGGGTTTGACTCCAATGCAGAACAGAATTTATCCGTCCTAAATGATGTGCTGGAGATTATTTCCTGTCCAATCAAAGACAATCCTCTGAGATGTATTTTAACAGCAGTTTCAGATTTATTTGATGTTTTCAGAACTGCATATACCAGTAAATCAACAACAAAAGACAGTGTCAGAAAAGCAGCAAATTAGAAAATGGGAACCTATAGAAAACAACTGTTTCAGTGCAAGAAAAAATGTGAATTTTTGTTAAGTTTGGTACAGAGTTATGGAATGTGTATGCTAGGTTTAGTGCCAGAATTGAACCTTGAATATTCGCTTATTAACCTTTTACTCCATAAATACTCATTTCTATGTATTGCTTATAGGAGTCTTTGGAAAACATTGTGGCAAAAGGTGAAATTGCTTGTGACGAGCAATTTCACCTTTTACAATGTTTTCTATGCTATCAAAAGGTGTCATATACACATAAGAAACGGCATAATCCTTGTTGTTATTTAGGGTCAGTTAGAGATACCATAGAAATGCCTTATGGGGTTAAGGGTTGAAAGTGACCTTGATCTTTTTATTAAATCTAAAAGCGAGTTAGAGACAAAGTTGGGAGGGCAATTTAAACCAAAGAAGAGAACTCTTATAGAGGAGCTGTAGGTTCTTGTAAAATATAAAACTTGTTTTTGTTACATTATTAATCTTTTATCACACAAGGGAAATGTAGACTTGTCCAAATTTAAAGCAGTTTCAGAAAGCAATTTAAATTCAACTCAGATGAGGAAATTTGTCTGTGATAAGTTAGAAAAACCTTAGAAAAAGGAAAAAATGCTGGTAACCAACATTTTCTTCTTTTTGGACAATCTTTTCTGCCAGGCTTGATACAAATTTCAATTTTTCAGTTGCGTTTATTTTGTCATCTGCAAGTGCTTTCAATTTGGACCAGTCTAAAACTGTGATGTTTGGTAAAGAGCTGACGTAGTAGACCCCTAATAGAAAACGGCTATTTCCACAGTAATATTATCCTACAAAATTTGTTATGATTAAAAACGACTGTTATTGTACTACTTTAACCAAGCCACTTTTCCCTTTTTGTCTTTTCTAAAATTATCATTTATAAATCTAAAACCACTGTATTTTCATTACAAAGAGAGATAGTAATTACCTCCCTTTTCTGGAAACTAACAAAAGTATCTACAAATAATTTCAAGATAGGCATAAAGAAATTTCTAGTCCATTAAAAATGTGCAAAAGTATTATACCTGTATACATCCGTATTTATCAACTATCAAGAAAACTTTATGCAATGCAACACTAGAGGTATTAGGGGTCTACTACCTTAAGATTTAACCCTTTACCCCATAAAGCATTTCTATGGCATCTCTAATTCAACCTAAATAACAACAAGGGTGAAGCCGTTTCTCATGTGTAAATGACTCCTTTTTTACAGCATAGAAAACATTGTGACAAAAGGTGAAATTGCTCGTCACGAGCAATTTCACCTTTTGCCACAATGTTTTCCAAAGGTATCTGTGGAGTAAAGGGTTAACCCTATACCAAACAACAGAATTTTAGACTTGGCCATACTGAATGTATTACTATGGAAAAGTCAAAATTTATGTAAATCAAATTTTCGAATGTGCCCTTGAAAGGTTAGATTTGGCCTTCAAAGGGTAAAAAACATTATTGGAAAAGTAGAAAATGCTTGTTGAAAATGCTTATTCATACCTGTGTTATTGCTGAGAACAGCATATGTTTAGCCGTAGATTTGTAAAGGTATCCAGCAGTATAATAAAAACTGTATTATGACTGGCAATATTAGACCTTTTGTCTTTCTTTTTTTTTCCCTGCTCTAATCCTTAGCAAGTTTGTATTTTGTTTTATACTGCAAAGAAATTTCTCATGATCTGATTTGGTTATATGCCTCAAACATAATTATTATTATAATGTGTATACTGGCAAAACAGACGTAAAAGCAGTTTCCCTGTCAGGGGCCCAGTATACATGACTACACTATCAACACAACATCTGAAAAGGCAGCATAGATCAAGATTAACATCAAGATTATGTGCCAAAGCTGCACATTTTAGCATGTATTACCAAGATTTCAGTGACGTCAATTCCCAGTGACTTCAGTTTTCATTGCATTGAGGCACTCAGAAGGGAAATTCATCAGCATACTCAATTTTTTAAAACAAACAAAAAAAAAAAACAGGTAAAATTCACTTAACAAATGTTGGAGTGGTAAAACTTTGCACTATGATAAAAATCATTGTACAATCAGGTGGCAGGGGACTTGGAAACTTGTTCACAGCTGTGGTGAATCATGTAGCTACCCTGCCTTTGGCTCAGGGCGACTTGATTCACCACAGCCGTGCACAAGTTTCTGAGTCCCCTGCCACTTGACTGTACAATTTTTTATGTACAGGGCCAGTAATCCCAAGGCCTGTAATCCAGTAGAAAGTATATTTTATATTCTGTTACAGGCTGTCTTTGCAGGCTGACCTGGACCCAAACTCTCTGCTAATGGTCAATTTGTTGGTCAAAGGATCAGTCTACCTCACGTTTACATCTGTTGTTTAACAAAATGGACTTTATGGATCCGTGATTATGTGATGACTTTCTGTAATGCATTATGGAGATGCATTAAGCCTCCTTTTGCCAGAGCATGGCTCATGTGTCATTCCTACACACCATGGGATTTGAAGCAAGAACCTTTGATGGGAACTGCAGATTTCTACCCAGATACAACTGTCTCCCATAGCCCAAAGGGTTGCAAGTTTAATGATTGATTGATTGTATGATGTTTAACAATGTTTTCAACATTATTTCAGTTATATCACGGTGGCCAGTGCACCTATCCATGCGTTCCTGGAGTTTCTGTTACTAGTACTCTGCACAATATTCTTTCCAAGCCACTGGCTGCTTTCCCAAATAACCATCGTTGAAACAATGATCAGTGTTTTCAAAAAGGCTTCTTTCTCAGGGGCATCAAAAGTAGGGATTGTGTGGTAATGGGTTAAACTTTAATATGAGAGGTAGGTTTTTAACTCATTACCGAACAACAATATTTTAGGCTTGTACAAATTGATAGCAATTGCAGACGACAAAAGTGACTGAAAACTTTAGATTCCTTTTGTCCTTCTGTGAAGGGTAGAAAACATTTTGGGAAAAGGAGAAAATGCTGGTTACCAGCATTTTCTCCTTTTCCTACAATGTTTTCAAAAGGCTTCTTTTTCAGGATCGTTAAAAGTCGGGATTTTGTGGTAATGGGTTAACCCTTTACCAGACAACAAAATTTAGACTGATCCAAATTGAAAGCATTTCCAGATATCAAAATAAATAAAAGCGATTGAAAATTTGAAATTTGTATTGAAGAGGAGAGAAAACATTGTGGGAATAGGAGAAAATGCTGGCTATCAGCATTTTCTTTTTTTACCACAATGTTTTTAAAAGGCTTCTTTCCAAGGGCTATCAAAGGTTTGCATTGTGTGGTAAAGGGTTAACCCAACACAGCTGTCTCCCATGGGACAGGGGGGTTACAAGTTGTAGCCAATGCTTGGCCTTAATTCTCTGACTTTTGATGTGAGAGGCCATTTCTTTACCCCAAACGACTGTCTCTCAAGGGACATATAGATGATCCCTGATGAAATGGAAATCATCACGTCTGGAATTCCATACTTACTTAGGTCAAAATAATCTTTTAACATTATCATTTCAATATCTTTTTAAAGAATATCGCCTGACATATAATTAATTAATTCCGTAGTTATATCAAGGAATTATGAAAAAAAAAACACCGAAATAAAACTGTACTAAACAACAAAATGTTAGACTTCTCCAAATTGATTCTATTTTCTAAAAATTCACATAATCTAGTAAGGGAAATAGGCTAATAAAACTATGATGAAAAAGGGCTTTAAAAATCAGTTTAGAACTATTCAAGATTATTGTGACAAGTTTGTATATTAATCTTTTTAAGAATTTACGGAGAATAAAATTGATCTTTTAGAAAATCCTGTACTTCATATACACTTTGATTTTCCCTCCGAACTGTTTACATTGATTTTCGTCAGTGGGAAAGGTCTGTGTGGCACTGAATGGGTATACGGCTTAAATTATGAAAAATTTATGGTCAAAGGGAGAAAACTCGTACATACTGACATCACTTCCGTAATACCAGAGTTACGTCCCTTTAATTTGTAGACTGCATAAAACCAAAGACGAATTTATCATTTCCGGCAAGTTTATGTAGACGATCCGTATCGAAAAAAAAAAAATCGTAGAGCTGTCATTATTTGTGGCATAGTTTAATACGGGATTCATTGTAGATGCTGCTTCTTCTTTAAACATCATGATAGGAGACAAATGAAAGAAAAACCCAGTTGCATACCTGGATACTATTTTGTAAATAGATGGTAGTCTCCCTTTCATTTTGTCATATTTGTAAACAAGGCGACCGCCGAAATTCAAACTCGGAAATAACAATAAATATTCGGTTATCAAAGTAAGAGCGCACGTAGAATGTGTATATATAATTATAGAATTTATCAAGTGATTTACGTATACGGTAAATAAGCTTTTATATGTTACGGTTTAAATCTATAAACCAATGACACGTTTTCGTTCAATTAGGTTTTCGTGGTTACTGACAAATATCGATAATATGAACTGAATAGTCACATTCCAATCATTTCTTTGATCAATGACCGTAAGAGACATGGGACAGAAAGTGAAATCATACAGGTCTAAATCTTCCAAGCTAATAAATGGAGATGAAAGCTATGATATTTTGCCGATTTATTGATGTTGATTCCAGTTTTGCCCCCCCACCCCCTTCCCCCCCTTTTTTTTTGAGTGGAAGGTTGTAAGAGGCGAGATCACTCTCTTTTAATTTGAACACTTCCCTCGGACTATGAATTGATTTAAAATAACACAACAGCATCCTGTATTTGACTGAAAAATACCGGCGGGCAAACCATAACGTTAAAAACAGCACAGACTAAACTTCGATTTACTTATGAACGTACAGTTTGATCTTGAAACTGCACTGGCCAGTCAGAAACTTTCTCAAAAGAAAACTCCTGTGAAATAGCAAAGATTTGATTTTTAGAATCGGCTTCAAAGTTTACTCTTTCAGCAGGATAAGGGTTAACTGAGGGTACAGTTTTTTCGATAGACCGTGAGGGCATAAATTAACCTTGCACCGGTTCTTAAAGTGTTGGTGTGACTGTAATGGTTGAAAAACAGGCTATCCCGAAGTATAATAAGGGAGAGTACTCTTCATAACTAATTGATAAAAGACTGTACGAGTTCTCTCCCTTTGACCATAAATTCACAATGAAATCCGGCGGTCAACGTTTCCAGACCCGAGACCAGTCCACAATGATATGTAGTAGCTTTAATATCTCTCGTTTCCTGTATTCTAGTCCAATTTTTATCTTTTAAAAAGTCTATTTCCTCTCCTAGATGTATTACCTACCGTCTTGACTCGCAGTTTTGCTGTAGATAGATCTACATGGTATTATTACATGTTGTCGGCTGGTTAACACTTTGCGATTTTAGGCCTACCGCAATTGCAAGGTTATTTCCCTTGTCTTAAAAGCCGCCATGTACGAAAACGTTTTTTCATCAAAGAAAATGACTACATCTTGCATTGATTGTTGTTTGAATGATTTCTTTATTTTGAACCTTTAAAGGAAAAGGTATTAGCTATAAAGCCTTCATTAAAGGCTAAAATTATCTGGCATAATACTGAATACGACATGAAGGGTGACAGATGTTTCAGTAACACTAACAGACGAGTTCGGAAACATAGACTTTAATAGTAAATCGATTGGATGTTTCGGTAACAAAGCAGTTATATTGTGTTTATGTTCTTAACACCTAATGTATGGCTTTGTTATGTTCAAACCTTTTACTTTTGCACTTTTCACCCATTTATCCCTTGATAGATAGGTTCAAACCTTTTATCTTTTCACTTTCCACCCTCTAGTTTGAAAGATAGGCAATCCACATGGTCAATATAGATCTATACAGCATGGAATGAAGTATGCTATATACATAACAAAAAATTATTTATGTTACATAGTGGAAAATACACATTAAGGTTTTAAATAATGAAGGTTTGAACAAAATAAAGCCATGCGTTGGATGTAGTAAAGAATGTCACAATACATAAACACTATACAATCGCTTTGTTACCGAAACATCCAATCGATTTACTCTATAAGTCTATGTTACCAAACTCGTCTGTTACCGAAACATCCGTAAATCGACATGAGAACACAACGTCATGATTGACTTTACTGTTTTTTGTTGGTACCCGATTTTTGAACAAGGTGTTGATGGATGTAAAGTGGTTTATTTCTAGAAGGTATTCTTCAAAATCCATGACATCTTTGACACTACATTAGTCTGAAAGGTTGCTCTGATATATATATATATTTTTTTTTTTAATGAATTTTTCTCTGCTCCCCATCATACCAGCCATTCCTAGAGTGTTTGTGGAATGAAAGTTTATCACAATGGCATGTCAGACACTTCTCTGACTTCATGCTGCAATATTCTTGTTACCTGCCAGTAACATGGGCGAGTGACATGAGCAGGGATTGTTAGATAAATTAATGACTTAACTTTCCATTTACACCAAATTTCGTACAGAATTTCATGAGTCTGTTTGAGCTATGCTCTGCGAGAAGGAGGCTTCATGCATCTGTAAAAAGTGTCAACCTAGGTTGGCTTGCGCAGTCCCCTGTCCACAGTCTCCTGACAGGGGCCAAAACTTTTTGCTTTTTGTTAAATGTCTGCCTGTCATTTCTTCTTTGAAAGGCATACATGCAAACTGGACATTGAAGCCTGGGCTTGCAGACTTCTGGTTGTTCACATGCCTCACAATGTTTATGTAATTCGGAGCAACCTCTGCTCTGAGCAGGCACTAGAATGCATGCCATCCACAATTTAACTCTTTACCACATGAGAAAATTTTAGACTGGTTCAAATTGAAAGCATTTGCAGACAACAAAGTAAAGGTGACTGAAAAATTGAAAATTGATCTGGGAAGGGTAGAAAGCACTGTGGGAAAAGGATAAAATGCTGGTTACCAGCATTTTCTCCTTTTCCTACAGTGTTTTCAAAAGGCTTCTTTCTCAGGGGTGTCAAAAGTAGGGATTGTGTGGTACAGTGGTAATGGTTTAAGAGTCCCAATATAGAGAATTTTAACCCTTTACCAAACGGCAACATTGTAGACCTATCCAAATTGAAAGCATTTTCAGATGACAATTTCATAGTGGCTCCAATGGTGCAATTTTTCTTTGATAGGGTAGAAAACTTAGTGGAAAAAGGAGAAAATGCTGTTTACCATTTCTCCATTTCCCACAATGTTTTCAAAAGGTGTCTTCCACAGGACAGTCAAAAGTTGTTATTGTGTAATAAAGGGTTAAACATCGCCTGCAGATTCAATTTTGTACTTATACACCTAACAGGATACACTGTTCCCTAAGTCACTGGCTAGCTTAGATGTTATTTTGCCATGTAGGCTGATGTTTGAATTTGGTTGATACTTTTTGCTGATGAATCAAACTGCTTTTTGCAGAGAATAGATCACTTTTCATTTTCATATTTCAGGCAAAGAAAACAGAAGAGATGGCAGACAAAAAGCTGGAAATATTAACCATAGAGAGCGAAGCGGATGTTACTAATGGAGATAAAATCTGCGGCTTGTGCTTGAAGAACACATCCAAGTATACATGTCCCAGATGCAACACTGCATACTGTACACTTAGCTGCTATAAATCTGACAAACATAGGGATTGTTCAGAGATGTTCTATAAGGACTGCTTCATGGAAGGTAGACCTTTTAATTTAGAGTCGTTGGTGTATTAGTCTTGCTTCTCATCTGTTAACCTTTTATCAAAAAATCCCTGGTTTCAATGACCCAGAGAAAGAAGCCTTCTGAAAACATTGTAGGAAAAAGGAGAAAATACTAGTTACCAACATTTTCCCCTTTTCCCTCAATGTTTTCAAAAGGTTTCTATCTCAGGTTTGTAAAAACTAGGGATTGTTTGATAAAGGGTTAAAGGGTTATAAAGAAAACATTGTGAAGAAAAACACAAAATGCCAGTAATCAGCATGGTGGTTATGTAAGAAAGCAGCCAGCTGCTTGCAAAGAGTGGCTAGTGAAGTGTCTGTATATACCAACCAAGCTTAAGTCATTCTAAGTGTAATCCTAGATTTAGATATTAATAGTTTATCCAAACAGAAGTTTTGTTACTGTCAAATTTAGAAAATTCTTGAAAAAATGAACAAGAGTATTCATAAGAATGATAGAAAAAAAAATGTAAACATTACAAGGCTAGTCAATGAATTTCAAACCCCAGGAATTCATAAATGTATGCCCAGATGATGGTGATATGACTGAAAAAAATGTTGAAAATATCTTTGCACACCAGAGAAACAATGTTTTAAACTTCCTAGTCAAGTTATGTTGAATACCAGGTAGCTGGTTCAGTTTGATGAAAAATTTTGTAAAACAATTTTTTTTTTCAACAACCTGGTAAGCTAGGTTATCTTGTTGGATTTTTTTTTCTTTTTTTTCACCATTCTTCAAGAAGGACATCTAAAACTCAAATGCAGGGAATTTTCTGCCTTTTCTCAGGGGCCTTAGGCCCGCCTAATTTCTGCCCCATTCCCAATCAAAAATTGTGTATTGTTTTCCCCATTCCATGAATATTTTTAGATGCTACAAAGAGAAAATTGCCACGGACACCTTATGAAGTGCAGTCTGTGACTTTTAAACCTTTTAAAGTGCCTTTCACAATTGTAGTAGCTTTTGCAGCCAGTTTAGATCAAGATCAGACTGCATAAAGCATGCTGTCTGATCTTTGATCTACACTTTCTGGTCTACTTTGCTGAGACATTCTTTACAAATCAGCCTTGACCTTGCATTTGTTTGGGTCTTATTTTTAGATTTAAACAGAGCTCCAGATAAGAGGGAGCAATTGTATTCTAAATCCATTATTTCTTTTGGAAACCCTATGATGAGATGATTCTTATGAGTAATTATAATGATAACATAGGGTTTAGTGGAGAATATCTAACATTTCCAATTTTGAAATCAAGTTCACTCCCTGTATCTGGAGCTTTGTTTTAAACTACCTATAGTTTCATAGCATAAAGCTTTGCATTGCCATCTCTCTGATCAGTGGTGTGATCAAACTTGTGGCTTTTCACTGTTTCCGGTTCTGTTTGTAGTTCTTGTGATAATAATGCAAATTTCTAAATGTTTCTATCACAGAAAAATACATATATTAATTCCTTACCAAGCAATCCCGGCTTTTAACGACCCTGAGAAAAAAGCTTGCAGAAAACATTGTGGGAAAAGGAGAAAATGCTGGTAACCAGCATTTTCTTCTTTTCCCACAATTTTTTCTACTCTAGCAAAGTCAGAAATCATCATATTAACAAGATTTAATTCGTTGTCTGCAGATGCTTTGAATTTGATCTTGTCCAAAAACTTGGTGTTTGATATGGTACTTTCCAGGTCTGAAAGATTGTTCAGTAGATCCTGAAGAAAAGAGAAAACTAATGGATATTTTGTCAAGAGCAGAAACTGATCCTGATCTAGATGACCTTGACCTTGATGATGGTGACGACCTTCATGAAAGGCTTGATAACCTTGACCTTGAAAAGGATACTGATCAAGTTTGGGAAAGATTAACAGAACAGGTATTTAACCCCTTGCTATGAAAGTTATTTTAGGTCTTAATCCTTTTCCACACAGTGACGACTTTTAACACCATTGAGGAAGAAGCCTATTGAAAACATTGTGAGCAAAGGAGAAAATTCTGGTAACCAGCAGAAATCTCCTTTTCCCACAAGGTTTTCAACTCTGTGAAGATCAAATTCCATTATTTGAGTCACATTTATATTGTCGTGTGCAAATGCTTTCGATTTGGACGAGGCTAAAGTTTTGTCATCTTGTAAAGGGTTAAGTTAACACAAGCAAACATCTTTGGTAGGAGCTTAGTATGTAGCAACAATTGTGTGGGAAAGCAGCCAGTGGCTTGAAAAGAATATTGTGTGGATCACTGGTAAAAGAATCTCAAGAAAAGGATGGATAGATGCACTGGCTGCTGTGATATAACTAGATTAATGTTGAAAATGGTGTTAAACATCATACATTTGATCAACCTGTTGTAGGAAGATGAAACTGTCTTGATTCAAGCCAGAGGGAACATTTACAACAATTATGCAATGATAATTGAATAGTACATGGTCCAAAGCAACTTAACTGGAACTTTTTATGTTTTCTGACTTTGGATAGTGTTTTGGATTAACCTTACCAAAGAACAAAATAGTAGATTTGTCCAAATTGGAAGCATTTGCAGATGAAAAAATAACTGTGACTCAAAATTAAAACTTGTATTTGGAAGGTTAGAAAACATTGTAGGAAAAGGAGAAAATGCTGGTTACCAGCATTTTCTCCTTTTCCTACAATGTTTTCAAAACGTTTCTTTCCCAGGGTTGTTAAAAGAGAGGGTTGTGTGGTAAAGGGTTAACTCATTACCAAACAATAAAATTTTAGGATTGTCCAAATCAGAAGCATTTGCAGACGACAAAATAAAAGTGACTGAAAAATTGCAATTTGTCTTGTGAAGGGTAGAAAACATTGTGGGAAAAGGAGAAAATGCTGGTAACCAGCATTTTCTCCTTTTTCCCACAATGTTTTCTAAAGGCTTCTTTCACAGGGGCGTCAAAAGTAGGGATTGTGTGGTAATGGGTTAAACAGTTGGATGTCTTGCACAGAACTAATTTAAACTTCCAGAAAACATACACATAAGTCACTTGTCCCAATTTCCAGAGTCTAGGATGACAAAAATTTACATATGTTACTATTCACAGCTGACAGACGGAAATGTCTTTAATAAGTTTAAACTTGTTCTAGAAAGGGTAGAGCCAAGCCCTGGTAGTTCAATCGGTAGCTTGCAGGACTTTAGAAGACGGGTCCAGGGTTCAATCCCTGGCTACGACCCCTGACTCAGCCAATTTCTTTCCAAGGATTGATGATAGTCACTGTGACAGAATCAATTCCTCTCCCACTGCTGACCATCTTTTTGACGATGATCATGTGGGAAAGCAGCCTGTGGCTTGGAAGGAAAATTGTGTGAAATACTGGTAACGGAAACTCCAGGAATGCATAGATAGATGCACTAGCCCCCCGAGATATAACTGAAATAATGTTTAAAACGGCGTTGAACACCATACATCCAATACAAGAAAGGGTAGAAAATATTTTTGGAATAAGTGAAATGCTTGAAACTAGCATTTTCACTTTTACCACAATATTTTCTACTCTATCTACCCACCTGTTCACATAATCTTTTTCCAAAAGCTTTCTTGGTGGCTGTGAAAAATACAGGGTTGTCTAGAAAAAGGTTGAAGATACACTTGCATTACTTCTTTTGTATCTTTTACAGGAGAAGAGGGAATTTGAGCACATGATCACTGATGGTCGTCTTGGTAACCTGGTGGAAGAATGGACTCCATGGTGGAAAGAGGCAGTTCCTGTTGTCATGGAAATGGATTCAGTGAAACAAGACAGCAGTAAACCAAATATTAAATCTGAAATTCCAAAAATATCAGAACTTTTAAGAACAAAACCATCGGCTGATGTAAGATATAATCTGTTGAATGTTCTGTACTCGTACGCATATATTTGCAGACTACATAATGGGGACCATGTTTCCATGGCAACTGACAGTGCTGAAGACCTAATAAATCTTTCCAGTGTTCTAGGTCAAGGTCAAAATTTTGAAAGTGTGCGAGATTCAATACAGTCTTGTTTTTCTAAATTACAGTCAAAGAATTGTGGGTTTGACTCCAATGTAGAACAGAATTTATCAGTCCTAAATGATGTGCTGGAGATTATTTCCTGTCCAATCAAAGACGATCCTCTGAGATATATTTTACTAGCAGTGTCGGATTTATTTCAGGTTTTCAGAACTGCATATAAATCAACAACAAAACACAGTGTCAGAAAAGCAGAAACTGAGAAAACGGGAACTCACAGAAAACAACTGTTTCAGTGCAA
Source organism: Tridacna crocea (assembly GCA_943736015.1). Classification (NCBI taxonomy): domain Eukaryota; kingdom Metazoa; phylum Mollusca; class Bivalvia; order Cardiida; family Cardiidae; genus Tridacna; species Tridacna crocea. Next base: position 10,334,722 of record OX031072.1, on the reverse strand, counting down.
GAAAAAGTGTGAATTTTTGTTAAGTTGGGGACAGAGTTACGGAATGTGTATGCTTGATTTAGTGCCAGAATTGAACCTTGAATATTCGCTCATTAAAAGTGACGTTGATCTTTTCAATAAATCTAAAAGTGAGTTAGAGATAAAGTGGGGAGGGCATGTCAAACCAAAGAAGAGGACTCTTATAGAGGAACTTTAGGTTCTTGTAAAATGTAGAACTTGTTTTTGTTATATTATTGATAAAGTTAGAGATCAAGTGGTGAGGTTATGTTAAACCAAAGAAGAGAACTCTTATAGAGGAGCTGTTTTGGTTATATTATTAATCTTTTATCACACAAGGGAAATGTTAACTTTGCCCAAATTCAAAGCAGTTACGGGCAGCAATTTAAATGCAACTTAAATGAGGAAATTTGTCTGTGATAGGGTAGAAATTATTGTGGGAAAAGGAGAAAATGCAGGTTACCATCATTTTCTTCTTTTCCAACAATGTTTCCAAGTGGTGTCCACCTAATCTCGTTAAAAGTTAGGATTGTGTGGTAAAGAGTTAATCCAATACCACGCAATCCAGAGTTTCAATGACCCTGATGTAGAAAACATTTGAAAATATTCTGGAAAAAGGAGAAAATTCATGCACTGATGATCAGCATTTGCTTCTTTTCCTTCAATCTTTTCTCCCTTCTTATCCCTTTCCCAAACGACAAATTTTAGACTCTTCTAAACTAAAAGAGTTTGCAGACGACAATTTCAGATTTGATAAAAATGGCAGAAAGTTCTCCAAATCGGTAGGAAACACTGTGGGAAAAGGAGAAATTGCTTGTTACAAGCAATTTCTCCTTTTCCTACAGTGTTTTCAGAAGACTCGTACTGTGGACACATGAAAACAAGGGCTTGTTTGGGAAAGGATTAAGGACCTATCCCATCATTTTAGTTGTTAGGACAAAGTTTTCTGTCTTTTCCAAGAAAAACCTCATTGTTTGAACCACATTGAATTTGTCATCTGCAAAAAAATTTAATTTGGACTAGTCTAAAATATAATGTCAGAAATTTTTCAAACATTGTAACATGGACATGTGAATTCGGCTCTATAAACACTGTGCAACGAAAGCATGGTAGAATTAAGAAATAATCTTTTTCTGTCTTGGTTTATCTTTTAATAAACCACAGTTGCAATGCCAAGTTATTAGGCACAATAAATAATCCACAAGGGCAATAGCCCGAGAGGATTATTGTTGCATCTCATAGCTCACAGCGTGATGTTTGTCATGACAGAAAAGAAGATTACTGTAAATCAGGAAAATCATTTTGCGCTTTTTATGTTAGCGAGATTGGTGACAAGGTATGTGACGCATTCATAATCTGCCGCTATTCAGCCAGAACTCATGAAATCACGAACATTAGTCGCTATTCAAGTTATGTTGGGAGGATATTGCTTACACTTACATGTACATTGAAATTGATAAGTAGATCTGACCTGTAATTCCGAGTCATGAAGAAAGGTCAGAGTACAGTATTTATGATTTTGTTCTAAGCAAGAAATGTTTCGCTAATTTCGCGACCCAATCAAGATTGCTAACTTAAATTGTCACTAATAAGCCAGTGAGGAAAGAAACATGAACATTGCTTATCACAAACATTTTCTGGTTTACAGTACATGTATTTTGATTTTAATATGACCAACTCTTAATGAAAGGAAAAACAAATTCAAACTTAGAGCAAAAACACTGATGCTGATTATATTCCATTGATTAACGCAGATGCAGATTATATTCCATTGATTTATATACATGTACTTACTTTATACAGAAAGACATTACTCTATATAGAATGAAGTCAGTCTATGTAAAATAACATAGATTTTACCATGCTTTCTTTGCTCTGTGTTTATAGTGCCAAATTTGTGTGTCATATTACAATCTGTTTATCCAAAGCATTCTGTAAGTCTATGAACTCTTTACCACATAGTCCAGAGTTTTAACACCTCTGAAGAAGAATGCTTTTGAAAAAACATTGTGGAAAAAGGACAAAATGTTGCTTACCAGCATTTTCTCCATTTCCCACAATGTTATCCACCCTGTCAAATACGGAAATCATTACTCGAGCTACTTTTATTTTGTTGCCTGCAAAAACTTCAATTTAGTTGAATAAGAATTTTGGCATTTAGTAAAGAGTTAATTCCCTATCAGATGACAAAATTGTATGCCTATACAAGTTGGAAGCATTTGCACATGACAAATTAAGTATGGCTCAATGATGGTGTTTGTCTTTGAAGGCTAAATAACAGGAATTTCTCTATTTCCCACCATGTTATAAAAGTCTCATTTTGCAGGGCTGTCATTACAAAGGGTTAAGCCTTTACCACACAATCTCAACTTTTAACGACCATGAGGAAGAAGACTTTTGAAAACATTGCGGGAAAAGGAGAAAATGCTGTTAACCAGCATTTTCTCCTTTGCCCACAATGTTTTTTACCCTATGAAAGTTAAATTTTGTCATTTAGGCTGCCTTTAACCCTTTACCAAACAATCCCTGGTTTTTACGACCCCGAGATAGAAGCCTTTTGAAAACACTGTGGGAAAAGAAGAAAATGCTGGTAACCAACATTTTCTCCTTTTCCCACAATGTTTTCTAACCTGCTGGAAGCGACTTCAGTTTTTGAGTTACGTTTATTTTGTCGTCTGCATGCGCTTTCAATTTGGACAAGTCTGAAATTTTGTCGTTTGGTAAAGGGTTAATTTGTCATCTGCAAATGCTTTAAATTTTGACCAAACTAAAATTTTGTCATTTGTGATAGAGCTAGTTTTGACAATTTGACACATTACCAAACAACATGATTTTAGAATGTATTAAATTGAAAGTGTTTGTAGACGACAATTTAAATCTCACTGAAATGATAGAATTTGTCTTTGATATGGTGGAAATTATTGTGGGAAAAGGAGAAAATGTTGGTTACAAAACATTTTCTTTTCCCACACTGTTTTCAAAAGGCTTTTCCTCAGGGTAATTAAAAATCATTATCAGGATTGCATGGTAAAGGTTTAAGTTATTACTGTCTTCTTTGAGAAAATCTCAAGCATCTGGGAAATTTATGGTGCTATCAAGAAATGGCATGACATTCAAAGTTTTTTTATACCAAGTTTATTGTGGTTGTTTCATAAATCCCTCTTCAAAAATAAGTTGTTTGCTCATATTACTCGAACAAATTGACATAAAATAAATAATACCATATATTACACACTTGGATTATTGCCCAAACTTAGCTTCAGCTATTGTAGTCTGCATGAGGAATAAATGAACCATTTTCAACTCTTTATTCAGCTAATAGATTTATTGTGTCTTAACTCATTACCAAATGACAACATTTTAAGCTTGTCCAAATCAAAAGCATTTACAGACAAGAAAACAAAACTGACTGAAAATTTGAAATTTGTTTTGTGAAGAGTAGATAACATAGTGGGAAAAGGAGAAAATGCTGGTTACCAGCATTATCTCCTTTTCCCACAATGTTTTCTAAAAGCTTCTTTCTCAGGGTCGTCAGAAGTAGGGATTGTGTGGTAATGGGTTAAAGAGATAATTAAAATACCCGAAATAAACATGATTTTGTTGGTTTGAATTGGTAATATGTGAGGAATAACATAGATCTAAGATGCACTCTCTGTGCAGTCTGATCTTGATCCATGTCATCAGCAAAAGCTTTCATATTGACTTTGGTAGAACCCAACATTTACTGTTAACAGATTTTCCGTACCATCCAATAATAGCCGATAATATTAATATTTACTCTTTAACCCTTTACCAAACAATCCCTGGTTTTTACGACTCTGAGAAAGAGGCCTTTTGAAAACATTGTGGGAAAAGGCAAAAATGCTGGTACATGTAACCAGCATTTTCTTCTTTTCCCACAATGTTTTCTATCCTGCTGGAAACAAATTTCAATTTTTGAGTTAATTTTATTTGGTCTTCTGCATGTGCTTTTAATTTGGACCGGTCTAAAACTTTGTCCTTTTGGAAAGGGTTGATTATACTTTTCATGATGGTCAGTTTTCAGGTCCATTTGTTCGAGTAATACATGTACTACAAAAGCAATATTGTTTCACATCAATGTGATCAAAGGTCCAATATGAGAACTTGAAACAAGTGTTGTAGAATTTCGGAACATTTGTACTTTGAATACTTTGTAATGCTGAGACAATGTTGAGAGAGAAGCAAGTGGTCCTAAGAAAGGGTTGCCCTTTTTCTCACAAAGTACTTCACCCCATTAATAGATGAACAATTCCTTTTTTCTGTATTTTCATCCTGTTCATTATTGCTGAAGCAGTAACTGTTGTTTATTTGAAGTAAAGCGGTTCATCATCCCAAAAGTGATGTGTAGCCATTGGTAAGACTTTTTCCCAGAATTCCACAGCACGAGCTCTCATTCCTGTCCTAGTTGAATTTGTCGACATTTCAGGCGTGATCTGTAAGTAATCCCAGGTGGCAGTGAACTCTGGCCAGGTTGTCTTGATATATTCTGTGACATTGTATGGTGTATTGGGGTTACTTGAAAGAAAAGCATAAAATAGTTATACTTAGAGCCTGTGGGCCATGGTACATGTAACTCTCTACCATATAGTTTATATTTTATGGAAAACTAAAGAAGAGGACTTTAACCCATTACCACACAATCCCTACTTTTGACGCCCCTGAGAAAGAAGCCTATTGAAAACACTGAGGGAAAAGGAGAAAATGCTGGTGACCAATGCATTTCCCTAATGCATTTGTTAGGTATTTTATTTAACTCATTACCACACGAGACAATTTTGGACTGGTCCAAATTGAAAGCATTTGCAGACGACAAAATAAAGGTGACTGAAAAATTGAAATTTGTTCTGGAAAGGGTAGAAAACACTGTGGAAAAAGGAGAAAATGCTGGTTACCAGCATTTTCTCCTTTTCCCACAGTGTTTTCAAAAGGCTTCTTTCTCAGGGGCGTCAAAAGTAGGGATTGAGTGGTAATGGGTTAAATCTGGACATAGCCATACATGAAGGAGGGGTCTCTCGTAACATACCCTATTTTAAGTCATCATTTATTGATGACTCAAAGCCTTATTTGGCAGAAAGTCTGTTTTTGGATGACATATGGGATTAATGACTCAATGGCCAATCCCGGACGAGCCTCCATCTTACAACCATGAAGGTTGGCAACAAAATGCATAGCTCAAATACAAACGGCTGCTGGTGGGATTCGAACTCATTGAGGACAAATATTCTCATTTTTTGAGGTTTAAAAGACCAATACCATAACCACAGAGCTAAAGAGATATCTCCCTAGTGCAGTTGTTAGGTATTGTATTCAAGTCTGGACGAAGCCATACACGTAGACTGGTTACCGCCCCTGATACACTACGTGTATAGGGACCGGTACAGGCTAATCGAAACGGGGCGAATTCTGCCCGTATTATGCGAGGTAACTGTGCAAGTAGTAACTTAGAGTAGCGTCTCTTGATTTTTGTGTGTATGTTTTTGGTGGGTGTAAAAAGCAATAGCTATGAAAATAATTTTCAATATTACTGTCTGTTTTTGGATGACATATGGGATTAATGACTCAATGGCCAATCCCGGACGAGCCTCCATCTTACAACCATGAAGGTTGGCAACAAAATGCATAGCTCAAATACAAACGGCTGCTGGTGGGATTCAAACTCATTGAGGACAAATATTCTCATTTTTTGAGGTTTAAAAGACCAATACCATAACCACAGAGCTAAAGAGATATCTCCCTAGTGCAGTTGTTAGGTATTGTATTCAAGTCTGGACGAAGCCATACACGAAGCAGTTTCCTTCCGTAACAATATTTTCAATTTGTTCCTAACTTATAAGTAAATTCACTTGGAAAAACCTTAATTACACACTAGAGGCTATGTTTTTAGTCTGATACTACTGAAAATTGATCAAAATTTTTATCTAGATAATACCTTAGAATTTGATATTGGATCAGTAGGGTCAAAAAGTAAGTCACTGGAAAAAAACTTTTTTGATAAATCTTGTGTTTACTCTAGAGACAAAATTTTTAGTTTAATTCTCATAGAAAACGGTCAGAATACTCAGAATCTGTTCAGCTTTATCAATCCTAGATGACTGTTTTCTGTTCCATTTAGTTTTACTGCTCATTCACTGGCAATAGAGTCATTCAGGTCTTCAAAGGCCTTTTTGGGCTTGAACAATATTAAACAATATTTATTTGTCAGTGACTATGGTCCCCAGACCCCTATCAAAAAGCAAGCTTCACCCAAAAATTGACTTCTTTTTGATCTGTTGTCTTTACCAAACAACAAAATTCTAGACTTGTCCAAATTGTCTTGACTTGTCCAAATTGAAAGCATTTGCAGATGACAAAATAAAAGTGAATGAAAATTTGAAATTTGTTTTGGGAAGGGAAAAAAGACATAGTGGGAAAACGAGAAAATGGTGGTTACCAATATTTTCTCCTTTTCTTACAATGTTTTCAAAAGGCCTGTTCCTCAGGGCATTAAAAGCTGGGATTGTGCTGAAAAGGATTAATTAAAACATGACACCACTTACCCTGAATATGCGAAATTGGCCCACATTTTCATTGTAGCAAGGTATATATGGAACAAAGAGATCTGGTAAAGATCATTTGAAACCCTCTCCACACCTGTACCAAACACAAAGGAAATTTCGTCTCCATGGCCCATCACTTCTTCTCGATCTAAAACTGACAATATTGGATACTTCTGTGGCAAAGGTTGAATAGCAAACTCGTAGGCATAGGTATTTTTTCCCCACTCTTTGTCTGTGTTGTGTCTAACAGCTGTTTTTACCGTCGAAACACCAACATGGCAATCAGTGGCCAGTTTTACCAACTCCATTATCCTTTTGCCCTCATCATAAGGACTACTCCAGTCTGTGTATTCATAGAGAGTAACCAGTCGTTCGATCTCGGTCACGCTCTTGTTAAAATATTTGCTGATGTAATAGGGGACCAGATCCAGAGCATAGACATCTTTCGGCAATCTGAAGTTGGACCTTTTCAAGTCCTTAGATCCGGAGGCATACAGCCACAGAAAGAAGTCCATCATCCCATCAGCGCTGTTATAACCTGTCATCAGATCTACGCTGTGGAACATATCTAGGGCTGCAGTGGCATAAGTTTTACCACTTAGTAGGTTCTCTGGCTGGTCAAGTATGAATTCGTAATCCAGGACTGGCCCAGGTGCTCCTGATGTCATATTCTTCATTATTGAATCTAGTATTTCAATTGGTATTACTTGTAGACATGCTGTTTGATCAACAGGATTCTCTTGTTTGCATCCAGCAGCTTCAGCAAACTTCTTAGATACTTTCTTATTGTAATAATATCCTTTATATGCCCATGGACTGATAGTGGTCCCACTTTGGGCAATAACATGTTGGAAAAGTCCCTTATTGCCTGGGTAGAAAGCTTGGTACAGCACAGAAGATGCCCCTGCAGATCCACCAAATATTGTTACCCGGCTTGGATCTCCACTGAATGCTCCAATGTTCTTAGAGATCCATTGCAAAGCTAAGTGTTGGTCCCAAAGACCATAGTTTCCGGATGCAGTGGAGTCGCCAGTTGTAAAAAACCCAAGATGAGCCAAACGGTAGTTTACAGTAACGACTACTACCTCTCCAACCGCACTCAATATTGAAGCATTATAGCTGTAGCTGTCACCATTCAGAAATCCTCCACCATGAAACCAGACCATCACAGGTTTAATGGGTTTCTGTGGTGTGGATGGTACGTAAATATTCAGTGTCAAACAGTCTTCAGACTGGATGTGATTTAACTGGTTGTTTTTTTTTACTTGGTAGCAAATTGGGCCGTCTTTGGTAGCATTAAATGGGCTGTTAAAGTATGATCTCAATTTTGATTTCTTAAACCTAAAGTTATTTATTGGTGCTTCACCATATGGTATTCCCCGAAATTGATAAACAGTGTATGCATTGCCGCTCAGGTGAAAGTTTTGCCAAAATCCTATTATTTCGCCCGTTGGAGTTGGAACCTGAACGATGTTATTTGTGTTGATGGTCTCGGAAAACACTCTTGGTACAATCAGTATCAGCAAAAATCCAGTTAGAGCAATCATTATTGCAAGACTAATTTGATTCCCGTCTTTTGAAAATCTGGTATTGTAAGAAAAAAAGAAAGCATCAAGATATTATCACGTAAGAAACTAGATCTATATTTTTTTCTGGATTATGACCCATTACCTATCATTCCTATTTTTTTACCACTGTAGAAAAACATTTGTATTCTGAGGTATAATATGGCTATATTTTTATTGTTTAATTTTCTCCATATCCCACAATGTTTTCTTCCCTTTTAAAGACAAACCTCATTGTTAAGTCATTTTAAACTGTTCTTATGCAAATGGTTCCCATTTTGAAAAGTTTAAAATTTTGTCATAGGTTGAAGGGTAAGGCCTTTTACCAAAGAATCCAGAAATTTGAAGACCTTGGGAAGGAGGGCTCTTTAAAAACATGTTGGGGAAAAGAAGAAAATGCTAGTAACTAGCATTTTTTTTTATCATACATGTAGTCTGATCTTGGATCTACACTATTTGCTGTCTGATGCTAATCTTAAACCAAAGAAAAGTTTTAGTGACACTAAAGATATGTGACCCAACAGGCAAAAAGGGACCTTCTTGGAACTGCAAAAAGTATCAACCCTGGTCAGACTGCGCGAATTACGCAGGCGGACCAGGGTTGACACATTTCACTGTAATGACATTTTCTGTAACAAAAGTGGTCATTGTGCCTTGTTATACAATCATTTTTGAATTATCAACTTAAACCGACCTACACTATTGTTGATCTGTTTTCATTTAATTGATGTACAGAATTCCCAGATGTAACTTTTTAGTGTGATGGTCACATATACTTATAGACCTCCAGCAAATTTGGTTCCATTTAGTTGGCAGTGAAAAAGTTCACAATGAAGTAAATAGTTTACACTTTCTCTTTGCCTATAAATATAGTTCTACTGCATGTTGAAGAGACAGTTTGGCCTTAACCCATTACCACACAATCCCTCCTTTTGATGCCACTGAGAAAGAAGCCTTTAGAAAACATTGTGGGAAAAGGAGAAAATGCTGGTTGCCAGCGTTTTCTCCTTTTCCCACAACGTTTTCTACCCCTCACAAAACAAATTTGAAATTTTCAGTCACTTTTATTTTGTCGTCTGTAAATGCTTTCGATTTGGACAAACCTAACATTTTGTCGGTTGGTAATGAGTTAATCTAAAGAAAAGTAATGGACGGTGAAGTTCAGAGATCACTCTGATCTCTGAACTACACTGTCCACAAAAGCTTTTGGTGTCATCAACATTAATAAAGGAGTTGAAGGAAGTAGCTAAATTTCAGAGGCATGTACTGTATATTATGTGGTTGTACATCGCAAAAATTTTCACTTTCAGGGTATGTTTTATACCATTTGATCCTTGGTTTCCCACTGATCCTGTCTTGCGGATTGTCAATATGACTCATCTTAAGGGTTTTATTAGTTTTTGTTGTGTTTATTTATTTCATATAAATGTTTAGAGGTGACAGGTTGGTATTTACGCAGTTTAGCCCGTTTACACATGGCAAAATTTTAGACCTATCCAATTTGAAAGAATTTGCAGACGACAATTTCAGAGTGGCTTGAATGGTACAATTTCACCTTGATAGGGTAGAAAACTTTGTGGGAAAAGGAGAAAATGCTGGTTACCAACATTTTCTCCTTTTCCCACAATGTTTTCAAAAGGCTTCTTCCTCAGGGTTGTAAAAAGTCGTCATTGTATGGTAAAGGGTTAAACTTATAGGTCATCCAATCCCTGATCAGAATCACCATGTGTGTGTGTGTGTGAGAGAGACAGGGAGAACAATGCTCATGAAATGGGTTTTTTATACAACTTGTAATACATTACGACAAGTAAGGCATTGAAAACTTAATGAATCATCTAGGGGAATTGTCCTTTGATGGCAAACAGAAAATTTACCCGTAGCAAACTTTATCCACCCATGGAAGCCTGTGCATACTGCACAGGCTGACATACCAAGCATGGCATTGAAAACTTGATGACTCATCTGAAGGAAATTGTCCTTTGTCAAACAGAAAATATAGTCACAGAAAATCATAGTGGTTACCAGCATTTTCTTCTTTTCCAACAATGTTTTCCAAAGGCTTCTTTCTCAGTGTCATCAAAAGTAGGGATTGTGTGGTAATGGGTTAAAGTTTTGACAAACATTCCAAGCTGACACTTTTGTTTACAAGATAAGAAAACAAAATTCATGTGTAGCAAGTTAATATCCTTACCACACAATCCAGACTCTAAACAACCTGGAAAGAAAAGCCACTCGAAAACATTGAGGGAAAAGGAGAAAAATGCTGCTAAACAATTTTCTCCATTTTCCACCTTGTTTTTTAGCCTATGAAAGACAGAAATCAGCCATTTAGCATCATTTAATTTGTTGTCTGCACATGCTTTCAATTTGGTCCACTTAGAGCTTTTTGTCATTTTTGTAAAGTTACCTTGTCTATGCCTATTTTTATTTTCTCTTCCTGTTTTTATTTTTTTCACGTAATTTCTCAAGGTAATAGACCCCTAATGCCTCTAGTGTAACATGGAAAAAAAATCTTATTAGTTGATAAATAAGGATCATGCGCGGATCCAGATATCTTTCTCAGGGGGGGTCCCACCGAAAACGCACTTGTCTTAATATATGATACTTTGATTTCCGGATTTCAGTGGATGTAAGCCGTTTACAAGAAAAGTCAATGTTTCCACTTCTAACCATGAGGAGGTCTCCACATTTAGAACCTTTTTTTTAAAATTATAAATGTATTTTACATAAATGCTATGCAATATCAAACCAGTACCATTTCACGAATCCGATGACCACATTTTTGCCAAAATTCCAGGGGGGGTCCGGACCCCCAGTTCCCCCCTCTGGATCCGCCCATGAGGATTTATACTGATGTAATACTTTTGATTTACACTGATATAATACTTTTGCACATTTTTAACTGACCAACCACTCCTTTGATATCTCTCTTAAAATTGTTTGTTGATACTTTTATTAGTTTCCTGAAAGGGGAGGTAATTATTATCTCCCTTTATAGTGAGAATTTGGATGTTCATATTTACAAATGATAATTCAAGACAGAAAAGAAGGAAAAAGTGGCTGCTTAAGGTACACTTACACTCATTTTTAATCGTAGCAAATTTTGTAGGATAATATTTAAGTGGAAATAGCTGTTTTCCAGTAGGGGCCTTAAAATGGCATTTAACCCTTTCCCAAACAATCCCTGGTTTTTACGGCCCTGAGATAGAGGCCTTTTGAAAACATTGTGGGAAAAGGAGAAAATGCTGATGACCAGCATTTTCTCCTTTCCCACAATGTTTTCAACCCTGCTGGAAAAAAAATTCAATTTTTGAGTTACGTTTATTTTGTGGTCTGCAAGTGCTTTCATTTTGGACCAGTCGAAAATTTTGTCGTTTGGGAAAGGGTTAACTAGATTTCATTTGTAAGATTTTTAGAAATATCTGAATAGAGACTCTATTTTATATTTGTGTGCAAAGATTGCTTTAACCCTTTACCAAACAATGCTGACTTTTTATGACCTTGGGAAAAAAGCCTTCTGAAAACACTGTGGAAAAAGGAGAAAATGCTGTTACTCGGCATTTTCTCCTTTTCACACAATGTTCTCCTGGCATGATAAAAGAAAGATTGCTCAATTTGCACCCCAATGAAATTGTCATCTGCAAATGCTTTCAATTTGGAGATGGCTAAAATTTTGTCGTCTGGTAAAGGGTTAATGCTTTACTACAGAGCCCAGCCAGGTTGCTCCTTGTTTAGCATATCCGACCTGTAACTTGGTGGTTGAGAGTTTGTTACCGGGTTGAGGCAAACTTCTGTATGGCAGTTTTTTCACCTCGCACTGTTGATGTATGTGATGTCAGTGGCATTTTGTTGGCGTACATATACATGTATTTAACTTGTGACCTGGTGGTTGAAGTTTGATAACCAGTGCAGGCAGACTTTCTGGGAATTTTTGGCCTTTCACCATTGATGACCTATGCTGTTAAAATGGCATTCTCCAATAAAAAGAAACAAGCTTTACCAAACAACAACATTTGAAACTAAACCAAATTGAAAGCATATGTGACGACTGAAGCTCAAAGAATGATTTCTGTCTTACATAGCAAAGAAAACATTGGGTTACCAGCATTTTCTCCTATTGGCACAATGTTTTCAAATGCATCCTCTATTTGCGGTTGCAAGAAACCTAGAATTGTGTTGTTGATTGATTGATTGATTGATTGACTGATTGATTGTGTGATTTGTAACAATGTTTTCAGCATTATTTCAGATACATTGTTGTTGGATTTTCTGTTGCCAGTATTCTGCATAATATTCTTTCCCGCATAGCCATTGCCAAAAAAATAAGAAGATGGTCAGCGTGAAACAAAAAATACATATAGAAAGTGTTAGGAATTACTATTTTTTTTAAAAACTTTTTATGCTGTAGAAATTACCATTTTGTTGGTAATAATATAGCTGTCATTGCAATATGAGGGATAAATGTATTTTTTAACACAGCAAATTCTAATCATTTGACTCCATAGCTCAGTTGGAAAACCTGCTGATCCCATTTTGAAGATTATTGGCTTAACCCTTTACAGCACAAAACGAAGTTATAATTTCTAAGGAAGAAGGTTTTTAAAAAGATTGTGGGAAAAGGAAAATGGTCCTTTTTCCACAATCTGTTCTGCTTTTGCCAGACTAATCCAGTCACTTCAGTCATGTTTAGTCTATGCTTTCAGTTTGAGCAAGTTGAAGAATCTGTCGTTAAAGGGTTAATTCCTTGTAGAGACAATTTCTTTTTTTCCAGCATTGTTTTTGTTGCTTTTGTTTCGGTTTTCCCAGACTTGGGGTAAACATTCCATTCTATAATCTTTTTTGTTTACAAAATATGACTTTTCTGCTACCCAATCATGAGGTGTGACTGTGTACACTTGGCTCTGGAAAAAGAATAAAGCAAACGGAAAAAAATCCAAGTTATTTCATGAAAATGATACCTTCTGGGGAAAAAGAACAATTTTTTGATAGAAACATGTACAAGTTGTTGTGTTTTGCATGTACATGTGGCTTAATTTTTTGTTATTTGTCCATGATGAAATTATACATAAACAGTATTTGTCCATGACTTGGCATAATGAAGTTTCATACCAGGGTAGAGGGAGTGATTTTGATTTTTACAATAAAAAAAATATTAGATATTCTGTACCAAACCCAATGTAAGACAGTTCTTATATGAGTACCCAAAACATAGGATTTAAAAGGGAAATAATGGATAAAGAATATCATCACTCCCTCTTATCTGAAGCTCTGTATACAATTTTGTCCAGTAGTTGAAGAGGGATTGAACCATAATGGAAATACATATCTAGCCCCCCCCCCCCCTCCCAGTCTGGACAGACGAAGGAACAGACATTTGGACAACGATAAAAACTATATTCCTCTTGCAGGAATCAAGCCCACAACCTTTAACCCGTTACCACACAATCCCTACTTTTGATGTCCCTGAGAAAGAAGCTTTTTGAAAACACTATGGGAAAAGGAGAAAATGCTGGTAACCAGCATTTTCTTCTTTTCCCACAGTGTTTTCTACCCTTTCCAGAACAAATTTCAATTTTTCAGTCACCTTTATTTTGTCATTTGCAAATGCTTTCAAGTTGAACCAGTCTAAAATTTTGTCGTGTGGTAAAGAGTTAAAACTACAATCAGAGATTTGACCAACTGAGAGACCTATACATGTCTTGGTATTAATATAGAATGAATAAACACTGTATTATGATTGGTCAAAAATAGGGTTATGTATATTCTCCTGGCCCGTGCAGACGTAAAGATCTGCTATCGCTATTTTTGACACGAAAATCTTAACGGCAACTGCTCCTTTTCTACCAATGACTCATAATAGAATCTGAACACAGTCTGTTCAGGTAGACGTGGTTCGTTTTTTTCTTCTATCAGTAAGTTCTCTGCTGACCAAAGGACCAGCGTATCTCATGATTCAGTTGCTTTGTTAGACATAGTAGATTTCATGGATCATCTTGTCTGTCTGTTTGTCAAGAATTATGTGATGACTTGCTCAGTAAAATGTACCACTGTGATACATTCACCCTTTACCAAACAATTCCTGCTTTGTACGACAAGGAGATAGAAGCCTTGTGAAAACATTGTGGGAAAAGGAGAAAATGCTGGTTACCAGCATTTTCTCCTTTTTCCACAATGTTTTCTACCCTACTGGTAACAAATTTCAATTTTTGAGTTGCATTTATTTTGTCGTCTGCAAATGCTATCAATTTGAACCGGTTAAACCCAGTATTCCAGGGCATTATTCATTTTCTTTGCCATCTGCAAATGTTTTCATTGGATAAGTCTAAAATTGTGTTACCTGGTAACGAGTTGAAAAGCAGTTTTAGAAATGGGTTGGTTTTAAATGTTAGGAGCATGAAAATTTGAAAACAAAACAATAAAAATACTTAACTATTTTACGCCAAACGAATAAACTAGATCCCTTTCGACGGCTACCAATACAACCCATTGAAACATACAAAGAATTTCATTGTATAGGCTTGACTATACCAGCGGATGGTATAGATAAAAGATCAGACTACACGTTCTGTGCAGTCTGATCTTGATCTATGTCGTCCACAAAAGTCACGGATTTCGCCTATGGATTCGAAAGGGTTAAACACTCTTAACCCTTTCCGAAACGACTAACTTTTTGGCTAGACCAAATTGAAAGCATTTGCAGATGACAGTTCAACTCTTGCTGAAAAGGTGATTTCTGTCTTTGATTGGGTAGAAAACATTGTGTGAAAAGGAGAAAATGCTGGTAACCACAATGTTTTCAAAAAGCTACTATTCCGTACCCGTTAAAACCAGGGATTGTTTGGGAAAGGGTTGATGCAGGTGCATGAATGCCGAAGAACAGGAAAAAAATATTTCTAATTAAACGTAAAAAAAAATCCAGCTGTACATCGGGACTCATGAAAAATAAATTCTGATCGCAGGCGAGAAAGAAGGGAGACAAAGAGAATTTGCAAGAAATGCAGATATAAACGACAGAATGGACCCCATGTAACAGGTAAGTGGACCCTTTTCAAGGAAGAGATCCCTGTTGGCTTTCAAATTTCGCCAAAAGTTTCACCATTCAAGGAATACTTCATTATGTCTGATTTATTTTGTAGTTGACTTCAGCTAATGCTTTGAATTCGGACTTGTCCAATATTTTGTCGTTTTGTTGGTTCAGTTGTCACAACGGACAGTACACCCTTTAGCATACGTTCCTACAGTTCTTTGCAAGCCAATGGCTGACTTTCGACAACCCAAATTGGCACTAAAGTCTGCAATGAGAGAGGAACGAATCGTGTCGTATTGAATTTCATTAACATGTAAAGGAATCCGTGGATAGGTGCACTGGCCAATGCAATACCCACATTGTTTTCTACCCTTCTCAAAACATTTCAAAATTTCAGTCAAATTTATTTTGTCGTCTGCAGATGCTTTCGATTTAGACAACGCTAAAATCTTGTCGTTTGGTAATGAGTTAAGTACAAATATAACCCACATGTCTCTCCAAATGTCTTGTAGCATTTTTTTTTACCGAACCAAACAATTCTAGCATGTAAAGACCTTGCAAAATAAGGCCTTGGAGAGCATTGTGGGGAAATAAGGAAATACTGATATATATCATTCTTTCGTGTTTTTTTTTTACCATTTTTGTTCACAAAAAGCTATAAATAAATAGTAAGGTGAATATGCAATGTTCTGCGTGGTACAGTGGTAAAGTTACTCGCCCCACATACTTGGACTCCCACGTTCGAGTCGTGAATGGATAATGTTTTTGCCACATATATCTTAAACATTTTTTTTAAACATATATTATTTTGTCAACTAGTAAAGGATTTGGTGCACCAAACTCCTCGTTTTTTTTTTAAATGAATAATATATTGAGAGCATACAAGCCGGTTAAACAAAGGTGACACGTGAAAACCACGACCCGTAAGATAAGCTTAAATCTAAATCAACCAGTGAACTCGTCTTCATTTTCTTCAAGGCCCGTCTTCGGACAAAAAAAAAATACAATTTTTCTCACAACACAGCGACCAATACACGAAAAGTGCCATTCTCTAAAAATTGGAGCTTAATGTCTTAAAAACAGCTAGTAGTGTGAATGAAATAATGTGCATTGTAATCGGTAATCAACATCAGAAACATTGGCAAAGCTGCACTGTTTGTACATATATACATGGCCTAAAATATAATAAAATGGAGTTAAAGACCACACAATCCAAAAAAAAGGAAAAACAAACATTAAAAGCAACATTCGTCCTGTAAAAACAGTTTAATTTTGCTTAGGGTACGATTAGTCAGGGGCCGAACAGTTTAACGAAAATTTTTCTTGATTGCGAGCACAAAAAACGCGCCACGAGAAAAGGGGACCGAAAGTTTGACCAATTATTTCCCCTACAGTTTATCATTTTCTTAGCATCAAAAGCTTGCTGTGTGATCCAGAGTATTTCCAAGTAACTTTTGGCAGCATTAAGATACAATAATTGCATCTCTTGTGCTTGCAAACTGAGAATTTTCCATGTGGTCCCTCTTCTCGTGGGGCAAAAGTTTTTCTTCGATATGGCCGGATATCGGGTAAAACTTTCGCAGCACTATAAAAGGGGTATTCTCCTTGTCGCGCATCGGTGTAACTTTTTGTCGGGTACCTATTGCCATGCCGCAATTAGATTTGCACGAGCTACACGGGCGCTTTGGGCTATATTTACCGCGCCACCAGGGAGAGGGAACTAAACTGTTTATTTTTTCTACTTAGAGAAAATCGACTATCTAACCAGATTTTTTTCCCTTTACTCGCATTATTTTTTCTTTTCTCTATTCAAATAATTATTTTTTAGTAACTTGTACACTGTTGGTGCAAATGTTTCCATTTACGATAAGTATAAAACTGTCTTTAGGAAAAGCCGCTTGACTGGCAGACAATTGTTTGGATTGTATTGGAGTTGACCCTTTCCCAAACAAGTCCTGGTTTTTACATGTCTGCAGTAAAGGTCTTTTGAAAACACTGTAGGAAAAGGAGAAATTGCTCGTAACGAGCAATTTCTCCTTTTCCCACGGTGTTTTCTACCCTTTATGAGAACTTTCTGCCATTTTCTCAAAATCTAAAATTGTCGTCTGCAAACTCTTTCAGTTTGGAAGAGTCCAAAATTTCTTGTTTGGGAAAGGGTTAAACACCTTTTTTACAGCTTATATCACACCGACCGACCAGTGCTCCCTGGCTTTCTCACACCAGAACTGACGCGACGTTCTATCCAAGTCACTGTCTACTTTTCTTAAATGCATGAGATGAGAGGCAAAAATGGCCGAAAAAAAAAAGTTCGCTTCAACCAGGTATCGGACTCGCAACAATCAGGTCATGTGTAAGATACGCTTACATCTAAACCAACCAGTGGACTCGTCTTCATTTTCTTCGGGGCCTGTCTTGAGACATGAAAAAATACATTTTTTGTTACAACACAGCGACCAATAAACGAAAAGTACTATTCTCTGAAAAATAGGAGCTTAATCTCTCAGAAACAGCCCATAGTATGAATGAAATAACGTGCCTTGTGATCGGTAAGGGAACATCAGACACATTTGCAAAGCTGCACTGTTTCTATTGATATACATGGCCTAAAATATAATTAAATGGAGTTAAAGACCACACAATCCAAAGACAGGGGAAAAACAAACATTAAAAGCAACATTCGTCCTGTAAAAACAGTTTAATTTTACTTAGGGTACGATTAGTCAGGGGCCGAACAGTTTAACGAAAATTTTTCTTGATTGCGAGCACAAAAAACGCGCCACGAGAAAAGGGGACCGAAAGTTTGACCAATTATTTCCCCTACATTTTATCATTTTCTCAGCATCAAAAGCTTGCTGTGTGATCTAGAGTATTTCCAAGTAACTTTTGGCAGCATTAAGATACAAGAACTGCATCTCTTGTGCTTGCAAATTGAGAATTTTCCATGTGGTCCCTCTTCTCGTGGGGCAAAAGTTTTTCTTCATTATGGCCGGATATCGGGTAAAACTTTCGCATCACCATAAAAGGGACATTCTCCTTGTCGCGCATCGGTGTAACTTTTTGTCGGGTACCTATTGCCATACCACAGTTGGATTTGCCCGAGCTACACGGGCGAATTTAACTGCTCTTTTCCATGTGGTCCCTTTATGCTCTTTAGAGAAAATCGCCAATCTAACCAGCATATTCTCCTTTACTTGCATTGTTTGTTGTTTTTTTTTTTTCAATTCAAATAACTAATTTCATTTTTTTCCCAGCAGCTTATAAATTGTTGGTGCAAACGCTTACAAGTATAAAACTGCCATTTTTTAAAGCCGCTTGATTGGCAGACAATTGTTTGGATTGTATTGGAGTTTAACGCCATTTTAACAGCTTATATCACACCGGCCAGTGCACTTATGCAGTTGTTTCCTGGCTTTCTCACACCAAAAGTTTCCTGGCTTTCTCACACCAGAACTGACGCAACACAGCCCCAAGGACAAAATGTGCCATCCTCTTGAAAAGAGGAGCTTAATGCCTTTTTATAAAGCACAAAGTCAAGCATCTTACTGCGTAATATGGATCGCGCAGGCTGGACTGGGTAAAACTTTATAACAGATGCATCAAACCTGTTTTTCACTCAGCATTATTGAAATTTATTATACATGTATTCCTATTACCAAATTACTTAGATTTCTGAGTGAATAACACCACTAGTGATGCTGAAGTTTTAGATATTTGTCGGAACTACTTTTTTTTTTCTATATTGGTCACATTTTACCATTCTTGCTAATTATTAGAATAAAAAGAGGTGAATAAGAGATCTAATAAATAGAATAATCAACTGGTTGTGTCTGATATTGAAAATCTATCACTCGAACTGGGTCATTAGGACTCGGTCTTTTTTCCAACCGCATCACACCCATCCTGGTGACAGAATTGTAATACCAAACACAACTAGTTCATTATTCTCAATTTAACCCTTTCCCAAACAATCCCTGGTTTTTACAGGTCTGGAATAGTAGCCTTTTGAAAACATTGTGGGAAAAGGAGAAAATGCTGGTAACCAGCATTTTATCCTTTTCCAACAATGTTTTCTCTGCAAATGCTTTGAATTTGGTCTAGTCCAAAAGTTTGTCGTTTGGGAAAAGATTAATCGTTGAAGAAATTCTGAAATTGCTAATATCTTACCTCTACTGACGAGATGCTGTCTCTACTTGAACCTTAAAAGAACAAACTTTGAAGTTTGTGTATCACAACAGCTGTTGAAGCAGAGATGTTTTTATTCCATAAACAGCATTTTACAGATAAATCATTATTTTCTCGATGAGTCACACACATCTTATTTTGAAATAATTCAATAAAAGTTGTTGTTACCAACACTGGCAATATCTGATGGGACAAAATATCTTTTTATTTCTTTTTATAGCTTCTAGAAAAGGATAAGATCTCTGATTTTCACGACTCTATGAGGGAAGCCTTTTGAAAACATTGTTGGAAAAAGAGAAAATGTTACCCGCATTTTCTCCTTTTTCCACAATGTTTTCTACCTTTCCCGAAACAAATTTCTATTTTTGAGTCGCTTTCATTTTGTTGTCTGCTCAGGCTTTCAATTTGGAACAGCCAAAAATGTTTTCGTCAGAATAAGAGTTGTACCTTTACCAAACAATCCGTGGTTTTTGCGACCAAGTGAAAGACGCCTTTTGGAAACATTTTGGGAAAATGAGAAAATGCTGGTAACCAGCATTTTCTCCTTTTCCCAAAATGTTTTCTACCCTACTAGAAACAAATTTGAATTTTTGAGTTATGTTCATTTTGTTGTCAGCAAATGCTTTCAATTTGGACCTGTCTAAAATTCTGTCATTTGGTAAAGGGTTAAATAACACTGGAAAGGTCAGATTTTCTCCTATATCCTAGCAAATAACCATTACTGTGGAAAGGTTCCTTAACTCCTTACCAAACGACAAAATGTAAGGCTTGTCCAAACTGAAAGCACTTGCAGACGACAAAATAAATGTAACTTATAGTTTGAATTTCTCTTCCTGCAGAGTAGAAAACATTGAGGGAAAAGGAAAAAATGCTGGTTACTAGCATTTTCTCCTTTTCCCACGGTGTTTTCAAAAAGCTTTTTTTTAAGGTTGTTAAAATTTAGGACTGTTTGGTAGAGGGTTAACTCAAATTCATGCAGCCATCTCCTGTGAAAAGTGGTCTCGATGTGTCACGATAAATAATCATCCATTGGTTGAACCTAGGTCGATTCTTTGGTGTTTATCCTTGCTAAATAGATATTCTTCTGTATTGTAGAACAATTCTAGATGCAGCGACTAATACACACCTGCAGACGCTTTGATTTTTTCTCCCAATCCTTAAATTCTGCAAATGCATTAACTCTTTACCACACAATCCCGATTTTTGACAACCCTGAATAAGACAGCTTTTAAAAACTGGTAACCAGCATTTTCTACTTTTCCCACAATGTTTCTACCCTTCTTAAACCATATTTCTATTTTTCAGTCTCACTTATTTTGTCGTCTGCAAGTGCTTTCAATTTGGTCCAGTCCAAAAATTTGTCCTTTTGTATAGAGTTAAGAATCTTTTCATTTGATATGGCTCCTACATTTTTCACTTTGTCTTCACTCTTTACCAAATGACAGAATTTCAAACATGTGTCATATAGGAGCATAGAACTCGTCTCAACTTTAAGTTACACAATTCAATTTAGCTTAAATCCGAGTTTGTGTGAACTGCTGTTTAAAACCGTTACAATGAGTTGACATGAAGTCTGTGCAAACCTTAGTTCAAGCCAGGCTCATCTGAAGTCTGAGTATTTACAATTACTTTCAGGTGACTCCAGTCAGCAAGTTGGCTTTTAAAGGCCCAGTAAAGGTCAATATATCAAAGCAGGTGTCACAATACATTTGAATTCAAATCATATCATTTATAAGTCTGTCACTGTGTGGTTTGGCCACGTGTTAGTCACTGGCAGAAAAAATGTTTTAACCCTTTACTCCATAGATGCTCATTTCTACGCAATGCTTGTATGAGCACTTGAAAACATTGTGGCAAAAGGTGAAATTGCTCGTGACGAGCAATTTCACCTTTTGTCACAATGTTTTCTGTGCTATCAAAAGGTGTCATATACACATAAGAAACAGCTTCATCCTTGCTATTATTTAGGGTCAATTAGAGATACAATAGAAATGCCTTATGGAGTAAAGGGTTAAAATCAGGGTAATGTTAACAAAAGACAGAGCTATTTGGCAAGTTTTAACCCTTTACCACACAATGATCACTTTTAGCGACCCTGAGAAAGAAGCCTTTCCCTTTGTGGGAAAAGGAGAAAATACTGGTAACCAACATTTTCTCCTTTTCCCACAATGTCTTGTACCCTATCAAAGAAAAATTGTGTCATTTGACCCAGTTATCTGCAAATGACTTAAATTTGGACAGGTCGAAAATTTTGCAGTGTGGTAAAGAGTTACCCTACTGGTAGTTCAGAAATTAATTTCTCTGTAAACAAATAACATTTTGACCGACCATACAATGAAAGATTGTTATCTTCACAATAATTTCCATACTTTTAAATGGTATGATGTAAATTCAAATGCATTTAATTTTGGGTTTGTCCAAATCCAAAGCATTTGCAGACGACAAAATAAAAGTGACTGAAAATTTGAAATTTCTTTTGTGAAGGGCAGAAAACATGGTGTGAAAAAGAAGAAAATGCGGGTTACCAGCATTTTCTCCTTTTCCCACCATGTTCTCTGAAGGCTTCTCGCTCAGGTTTGTTAAAAGTGGCGATTTTGTGTGGTAATGGTTTAAACACCACCTTTGTTTACTTTTGCCCTTTATTGTGAGTTCGATAATTATTATAGGTGAGCATGTGTCCTCATGGCTATCAAGCTGTTACGTTTTTTGCCTGTTACAACCCTTTAATAACAATTTTAGACTAGTCCAATTTGAAAGCATTTGCAGATAACAAATTTACTGTGGCTCAAGTTATGAAACTCTTTGTGAAAGGGATGAAAACATTATGGGAAAAGGAGAAAATGCTGGTTTCTAGCATATTCAGTTTTCCCTGAATGCTTTCAAAAGCCTCTTTCTTTAGGGTCACTAAAATTTAGGATTATTTGATAAAGGTTTAAAACTACCTAGAAGGAATTAACTTTCAAGCGTTCAATAAGTTGTCTAAGAAATCCGCTCAAATTAAAAGACCTAAGGTGTGAAGCACAAACAACTGAAGTTATCGCTAAGCTGTCCTACATAAATAGACTGTGGTCTAGTAAAAATTTCAAATTACTAGTCCACTGGTCTAGTTGAAAAAAATGTTAACTCCGAACCCTGAATTGCTGTGGCACTTACGCTGGTTGACATTCAAGATGACATGTTCAGATTTTTTACAAATGACAAAATGAAATGGTAGCCAACCCTGGTAGCTTAGTTTGTAGCAGAGAGAGATTAACCAAGAGGACACTGGTTTGAAACTCCCTTTGGCCACTTTTCTTTATGAGAAGTATCGGTAATTATAGTTCTAGTAATTGCCGCATAAATCAATACTCTCTCACCACTGACAGTTGTTTAGATGATCATTATGTAGGAAAGGAACCAATGGCTTAGATAGTGTATTGTGCAGAGTGCTGCTAAATGAAACTCCTGGAGAGTGTGAATAGGTGTGCTGGCCACCACGATACAACTGACATGATATGGGGTGCAACACGCGAAAAGGGTCATTCGGACATTTGCGTAAAGTGTCGTCTCGGATTCGCCTGCGCAGTCCGCAGAGGCTAATCCAAAACGACACTCTCCGATTTTATGTGATTTTCTGTTTTACGCAAGTCTACTGTAGCACAAAATCTAATGTAGTTGTAAAGTGCCGTCTCGGATTAGCCTGCGCGGACTGCGCAGGCTAATCCGGGACGACACTTTACGCAAATGTCCGAATGCACCTTTTCGTGTGTTGCACTCCATATTGAAAATGTCTCAGTACCAAGCAATCATAGGGAACAGAGGTTATGACTTTCAAAGAGTAAACACTATACAAAATCTTTACTTCAATTACATATTCGAATAAGTCAACACAAGCTTATTTCTTCCAGAGTATGTAAAAATACAGCTATCCATGAATTGGTGTTAAGAAATTTGAAAAAAAAAAAAGTTCCATTATTATAGAAATAATAGCCATCCTAATATTAGAACATGAAATATCCCCTTAACTCCAAAATTTATCCAAATTGAATTTACTGGTATTCTCAGACAACAGTTGTGGGTCAAGTAATGGTATTTGTTTTCAAAAGAGTAAGAAATACATGTATTGTGGGAAAAGGAGAAAATGGTACTTACCAGCATTTTCTCCTTTTCTTATATTTTCAGTAGGTTCCAAGTAGATTATTTTAACACTGAAAAGTGTGGCAAAGAGATAAAAATCCACAAGAATTTTCATTGCTACCACACAGATCAGAATACAAAAGTGTGTAGTCTGATCTTAAATCTAGGCAGTCTTATATTGAGTGGGATATTGTTACTTGTAAAAAGCAGTCTTACCCCTTTACCAAACAGTCCCTGGTTTTTCATGCCCCTGAGGAAGAAGCCTTCTGAAAACATTATAAGAAAGGCGAAAATGCTGGTAACCAGCATTTTCTCCTTTTCCTATGGTTTTTTTTTTTCTACTCTTTGAAAGTCAAGTTTCATGTTTTGAGTCACATCTGTTTTGTCATTTGCAACATGCCCTCAATTTGGACAAGTCTAAAATTTTGTTGTCTGCTAAAGCGTTAAAGTTAGAATAGCATTTCTGATTCCTTTTTTCCTGACTGAAAAAGTTTATCCAATTACCATGCCTTGTAAGGGAACAGGGATGTACCAATATGAGCTACTGATACGCAAGTGTGTAAGTATAGAAAAAATGAGAACAGGTTTAACATTCTTTTATCACTTTTAAGATCAACTCAGTTTTTCATGATTGAACCTAAAACTGTGCAGAAAACTAAAATGTAAATTTCCAACCGATGGAAAAACAGTTCTTGACAGTTTACAGTCAAACAATTTACTTCTTGTATTCTGAACTTAAAGCAGGATCGCTGATTCGTCTGAACACTGCCATATACTTTTCTCCCTTGTTTCTAGTGACCTTTTGACCTTCCTCGGTGCTATTGTACAACTTTTCAACAACAGGATCACTTTCTAGGTCTTCTTGCCGTACTCTCTCAAAGAGCGGGAACTTTGTCAAATGCTCCACCATCCAATCATGTAAGTCTTTAACATCAGTGATGGTGTAAATCAAACCACCAAGTGCAAGAACATACGCATATTCTGCAAGAAGGGTATTATTGATAATTCTCCATTTGTGCTTTGCTTTCTTGAAATGAGGGTCTGGGAAGAGAAAGAACATTTTTGTGAGCTGACTTTTCTCAAAGAAATTGGGAAGATATTTCATAGCATTGGATCGAATGCAAGCTATATTCTGGTATTTCCCTGGATTTTGTTCTCGTAAAGCCTTAATTCTATCCTTTACGTAATCTGACACTTTGACTCTTATCTCCATTCCCAGCATGAGCTTATTTGGAAACAATGTTGACATATCAACCAAGAGCCCGCCATATCCACAACCAATATCTGCAAATTCCACTCTGTGATAATTTTCACCTCCATTTGAAACATCTTCCTCCTCTTTGACATCATCATGTGACTGGTCAAATGACTTTGGTTTAAAGAATTCTGGGTAATATACAGACCAGTCCATTTCTTTGGGGCAGACTGGGTAGTCAAAGCTGTGATCTGACATTGGATTACTATGAGCCCTCTGTCTGTAATATTTCTTTTGAGGTAGCTTTGATGCCATCATTTACTTAATCAGCACTATTATCACACACAGAGCAAAAGATTAGAAGAGAAATTGTACAAGAAGTCAAATATGAATGTGACAATTACATCGAAGTCTTTCACTGAAAGGTCTGCAGCTGACAAATTCACTAGATCATTTAATATCACTTAGCACTGATCCTCTCATTGAAAGAAAAAATCTTTTTTCCTTGACTGTTTTCCTTAGTCTGTTTCTTCCACCTCCTTTTTAATTACATTGGGTCTTCTTGGTCCTTTCAGAAATTTATTCATAGCCCTTTTCATCCGGAGCTGAAAGTAATACAAAAAATACCCCTCTTTAAACCTTTGTCAAATATCTAAGTTTTGGACTGGTCCAAAATGAAAGCCTTTGCAGACGACAAATGGAATTAGGCTGAATTGCTGACATTTGTCTCTGAAAGGTTAGAAAACATTGTGGAAAAAGGAGAAAAATGCTGGTTACCAGCATTTTCTCCTTTTCCCACAATTTTTTCAACAGCTTTCTTGCTCAGGGTCATTTAAACTCGGGATTGTGCGGCAAAGGGTTAAACCTTCATTAGACGACAAAATTTTAGCCTTGTGCAAATTTACAGCATTTGCAGATGACTATTTCAATTTGGCTCAAATGGCATGTTTTTTTCTTTGCCTACATAGAAAGAATTGTGGGAAACAGACAAAATGCTAGTTACTAGCATTTTCTCCTTTTCCAGAAATGTTTTTAAAAGGCTTCTTTCTTTGGGTCATTCCAAAATGTGTTTGTGGGGGTAAGGAGTTAATTTTTCATCAAATGATGAAATCTTAAACACATCAAAACTGAGAGCATCTGCAAAATACAAAACTAATGTAACTCAAAAATAGATATATTTATTTTTGGGTGGGTAGAGAATATTTTGGGAATAGGGGAAATGTTTCTATCAAAGACAGGAAAAGAGGTAATCAAGCATACATCATACTTCCAGCATTTTCTGCTTTTACCTGCAATGTTGTCTACCCTTCAGAAGACAGATACCATCATTTAAATTTGAGCTACATTCTATTGGTTGTGTCCAAACACTATCATTTTGGACAGGTAAAATGTTTTGAGGTTTGCAGGGTCAAACAAAAAATCAGAATTGTTACTTGTCCTTCTGCCATTTTGCTCTTGTCCTACATTTAGACAAAGTAGGATAATCCACTTGCCCTAAACAAAATTTTACTAGTAAACTTGTACGAGTGGACAAGTGGATTTTTTTAACCATAGGTTTGGTAACAAGAGGGCCATGATGGCCCTGTATCGGTCCACTGGCTAATTCGTAAAAACACTACAAGCCAAACATTACATTATTTGGCCAATTGGTTTCTAACTTGAGGGCATACAATTTTTTTCCACAAAAACCTACAAAAAAGTTGTGACCCCTGGGCAAATCCAGTTTTGACCACAAAGCTATAATTACTTGAATCCTGGTGGAAGTCTACAAGATAAAGCCCCATACCAAATAATACAGGTTTAGAATGTGTGGTTATAAACAAGAAGATTTTCAAAGTTTTCTCAATAAAAGGCCCTGTAAAACATAAAACCAATGAGACAGGGCTAAATCTAGTGGTCATAGTCTTTATTATGGTTAGTAACAAGATGACTTAGAAAGTTTTCACCACAAAAGCCAATGTAAAACTTGTGACCCCTGGTGTGGGGACAAACTTGACCCTAAGGATATAATTTGGGCCCTCTTGGTAGAGGCCCACTAGATAAAGCTACATGCAAAATTTGGTAGCCCTAGGCCTTATGGCTAGGTACAAGTAGATTTTTAAAAAATTCCCAATATGAGCCCATGTAAAACTTGTGACCCCTAGGACAGAACCAAATTTGACCCCAGGGCTACAATTTGGGCACCTTTGGTAGACAACCACTTGATAAAGCTAGATGCAAAATTGAGTAGCCCTAGGCCTTATGGCTTGGTATGAACAGATTTTTATAGTTTTCACTATATAAGCCCATATAAAACTTGTGACCCCCAGGGCCGGGCCAAATTTGACCTCTGGGATATCATTTGGGCACTCTGGGTAGAGGTCTATTAGATAAAGCTACATGCCAAATTTGGTAGCCCTAGGCCCTATGGCTAGGTACCAGAGGGATTTTAAAGTTTTCCCTTTATAAGCCCATATAAAACTTGTGACCCCCGGGGCGGGGCCAATTTTGATCCCAGGGCTATTATTTGAAGGAACTTGGTAGAGGTCCACTAGATAAAGCTACATGCCAAATTTGGTAGCCCTAGGCCTTATGGTTTCAGAGAAGAAGATTTTTTAAAATTTTCAATATTTTTCAGTTTTGTTGCCATGGCAACCAGAGTTTTTGAAGGAATAAAATTCTTTCAAGGAATTCTGAAGAGGACCATGGCAGGATCATTTCTGTGAAGTTTCATCAAAATTGGATGGGTAATTTCAGAGAAGAAGATGTTTGAAATAAAAATTAACGCACGCACGGACGCACGCACGCACGGACAGACGCACAACGGACACCGGGCCATGACATAAGCCCGCTGGCCTTCGGCTAGTGGAGCTAAAAAAGAATGGTACATGTATACCAAAGTTTCTTAAGCACAAAGTGAGTACATAGTAAACATCATAATCTTCAAACTCTGTTACTGAAAGATGCTCAAAAGGTAGATACATGTATTAGTTTTTACCTACCTCTTCTTGTATACATTTGTCTGCCTCAGCCTCTATGTTGTTACAGACACCTAGAAATTTCATGAACTTATTCTGAAAAATACACAGACAGACACGTGTGATATGAAATAATGAAAATACAATTCATCACACTAACCCCTAGGCTGCTAAGCGCGCCTTGCTGGCCTTTTGTGGATGATGTAGATCAAGATCAGACAGCACAGAATGTGCAGTCTGATCTTTGATCTACATTAACCAATAAGGAGATATTACCGGTATTTCCAAAGACATAACTTTGAAACAGCAATATTCAGGTTATTAATATTGAATTGAAAATTTCATTTTTGTTATAAAAAATTTAGCAGTATATGGGTTAACTTAATATTTCATTCTCATATAGGCATGGATATTAGGATGGCAAAAAGGTACGGAAACCACATTGATTTGAACCTTCCACAGCACAATCCCAACTTTTACTGACCCCGACAATGATGCCTTTTGAAAACACTGAGAAAAAAAGGAGAAAATGCTGGTAACCAACATTTTTCTTCTTTTCGGATTTCCCATGTATTTTTGTATCCTTCTGGAAATGAATTGCAATTTTTGAATTTCATTTATTTTCTCTAATGCAAATATGCTTTCAATTTCGACTAGTCTAAATTTAGACTAGTCTAAAAATGTGTCCTTCGGTAAAGTGTTAACACAATGTTAATCCTTTACAGATCGATAGATTTTAGACAAATTTGACACATCTGCATGTCTTTGACAAAAGGAAAAAGTGGTATAAAGGTAATTCAAATCTGTAACTGGTCTAAATAAATTTTGATCAGGGTCCACGCTTTGATCCCTGGATATGAACCCCTGGCTCTGCCAATTTCTTTTTAAGGATTGATGATAGTCACTGCAACAGGATTCATTCCTCTCCCATCGCCAACCATTGTTTCAAGCATGTGAGATAGCAGCTAGTGGCTTGGAAAGAATATTGTGGGAAGTACTGGCAAAACAAACTCCAGGGATACATGGATAGGTGCATTGGCCGCCCCAGTGAAATTAATATAATGTTGAAAATCAATAATTGATAAAGAGTTGAGCACTGTGAACCCACCTCTTGATGACATTTCTTATACTCTCTTATTAATGAAATACACTCTGGTGTGTGAAGATGCTCCTTCAAGCTGTACTTCATTGTCTGTCTGCAATATAAAGAAGTTCAGGGTATTCAATTAAAATTCCTGAACGTGAAACTTTACACAGACAATTTAGTTAGATAATACTCAATCTAAAATTACATCTACAGCAATAACTTTTGTTTAAATAATCTACGTTCTACAACCTACAATAAAGTTCTCTCGGCGATATCATCCATTACCTCTCTTGTTAAAAACAGGTGTGAAAAATAATGGGGACGAATACACAACAGCTACAAAGCGTATTGAAAAGTTCGTTCAGAACTGATAATGGTGTAGCTATTGCATTTTAGTGATCTTTGACAGCTTTTTGAAAAGCATTAACACGTTATCAGTACCTTTAAGTCAGTTTATAACGTTAGAGTAGAGTTTGTCACCACAAAGTCAGAGAAGTGGCATTTCATAACACTATTTTCGATCGAGTCAACCCGAGTGACATAGAGAATTAATAGAATTAGCTGTCCTCACGCCCCTTCTCCTTGCGTAATTTACGTTGGAGACATTCATTTTTAAATGGATTTTTATATTCATAACCTAAATATTAAGTTGATATAAGATACCATCCAATCATTGATATATTTTGTAAGATTTTCAGTGAAAATGTAAGTCAAATTTCTGACACTTAAGACGCCCTTCATACGAGATCAAGGATCGTACGTAATTATACGGATCTATAAGATCCTTCTTCAGAAAACAACCTTTGAATCGCCACATTTTTAGCTTTTATCATATCTTAAGCCTTTCCCAAACAATCCGTGGTTTTCACGACCCTACAGGGAGATTAATGCAGATCTCCGTTATACATAGATTCTAATGCAGGCCCGAGCCATGTCACATAAATTTTATGGATCCAGAAGAGCCATTTTTTGAATAATCAACTTAATCATGAGGTATATAGGTCCTTTGACAAACAGAAAAGTGACCAATAGCGAAAGTTGTCGGTCCAGGTCTGCCTACGCAGGCTGACCTAAATAATTTTCGCAGTTGCATTAAACCCCCTTTTTCAGAGAGTATGTCTCGATTATATTTTTATGTGTACAACATGATTCTGACGGTTTGACGAAGTGGATTTTATGGACGCATAAGTATCTCTATATTGTGTGCTGCTTAGTAGATCTTATAGGGGTTAACTAAAGTACAGATAGTCTATAAGGCGATGCTACTTTTCGACTGGTCGCCTCTGTAAATGTCCAAATATGAAAAAGATCACCGGAGCGTCTCATTATTGAAACTAGGGTTTACTGTAGGCCTAGATCTATTCCACTCTCAATATGTCGCCTTGGGTATCTTTGTGGATGGCGTGTGTAATGTATCGGTGGCCCGATAAATAACCTAGGGAACACGGATTTTATTATCAATTCAATAATTGTTCAACAGCATTCGTTCTACTTTCGTTTTCACAACTAAGTATTTATCTAATACGCATGCGTAACACAATGTTAGGTAGAGTGTAAATTATGATTTGCCTCGAGTACCCTATGTAATACAACGTGGATCAATATAAGACTGCAAAACCTGCAGTCTGATCTTTGATCTATACCTTCACATGCACTACCTGACAGTAAACTTGACCAAAATCAGATTCAAACACAACGAAAATGTATAATTTTAGCCCTCGAAATAGATCGACATCAAACCAATTTGTTTGGCAGCGAACAAAGATAGATCACTAAATTGTAATTTCACAGCTGTTTCGGTTCTGACAGCATAGCTGGAATCAATGTACAATCTGATCCTGATATGCGCAGAACGTGAAAAGTCTAATCTTGATCGCCGGACAAATAGTAGATCTATGTCGAGAACCGCATGGTTGACTACATGTATACACACCGTGAATTTCATACACTGTCAAAGGCTAATACATCTATAAATAACTTTGAATCATGAGAAATGCCAAACGTGGGCGTTGTGGGTGGGGTGTTATGTTTTGGGCTCTTAAAAGGGAGGTAAGTGTAAATTCAACACAAACTACCTAAATTTCCTAGAACGTGACAACTTTCCAAAAAAAAGAAACAAATACTGAAGTACTTCTATTACATTCAATATTGACACACAGTCAGATTACACAGGAAATGCAACAGAAAACACATTCAACCTGTAGCGTGAACAATGAAGAAGTTTTTTATAAACTCAAATTACACCCAAGACATTAAGATCATACTCTTAGGGATCATTTCTATAGTATGTATCAAGAGGTCGTCAGACAAAACTGACGAGAACTGAAACCACGAGGACGAGAAAGAGCGTCCCCTTCTGAGCGCGAAGCGGGTGATGGCTGCCAGTGGCAACACAGGCTCGGCCTTCGCCATTGATGACCGTTCCTCTCCTCCCTAAGTGGGGAGACGGAGGAAGGGGGCGCATTCTGAGTGGCTTCAGAACTTAAAAAACAACAATTACACTGGAGAGAGTATCAACTTTTTCCCCTCGCACTCTAAACAAAGAGGTAAAGTGGTTTTCAAGCTTCTGGCTGGTCTCTCCCACATCGACAAGGACCCTGGCCAAGCGACTGATGATCATTCTTCCACTCGCCGAACACAAGAGTAGGTGACTCACAGTGGCTTCACCAAGACAGTTCCTCCTTTCACAAACGGGGACACGGGCTTGTGTGCTAAAGGGTTAAACTATACCAATAACAAAATCACAGACTCAACCGAATTAAACTCTTTACCGAACAAAATTTAAAATTGGCCCAAATTGAAAGCATTTGCAGACGACGAAATAAACCTACCTCAAAAACCGAATTTTGTTTCTGGACAGCCAAGTAGAAGACATTGTGGGAAAAAAATGCTGGTAACCAGATTTTCTCCTTTGAGAAAATCTGGTTACCAGCATTTTTTTCCCCACAATGTCTTCAAATTCAAAGATACTTCCAAATAAGGCTAAATGGGAGATTGCTTGGTAAAGGGTTTATATGGTGTCTGCTAATGCTTTCAGTTTTGGTTGATATCACAATTTTGTTACTTGGTCACACTTAGTGAGTCATACTTTGTGAAAATGACCTAAAGGCCTCATGAAAAAGCATTGACCCAGTTGAGCCTCTGCTGGCTGACCTGAGCCGAAACTTAACCATTTCCCAAATGACAAATTTTAGCCTCTTCCAAACTGTAGAGTTTGCATGCAACAATTTTAAAGTTGATGAAAATGGTAGAAAGTTCTCCTAAAGGGTAGAAACACTTTGGGAAAAGGAGAAATTGCTCGTTATAGGCAATTTCTCCTTTTTCCACAGTGTTTTCAAAAGACTTGTTCTGCAGACATGGAAAAGCCAGGGCTTGTTTGGGAAAGGGTTAATTAACTCTTCACCACACAACAAAATTTTAGACTGGTTCAAATTAAAAGCATTTGCAGACGACAAAATAAAGCTGACTGAAATTTTGAAATTTGTTCTGGGAAGGGTAGAAAACACTGTGGGAAAAGGAGAAAATGCTGGTTACCAGCATTTTCTCCTTTTCACACAGTGTTTTCAAAAGGCTTCTTTCTCAGGGGCGTCAAAAGTAGGGATTGTGTGGTAATGCAAATGGTCAAGTTTCTGCATGTCTAAGGACTAGTCTTCCTCATAATTTGGTTGGTTGTTGAACAAAATGGATTTTATGGATCCATATTTAACCCTTTACCACACAATGCTGACTTTTGACGCTCCTGGAAAAGAAGCCTCTTGAAAAAATTGTGGAAAAAGAAGAAAATGCTGGTTACAAGCATTTTCTCCTTTTCCCACAATGTTTTCTACCCTATCGAAGAAAAATTAAACCATTTGAGCCACACTGAAATTATCATCTGCAAATGGCATCACATGATACTAAAGATTTTTCTAGAATCTTTAGTATCATTTGATGTCCA
Organism: Tridacna crocea; assembly: GCA_943736015.1. Lineage (NCBI taxonomy): Eukaryota > Metazoa > Mollusca > Bivalvia > Cardiida > Cardiidae > Tridacna > Tridacna crocea. The sequence goes on along the minus strand of OX031072.1, from coordinate 10,302,102 downwards.
TAAATATCTTAAAAACGAAAATAATGATAGTAATAAGTATTTACGAAAATACGCTTCCTTACACTTCTTGTGACGTCAGCGAATGGCTACCCAGATAAATCAAAATGTCCTGATAGAGCTGTAAATCATGACGGATATCTCTGGTTGAAAGGTGTCTACTGAGGTATCGCCGGATGTCGCAGGTACATTATTATCTTGTCTATCGCTAGGCTAAATGAGATTATGATCAATGTTTGTTTCGTGGGTGATTTTGGTTGGGAAAGGCAGTCGAGTGCTAGCGCCAGCAATCGAGACGTTGCATTCCTTGTGTTTATATTATATAGGGGTGATTTTTTTCTTCATTTTTTAATCATTTATTTTGGTTATAGAATGTCAGATTCCTGTGGTTATACACAGATTCTAATACAGGCCCGAGCAATCACATAAATTTTATGGATCCATAAGAGCCATTTTTTGAATAATCAACTTTATCATGAGGTATATAGGTCCTTTGACAAACAGAAAAGTGACCAATAGCGAAAGTTGACGGTCCAGGTCTGCCTACGCAGGCTGACCTACAAACTTTTCGCAGTTGCATTAAACCCCCTTTACAGAGAGCATGGCTCAATTATATTTTTATGTGTAGAGTCTACATGATTCTGACGGTTGGACGAAATGGATTTTATGGACGCATATATATATATATATATATATATATATATAGTCTGCTGCTTAGTTCTAGTAGGGGTTAACTAAAGTACAGATAACTGTCCCCAAAGGCGATGCTACTTTTCGACTGGTCGCCCCTGTAAATGTCCAAATATGAAAAAGATCACCGGAGCGCCTCATTATTGAGACTAGGGTTAACTATATGCCTAGATCTATTCCACTCTCAATATGTCGCCTTGGATATCTTTGTGGATGGCGTGTGTAATGTATCGATGGCCCGATAAATAACCTAGGGAACACAGATTTTATTAATCAGTTCAATAATTATTCAACAGCATTCGTTCTACTTTCGTTTTCACAACTAAGTATTTATCTAATACGCATGCGTAACACAATGTTAGGTAGAGTGTAAATTATGATTTGCCTCGAGTACCCTATGTAATACAACGTGGATCAATACAAGACTGCAAAACGTGCAGTCTGATCTTTGATCTACACCATTGATCACATGCACTACCTGACAGTAAACTTGACCAAAATCAGATTCAAACACAAAGAAAATGTATAATTTTAGCCCTCGAAATAGATCGACATCAAACCAATTTGTTTGGCAGCGAACAAAGATAGATCACTAAATTGTAATTTCACAGCTGTTTCGGTTCTGGCAGCATAGCTGGAATCAATGTACAATCTGATCCTGATATGCGCAGAACGTGAAAAGTCTAATCTTGATCGCCGGACAGATAGTAGATCTATGTCGAGAACCGCATGGTTGACTACATGTATACACACCGTGAATTTCATACACTATCAAAGGCTAACATCTATAAATAACTTTGAATCATGAGAAATGCCAAACGTGGGCGTTGTGGGTGGGGTGTTATGTTTTGGGCTCTTAAAAGGGAGGTAAGTGCCAATTCAACACAAACTACCTAAATTTCCTAGAACGTGACAACTTTCCAAAAAAAAGAAACAAATACTGAAGTACTTCAGTTACATTTAACATTGACACACAGTCAGATTACACAGAAAATGCAACAGAAAACACATTCAACCTGTAGCATGAACAATGAAGAAGTTCTTTATAAACTCAAATTACACCCGTAATATTAAGATCATACTCTTAGGGATCATTTCTATAGTATGTATCAAGAGGTCGTCAGACAAAACTGACGAGAACTGAAACCACGAGGACGAGAAAGAGCGTCCCCTTCTGAGCGCGAAGCGGGTGATGGCTGCCAGTGGCAACACAGGCTCGGCCTTCGCCATTGATGACCGTTCCTCTCCTCCCTAAGTGGGGAGACGGAGGAAGGGGGCGCATTCTGAGTGGCTTCAAAACCTATGAACAGCAATTAATTAATCTGGGAGAAAGTACCAAATTTTTCCCCCTCGCACACTAAACAAAGAAGGTGCACGTAAAGTGGTTTTCAAGCTTCTGGCTGGTCTCTCCCACATCGACAAGGACCCTGGCCATGCGACTGATGATCATTCATCCACTCGCCGAACACATAGAGTAGGTGTATCACAGTGGCTTCACCGAGACAGTTCCTCCTTTCACAAACGGGGACACGGGCTTGTGTGCTAAAGGGTTAAACTATACCAATAACAAAATCACAGACTCGACCGAATTAAACTCTTTACCTAACAAAATTTTAAATTGGCCCAAACTGAAAGCATTTGCAGACGACAAAATAAACCTACCTCAAAAACTGAATTTTGTTTCCAGCCAAGTAGAAGACATTGCGGGAAAAAATGCTGGTAACCAGCATTTTTTTCCCCACAATGTCTTCAAATTCAAAGATACTATTTCCAAATAAGGCTAAATGGGGGATTGCTTGGTAAAGGGTTAATAATTATGGTGTCTGCTAATGCTTTCAGTTTTGGTTGATATCACAATTTTGTTACTTGGTCACACTTAGTGAGTCATACTTTGTGAAAATGACCTAAAGGCCTCATGAAAAAGCATTGACCCAGTTGAGCCTCTGCTGGCTGACCTGAGCCGAAACTTAACCATTCCCCAAATGACAAATTTTAGACTCTTCCAAACTGAATAGTTTGCATGCAACAATTTTAAAGTTGATGAAAATGGTAGAAAGTTCTCCTAAAGGGTAGGAAACACTGTGGGAAAAGGAGAAATTGCTCGTTACCAGCATTTTCTCCTTTTCCCACATTGTTTTCAAAAGACTTTTTCTGCAGACATGGAAAAACCAGGGCTTGTTTGGGAAAGGGTTAATAAACTCTTTACCACACAACAAAATTTTAGACTGGTTCAAATTGAAAGCATTTGCAGACGACAAAATAAAGCTGACTGAAATTTTGAAATTTGTTCTGGGAAGGGTAGAAAACACTGTGGGAAAAGGAGAAAATGCTGGTTACCAGCATTTTCTCCTTTTCCCACAGTGTTTTCAAAAGGCTTCTTTCTCAGAGGCGTCAAAAGTAGGGATTGTGTGGTAATGGGTTAATGCAAATGGTCAAGTTTCTGCATGTCTAAGGACTAGTCTTCCTCATAACTTGGTTGGTTGTTGAACAAAATAAATTGTGTGGATCCATATTTAACCCTTTACAACACAATGCTGACTTTTGACTCTCCTGGAAAAGAAGCCTTCTGAAAACATTTTGGAAAAAGAAGAAAATGCTGGTAGCAAGCATTTTCTCCTTTCCCCACAATGCTTTCTACCCTATCAAAGAACTAGAAGGCCCTGAAGGGCCTGAATACGCTCTAATAGCAGAGAATTCAATTTTCCTTTTTTCATGAAGATCTGTCAAGAAATGCATACTTTGTCACGAAAACAAGAATTGGTAAATTTTAACTTGAAATGGTTTCTTTTCCCAAAATATTTGTTGGATTTATTTCAAAATAGAAAGGGTTGAAGCTATTGGTGAGATAAACAAACTGTGCAAGTTTCACAAAAATCTAATTACAAATGCATACTTTATCCCGTAAACAAGAATTTAAAATTTTCAAATTGAAATGGCTACTTTTCCCATTCTGTTTGTTGGATTTTTCTCAAAATCAATAGGGTTGAAGCTACTGATAAGAAACTGTGTGATTTTCATGAAAATCTGGCCACAAATGCAGACTCTATTGCATAAACAAGAATTAGAAATTTTCAACTTGAAATGGCTACTTTTTCCATACTGTTTGTTGGATTTTTCTCAAAATCAATAGAGTTGAAGCTATTGATGAGATAAACAAACTGTGCAAGTTTCACGAAAATCAGGCAACAAATGCAGACTTTATCACGTAAACAAGAATTTGAAATTTCCAACTTGAAATGGCTACTTTTCCCATACTGTTTGTTGGATTTTTTTTCAAAATCAATAGGGTTGAAGCTATTGATGAGATAAATACACTGTGCAAGTTTCATGAAAATCAGGCCACAAATACAGACTTTATCGCATAAACAAGAATTTGAAATTTTCAAATTGAAATGGCTCCTTTTCCCATACTGTTTGTTGGATTTTTCTCAAAATCAATAGGGTTGAAGCTATTGATGAGATACACAAACTGTGCAAGTTTCACGAAAATCGGGCAACAAATACAGACTTTATCGCGTAAACAAGAAAAAGAGTAACGGATGGACAGACGGATGGACGGACGGACAGACGACGGAAACCATGCCATGACATAAGCTCTGCTGGCTGAAAGCCAGAAGAGTTAAAAATTAAACCATTTGATCCACACTGAAATTATCATCTGCAAATGCTTTCAATTAACCCATTACCACACAATCCCTACTTTTGACGCCCCTGAGAAAGAAGCCTTTTGAAAACATTGTGGAAAAAGGAGAAAATGCTGGTAACCAGCATTTTCTCCTTTTCCCACAATGTTTTCTACCCTTCACAAAACAAATTTCAAATTTTCAGTCACTTTTATTTTGTCGTCTGCAAATGCTTTCGATTTGGACAAGTCTAAAATTTTGTCGTTTGGTAATGAGTTAAGACAAGGCTTGAATTTTGTGTAGTCTGGTAAAGGGTTAAGTGATGTGTTACTTAGCATAATGAGGGCTGGAGCACCCAGGTACTTGGTGAACAAAACTATGTTTCCAGTACCTTCAGGAAGAAAGCCTTTCAACCACTGTGAAAAAAGGATAAAAAAATCAATTACCATTGTTTCCTCTCCTTTTCCAAAAATGTTTTCAAAAGTGTTGGTAACCAACATTATCTCCATTTCCCAGTATGTTTAACTTTTATCACTAAATTCTGTGTTTTAACGAAAGGGGCATTTGTTAACATTGTGGGATAAGTGGAAAATGCCGATAACCAGCAGTTTCACCATTTCAAACAATAGGGCCATCATGGCCCTGTATCGCTCCACTGGCTCATTCGTAAAAACACTACAAGCCAAACATTACGTTATTTGGCCAACTGGTTTCAAACTTGAGGGCATACAATTTTTTTCCATAAAAACCTACAAAAAAGTTGTGACCCCTGGGCAAATCCAATTTTGACCACAAAGCTATAATTACTTGATACCGGTGGAGGTCTACAAGATAAAGCCCCATACTAAATAATACAGGTCTAGAATGTGTGGTTATAAACAAGAAGATTTTCAAAGTTTTCTCAATAAAAGGCCCTGTAAAACATAAAATCCATGAGACAAGGCTAAATTTAGTGGTCCTAGTCTTTATTTTGGTTAGTAACAAGATGACTTAGAAAGTTTTCACCACAAAAGCCCGTGTAAAACTTGTGACCCCTGGTGTGGGGACAAACTTGACCCTAAGGCTATAATTTGGGCCCTCCTGGTAGAGGCCCACTAGATAAAGCTACATGCAAAATTTAGTAGCCCTAGGCCTTATGGCTTGGTACGAGAAGTTTTTTAAAGTTTTCACTATATAAGCTCATATAAAACTTGTGACCCCTGGGGCCGGGCCAAATTTGACCTCTGGGCTATCATTTGGGCACTCTGGGTAGAGGTTTACTAGATAAAGCTACATGCCAAATTTGGTAGCCCTAGGCTCTATGGCTAGGTACCAGAAGGATTTTAAAGTTTTCCCTATATAAGCCCATATAAAACTTGTGACCCCCGGGGTGGAGCCAATTTTGACCCCAGGGCTATTATTTGAAGGAACTTGGTAGAGGTCCACCAGATAAAGCTACATGCCAAATTTGGTAGCCCTAGGCCTTATGGTTTCAGAGAAGAAGATTTTTAAAAATTTTCAATATTTTTCAGTTTTGTTGCCATGGCAACCAGAGTTTTTAAAAGAATAAAATTCTTTCAAGGAATTCTGAAGAGGATCATGGCAGGATCATTTCTGTGAAGTTTCATCAAAATTGGATGGGTAGTTTCAGAGAAGAAGATGTTTGAAATAAAAGTTAACGCACGCACGGACGCACGCAAGCACAGACGGACGGATGGACACACGACGGACAATGGGCAATGACATAAGCCCGCTGGCCTTTGGCCAGTGGAGCTAAAAATACTTACTACCCTTTTACGGTCAATCCACATCATTTCACCAAATTTAACTCGTCGTCCGCTTTCTTGTTGTTGTTGTTGTTTTGTAAAGAATTAAAGACTAATTTCTTTGATTAAAAAGTTTCCATTAAATTTTTCTTTGGCTTGTCTGCAATTGCTTTCAAGTAAGTCAAATATTTAGTTTTGTCATTTCATCTTAATTTGGTCCTAATGAAAATGTCTAGGATACACAATAACATGATTATGGTAATTTCCCATTAGTAAATTCAAAATGACAAAAATACAAAGATAAATATCACAGGCAATGTAAGAAAAATACATCCAGTACAATCTTCTTATTGTTATATATACATTTATGTAAATGTAATTATAATTTTATCAAAAAAAAAAATCAGTGTTCTGCTAATGTGAAGATTCCAGGGCACTATTCCATTGATTAACACACAGGTGGGACCCAGTTTCATTCGAATTCATTCAGCTGAGAGACACTGCCTGAATGATTTTGGAAAATGTCCTAATGTAGGGCATTCAGGTGAAACTGTGCTCCTGTCAGACTCATTCAGTAAGGTACACAGACGGGACTCTGTTCCTTTAACATTTAATCCACTCTTAGTTCTAGGCTTCAGAGCCTGTTGCCTCATATGTTTTGATAGTGACCCCCCATTCCTCCAAGGTCTGGGGACTTATTTCCCCCCTCGGAAAGATCTGTGGCAGAACACTGCGAATATAGACGTCTATCATCAGTATAAAAGACAATGTGAGTATTATCAGCAAAAGCATACACAAAAAGCATTTGGTTGCACAACCCTTTCCCAAACAATCCCTGGCTTTTAAGACCCCAAGATAAGAGCCTTTTGAAAACAGTGTGGGAAACCAGCATTATCTCCTTTTCCCACAATGTTTCCAACCCTGATGAAAACAAATTTTAGTTACAGAGTTTTATCTATTTTGTTGTCTGCAAGTGCTTTCAATTTGGACCAGTCTACAATTTTGTTATTTGGTAAAGAGTTAACAAGAAAATATTGACTTGTATAACTTAACTCTTTACCACATGAGGAAATTTTGGACTAGTCCAAATTCAGAGCAATTGCAGACGACAAAATAAATGCGACTCAAAATTGACATTTGATTTTCAAAGGGTAGAAAACATTGTGGGAAAAGGAGAAAATGCTTGTCACAAACATTTTCTCCTTTTCCCACAATGTTTTCAAAAGGCTTTTACCTCAGGATCGTCAAAAGTTGTCATTGCGTGGTAAAGGGTTAAAAGCACTGGTTTGGGCCGTAAAATGATATTGTGTTTTAACAGGGCAGAAAATATTGTGGGAACAGGAACAAGTCCTGATTAACCAGCATACTCGCCTTTTACCATAATGTTTCTAAAAGTTTTTTTCCTCTGGGTTGTTAACTCTTTACCACACAATCCAGACTTTTAAAGACTCTGCAAGAGAGTTCTTGAAAATTGTAGGAAAACGAGAAAATGCTGGTAACAAGCATTTTCTTCTCTTCCCACAATGTTTTCTAGCTATCCATAATCAAATTTCTATTATCTTTGTCACATTTATTTCGTCATCTGCCAGTGCCTCTTTTCTTGCATCTCAACTGCAAATAACAGATTTAGAAACACTGTAAGAAAGGAACTAATTGATTCGTACAAGCAAATACTGTGTTTCCAAAAATGGTTTCAAGAGGTTTCAACTAGATGTTATAACATTGCATTCTTCATCAAAAGTAAGCATACTAGTCCATGAATGAAAAACTGACCATGCATTGCTGTTAACCCTTTACCAAACAGTCTCAGCTTTTAACAACCCTAAAAAAAAAATGGCTATTGAAAACATTGTGCATAAAGGAGAAATGCTGGAAACCAGCAATTTCTCCTTCTTCTACAATATTTTCCTTACCAGAGACAGAGATCAGTGTGTGAAAAGGAACATTTTAAGCAACATTTGTTATCTGCAAATACTTTAATTTGATCTTATCTTATGTCTTTTCATTTGGTAAAGTCTGGCCATTTCTTCATCCATCTGCAGTTGGACAATCAGAGCAACATGCAGAGTCTATCTGCCAACCTTAGTATATAAACATTATAAAGATGAATATTTGAGAAAATATCAAACAATGACAAAGAATTGCTTGAATCAATCTTATTCTCCTTTTGACACAATTGTTTTTTTCATTTGAAGAATAAAAACACGAAGCAGCAAGGGCCATCAGCAGGCAGATTTATGTTCAGTTTTTCCATGCACTTCTAGTTCAGTTCAATGTGGCTGTTTGAATGACATTCATCACCATCTTATCCCTGCTCTCATAAGCTTTTCCATCCCTCTAAGCCATTGTACACAGACTTCCCATAACCTTTCCTGTAAATAAACACTAATCATGATAACCCTTCACTGATGGTTCCCAATTTTGATGACCTTGAGGAAGGTTTTGGAAAACATTCGAGAAAGGAAGAAATGCTGGTATCCAACATTTTCTCCTTTTTTCCGCAAGGTTTTCTATCATTTCATTGACTGATCGCATTATTCAATCTATATTTAGTTCGTGGATTGTGAATGTTTTTTGAATGTGACTTATATGATGAAAATTGTCTGTGACAGGGAAGAAAACATTGTGGGAAAAGGAGAAAATGCTGGTTACCAGCATTTTCTCCTTTTCCAACAATGTTTTCAAAAGCCCTGAACTCCAGGGTTGTCAAAAAGTTGGGATTGTGTCTGAAGGAGTTAATTGTGGGCAAATTAGAGTTCTTTGAAATTGCTCCCTTTTCTATACTATTCTTTGCATTTATAATTCTACTGCAACATAAGTAGCTATTCATTCTTTCACTTTCATGGTATCTTTTGTGGCCAGTTTAGATCAAGTAGGCACAAAATGTGCAGTCTGATCTTAGATCTTCAATGATGATGACCGTTTTGCTGAATCACTGTAGATAAAAAGGAACAATGACATTGCAATTATCATGGTCATTTTCTTGAATGAAAATGTCCAGTAAGCTTATTGCATGTCTAATAAGTAAATGACTGCAAACTTCGGAGGCACCAAATAGTTATTTTTTGAAATATCATTATCATAATACTTGACTGATTAAAACAAAAAAAAACCCAACACTGCAAAAGTACTCACCATAGTATTGTATTCATTGAAAAACGCTTTTGCCGTCAATTTTCATCAGCATTTCAAAACTGTATCTTTACCCTGTACATGTACTAAACAATCCCTGGTTTTTACAAACCTGAGATAGAAGCCTTTTGAAAACATTGTGAGAAAAGGAGAAAATGCTGGTTATTAGCATTTTCTCCATTTCCCACCAGGTTTTCCACCCTTTCTATTTTTGTGTTATGTTAATTTGGACCAGTCTAAAATTCTGTTGTTTTGGTAAAAATTAAGTCATTATATGGTTTCTAGACAGCAGAAGTTAAGACTGAAAGACAGCTCTTTATTGAAAGAAGAGCAATCTTTGTAAAAGATAAGGAGAAAATGCACTCTCTTTCAAGTTGTCTAAACATGGGTTTAACCCGATAAAGGGATGATAAATGCATCAAAAGAGAAACTGTTACTCACAATGGTTTGGAATCATGTGTCCACCAGTCTACAAGGACTCGAGCAAAGAGTGACACCAGCGCAAAGATGGCCATGAAGAAGCCAAGAAACCCTGCCTTCACTGTATCTACATTCAAGCCATATTTTCTAGGTTTTCCATGGATGACCATTAAATAGTTGTTGAACTGCTTCTGAGCTAATTTGTCATGATCAAATGGGTACGGAGCTCCAAGTCTGTATGCTGCCGCAAGGCCTGACATGACAGCAGCTTCATGTGTGTTGACGAGTGTATATGATCCACAGTAATATGTGTTCTGATGACCTTGAATATATCGCATAACTGGAACTGAAAATGCAAAATGACGCCATGTATGAGAAAACTGCCTCCACCAGTGCTCTAACATGATTTTATCTGGCTTGATTTTCTTATATGTCCATTTGTCCATACACTGGTCATCCAAGAAAATGGTCTGAAAAACATGCTGTTGCTCATCTTTAATTGCTTTTAACTGCTTCTGATAGTTTGATAAATCAAAAGACATTTCTATTTTGGAGAAATCCTTTTTGTCAGTTCTGACCAAATATTGATCAATATCCTTATGCAGTTCATAGTGTTCTCTCATGTACTCTTCATCATCGTGTGTGACTATGAGGTCATTAAAGTAGCGTACATTTCCCAGCACTTGCTGTTCCATAAAAGAAGGCTTCTCCAGGGTTTTCAGAGCAGTTTCAGCATCACAAGCAAACACAATCTCATCAAATACCTCTGTTTCACCATTCCCATCTGTGACATAAACCTTCCCGCCAACTCTGTCAACTTTCTGTAGGGGTCTGTTTCTATTGAACACAGCTCCAGATTTCTTTATGATTACCTCATACATTTCTTCTAGATTAGGAAATGCAAACATTTCAGGAGTTTGACTCAATAATCTTTCTGTATCATAATCAAAGAGTCTAAGGTCATCATCGAGAAAAACACGAGCAACAATTGCAGCAGAGACATTTGGAGTTTGGTTTCCTGTTCCAAAGAACAATGCTGTTAGAGGAAACACCATGTGATACATGAACTCCTCAGAGTAGCCAAACCATTTCAGAACTTTGGAAATGGGCAAAAATATGAAAATAGCTTCCAGTCTATTAATGAACTTCAAAGTGCCTTCAAACCTGGCAATATCCTTACGAAGCCTATCGGTCAGGTCTGAGCCAGAATAGTTAGTCCAAGCTGTTTTATCTTTTCCAAATGAAATCATCATGTGTACAGGGGATGTTTCAAAGCCGTGTTCATGAATGAGATTCATCATGTTTCTGTAGGTTGGTGTACCTCCCTGAACCCCATAGTTGACAAATGTTCCACGCTGTTTGGATATGTCAGCTGTACAGGCAACCCCACCTACGCCACACAGAAGAAGACCATTGTAGAAGCATGTGGTAAATTGATAAATTTTTACACATGAATCCTTTAACACATGAAAATTTTTTCCACTTTTCCAAAACCGGAAGCACTTGCAGACTATACGTTAGATGTGGTTCAAATAACTTGTCCTTGATAGGAAAGAAAACTTTGTGGAAAAAGGAGAAAATGCTGGTTACCAGCAGTCTACTTTTCCGACAATGTTTTCAAGAACCTTACTCCTCGGGGTTGCTACCGTTTTGGATTGTGTGGTACACGTAACAGTGTATTCGGCAGCACTGTAAATCATGTGTAGCAGCCGCATATTTAGAATATGTTTGAATTAGTTTATACATAGTTACTCTTTTTTGCTAAATAATCAAGAAAGCCAGTATCATTGATTTAGCAATACCAGCTAACTCTTCCCACCCAGTCCTCAAGTTTTGACAACCAGTGCAACTATCCACAGTTTTCCTAGGGTTTCTTTTCCTATTACAGCCAGTGGCTGCTTTCTCATATATAGTAACTGTCCAAAAAATAAATGATAAGTAGTGGAAGAGGAATGTGCCCTGTCACCATGACATCATCAATCATCATCGTTCTTTCACAAAAAAATAAATAGGCCCTACTGAGAATTCGAACTAGTTTTTCTCTGGTTTCAAGCCCTTAATGGGACCAAATGAACTATTAAGCGTCATAACTATTTTTGAAGCCGGGCCAAGTGAAACACAAATTAAATTACCTGGCACCTTGCATCTTTCCCAGATGTGGACCTCAAATTTATCAGGATTCTTACATAAGCTGTATACAGCGGCAGTTCCTGCAGCTCCAGCGCCAACTATCAGGACTCTTTTTCTTGCCATGATCATAACCTTCACAACGTTTTACCTAGACCTGCGGAATTCAAAATATCAATAGAGACACAAAGAAAGCCATAGGGAAAAAGCGATAAAAAACAAAAAAAACATTAAAAACAGATAAGCAAAAGAGGCATTTTCAATGTATCTCAACTGATTTGTCCACCCCTTTCCCTCAGTGTTCTTGAAGCATTAGGCCAAGTCATGTAAATTGTAATGTGGTACTATTCATTCAGATACTCTACAGCAGTAGTGCATGCACTGCTGATTTGGGAGTTGCTCGGATATCATTTCAGAGATTCTATAGATAGCAAGGGAACACTTAGTCATATAACCTCTGAGCATGTATTACCTTCAGTCTGAAGGCGTCTGCTCCGATGCTATTTTTGTGACTGGTCTTCGCTAACACCTTCAGTCCAGCCATTCATTCAAGGCTTCTGGAAAATATACGATTTTACCCGCATCTTTTCGAACGGCTCTATGCGACAGAATTTCAAATGACAACTACTAAAATGAGCATGGATTGTTAGATAAATGATTAATCTTTACAAAAAAAACTGATGTTAGTTAATATCCAACTCTTACCTTTGTGCAAATCTGTACTTTTCAACGTAAATAATCGTTGACCTACTTCACCAGAAATCAAAACATGGTTATCTTTTCAATGCGCATGTCTCGGCAGAAATCGCAGTATCTCTGACACGCTACAGGATGGTTTAGTTGCGAATTTTGCTGTAAATAAACGCACCTTGATCGAACTTGGCTGTGTAGGGTTAGGGAACCAGACTGTACAAATTTCAAATTCCGTTGAGTGCGCATGCCTGACTAACAGAAGTCGCCGTGTTAGTTGTTTACAAATTATGCTGGATTTATTTACGTTGGGAAAAAGGTAAATTCCCATTGATTTAATTAGTATTTTGCAGCATATTTTGTGTGCTCTTAAAGATTAATCATTTATCTAACGATCCATACCCATTTTATTAGCTGTCATTGGAATTTTTGTCGAATTGAGACGTTCGAAAAGATGCGGGTAAAATCATATTTTTTCCATGCGGGTTCAATGAATGGCTGGACTGAAGGTGTTAGCGAAGACCAGTCACAAAAATAGCATCGGAGCAGACACCTTCAGACTGAAGGTAAGCATGTATATGCTCTTTAGTTTAGGAGGAAATTTACTGCAGCTCATTAAAAAATAAAAAAAAATATTGATGACAATAATGCGAAGTTTTTGCGTAGAATTTCCTGACAGTGATTCCTCAAGACAATAACATTTGTGTTCGAAAAAAATTCACCACAAGGCTGTATAAGGGAAAAACATGTCGAGACTCAGAGAGACACAAAAAGGCACCCACTGGCGCTCGATCTTAATTTAGTATCGTTGTGTGTATATAATCTATTAGATTATATACACACAACGATACTAAATTAAGATCGAGCGCCAGTGAAGGCACCCTATTAATTCTGCAAAATGAAATAATTCACAAATACAAATTTCACGTACCTCTATCCAACTCCAGTACAATCACATGTAGGGAAATGTGACCAGAGTGGCAAGCTGGGTCTTTGACCGGTTGTGAATTATTCTTTTATGTAAAATCGATTTTGTTTACATAATTGAGCAACAAGAATATAGCGCGAAACTGGTACCCGGGGTTTGTGAACTTTATTTGACCTCCTTAGATAACGCCTTTCGTACCACGTACAGTTCGCACCTTTACGTTCAGCACTACAGCTGATTTGGATTTTTTTGAATTTTTCTTATAAAAAAAAAAAAAAAAACAGTTAAAGTTTTGATTTTGACCTGCTAACTTGTTTTCTTGTAGTGAATTGCGATTGGTTTTAAAAAGTGTGGACATGTTGAATCTGCGAGCCACTACAAGTCTTTTCACCTGTCCATTTACGACACAAATTTACAAGGGTTGCTACCTATATTTGCTACCAATCGCCCATAGGCACACCCAGGCAACGGATATGTTAGAGTATATTCCTTTTCGTGGACTATTTGGTGATTCTATATATTGAGTCATGCTCTATAAAAAGGGGGTTAAATGCATCTGTGTAAAGTATAGGCTCAGGGCAGCCGGTGCAGACTGAAAATTTTCGCCATTAGTCAATTTTCTGTGCATATTAGGAACAGTCTACCTCATGATTAAGTCATTTGTTAACCCTTAGGCAGCTAAACACGACTCACTGACATTTTGTGGACAGTGTAGATCAAGATCAGACAGCACAGAGGAAATAACAAGGAAATGTTATTATTCAAAGCATAACTTTGAAATACATGTAGCAATAGTTAGGTTTTTACTGTTAATTGAAAATTTCATTATAGTTTTTTTTTTAGCAGAATATGGGTAAACAGAAGTTGTTGTAATGGATCCATATATATTTGACAGCTAGCTTGGTACCATGGATCTAAGGGATGCATTAAGCCCCCTCTTTGCCAAAGTATGACTCATAGTAAGATAGATGCACGACAATGTTACCCATTATGGCAGTCTACATGTGGTTTTGGGCACAGTGTTTTAACCCTTTACCAAACAACGAAATTTGGTACTGGTCAAAATTGAAAGCATTTGCAGATGACAAAATTGATGTAACTCTAAAACCAAATACTGTTTCCAGGAGGGTGGAAACATTTTGGGAAAAGAAGAAAATGCTGGTTACCAGCATTTTCTCCTTTTCCCAAAATGTTTTCAGAAGGCTTATATCTCAGGGTCGTAAAAACCAGGGATTGTTTGGTTAAGGGTTAAGCAGCACCTTATTCTTTTCCAATGTTGAGCCGGATTAACATCTCTGGAATCAGAGACATACAATACACAGCTTTGTCTCTTAACCCTTTACCCGATATGCCAATTTGAGGCTCTTCCATTTCAGCAGCAAATAAAGATATGATGTCAAAAATATCGACAAATGAGGATACAAATATCTGAATGAGTGGAAAACATTGTGGGAAAAGGAGAAATTGCTCGTTACGAGCAATTTCTCCTTTTCCCACAATGTTTTCAAAAGTTGTCAGTAGTTCATACGTCAAATTGAGTATCTATGGAGTAAAGGGTTAAGAAAATGAAAAATTTACTTTTCAGTATGCGCAACAATGAATAACAAAGGCAATTCCTGGCAGGGTTACTGTTAATTATTTCTTTTAATATTGACCTACAAAAGGCGATGTCAATACTGTACTCATATTCCAGGAGTTCACACACCTATTTATCTTTTTCTTTGTGCTTGAAGATCTTTAATTTTTATTCTCTTGAATGACAAGACCTAATTTGATTCAGAGGATGTACAGTTTATCTCTGTACCAGGGGATACATTTTTTGACTGATCCAAACATAAAGCCTTCATTTGCAGATGTAGATAAAGATCAGACTCCACAAAATGTGCAGTCTGACCTTGGATCTACACTGTCTCATAAGGAGATGATATTCCCCAAAACATATTGCAATATTAACACGGGTATAAGTTTTTAACATCAAATTTCAAATTTTATTTTACTTATTTAGCAGGATTAAGGTTAAACATGAGATTGGTTGGTAAGGTGTTAACCCCTTACCACACAATCCCTACTTTTGACGATCCTGAGAATGAAGTCTTTGGAAAACATTGTGGGAAAAGGAGAGAATACTGGTAACCAGCATTTTCTCCTTTACCCACCATATTTTTGACCCTTCACAAAACAAATTTCAAATTATCAGTCAGTTTTATTTTGTCGTCTGCAACTACTTTCGATTTGGACACACATTAAATTTTGTCATTTGGTAATGAGTTAAGACACAATCAGCTCAGTCTGTATCCACCAACCAACCTAGTATAGTAACTGTCCCCAAAGGCGATGTTACTTTTCGCCTGGTCGCCTCTGGTGTACAGTAAATGTCCAAATATGAAAAAGATCACCGGGGCGTCTCATTACTGAGACTACCAACCAACCATTCTATAGAACATAGTCTGTCTTATCCTGCAAGATTTTCTAACTATGAAAGAAACAGAGTTGATGATTGGGTAAAACCAGCTGGTTTAGCCAATCATCAGCTCTGTTACTCCCACATTGATGAAATGAAGAATAAGACTTAAAATGCTCTGAACCCTTTACCAAACAATCCCTGGCCGTCTGAAAACATTGTGGGAAAAGGGTAAAATGCGGGTAAACAGCATTTTCTCCCTTTCCCACAATGCTTTTTACTCTTCCAAAGTCAAGTTTCAATTTTTGAGTTAAGTTTATTTTGTCGTTTGCAAATGCTTTCAATTTGGATTAGTCTAAAATTTTTTGTTTGGTAAAGAGTTAAGACTGGTTGGTGAATACTGAACATAAAACTTGTACAGTACCAGTATACAAAAAGCACGAAAATCAACAACAGAACTGGTTCAGGACTTCTAACGGGCATTGTGGTACATCAACAAATAACATCACAAGCAAATTAAATCTTAAAATATTACAATTTAATTATAAAAACATAGCATGTTCAAACACAATGCCATTTCAATAGCAGCACAAAATATCACAGTATTATCCTGACATTCTTATCTGGTCACCTGAACCTATGACAGCTCATAGCAAATATTTTCAGACAGGCTATCAAATAATCCAGTAATTTACACATACAACTTGTTATGCATCAGCTTGAGTGACTGCTTCTAAGGAGCAATTGCTTCTTTTCCAACCATCTTATCCATCTTTATCACATATTAGTTCCCAGCCAAATACTTAACCCATTACCACATAATCCCTACTTTTGATGACCTGGAGAAAGAAGCCTTTAGAAAACATTATGGTAACCAGCATTTTCTGCTTTTCCCACAAAGTTTTCTACCCTTCACAAAATAAAATTCAAATTTTCAGTCACTTTAATTTGTAGTCTGCAAATGCTTTTGACTTGGATAAACCAAAAATTTTGTTGTTTGGTAATGAGTTAACAGTAAAAATAGTTATGCATTAAAAGATCAAAACTAAAAATGCAAAGCTGCATAACTACATAAGTATAAATATGCACATGTACTCTACTCCTGATGAAATAATGTTGGCATTTGTGACCCCTCGCACTAAAAGGGACAATCTGTGAATTTCATATATCAATTAGATGTAAACAGATCAAAGATAGTACAGGTCAATTTAAACTGATAGTCCAAAAATAATTGTATAGTATGGTAGAACAACCATATTCATATATGGCCTGCAAAATACAAAAAGGAGCATTTGGACATTTGTGTAAAGTGTCGTCCCAGATCAGCCTGCACAGTCCGCACAGGCTAATCCGAGATGGCACTTTACGACTACAATAGATTTTGTGCTTTAGTAGACTTTTGTGAAACAGAAAATCACATTACAACTGAAATTGTCATGCGCAAACAGCCCAGGCTGATCCTAGACGACACTTTACGCAAACGTTCGAATGCCCCTTTTCGCGTGTTGCTAGCCATATAGAGTATCATAAAAGTGCAAAGTGTTGACCCTTTTGTTGATCCACGCAGTTTGTCCAAGGTCGACAATTGTCGCAGTTCCCAGATGGTCCCTTTTTGCCTGACAGGTCATATTTGATTACTAAGTCCTACAAATGCAGCCTACATGAATGTATCTAAATAAAAACATGTAATATCAATAACTACATGTATACGGTCTCTTTGTCAGACTATATCAATAACTACAAACTGTCCCTTTGTCAGACTATATCAATAACTACATACTGTCTCTTTGTCAGACTATCTCATAAAAAATCAGCGATGGTGTGATATAAGACGTCATGATCTATGCTTCCCAATCTTGATCTTAAAAGCTTGCAAAACAGACTTGTCTTGCCATCTTTCTTTGGGACCAGATGGATGAACTCTACACCAAAAAATCCTTACTTGTACATTAATGATTGTACAGTGTTTAATGCCAATCTCAAAATTACATCAGTTTTATTGCTGTGGCCAGTGCACCTGTCCATGCTTTCCTGGAGGCTAATACCAGTACTCTGCACAATTTTCTTTCCAGCCCACTGGCTGCTTTCAAATATTACTATCGCCAAGATAGTGGTCTGCGGTGGGAGAAGAATAAATCCTGTCACAATGACTATCATCAGTCCTAGAAAAGAAATTGGCCAACGCAGGGATCAAACCCACAATGGTCCTAACTATTGGAGAAGAACCCTGACGAGGAAGGCTTTTGAAAACATTGTGGGTAAGGGAGAAAATACATATAATGAATATTATCCCTTATCTCCCTTATCCATAAAGTTGTCTCTCCTTTCAAAGGAAAAATGTAACCATCTAAGTCACACTGTATTTGTTGTTGGAAATCCATTTATATTTGGAGAAGTCACTTTATTATCTAGTTTGGAGTTAAAGTTACACTTTGTTTTCTCAATGGAATAGACTTTTGATATGCTAGAATGTAGCTTCTTACCAGTAGCAACCTGACCCTCATCTACTGATACAGATTACATTGCTTTTGCAGACAGCATAGTTTAACCCTTTACCACACGAAAAAATTTTAGACTGGTCCAAATTGAAAGCAATTGCAGATGACAAAATAAATGTGACCAAAACATAGAAATTTGTTCTGTGAAGGATAGAAAACACTATGGGAAAAGGAGAAAATGCTGGTTTCCAGCATTTTCTCCTTTTCACATAGTGTTTTCAAAAGGCTTCTTTCTCAGGGGCGTCAAAAGCAGGGATTGTGTGGTAATGGGTTAAGACCCCCTTTACCTCTTTATCAAATGAAAAGATTTTGGACAGGTCCAAATAGAAAGGTATTACAGACCATAAATCAAATGTGACTTTCATGATGAAAATTGTCTCTGAAAGGTTTGAAAACATTGCGGGGAAAGGACTTTTGAATTTTACCACATTGTTTTCAAAAACTTTCTTTCTTGGGGTCATTAAAACATGAAATTGTTGAACATGACTCAACAGTTGAAATTTATATTTAAAAGGTTAATAAACAATGCGGGAAAACGAGAAAATGCTGCTTACCACCATTTTCTAATATTCCCACAATGTTTTCAAAAGTAGTCTTCCTCAGTGTTGTAAAATTTGGGATGGTGTGGTACAGGGTTAAATCTACTTCCATACTTTTTACTAAACTATGACCAAAACTCTCTTTATTTAACCCATTACCACACAATTCCTACTTTTGATGACCCTGAGAAAGAAGGCTTTAGAAAACATTGTGGGAAAAGGAGAAAATGCTGGTAACCAGCATTTTCTCTGGTTTCCCACAATGTTTTCTACCCTTCACAAAAAAAAAAATTCAAATTTTCAGTCATTTTATTTTGTCGTCTGCAAATGTTTTCAAATTGGACAAGCCTAAAACATTGTCGTTTGGTAATGGGTTAAAAAGATCATATTGATACTCTGCTTTACAATGGAAGGAAAAAATTTTCATTCCCAGCAATTGTCTCTTAGCCATTATGTTTTGGGATTCGACCACTTTCAATGACAGATACAGATGTCTGCATGAACTTGCCAGTTAAGAGCGCTGAATCAATGAAACAGACTTCTTAGATTAGATTAAACATCCGAAATATTATCATTTTCTGGGTTGTTTTGGCCAGGATATGTATCAAAATAGAGGACAATGTAGATCAAAGGTCAGACGGCACCTTCTGTGCAGTCTGATCTTGACCTACGCCATCCACAAAAAACAAGCTAAATTGGTTTGAATTCTTTATGGTTTAGTCCTTATCAAAAAACCCACTTTGCAACAACTCTACATGCCTTTAGAAACACTGTTGACTGCTAACAAGCATTTTCTCCTTTTACAACTATTTTTTCTACCCTTTTATACACAAATACCATCAAGTACTCAAGTAAATGAACCATAATCTGTGAAAACGGGGCTTAATGCATCTGCAAAAAGTATTGACCCAGGTCAGCCAGCGCAGTGCGCACAGGCTGACCTGGACCAAAACTTTTTCGCTATTGGTCAATTATCTGCATGTCAAAGGAGCATTGTACCATATTATTCAGTCGACTGTTATACACAATGGATTTTATGGACCCACAATACAGTAATGACTTGCTGGGTATCATGCATCACGAAGCTGCATTAACCCTTTACCACACAATTCCTACTTTTGATGACCCTGAGAAGGAGGCCTATTGAAAACATAGTGGGAAAAGGAGAAAATGCTGGTAACCAGCATTTTCTCATTTTCCCCACAATTTTTTTTTTACCCTTCCCAAACCAAATTTCAATTTTTCATTCACATTTATTTTGTCGTCTGCAAATGCTTTCAATTTGGACTGGTCTAAAATTTTCTCATTTGTTAAATAGTGAAGCCCGCTTTTTCCAGAGCATAGCTCAAATATTTTTGTCAAAATGGTACAGAGTTACACACGCAATGGATGATCACTTCTTTCATTCTTCAATCTCTTCATCTCATACATTAAAGAGTAGGTAGAGTTCAAAAGATCATCAGTAGCTTGTTGGAGACTGGCCGAAGCCTGTGTGTAGGATCTGTCTGTAGTAGTATCACGAATGTTGTATGGCCATGTACCATTCATATAGTTTGTCTCGGGACGGTACATTGGTTTAATCACAGGTCTACTGATTGTCTGTTCAGATGCATTCCATTCGTATGGATAGTTGGCTGCTAGTTTCTCAGCATCATGCAGTGTCTTGAGAAAAAAAGAAAAGAATTTTTGTATTCCAAACTTTTTGTTTTGTGGCAGAGCACTTTTGAATGCCTAGGGGTCTGAGGAGAAATCACTTGTACAGAGCAAAATCTCCTTTTGATTCAGTTCTTTTTACTTGTAATAACTCTTTCCTATATGATAAATTTTAGTCTCAACTAAATGGAAAGCTTTGAATTTTGTCTGAGAATGCATTTAATTGGGATGTCTAACAACAATTTCCTCTTTTTCAATGTTTTGAAAAGTATTTGGTTTCAAGGCTGTTAAAATATTAACAAGATAACCCTTTACAACACAATCCCACACAATCCTGACTGTTACCGACCCGGGGGAAGATTTCTGATGTGTGGCAAAGAGTTCAGCTTCAAAAGAACATGTTTTGTGCAGTTTACTGTATATTCTCTCTAGTTGAAGTAAGGAAAGAGCATCAGGGTGTGAAGTAAAGCTACAACGAGGATATAGTACATGTATGTTCTTACTGTTTTCAAGGAAAATTTGATGCCCACTGTTGAATCCCTGAGTGCAATAGTAGAGGCTGCTGGCATCATGGAAGGTTGTGAGGTGTTCCATCCCTTCAAGCAATGCTGAAACAAATGGATAGACTAATAGTGATTTCAGACATTTAATTGTTTATTAAAAAACAAATTTGTAGACTTCTTTCAGTTTAAAGCATTCGCAAATAACAAATAAAAATGTATCTCAATGTCATTTTTCTGTCAGAAAAGTTGGAAATACTGCCACTGCTTTTCTTACAAGTTTTCAGAAGTCCTTTTTCTCCGGGTCATGAAAAGGTAGCACAGTTTGGTGACAGATTCACCCATAACAGATCAATAATATCTATTATGTACTACCAGATAACAGATATGAATACATTGTGAGGAAAAAGACTAGCTGAATATAAAATTTTAAAATGATTCTTCCTTGATGTTTGCCATATTGGTACAAAATGGTACTGCCCTATCTTTCAACTCTTTACACACTATCCCAGCTTTTAACTACCCTGAGAAAGAAGCCTATCAAAACAGTGTGGGAAAAGGAGAAAATGATAGCATTTTCTCCTTTTCCCACAATGTTTTCGATCCTGCTGGAAACAAATTTCAATTATTGACTTGCATTCATTTTGTCGTCTGCAAGTGTTCTCAATTTGGACCAGTCTCAAATTTTGCCATTTAGTACAGGGTAAATGTATGCTCTTTATCTTATTTAGTATAGTTTGGCTAGTATAAAAGTGCTATGTTCAGTAAACCAATAACTTTTATCAACATAAGCTCTCTCGCTCGCTCTCTCTCTCTCTCTCATCCCCTGCCTCACCAGCCCAGGGCTACTGTGAATTTGTAAAGATAGAAAGATAGACACTGCTTTCCAAGAAACCATTGTCTGTAATTGTTGAAAGCTTATAATAATGGTTTGTAAAAACTGCCTCTCAATCTATTTTGAAGAGAGTCTTACTACTGATTATATAATGGTTTTTCAGAGAAAATGAAAATAAAACCTCACAAACTGACTCTATGGTGCTTTTCAGTCATTCAGGATTTACCTACCCTTGAGAGTGCCATTGTGTCTGCAGCATCAAAACTGTTTCTACGATGTGGCTTCACTTGATGTGGGGCCATTAGAGTGGACCTTGGAATACTGACTCTGGAAAAAAGGAAGTCAAAATATAATAGTCAAGTAACTTGCTCGTGTATCTAACCCTTTACCAAACAAAAAATTTTTAGACAGGTCCAAACTGAAAGAAAATGAAATTTGTTTCTAGCAGGGTAGAAAACATTGTGGGAATGGGAGAAAATGCTGGTTACCAGCTAAAGGCTTCTATCTCTGTGTCGTAAAAACCAGGGATTGTTTGGTTAACCAAACAACAAAATTTAAGACTGGTCCAAATTCAAAACACTTGCAGAGGACAAAATTAACACAACTCAGAAATTGAAATTTGTTTCCAACAGGGTAGAAAACATTGTGGGAAAAGGAGAAAATGCTGGTTACTAGCATTTTCTACTTTTCCCATAATGTTTTCAAAAGGCTTCTATCTCAGGGGCCATAAAAACCAGGGATTGTTTGCTAAAGGATTAATCATCCTTTGCCAAATGGTACATGGAAAATATTTTTGGCAATTCACCAATTAGGCAGGAAAAACCAGTTCAACACAGTCTTGTTGCTGTTGGGTGCACTTAAAACTTTCTACAGTTTATAGCTATGCACTTGTGGTATTTTCTGTAAGAATACATTATTTTGTTTCAGATTTTTTCTTAACTCTTTACAACATCACAAAATTTTTGTGTATCGTTAGTTAAAATCCAACACATTTGCAGACGATAAACACTGGTCCAATAGTGAAAACTGTCTTTGAATGGGTAGAAAACAATGCAGGGAAAGGAGAAAATGCTTGTAGTGTGTTAAAAAGTTAAAAAAAAACCACTATATTATAAAAAAAAAAAAAAAAAGGAAAAACTAACCACCATTTCCTGGTTTAACTCTTTACCACACAAGAAAATTTTAGACTAGTCCAAATTGAAAGTATTTGCAGACGACAAAATGCAGGTGAAAAATTGAAATTTGTTCTGGAAAGGGTAGAAAACAGTGGGAAAAGGAGAAAATGCTGGTTACCAGCATTTTCTCCTATTTCCACAGTGTTTTCTAAAGGCTTCTTTCTCAGGGGCGTCAAAAGTAGGGATTGTGTGGTAATGGGTTAATAGCTTTCCCCTGTAACACTAGACTAATGGTGTCTGACAATTCAATCAAAAGAGAACAGAAAACTTTTACCTGCAGCACAATATGTTCAGGTGAGTTAAAAAGTAAACTTTTCCTACTTAACTCATTACCAAACGACAAAATCTTTGGCTGATCCAAATTGAAAGCATTTGCAGACGACAAAATAAAAGTGACTGAAATTTTTAAATTTCTTTTATGAAGGGTAGAAAACATTGTGGGAAAAGGAGAAAATGCTGGTAACCAGCATTTTCTCTTTTTCCCACAATGTTTTCTAAAGGCTTCTTTCTCAGGGTCGTCAAAAGTAGGGATTGTGTGGTAATGGGTTAACTTTAATACCTACCTGACAAATCTGGGCTCATCATAAGTTCCATCCTTTTCCTTTCCCTTCCTCTCCTGGGGCTCCTCATAGTCATACTGGGCAAACAGGCTACGCTTGATGGGCTCAGCAAACAGTCTGTCATTTACAGTGTATGGTTTTACTTCTATAATACACACAAATACATTTCCATCACATTTACTGATAATGCAGTTACATTACAGGAATAAGCTATAGAAAATTGTATGTAATAGAAAACTGTATGTGAGAAAGGGAGAAATTCTTCAACTATTTGGAAAAGCAGTTTAGTTGTGTTTAAACCCCTACCAAATAGTCCCCTGACAGAATTTTCTCCTTTTTCCTACATTGTTTCCCACCGCTTTACAAGACTCCTTCCACAATCAGTTTACTGCATATGTGGATATACTGGTATATACATATGATGAAAAATTTACAAATTACAGGTTATGGACATTTGGCAAAGGGAAATGTTTGCGAATTCAGGACAACTGTTATTTGTTGCTACACTTGTTGAATACATGAATGGAAAAGTTTGTTGTAAATATTTCAAATTCGTAACTTTAGTCGTTGCCTGCCAGTGCTTTCCTAATGGATGAGTCCAAAATTTTACTGACTGGTAACAGAATAAGTCTTTGTTTTGTCTGTTTGATTGTGTTATATTTTGCACTTTCCAACTGTGTTTCAGGTATACTGCATTCCACGAACAGCATCCTCATCCATATGTTTCCAGGATTTCAGTTCTGCCTGCACAAGGCTAGGCCTAAACTAACAGTACATGAGGAAAATTCCTTCTAAATAGCACAGCCTACAGTGGACAATCTCTCACACAAAACATTTCATTTGTAACTTTACATATCTTATAATTTCATTGTAATCACTGAATAGTAACATGAAAAGTGCAGAAGATGAACTGAACAATCATCTTAGTTAAGTTCACAATTCTGTATTCTAAGACTAACTATCTGATTATTTGAGACAATCAAATGGCTGCTCTTAGACGTGTGTTTACAATGAGTAAACAAGAGCGGCAAATTGTCGCAAGATACGCCCGTCTTACCCCAAGTTGTAAAGCTGGGGCATGCACCTGACAAAATTCAAGTATGAAAAACGACAAAGGGCACTAACTCAATAATTAAGTGAGCAAGAGTTATGATTCATGTGCACTACACTCCCCTTTGATGAGATCTATCCACCCATGAAATTTCATAACCCTAGCTAGTATAGTTTTGGAGATATGCTCCGAACAAAATTCAAGTATGAAAAACAACAAAGGGCAATAACTCAAAAATTAAGCAAGCACGATTTATGATTCCTGTGCACTGCACTCCCCCTTGATGAGATCTATCCACCCATGAAATTTCATAATCCTAGCTAGTATAGTTTTAGAGATACGCTCCTGACAAAGAACCGGGCGCCACCCACCCACCCGCCACGGATGATCCCATAATATGTCCCATCTTCGACGGGCATATAAAAATCAAGATAGACTGGTGAATATACACAAATATTTTATCCTTTTTTGATAGATATACACATACATTGTTTTATATCAATTACAAATTTGTTGCGGGTTAGTCATGTGTTTAGGGTAAGTGATACACAAATTCTATTAAAATGTGCTTTGTGAGCATACGTTTTAATGAAATACACACATTTATATAGTTTTATAAATATTGACAGAGATATTCTTAACATGCTAGATGTCTAAATCCAGTCTTCTAGGGCTCACACCTACACTTTCACAGTAAGCCATACAGGGCCTCTCAGTTGTTATAGGTACCGGTACTTTGTTGGTTGATAATTCAAGATGTGAACAGGGTGAGACTGTATTTTGCTCTCCCAAGGATCAGCATTTTCAAGAAAATGGTAAAATGGTATCAAGACACCTGCCACTATAGTTAGTGACAAGCCCTGTGTGAACATCAAATTAGCTATAAACACAAAACCCAGATTATAGATTAAGAAAGAAATCAACCTTTGCCTTTAGTTTACAGTTGAATCTGACATAAAGCATCCTAAACCATAAAGCAAAAGGGTAATCTAACCCTGAAGTTCAATCAGAGAACTGATCCTTGATCCAAAATAAGTAAAAAATCCCAATCAAAACTTACTAAGTGACTTATTTAACTCTTTACCAAATGAAAAATTTCAAAAGCATTTGCAGACAACAAAATAAAAGTGATTAAAGATATGAGATTTGTTTTAGGAAGGTAGAAAACATTGAGGGAAAAGGAGAAAATGCTGATTACCAGCATTTTCTCCTTTTCCCACAATGTTTTTAAAAAGGCATCTTTCACAGAGGTGTTAAAACTCGGGATTGTGTGGTAAAGAGTTAAAACAAACTGTATTCGAAAGGTGTATGTGAAACAATTCGAAAAAGTGTATGTGAAACAATGTGAGCAATGGTCTGAAAGAATGTCTAATGCATCTACAAATAGTATCAACCAATGTCAGTCTGCCTATTTAACTCTTTACTGAACAAATTTTTTGACTGGTCCAAATTGAAGGCATTTGCAGACAACAAAATTAATATGCCTAAAAAATGATATTTGATCTGGGAAGTGTAGAAAACATTGTGGGAAAAGGAGAAAATGCTGGTTACCAGCATTTTCTCCTTTTCCAACAATGTTTTCAATGGCTTTTTTATTTAGAGTCGTTAAAAGCTGGGATTGTGTGGTAGAGAGTTAATACAGGCTGAGATGATTCGAAACTTTATGCCATTCAGAAGTTTTCTCCGTTGAAAGGACCATTCCACATGTATTGCAAGATTCTGTCCATTGCTAGACTGAGTGGATTTTATGAATTCATAACAATGTGATGGCTTGCTAAAATCACGCGTCATTGAGATGTTTTAGACCTCCTTTTCCAAACCATGCCTCATACGTATTTGAACAAACTTATATAAAACAAAAAGAGCCATGCTCTTTGAAATGGGGCCTTAATGCATCTGCGAATAGTATTCAGTTATTAACCTAGGTCAGCCTGCGCAGGCTTACCTGGGCCGAAACTTTTCGCTATTTGTCTATTTTTTGTATGCCTAAGGACCAGTCTATTTTATGATTGAATCAGTTATTTAACTCTTTACTAAAAAATCCTGGGTTTTTAGGACCCTAGGAAGAAGGCCTTTGAAAACATAATGGGAAAAAAAGAGAAAATGCTTGTAACCAGCGTTTTTTTTCTTTTTCCCACAATATTTTCTAATCTTTCACATAAAAATCAAAGTATTTCTGCCACATTTAATTTTTTGTCTGCAAATGCTTTCGATATGGACCAGTCTAAAATTTTATCATATGGGAGGGTTAAAAAAGAGTGGATATTACAGATCCTTAAGTACTGGTGGCTTGCTTGGAACCATGGATCATGAAGATCCTGGCAATAAGCTCCCTTTTGTCAAAGCATGACTTAAATCTATTTGAATTAAATAGAACTGTCATAGAGCATGAATCAAGTGAATACCTCTGAAAGAGAACATTTTGAAGGTTTCAGTTCACCACTCTTGACCACACTGTGGGAACAAGAGCTTCGCAGAGCAGCGCATATACACCTGAGTAAAATGAGAGCCTAAAGAGATCCAAATTTTCAGAATCACATGCACAACTGCACATCATAGAGACTCATTGAGGTAAGTTTGAACTTATTCCGATGAAAGGTGTAGGAGAAGAAATTGCCAACAAACGGACAGACGGAAAGCGCCATTACAAAATAAAACCCTTCCGCGCATAAAAGGTGAAGCATTTTGAGAGCAATTTCTCCTTTTCCCATAATTTTTTAATAAACTAAAACTTTACAAATATCGTTCTCTATATTTTACAAAGTTATATTCTGTCACCTAGTTTTCCTTTTCTTTTTTTCTTTCAGGAAGTAACCAGTTAATAGCCCAAAAAGCTTTTTTAATGGAGGAAAAAGCCATTAAGCTTCATTTCTTGACCAAATGAGAAAACTTCAGACTTGTCCTAATTGAAAGCATTTACAGATGACAAAACAAAATATGACTGAAAATCCTGGTTACCAGCACTTTCTCCTTTTCCTACCTCTTATGAATGAAGTCCATAACAAAGAAACAAATAAATGCATAGCTCAAATACAAATCACATCTGGCGGGATTGAAGCCCTTGAAGGGACAAATATCCTCGTTTTTTGAGGTTTAAAAGACCAATAACATACCACTGAGCCAAAGAGAATTCTCTCTGACTTTAATATCAGGTATTGATTTTACACAGGAAAGCTATGCAGTAAGGAAGGAGTGATCTCCTGTAACATATTTGAAAAAGGCTTCTTCTCTCAATGTTGTTCAGAGTCCAACACAAGTAGTAAAGGATTAAGAATGGATAACATGATTTAAACTTCTGCTCTGTCTTACACATACATTTTGCAGGATTAAGACAGGTGAATAAATAGCTTGCAACACATGAAAAGGGGCATTTAGACATTTACATAAAGTGTCGTCTCGGATCAGCCTGTGCAGTCCGCAAAGGCTAATCTAAGATGGCACTTTATGACAAGATTAGATTTTGTGCTATAGTAGACAAAACAGTAAATTACATAAAAACAAAGGTGCTGTTGGATTAGCCTGCGTAGGCTCATTTCAGACGACACTATACGCAAATGTCGGAATGTCCTTTTTCACATGTTGCAGCTCATATTGGACCAGTCAAGCTACCAGTAGATCCACCGCATTTCAAGACAAAAAGACCAATCAAACAGACAATTCAAGTATCTTCAGGGGCTATACTCACAAACCAACCTAAACTGTATTCTACTTCAAATTATAAATGCCATAGCAGTTTATTAAAATTCTAATTAAAAGAAACAAAATGGTTTGGCATATCAGCAATCTTTACATTCAAAATGTAGAGCTAGGTGATCAATGCAACAATTGCATTTAGAAGACATTTGGCCCCAACATGACAAGAATTTACTAACATCAACATAAAAATATAGATAAGTATCAAATAAGAAATATTCATGTATTAGAAACTCCACACAACTATCAATTTAGAGTTTCCCTTCCCTCATACTAAGCACAAGGTTTGGTCTTTTATCAAAGTTCAAAATTTCATTTCCTCTTTTAAGAGAGCCAGTGCTATTTACAGGTACTGACTAAATTCCCTCTAATGTTTTCAAACACAGTCTCCAACAAGAGTTTTTTTGTCTGAAGATATCAAAGACTATAAGCCATAATGAATGAGAGAAGGGGAAAAACAGTTAAATATATTTAGTATCAACTAAGATCAAAGTATTAAGGTACCTGAGGGTGCTACCTCCTTTTGTCCTGTGCATGTGAAAATGTGACATTAATTCCAACAGTGATCAACACAAAAATCTTAAATGTGCATGTATCATACATTAAACTCTTTACCAGAAGATAAAATTTAAGACTGTTCCACATTAAAAGCATTTGCTCACAACAAAATACACTGAGTACTTATTGTGTAATTTGTCTGTGAAAGAGTAGAAAACAGCTGGAAAAGGAGAAAATGCTAGTAACCAGCACTTTTTCCTTTTCCCACAATGTTTTCAAAAGAAACTATGATGCAGAAAAAAAAAATAGATAAAGAAAAGGCAAATACTTCAAAACATTGGGCCTAAGATTAATTCATGACATGTCTTCTTTCAAATTTGGATTGTGTTTGTTTGTATGGTCACTGTAGCCAGTGCACTTAACCAAGCTTTCCTGGAGTTTATAGCTTTCCTATAAAGCCTTTGACAAACAATAATTAGCTGTAAGAAAGGAATGAATACTGTTGCAATGACTATCAATAATCCTCTGAGAGAAATTGTTTTAGCCGGAAATCTGAACCAGTTTCCCCCTGGTCCCAAGTCCTGTATTCTACCAACTGAATTACTTGTTTTTTTGGATGTTGTTTAACCCATTACCACACAATCCCTACTTTTGACGCCCCTGAGAAAGAAGCCTTTTGAAAACACTATGGGAAAAGGAGAAAATGCTGGTAACCAGCATTTTCTCCTTTTCCCACAGTGTTTTCTACCCTTCCCAGAATAAATTTCTATTTTTTAGTCACCTTTATTTTATCGTTTGCAAATGCTTTCAATTTAGACCAGTCTAAAATTTTCTCGTGTGGTAAAGAGTTAAAGGAAAGTGAGAACGTCAAAAACAGTCATCTACAGGAAGGAACAGGTTATAAGAAGAGCCCTCCACCAAATTGATTTTAGACAACATGATATACACATATTCTCCATGTTTCTTTAAACTCTTTTCTTGACAGGTTGACAGACACATCAGATGAAAGTTAGCCTTAACCCTTTACCAAACAGTCCTGAGTTTAAATGACCCTACAAGAGGATACCTTTGAAAACTTTGTGCAAAAAGAAGAAAATGCTAGTAACCAGCATTTTCACCTTTTTCCACATCATTTTCTACTCTTTTTTAGACTTCTATTGTCGCAAATGATGAAAAACCATGGGATAGTAAGGGATTGTCTATTATGAACATTTTCTGCCCCAGCGACATCATTTTCAGTGATTATTACACAATCAAGAATATTCTGTGCTGAATTACAAAGGGGTTAAACTCTTTACCTAACAACAAAATTTTGGATTAATCAAAATTGAAAGCACTTGCAGACAACAAAATAAATGTGAATCAAAAATTGAATTTTGATTTATGAAGGGTAGAAAACATTGTGGGAAAAGGAGAAAGTGCTGGTTACCAGCATTTTTTCCTTTTTCCCCACAATGTTTTCAAAAGTTTTTCTTCTCAGGGTACCATTAAAAGTCAGGATTATGTGGTAAACAGTGAATGCATCTGTAAAAAGTATCAACCTTTGTCAGACAGCACAGTCAGTAAAGCTGACATGAGTTGAAACTATTTGATATATGTAAGCATTTTGCATTCCACGGACCATTCTATCTTCAGACTCAGTCAATTTTTGGATTACTGGTACATGAATTTTATGTATCTTTACAATGCAGTGACTTCCTTGGTATAAAATAATGCATCAGAGAGATGCATTAAACCTCTTTTTGTTAGAGTTCTGGTCCTTTATAGGAAGATGTAACATTTTCTTGTCAGACAAATATAAAGACTGCTGAGGATTGATCCAGCTATATCATGGACATGGAGTATAAAATCAAACATGTCCCTTGAATTGTAACACTCTTTTATCCAAGAAAATGATCATTAGCTAAAAAAAGATAGACTTACTCGTTTCCTCTAGTGCTTTTTGAACAGGGGAAGGTTCCCGTTCTGGATGCTCCCACAACTCCATGGGTCCCCTGAAAACATATTTCATCATACATTTATTGTTTTACAATATTAGCTGCTGCTTACTGCTGCGACAGCTTGATTTGTAACAGTGTTGCCACTGGCTTTTCATTTGAAGGGTACACTTACCCCCTAAGCTGTAAATCAGGAGGTAAGATTTTATATTACAAGGTATGACAATAATGGTTCCAAACTAGAAGTTAAGTAACCAATAATGATGTTTTGCATCACAAATGAGGCTCAAATAATTTGGTTTGCCTTTAAAAAGCTTAAAAACCTTGTGAGAATAAAAGGAATTGCTGATTACCAGCATTTTTCTAATTTTTTTCCTACAACATTTTCAGAAGTCCTCATACTCACGGTTGTCAAATCTTGGGAACAATTGATAAAGTTTTAAATATCTCACCATCGCATGATACAATACTCACTCCATATACATGTTATTCACACACTCGTCCAGGTTAACCTTTCGGAATTCCTTTAAGTCTTCAAAGAAAGTCTCT
The DNA here is from genome assembly GCA_943736015.1 of Tridacna crocea. Classification (NCBI taxonomy): domain Eukaryota; kingdom Metazoa; phylum Mollusca; class Bivalvia; order Cardiida; family Cardiidae; genus Tridacna; species Tridacna crocea. The sequence goes on along the minus strand of OX031072.1, from coordinate 10,270,861 downwards.
GACTGATTGACAGCTTGTGGATCGTTATCAAGTAAGGCTGCTATCCAATCATATCCCATCATTTTTTGGTTGTGTTTTGACATGGAATCCATCTGATATGTTAGGCTAGAAGATTCTCGAGTTGGGCTCCTAAAACTGACACGACTGGAGTTTCCTGTTGTGGACTATAACAAAGAAAAAACAGTGAAATCAAAATGTTACTACATTTATGTATAAAACTTTATGCTGGGACATTTTCAAAATTAACATAATAACAAAATATTTAATATGAGCCATGCTCTGTGAAACGGTGGCCTGATGCATCTGTGTAAGGTATTGGCCTAGGTCAGCCTGCGCAGTCCGCACAGGCTGACCTTTGCCAAAACTTTTCACTATTGGTAAGTTTTCTGTTTGTCAAAGGACCAATCTACCTCAAACTTAAGTATTACTTTCTAAAGATTAAGGCTACTTGAAAAATAGACTCCTATGGATCCATAATAATGAGATGGCTTTGACAAGTATCATGTATACCAGAGATGTATTAAGCCCCTTTTTGCTAGATCACAGCTCAATTACTCAGTACTTCAATAGACTATTGGAGAAATTAACTGGGAAGTTTTATGAAGAATAGAGTACATGCTACTAATAAAAACTCTAGAACAATGCAGATCGTAGATCACACTGCCCCTTTCTTTCTCTTCTTGAAATTATACACAAGAAATAACACTACTAACTCGTAGTTGTTTATGTTGTTGCAAATGTCCACAAAATAAATGCATTGTGAGAAAACCTTAAAAACACCTTGATGAAGCATGCTAAGCAAAAATAGAAAATCCTAGTGCTGAAGAGTTCAAAACTTTTTAGGCATACAATTAAAAATATGATATCCTAACCTCTAGTTAGCTGTAGATGCAACAATGTATCTACACATTGGAAAGAGTAGACCAAAGATCAGAATCATGTTCTTTACAGTATAGTCTTGATCCAAATTGTACATAAAAGCAACCAAGTGACAATAAGAGCTCTAGAGGACAGCATAACAACACCTTCAAAACCTTTACCTTATTTGATCTGTGACTAGTTGACAGTAAGATAGATTTAGGTTTCTTCACATCTCTGATGAATTTGGCAAATTTTCTATTGTTTCCTGGATTTTCAAGATCTTGTGAATATTTCTCAGATGCCTCTAGTCCTGTGTCTCTCACTGGTTCTTCTATTTCATCAGGCTGACTGTCCTGCCTGGTATCAGGTCCTAGTCTCTCTTGTAGAAACTTCAGGTCAGAGTCCTCTATATTTGAATAGCTATAATTTAGTTTTGGCATACCTGCTTCACACTCTCTGATCAGAGTACTAGCATCCAGATCTGCATAGCTTGGAGCATCCACTTTAACATTTCTATCAATGATCCTTCTTCTCCTCACATTACTTGGTGTCTCTGCTTTGTCAGTATGATGATCATTGTCATTGTTTGTTGATTTCTCTGTAATATTGTCTTCCTTCTCTAAACTCTCTGTATTCATATCTTTACTCACAGCTGTTCGTAAACTTTCTAATTCTAATTGTTTTCCATCAATGATCTCTTTACATACAGTTTCCTCTGAGTATACAGGCACTTTTTCACCATCACTACCATATCGTCTCAGATTGAAATTCTCCTTGTCTTCTTTTGACCTTGACCTCTGGTGTAACCTAAAAATAAAAATGAAATAATTTCTTGACATGTGATCATTCTGAGAATTTGCTGTCCAAAAAAAACCTTGAAGTCTTTCAGCTGCATAGCTTTTAAAGATGACCTAGATGTGCAGTCTGACCTTTCATTAATGCCATCTCTGTGTTAAGTAAAATCTATGAGATAAAAATCTTGCCCAGTTTTGATTGATTGTATATTCAGCTTTTGTGAGCCACTGATTGATTAACTCTTTACCACACAGTCCCAACTTTTAATGACCCCCGTGAAGAGGCCTTTGGAAAACATTTTGGTTACCATCATTTTCTACCCTCCCAAGTTGAAACATTATCGTTGAGTTCCAATGGACTCATCGTCTCACGGTCTGCAAGTGCTTTCAATTTGATCCCATCTAAAAAATTGTCATTTGGTAAAGAGTTAACAGTGTTTACACAACTTTCAACATACAGTTTCCATCATATCATGGTGACAGCTAACACAGGACAGGTCATATCATGGTGACAGCTCACATATTTGTGTATCCCCTAGATTTCACCAGTACTAGGCTAGGGTTCCGACGTGTCTTGTCTAAAGACACTCCCTTAAAAAACCCAGTGGATCCAGTGGGGCTTGCTCTGGGGTCTCCAGGTCATGAGTCCCACACTTTATCACACAAGACTCCTGTGATTGAGATTGAGATGATACATTTGACCCCAATTGTGAGAAAAGCCAGAAATGCAGTCAGCAGGAATTAATGATTTCAAAGATATTTCAATCTCAATTCTTGCTCTCTGTTGGATTTGACTTGAGCATCAATTAGCTCAAACAATTTTGTTTTACCTCATGTAGTATTTAATTGTTTCACCACTGAATAAATACGTAAACTAGCAAACAGTGCAGATCAGAGATCAGACTGCACAATCTGTGCAGTCTGATCTTGATCTACACTGTCCACGAAAGAGACTGGAGTTGTCTATAGTATGGAAAGACGTAACAGATTACAACTTCTGTACAACACTGTCTTTCAGATGACAATTTTTGAAATACAATGCCATAAAAAGGAACAAGAGCTTTTTGTACAGGTGCCAGTGCTAGGCTGCATGTGCTTTTTCAGCAAAATTCTTGGTCATAAATTGGAGCATAACTTTTTTAAACTAATGAGAGTTACCTGTCCTTCTGGTGCTAGGTTTACCATTTTTACTAGTAAGCAGCAAACCGAGCTTGAAATGTGCACATTCTATTTTAATCAGTAAATTTTTACAGTTATTTAATTCATTAACAGTTATTTTCATCAACAGTGGCAAGTTTTGAAAGGCTGAACTTTTTTTTCGAAAAAGCTCAAAAAAAAAAAACATGCAGTACTGGATCTTCTTTTTATACAGTGTGATCGGGTTTTGTTCTCACACCTCTATGAGAGCAAAAAAGTTCTTTAACCCATTACCACCCAATGACAACTTTTAAAGCCCCTGGGAAAGACGCCCTTTGAAAACATTGTGGGAAAAGGACAAAATGCTGGTAATGTTTTCTTCCCTATCAAGGAAAAATTGTACATTTGAGCTAGATTGAAACTGTCCTCTTCAAATGCTTTCAATATGGACAAGGCTAAATTGTTTTTGTGTGGAAAGGAGTTAATTTTAATTCATTTAACCCTTTACCACACAATCCCGACTTTTAATGACCCTGAAAAAGAGAGCCTTTGAAAACATTGTGGGAAAAGGAGAAAATGCTGGTAACCAGCATTTTCTCCTTTTCCCACAATATTTTCTACCCTTTCCAAATCAAATTTTAATTTTTGATTCACATTTATTTTGCCGTCTGCAAATGGTTTCAATTTGGACTAGTCCAAAATTTTGTCATTTGGTAAAGAGTTAAATCATACACATTTTCTAAGTATATTACAATGTCTTTAGGAACTATATTTCAGGAGGCAATAAATTACTGTCATAAAAAAACTATTAAAAACCAAATCCATACAAATCCAGAATCATACAAACCTGGATCGAACATTTTTTGCTGGTTGCCTACCAGTCTTTCGAAGTGATGTATCAAGTTTTTCCTTTACATTTGTTAGACTTGAGGGCACATCATTCTCAATATCTAAAATTTTCTGTTTAACAAAAGTCTCGCTTGTAGGCTGTTCAGTTTCTGAAGTTTGAACGATATTTTGTAAACGTCCTTGCTTCTCCTTCAGCTTGCGCAATAACAGCTTGCTTTGTTCACGGAGATTTTGATCAATGTTTGTTGACATCATACTAACCTGCAATCAGTCAAACAAAAACAGAAATGTAGTACCTATGGATATATGCTCTAATATATTTTCACAACTGAAATACAGCGATTGTCAAATATCTGCTTGTAAGTTGTATTGCGTCCAATGCCCGCACTGGATGAATGTCAGCGGGGCATTAGGTACAAAAATGTGTCAAAACACACAACTAATTGCATCAGAGACAGCGGATTGAAAGACAGACAATTAAGTACGACTTGACCAAGGAACGAGTAGTCAGAAAGCTATTGAAAATCATGTAATAATGCGTCCAAACATGTCTGCACATCCGCAGTATCTGATACTAAGAGCAGCGACTTTTTCTACCAGGTGAGCAAAAACTTCAATGACATCGGCATAAAAATCTTTACCATGCTATACAAGAAAGGATGGTTGGCAATAATTCATCAATTTTGAATATGAAAAGCTTTAATTTCACTCTGCATCAACCGCCATTTGTAAACGAATAACCCTAGATGGTTTTCTGCTTATTGGCCGCATTTTGGTATATCTCTAGACAAAGCAGAGTACCAATAAGCCGCATTGAATGGTTACCGTCGTTCATGGATACGAAGGGTTTTCTAAATGAAAGCCGGGTACCTGTGAATTGCGATAAACAAAACTCCAAAATGGGTGTCTGCTACAGAAATCTCGTCCGTTCTAAATATACAAAAATTCTTGGAATCATTCTTTTTATAGGTATTTGCTTCGTGGTTGCTCGAAGAATGCTCAAATCTCCGACTTTCACAGAGATATCGACAAAGTATAGGCACCCTGACAACGACCACGGTAGCATGAACAGACTATCAGTTGTTTCGGACGGTACCCATGTTTCGGATAATGAAGAAATGATAGGCGAGAATGCAAAGTCTACGTCTATTGATGTCATGATCACATTTACAAAGGCCAAACACAATTATAAGTTACAGGAGAAGTTCAAAACTACAGTTCGTTCTCTTTTCAACTTTTCTACCGTTCCAATAGATTTACACATTCTAGGGGATGAAGACAGTGAAAGACTTGCTGCTGATATATTACATGATGCAGTTGACAAGTCAAAATATTCAGTAAGTATTCAGTAAGTTACGTAACTGATAACAAAACTTTAAATTTGTCTGATTTGAAAGCATGGGATTAGTCTAATCTCAGTAATGAGACACTACTGTGATTTGTTTCATATTTGGACATTCATGTACGCCTTACCATCTCAAGTCCATCGTAAATTTTCCAGTGGCAAAGATAAAGCGTTATACTACCTTTCTCTGTTGTCCGTTTAACCTGTATTGCAGCAAATGCAATTAAATTTAAGTAACTAACATGACCAAAAACAAATAATTAAATCTTTCATAACCTAAAAATCTTGTGGAAGTCATTTATAACATGTAAATCTTGGAAAAAATACTGGCGAAATTTATCGTGTGAGGCGGCCATTTTGAGTATTTTTGGGAATGTAAGTAACTCGAGTAACAGATGAAATACATGGTTTTCTCTTATGTATTAAATTGAAAATATTTGTATTTCAAACAAAGGATTATTAAATACACAAGCAACAGGTATGTTTAAATCCTAGTTTTGTACTCTATTTGTGACATTATGAGAGTTTAAACTCTGTGCAGAACTCTCAACTGGTTGTCTTGGTCGTCACAGTACCCAGAGGTGACCTGTCAAAAAGTAACATCGCATTTGGGGACAGTTATCTGTACATGTACTAGGGATTAGTCAAAGCTGGATAGAAAATACGGGAAACCTTGAGAAAGTGATGGTTTCCTGCACTATCATCTTTCCCCAACAACGTTTTCAAAAGCCATCTTATTCAGGTACATGTAGCTTAATAAGAGATTATTTGATAAAGGGTTAGTAAGGAACAATACAGTTCCAAGACATGGCAGTTCCTCACAGACTTTTTGACAAAATCTCCAAAATTATTTATAGACAGTACAAAATCTCTAAAATTATTTATGGACAGTTCTATGAGGCATGAAACTTTTGATATTGAAGACTTAAAGCCTCTGTAAAGTTTAAAAAATAGTTAATTTTCACCATTTATAACTTGAAATATGAAGGATAACCCCTCAAAACACACATATATAAGATCGGAGAAAACTAGGTCTTCAAGAAAGTCATGTGATAACATCGCATCTCATTAGTGCTATGACGTAGTACACAGGACTATTGTATACACTTCCAATATTATCTCATCGGTGAGTAAGACTGCCCATTCTGAACCTGTTTCTTATTTCGATGTAGTAAACTTTTCCTGCATTCCTGATGATAATAATAAGCGATGATCAGCCTGTGCCGTTGATTCGGTTTAAAAGTCCTATTACAACGCCATAAGTTGATTTTCTACATGTTGAAGGACCAGTCTACTTTCTGATTCAATAGATTGTTGAACACTACGGGTTATATGGATCTAGTGATTGATTGCATTATTTTTAACACCGTTTTCAAAATTATTTTAGTTCATAATATTTGGCAAACAGTGCTACTTTAGTACCCATGCTTCCTCAGACTTCCTTTACCAGTGCTTTACATAATATTTTATCCAAACCACTGGCTACTTTTCCATATAACCATCATTGAAAAAATGATGAACAGGGACGAAAGAAATTATTCCTAGTGGACAGTAGATTAAAGATCTTGCTAATCCTTTGCAAAATGATTTGGTGATTATATGACATTGAGGAAGAAGGTATTTCAAGTCATATTTGGAAAGAATTGTTAGTAGCCCACATTTTCTTCTTTTCCCGCAATGTATTCTGCCTTATTTAAGACAAATTCTGTGATTCAAACCATGTTTGTCATCTGCAATTACTTTTAGTTTAGAAAAGTTGAATAAAATGCCTTCATAATTTATTATAGAGTTATCAATTCTCTGACTGGAGTTTGGTTTCGTCTTTCACAAATGAATCTAAAATTTGTCATCATAACTGAATGGCCAAGAGTTGTAAGGCCTTAAAAAAAAATCTGTATGAAGGGTTTTCTGACCTTATCTAGAAAATTCTGCTAAACATAAACTTTTTATCCGACCTACCTCCTCTACCTACAGCATCTCAGACCAAAACCGTTAACATAGATTTTTTTTGTTAGGCCTTATCATTTTTTATATAGCTGTACACATGAAACTTTGTTGAAAATTATGAAGTAAGTTATATGTATTCATTACAGGTTGTTCATTTAGATGTGGATTCCCTTGCTAAACAAGCTCACGATATAGTGTCAGAGATGCAGAAGTATTTCAGTTACAAACCTGGTGCCTATTACAGTGACGCTCTGTTTTTTGTTTCAATAGTGATGCACAGACTTTTACCAGACCTTCATAAAGTGATCATGTTGGATGCTGATCTCAAGTTTAATGCTGATATAAAAGAACTGTATGACCATTTTGATAGATTTACCACTGAGAATATCATTGGAATAGGCAGAGACATGCAACCTGTCTATAGACACAATTTCCACATGTACAGAAACCAGCACAAAGACACAAGAGTTGGAAGCCCGCCTCCCGACGGTTTAACTGGGTTCAATAGTGGAGTTTTGTTACTTGATCTTGACAGAATGAGAGCTTCCAAAACTTACAACAGTTTAGTATCAGCAGACAAAATCAAACAGTTAACAGAAAAATACATTTTTAAAGGTCACCTTGGGGATCAAGATTTTTTCAGTTTGATTTCACTGGATAATGAAGAGTTGTTCCATGTGTTGCCTTGTTCATGGAACAGACAGCTTTGTCAGTGGTGGAGAAATCATGGCTACGCTGATGTGTTTGATCAGTATTATACATGTGAAGGGCACATCAATATTTACCATGGTAACTGTAATACTGAAATTCCAAAACTTGCCTGGGAAACATAGACTACCAGTGAATAATTGTCAATTTGAAGAGTTAACATGAGCCATGCTCTCTGAACGGGAAGATCAAAGAATCTACAAAAAGTATCGAACAAGGTCAGCCTGCACAGTTTGACCTTGATCAAAACTTTTTGCTATTTGTCAACTTCCTGCATGTCAAAAGACATAGTTACCACATGATTCACGCAGTTGTTGTTAACCCTTAACCAAACAACAAAATTTCAGACTGAAAAATTGAAAGCACTAGCAGAAGACAAAATAAACGCAACTCAAAAATTGAAAAAAATGTTTTAGGAAGGGTAGGAAACATTGTGGGAAAAGAAGAAAATGCTGGTTACCAGCATTTTCTCCTTTTCCCACGATGTTTTCAAAAGGTTTCTATCTCAGGGTCCTATAAACCAGGAATTCGTTTGGAAAGGTTTAAATGTTGTCCAGCTAAGTAAGTGAAATGAAACTTTTCAGCCAAAAGTAGAAAATCAAATGATGCTAGTGCAAACTTAAATTTTGGGGTAAACATCTCCTTATTGGAGAGTGTAGGTCAAAGAACAGAATGCATGTTTTGTGCTGTCTTATCTTGATCTACACTGTCGGCAAAAGGGCATAAGATTACACTCAGCAGCCTGTGAGTTAAAAGTGGATTTTATGGATCCAATTTAACTCTTTACCACACTATCCCTAGTTTTAATGACCCTGAGAAAGAAACCTAGAGAAAACATTGTGGGAAAAGAAGAAAATGCTGCTAACCAGCATTTTCTCCTTTTCCCACAGTATTTTCTTCCCTTCCCAAACGAATTTCAAATCTCGAGTCACTTTTCTCATCTGCAAAATTTTAATGCTCCAAGTTTGGACCAGTCTAAAATTTTCTCGTTTGGTAAAGAGTTAATGGATGACTTTATTGCTATCATGCATGACAGGGATGCATTAACCCATTACCACACAGTCCCTACTTTTGAAGACCCTCAAAAAGAAGCCTTTAGAAAAAATTGTGGGAAAAGGAGAAAATGCCGGTAACCAGCATTTTCTCCTTTTCTCACAATGTTTTCTACCCTTCAAAAAACAAATCTAAAATTTACAGTCATTTTTATTTTGTCGTCTGCAAATGCTTTGGATCTGGACCAGTCTATAAATTTGTTGTTTGGTATTGAGTTAAACCTTCTCCTGCCAGAGCATGGCTCACATTTATGTTTATATTTTCATTTTATGTGTATTTTTGTATCTATTTACATGGACCAAAGTTGAAATGCTAGCTTTCAAATTATAACTTCATATACATGTAATAAACTAATTCAGCCCATTATCCACCCCTCCACCCCAGTAATTATGCCCCCGCAAAACGAATGTTTTTGGGGGTATACTGGAATCAGCCTGAATTTCTGTCTGTCAGTCCATCTGTGTGTCTGTCTGTGTACAAATAATTGCATGTTTGTCAAAGCACTGGGGGGGTATCAAGTCACATTCAGTGACAGCTCTACTTTTGTCTTGCAGCAGATCTCTTTTGAAAACATTGTGGCAAAAGGCTTATTATAAGCAATTTCTCTTTGTGACACATTGTTTTCATATGCCTTGATGTTTTAAAGTTTACTCACTTTTGATGTTTTATATTTTATAGACAATGTACTCCTAATTCTGTGCTGTCTGTCCATCCATCCGTGTGTGTGTACAAATAATTGCATGTTTCTGTCAAAGCGCTGGCAGGGGTATTAAGTCACATTCAGTGATAGTTCTTCTTTTGACTTGCAGCAGATCTCTTTTGAAAACATGGTGGCAAAAGGAAACATTGCTTTTAATAAGCAATTTCTCCTTTTGCCACATTGTTTTCATATATGTCTTGATGTTTAAATCTTTACCCACTTTTGATGTTTCATATTTTCTGTGCCGAATTTTTTTTTCTTCAGGAGTTCATGATTTGAAGAATTGTTATGTGTTTTCTAAATTGTCATAAGGTAAGAGAACTTTGTGGGGGGAGGAGAAAATGTTTAACCCTTTACCAAATGACAAAGTTTTGGACTAGACCAGATTTATAGCATCTGCAGATAACAAATTAAACCATGTTAATGTGATGATTTCTGACTTTGATAAGGTAGAAAATATTGTAGGAAAAGGAGAAAATGCTGGTTACCAGCATTTTCTCCTTTTCCCATCATGTTTTCTATAGGCTTCTTTCTCAGAGTCTTTAAGTCGGGACTATGTGGTAAAGAGCATTTGGTATGTGGTAACAGCATTTTCTCCTTTTTAGTTATCAAGTTCACAGCTCACTGGAAAGGGTAATACATTTATTAACTTTAAGGGCATCAGCCACCTCTCAGTGAAGCTACACACCTTGTTTTGTGTAGCACCTTAAATACTATCGTTTCACAATTGATATTTTTTTCTTTGTATATATAAATATTTTGATATATTTTCATATTTTAAAGAGTTTTGTTTTGATTGTAATTGTTATTTTTGTTGTGTATTTGATATAAAAATTTTGTATGATGTTACAGATCTCAAGTTGTCACATTTTGAAGAAAAGTGTGTAGACACTATTATATGTAGCCTTATGGTGCCTTTTAAAGCTATCTATGGCACAGTATAGATATGGATAAGACCATAACACCTGCTGTTCGATCTTGTCTTACACTGTTAGCTAGCTGTGCTGAAAGATTCTGATCACAAACACAATACAGTAATTAGACAATTTTTTTTTTTTAAATCCCCGTCTTTTTAGTTCACCTGAGCACAAAGTGCTCAGAGTGACCTATTGTGATTGGTCAATGTCTGTCGTCCGTCCGTTCACAATTACAGAAAAAATATTCTCCTCCTAAACTAACAACCACATTTCATTGAAGAACTCTGGTTGCCATGGCAACCAAGAGAAAAAAAACTGTAAAAATCTTCTTGTCCCAAACTGTAAGGGCTAAAGCTTTCATATTTGGCATGTAGCATCATCTAGTGACCTTCTACCAAAATACTTCAAATTAAGGCGCTGGTATTGAAATTGGCCATATGTTGTGGGTTCTCGGATTTCACATAGAGATAAAGAAGGAAATCTTTCAAAATCTTCTTGTCCCAAACCTTAAGGGCTAGAGCTTTCATTTATGGCATGTAGCATCATCTAGTCGCCCCCTACCAAAATACTTCAAATTATGGCGTTGGTATTGAAATTGGCCCTATGTTGTGGGTTCTCGGATTTCACATAGAGATAAAGAAGGAAATCTTTCAAAATCTTCTTGTCCCAAACCGTAAAGGCTCGAGCTTTCATTTATGGCATGTAGCATCATCTAGTTGCCCTCTACTAATAAAGAAGAAATCTTTAAATATCTTCTTGTCCCAAACCCTAAGGGCTAGAGCTCTCATATATGGCATGTAGCATCATCTAGTGGCCCTCTACCAAAAAACTTCAAATTATAGCTCCAGTGTGGAAGTTGGCCCTTTTCTCAGATTTCACATAGAGATAAGGAGGAAAATCTTTAAAAATCTTCTTGTCCCAAACCGTAAGGGCTAGAGCTTTCATATTTGGCATGTAGCATCATCTAGTCGCCCTCTACCAAAATACTTCAAATTATGGCCCTGGCATGGAAATTGGCCCTATGTTGTTGTATCTCGGATTTCACATAGAGAAGGAAATCTTTAAAAATCTTTTTGTTTACACTTTAGCATCTACAATTATTAGCCAATCAGCACCAAACTTGGTCAAAATATATATGATGATAAGATCTCAGACGGGTTCTATTATTGGTCTTATAGAATGGCTGGAGTTATTTGCCCTTGAAATGAAAATTCTTTAAAATACATGTAGTTCTTTGTTCAGAGCATAACTTTGTCATCTCCAAACCTAAAACTTGGCATTTGTGTTTGTTGCAATAATACGGAGTGCAGTGCAAAAGAACCAAAACTCTACCAAGCATGAATTTTGAGTTATTCCCCCCTTTCATCTTCATTTTTATAGCATTTCTTGCTTGTCTGGAGCAAAACTTTGTCATCTTAAGTAGGAATAGCTTGAAATATGGTACGCTTATTTATTGCAAAATTTTGAAGTGCAGTGTGCAAGATTTTTAACTCTACTTTGTATTGTCTTTGAGTTATATCCCTTTGATCTTCATTTTTACAGCATTTAGTGCTTGTGAGGAATATAACTTTGTCATCTCAAGTCAGACCAACTTCAAACTTGGAATGCATACTGGTATTTGTTGCAATATTACGCTCAAGAACAATACTTTACACTGATTTCATTTTGATTTTCATTTATACAGTATTAATTTTCTTGCTTGTCCGGAACAGAACTTTGTTACCTCAAGTCAAATTGACTTGAGACTTTGTCAACATATTTGTTGCATTACCTGCCCTTTGCATTTATTATACCTCCTTGACAACTGGCTTTGAGACGGGCATATCTTGCAACAATTTGCTGCTCTAGTTTCATTATCATTTGGCCTTGAACTTGATATATGGTATTTATCTTCATTGTTGACCTTTACTGCTTACTACTCTTACGAACGAAGTCCGTAACAAAGAAACAAATAAATAAATGCATGGCAGAAATAAGGGTCGGAGCGGGATTCGAACTCCGAACTCCCGGACGCAAAGCCAATACCCTAACCACTGAGCCAAAGAGATATCTCCCTGACGCAGTAGCCAGGTATTGTATTTCAATCGGGAGTATGCCATGCAGGAAGGAGTGGTCTCCCGTAACACACCCCCTCTTAAAGTCATCATTTATTGATGACTCAAAGCCTTATTAGGCAGGAAGTCCGATTTTGGACAACAAATGGGACTAATGGCTCAATGGCCAATCCCGGACGAGCCCCCATCTTACGAACGAAGTCCGTAACAAAGAAACATATGAATAAATGCATGGCAGAAATAAGGTACCGAGCGGGATTCGAACCCCGAACTCCCGGACGCAAGGCCAATACCTTAACCACTGAGCCAAAGAGATATCTCCCTGACGCAGTAGTCAGGTATTGTATTTAAATCGGGAGTATGCCATGCAGGAAGGAGTGGTCTCCCGTAACACACCCCCTCTTAAAGTCATCATTTATTGATGACTCAAAGCCTTATTAGGCAGGAAGTCCGATTTTGGACAACAAATGGGATTAATGGCTCAATGGCCAATCCTGGATGAGCCCCCATCTTACGAACGAAGTCCGTAACAAAGAAACAAATGAATAAATGCATGGCAGAAATAAGGATCGGAGCGGGATTCGAACTCCGAACTCCCGGACGCAAAGCCAATACCCTAACCACTGAGCCAAAGAGATATCTCCCTGACGCAGTAGCCAGGTATTGTATTTAAATCGGGAGTATGCCATGCAGGAAGGAGTGGTCTCCCGTAACACTACTCAGGTGAGTGATATAGAACCATGATGGTCCTCTTGTTTTAAATTGATCTTTGCTTAGAGAGCAAGTAGAAAATCATAATGTTTAAGTCTTTACCAAACAACAAATCTAAGACCTGTCCAAATTGAAAGCACTTGCAGATGAAAAAATAAATGTAACTCAAAAACTGAAATTTGTTTCCAGTATGTTAGAAAACAATGTGGGAAAAGGAAAAAATGCTGGTTATCAGCATTTTCTCCATTTCCTACATTCTTTTCAAAAGACTTCTTTCTCAGGGTCGTTAAAAGTAGGGATTGTGTGGTAAAGGGTTAACTCCTTACCAAATTTTGTACTTGTCCAAATTGAATACATTTGCAAGAATTTTTAGCCCAGTCCTTATCCAAAACACATTTAGATAACAATATTGATTCAAACTGGGGATATATCTGTGAGGGTGTATGAAACAAAGTGAAAATAGGGAAAAATGCTGATTACTTGCATTCTCTCCTTCTCCAAATATGTTTTCAAATGCCTTTTCTGTCAGGGTCATGAAAGTTGGGGTTTGTATTGTAAAGGCTTCGGGTTATTTTTAATAATATTATGTTAATCCCCAAATCCTCTTACTGACATTTTACAGTCTTAATTCTTACTTGACCAAGCTCTTTTTTGGGTTGATGACTATCATTGTGACACAAAAAATGAGCCATGCCCTGGCAAAAAAAGGTTGAATACAGCTCATTGATGCTGACTGAATTAATGAGGCAAACATGTAACCAGCATTTTCTCCTTTTCGCACAATGCTTTCTACCCTTCCCAAACCAAATTTCAATTTTTCAGTCATGTTCAATTTGTCGTCAGCAAATGCTTTGAATTTGAACTAGTCTAAAATTCTGCTGTTTGGTAACAAATTAATTATCTTCACTTTAGTGTGTACAGTAATGAGTTATCGCAATCCACTCTGACTCTTAAATTGACTGTTGTACCACACAATGAAAAGATTTGTCCAAATTAATAGCATAATCATGCAGACAAGAAAAATTTATTTAGTGAATTTAAAATAAGGATATTTTGCTGCAAAAGTATAGAAAACATGGTGGGAAAAGTAATAAAAATTTTGATGACTTGAAATTTTTCAAAAGATCTTTCAAAGCTTTTAGGGGATTGTTTGGTAGTGGGTTAATCCAATGGTGGGTTTTACTATGAACCTTTTACCACACAATTCTGAACTTTTCCTTTTATCGCTATGTTTTCATATGTACTGCTGTATTAAACCTTCACCACAGGATCCTGATTTTTACCAAATGCTAAAGAAGAAGGATTGTGAAACCCTTGTGGAAAAAGAGAAAATGCTGTTAACAGCATTTTCTCTTTACCTACAATGGTTTCTACCCCCACGATGTTTTCTATCCTATCAAAACAGAAATCATTACTTACGCCAGTTATTTTGTCTCCTACAAATGCATTCAAATTGACTGGGACCAAACTTCTGCTGTTTGGTAAATAATTTGTAAATTGTTGATACTAACTGAATTGTACAGGTATTTTACAGTGATGATTTCAAAGTCATTTTAACAAGTTTTTAGTAAGAACATGTGAAATATACGTATATAAATTAATGATAAAAGAAGAATCTGTGATTAATTGTTATAGAATTCCATGTAAATTGTAATCCTGGTGCTGGAGATAAAATAGCTTCAAATTTTCATGCTTGTTCAAGTTACTCTATTAGATACATCAAGTGTCCGACTTTTTGTGAGAAAATGTCTAAAACTATGCCAGTGAATTGTACATTGTAATACAACTTTGTCTGACCCTGTGGAAGAAGCCTTTTGAAAACAGTGGGAAAAGGAGATTTGAAATGATGAAATGTGGCACTTTTGCTGATAACAAATGTGACTGGAAAAACCAACAAAGATTGTTAATGATAATTTCAAAAGTCCTACAAACATACACATGTACTTAAGTTGTATGATTGGAGAGAAAACATTGTGGGAAAAGGAGAAAATGCTGATTACCAACATTTTCTCCTTTTCCCACAATGCTTTCAAAAGCCTTCTCCTACAGGGTTGTTAAAACTCAGGTTTGTGTGGTAGATAGTTAAATATGGTTGCAGATCACCTCATACAGGGGACGGTTTTCTTGTAAAAGACACTTAGCCACTGCCTTCAATATTTTCACAACTCTTCTGTCTAGAGCTCTCAGATGTTTTGGAAGAAGCACTGGGGTCACGGGGTCATGTTGTAATGAGGCATTAAGTAGGTCACTAAGTTTTTCTGGGCCCCTGTAGAGTTTGACAAGCTTTAATAATGTGGATTTCTTGATTTGACAGCATTGTCTGAGTGGGCTTAATATAGAGTGATAGTCATAGTCACTTCTGCCAAATCTGCAAAGGAAAATAGAAATTTCAACCATATGCAATGCTTAGGGAAAAAGGTATTTATCCTTTTCCGAAACGACAAATGAGTTTGCAGATGACAATTTTAGATTTGGAGAAGAAAGTGAAAGAACATTTTCAAAATGGTAGAAAACACTGGGAAAAGGAGAAATTGCTCGTTACGAGCAATTTCTCCTTTTTCCACAGTGTTTTCAAAAGACTTTCACTGCTGACATGTAAAAACCAGGGCCTGTTTGGGAAAAGGTTTATGCATCTTTGAAATGTGTCATGCCAAACAATATACCTCACAGTATGGATCCTTTTTGACAGACACTTGTTTAATCATGAAGTAAAATTATTCTTTGACAAGCAGAGTATTCACAATCTGCAAAAAGTTTCAAGCCAAGTCGGGCCGGGAAGACTGCACATGGCAAGAACATTTCTGTGAAGTATGGTTGAAACTGTAAAGAAGTTTCAGAGAAGATGTTTGAAACAAAAGTTCACCCATTACCACACAATCCCTACTTTTGACGACCCTGAAAAAGAAGCCTTTAGAAAACATTGTGGGAAAAGGAGAAAATGCTGGTAACAGCATTTTCTCCTTTTCCCACAATGTTTCCTACTCTTCTCAAAACAAATGTCAAATTTTCAGTCACTGTTATTTTGTTGTCTGCAAAAATTAATGCTTTCGATTTGGACCAGTTTAAAATTTTGTCGCTTGGTAAAGAGTTAAAGCAGGAACACACAGTCTGCACAAGGGATGAAGGGCCTTGACATATAAGCTTGCTGGCCTTTGGTTTACAAAGGCCCTTTTCTATGGGTTCCTTAAAATACAGGACTATTTGGATGTATAAGACGTCATTTCACAAAAAGAAGGGGAAGAAAACCAGCAAACCTACCCCCGTCCATTATCATAAAGAATAGGATTAGATGCCTCTCCAAATTTGGTAAAATGGTGGATATTGTGTCTGTCTCGGTTTCCTATTGATATAGAAGAGAAAAGAGACATACAAAAGAAACCTGAGGTCTGTATTCACCTACTATTCTTTAGAACGTTCTTGATCTTATTCTTCAAGATTTCCTGATAGTGAAAGTAAAAGAACTTCAGATTGGCTAAACCATTTGGTTTAGCCAATCAGAAGTTCTGTTACTTTCACATTGACAAAATTTCTGGTTGGTTGGTTGTATTGAGTTTTAAACGCCACCTAACAGCTAAGGTCATATCATGGCGGTCGGTGACACACATGTGTTTCCTGGCTTTCTCATACCAGCCTTTTCTCCATTTCCCAAAATGTTTTCAAAAGGCTTCTATCTCGGGGTCGTAAAAACCAGGGATTGTTTGGAAAAGGGTTAAAGCGACTGACTGTCTGACATATATTTTATGCACATACCTATAAGAAAATCAAATATGTGGACATCTATCAGATTCAGTAAAACTTGGTGATGGTTGTAAGGTTTCTCCTGTTGAACCTTAGAACAATAGTTAGGCTGCAGTTCCCATTCTGGTTTCTCAAAACGTCTACAACAAAGCAATGTACCAGTGAATGGAGTAACTTTAACAGATGTCCGAGATGAAAATAATTTGTTAAAACTGACAAGAGTATATTAGATAAATTCTAATGGCATTTTTTTTTTCTTTTTTTTTTTTAATTATTTCATGAATCCATATTATTGGTGATGATCATTCAGCTGTTTGGGTTAAAAAAGTACAAATTAAATCTCTCATACAAAACTTTTGCCATGTAGCTGTGAATCGATGAGTTTTGAAATACAATTTTCTTCATAAAACCAGGTTCTTATAGGAGAATTCTTTTTACCCTACATTTTAGGATTTAATACCAGTACATTCAGTCTTAAATCAAAACCAAATGTATAAGATAATTTTCTTTATAATTTTGTAGAATTTCTTTCTATCCATGGAAACAAACAAACAATAAAATAAACATTTGACACGATGTAGTATATAAACAAACAACGGATGTACCACTAACGATGTTTAGAGACATTTCTTGCCTAATTCCCAAAGATTTTATAACACTCAAGTAATGCAATTTCTGAGTTGCTGAACCAAATGATTAAGCCAATCATAAGTTGCGTTAAATTTTAAGTCCACTTTAAAATTAAGAATGCAAACACTAGAATGGTTGGAGAAAACGGACCGAGAGCTTTGCACTTTAAAACTAGGTCTCCATGAAATAATCAGATTAATGTGACAGAGAATGATACCTACGTGTAGGGCTGTCTGTATGGATTAATTGTGGCACGGATAGCACCTGGTCTGCCTGCATATGTTGGCATATAAACCATCAGGGACAATTCCATCTCATCCCCTTGTCCACAGAATGCATATTTAGGACTGCAGTGTTCATCACATTTCCCATAGAAACATGTGTTTCCGGCTGGAAATTGTCAGAATGTGCAATGAATGGACATTTTTTTTTTTCCTTACAGGCGAGCAGATATAATTCATGTATGTATATAGTGCTGTCTCTAAGGGGGGGGCAAGAGGAAAAATATCAATTGTGGATTA
This sequence comes from Tridacna crocea, assembly GCA_943736015.1. Classification (NCBI taxonomy): domain Eukaryota; kingdom Metazoa; phylum Mollusca; class Bivalvia; order Cardiida; family Cardiidae; genus Tridacna; species Tridacna crocea. The sequence goes on along the minus strand of OX031072.1, from coordinate 10,252,896 downwards.
GGACGTTTTTTAGTAATAAAATGCCATCAGTTGGTGCAAAGTCAAAAAGCATGTAGTAAACATCATTTCAAACTGTATATTGGACGATCACTGTCATATGTGACTTTGCTAAGATGCTGGACAATTCATGACTAATATGAAGCCCAAGGATGAAATGCCTATTCTGAAAAGCTTCTCTTGTAATTATAATTCCTACAAAATATAATTGCTAGCAGATGAAAAATGTCTTCTGAAAGAGATGACGGTTTCACATGGTAGCAAATTTTCAATAATGATCAAAAGAAAAGGCTTCATGTTTTTTATTTCTTGTGGTTCTATCCTGTTCAGCTGTGTGAGGTTTTATAAAAGGTTCCAACATTGAAAACAAAGTGGACAAAGTAGGAAAAGCATTTACCTGGGGATTGAAAGAAAAAGTCTCTCATTTCTTGAGGGACAGTGTCTCTAAACTGTGTCAGGTTTATATATCGTCCTGTTGTCAGTGGCACTCGACAAAATCCTAGTAACCTAGTCAATAGATAAATAAATAAAACCTAAAATTTGATTTTTTTCAAATAGGGTGTGGCATTAAAGTCGGTATCAATAATCTTCTGATTGAGAAGACATTTACCCCAGGGCTAAGTAGACTTAGACTCAGTATGGCTCAGTAGCAAAGGTGTTGAAAGCCAAGACCTTCTTATATGATCCCTTTCATGGCAAAAATAACATTGGGATGGAGTCCATGAACAACACACTGTATAGCCTCAGTCTGACTCTGGTGAAACCCCCCAAAAAATGCGCTAGAGCAGTGCTCTGGCAAAAGAGTGTTAAGTGCCTCTCTGTGGTGCACAGTACCAAACAAGTCATTACCGGTATATTAATATAGATCCTTAAAGGTGGCCCTTCAGATTTTGGGACGAAAATTTTACAAAATACAAAAAAATCATCCTTATACTCCCAAAGCCTTATAATTTTCATTCATTTAACCCCAGTAGTCGAAAACCATCCGATAACTAGGAAGATTAGAGATTTACTACAGCCCAGGTCAACAATGGAGGGAAACATGGTCTATTTTTACATGAACAACTCGCTCTTTACACAGCGGAAATATACAGATGAAGCTTCAAACATAGCGTCCGAAGTTCTAGACATTATGGAAAATAATTACATCTTTGTTATGTTATGGAATTTAATAGTCAATAGTCACCTGCAAGTCTCTTAACATTCCCACAATGCTTTCTTGATTTTGGCAGGAAATCTAAAAATAGCTTAAGAGGCTACGTAGCCTTTAAGGGAATACCAACCCACAAATTTTTTTTTGTAATTTCATGATTCTGAATTACTGATGATTTCTATTGTTTTTTCATATAAATTTCATTGACATATGTTTTTCAATTTGGTGTTATGTGAAAATTCTAAATACCCACCTTTAAAAAATATTTTGTCTCACAATCGACTGAATCATGTGGTAGACTGATTCTTGAAAATGCAGAAAATTGACAAATCGCAAAAAGTTTCAATCCAGGTTGAAGTATTCAGTGATGATTTGGATTAATCCCTAGTCTTGGGGAAAAAATGGGCCTACATGTATAACTGTTCATATAATTTAAAATTTCAGTTTTTCAACAATTATACAAAATAACAAGGAAAAGGAGGCAACCACTGGTGATCCTTACTTTCATTATTAAATCACAAAACAATTTCAGACTTAGTTCATTTTCTAGGATCTCTTACACAATCTATCACTTTTTAAATGCACAGATACTGTATAACATTTTCTGCTTGGCTTGACCCTGTAGATACACTACATGTGCAATAAAGAGATTCAGTCAGCCATTCCAATTTTTTTTCCAATAATTTGTCAATAAAAAATAATGTTCACTCTTCTTTGCTTTTGTAACCCTTAATGAAATAATCCATTGCCTTTTACATCCTACAAAAGAACATAGTTGAAATAGGAGAACATTTCTTCTATCTTCATAATGTTTTCCACCCTTTAAAAAACAAATTCAATTATTATAGCAACTTTCCATTGTCGTCTGCAAGTGCTTTCAATACTGATAAGTCTTAACCCTTTCCCAAACGACAAATTTTGGACTCTTCCAAAACAAAAGAGTTTGCAGACAACAATTTTTGATTTTGAGAAAATGGCAGAAAGTTCTCAAAAAGGGTAGAAAACACTGTGGGAAAAGGAGAAATTGCTTGTTACGCGCAATTTCTCTTTTTCCCACAGTGTTTTCAAAAGAGTTTTACGGCAGACACGTAAAAATCAGGGCTTGTTTGGGAAAGGGTTAAGTCTGGTCACCTTGGGTAGAGTCAAAGAAGAATACTACAACAGCAAATTGACTTTTCCATTGATCTTGTTGACTGATCTTTTAGAAATTATTTCTTGTAACCATGTAACCTCTATGTTCAGCCATAGTTTCCCCTTAATCTTGCAAGGTCAGATTCAGTTCATAATTGTCATTTGAAGGGCAGCAGGTTACTTCATACATTTATGGGACTGCAACATCCTATACCATGAACATATTTAATAATATGGTTTATCAACATAAAGATTCAACTCTTTACCACACAATCCCAACTTTCAACGACCCTGAGAAAACGAGCCTTTGAAAACATTGTGGGGAAAATGAGGAAATGCTGGTAACCAGCATTTTCTCCTTTTCCCACAATGTTTTTTTTTACCATTCCCAAATCAAATCTAAATTTTTCAGTCACATTTATATTGTCGTCTGAAAATGCTTTCAATTTGGACTAGTCCAAAATTTTGTTGTTTGGTACAGAGTTAAACACTGCTTTGGCAAAAGTGGCATGAGCTGTATTGTATCAAGCAAGTCATCATTTAAGTCTTTACCACACAATCCTGACTTTTAATGACCCTGCAGCATACAAGAACCAATACTCTCTCATCAGTATATTTAGTGTTATACAGCCCCTTTAAATTTATAACTTTGGATTTTATTCAGGGCATTACTTCCAAAGTGTAAAATCTATACTTTATAATGAAAAGCTAGTCACTTTAAAATTCACACAAAGAGAGCTCATATTAAGCAGAAGTGCAGTATACAAGAAATATTACTCTGTTCCATCTATTTTTTAAGTTATTGTCCTTTGATTTTTATCTCTAGAGGGCATAACTTACCAAGTACAAAAGCTTGTAACTTCAAACTTCATATACAATTAGTAAACATTAAATCAGAGTGCACTGTGCAAGAACCATAACTCTATTCCCACTATTTCAGAGTTATTTCCTTTTATAAATTCAAACTTTGGATTTTTGTCTGAGGAATAACTCCCCAGGTATTATAATTAAGCTAGTGCCTTTAAACTTCATTATACAAATAGACTCCATTAACAGTTTGTGCACTGTACAAAACTATAATTCTGTTCCCACAATATTTAGAGCTATTGCCCTTTGTAAAATATACATTTTAACTTTGGATTTGTATCTGAGGCATAACTTATGAAGTTGTGAACTACAGAAGCTACATGTAGTAACTTCAAACTTCATATACAGTGAGTATAACGACATTCCCTCTATTATCTGAGCTATTGACCATTGTAAATTATAGTTTTGGATTCGACTACAGTAGTTTTATGAACGCAAATTAAAAGGCTTTGGGAGTATAGGGATGATTCTTTTTGCATTTATGTATATTTTTCGTCCCAAAATCTGAAGGGCCACCTTTAAATGTATTTCACCTTTATCAATAACTCGCAATGCTACACCACCTACCTGTCCAAATGAAAAGCAGCTATTTCTGCAAAGTGTCGTTCAAATTCATCAAATACGAAATGGTTTGGGTTTGTCTCTGTTTCCCGTGAATACCTGGAAAATATAACATTCATGCCATCACAAGAAATCCAATTTCTGCGATATATTGCAAAAGGACTAGTCCTTAATATCTTAATTGATGGAGGCCTTTTAAGCCTACCATGAGTGGTATATATCACGGGAATTTGACATTCTATAACCAAAATTAATGATAAAACATGAAAAAAAAATCTCCCCTATATAATATAAACACATACAGGGGAGATTTTCTTTTCATATTTTATCATTTATTTTGGTTATAGAATGTCAAATTCCTGTATATACATGCACATATGATCAACTTTCTTTCCTACACTGTTTTAACCCTTTAACCCGTTTCAATGACCCCTAGAAACATGCCTTTTAGAATCACTGTGGGAAAAGGAGAAAACACTCCTTTTCCAGCAAGGTTAACTAGAGCTATCACTAAACGTGATCATACCCCCACCAGCTCCTTGCCACCAAACAGGTCTTTGTCAGAGAATGCAGAATGGTTGAGTACAAAAGTAAGAGTTGAACATGAGCGGCAAATTGTCGCAAGATACGCTCGTCTTACCCCTAGTTGTTAAGCTGGGGCATGCACCGGACCAAATTCAAGTATAAAAAACGACAAAGGGCAATAACTCAAAAATCAAGTGAGCAAGAGTTATGATTCCTGTGCACTGCACTCCCCCTTCATGAGATCTATCCATCCATGAAATTTCATAACCCTAGCTAGTATAGTTTTGGAGATACGCTCCGGACAAAATTCAAGTATGAAAAACAACAAAGGGCAATAACCCAAAAATTAAGGGAGCAGGAGTTATGATTCCTATGCACTGCACTCCCCCTTGATGAGATCTATCCATCCATGAAATTTTGTAACTCTAGCTAGTATAGTTTTGGAGATATTCACTGGACCAAATTCAAGTATTAAAAACAACAAAGGGCAATAACTAAAAAATTAAGGGAGCAGGAGTTATGATTCCTATGCACTGTACTCCCCCTTGATGAGATCTATCCACCCATGAAATTTCATAACCCTAGCTAGTATAGTTTTGGAGATATTCACCGGACCCAGTTCAAGTATTAAAAACAACAAAGGGCAATAACTCAAAAATTAAGCAAGCAGGACTTATGATTCCTGTGCACTGCACTCCCCCTTGGTGAGATCTATCCAGCCATGAAATTTCATAACCCTAGCTAGTTTTGGAGATATGCTCCAGACCAATTTCAAGTATTAAAAACGACAAAGGGCAAGAACTCAAAACTTAAGCAAGCAAGAGTTATCATTCCTGTGCACTGCACTCCCCTTTGGTGAGATCTATTCACCCATGAAATTTGATAACCCTAGCCAGTATAGTTTTTGAGATACGCTCCAGACAAAATTCAAGTATAAAAAAAAACAACAAAGGGCAATAACTCAAAAATTAAGCTAGCAAGAGTTATGATTCCTGTGCACTGCACTCCCATTCGATGAGATCTATTCACCCATGAAATCTCATAACCCTAGCTAGTATAGTTTTGGAGATATGCTCCGGACAAAATTCAAGTATGAAAAAGAAATTTGTCCAGAATCATCAAAGGGCCATAACTCCATGAAACCTACATAAACCATAACCAAAATAGGATATGCACATCTCTGCTTTACACTGAGTCTATTTGTGTAGTTTGAACCAAATCTGTCCAATAGTTGATGAGAAAAAGAGCGGACAAGAAATTTCATGAAAGGGCCATAACTCTGTGAAAAATCAATGAACCATAACCAACATTTCATATGCACATCTCTGCTTGATACTGAGTTTACCTGTGAAGTTTGAATAAAATTCGTCCAGTAGTTTATGAGAAATAGAGCGGACAAAATGCTACAGACCGACCGACCGACGGACGGACGGACGGACCGACGGACCGACCGACAAGCTGACTCCTATATACCCCCCAAACAGAGTTTTGGGGGGTATAATTATAAGGGGTTTAAAAGTTCTGCTTTCTTTAAGGATTATATAATCTAGATCTACACGCTTAAATTCTCAGGCCAACTAAAAAGTTGTTATTTCTTACAATTAAGAAAATGTGGTAAACACTTCTTCATGATTTTAGGTACCTAATCAGGAAATAATGGTGGATTATAGTTTGATAGTTCATAGATCTAGATCTAGTTTCCACCCGTGAAATTTACCGATTTCAAAGCTATATAACAGTATGGAACCATAGGCATCTGGTTTCCATGACTTTAAGTTTCACAATATACGGTACAGAAACATTTCGTTGGTTTACTTCGAATTTAACATCATAAAGTTCTACAGCTTGTAGCAAGCTGTAGTTACGAGGTTTTCGAAATACACCGACGATTTATTTCTGTATATAATGAATTTATAATATACAGAAAAAAAATGTAAGTTGTGAAACTTGAAGTCGCGGAAACCAGGTGCCTATGTATGGAACTACCTAGATTCTTGCACCATGTTTTTAACTTTTCCCTATCAAACACGTCAAATCTATTTCACAGTGAGAAACTCGTGTAATGAAAGAAAAAACCACTTATTCACAATATTAAACATTCCTTTAAATTCAGGTTTATTAGTTTGTTGATTTTACTGCGTCACTTAGGATAGAAATACATCGCGGAAACTAATGACACTGCAAGCGCGGAAAGATATATATAACAATCTGAAGATTAACGATTAAAAAAATGTATCAAGTTCAAATTGAGAGTGGTTTTCTCGTTAACTGATTAAAACACAATTCGATCATACTTTCTGGTCTGTACTAATAAACTACATGTATTTTTTTCTGTAGGCCTACATAAACTGTTATTTAAATACAGTCTCATTGTACATGCCGTCTAATGTGAGGTTGCGCCATGGATTTTGGCTAGGTACCGACAAAAATGTTTCAGAAGCATGAAATAAATACACTTTGTGTGTTTCTATATTTTTTTTTTCGTGAAATATCGAAATCACACTGATCAACGTGAGCCGCGGACACCATGTGTTCTCGGTACACCAGATCGAATTTTCCATGGAAGAACCGGAGGTGGTGTAAGTATTTTCATTTTTATGGACCTTATTAACCTAGATAGAGATGTTGAGTTACAGCAATGTCAAGACGAATGATTGATCTGTTTACACACATACTAGGGAATAATAACACCATCTTATAAGCGAGCTGTGGCTTTATGAGCAAATGGGGTCTTATTGTTTTGAAGTTTGTTGCCGAGTTTCGGACAAAATCCCCTAACCATTGTTCATTTTACAAGTTTGTATGATAAGATAAATGTATTTCCTAAAGGAACACAAAATTTCACTTAGAAATGTCCATCTAAAGCGAAGATATACGTTTTTGAATGGACCTGGGTAGAGGAGAATATGCTAACAAGACACCATTTTCATTTTCAGAGTATGTACATGGACACCAGATCAGAAAAAGATTGTGGTAACTGAACACCAACCTTTAAATCATCAATATTTCTGCCTGAAACTCGATGCATGGGCTGTATACGAAGACTATTTTTGTAAACATTATGTCACTACGGTCCATTACCTGATAAAGAGCATGTTCAACGCAATTTCATTACTTCATCCTAAGCCATCCTTTTTAAAGCATCGAAGTATCTCGAAAGAAATTTGAATGGAATCATCCACGTTGAATTTTGTTGATTTCCACTACGTGGTTTCTGAGGAGAAGTCAATTAAATAAAACTTTTAGAAATAAACGCGTAGACGAACAAACGCACGCATGCAAATGTACGAAGGGTAGAACGCCATTCTAAGAGCCCGCTGGCAGTTGGCCAAGCAGATTTGAAAATTATTTAAACTAAGAATCGGGCCAAATGTGGTAAATAATGTACACTCTGTATTAGTTAATAGGGGTTTTTCTTTATAGACAATGTTTTTCGAAGCCATCTTCCCAGGGACATTAAAGCTCGTGATTGCGTGGTAATGGGTTAATACGCCATTCATAAAACTGAAACGCTATAAAAAAGAACATGTCTTGCACCAACATTGGAGGCAATGACCGGTCAATTGTGATCAAGCATCGTAGGTCTACTTCGTAAATTGCCGTAACATTGCAAATATTTCAAAAAAGCAAGTGCTACAAAAAAGCAAGTGGATTTTGTCCGAAACTCGGCAACAAACTTCAAAACAATAAGACCCCATTTGCTCATAAAGCCACAGCTCGCTTATAAGATGGTGTTATTATTCCCTAGTATGTGTGTAAACAGATCAATCATTCGTCTTGACATTGCTGTAACTCAACATCTCTATCTAGGTTAATAAGGTCCATAAAAATGAAAATACTTACACCACCTCCGGTTCTTCCATGGAAAATAAGATCTGGTGTACCGAGAACACATGGTGTCCGCGGCTCACGTTGATCAGTGTGGAAATTATTCTTATAAACATTATACGGTAATATTTTCACTCGTTGCTGCGCTAGTCGTAAAAATGCTAATGATGTTCACTTGGAATAATTTTCGATCTTTTACTGAAAAAAAAAAAAACAAAACATCAAGAAGGCTATCTTCTATATCTATTGAAAACCAACAATCTAGACCTATCGAACAGAGCACTCACCGCATTGGTTTGACGTTTGTCCAAAACTTTTTATCAAAGATAAAGTTAAATTTCAACTCTGATCCAGCTTTATTTTGAACTGAAAAGTAAATCATTTACAAAGACGGTTAAAGATTTGATACTGATCTTTTTTAAATCCCTATGCTGCTAAATGCGACCCAAGTACCATTAGCGGGCAGTGTAGATCAAGATAAGACTACAAAGAATGTGCAGCCTGATCTTGGATCCACACCGTCCGATAAGGATGATATTATTCTCCAAACAGTATAGTCTAGTTGAAATAGCAACATTCGGGTTTTTTACTAGTTAAATTCCTAGTAGGAACATTTGTCACTGACCAGAAGAGTACGTTATACTGATCATTTTTTAGCATGGCTTTAGTTCCATGATTAGCTGTCTCATTGCTCGAGATCGAACGTCTCGTCCACTGAATTAGATGGCTACTCTTGCAATTTAGAGCAAGTGTTTAAAAGCCGTGCTCTGTGACAAGGAGGCTAACTCTCGAAGCATTATGGCAAGAAAGAAAGTCATTACATGGTAATCAGTACAACCTTTTCAGCCACAAGTAAGAATGCATGCAATTAAAAATCAGTACTGAATGAAATTACAAAACGGCTCCAACAGCTGAAAAATCTGACACAAAATTTGATGGGCTCGTAAACAAGATCCGGAGTGTATAATTAGTTATTGTACGCCCCGGATATCACAAAGCATGGGGCTCGGAATTCTTTGTGAAAGTAATTTCAGATTCACAGCAGCATATATATGTTTCGGACATGACTTTTTTAGTCATTAACTTCTTGGCAAAATTCGCACGGTAACCCATTGAAAAAAGAAAATTGACATCAATCACTTCTGCTGCATGTTTTACCGAAGAAAATTGAAGTACCGTTCAAAACTGTGATGCTGGCTTTCCGTTGAAACTAGGTGAAAGTCGTTATTTCTAAGGAAACTACCTTGCGCCCTACACCACATAAAACTGAACGCATATTCCACAATCGGCAAGGTTTCTTTTTAACTGTGATTTTTCAAGGGCACTAACAATGAGCATAAAAATAAAAACAAGAAATATCTGTAAAAAAAAGATAGACAGCGTAGAGCTAAATTGTCCCGCAATGATAGGCAGTCCTGGCTTAAAAAAAGTTAAAATAGATATTCGATTTAGGCCTACTCATTTTTATCAGTATCAGAAAGTATGTAAACAACCAGCACATTCAGCTACGCCCAAAAACGCAAGCTGTTGAGGCCCTTTATAAATGAATTTCTAATGCGAGTCAGTTGACGAGCATGTACATATATCTGATAGCAATTCTTTGAGCTTGCCTTTTTTAAAAATTATAACAGAGTGTCAAAGAAAGTACTAATTATTTTCACTTAACTGTACGAGTAAATGTAGTAAAAGCCATGACATGAAACATAGAGCGGATTTTGTCAAGACGTGAGTGCTTATACATGTACGGATATACATGTATAAAAGCATTATTTAAAAGTGTCTCACCGACTTTTCGAGGCTGGAGCGTGGCCATGTCGTTTAGCAGTTCTTCAATATTTTCATCGTTCCAGTCGTATAGATAGTGTTCGTTTATGTTCTGAATGAAATTCACCCAGCTTTGTGTATATTTTTCTGACCTGTAACGACTACACAAAGTACGTATTAAACAATGTGTAATCCTATTGAATGCAGTTGCAGACGACAAAAATAAACGTAACTCAAAAATTGAAATTTGTTTCCATAAATGAAATAAATATTGTGGGAAAAGGAGAAAATGCTGGTTACCAGCATTTTCTCCTTTCACACAATGTTTTCAAAAGGCTTCTATTTCAGGGTCGTAAAATCCAGGGATAGTTTGGTAAAAGGGTTAATTAATTTGTCGTATGGGATTAAAATTTATTTTCAAGCAAAATATTTTTTTTTTGCGAAATTACATGTAGGAAATAAAAATAATGCAGTTATCAGATGGAGGGCGAGAGGCCAGAATACCAGTTAGCTATAAAAAAAAAATAGAAGCTAAAACAGGGGACTATCACCTGCCCTTTATCTACCACTCTCATGGAGAAAATAAATGAATTTACCTAATTGTTCCTTTTGTAAACAAATATTCAGCACCAGTTAGATCGCAGCTTAAAGCCTCTCTCGTAGCTATGTAATCTATCGTCCAAAACTTTTCCGTTAAGAAAGAGCTGTTCCTTAAAAGTCGTATCATAGAATCAACCAAATCATCTTTATTATAGATACCACTTTCTGCTGGAAACTGCCTCTGAACTGTATTTTCCTCGGGTATTCGTAACAAAACACAATATTTCGACAGATTTTCAAAAACTAGAGAATTCAGTGTGAAAATTAAAGTAACTATGAAGAGAAAAGCAAGTAGACGTCTTCTAATATATTTTCTTATGTTCATGGCGGCTTTGCAGAAGTAACTACGAACGCTAGACAAGCAGATGGTAATATCCATTACATCACTTACAGCCAACTTGCTTCGTATTGTGGCGAACTATATTTTTCAACCTTTACTAAACGACAAAATATTGGACTCGGTCAAATTCTAAGCATATGCAGACGACAAAATAAACGTAATGCGAATGTCGAATTCTGTCTTTAATCCTCTACCAAACGAGAAAATTTCAGACTGGTCCAAATTGAAACACTTGTAGACGACAAAATAAAAATTACTCAAAAATTGAAATTTGTTTCCAGCAGGGTAGAAAGCAATGTGGAAAATGGAAAAAATGCTGGTTACCAGCACTTTCTCCTTTACACACAATTTTTTCAAAAGGCTTCTATCTCAGGGTCGCAAAAACCAGGAATTGTTTGGTAAAGGGTACCAGCATTTTCTCCTTTTCCCACAACGTTTTAAATGCCTTCTCTCTTCGAGGTTGTTAAAACTCGGGACTGTGTGGTGAAAGGTTGAGGTAAAAAATTTCCTTTTTCACCACGCAATGAAAATGAGCCCCGCTCTGACAAAAGTGGATTTAATGCATCTGCGTGCATTATAGCAAGCAATTTTTCTAATACTACAATGAATCCATAACGCCATTTCGTCTATGAAGAGACAGAATCGTGGAGTAGAATAGTACCGTGACACGAAAAAAAAAAAAAAAAAAACATACAAAAGCAAATAGTTTCGACCAAAGTAGGTCTGTGCAGGCTGATGTGAGTAGAAACCTTTTCTACATTCATTAAACCCCCTTTTCATATAGCATGACTGCATTTGTTGTTGAGGGGAAGAATTCCTTTACCAGGTTTCTTTTTCCCTTTTTCTTTAACTTAAACTTAAGCAGTGAGGTTCTCATTTGTGCATTTACCCTAATCAAATAAGCCCATATTTTGAGTAACGACCCTGGAGAGGAAGTCTTCTGCAAACGTTGTAGGAAAGGGCGAAAATGCTTACCAAAATCCATCTTTTCTCACAACGATTACTACGAGTACTTTTTCAAGAAACTTCCCAAATACACGTACTGAGCTGCATCTGATGAGGGATCGTATACTAGTATGTAGATGTGTATATATGATCCCCGATTTGATCTGTCCGTCTGCAAATGCTGTAAATATGGAATATTCCCCTTTTTTGTCGATCGGTCAAGAGTTTGTATTTATAAGTTGTGTTCTCCACATTATTTCCAGATATCATATACAATGTGGCTGAAGTTGTTGAATTTGTCCTTGAAAGATTACAAAAAAGTGGAAAAGGAAAAAAGATGGTCAACAGCATTTTCTTCTTTTCAAAATACATGGTTAAAAATGTCTTCTTTTATTTCTGAAGATCGTTTCAAGTAGGGAATGAGTGGTAAAGGTTTAAAAAAAAAAAAGGGAAGAAAATACAACAGCATTATACGTATGACATTTTATTGCACGAATAAATAGAATAAATAAGGATATACAAATAGACAAGAAAACCATATATCTTCGCACAAATAATTAGAAAATGAAAAAGGAACCATTCTCTGAGACTTAACTCTTTATAAAACAACAAAATTTTAGACTGGTCCAAACTGAAAGCATTTGCATACAACAAAATAAATGTCATTAAAGAATTGAAATTTATTTTGGGAAGGTAAGAAAACATTGTGGGAAAAGGAGAAAATGCTGGTTACCAGCATTTTCTCCTTTTCCCACATTGTTCTCAACGGCTTCCTTCACAAGGCTGTTAAAAGTCGGCATTACGTGGTATAGGGTTGAGAATAAGTAAAGAGGTAATATGCTTGCTAACAGACATAAGTAAGTATTCTTCTTAGACTAGGTGCTCCTGTTGTGATTATTTACCCATTCTGTGCAGTCTGATCCTGATTGCATTGTCCACAAAAGCTGATTGAGTCAAGCATACCAGACAAAGGGTTATGATAAAATACAGAAAGTGTAGTCAGTTCATTCAATATTGCCAAAAACAGGTAAAATGCCAACCCATTACCAATCAGATTATTTTCAGAGTTACTACTAATATTAACATACGTAAGATAAAGTAAAATCTTAAACGAAAGCAAAACATTGCTCTTGAATAATATGGAATGGTGTGTGGTATAGGAGTATTTCCTTGTAACAAAAACTTGCCATGTTTTCTACTTTTTTTTTATACAAAGCTGCCATACTTGTACGCATTGCAATGGATTTAATGGTTTCATTCTGATTTCAAATATTGACACTATACATGAGAATTCTCACTCTAAATAATATATTGATATATAGCATATAAAAATCTTCATCAACATTGCTGACTCATTCATTTAAAAGTAATCCATGCATTAAATTTACATAAAGTATTGAAACTTGCTATTTAACAAAACAATCCCATCTTTAAACCCTATACCAAACAAACCCTGGTTTTTTCGACCCTGAGACGGGAGCCTTTTAAAAAAAATTGTGGAAAAAGGAGAAAAGGATGGTAACCACCAATTTCTCCGTTTCCCACAATGTTTTCTACCCTGCTAGAAACAAATTTCCTATTTTTGAGTAAGCATATGTTTATTTTGTCTTCTGCAAGTGCTTTCAATTTGGACCAGTCTACAATTTTGTCGTTTGATAAAGTGTTAATGCATGGTAAGATGAACTCTTTTAAAAACATTTAGAAAAAGGGAAACCAATGCTGGTAACCAGCATTTACCATTTGTCAAATAATATTTCCCACCATTTCAAAGGCATATCCCATTATTTGATACATGATTTGTTAGTAATTTTGCCTCTGATAAAGAGTTAACCCTTTACCAAACAATCCCACGTTTTAACAACCCTGAGGAAGGTTTTTTGAAAACACTAGAAAAAAGGAGATATTGCTGACATGTTTCCTTTCCTTTCAACAAAAAATATTATCCCATTTGAGCCATATTTAATTTGTTGTCTACAAAAGCAATTTTGGTCAAGTCAAGAATTTTGCTGTTTTGTAGAAGAACTTTGCTAAAACACCCCTTGTGTTTTTTTGAGGATGGCAAACTGCTACACTACAGGTTTTTGCCTAAATCCTGGAATTGTATGAACAAGTTGTCAAAACTGCTGTTTAAATTAAAACTTTACAACATGACAAAATTCTAGACTTTGCAAATTGAAAGCATATGCAGCATATAAATTTAATATTTGTCAAGTAACGGTATTTACATATATCATTAAAAAGTTTGAAAAATTGAAAGAAAAGGAGAAAATGCTGGATATCAGCAAATTCTTCTTTCCCACAATGTTTTCAAAAACTTTCTTCTCCTATATTGTTCAAACTTTGGTTTGTTTGGGGAAGGTTTACTTTTTTTTTCTCATAGAGATTCAATGGTAAGTTACAACTTTCTAATAACATATGGTAAGGGTTATACAGTGGCAGTAGAGAGCAAACATAAACCAAGAATACATGTAAAGATATCAAATTAAAGCGGATATACTTGAATACATTTCATATAATACTGATAATAAAAAATATTAAAAACATCACCACCCTGATGGCCCCTTATTGCTTACCTAAGCACAATTGTGATAAAATTGCCCATAACAAACAGTAAAAATTTGGTAAGTTTGCCAGGAAAAACGATAGCAGATGCTTCATACAAAATTTTGAAGCTCAGCTGAGGTGAAATATTTTTGATTGGCTCCCTAAGTTCACATGTAGTCTTGAAAAAAAAATTACCAAATGCATTACAAAGCAAAAAGCGCTCAAATTTGAATAACAGTAGATGTAAAAGATGTTTCCTTTCATTATTTTTTCTGAGTAGATCCACAAAACTGACAAGAGGCAAACTAATTAAAAATAAGTAATCAAACTGACAAAAACTTAGTTTAGAGTGGCTTAGAGCATTGGGAAAAAGTAATAAAAAAATGAAGCAAAATAATACTAGTGGTAATGCTGGTAACCGGGCAGCATTTTTTCCTTTCCCCACAATATTTTTTATTCTATGAAACAACTATTACAGCATTTGATCCTGACTGAAATTGTTGTCTGCAACTGCTTTCAATTTGGACAAAGCCAAAATCTTGTTGTCTGGTAAAGGTGGCTCAAGTGAAAACAATTACCAGCATTTTCTCCTTCTCCAAGAATGTTTCAAAAGATTTCTCTCTCAGGCTTAAGTGTTCATCCACAGTCAGATTATATAGCCTGCTTTATAACAATCATAGCACCATGCTTTTATTGCTCATCTTATTCAAAGATAAATCTTCTCATTCTGTTTCATCTAAATACATGTACTAGTTAAACACTGAACTAAGATGTCAAAAGTATTCATACTCCATGACATGTAAGTTCTCTAATATTTTTTTTTATTTGGAAAAATTGAACAAGTGATAAAAACCAATACATATATATGGATATAGGTAATTAAAAATAAAAATGAAAAAAATAGTGATAAAACCCCTAGGATAATATGTAAACAACAATACATGTCAATGTAATATGCATGATATATGATTAGGAAGCAGGTCTTGGAACTCAGTGTTACAAACAGTATATAAAATTTTTGTTAACAGTTTATCTCTTTACCAAACAACATATTTTTAGACTAGTCCAAATTGGATGCAATTGCAGATGACAAAATTAATGTGACTCAAAAATTGAAATTTGTTTTGGAAAAGGTAGAAAACATTGTGAGAAAAGGAGAAAATGCTGGTAACCAGCATTTTCTCCTTTTCCCACCATGTTTACAAAGCCTTCTATTTCAGGGTCGTAAAAACGAGGGGTTGTTTGGTAAAGGGTTAACTCTTTACCAAAGACAAAATTTTTGACTGGTCCAAAATGGGCGCACTTGCAGACCACAATTTAAACATAGCTCCTGTGAAAGAATTTGTATTTTATAGGGTAGAAAATATTGTGGAAAAAGGACAAAATGCTGGTAACCAGCATTTCTCCTTTTCCCAAAATGTTTTCTAAAGACTCTATTCTCAGGGTCTAAATTGTATGGTAAAGAGTAAAAGAAAATCAAGAGATAGTATTATATTTAACTCTTTACCAAACAACAACATGTAAGAGTTGTCCAAATTCAAAGCAACTGCAAATGAAAAAGTAAATGTGGTAGAAATGGTGTGATTTGCTGTCGAAAAGACAGTGGCAAAAGAAGAAAATGCTGGTCTCAGTTTCCTGAAATGTTTTCAAAATTCTTCTGCCTTTTTTTTTTCCTAGAAAAAAAGATTTATTTAGTAATGGATTGGTACCACATCCAGATGCCAATGCTTGACTGCAGTTACTATTAGAAACATTGAATTTTGGTCTCAATTTAAAGTTCATAAAGAAGCATAACTGTGTCAAACACATTTTGATGTTATATGTCCCTGTTTTGTGGATTCTTGTTTTGATAGTTAACCCTTTTCCAAACAATCCCTGATTTTCAACAGCCCGAAAAAGAAGCATTTTGAAAACATCATGAGAAAAAGTAGAAACTGCTAGTAACCAGCATTTTCTCCTTTTCCCACATTGTTTTCTACCCTCTCAGAACAAATTTCAATTTTTAAGTCATGTTAATTTTATCGTCTGCAAAATGCTTTCAACTTGGGCCAGTGTAAAATTTGGTCTTTTGGCAAAGAGTACACAACTGGTTTAACCCTTTACTCCATAGATGCTTATTTCTATGCATTGCTTGTAGGAGCCTTTGGAAAACATTGTGGCAAATGGTGAAATTGCTCGTGACGAGCAAGTGACGAGCAATTTCACCTTTTGTCACAATGTTTTCTATGCTATCAAAAGGTGTCATATACACATAAGAAACGGCTTCATCTTTGCTGTTATTTAGGATCAATTAGAGATACGATAGAAATACCTTATGGGGTAGAGGGTTAAGTTTGAAGTAAATGTCTTCAGTAATGACACATATTACATTTTTAGATGCCAAAGTTTTTCCACAACAACGATGTCAGATGATGCAGACAGTGACAGGCCTATAACAAACATCTGCTTTTTTTTTTTTCGAAAACAGCAAAGTTAAAAATTTGAATCCTGCATATCTACAGTGTCTCATTAACATCATTAACAACTGTAAAACTTTTCACAACAATGAATATATACAGACAGATAGATGGTCAGACAGATTCATCAATTCAAGTTTATCTCCCCCCCCCCCCCCCCCCCCCCCCCCCCCCTTATAGCTTTCTTTTCGCCAAGGTATACCATTAAATATTGCATGTGAGGTAATATATAGTGTTAATATAATCTTATCTAGGGGTCTTGGACCGACGACTTCTGGTCTTCTTCTGTTTCTGTGATCCTAGCCGGGAGTTCCTTTCTGTACTTCTACTTCTGGACTGGGACTTTGGTCTTTGAATGCCCAGATCTTGCTCCCACATTGGCACTTGACTCTTTACCATTGCCCAATAGTTCTTCTGAAAATTGTATTTTGTTATGTTTAAGTTTTAAAGCAAAATTAACAATGCACATACTCTTCCAAACCTGTAATAACTTTTTAGTGGCATTTTCTCCTTTTTCCAAAATGTTTTCAAAATTCTTCCCTTTGGGGTAATTAACCCTGTACCGTTTTAAACTGTCGAATGTTGCCTTCTGATTAATAAAAAAATAACATAATTAACCAAACAAACAGCAACATAATGTATATCTCTGCTATCAAACACAAAAAATATTGTTTTACAAATAACCTCTAGGCTGTTAAGCATGACTAAATTTTCTTTTTCAAAGAGTATAGACCAAGACCAGGCAGCACAATTGATGCAGTCTGATCTGATATGGTGATATTATACCATCTGAGAAAGTGTCCTTTTTATGTCTAAAACACACGACTAATCAAACACATTGGCCTTTATCCTTGGTCTAGAATTTTCATTTAACCCTTTACCAATTAATCCCCAGTTTCAATGATCCTAACGGAGAAGGCTTTAGAAAAATTTCAATGTTATGCGAAGAAGAAAAAATGCTGGTGACCAGCATTTTCTCCATTTCTCACAATGTTTTCTGCCCTTCCAAAGATGATTTTTAGCTTTTTCATGGCTCTATGTCCTTGTGAAGAAAAACGGTCTTGTTAATATCTAAGAATATGATATTTATAAATGATCTTTCCAAATATTTTGATCATCAAAAGCTATATATAGGTGTGTGTTTGAGAGAGAGAGAGAGAGGCAGAGAGAGAGAGAGAGAGAGAGAGAGAGTTATCAAGTATGAATTAGTTTACCTGTAAAGTCATAAAGCGGGGACTTGGAGATTTGTCCATTTCATCAAACAGGTAGTGTTGTGTTTTTTTAATGTCCTATAACAATATGAAATAGGAAACCCTTTGTAAAATTTCATAAAAAAAGAAAAGAAGACAGAAAAACTGTTATTTTTTACTTCTAATAGATTGGCAGCCAGCAATGTGTACTTATCAATTCATAATCAAGGAAGCACTTTGCTTGAAAATTTATAGACTAATGCACTTGACAATTAACTCTTTACCAGACAACAAAATTTTAGCCTTGGGTAGAAGGGTAGAAAACATTGTGGGAAAAGGAGAAAATGCTGGTCACCAGCATTTTCTCCTTTTTCCACAATGTTGTCAGATGGCTTCTTTCTCAGGGCCATGAAAACCATTGATTGTTTGATAAAGGGTTACATAAAACTTTTTATCCCTTTAGCACATGACATAAGTTTAGACTTTTGACAAAAAATTAGAAGTCTTTGTTAAAATTTAATAAATCATATTCTAAACAAAATTTGCTAGTAATGAAGAAAAAACCTCTAAAAGCTTTTGATTTCTTGTGTTGGCCTGCCTTTGTGGTAAAACTCCATTTGAAAGTCTGTTTTCTTGACTTTGTTGATAGGCTTGAGAACAGTTCAAAAGAGCCTCTCTTTTACTCAATCTAAAGAGAGAAAAAAATATATATGTATCCTTGGATGTCAAAAATTGGGCCCCCTTAAGCTCTATCTGGGAACAGAACTATAAATGGAAAATATACAAAAATAATCGAAAAGTCAAACATGTTCAATTTCAATCAAATTAGTGTGTACTTTAGGGTCAAATTTCCAAAACTTGATTTAAACTTACTGCATGTCAACAAGCAACATTTTTTGCATTTCACTGCAATACAGATTAAACAGATGCAATAGAAAGTCACTTTTGCACACTATCATTGCTATCAGAAAATTTATGATTGACTTGAGAGGATACAGTGTATGTACAATAAATAGTACAGATAACTGTCCCCAAAGGTGATGTTACTTTTCGACTGGTCCCCTCGGTGTACAGTAAATGTCAGATTATGAAAAAGATCACCGTAACATCACATTATTGAGACTAATACAATAAATATCCAAATATGAAAAAAATCACATCAGTGTCTCAATATTGATAATATGTGCACACTGAAACACTGCGAGATGTTGACTAAAACAAGAAAGGTGAAAGAGTTAGGAAAGGTGCTGATTTACGGCATCTTATGATACACTTGACTCAAATAGCGATACAAGTCCAAACAAAAAAAAAAATAGCCTGTTCTTAACCCTTTGTCGAATAACACCATCTTTTAGTGATCCAAAAATCATATTGTTGTTTTAAGCCATTGAAACTTCCTGTCTGCACTTTTGACCCTGGGCAAATATGCATGAAAAATTTTCAGGCTTTTTCGATGGTTCAGCGGATGAAACAGTGAAAAAAAAGAAGTGACGTACAGTTCCTCATGCAGACGTGCAAGTTGAAGTTCACGTGAAGTCCATTCCGCAAGAGCTTGACTAAATGGTCCAGTCTTATTTCTAAGATCGTTCACGGTCATTGCATCGCGCATACAAACATTAAACGCGATTAAAATGGTGGTATTTGGTGAAATATTTCGTTGTTTACGACGCTATAGAGCGTCTATTTTTGACTTATATGCTTAGAGAGCTGAAACAAGGGAGATAACCACAGCAATATGGGTAGCAGTTGCCAGCAGCAGCATAGTCCCGAGTCTCCGGAGCTGGACACCGTCAAAAAGAAGTTGGCCCTGATATTCACAAATAGATATGATAGCAGGGAATCAACTATTTTTTCATATAATTCGAGGTCTAAACGCCCCTGAAAACATTGTAGGAAAAGGATAAAACGCTGGTAACCAGCATTTCTCCGTTTCCCTAAGCCCCATCATGACAAATCAAGATTATAATTTGAGCTACCTTTAAGATGTTGTTTACGAAATATTTAAATGGAACTGCACTGCGTGCAGGGATGGCGATTCCCTGTTGTGATGTAAAGATTTACTTGCTTTAACAGGAATTCTGTCGAATAAACCTTGCTGATTGACATTCAGTTTCTTACGATTTGAACCTATCTTCTAGAGACTCTTCATGCATTGTAATTTCAATTTATCTTGACACGACAGCATTTTCTGTGGTGTGATATTAATTTTATAGCATGAAACGTTTCACTCAGTCATTCTAGACTAATATCCGTGTGAGAATAGATAATAATCCAATATGCTTTAGATTACAAATGATCTCTAATTTTGTGATCCATTACAGGGGTAGGAAACTTCATATTCAGAGCCAGTGTCTCTGACGAGAAAATCTTTAGTTGGTTTCCAGCTCCGAAAGTATCGGTTCAAAAACATCAGACTTGCTTTTAGAATTATATTAATTGTCATTAAATTAGCAAATAAGAGAGGAGAGAGGGTTTTGCCTACCTATAGTTACCGGTTAATTATTTAAGACATATGCTCTGTATTCCCGTTAATACCCTTCACTCCAACTTCTCTTCCTATAATTTGATTTATTATCATTATTTTCTCCATAAATGAAGACGTATTTGCTTTCATTGTCAGAATTGTCAATATGATCTGTCTTTCTACTTTTATCATTGCATTATCTTTAACATAAATGATTTTTGTTTGACTATTCTATTGCTAGTCACTGTATTATTATCTTTTGAATGTTTGACGAGAAACTGTAGAGCTTAAGTCAATAAAGTAATGCTTATTGTCTATTTTCAAACATTTAGAGCATACATTTGTTTGATGAAACGTGACCAAATTTCTGAAAATACAAAGGAGTGATATCATCACATCTGAAAAATGCTGTGTAACATTAGTTTATCTAAATTTTGAAGCTATTGTTGCGTAGCTTTTAACTAGCCGAATGGCCTAATGGTCAGTTCTTTGCCAGCAGCCAATATAGAAGTTAAAGGCAATAATTCACGCTGTAAGGACAGCAAAGCTCTCTCTATTTCTACACTACGACTTTCCCTTTTTTACGAAATATGATACTAATATTTTTCTCAGCAGTCAAATGGTCTAGCTGTTTAAACTGGATTTATACAAAAACATCAGCACAGAATAAAAATTTATTCATGTCTAAGCTTATATACAAGATACAACCTCAGTAAAAAAAAAATGACGGTACAAATGGCAAAAAGGGGCTTAATTACATCCTTGTGATGCATGATACCAAGCAAGTAATCGCAGGACAAGTCCATGAAGTTAAAATTGTCTAAGAAACGACTGAATAAAGAAGTAAACTGGTCCTTTGACATGTAGAAAATTGAACAAAAGCAAAAATTTATGGACCCAGGTCAGCCTGCGCATGCTGACCTAGATCGATACTTTTTGCAGATGCATTATGCCCCTTTTTACAGAGCATGGTTTGCACACGTTATACATTACAGTATTCTACATATCATACAGCATGACTCATATCTGGAAAAGGAATGCATCGTTCTTTACAATACATGTACAATGAAAATTAGGAAGTTAAATTGCCTATATAGAGACACTATAATTACATACATATTTTACATTCATTGCGTACATGAAGAGAATAAAAAAGACCTACGCAAAGCGACACATATACTCTCGAAGGGGCTTGTCAGGGAAATGGCTTAAAATGTAGAATGCCTACAGATATCCAAAGTTTATAGTTAACTTATTCAAGTGAAAACTGAACTTGAAAGAAGGTCTGACTGCTTCAGTCAAGAGAAATTTATAAAAAAAGGCTGGTTCTGGAAACACGGGGTTAAATGCATTTCCGTGATGCAGTATTCCAAGCTAGCCGTTATGGTTCCATAAAATTCTTTTCGTCTCACAAACCTTTGAATCATAAGATAGAAGATTGGTCCTTCGGCATGCAGAAGATTTACAAAAAGGAAAAAGTTTCGACCAATGTCAGTCAGTGCAGACAGCGCAGGCTGACATGGTTCAATACTTTTTGCAGCTACATTAAGACCTCTTTTCACAAGAAAAAAACTGTATAATGGTCTAGGAGCCAAATATTAAACATCTTGTGAAATATGTCCAATCAGAAAAACAATTTATTCGCCATACCGATCTAAGAAATACATGAATATGTGAGCTGTTGCCGTGATTTAACTGAATAAACATTGAAAGCGGTGTAAAACACCATTCAATCAATCAATCTTACTGACTTATCAGCGCCAAATATATAGATCTACACTAAAACACTTTGGACGGCTAAAGATTTTTGTTTCAAAGGCTTGGCTATATAAGATTGGAATGCACATTCTGTGTAGTCTGCAAAAGCCCCTACTTTCGCCAATTGCTGTGAAAGAGTTAAAAAAAAAAAAACACTCCTTTCTCCGGCAAACGACCGTTTAATTCTTGAAATCCGCATCTTGCATTTGTGTATTTCAGGTGGCGGTCAACAGTTTTACCATAAGTTTGGGTATAAGTAGTGGGAAACATCTATTAGTTAACGACGTATATGAAAAACTTATATACAAACAGATTTTTTTCCCGAAGCGTTGCACATACAAGGCTCATCATGTCTATAGCAGAATACAGTAAAAAAAAAAAAACATGTGTGTCATAGTGCTCGTTACTGAGAAATTTGTCTTTGAAGAGGTTTATACAGTTCTAAAATTTAGCAGATGTTGGATCTAAAGCGTCTTTCTGTAATAACCAGTTCAACAGGAAAATGCTTTTGTATAAGCTGACTTTCTCCGTGTTAGGTTTCAGATCGTTGTTTTTCTCCAGTTTAACATCGCCTTTACTGGTTTAGGAAATCACACAGCCAGTGTCTTGAACCGGTTTGTCATCTAGAAAAAATATATTTGAGCCTTACTTTAAAAAAAAGAGTATTTAGTGCATCTGCATTAAACATGTAGACCCATACACTGCACAGCTTGATATAAATCGACACTTTTTCCTATTTGTAACCTCATGATTTGACCAATTATTAGACGAAATCGATTTTATGGATCTATAATTGTGTGTACCAATATATAGAGTTTACTTCATCAGCTTGTGGTTAATGTGGGGGAAATATTTGCCGAAAAAAGGAAATGTACGCGAAAATAACTCGTGCCGTAAGGCACGAATTATTTTCGTGGACCTTTCCCTTTTGAGGCAAATATTTCCCCATGTTAACCGAAAGCTGATGAAATAAATTATATATTATTAACTCGTGAGGCAAAACAATATCTTTATGTACAGTCTTGTGACGCTATACAATACCTTTTCAGTTCACGAAATATAATGAGTCCAATAATACCATTATCAATATTATATGTCAGTTATATATATCAATTTTATGTAGAACTACAATACAACGCTTTCATCAACTTGAGACACAATATCTTTATCAACTAGAGATACGATACCTTTATCAACTCGATACGCCATGCAATACCTTTATCAAGCCATAAAACATGAGAAGTAATACAGTACCTTTACCAAGTCTGCAGCAATACAATACTCGTACTTTTACCAAGTTATAAAGCACAATAAAGCATACGATACCTTTACCAACTCGTGAGGCAATTACTTTCTCACATATGGCGCATGTCTTGTACTTGAAGCAGCATTTTGTGCACGATATTGTATGTCTGCACGGAAGAAATCGGGTATTCACCATGTTCTTGGCACATTTGTGACATTTCTGGCTGAACGACGTAAATGCCTCTTGTACAACCTTTGGGGTTTTCGGTCTTGTACTACGACTTTCGGGCTTTGTTGGCTTGCTGTAACACAAATACGCTATTTATTCGTGTCTCTTTCGTTTAACCCTTTCCCAAACAAGCCCTGGTTTTTACATGTCTGCAGTATAAGTGTCTGCAGTTTTGAAAACACTGTGGGAAAAGGAGAAATTACTCGTAACGAGCAATTTCTCCTTTTCCCACACTGTTTTCTACCCTTTATGAGAACTTTCTGCCATTTTCATCAAATTTAAAATTGTTGTCTACAAACTCTTTCAGTTTGGAAGAGTCTAAAATTTGTCGTTTGGCAAAGGGTTATGTACATGTATAAAGATTATCATGTTCTAGTAACTTTCCTGGTGCTTGTATTTTATTCCAACATGATGAGAGAATTTGGTATCCTGCGAGACCGCGGTCAGAGAGAATTTGATATCCTGCGAGACCGCGGTCAGAGAGAATTTGATATCCTGCGAGACCGCGGTCAGAAGTAAATCCAAGCATCAGGACAGTTATTACGTTTTATTCGAAAACGGCAGACAAAATGAGACAATTCATATTATGGGCGATAGTATCCCTGTGCTTTATGATGGATTCATATTATATAGCGTAACATTTTGACCAATCAAACCACAGCTCAATATTTGCTAAGTCCGTGCAAAGATACGTCATCGTACCATATTTGGGACCGTATTTCACAGTGTGTAGATACGGATTTTTTGTTCTGTTTTTTGTTATTTTACTCGATTGAAACGCATGTTTTGGATCCAGAAAATTTACTTTTATATAATAAAGCCTTTCTTTCATTTGAAAGGCACTTTACGCTGCCTTCAGGTACTTGTATGATTAGCAATATCTTAATTCAGTCGTCGAGATTCCACGATGCCAAAGGCGAAAACAGTGACATTTGCTGACAGCATAGGTCTATATCTTTGATCTATGCTACTCGCTTATTTAGCCAAGCCTATACAATAAAAACCTTTCTCAATTTCAATGGATTGCATGCGTATAATTGTCGAAAGAGACCAAGCTTAACTTTTTGTCGATGAAAGAGTTTAAAATCATCAAATAATTAGAATGAGGAAATTATCATAAAATCCCCCTAAGATTTATACTCATAACTCTTTACAAGACGACAACATTTAAGACTTGTGTATCAAAAATTCAAGGCATATGCAACAACATTTCATATTTGAATACCAGCATTTTCTCCTTTTTCCAACAATGTTTTCAAAAGTCTGATGTCATAGCGTCATTAATCCACCCATCCACCTATCAACCCATCCACCTACCCATCCATGTCTTACATAATACATACTGGTTTTTAGCAAAAGTTATAACAGCCTCCTTGATCTGATCATTAATGCACACCGATATTGGTGTTTTGCCATTTTTGTTCACGACATCAGTTTTCGCGCCATGTTGAACCAGTAAGTTTGCTATCTTTATTCTTTCGCTGTCTTCAGCACGACTCCCAAGACCAAACACCGCCAAAACCTGTATAAAATTTTATATTATTACTTGGTAAAATACCACGAGAAAACTCGACAAAATTCTGCAAATCTCGGAAAATACCATGGCCAACTTTATCATGCAAATCAAACCCGGTAACTGTTATTTGACCGCTATGTAAGCCAATTAAATTATGAGAGTTTGATCCCTTTTGGCCGTGAAATCGATCACGTACGGAATGATATATTGACTGGCGATCTCTGCAAACCCTTTGTACTTATAACCCAAATTTCGCGCTTCGAGTGTAGAGGGTTTCAATTTATTGGAAAACAACTCTGCGGGATATCTGGGGTTGTAAATTACTGGGGTACCAAAACTTGTAGGATTTGTTTTCCTTTCAGGTCTTGCAATTTGATCTGCCTCAAATTTTACCGAAAGCGCGCATTTGAAAAATTAAAATTATGGTCAGCTATAGAAATGCTTTTGACTAGCATTTGCTCTTTTTCAAGCAATGTTGTCATGCCTTAATAATTTGAGCCATATTTATTGTGTTGTCTACAACTGCTTTAAATATTGGGACAGTCATACATTGCCAGTTCCTGAAGAGTTAAAAAAAAAAATATCCGCAGTACAAGTTTCTTATGATGAGACTAAAGCCGGGGAAGGAGCGCAACACGAACGCTCGAAATGTAACAGCATGCACATATGTTTACTGCATCTTTGGAATTTTATCTCTGATTTTTTCATCATAATTTTGAATTCAGTCTCTGATATTTTTATTGATTTATCAACAAAAATAGTACAATAGTAAAAATACTTCGGTAGGATAT
The DNA here is from genome assembly GCA_943736015.1 of Tridacna crocea. NCBI lineage: Eukaryota > Metazoa > Mollusca > Bivalvia > Cardiida > Cardiidae > Tridacna > Tridacna crocea. The sequence continues at coordinate 10,226,992 of OX031072.1, read as the reverse complement.
ATTTCTGAATAGCTGCCCACAAAGTTAAGGATATTATAAAGAGGCTTCTCTTGTTATAATGTTTGTGAAAACATTTATCTCCAATCTGTAGCATAGAGCTATTACATAGTCAGCAGACGGCATTTTATTGTAATTGTTTTGCATAGCATCGTCACAAATACATGTACGTGCATGTATATTAGGCTGGGGAAAGTGTGGTGGTAGATCAGACCACACGGGTATCGTCTGATCTATCATAAACAAAACAACCAAATACAAATTGTACTTTTTAACCTTTATGTCCAATAGGTCAGTTCTGTTTAAAATAATTTCGTCATTTTTTAGAAGAAGTCAGTGGTTTTTTTGAGCACACGGTAAACATAAATCAGCCTGCACATTGTGTTGGAAAATCAAAATTATCTTCAGGGAAGTCAGAAAGCTTATTTATTGTTATTTAATATGGCGTAGTTTTCAGTCATTTAGAAAATACATTTTTAGCTCTTTTTACACTTTTTTAAAGCAACTACCGTATTTTTTTTCCCTGATCGTTTGCATTGTGTCGGAATGCTCCGATGATGAGATTAGATAAGAGGCCTATCGGGTATCTTGATTGGTGTTACGTAATGGTATACATTGATACATTTATACAGGGTAATCGGAAAGAAAGTATCAGGAAAAAAATCAGACTTCTTTAGGGAGAGGAACTATATAAGCTTTGATGCTTTCGTTTCAATCCTTTTCGCAATATGTTGTTGTAAATGAATGATGTTATTATATTGAATAAATTAAAAATAAATGTTTAAACTAAGATCAGACTTTTTTTTATGAGATTATTTATAAGGATTTAAAGTCAAGTTTAACAAGGTTTTTGTATAAGGAAGTCCAATTTGCCGCCTTCTCTCTTTAGCCTTTTCCTTGCAAATGTGTGATGATTAATGCATTTTCAAAAGTATTTTATGGCGACAGCTCACATATTCAAATTTCCTCGCTATTTTCAATCTGATCACATGTATTTTCTCCCTCTCATGTCTTTTAAAAAGTCAACAATTTAAAACTGTTGACTTCACCAACTTTTAAAAAAAGCAATTTCAGGAAATAAATCAAATGTAGCTCAATTGATATTCTTCAGTTTAAAAGAGTAGAAAACATTGTAGGAAAAGGGAACAATGCTGAATATTGGAATTTCTCCTTTTCTCACAATGTTTACAAAAGGTTTTATACAGGACCGTTAAAATTCGGGAGTGTGCTGTACGGGTCACATCTATACTCCCAAAACGCAAATTGTTTTCTTCTGATTTCAGTCACATATTGATATTGCAACGTCAATTTTTTTAAGCCAAAAGAATTTCGACACATAAAATAAAACCGATTCGGCCCAAGGTTCAGACTGCTTGTTTTTTACAGTTTGTTACTGGTCTATTGACTGCGTAATTATTATAATGATCCAATAGTACAACAAATTCAATCTTCTTTAGAAATAAAGACTAAAGAAAAATAAATAAATAAAAATGCAATTTAAAGAAATTTATGCTAACTAAATTACTAAATAACTGATAAATACAGTCATTATATATTTGGACAATGTGTAAAAACAGGATCCAGGTTTAACAAAACAATATAGACAAGGTTATCATGTCATCAGTTCTTATCTTCCCTTTATCCGTTGCTAAATCTTTTCACCCAGTCTTAAAATCTCACTTAGCTCGATGCAGCATTTTTTATACAAAAATTAACGATAGTGTCGTTTTCAAACAAAAATGGACGCAAGATCTCAATTTAACAAATGTAAACGAATACTTTGATCATAATCACAACAAAACAGAGAATACTTCAAGACGTTATAGATTTTTTTCTTGCAATTCATTTTTATGTTATTTAGCGTCAAAAACGGCGCAAGAGCAAATTTCTTAAACCTTTCTATAGAAATAAGAAGGAGAATGGGTCAGTAACTTTAAATCAAAATGGACGCAACTTCCCATTTTGCTAAAGGAATTAAAATTATATTGAAGTAAAGTAGAGATATTACAGAATACTTCAAGACGTTATAGATTTTAATCATTTTAGAAGAAAAATGTGTTTTAGTCGATCAAAAAAATTTCCCTTCTGAATCCTATATGACAGGCCGTTATCGGAAATCCTTTCGGACCAGATAATCGATAAGTTCCAAGGAGAGTAACTCTTGCTCGACCTGCAGCTGAAAGTTGGGGATGGAGAAGCACGACTCCCAAGACCAAACATCGCTAAAACATGTATAAAATTCTAAATTACTGCTTGGTGAAATACCACGAGAAAACTCGACAAAATTCTGCAAATCTCGGATAATACCAGAAGCACTAAAAATATCAAGCAAAAAAAAAAAAGCAAATATGACTCAACTTGAAAAATGGGCGACAAATCCCGACCCTTTGTTTCTTTTACAATGGTTTCGCAAATGTGTAACTTTTTGTTGGTTATTCATTACAATATTGTCATCTTCTCAGAAGTCTGCTTCATATTTGTGTCATGTGTCATGTGGCATACATTTCCTATTAGCTTTCTATTTAACATACCAGATTGCTTGAACGCCGTCCTGCCATGCAAAAGTGTAACGGTGTGTCACCATCGCTGTCCGCTGCCTGCCAGCTGGCTCCTAGAAAGTACACACGGAATAATTATGCTTTATTTCATACTTTTCGGTAGGATATCGAGAAATAGCAGTGAAATACGACCAGTGAAAATACCGATTTTCATGTTCTTGTTACCTAGGTAAATTACGCGTTCCTCACAACCAGACGGAAATATGACGTCATTTACCTTACATTTCTTGCGCATGACGTAATATTGTAATGTGTTGCTATGCGGGAGGGTTACGCCACGGGGAATAAGGGAAAAAACTGTACTGGATTTTGATGAAGCCCTTCCCAGAAAAGGTTAAAAGCATGAAATAAATAGAATCTTTGGATTTTTTTCGGTGCGCCATTCGTGAAAATATTACTGATGTAATGGTGTTCACAAGATGAAATAGATTTCGATCTTTCACCGAAAAAGACAAGTATCATCTATCTAGTTACTTTCATTGTGTTTGTATTTGATTCGAGCAGCGTATGAAAAAATGATATTGTGCGAGACTGACGGACGAGTTAGATGTCAAATTTCCTTAGGAAGTAAGGAGTAAGTGCAAGCACCAGGAAGGTTACTGCAACATAGTATACTTTTTATTTTATGTCTACAATTTTCGATGATAAAATTTCAAAATGATTGATATTTTATTCGAAAATGGCAAACAAGCATTGCAACCCTGTTTTCACGAATGGCGAATGAATAGCTTAGGGTAACATTTTGGCTTATCAAATCACATGTCAATGTATGTATGCATAGCCTGTACGGGAGTTACTTTATAATACCATATTTGGAACCGTATTTCACATTGTGTAGATAAGGACCTTTTTACTGCCATGTGTGTTAATTATCCACTTGCCACACATGCATTTGAGCCGAAAAATTTGCTGGTATCTATGTAAATGGGTCGCAAGTTGGTCTATTTTGTGATGATCTATGTTTTACGGAAAGGGTAAATATTTTCAACTTTTAACTAATTAAAAGGCGTTTGAAGTCATCGTGGAAAATGAGAAAATGCTTGTAACAACTATTTTCTCCTTATCCGACCATGTTTTCAAAATTTTTATTCACGACAAACCCCATCGTTTTGGCCACACTTAGGAAAATGCTTTCAGTTTGTTTATCGAAGTATAAACTTATAAAACTATGTGTTTTGATAGATATTAAAATAAAAAAAAAAATAACAGAAATCAAGAAGGTACAACATTTTATCAAACCTTGAGTCAGTAAAAGTTCGACCATGTCAAAAAAGGCTTCACTACAAGCCAGGTGTAAAGGGGTAACTCCAGTATCATTTCTTGCATCAACGTCAGCACGTGCCTGAAAGTGTCAAAGAAATATCAGCAAATTCTTTTCTATAAATGACAAACGACATCCAAACTATTTCTTCATGATGACAACTGCATTCTTTGTAAAATGACAGACATATTACGGTGACAGATCATTTCTTTTTGCCTTTTTAAGACTAGGGGTCCTAAACCAATGTGACTAGCCCTTCAAAAAGAAATAGAATCAGAGTTACATGTACCCTATTAAGAAACATCGCAGTACATAACTGTTGAACAGAGGGGGATTCCTTGCAGAATGATCAATTATTTTGTGGAACATCATCCCCGCAATGCCAAATATGTTATTGATACCACTCAAGGGAATAGAATGAGATCATTCCTCGAATTGCTAAACAATAAAATGATACGGAGGCATTTCGTATTTTCTATTATTTCAACAGGCCGCATTTTTGTGATTTTGGGGAAAAAGGTCGGCCGAATATCTCGTAAGGTAGTGCAGGTCAGACTGCATTTTCTCAACAGTTTCATCTTGATCAACAAAACAAATACCGACTGTTATGCAGAAGGTTAAAAAATTATGTGCACTAACTTTGATCATTAAAGTCCTAGCCTCGTTTAGATTATTGTTAATTGCTGCAATATGCAAGGGAAGATGGCCGTGGGAAGCTCTGCTGTTCGCAAGGCTCATGTCTTTGGTAAGCATCTTGTCAAGTGCACTGTTAAAGAAAAAAAAAATGTTAGAACGTGTGCTAGAAATAGTCAATCTAAAATTATTTTGAAATCTCATGCAGGAGTCACTGTGTGAAAAAAGCGGTTCTAAGCTGCTTTTCCCTCATTATTTCCACAACGTTGGAAAAAATTTTGGTCCTTCAACTATTTCCCCTAGAGTTAAATTGTATAGCTTTATATGATAATCTTTACAATAAAACACTAGAAAAGTAATTATTTTGTCACCTTGGTAAAGCTTAATTCTTACAAAGAGTAATAAAAGACAACACTGAAGTACGGCTTACAAATATTACAATCCAAACTATTCTAATATATACGATATTTACAATAACTCATTCTATACTACGTAATGTATTGTAATGTTGATTTTATATACTCGAAACATTACCGTCATAGAAACAAGATGAGTTATAGAACTTTTCATACCATGACCGGCAAGGCACATGTCTTTGGTCATTTACAAAATAAACTGAATATAGAAAAAAAAAAACATAGACAAAGAACCTCATACAGCACATAGTCTAATTGAAAACAAAATGTAAACTTTTCGATATGATAGAACTATACTGCATTACATTGCACTCGACAGACTAGACTTACTATTATTTCATTGCATAGAAAAAAATCTGTATCATTGCTTCTAAAGAAGTTTAAGAATCCTCCAGTAATTGCTCAAGCAAAATATAATGAAAGTAATAATCAAATTATCCTTACAAATGATGGCCTTTCATACAAGCAAATGCGAGCGGGTTTAGCATCTTTTTATTTTGCAATTTCAGATTTACTTTAGGGGATGCTATCAGCAGTGCTGCGGTTTCATCTTTTGTTCCGCTAATGGCATCATGCAAAGCTGTGTCACCAGCCTCGTCCTATGTGCAAAAAATGAAATATTTGTTATTATTTCTTTAACACCAATACAGGTCTACGGACCGTGACTGATAATTCGATTAAACACTATTTTATGCCAATTAAACAATACTTTAACCCATTACCACACAATCCCTACTTTTGACGCCCCTGAGAAAGAAGCCTTTTGAAAACACTATGGGAAAAGGAGAAAATGCTGGTAACCAGCATTTTCTCCTTTTCCCACAGTGTTTTCTACCCTTCCCAGAACAAATTTCTATTTTTTAGTCACTTTTATTTTGTCGTTTGCAAATGCTTTCAATTTGGACCAGTCTAAAATTTTCTCGTGTGGTAAAGAGTTAATCATGCTACAACAGCAGCTGACTGTTTCATGTGTATCATGGGTTTTACCAACATGCATGTATACATTGCTGTGGCTTTGAACATCATTGCCATGGTATGGCGACATATTTCTGGCACGAGATACGAGATATCTAGCTTATACTTCAATTTTTAACTTCTAGGCTAAACGTTTAATTTGCAGTCACATTCTATCTTGACCATTCAAACAACTAGTTTTATAACCTAGAATAAGTCTAATGCGTAGAACTGTTGGAGAAAACATCCCAATATAATTGTGACAAATTTCTTCCTCATACCTGGATGTTTGGATCGCAGTTTCCGTCCAAAAGTGCCTTGACGATGACGGCCATATTCTTTACAGCGGCTATATGTAGAGCAGTACGACCATGTATATTTTGACATTTACCATCAGCTCCCTTGTCTATCAGAACTTGGGCCACAATTATTTTATCTCTGTAGAAAAGTTAGGATAAAATATCTTGATGCAGATCAATTAATAATAAGTACGTGAATAAGCTGATTATCTACAAATTCATCACTACAAGCACAGAAGTGGTTTAGATTCAACCTGTATACAGCAAAGAACCAATGAATAACTAAAATATGCTGGTCACAGTTCTTTGCCTAGCACAGATATGAGTGGTTTTTTTTTTGTTCCAATGAAGTTGTAAACGGCGTATATCACAAATGTTCGCGCACATCCTACTGTGCCTGTGTTTTCGTCATGGATAATAAATCAAATTTCGAAAAAATGAATATGTGAATTTTCACAGTGAAAAAATCAAAATACTGTTGACACGGCATCACACACCAAAACGAGCAATCAAAAGCAGGAAATTGAAAGCTGTGGAAGTAAAGCACTTTCAAAATTATTTTAGAAAAAGGAGACATCCCTACAATTGAGCAATTTCTCCATGTCCCATTATATCTGCTGAGCTTTTATCCTATTTTTCCTTAAAAATAACTTCCATAGTGACCTTCATCCCTGTAATAAGCAAGGATATGTGCCATTTTCAGTTGTTTTTGTTTTTTACTTTTTAGAATAATCTATTCAATTAGTGTGGAAATAAAAAAAAGTCTGTTTATTAGAAAGTATGTATTTATCATTAATTCTGTCAAATTACCTGATATCTTATTTAAGTGGTCTGTATATAACATACATATTTTTACATTTACTATGCCCCAAAAAAAGTTTTTGCATATCTTTTGTATAAAAGTAAATTAATTTTCATCAAAATGATGTGTATTTGTACATTCTTCAAATTACTTTCCTGTTTGACGAATTGTTATAGAAAAGAGAATTAATAAATCTATTATAAGCTGAATTTTGAAACCGTATATATACCTTTTTCAAAGGCAAATTTCTAAGAAACGAGACATTTTTTTTACTGTTTTACATACTGAAGACATAATGAGCTTTGTATGTGCAAAGTTAAAAAAAATAAAACCTGTCCGTTATAAAAAGAAATTGTGATATACTTCGTCATGAACGAAAACATTAACAACTGGGTCTGTGCTTATAAAATTTGAGTTCATGCTCAATAACTTAGGGTTCAAACTTTTAATTTAATATGCGCTTTTGCCTTTCTTACGATGAGAAATAAAGAATTGCTTTTCATAAGACGATAGAAAAAGAAGTTCAGAAGGTTTTTTTAAGTTTCTATGTGCGGTGTATCAAACCAAATCAGATGAGTGAAGTAGAAAAGAAAATGTGCAGGCACCTACCCAGTAATGCTTTTATCGTACTTTCTATCAATATCATAGTTTACAGGGAGTCTTCGAAAGCCAATACGTATAATCAGGTTAAAATATTATCTGAACTGTACCAGACACTTAAACATGTACAGTATAATACAAGATTTCAATGACACTTAGGCAGAAGGCTTTTGTAATATTGTCGGAAAATTAAAAAAAAAAAAAACTGCCTGAAACCAGCTATTAATCCTTTACCCTTAAATGTTTTCTTTAAATTTCATCTTCGCAAATACATTTAATTTTAGTCGCCTACAAGTGCTTATTATCGAGATACTTCTAAAATTTTGCTGATTGATAAAGGGTAAACAATTTTAGAGTACTGTTTTCGGGGGAAAAATACAGTGACTGAAAGGTTTTCTTACGCAGCGACAGCAACTATCAAAGCTGTATTCTTTTTTTCGTCCCGGACGTCTACGGGTATTCCTGCGTCCAGCAGAGCTTGAGCAACCCCAGCATGACCTTTTGGTGAGCCGCCAAGTGTAGAGTCGGAAGTCCACGATACATTAGCTGGCACTGTATAAATGATTAGAAATTTCTGTATTATTTGGACAACACTTTTTGAGAAATGGTTTGTCACTTTGCGACATTATTTGTCAGATTTGGTTTCTCTTAACTTTAAAGATGTCCTGCTTTTAAAGGGATTTTTTTTAGCAAATTATTACATTTTTTGTTCAATCAATACAGACAAATTCTAGGAAATGTTGTTTTTCTCTGCACACGTTTAGAAATTGAACGGTTCTTATGGTACAAGTGTACAAATTTGGCGTTGAAATAACAGCTTGGATACTTTGGAATTGGTCACTAGCTTTGTCTTTTGTCATGAGATTAACTGTGAAGTCATTGTACTTAACTGAAAACGATCAAGCATGTTATTGGCATTCCTTTAAACCATTACCAAACACTGTTTCAAAATCTAAAGCACACAGGATGAGGCTATGTTACTAAACAAAGGTAACGCCACTAAAATGTTTTTCTCATACATTTTTTCGAGCTTTTCATCTTAACTGATGGTATTTCTGCTAACTTCATAAAAAATCCGTGGTGCAATAGTGAGATGATAAAAATCTGTAAAAAGGCACACATCTTATACATTTTTAGCAACTGATAGTTACAAGCAGTTTCACTTTAAAGCCAAAACATTTTGAAAAAAGTATATTAGTGTACATGCTACATGTATATTTAAGTAATGAGATTAGCATGTGAATTACAATTCATGGCAAAGATGATTTATACTAACCAAACTCGAATTAGCTTGAAGCATTCGCTGAACATCTGCAACTCTACCCTGCACAACAGCGTTTAGAAATTCTTCTTTATTGTCTGGAGTGGCTTCAGTCGCCTCGGAAAGTGCCTGTAGAAGCACAAGGCCAGCAAACATCTGTAAAAATCCTTCGCCAGCATCAGGAGCTTCATTATCATCGTCTTCTGATTCAGAGTCCTCGTCTGAAGGCAAAATGTTCCATTATTTTCGTGTTCACAGCATATGTTAATAGCTTTCTTTTATATAGAAGAAAGAACGAACTTTTATTCCCTCCATTTGGTTTGAAGCTGTCCTCAAATTGAACATTTACTCGTATTTCCATTACATATATTTTATCAGCAACAAATCAGAACTAGAAACATGAACTACGGTGCTTACCTCTTCGAAAAATTTGATACTAAGGTAGCCTTTCCCAATGTTGTGAAAAATTCTAGATGTGAAATTACTGAGACTTAAAGATCTGGATGATGCAAAAGTACATGTATATATCTTCCGCCTATGTATATAGCTTTTTCAATAATTTAGCAGAATTTTAGACAATGACAAAATTTCAGAATATCCCTGATGAAATCGTGTAGTGATGGCAGGAAATTCAATATGGTTCCATTGATTGATTTTTTCTAGCATTTTTCCACTTTAAAGAATGTTATCAAATTCCACCCACCCCATATTTTTCATGGTCCTGAAGCACAGAATCTTTTTGTTCAGAGTTATCCAATTAATTGTTCCTTGGGTCGGATAATACATAATGGTTCTGCTAAGGAACTAATGCAGCGACATACATTTTGACGTTATTGATTATGCTGCTGAAAACATTATAAAACACCATAGAAAATATTTACTACAAGAGGAGCCATCTAATGGCAAAATGGTGGTTAATGCATCTCCTTCATGCATGATATGGCTTGCATTTCTAGACGGCGAACTCTCTTTGGCTAAAAATTAATATTTTAAAGGTAAAAAAAAAAAAAAGATTTGGGAAAAGTTACCACTGTTTCCTTCTTTTCCCGGTATGGTTTCCAATGCCTTCTTTCTAACAGTCGTTAAAATGCGGATGACTTGATAAAAGGTTAAAAAAAACAATCCAACTCCACACCATGATATAAAAACGTCATAGTTATTTGTTAAGTCCAACCCCACACCATGATATAAAAACGTTATAGTTATTGTTAAATCCTAGACGGCACTTTACGACTACATTAGATTTTGTGCTGCGGTAGACTTGCGCAAAACAGAAAATTGCTTAAAAACGTAAAGTGTCGTCTCGGATTAGCCTGCGTGGACTGCGCAGGCAGATCCGAGATGACACTTTACACAAATGTCCGAATGCCCTTTTTCGCGTGTTGCAGGCCATATTATGCAAGTCATCACAAGATCAAGAATCCATAAGGTACATCTTCTATAACAACCGTCTGAATCATGAGGTACACGGGTCCTTCGACATACAAAAAATAGACTAATGGCAAACAATTTCAGATCAGGTCAGAAATGCACAGGCTACTCTAGATAATTTTTTTTCGCAGATGCATTAAGTCCCCTTTTGCCAAAGCATGCTTCAAATGTTTTCACCATCTTCTTCCATTATCGCTGTTACAAGTTGTGAATCAACTGGTTCTCCGTCAGCATGTACTAGACAGTTGGGATGAAAAACATATGCGGTATCGGTGAATGTCACGCAAACATCGCCATCTTCATCGATAACAGTGACTACTCCAGCTTTGCCAATTACCTGATCAGTGCAGTATACAAACACGGGCATTATCATAAAAAGAAGAAGAAATAATAATAATACGTGTTCCTGTTTTGTGCAGGAAATATACTTGAGATGCAGGATGCACAATCGTCTAAAACAAATACTTTTACTAAAGTCAAAAAGAATCTGTCACGAATGACAATATTCCGAATTCTGTTCCTTCGTAAAAGGAGAAAAATCTGAATTTAAAAATCATACAAAACGTGTCATAGCTTACTCTGTAGTTTTACTGGTTTGCAAAAAACCTCAAACTTAATTCAGAACAATAATGAAAAACCTTATCATTATCTTGTAGTTCTCAAGAGAAATTCTGTTCTCCATTAACCAAAGGCTACAATTTCACCTCATTTGTCGTAAATTACAAAAAAGTCATACTACATTAGAATTCTGGTAAGCCAATTTTTCAAGGTCCCCACGATTATTTAAAAAGCAACTAAATATGGCTGAAGACAGGTAGAGCTTAACAAATGTATCAGCAAACTCACTTTAACAATCTCATCATCCCAACCACCATGATTACGTAGCAAGCGCTTTAAAAGTTCTTTTGACTGCACAGTCTTCACAACATCGCCCTTCCTGAACTCTGGCACCTTAATAACGTAAAGGAACGTACTCTACGTTAATGCATTTAAATAAATTACTTTCTGCAGATGAAGTCCGACCTCTTTTGGTTTGCATCAGGTTTAAAGATGAAATATTTGTGGCAAAAGAACATGTTACAATTTATACATTTAAGAAATAGTTTGTCTAGATTGCTGTATTACACGTTAATGTTCTTGATTATTCGTATTTCAGACAGATGCTTTAATCCATTACCACAGAATGACGACTTTTAACACCCCTGAGAAAAAAAGCCTTTTGAAAACATTGTGGGAAAAGGAGAAAATGATGGTAACCATCATTTTCTCCTTTTCACACCAAGTTTTCAACCCTATCAAAGCAAATTTGCACCATTTGAGCCACTTTAAAATTGTTGTTTGCAAATGCTTTCAATTTGGTTTTGTGCTGGTAGCCATTACTGTATATCCGATGAACTTCGCCATCAACCTTATAATCGGAAGAGCATGAGAAATATCGAATTGGCTAAAGAAATCCAGTTCGTTTTCTGACCCAATTAATATTCTCGATTTTATTCAAAGACTTGGGTAAATACATGTATATAGAGTTTATTTCATCAGCTTGTGGTTAATATGAGGAAATATTTGCCGAAAAAGGAAAAAGTATGCGAAAATAACGAGTGCCGTAAGGCACGAGTTATTTTCGCGGACCTTTCCCTTTTGAGGCAAATATTTCCCCATATTCACCACAAGCCGATGAAATGAATCATATATTATATTTCCTCTGATTATTTTGTCAACGAATGCCATTTTTAAAACTTGCGATCTCTAGTCAATTTACTGGATTTTCGGCAGGAGCAAAATATTCACTGCGAAGGGGAAATTATTCCCTCCTGCTTAAATTACGACATTTCTGTACCCATAACATTTCTAAAAAATAGACACATGAAAGATAATATAAAGGCTTCAAAAGGTATCATACAATTCTGGTGTTTCTTTTTGCTTTTTGTTTTTTGGTCATAACTCAAACTGAAGCAAGGTTGCCTGGGTTTAGTTCAACACGATACTAATTAGTTATTTGTTAGTAATATCTGTAAGTAATTATAAAATATGGTAATGTTTTTTTTTTTCGGCTTGCTTGGAACGAAATATTGTTGTCATTTTTTATGAATGGGTTCATTTATCGGTACACATTTTTCTGTTATGCTTCATCTTCTAGTGTCTACAAATGTTATCAAATGACATTTAAATATCAAGTTGTTATTCACCTGTCGGTTAAGAAAGCAGACAGTTCTCTTTAAAATGGAAAATGTTAAAATATGCTAGATAATGTTGTTTTTCGTTTTCCTATGAGAATTGTCAAATCTCTCAGAAATCCTATGTGCAGCTTGTGTAATGAGTAAAGAAAAAATTGTATATTTGCCGAAAAATCCTACACTCCTGGTAGGAAATTCCAAATTTTACGGGCAAAATTTAGGACAAGATTGATCAGCACAAAGTCATCATTTGAGCACGGATCTACACGTATGCGTTCAGATAGTGTAAGAATATTTGGGCTTGTAACTGTATTTGAAATATGTTTTCAGTCATTGTAATGCCCCTAATACAGCTGCCATTTAAGTCAATTCAGAGAGCAAGCAAGTGGTTATTGCGATCTGACCTTTGTAACAGCTCCTTTGTTCAGGGTGCAAGTTTCATCCTCAAACTCCACTTCTAAATGACCCTCTATTGTGATGTTTTTCAGGACGCCAATTTCTCCAATCAGCTGTAAAAGATCAGACAAAATACTTTTTGGTTTGTGGGTGCAATACTAGTATGTTGTATTCATTGTTATGAAATAAAGTTTTAGGTTCCTCTAAAGCCAGAGTCGGACTTAACAAATAACTTTAACCTTTATATATCATGGTGTGAGGTTAGATTGTTGTTAATCCTTTATCAAGTCATCCGCGTTTAAATAACGTCTGTTAGAAAGAAGGCATTGGAAACCATTCCGTTTTACCTTCTGAATGAATATGAATTTTTTAGCCAAAGAGAGTTCGCTGTCTAGAAATGCTTTCAATTTTGATTCAACTTTATAGTCAGGTCAAATGTTTATTCTCATTTTATGCTCAGTGCGATTCGTTCTCTGCAAGTAGTGGTCTTGTCTGGGAATGTGGTCGTATCTATTCAGTTAGTATTTCTTTGCAAAATGTTTGTTGTGCCTGTTCTTCGTAATATTTGGGACATGTCCCCAACATGCCCATTTCAGTAACCCTCTACAGGATGACAAAATCTTAGACATTTCTAATGTGAGCGCATCTGTAGTGGATAATTTAGATGTAACTGATATTTGTCTTTTCGCAATGGTACAGGGAAAAAAACCGTGGGAAAAAGTGAAAAGCTGTTTTCCCTTTTTTCCATAACTTTTTCAGAGAAAGTTTTCCGTGTGGTCTTTCAGAGTTTGGGTTGAGTAATAAATGGATTTATTATGACGAAACTAGATACAAAATACTTATTTAACCCTTGGAAAAAAATGTTTCCTTGCTATAAATGTATCTTCACGGGTTTTCATCGAAAGACTAAGCTCTTAAAGTGAGTGTGTTTTATATTCAGTCATTCAAAATGTTTAGCCTTATAATACATATAAAGTTTTAAAAAGAAATCAAATGAAATTGTTCACACTTGATCAAGCGAAATCCTTTAACGCGCCCTTTCCACCGTAGTGATATATTTACAATTATTATGGAAAGAGGAAAAATAATAGTAAACAAGACTTTGTCCCTTTCCAAAACTCCTTTCGCAGCTTCAAAAGTAAATCCCATAATTAAAAACCACGCGTACTATTTGTTTTAATTTGGCAAATTATATCTGAGTGAACAATTATAAAATTTCTTCGTCTTTCAAGAAAAATCAAGTCATACAATACCTCTTCCATGCCGGTATTCCAAACTAGCCGTCCGTGTTGTAGTTTTCTTAGTTCTGCTGCCGAAACGTGCACACAAACACGATCCCCAACGGAAAGAGGCTCATCCCGTTCGGCGGCCTCGGTTAGTTTGCTCAGATCTGGATTATATTATAAATAAACAGAGTTGTCCGACTCCTTCATATAACTTAAATGAAAATGGTGAGATGTGGTCTGGGAGGAAGGTGTTTCATGCATCTTCGTTGCATTATAAAAATCAAGTCATCGCTTTATGGATACGTTGATGAAAAAAAAAGGCTGAATTATGAGGTTGAAAGGTTCTTTGACATGCAGAAAGTAATTATGCCTGTAGCAAACAGTTTTAAGTCAGGCTACCGTTGGTCGATACACTTTGCAGATGCATTGACTGACGTTTCCATGGAGCATGATTCAAAAATAATATAATATTCAATAAAGTGTAACAAAAAGTCATTTCTCAACATTTTGACCGGTCACCCATTACGAGACAGGATAAAGTCAGCCTAAATTTCTACTTAAAAAGTCGATAAGTCTTGCTTTCCCCCCCCCCCCTTTTGTTTCATCGGTAGACATAAAGACTAGCTTGGGTCAAGGCGGTAATAACTTGATTACTTCGTATCATACTCTCCTTAGAATCGTGTTCCGCCACTGATCCTTATCAGCTACATTTTTATTACTTTTTACTGGGGACATTTGAGAGTTTCCCCATGATTTTCAGTTGTGCCAATAATCCAATTATAGACTTGTTTGAATGCATTTTTCGACCAGTTCATAGTGGTCTTCAACACTCGTTGTTACAGTATCCTATTGAGAAGCTTTCAGTCAAACGGCCGAAATGTATCACCGAAGGCCATCATTATTAAAGTTTTGTTATTAATATTTTCAAAGAAAGCCCACAAAAAGAAAGTCATCAAATTGAGGCTATCTGAATTTCCGTACCTAGTTTTGGTCCTTTACGTTCAAAAGTTGATTGCAGCGACATCTACCTTACCCCAATGTGAGTTGGGGTATCTAGATGTCGCTACGATCAGATTTCGAATGTCCACAGGCCGTCATTCTTGATAAAGTAACGTCCGAATGGTAGAAAAGGAAAATCGTGAAGGGATTTGTACCAAGGATAGGTAAAGGCAAATGTCAGCTTACCTACAAAAGCCAGATGTCCTTTGTAGAAGTCTGGTCCGGGTGTTTCCTCCGTGCACCGTACATCAACCTTTCCCTGGTATCCCAATCGGTAAACGCTGGTCTGATTATTCGGCCATCGGACTCGAACCGCGTTCCTACTGGACAGATCCTTTCCATAGCTGACCACGTCTTCCACCTTGCCCACGTGACCTTGACCTCCTTAAGAAAAATTGTAAAATCAATACCACAGTAATAATACAATGATGAAAGGCCTAAACCTGCACATAGTTAAAGAATTAATCACTGCCAATGGCAACTCAAGTATCTATTGCAGACAGAGTAGATCAATAGAACCTGCAATCTGGCCCTGGATCTACATCGCTCTCTATCAGATACTAAAGTATGATAAAATTCATTGTCTAATCCATTAGAATTTCATTTTGAGACATTAGTCTAATTCATCAAGTTGAAGAACTAAGCACGATGACATCCTTTAGATAGAGCGCTTTGCAACTACAATATCTACATTTATTTTCAGTATCATCAGACTGTGAGTGACATTGTGATCCACAGACAAACACAGAGACTGCTAGATTTAGATGAAAGATACGGAAACGAACACTCAACACACTTTTTAGACAAACAGGCAAGTGGGAAAGTATATAGCGAATCAGGTAAAGTTAATTACTTTAATTTTGGACTACTAAGTAAAAAGTGACCCGCATTTCGACACCAAGGATGTCAATGTAATAGTTAGAAATAATAAAAGTTCCTACCATCTTGTTTATCATATTCCCAATCTGTTCCCCGGACCACGTCAGCGGAAGGAAATATACCGAGTGATCTTGATTTTTGACTTGCTGCCCGTTTAGGTACTGCAACACTGCATTAAAATGCACGAGTCATGCTTTGGCAAAAGGGAGTTTGATGCATTTACGTGATGCTTAATACGAAGCAAGTCATCATATGATTATGAATCTACATATATGTACAATCACATTTAACTCCCCATTCACAAAGCATGTATACTACACTCATAAATGAAATATAACTGAAATCTTTTGAACCCTTGGTTTACTCCATGACTAAACAATGATATAATGTTTTCATGCCTGGCCATTAACCCATTACCAAACGACAATATTTTAGACTGGTCCAAATTGAAAGCATTTGCAGACGACAAAATAAAAGTGACTGAAAATTTGAAATTTGTTTTGTGAAGGGTAGAAAACATTGTGGGAAAAGGAGAAAATGCTGGTTACCAGCATTTTCTCCTTTTCCCACAATGTTTTCTAAAGGCTTCTTTCTCAGGGGCGTCAAAAGTAGGGATTGTGTGGTAATGGGTTAATCTATATTATAATATAATTATCTATATGATATTTGAGTTACAAAGCAGTACAATTATACTGTAACTGAAATAGAAATATGTTATGGCAGTTTCATGAAAGAAGGCATAGAAGGCAGTATGCATAATAATCAATGTGCCTTATCAACTGCACATAAGCAAAACTGACTGTTTAATTGTGTGACGTAAAAGAAATTTATCTAAAGTTAAAATTTACGGGTCAGCCCCTGGAAAATCTATCCTCTTAAAATGGTGTTTAGTTTCGTGACTGTCACCATAGTAACAAGACGTGCAAAGATTGACATTAGTGCACTCTGCACATTTCCAGAGTGTTCCAGTGATACAAACTTCCTCGCAGGACTCGCAGCCGACATTCTTGTGTGTAAGACCTGTAACGGTATTAGAAAAATAAATGAGCCATACTCTGGCAAAAGGGGAATCAATACATTTTCCTGATCCATTAACCCAACCAAGTCATTATAGAATTATGGATCCATAAGAGCCAATTTCGTCTAACAAATGACCGGACCTGTAGTCAGAATATCGTTTACCATACAGAAAATTGACTAATGGCAAACAGTTTCGGCCAATGTAAGTCTGCGAGGACTGCACAGGCTGACATCAGTTGATAGATTTGCAGATGCATTAAGCCCACTTATCACTGACCATGACTTATATCTTTAAGCCATCGTTCACAGTACTGTGTATTCCGTGCATTGAACGCATTGATCAGTGTCTCGAGGGATGAAATATGCCTTGTGTTACATGCAGTGCTGCGCATCCGCGTCGACACTCGTTTTGTTTCATATATCGCACCATGGACATCAGGATTACGTTATTACGAGATCAAGAATTGAAAAGCTGAAATATGATCCACGATCTCTGTTTATATTGATTTATACAGGAAAAGTCAAGCAAATCTTTCATCAATAAGAGACGATTGTGTAGAAATACTTCATAAAGATGGAGAATTCTCCAAAGAAAAACCGGACAGAAATTAACATAATTATTTTAAAATGAAAAGTAGACGGCGTAAATTTGCCAGCAATGAGACATGTACCTTTAGAATAAACATCTGTACATGTTTTACTACAGGGACGCTCAGAATAAACATGTACATGTATTTTTGACCAATCACAAATTTCTATTCATTCATTTGTTATCAGTACCAAAAAGTAGGCAAAAATCCAGCACATTCAGCTACACCGAAGGTATTGGGGTTTTAATATCTATATTAGCAATTTTCAAACGATTTGCAATTTGAGATACCCTGAATATCTTTCATATAATTTCTTTCACAAAACAGATTTTGTCTTACTTAGTCCGTGTTCTAAATCATAAAATCCGGATAAGTGATTCATTTCGCGGTGAAAACATCATTACCGTTATGATGTTGCAAAATCACTGCCTGAAATCTTTGACAGCGCTTGTTTCACGCGGTATAAAACGAACTACACAACTTTCGAGTTGAAGCAAATGATTGGAAGTTTGCTCAAATTGTAAGCACAAAAAAAGCCACCCAATTTTTAGTTTTCCTCTTAAAGATCTTGAAGAACTGCTTTAAAAATGAAATTGTTACCGAGTGAACATTTCTGATATGTAGTCATGGATGTGCCAATGACTTCAGTAGCGTTTCGTTCCATTAAAATTCTCAAAAGCTGTATCACATACACATTTAAAAGTGAATCATTTTGAAGATGACAATATGTATTTTTGTACGGCCGGTCAATATTTAGTCGCTGACAGAAAAATGAGATCTAAAATTAGATTAAAATTCGCCCTTCCATCTTACGCACTCTCTACCTGATTTTGAAAATTAATTTTTCAGCTTGCGACTAACACTTGGACCAACCGTACAAAAACACGTACATGTCATTGTCATCCTCACAATATTTTGCATGCTTTCAAATGGTATGATTTTAAATTTTCAATGCATTTCATGACCCCATTTTTTTCTCAAGGTAGCTATAGGACCTTTGAATTTGCATTTATCTCAATGGTTATAAAACTTCTATCAGAAGCTTTATTAACAATAAAAAAGCCAAAAAAAAATTAACGCCAGGCGTTTATACATAGCTATCCGCCGACTCACTATGTAAACAGACATTGCTCCAATCTTGCTCGTATTCAATTTTTGCATCGCTATTAGTGAGTTGAGGGTCTGTCATTATGTAACTGAGATTTATTTTACCAGATGAAATAAATCTAAGAGTAACCCCTGATAAGAATTTCTAGAAATATTCAGAAACAAAAATCAATACCAAGTGGAGCGTTATCAAAGACAATGATGTCATGTTTGCCACCTTCACCCACACGGCACGTCGTGATTCCTCCCATATCCCACACAACCTGAACCTTTGTGTCTCCTGTAACACGTGCTATTGTACCGACATGATCTTGTCCGCCATCCTCATCTTTTTTGTCCCAGTCTGGTCCGCGGACTACACGCAAACCAAGAACCATTGTAACTATCCCAACTATCTAGTCCTGAAAATTTAAAATTCACGAGATATTCTTAAAAAAGTGAAATAATCATTTTGTAACAAAAGTCTGTTAGAGATTATTTCTGTAACAAAAGTTGAATAAAGTTTTACATAATATCATTGATGGTTTTGTTCGTTAGATTAACTACAAGCTCTTTTTACAATCTCTCAGCTTGATATGAAACGGCAATCTTACTGTTCATTTGCCGAGCAACATTGCGGTTGTGGTCCATGCCAAAGTAAACGTCATAAGGTCACTTCTTATTTACGCCCGAGTAGAAGAATATAATCTTCCACGTCTTGACTGCGCCTAACGGAATGTCAAGAGCATTCCGAGCCTTATCTGCTCCTAAGCTGAGGTAGATACTATTCCATGCTTTCACTGCTCTAAAGTGGATGTAGATAACATTGCACGTCTTATCCCCACTGAGGCTGATATCCCTAGTATTTCATGTCTTGTGCGAGTATAACGGATACCGATAGCAATCCATATCTGTATTGCGCCTGAGCAGATGTAAAAAGCATTCCACTCCTTGTCCGCGCCCCAAGCCGAAGCGAAAATAAAGAGCATCCCACGTTATCAAGGGTGACAACCTACGTAATAGCAGAGGTGTCGGAATAGCCGCGATTTTGTGCAAGAAAGTGCAGATTAATAACTGTTAAAAGATATATGTATCTAAAATTTACTTAGAGTACCTACTTCATCTGGTGAAGGTGAATATATTTGTCCTTTTCGTGAAATCAAAATGCCATGAAACAATGTTGTAGCTCTAAACACTTCAACAAAATTATTCTTAATGGCATTGTATTTAAGACATCTATTGCTGAATCGCATATTTGTCACCGGCTTCGAAAATCGTGGGGAGGTAATTGCAAAATCAACGAAACTAATGAACAAAATATTACTGTATACTAACGAAGACAGTAGTCAGGTGCCATATGCCAGGGGTAACAACCTACGTCATAGCATGTACGTCATCGGATACATTTTAAATCCGCCATTTTCGTTTTAAAAAGGTACGATCAGTTTTTCAGCTTGTACATCATTGTTATTGAAGATCTGTCCAAACAAAGCAGTGTCTTATCTGACCCGACGTGGACAAGTCAAGTCAAATCAAATCCTTTATTTTGCGAAAAACGTTATATAATGCTTTATTGCCTTATGCAATGATAGCATTTTCAACAGTTGTCCGCGCCGATGTGGATATGCAGAATATTCCAAAGCTAATCCGCGCTCCAGTTGACGTAGATATAATGCCATATCTTGCAATTTATTTGCTGTAAGGAATGTAGATAGCACCACTCTTATCCAAACAATGAATAGCATTTTTTTGCGACAGCTTGTGCGCGCCCAAGTTGCTGTAGATGGCATTTTACATGTGGAAGAACATAGCATTGCACGTCATGACTGCACCTAAATGGACTATTTGGAATAATACGTCTTATCCTCGCCTAATTTGACATCGATATCATTCCACGGCTTGTTCGCGCGTTAAGTGAAATTTGATATCATTCCGCGCTTTCCCGCCGCCCAAAAAGAAGTCGAACGCATTTCTCCGTGCAATTTCTGTGTACTTTCCGCGTAAAAGCTATAGATAGCATTCCAAGTTTTACCACAGCTTAGCAGACGTACATAGCATATCATGTTTTATTAGTGAAATATTACACGTCTTGTCCGCGCCTAAGTGGGCATAAATAGCATTCCATGTCTACACCGCACCAAGGTGGACGTGGATAGCATACAAAGCCTGTGTAGACGTAGTCAAAGAGGTTGTCGATAGCATTTTACGTTTAACCGCGCCTAAGTAGATGCAGATAGCATTCTAGTGTCTTAGCCAGGCCTCTATGGACGTTGTTGACAATCTGTTTCATGTTCGCGCTCAAGTGGGCATCGAATAGCATTTTACATCGTGATTTTGTCTATGAGTACGCAGAGAAAACTCTACGTCTTGTCTATGCCTAAGTTTTTGAATATATAGCATTCTACGTGGGCATGGGCAGTATTCCACATCTTGCCTGTGTCTAAGAACCTAGATAACATGAAATTTTATCTACACCCACTTAGACACAGTGAAGGTGTGCAAAGCCCTGGTCTCTGCCTAAGTCTTTGTAGATAGAATTTTATGTTTTTGACGCGCCTGAACAGTTATACTAGACATCTACATATTGTCTGAGCATTCCACTTTTGTCCGTTCTTAAGTAGACGTAGATAGCATTCCGTGCCTTGCTCGAACCTCAGTGAATGTTATAGTAATTTACGCGCTATCAACGCCGAATGATCGAAGACCACGTCTTGTCAGCTTTTAAGACGGCGATTTTAGTTATCTGCACCTTATCCGCGCCTAAATGGACATTGATACCATTCCACGCCTTGTCGTGGTGGGCGTTGATCACATTCCACGTCTTGGCCGCGTGTGGACTTCAGTCGTATTCTCCGTTTATGTGCGCCCAGTTGCCACCAAGTTGATCCAACGCCTTGTCTGCAACAGAGAGGACAGTAAAAGCATTAATCACTTAACCTCCTTTGTTTTCATTGCAGTATACTAAATACGAATCTTTTACACGTTTGAGATTGAGTGGTTCCTTTTGATGCCTTTTTATATACATGTACTTCTTTCAGAGAAAGATCGGATTTTATTCATGGGCATTACCATGTTTGCTTATATGACTTTGCTTACTTATTTTGACTCACAATTCCAGGGAACTATTGATTATGTGAAAAGAGGAATGCGACATGTATTGGACTTAGAGATTTTCTTTTGTTAACTTGTGCATAAGGACGCCATAAAGCTGGCTATAGAGGCTCGCTGTTTGGCTTGTTTCAAATAGATTTTATCTTAAATGCCAACAAATGTCACACCTTATTCTATCCTTAGAAGTAGACAAAGATAGCGGTGTTCTTGTAACTAACCGACTGAGTTCTAATTGGGCGAGAAATTTCACAGAATAAAGGAGAACAACGGAACATTTGACATGTTATCAAGTGTAAAACATCTCTAGAGACAAACAAATAAGGACTTAAACTTTTCTTGTTTTAGGATAGATAGATAGATAGATAGATAGATAGATAGATAGGTTTGTGGATGTGAGAGGCGGACCCAGATCTTTTCTTATGTCTCGGGCTGAATTTCGACCAAAACAAAAATTCAATATTTCTTTTCAGTCAGTCCTCTTTTTGGGAGAGAAAAATACAAACACAGATCGATAATAATCAATAGATCAGTACTTAGTTAAGTGGCTAAATTTGGCACGGGCACAAGTCTGTATTTTAGCTATCGCACATGTATAAACAACACGTAACACCCTTTCAAATAAATTCTTAGAGAATATAAACGATTACGTTTTCTCAACGTTTTATATTATATACGAAAATTACATGTTCCTTTCCTTGACTCTAGAACATTTCTTCTTGTCGCTTTGGTTAGCTTGAAAGTAAAACCAGACCGTCAGGTAACGATAATATTTCCATTCTATAATTCATCATCATAGGATTACGGGTAGATCCTTCTATACCCCTGCCTGTTTCAAAGGGGCATGCATTAGTACTGGCCATCGTCTGTTTACATGTATGTCACATCATCCCACAGACCTCTTCTATGTTAGAACACGGATTGGTTCCTTTACGTGTCTTTTTATTAGGCAGCAACAAACTGCTTTATGTTTGTCATCTTTAGAACACAGAAAGCAAATTTGGTTCATGTCATGTACATAGGTATACAATTTTAACCCTTATACTGCTAGATATGTTAAATCAAAACTTTCAAGCCGATAGCACCGTTAAAAAAGGTTTGCTATTAATAGTGACTATATAGTAATAATAATTTAACAATACTTTATAGCCAAACTATGTATACGAGTCGTAGATACACTGTTAAAAAAAGAAAACAATCCAGAAGGGCGGCAAATGGGTTGAGCCACAACTTCAATCAAAGCGTTGAGAACGCTGAAGTGGTATTTGTCAAGGAAACCCATTGTGTGGAATTAATAGTTTAAAAGAAAAAGAGACACATTGTTAAAAATATTGGCTTAAAAGTCAACCCACTAAGCAAATGAATACCTTTTCGGTTGAAGGGTGAGTACTCATGACAAAGTTTGGTTTATTTTTGTATAAGTGGTTTCCCTTTGACCATTAGGAGGAAGCAGGAGTAACGCCCCTTGGCAGTAGGATGCATGACGAATAGAGAGAAAAACCCTGTTGATATATCGAACAAAATTAAGCTCTTTCCTAAAAACTATAATTTTGAAATATCTTTAGCCTTTTACATTTAATCTCCAACACTACAGTCAATTACCTCGATCTATAGATATTCATAAGCAATCAAATCGAGTAGTGCGCAATCATAGGATGAACAAACCATGGAAGGAATTAGTTTTGGAACGAAAAAGCCCAGGGTCAATTGGCAAATTTGTATCATTGCACCAATAAAAGACTATGAGCGAGAGAAGCTATTTTCAATCAAAAGTAAGGTTCTCAACGATCTATGGCCTCGCCCAATGTATTTTAATATGCCATTTCAAACATATCTGAGTGCTACCAAAAAACTCATTTAACTGAGAAAACATTAGTTTAACTGGGTTTATTTCCTTCGGCTATGCACAAAATAAGGTACGTGGTTATCAAAATTCAATCTTGAACTCATAGTGGTATTGTCCTCGACAAATACCACAAAAACTAAGTAACAGTTCTCACCATTGGCCATTAAAATAGATATCTTTACTACATTGCAGGGAAAAACCATTCGTGATGTATTTAATTGAAAAAAAAAATAAAATAATGACGGTTAAAGTAGTCAAAGAAGTAGCAAAGAAATTGTTGTTCCTGTTGTTTTTGTTGTCGTAATAATGAAAAAGATAAAAAGTTATGAAGTAACAGTGTGATGGTCAAATCGAGGGTAATGTTAATGATACAAATTATGTTACTGCTTGCAATTGAAAATGATAAGATTTCGGACAATCTGAGAGTGAACTGTAATAGTACTTTTAGTAATAATAATAATAATATCCGTGGTGGAAATACCAAAAAAACCCAACAACAACAACAACAACAAAACAAATCGACGTTTGCAACAACAACAAAACACATACACACATACTTTCTTACCTTTTTTCGATTTTTTTTTCCTAAGCGCTTTTAATATCCAGATTTACTTTTTTATGACGATTATAAATCAAAATATGTTTATTACACCTTTTATTCATGTAATTAATTTCTTAACAAATCAATAGATTTTCCGATAACCAGATCGGTAATTTACTTCCTTTCTGTGAAATCGGTAATTCAATGATCACTGGATACTAGAAAAAAATGAACTGAACTTCATGAGTTTTTTTTTTTGTAAAACTACCAGCCATTGGAAAATAAACTCGTCCAAACAAACAAGTGACCTTTTCTCTTGTTTTTCGTTGATTTTGCTTGTACAAGGCTTTGTAGTATTTTGCCCAAGGACACTCTGACGTAACCGGGGATTAAACCAGGACTTTATCTGTTTATCTATTTTTTTTAAATTGATTTATAGCAAATCTAACTTTTTCAACTTTTTGCCGCAGAGGATCTATGTCTGGCTTGGTGAAAAACACTGCGACCATACCACTTTTTCACCCTGAGGCAAAGTACTTTTAAAAGTATTGTGGGGTAAGGATAAATTGCTTGTAACGAGCACTTTCTCGTTTTCCTACAATATTTTCCAATATATTCCTGCATAACTTGATAATGTTTATCCTCATTTCACGTTGGTTATCCTTGGCTGACAACGGAACTATTCGTGGACGTCTCAATCAAACTTGTTTTTGATTAATAGGTAATTCAATACTAGATAAATACGGAGTTTTATTATATTCCTATCAGTCAATTATTAGGATTTCTCGGGTATTTTTTTTTTTAGTTTTTCATAGTGAATAACATCACTAGTGATGATATGATGTGGAGCGTTGCGTCACCTGTTGCGTCAGCTGCTTCTGCTCAAAATATATCGTGTAATTGTAAAGACATAATTTAGGTCCTAGGTATAGTTGTATACCTACCGTTCTTGATAGTTAATACACGGCGGGGAATCACGTGACACAATAACAACAACAATGACCGTTATTTGAAAAAATTCCCCAACTTCAGGTAAGAAAATCTTCAATAATTCCGTTAATACATGACCGATTTGAATTTGGTTTGAAGCAGAGAAGGCGGAAGGACTCCGGGGATTTGCTTGATGTGTTAGATTTTTCAAACAATACCTGATAAAAAAGTTATTGACGAGCAAACAAATTATCCAGGGTAAAAAATTTGTTTGCTCGTCAATAACTTTTTTATCAGGTGTTGTTTAAAAACTCTAACACATCAAGCAAATCCCTGGAGTCCTTCCACCTTCTCTGCTTCAAACCAAATTCCAGTCGGTCATGTATTAACGGAATTATTGAAGATTTTCTTACCTGAAGTCGGGGAATTTTTTCAAATAACGGTTATTGTTGTTGTTGTTGTGTCACGTGATTCCCCGCCGTGTTAATAGCTAACAAAGAAACAGGAATATAACAAATAGACTTTTTACCACACAATCCCTACTTTTGACGCTCCTGAGAAAGAAGCCTTAAGAAATCATTGTGGGAAAAGGAGAAAATGCTGGTAACCAGCATTTTCTCCTTTTTCCACAATGTTTTCTACCCTTCACAAAATAAATTTTCAAATTTTCAGTCACTTTTCTTTTGTCGTCTGCAACTGCTTTCGATTTGGACAAACGGACAATTTTGTTGTTTGGTGATGAGTTAAACGAATTCATAAATGACTACAATTATTACTCCTTTCCTGTTGAATAGTTTCAAGTAGGCCGTGCTTCAAAAGTAACGTTGTCTATTGTCACGGCGGGGAATCACGTGACACAACAACAACAACAATGACCGTTATTTGAAAAAAATCCCCAACTTCAGGTAAGAAAATCTTCAATAATTCCGTTAATACGTGACCGATTTGAATTTGGTTTGAAGCAGAGAAGGCGGAAGGTATCCGAGGATTTGCTTGATGTGTTAGATTTTTTAAACAACACCTGATAAAAAAAGTTATTGACGAGCAAACAAATTATCCAGGGTAAAAAATTTGTTTGCTCGTCAATAACTTTTTTATTAGGTGTTGTTTAACAAATCTAACACATCAAGCAAATCCCTGGAGTCCTTCCGCCTTCTCTGGAATTATTGAAGATTTTCTTACCTGAAGTCGGGGAATTTTTTCAAATAACGGTCATTGTTGTTGTTGTTGTGTCACGTGATTCCCCGCCGTGATTGTATTAACTAGTTTTCGTTGTCTTGCAAAATGTGCTGTTTACATTGGAGCAAATAAATTGTATTGTGTTCTATAAATAGAATAATCAACTGGTGCTGTGTGATATTAATATCTGTCACTAGAATGGGGTGTGATGCGGTTGAAAAACGAGTCCGAAGCCTATGTTTTTAGGCTGCTCTCTTTTCTACCCAAAGGTGTTCTCAGTGGCTCCTTGTTATGGGGTAAGATTAGGTACCGATCCAGGGGTTATGGGTTTTATCCTGAACCGAAACAATTCAGGATGGGCGTGACCGTTGGCAAGAGCCCTCAACCCAGTTCTTGCAAAACGCTAGAAAGACATGAAAATACGAGCTGTTGCTGTGCTATGACTGATATACATGTATTCTTGAAAATCTTTAGTTTAACCAATTACCCAACGACAATATTGTAGGCTTGTCCAAATTGAAAGCATTTGCAGACGACAAAATGAAAGTGACTGAAAATTTTGAAATTAGTTTTGTGAAGGGTAGAAAACATTGTGGAAAAAGGAGAAAATGCTGGTTACCAGCATTTTCTCCTTTTTCCACAATATTTTCTAAAGGCTTCTTTCTCAAGGGCGTCAAAAGTAGGGATTGTGTGGTAATGGGTTAAAACGCCAGTCAATCGATTGATGTTTCTGCGTGCTCTCTTTATAACAATAAGGCACATGTCCATTAAGACCAAGCATGTAAAGGTTTTATAACTAGCCATACAGTTGAAATTGCTCTTGGTTTTCATCACAGTCTGTAATTTTAAAAGAATATCATGAGGACGGAGGCTTTTGAAAAGGATGTGTGAAAGGGAGACAACGATGGTAAAACAACGTTTTCTACTTTTTCCACAATGTTTCTACCCTTTCAAAGTTAATATCAATCGTCTTGGGTAAATTCAGTTTGTTGTCTTCATATGGTTTCATGATGAACGATTCGTTTTGTCGTATTCGTTTTTTCTTTAAAGATGCGTTTTTACTAGTTTTCATCCAGTTTTGTAACAAATTCTATCTTTATTTTATGAAATTCCTTGTGTAAGACTGAGACACGGTAGCGGCGTCCGTGACCAAAATATAGGGAGGTGTAACGCAGAGAAACTACCCTCCCCTACAAAATGACCCATGGGTCATTTCTCTACGTAGAGGAATGACCCGGTCATTTTCCTACGCAGAGAAATTACTCCAGGGGGTCATTTCTCTACATAGAATATTGACCCGGATCATTTTTCTACGTAGTGAGATTACTTCTGGGGCCATTTCTCTACGTAGAGAAATGACCCGGGTCATTTTGTAGGGGAGGGTCATCTCTCTGCATTACAGGGGTCGCTGGCTCGAATCTCCCGCTCTGTAGATTTTTTCGGGTAACCATCATTTTCTACTTTTCCCACATTGTTTTCTAATCTTACAGAGAAAAAAAAACATTGTTGACTACAAATGTTTTAATTTGGGCTAGTCTAAAATGTTATCGTTGTGTAAAGAGTTAGAAAATTTTCCTGTCCTCGGAATCGTTTGGTAAAGGGTTGATAAAAGTGCTTTAGTAACTTGTTTGCACTGTAATTGAAATGGACGACTCCACTGCGGAAAAAGGCGAGAAAACCTCTCAAATTATTGGAAGGTGAAGACCGTGATCCAATAGCTGCTGTCTTCGATCGTTAAATGCTACATTTTGGCAAAGGCACAAACTCGTGACAAAATGGTAAAATGATAATGTCTACGTATATGTCATAATATGCTTGATCTTTTACCAGACGACTAGATTTTACACATGTCATCATTTTGCTGATGACAAAATGAATGTGGTTATTTAAATTTTGTTTTTAAAAGGAATAGAAAGTCTTGTTGGAAAAGAAGAAAATACTGGTTACCAGCATTTTCTTCTTTACCAACAAGGTTTCATCAGGCTGTTTCCCTGGGTTCGTTTAGACTCGGGATTGTGTGATAAAGGATTTCGCATTTTTGGTGTAAAGTTATCTTTTATTACTTTACAACATAAAGTGGTGTCATCTTACTTGCGATAAAAGCACCACTTTTTGAAAACAACTTGTCTTGAAAGATACTTTAAGGTTTAACCCTTCATTGTCGGTTTACTTCAAAAACCGCGTAACTACAGCTTGTTTCAGTCTGTAGTTACGAGGTTTTTTTAGTAAACCGTCGTAATGCTATTACTCACTGAATGATTTTATTTTTGCCGATGATTGTCATTTATGTAATGAAAGATTCCGTCAATACCTTGGTATTGTTTTTTTTTTACTTCCCCTTTAATTAGGAAATTTAGTCATATTGAGGCTGTCCTCGATTCAACAAGTTCAATTCACAAAAATACCAACAAAGCCGTAATTTGTAGTTGTATTATGCTGAAGCTTAGTTTATTATAAAGAAAGTATAACATATCAATAGCAGAAATAAAATTCTTGAAACGTGCTGTTCGCTGGAAATGGCGGAAGCTGTCTGAGGGCCGTTACAAAAGTCGGTAGAACACAGTGTGATACACACAACTGTACCGGAAGTACCAAAAGTAGCGCACGTGGTTTGATTTGTCGGTGCAATATGCTGTAAGCGGCTTATGGAGTCAAATGAAAATGTCTCTCCATCACTGCAATCTCTTATAAACGTCGTGAGATGACCTAAAGCAAAACAGAAAAGGATGTACATGTATTGTGCTAATTTTTTTACCATTAAAATCAAAGCTGAAAATTACATACTTAAATGCATGGAGTGCAAGGACAGACAAGCTTTCCCAAACCTTTTAGCGCTTCAGTATCATAGTCCAAAGCTTTTAAAAACGCCCGGTGTAAACCTGGATCTATATCGTACGATTGCTTAGTCAAGTCCATGGTATAAAAATTACTGGTATTCTGGAAATTAACGGGCCACAATCGAAAGAGGTCGATTCCGGAAGACCAAGCCAAAAATGAATTACAAAACGATACTGTATAACCGAATTACCACTGATATCTGGAACTAAGAATTACATTCAGTGCGACACCAAATTTATATTTTTTCTCTGTTCATACTTTAACCTTTATACATGTAGACGCAATTAATCTTTTCAGACTGTGATTGTTTTGCCTATTTCTCTGAACAGTTGTTAAGAGGCATGATGTTTAGTTCGTGGATTGATTCGGTTTATAGGCTGTTTTCAGACTTTTACCTATGTTGCCCAATGCACTTATCTATACGCTTAGAACTGGATGTTCTAAGAGGCACTGTACACAACAATCCTATTTAGTTTAGAGAAAAACAATGTATCAATAATAATTCTGTTTTCATTTCCCAAAGAGTTAACTCTTTAACAAACGACAAAAATTTAGACTGGTCCAAATTGAAAGCATTTGCAGACGACAGAATTGGGCTGAATCAAAAATTGAAATTTGTCCTGGGAGGGTTGAAAACACTGTGGGAAAAGGAAAAAAAAATGCTGGTTAACGGCATTTTCTCCTTTTCCCTCGATGTTTTCAGAAAGGCTCTTTTTTCAGGGTCTTAAAAACCAGGGATTGTTTGGAAAAGTGTTGGATAGTTTCAGTTCATGAATAATTAGATCAAATACCTCTGCTATTGGAACTTTCTATCAAACAAAACCTCTGGTCTTTTTCAATCGTGCAATTTTTACTGAACGGCCCTCCATGGTTTTTTGTGTTGACCAGTACAGACGCGTCAGTCACACACGGTGATTCGTTTGACGTAGCGGAGCACTGAAAGCATTGTAGTCCAGCTGAAAGTGAATGGAAAAAACATTAAAGGATAGGAATCATATTCTAACTTACATACAGTATGCATCAATCAGAAAGGCAAAAGTCACATAATAATGTCTCACCAGGAAAGAACAAAGGTTTCGTTCAAAGACCACATTATACTTGGCATTATGAATACATATTAACCAACCACGTTTCAAGTCACGCCTCACAGTTTGTTGAAATATAACGATTTGATTCGAAGAAAAGAGGCTCTTTAACTCATTACCACACGAGAAAATTTTAGACTGGTCCAAAATGAAAGCATTTGCAGACGACAAAATAAAGGTGACTAAAGAATAGAAATTTGTTTTGGGAAGGAAAGAAAACACTGTGGGAAAAGGAGAAAATGCTGGTTACCAGCATTTTCTCCTTTTCCCATAGTGTTTTCAAAAGGCTTCTTTCTCAGGGGAGTCAAAAGTAGGGATTGTGTGGTAATGGGTTAATAAGCGTAATAGGTGATATGTAGGTAAGTCCACGTTTTGAATTGCAATATACCTTAACTCTATACCAAACGACAAAATTTTAGACTTGTCCAAATTGAAAGCATTTGCAGGCGACAAAATAAATGTTACTTAAAATTGAAAGTTGTCTTTACAGGAGTAGAAAGCATTGTGGGAAAAGGAGAAAATGCTGGTCACCAGCATTTTCTCCTTTTCACACAATGTTTTCAGAAGGCCTCTTCCTTTAAGTTGTGAAAAATAGGGATTGTCTGGTAAAGGGTTAAAGTGATCTGATTAGATTGATTTGCCGTTAGTCGTAATTTTATGTAGTAACTGATTAAAGCAACTAAAAATAGTTTTCTTTATAAACAAATAAAAACTACAGATACATCCAATAAGAGACGTAATTGCAGATGTTAAGTGAGGGGTTGGTCGTGTAACCCTCCAAAACAAGCCCTTGTTTTTACCTGTTTGCAGTACAAGTCTTTTGAAAACACTGTGGGAAAAGGAGAAATTGCTCGTAACGAGCAATTTCTCCTTTTCCCACAGTGTTTTCTGCCCCTTCGGATACTTTCCTGCCATTGTTATGAAAGTTGAAATTGTCGTCTGCAAACTCTTTCAATTTGGAAGAGTCTAAAATTTGTCATTTGGGAAAGGGTTAAAATGATCTGACTAGATTGATTGGTCGTTAGTCATTATTCTTTGTAATAACTGATTAAAACAACTAAAAATAGTTTTCTTTATAAACAAATAAAAACTACAGATACATCCAATAAGAGACGCAATTTCAGATGTTAAGTGAGGGGTTGGTCGTTTAAATAGCTAAACCAAATGACCTTTGCTCTGACAAAAGGGGGCTTAACTCATTACCAAACGACAATATTTTGGATTTGTCCAAATCCAAAGCATTTGCAGACGACAAAACAAACGTGACTGAAAATTTGAAATTTGTTCTGTGAAGGGTAGAAAACATTGTGGGAAAAGGAGAAAATGCTGGTAACCAGCATTTTCTCCTTTTCCTACAATGTTTTCAGAAGGCTTTCAGGGTTGTCAAAAGTAGGGATTGTGTGGTAATGGGTTAATGCATCTCCATGATCCATGGTACCAAACAAGCCATCACCCTCTTAATATGGAACCGTAATATCCACTTCTTTTAACAATCAACTTGATCATGCAGTAGACTTTTTCCTTGGACATACTCTTACGAACGAAGTCCGTAACAAAGAAACAAATAAATGCATAGATCAAATAAAAACCGCATCTGGCGGGATTCGAACCCTTGAAGGGACAAATAACCTAGTTTTTCGAGAATTAAGGTAAGACCTGTTTTATGCACTTCCGGTGAAAATTCTAATTTGTTGATGAATAAGGATAAATAAGGATTTATGTAGAAATAATATTTTTTGCACATTTCTAACGGATCAGAAATTCCGTTTATGTCTATCTTGAAATTATTTTTTGGTACTTTTGTTAGTTTTCTGGAAAGGGAGGTAATTATTATCTCTTTTTGATTGAGAATATAGCGGTTTCAGATTTATAAATGGTAATTCAAAGAAGGAAAAAATGGAAAAAAATTAAAAGGTGAAAGAAGTTCAATAATACTCATTTTTAAATATAGCTAATTTTGCAGGATTTCCATTACAAAGGTCTTACCTTAAAAGACCAGTACCATAATCACTGAGCCAAAGAGATATGTTTCTGACGCAGTTGTCTTGTATTGTATTTAAATCGGGACGAAGCTATGCATGAAGGAGTGGTCTCCCGTAACAATATAGAAACTTGACCAATTAAAAAAAGTTTTGACTCAGGTCTGCCTGCGCGGACTTTGCCGGCTGAACCGAGTCGATACTTTTAGCAGATGCATTAAGCTTCCTTTCTAACAGAGCTCGGCTCATTTGGTTTAGTCAATCAGAAGTTGTTCTGTTTTCAAATATAGAAACTCTTAGAAAATAAGATTAAGAATGGTCTCAAGAAAGGATAGTGAATACGGACCAACCGTGGACTATGTTGCGTTAACTACAGTCATCGCAATGATAGTAAAACTTAAACGAACTAATCCTTTACGAGACGATCCCTGGTTTTTACAACCCTGAGATAGAAGTCTTTTGGAAACATTGTGGAAAAATGAGAAAATACTGGCAACCAGCATTTTCTCCTTTTCCCACAATGTTTTCCATCCTGCTGGAAACAAATTCCAATTTTTGAATTACGTTTACTTTGTCATCTGCAAGTGCTAGTACTTTCTCCTTTTCCCACAATGTTTTCTACCCTGCTAAAAACAAATTCCAATTTTTTAGTTACGTTTACTTTGTCGTCTGGAAGTGCTTTCAATTTGGACCAGTCTAAAATTCTGTCGTTTGGTAAAGAGTTAAAGTGCAGCTAGGTTAACGAGGACGGAGTTAGAGGTGTGAGGGTGAAATGTCGTGATAAATTTTGTCCCTGATTACTTTAAACAATTGAGGCAACTTTATCAAGTAAATGAGGCCTGCCTCCATTTAAATATTAGCGTCGTTCGGATATAACTTCATATAAAAGTATTGGGTTAATTTTACTCTGTAACATAAATAATAGATTTCGCACTGGGTGTAATCTGCATTCTTGCAACACGGTCGTTCACCCACCCAGCCACCCACTCATACCTCTGTCTCTTTCTCTCTCTTTCTCTGTCTCTCTGTCTCTGTCTCTCACTCTTGCTCTCTTTCTCTCTCTGTCTCTCTATCTCTGTCTCTGTCTGTCTGTCTGTCTCTCTCTGTCTCTCATTTTCTCACTCTCTTTCTCTGGATCTATTAGAACTACTTTCTTAAATAATTCATGAGGTAGACTGGTCCTTTGACAAACAGAAAAATGACAAATAGCGAAAAGTTTCGGCCTAGGTCAGCCTGCGCAGACTGCGCAGGGTGACCTGGGTCGATACTTTTCGCAGATGCACCATGGATCGCGGAGAGGCGTTACGCCCCCATTTGCCAGAGCATGGCTCATATTTAAAAACATATCGCTTACTCTACGGCAAATAATATCAATGATCTTACCAGAGTTCCTGCATAGCAGAACAGCTATCAAAAATGCAGCGAACATGGCCCTCAAGTATTTTTTCCCCCAGTTCTTTTAGACTATTTTACAGATTATCACGTCACATTATCAGATTTATATTTTTCCTGACTTGTCCTATAACAGATTGTTACGGTCACGTTCTCTGATTAGCTCAGTAACACACTATGACAGATTGTTACGGTCACGTTCTCTGATTAGCTCAGTAACACACTATGACAGATTGTTACGGTCACGTTCTCTGATTAGCTCAGTAACACACTATGACAGATTGTTACGGTCACGTTCTCTGATTACCTCAGTAACACACTATAACAGATTGAACGGCAATAGCAATTATCCTTATAAGGGCACTTTTCGATGTCTCCCATTAACAGAATTCCAGTAGTTATCTTATTTTCATATACATATATTCCATATCCTATATACACATATGAGTTATGGTCTGTGAAAATGGGGTTAAATTCATCTGCAAAAAGTATCGACTCAGATCAGCCTGCGCAATCCGCGCAGGCTGATCTGAGTCGATACTTTATGCTTCTGATCAATTTACTCTGCCTTTCAAAGGACCATAATTGGCTTGCAACACACGAAAAGAGGCATTCGGACATTTGCGTAAAGTGTCATCTCGGATCAGCCTACGCAGTCCGCGCAGGCTAATCCGAGACGACACTTTACGATATTATTCGATTTTGTGCCATAGTGGTCTTGCACAAAACAAACAAAATTATAAAAAAAGGAAAGTGCCGTCTCGGATAAGCTTGCGCGGACTGCGCAGGCTAATCCGAGATGACACTTTACGTAAATGTCCGAATGCCTCTTTACGTAAATGTCCGAATCCCTCTTTACGTAAATGTCCGAATGCCTCTATACGTAAATGCCCGAATGCCTCTATACGTAAATGCCCGAATGCCTCTCTACGTAAATGTCCGAATGCCTCTCTACGTAAATGTCCGAATCCCTCTTTACGTAAATGTCCGAATCCCTCTTTACGTAAATGTCCGAATGCCTCTATACGTAAATGTCCGAATCCCTCTTTACGTAAATGTCCGAATCCCTCTCTACGTAAATGTCCGAATGCCTCTTTACGTAAATGTCCGAATGCCTCTCTACGTAAATGCCCGAATGCCTCTCTACGTAAATGTCCGAATGCCTCTCTACGTAAATGTCCGAATGCCTCTTTTCGCGTGCTGCAGGCCATTTATGATACAATGGGTTGTTAGATAAAACTGGATTGATGGATCCTTCATTTATGTGACGACTTTCATGGTATAATACGTCACAGTGACGAATTATACCCCCTTTTGCCATGCAGCGGTTCTTATATATCATCAATTCTTTGCAAAACAATCATGTGCTTTAACGACTTTTCGGAAGAAATCTTTTGAAAACATTGTATGAAAATGGAGAAATCCTGGTAACCATTGGTAAACCCATTTCATGTCTGCACTTGTTTAGCATTATGATCTTAATCTACATCATAATGTTCTTCAGTTGGACCAGAATTATCTCTTATTATTTTAGTGTTCTGTAGTTGAAACGAGATATAATAAATATTCACACAGACTTTTAAAAGATGACTTTAAAATAATTACAAAATCCAAGATATGAGTGAATTCAATAATTAGTGTTTGAATTCTGTCACATAAAAAAAAAACAAATCATACGCAAAGAAATAGATAAAGAAAATAAACACATTTAGCGAATTTCATCATGCAAACCCGCCGTAAGAAAAAACAGAAGTGTTCGTATATTAATTGTTACATATTCCCTTTGATTCAGATGCTTTGAGATGATAGATAACGTAGAACTCTGTGCTTTTCGCAGCCGTTATTAGGAACAAAGTCTATTTCTACATTATCCCTACAGTGCTGACTGACGACAATATTACCAAATGTTTCAAAATCGCCCATTAGACTTAATAACTCGTACGCCAAAAAAGGAAGAAATTTCCTACATACATATACTTGCATAAGCACACAAAAAACAAAGCTGAAAACTTTTTGGCTAGAACATGTACATGTACATTTCACGGCGTAAATCATATATCGAACGTTGTGTTGTAAAACTATACCATCTGTGGCTGAAGCAAATGAACTTCCAGTGAAAGGCTTTCGAAGGCCTCAATTCCTTGTTTCACTTGCTATGTCGCCTATGATGGCAAGTATCGATGTTGGAAAAAGGAGAAAGCACTGGTAATTTCTGCCTTTCCACAGACTTTTCCATCCTTTCAAAGACAGATGCCATCGTTTGAGACACAGTTTATGAGGCAAATGCTAATGCTTTCAATTAGGGCAAATCTAAAACGTTGTTGTTTGGTGGTGCAAAACGGAACAGAATAGGTATAAGAAATAATAAACCTGTTTACAAAAAAAAAAATCGACAAAACAGAAACTAACAAGTCTAAGCGCTTTCTCATTTCCTAACATTGTTTTAAAAAGCCTTACCACGCAGGTGCCCATGAACACTAAGTTGATATTAAGTCTTTACCAAACAACGACATTATGAAATCCCAACTTTAACTCATTACCACACAATCCCTTCTTTTGACGACCCTAGCTGAGCCTCTAGAAAACATTGTGGGAAAAGGAGAAAATGCTGGTAACCAGCATTTTCTCCTTTTCCCACAATGTTTTCTTCCCTTCACAAAACAAACTTCAAATTTTCAGTCACTTTCATTTTGTTGTCTGCAAATGCTTTCGATTTGGACAAGCCTAAAATATTGTCGTTTGGTAACGAGTTAAAGAAATTACAGACATCAAATCAAAGGTGGTTAAAGTAGTACGATTTGTCTATGAAAGCATACACATGTAAACATAGAGGGAAAAGGATAAAACACTTGATAGTCAGAATTTTCTATTCCCCCCTCTTATCAAGTTAAGAAAGTATAAGATTGGTTCAAATTGAAATCATTTCCACAAGACAGATCAGATATTGCACAAATAATAAGCTTTTAAAATGGGCTAAAAAACGTGAGAAAAGGAGGAAAGTGCTGATTGTGAGACAAAGGGTTAAATTCATCCGGATCCTTCGTGAAAAAGGGGATTTATTAGTGAAAGGGGAAATAACCTGTTGTACGAGAGGTTGTAAGGCTCGTTAATTCTATTACTGTAGTTTATAGATAAATTGATAACTTTTTGAGAGGAGGGTGGTACCTAATAACATTATACAGCAAACCATCCCGATTTTGAACTGGAACCTACAGAGGAAGGATTTCAAAACCAGGATTTCGCCCTTTTCTCAGTTTTCTTTCCTATCAAAGGCACATTTCAATGTCTGCGACACCTTACGGACATTTATTTAGCCTAGAAATCAAACCCTAATAAAGAGCACTTTCAAGGCGGCTTCCCTTGTCTAGCATAGCAGAAAGAGTAGATTAAGATCAGAATGTACGTTTGTGCAGTCTGATCTTGATCTACACTGACTGCAAAGGCCACTTTAAGTTGTAAAGGGCGCTTTAAGGGTAAAAAGTCGCACTTTCCTGTTTTATTTACTCCTAGTAGAAGTAAAATAGTTGACGGTATACCAACTTTAGTCATCCTTATTGTTGAGGCAAGGGTAAAACTGGGAAGGTGACAGTTTATAAAAGTCATCTGAAAGAATTAAATAACAATTTGCACACAATTTATATATTTTTTTCTAAGTGTCTTACATAGAAACGTGTGTATGTCAGGCCCGTAGGAACACGGGGGAAATCATAGTAACTGAAATATGAGTTTTTAGTGCAATGCAACAGCCACGCAAAAAAATCAGTATTTCGGAGTTAGCCCCCCGCCCCCACCCCCACACACACACATGAAATGCTTCCTACGTGCCTACATGTTATTGACACTTTAAACGATAGCAAGAAAGTCTTTAACAGACGACAAAATTTTCGCCTTTTCCATATTAAAATTTGCCAGGATGTTCTCCCTTTCATGCTGTGTTCTTTTTTTTTAAGGTAGTAGACCGTAACTTCTAGTGCAGCATGGCATAAAATTTCTTGATAGTTGAAAAAAACGGATTTATACAGATATAATAATTTGGCACATTTTAACCGACCAGAAATTCCTTTCGTGTCTATCTTGAAATTATTTGTTGAAACTTATGTTTGTTTCCAGAAAAGGGAGGTAATTATGATCTCCCTTTGT
The DNA here is from genome assembly GCA_943736015.1 of Tridacna crocea. NCBI lineage: Eukaryota > Metazoa > Mollusca > Bivalvia > Cardiida > Cardiidae > Tridacna > Tridacna crocea. The sequence goes on along the minus strand of OX031072.1, from coordinate 10,189,372 downwards.
AATGAGACTATAGTACGTGGTTTTAGATTTATATAATTCCAAGAAGGACGAAAAGGAAACAGTGACTGGGATAAAGTAGTACAATAGTACTAATTTTTAATCATAGCAAATTTTGTAGGATAAAATTATAGTGGAAATAGCTGTTTTCTATTGCGGTTCCACTACCTTAAAAAAAATTCTTTCTCACTGTCGATTATAAAGCGGAATTTGGTGGAAGAGGGTTAAATTCGTTGCTAAGTTGGGTTCACAATCGTTGTTAAAAGAAAGACACTGTTGCCAAAGGTGTCATTTGAAACACCCGCAATTTTACCGCGGTTTGCGTATGATTTTTACGTAAGTTGAACTTAAGTTAATAAAACAATATCTTTTTCATGCAACCATAAAGACTGATATTGAACGATAACATGTACTATTTTAAAACAATGCAAATTTGATCTTCGAGTAACGGGCTGGTCACTCCGTCTATTTTCATGATATCAGGGTCTATTTTACTTAATTTTATTTCACGTTCAATTCTACATTTCAGAAAGTAACACAAGTTCTGCATAGATAAGCGTTGTTTCATGGCGGTTTTTTTTTTTTTATATTGATGTAAAAGATGATTATAAAATCGTAAATTTTGAGCTTTATCAGGTTTTTAACAAATGATCAGAGTAAAAAGGTTGAATAAAGGAGGATTGTGTTTTACATTGATATGCATGCTATAAAAGATATTATTGAGAACACAGCTAGACACGCCGATGGCCCCTGCAGAGATCCGCAGAACAAACATATTGATCGCAGTCTAAATTCTATATATAGCACATGGGAAATCCCCATTATTTATAGTCTAGGACAGCAGGTAAAAATTGAGTTTCAATTTCAAAGTGACAGACTTCGGTTACAAAAGATAGAGATACGTGTAAGTCACATATTTTTATTTCATATACATGTGTAGAATTGTTTTTTCTGAACGTCCGTTTGGCTTTGATTACAGTTGTTGTACTAGACTACACTAGAATTTTTCAAACAAAATTTCGACGTTCTAATGATGATGTCATTTTTCTTTGACCATGCGGCTAAATCATAATTTTTACGGTTTACAGTCAAAACGTACCCAAACCAAAACGTACCCAAGTCAAAACGTACCCAAGTGGAGTCAAAACGTAACCAACTGAAGTCAAAACGTACCCAAGTGGAGTCAAAACGTACCCAATGTGAAGTGAAAATGTACCCATGATTTTTATAGTGTTTTTTATCTTCCATCTTTCCACACATTAAGGTTCATGTAAAGTGTTTATTTTGCTTAATTTCATACGTCAATAATTCTGTAATTATTAAAATTTGTTCAGGACACCATACCTGTTACTAAAACAAAGTAGGTCAAACATGGTTGACAATTCAATAAGGGAAAAATGTCAAACTTTCTGACTTAAATATGTGCCTTTTTAAAGAAACTATAGGATTTTTGGTAGTAGCAGTACCTGGTATGTACCATAGCCTATGTTTTCTCCAAAACTTAAGCAATTTTGTTATGTCATTATTATTTTGTAGGTTTTAAACGATGTCATCTTTTTCTGCAATGTTTTAGTTTTATTATGTAAGGCCAGTAGGTATAATTATGTAAAACAGCTTGTACTCATCCAGAGCCTTAATTTGATATATGGTTTTCCCGGACAAATTTTAATAATTACAGAATTATTGACGTATGAAATTAAGCAAAATAAACACTTTACATGAACCTTAATAGATATTGCTTTATCATCTTGATGATGATAATTTTTCATTCTGCTTTATTTCAAATTTGCCTTACATAATTAAAACAAACAATGAAGCATATCACAGAATATGTAGCTAAGTCTATCAAACGCTTCATGATAAAATTACACTGTTTGTATCTCTCTTTTTTTTTTGGCAATTACAATTAACATTAGGGAAAAAGCATCACATACCTTGATATCATTATCCATTATTATTAATATATATTTTATCCATTAAAAAAAAAAAAAAAAACGGAAAAAAAAACTTCATAAGAATTAGCACTTTTATAAAAATGAGATACGTTAATTACATTGTTTGGATAACAAAAGGCGCAATTTTCACACCCAAATAGTGTGTAATAAACTATAATTATGTGGCGAATAAATTAATTATTCACAGTGGTATTAAAGCTGCTGTATATTGGCTGATTATATATTTGAATGCTTTGTAAATATTGATGATTTGAGAGACAGTTTATTTTAGATGAAAAACTGAAGGGTTGATTTTTTTTTAAAATTCATTAAATGCTCTGATGGAAATTTTCTTATATTTTCCTTTTCTTCCCTTTGAAAGTTCTTCTTTGTATCATTTTTATCATCAGGAAATTCCCTAAATATGCATAAGTAAAAGATTTTGTTGTCTATGAGTGGTGACATGGTTACACCTTCTTATCATTACAAGTATGAATATTTACACAATTTTTCAGTTAATCAAAACTTTAACAATTAGAGGGCGAATATTATGCACTGAAAAAATTGGTAAACTTAACTCTTTACCAATCAATAAAATCTTGGACTCTTCCAGATTGAAGACATTTGCAAAAAAAAAACGTTATAATATAAGGCCTCGAAGGGTAAAAAACATTGTGAGAAACGGGACGAAGTTGTAACAATGTTGTAAAAAACTATTTTTCAGAAGGATTGTAAATACTACAGATTGTGTAATTAAAGGTAGCCCGTGCTTTTTGTGGGTGAAAAAAAAATGTTCGACTAAATATCATTGAACATTTTCATTTTAAACTTAAATTGACTAGATCTAACTTATTTTTTGTTATCTTTGAAAAGGGGCTGTGTGGTGAATATAATTAATATACTATGAAGCATAGTGTACAAATGTTTGTAAATCATCTTTTATGAAAATAAAACTGTTTATGAAACTAGTTTGTTACATCTGATTAGTCCTGAAATAAACACATCACCCAGAATTGAATGTAACATAGGATTAAAACCATACATCATTTGTAAAGAATTAAAAGGATAAGTCAGGAGTTAAAACAGCCTTTTAAAATGTAAGTACATGAAGTTTTTAATCTGTAACTCACACTGAAATTATTTCAATAAAAATTTTACTTTGGGTACGTTTTGACTTAAATTTTGGGTGCGTTTTGACTTAACTTTTGGGTACGTTTTGACTTATTTTTTGGGTACGTTTTGGTTTGGGTACGTTTTGACCGCATCCCATTTTTACTTGTCAAAATTTTAACGATTTGTTTTTTGTCAGACCAGTAACAAAAATAGCATCGGAGCAAACCTTCAGACTGAAGCTAACTGCTTACCAGCATTTTTCCTTTTCCTACAAGGACTGTCCCGAGAGTTGCCTTCCCCATGCACATTCCCCTGGTTTATTTGTACATACATGCTTGTATATGTAGCCTGGTACAGGTATTTGGTGATATATCTTGCGGCCTTATCGACATGTGGTTCGGTAGCTCAATTGGTTAGAGTGCAGGAATGGTATTCCTGAGGCCCTGGGTTCGAATCCCGGTCGAGTCGCGATATAATTTTCACCACCTGTTACATTTGGCGCCCACTGTAAATAACCCACGATGTGGATGGCTACTGCTTAGGCACCTCGAGAACGTTTCACAATGCTTCTCTGTCTCCAGAATTCGGGAGGAATTCTAAATTTGGAGGGGGGTATATGTAGTCGGGTACAGGTATTTGGTGATATATCGTGCGGCCGTATCGACATGTGGTTCGGCAGCTCAGTTGGTTAGAGTGCAGGAACAGTATTCCTGAGGCCCTGGGTTCGAATCCCGGTCAAGCCGCGATATTTTTCACCACCTGTTACATTTGGCGCCGCATGTAGTCGGGTACAGGTATTTGATGATATATCGTGCGGCCGTATCGACATGGGGTTCGGTAGCTCAGTTGGTTAGAGTGCAGGAACGGTATTCCTGAGGCCCTGGGTTCGAATCCTGGTTGAGCCGCGATATTTTTCACCACCTGTTACATTTGGCGCCCATCGTAAATAACCCACGATGTGGATGGCTACTGCTTAGGCACCTCGAAAACATTTCACAATGATTCTCTGTCTCCAGAATTCGGGACGAATTCTAAAAATGGAGGGGGTATATGTAGCCTGGTACAGGTATTTGGTGATATATGGTGCGGCCATATCGACATGTGGTTCGGTAGCTCAGTTGGTTAGAGTCCAGGAACCGTATTCCTGAGGCCCTGGGTTCGAATCCCGGTCGAGCCGCGATATATTTTTCACCAAATACCTGTACCAGGCTACCAGTCCCCCGGTGGGCACCAAATGTAACAGGTGGTGAAAAATTTCGTGGCTCGACCGGGATTCGAACCCAGGGCCTCAGGAATACTGTTCCTGCACTCTAACCAACTGAGCTACCGAAGCACATGTCGATACGGCCGCACAATATATCACCAAATACCTGTACCCGACTACATATACATATCAGTCTCTGGCTCAAGACTTCTCAAAAAGGGGAGTAATGGCATGGAGAGAGATTAGATATATTAAACCTTCCTTGCAGTTGAGCAATCTTTTACAGTGATGCGTTTAGCCTATTCCTTTCTGTGGAAGTTAAGCAACATGCATAAGGTAAGTGCCTTTATAGATACACCAGGTCATTGCACGTTACAGAACATAGTCACCTTTTGGGGATTTTTTTTTTTCAATCATATCAACCAGGCTAGGTACATATTCACTAACATTTTTAAGAATGTTCTCATTCTTCAAAATTTGAAAGAAACACAACTTATGATAGGTTAAACTATCTGGTTTAGCCAATCAGAAGTTTTGTTACTTTTAAATTTTGAAAATCTTGGACTGTAAGAATAAGAATGTTTCTAAGAATAGTTGGTGAATACAGACCCAGGAAACATACCTTGATGTGAATGGTTCCAAAGCTTGATCCTACTTAATCCTTTCCCAAACGAAAAATTTTGAACTAGACCAAATTGAAAGCATTTGCAGACGACAATTCAACTCATGCTGCAAAGATGATTTCTGTCTATGATAGGGTAGAAAACATTGTGGGAAAAGGAGAAAATGCTGGTTACCAGCATTTTCTCCTTTTCCCACAATGTTTTCAAAAGGCTACTTTTCCAGATCCGTAAAAACCAGGGATTGTTTGGGAAAGGGTTAATACAAAAGTGGAGTCCAGAACCTTTCGTAGGAGAAACTTAGGCTCTGTCCTTCCACCAAGGTCTCCCACTCAAGCTGGTTAACTCTTTACCACACAATGATGACATTTGACGACCCTGAGGAAGAAGCCTTTTGAAAACATTGAGGGAAAAGAAGGGCTAAAAGTATATTCAGCTCACTAAATTCTTTTTTATCTCCAGTAATATGTTGTCTTTAGACCATGCTGATGTATGAGATGCCGGTAAGCCATGGATAACTCACAGAGGAACGCACTGAGGAAGTGTCGTGTACGGCTGGTGAGAGATTTGGTGATCGACGACCTTCTCGACTCTGTCGAGACTCATGGAATTTTCACAAGCATTATGCTGGAGTATATAAAGGTCTGCAATCTATCGCCAATTTTTGTTTTTCTTTTTTATACACCCATAGGGTTGTATTTTGTTGTAGTCAAGGTTGTCCATTCGCTTATCTGTCTGCCAGTCAGTCAGTCTGTCCATTCTGTCTGTTAGCAATTTCTTGTGTGCACAACTCCTCTTACAGTTTCTGTCAGAATAATTTAAAACTTTTCGAAATGAATCACCTTGATGTGTAGATGTGCATGTGATGTTTGACATTTGGATCACTTTAGGAGCTCTAGAGTTATCTGTCCTGGTTTTCTGTAATAACCAATTTCTTGGACAGCTACTCACTTACAAGCCTGTTCAGGCATATAAATGTGCTGCTAGGTAGGTAATTGCTAGCGTAGTTACTTTTCATTATTTCTTTCGAAAATTAATTCTTTAAACCACAAATTTTTGGACTGCAGCAAATTCAAAGCATCTGTAGACAGCAACTTAATTCTTGTTAATGTGATGATTTCTGACTTTGATAGGGTAGAAAATATTGTGGGAAAAGGAGAAAATCCTGATAACCAGCATTTTCTCCTTTTCCAATGATGTTTTCTATAGGCTTCTTTCTCAGGGTTGTTAAAAGTTGGGATTGTGTGGTAAAGAGTTAACCCATTACCACACAATCCCTACTTTTGACGCCTCTGAGAAAGAAGCCTTTAGAAAACATTGTGGGAAAAGGAGAAAATGCTGGTAACCAGCATTTTCTCCTTTTCCCACAATGTTTTCTACCCTCCAAAAAACAAATATGCAATTTTCAGTCACTTTTTTTTATTTTGTTTGCAAATGCTTTCGATTTGGACCAGCCTAAAATATTATCGTTTGGTAATGAGTTAAATCACAGAAGAGAACTTTTTATCAACTGATTGGTTAATTGAATGATGTTTACTATTGGTTTAGACATATTTATTTTTACATTGATAAAGAAACAAGTTGTTACAACATATACTAATCTCTCTAGAGTCTGCTACCTGGGAACTATACCCATACTCAGGCAGAATGTGTGCACCAATGAAAAATTCTAAACTTGACTCTCACTCCTGGGTATCAAACTTGGAACCATATGGTTTTCAGGTGGACACTCTACCTAGGCTTCATGCTCAAAGCTCTGTGTATTAAATTGAAATCCCATTGCCTTATTTTCTGTCTGTGTGTTAAAATGATATGTCTTGTTCTGATGTTTTGGCAGAAATTGTCCTGGAGAGGCAATATTATGAACTACAGATATGTCTGCCAGCAACAAAGGATAATACCTGTAGCTTCATTTACATGTATCATTGTAGTAAGAGGTTTTTATACCCCGCAAAATGAATGTTTTCAGGGGTATACTGGAACCAGTTGTCTGTCCGTATGTCCGTCTGTGTACAAAATAATAGTAATTTTGTGTCCCAAATTCCTCCTACAGTTTTCCTTTAATTGTATTCAAACTTCGCACATATACTGATCATATATTGAAGATTTGCAAGATGCAATTTTGAAGTATCAACTCTTTCTGGTTGAGGAATTATCACCCCTTGAACTTGACACTTTCTTCTGTCAAAGCACTGGCAGGGTATTAAGCCACATTCAGTGACAGCTCTAGTTTATATGAAAAAGATGAGAAACATGTTCTTTGTGTTACCCAGTAATGCAAAATTTATTGCAGATGGGGCTGACACTTGAACATTTAGAAAGAAAGTAAATTTTTTTCTCAATTTTTTAGAAAATATTTTTCAGAAAAAGAGACCTTACTTGCTGAGAACAATTGGTGATTTTCCATGTAATGTTTTCTATAGCTCTTGGTTTTTTAAGATGTAATAGCCTATTTTTGTGCCATAATGGGTTGACTCTTTACCAAACAACAAAATTTTAGACTTGTCCAAATTGCAAGCTAAAGCTCCAGATAAAGAGGGAATGATCGTATTTTAAATTCATCATTTCTCTTCAATACCCTATATTGTGGTTACTCATTAGAATAATCTCGATGAGACGATTCTAATGAGTACCCTTAACAGAGGGTTTAGTGGACAATAATTAATATTTCAGTTTTGAAATCAAAATCACTCTCTCTATCTGGAGCTCTGGCAAGCGTTTGCACATGATACGATGATCATCATGCAGAATTTGAACTTAGATTTGTGAAGGGTAGAAAACACTGTGGAAAAGGAGAACATGCTGGTTACCAGTATTTTTTCCTTTTCCAACATTTTTTTTATAAGACTTACGTCTGAGGATTATTAAAAGTGGGAATTACGTGATGAAGAGATACAATTGGATTATTTTATCTCAAAAACAGGCCAAAGAATCAAGACCAGAGAGAGTGAGAGTTTTTCTTGACTATCTACAAAGACGAGGGCCAGAAGCCTTTGACAAGTTTTTACGCTGCTTGCGGGAATCAGGGCAGGGTGATGTTGCAAGTTATGTCATTAGTGTGAGTAGAACATTCACATGCCCTCTAGCCAAGCCCTGGTAGCTCAGTCAGTAGCATACAGGACTTGAGAACAGGGCTTTGCTCATTTGATCCAGGGCTTGGCCAATTTTTTTCTGTGAATTGATGATAGTCATTGCGACAGGATTCATTTCTCTCTCTCTACTGCCCATTGTTTCCTCGATGGTTCAGTGGGAAAGCAGCCTGTGGCTTGGAAATATTATGTGGAGTACTAGTATGAGAAACTCCAGGAGGGCATGAATAGATGCACTTGCAGCTGTGATATAACTGAAATAATGATAAAAATGGCATTAAACACCATGAAAATCATTAAAAAAAAATCACTTACCCTCTAGGCCTTTACCAAACAACCAAATTTCAAATAAGGTCATTTTCAAAACATTTGCAATTTTGCAGAAAACATTATTAAAATGTGGTTTTAATGCAAAGAGATCTTGAAAGAACATAAAACATGGTGAGAAAAGGCAAAAATGCTGGTTACCAGCATTTTCTTCTTTTCTCACAATGTTTTCAAAAGTCTATTATGTCAGGGGTGTTAAAACCCCTGACTGTTTGGTAAAGTCTTAGAGGTATTGAAAGGGCTTTCAGACATAAACAGGATTTTGTTTTTTAAATTTTTTGATGTAGGAATATGAAAATGAGATTGGACAAGGTGTTCCAAAGATCAAAGTTGAAAACGGAACAATGGAAAATGAAGGCATAGTCCCAGAACCTCCTCCAAATATCTACCATACACAGGAGTCATTCGGAGGTCAGGAAATGCAAGGTCAGACTTCATGTACATTCCAAAATGGTCAAAGACAGCCTGGGATGGCAATGGAAGTTGAAGCAGGTTACAATCGTAAGTTCAGAAAAAATTCATTAAAAGAAATAATTTTTCAATAGAAATTCTGATTTGCATAATTTTGTTGGACATTTGATTTAACTCTGTACCAGATGAAAGAATAAACATGCATTCTCAGCATTTGCAGACAACAAATTAACCCTTTACTAAACAATCGCTGGTTTTCCCGACCCTGAAAAAGAAGGCTTTTGAAAACTTTGCGAGAAAAGGAGAAAATGCTGTTAACCAGCATTTTCTCCTTTTCCTACAATGTTTTCTACCCTGTCGGACCACCTAAAGCTAAGTTGTATCAACTCTGAATTTGTTATCTGCAGTTGCTGTGAATTTGGGAGAGTCTATAATTTGTTGTTTGGGAAAGGGTTAAATGGTACCAAAATCAAGAGCTTTCTCTATAAAAGGGTTAAAAACATTGCGAGAAATGTTTTTTCTCCTTTTCTATCAATGCTTTTCAAAACATTCTCTGTTGGAGTTGTTAAAATCTGGGATTGTGTGGTATCTGATAATCTACATTGTGGCCCTGGTTGGCTGTACCATGTGATATTGTGTTTGAGCATCTGGCCAAAAAACAACATTGAAATGGGATACTTTTGTCTATCCCTTTTTGCAAAGTTTTATTTAACTCGTTACCATACGACAATATTTTAGGCTTGTGCAAATAGCATTTGCAGACGAGTGAGACAACAAGGTAAAAGTGACTGAAAATTTGAAATTTGTTTCATGAAGGGTAGAAAACATTGTGGGAAAAGGAGAAAATGCTGGTTACCAGCATTTTCTCCTTTTCCCACAATGTTTTCTAAATAGTTCATTGTCAGGACGTCAAAAGTAGGGATTGTATGGTAACAGGTTAAAAGTCTAAACATTAGAATTGCTTCAGTATGTTTTATGCTTATTTTCCCCTGCCAAAGAGGAGGGGATATAGTTTCTATGTTGTCTGTCTATCTTTTCATCCGTCCCTCTGTCAGGATAAATGTCTTCTGAAATCCTTGACATAAATCAAAATTGAAGAAACTTCATACAATGTGTTCCTTATGATAGAACTCTAAGAAAGTTTTATTACGTTTTAATTGATGCTGGTAACCAGCATTTTCTCCCTTTTCTTCACTGTTTTCAAAGTCTGTCCTTCTCAATGTCCTGAGAACATGGGATTATTTGGTAAAGGATTAACCATATTTATGTAGATATGGAAATCAACCAAAGCACAGCTGGGGTACAAGAGAGTATTCAACCAGGACAGACCTCTGGTGTTGAAGAAACAGGGGGAAATACCCAGAATAGCTCAGAAGGAGAACAAGAACAATATTCTAATAGCAGCCGACCAGAGTTAGACGCAGGAACAAGGACAGGTTTTCCACGAACTCTTTCGTCTATGTCGGTTTCTATATCACCAGGATATACTGGGAATTTAACTGAGGTATTTGACTCCCTAACAACAAAATTTAACCCTTTATCACACAACAAAATCTTATACCTTTCCTTGTTGAAAGCATTTGCAGACTACAATTTAGATGTGAGTTGTATGATGGAATTTGTCCTTGTTAGAGTAGAAAATATTATGGGAAAAGGATAAAATGCTAGTAACCAGTATTTTTATACACCTGAAGGGTCGTATTATGTTATACCTCGGTTGTCCATCTCTCTGTCTGTTAGCAACTTCTTGGGTGCACAACTCCTCCAACAGCTTTTATTAGAATAACTTCAAATTTACCACAACGAGTCTCTATGATGTGTAGTTGTGCATGTGACTCTTAAGATTTGGATATCTGTAGGCATTCTGGATTTTGACCAATTTCACTGACAAGCCCCTTCAGGTGTATATGCGCCACTTTGCAAAGGTCTTGTCTCTTCTTGCCACACTGTTTTCAAGTCTTCTTCCTCAGGGTTTTAAAACATGGGATAGCCTGTGAATGGCTGAAGATCTGATATCTATTCATTCATCTTTACTCGGGCATGGCAGAACTCAATCCTACATTGCTTGTCCATTATGATAAAAGTGCATTATCTCTTTACCAAATGACAAAATTTTGGACTAGTCCAAATTGAAAGCATTTGCAGACGACTAAATTCTAATAAAAAATTGAAATTTGATTTGGGAAGGGTAGAAAACATTGTTGGAAAAAGGAGAAAATGCTGGTTACCAGCATTTTCTCCTTTTCCCACAATGTTTTCAAAAGGTTTCTTTCTCAGGGACATTAAAAGTCAGGATTGTGTGGTAAAGAGTTATATAAACTTCCTGTAATGATTCAATTCACTTGTATGTTCCAACCCTTTTCTACAATCTTGTGTTTTTACGTCTCTAAGAAAGAGGGATTTTAAAACATTGTGGGGAAAGTAGAATATGCTGGTAATCAGCATATTTTCCAGTTTCCCAGAATGTTTTACACTGGAAGACAAAGCTTACCATTTGCAACACATTTACCTTGGTGTGTGATCTTGATTTCTGTTTTCTGCAAAAGACAGTATGATCAAAATCTATGACGACGGTAGGTTAGTCTGTCCATCTGATAGTCAACATTTTGGCATCACATTTCAGCATAAATCTTTATCAATTTCAAAAATGAGCCTCTTACAAAATGTCTTTCAGGCACTTATATAATAATAAATTTGTTTGTGAGCCCGCCTGGGTAAGTCAGTGGTTAGCTTATCCAACTTGTGACCTGGCAGTTGTGAGATCATTACTCGGTTGAGGCAGACTTTCTTGCAGGTGTTTTTTTCCCTTCTCACTTATTATGCATGTGAGAAAAGTAGCCAGTGACTTAGAAAGAAAGTTGTGTCACCACTGATGTGAGAAAGCCAGGAAACACAGGTGTACTGACCTTGTGATATGATCAAAGCTTTCAAAGTGGCATTAAGCTCCAGTACAATCAACTACAGTTATTTGCCCATGAAATAATTCACAACAGTTTAGACTTTTTTCATATTCAAAGCATTTGCAGACAAGAAATTAAATTGTAGCCAAGAGATGTGACTTGTCTTCAAAAGGGTGGTAATCTTTAAAGAAAAAGGATAAAATTATACTTATTGACATTTCCTTCTTTCCAAAATACTTCAAGTGCTTTCTTTGATAGTGGTTGTTAAATGTGAGATTGTTATGTGATAAGGTACCCAGTATTTTCATTTGTTACACATGCAGGAGTACAAAATGGACACAGATCCTCGAGGGCTAGTACTCATCATAAATAACCGTGATTTTGATAGTGATTTGGGAAACCGGGATGGTACTGATGCAGACTGTGAAGCGCTCAGAAGAATGTTTCTTAATCTTGGATTTGGAGTTGATGTCAGGCATAACCTCACTGCAAGAGTAAGTATGTTTACCTCTAACCTAACAATGCAGTGTTTAAACCCATTACCACACAATCCCAACTTTTGACGGCCCTGAGAAAGACGCCTTTAGAAAACATTGTGTGAAAAGGAGAAAATGCTGGTAACCAGCATTTTCTCCTTTTCACACAATGTTTTCTATCCTTCACTAAACAAGTTTCAAATTTTCAGTCACTTTTATTTTGTCTGCAAATGCTTTCAATTTGGACCAGTCTAAAATATTGTCGTTTGGTAATGGATTAACAATTCTGAGTGCCGAGCCCCGCTAACTCATTCAGTAGCTTGTTGTTTCATCACTAAGTGTCCTGCCAAAGTGAGATTTTTGTACATTAACCAGCTGAATCAGTAAAATGTACTATAGGTGGGGCTTTGTCTCTTTCAAATTTATTCGGTTACACTATATGTTAACTCTTTACCATATGACAAAATTCTAGACAACAAAATAAATGGGACTCAAAAATTTAGATTTGTTTTGGGAAGGGTAGAAAAAAATTGTGGTAAAAGGAGAAAATGGTGATAACCAGCTTTCTCCTTTTCCCACAATGTTTTCCAAAGGCTTCTTTCTCTTGGCTGTGAAAACCCTGGATTGGCAGGGAAAGGGTTAAGGGTGTCTCCTATTTGTGCCAGTTAATATAACAATTGTCCTGTCACTAAATTTTCCTCAACAGGGCATGTCATAATTTTATTTCCGCAGGATATGATGGCTAATATGTACATCTTGTCAAGACTTGATCAGTTACACACCGTAGATTGTCTGGCAGTGGCCATTTTGACACATGGCAGCGAGGATAGACTATTTGGTGTGGACGCACAGTATGTTATGGTTGGTATTTGGTAATCTTATTTTTACTAGGAGGCAGAAAACATTTGCAGACAAATTAATTGTTAATGATATAAAACATAATTGTAGAGGTGTGTTATATTTTTGAGAAAAGAAAAAGTGGCAATAAAAATAAAATTTATTTTGCAAAACTTTACCTGATTTATTCTTCTATGTCAAACAAATAAGACTGAATTGAAAGCAGCTGCAATTAAAAATGTTTCTTAAATGGCAATTTCTGTGGTAAATAGGGTGGAAAAATTGTTGGAAAAGAAAAAAAATGGTTTTTACTAAATTTTTTTTCTTTTCCCACAATTTCTTTTAATCCTGTCTCTAAGTATCACAAGAACATAGGAGTGAGTGGTAAAGAGTTAAATCATCATGCTTTGAAAAAGTTTTTTCAGAGTGAAAATAATTTGGATTTTAAAGTAATTGTTTTTTAAACCCTTTACCAAACAACAAAATTTTAGACCAGTCCAAATTGAAAGCACTTGCAGACGACAAATTAAACTTAATTAAAGAAATTGATTTTTTTTCCAACACTGTAGATAACATTGTGGGAAAAGGAGAAAATGCTGGTTACAAGCATTTTCTCCTTTTCCCACAATGTTTTCAAAAATCTTCTATCTCAGGGTCATAAAAACCAGGGATTATTTGGTAAAGGGTTAAAGAAAGCTATTAGGTATTGCCATAATAAGGTATATGATGAAAGCCCATAGTATACTATTGCTTGGAATCATGGTTTATTTATTTCTAACCATTATCTCCACTAGATGGCTTTCTACAAATAAACATCTATCTAATTTGGGCATTCTGGGTTTTTGCGGTTTGAAAAGAAATGTTCGAAATTAAATAAACATCTAATAAACAAAATGCTACCTGTGTATGATTGGCTAGTATGTAACCTATGTTCTGGCCATTTATTAACCCATTACCACACAATACCTACTTTTGACGCCCCTTAGAAAGAAGCCTGTAGAAAACATTGTGGGAAAAGGAGAAAATGCTGGTATCCAGCATTTTCTCCTTTTCCCACAATGTTTTCTACCCTTCACAGAACAAATTTCAAATTTTCAGTCACTTTTATTTTGTCATCTGGAAATGCTTTTGATTTGGTTAAACCTTAAATCTTGTCGTTTGGTAATGAGTTAAAACAGCCTATTATGCTTGGGTAATGGGGTATTAGCTTAAGTATAAGCCCTAGTTTTCCCAGTTACCGGGGATGGATCATGCATCATAGCAGACAGGTCACATCTTCGAAGAATATGACATGCCCAGACGTCAATTTGGAACAGCAATTACATCTGAGCATCGGCATGCAGTTCTTTTTTTTTTCCATGATATATAAGTAATTTTAATGAGTGATGAGGCTACTAGTGGAGGAATTCATCCCTCTGCAACAGTTAAAGTCAATAATGTTTATTTTATTTCTCTGTTTGTAATACCTTTCAGGTGAAAGATCTAATAGATCCTTTTACATCTCAGTTTTGTCCAGCTCTGCACAATAAACCCAAGTTCTTCATCTTTAATGCATGTAGAGGAGGTAAATATATAACATACCACTTTGCAAATTTGTGTTCTCTTCTCCCAAAAATTCTGGGTATTTTTCATGACCCCCAAGGCAGACAGCTTTAGAAAACTGACAGAGAAAAGGAGTAAACGCTGGTTACTGTTGGTTTATTTGTTGCTTTTTTTGGAGTTTATTGCCATTTTGACAGCTTAGTTCATATTATGGTAATCAGTGACACACCCATATGCTTCCTGGCTTTTTCACACCAGTACTGACACTTTTTTTCAAAGCCACTGACTACTTTCTCACATGTGTCAGAGGTGAAAAGCAAAAAATCGCCAGGAAAAAAGTTTGCCACTACTGGGTATAGGTTACTATTACTTGAAAAATTATATGTCTATATCAACAAAATGCAAGAAAAGTACTTGTATATACATGTATCTCTATGTCGCCAACCTGTTTTGCTATAAAAAGACTGTCTCCATGTCAACAAAATGTTTTGCCGTAAAAAGACATGTTTCAATGTCAACAAAATGTCTTGCCACTATGTTTGACATGTATCTACATTATTGAAATGTATTTTCGGTTTGTAAAGTTTACCTCTTTGTCATCAAAAGAATTGAGCTGTGTGTTTTCAGTTCTTCTATTTTGTATATTAAGAATGATTTTTAATTTTGTTAGCACCATTGTTGGTACTTTTAACCTTAACCCTTTACTACATAGATACTCATTTCTACGCATTGCTTGTAGAAGCCTTTGGAAAGCATTGTGACAAAAGGTGAAATTGCTCGTGACGAGCAGTTTCACCTTTTGTCCCAATGTTTTCTATGCTATTATAAGGTGTCATATACTCATAAGAAACAGCTTCATCCTTGCTGTTATTTAGGGTCAATTAGAGATACCATAGAAATGCTTTATGGGGTAAAGGGTTAAGGGCTTCAAATAAACTGGAGAATCAATTTCAATCTAGCAATAATACCTGATTCAAGTTTCATCTTATCCAGAATTTCTCAGCAAAGTGGAGGTGTAGATCTATGATCACACTGCATGTTTTTAGTAGTCCTATCTTGACCTGCAAAGAGAAAAGTGAAAGGCTCTATAGGATTAATTTTCTTCTTATTTTCCCAGATGCAGAAGACAAGGGAACACCAAGTATAAAGTCAATTTACTCAGATCTTGAACATGCAGAGAATTTTTGTTCAGATGTCAGTTCCTTGAAACCTGTGGCTCCCTCTTCAATCAAGATACCAAATATGCAAGATTTCCTTCTTGCATACTCCACCATACCTGGTAAGAAAAAGTTTATATATTTGAGCCATGCTCTGGCAAAAGGGGGCTCAGTACATCTCTGCAATTCATCCTACCAAGTCATCACATAATTATGGATAAAAAAAAATCTTCTTATCTACCAACCAACTCGATTATGAGTTAAACTGGTCTTTGTACACTGAGAAAATTGACCAAAAAACAAAAAGTTTTGGCCCAAGTCAGCCTGTGCTGATTGCACAGTCTAGCTTGGGTGGATACTTTTGTTTCTCTCAGATTTATAAACCCCATACCACACAATCCCAACTTTTTACAACCCTGATGAAGAAGACTTTTGGAAACATTGTGGGAAAAGGAGAAAATGCTAATAACTAGCATTTTTTCTTTTTCCCACAATGTTTTCTATCCTGTCAAAAACAAATTTCATTTTAATGGCTACCTACAGTTTTGTCATCTGCAGATGCTTTCAATTTGGAGCAGTCTAAAAATTTGTCATAAAGAGTTAAGCCCCCTTTTCACAGAGCATAGATTACATATCTTTAACAAATGGCAGAATGTTAGACTTTTCAGTGATGAAAGCATTGTTTCAGTTGGCATATTTAATGTGGCTCTGAAGTAATGGGATTTGTCTTAGAAAGGATTAAAGCATTGTGGAAAAAACAGGAAATTCATACAAAAGATAATTTATTGAAAGGATGGGATAACAGGTGAAGAGAGCATGTAAAGTCAATTTTGATACTCTTCCTTTACTGTTTCAATTTTTGAAGGAACTTTTGTCATTGGTGTTTCAGAAATCATTATTGGTTCAGAAAATTTTGCTTTAATTATCCCCCCCGGCCCAACCTTAGAAGTAGCTTTTGCTAGGTCTCTCAGTTATTCCGTCTATGAGTTTTTTTGTTCTCCTGCTCTAATTCAAAAGCTGTGTGACTTAGGACCCTGACAGTGTTGCTCATGACCTAAGCAGGTGACCTTTTGATTTTTGGCCATATTGGCCAAAGGTCAAGGCTGCATGTGAACTTTGTTGTGAAAATTGTTCCTGTGTTCAAACTCAAAAGCTGTTAATAGAAAGTTTATAGAAGTGTTGCTCATGGCTCTATTGTTTAGGGGTCATATTGATCTAAGTTCAGTGTTACAGGTGAACTTTGTTTGAAAATCATTCCTGTGTTCTAACACAATAGCTGTGTGACCTAGGACCTTGAAACTTTATATAGGTGTTGGTTATGTCTCAAGAAGGCTCCCCATGATTTTTTTGAGTACACTGGCAACATTTTAAGGTTACAGATGAACTTTTTTTGATAATCATTTCATGCTATAACTTGTTTGATATTTGACCTAGCACCATGTTACTTCATGCAAGATACCATGATCCATGCAAAGGCCCTATTATTTTAGGGTCACATGGGTCAAAGGTCAGGGTCATTGAATAACTTTG
This sequence comes from Tridacna crocea, assembly GCA_943736015.1. Classification (NCBI taxonomy): domain Eukaryota; kingdom Metazoa; phylum Mollusca; class Bivalvia; order Cardiida; family Cardiidae; genus Tridacna; species Tridacna crocea. The sequence goes on along the minus strand of OX031072.1, from coordinate 10,172,235 downwards.
AAAATCATTCCTGTCCATTAACTCAGAAGTTGTTTTGCCAAGCACCCTGAACCTTTATACAAGTGTTGCCCATGATCTAAATAGGTGTCCTGTTGTTGACATGTCCCATGAGTCAAAGGTAAATGTGTCTGGTGGTCTTTGTTTGAAAAAATCATTTCCATTCTGTAATTGTGCTGCTTCAGTGACAAGTAGTTGGTGGTGTTATTGTCTGCTTTGCAACAGTTGTAGTTTGTTTAGGAATTTTTAATTTCATCTTGGTGGTGGGTTTTTTTTTTTTTTTGTTTTTCAAAAACTGTCATGAAGAAGTAAATTACCTGAAATAGAAATGTAGAAAAGGGAATTTGAGAAATGAATGACCTTCAAGGAAAAGGTCAAGGTTACTGTTGATATTACAGGCTATGTTAGTTGGCGACACATGAATGACGGAAGCTGGTTTATACAAGAGTTGGTCAAAGTGTTTGAACAACAGGCTGACAGAAAACATGTGGTGGACATGCTTGTTACAGTAAGTCTAAACCTCTTTAACTCTTTATCAAACGACAAAATTTTAGGTTTGTCCAAATGGAAAGCATTTGCAGACGACGAAATAAAAGTGACTGAAAATTTAACAGTTGTTTTGTGAAAGGTAGAAAACATTGTGTGAAAAGGAGAAAATGCTGTTTACCAGCATTTTCTCCTTTTCCCACAATGTTTTCTAAAGGCTTCTTTCTCAGGGGCATCAAAAGTAGGGATTGTGTGGTAATGGGTTAATCCATTACTAAACTATCTAGAGCAACGTGGAATAAAATTTACTGTTAGTTGATAGATAAGGATTTATACTGATAAAATACCTTTGCACATTCTTAACCGACGAGAAATTCCTTTGATGTCTGTCTAGAAATTATTTGTTGATACTTTTGTTAGTTTCCTGGATAGGGAGGTAACTATTATCTCCCTTTGTACTGAGAATATAGATAATTCTAAGAAGGAAAAAAAGGAAAAAGTGGCACTTTTAAAGTAGTACAATAATACTCATTTCTGATCTTAGCAAATTTTGAAGGGTAATATCAGAGTAATAATAGCTATGGTTTCCTTTAGAGGGTCTGATACCTCAACCCATTACCACACAATCCCTAATTTTGACAACCCTGAGAAAGAAGCCTTCAGAAAACATTGTGGAAAAAGGAGAAAATGTTGGTTACCAACATTTTCTCCTTTTTCCACAATGTTTTCTACTCTTCACAAAACAAATTTCAAATTTTTAGTCACCTTTATTTTGTTGTCTGCAAATGCTTTTGATTTGGACAAGCCTAAAATATTGTCATTTGGTAATGAATTAAGTGGCAGTTTGCTGATCTAAATACATAAATTTATTTTATGCTATTTGTTAGTTTATTTAGAAATAATGGTGGAGAATGGTTTGTTATTTCCTTGAGTACTGTTCTAATGATTACAACCTAGGTTTTACGAAGAACAAAGATTATGCTACTCTTTGAACAGAAGAGAAGTCCTCTTTTTCTGTACACATGAACCTGAATAAACGAACAGTTTAATCTTTAGCTTTGGTTGTTTTCGTAGAATAGATCAAAGTGTATAGTCATAGCTTTGTGGCAGTGGTCATCTTTGTTGTCTGTGTTATCTTGCAAAACTTTGACATTTTATTTATTTCTGTTATTAGTGAAGATATTTACTTCAAACTTGCAAATGTTGTTAACTATCAAAAAAGCCAAAAGGGGAACTTGTACAACAAACGCTGATAATTATCAAAGTATTATCGATACAGTTATGTCTTTTTTTGACTCACAATTTTTACTGAAAATCAAGCAACTGTTACAACTGTTTTCTTTTGCTCTTCAATTTCCTAATCATTTTGGACTTTATGTACATGTATTTCTATTGCAGGTGAACCGTAGAGTGGCAGAAATAGTAAACAGCAAGGGTGTTCAAATCCCTGCACCTACAGTCATGCTGACTAAAAACTGGTACCTCAATCCATTGTAATGATGAGACCTTTGTAAACTTGAACATTCCAAACTGATGTGTGGTTTAATCATCAACATTCTTCATAAATCATATATGAGCCAAGCTCTGGCAGAAGAGTGATGAATGCATCTCAGTGATCCATGGTATCACGGTGATCCATGGTATCACGGAAGCCATCACATAATCATGGATCCATAATGCTCACATTTTTTAATAACCGACTATATAATAACCGAATATATTACAATGAAAACAATTGATTGATTGATTGATTAGTTTGATTGATTGATTGATTGATTGATATGTTGATTGACTGTTTGATTGTATGGTGTTTTGTGCGCATTCATTATTTCAATTATATGTAATGTCGGCCAGTGCACCTATCCATGCTTTCCTTCAAATTCTTTCACCTGTACTCTGCACAATATTGTTTCCAGGCCTTTAGCTGTTCTCCCAGATAACCATTGTCGAAAAGTGATTAGGGGTGAGAGAGGAATGAATCCTGTTGCAATAATTATTATCAATTTTTGAAAAGAAATTGGCTGAGTCAGGGATTGAACCAATGACCCCCTCTGTGTTTGAGTCCAAGGCCTGTATTCACCAACCATTTTTGAGAACTTTTTGTCCTATTCTCAAAAATGTTCTACATTTGTAAGTAACACAACTTCTGATTGGCTAAACCATTCAGTTTAGCCACCAGCTGCACTACTGGGGCTTGGCACAATGAAAACAAGAGAAGATACAGGTGAAAAGATCAAACTGCATCAAATATGCAGTCTGATCTTAGTTCTCTACAGCCTGACATATTTTTCTTACCGGTCCTTAGATCAAAATGTTTATAGTTTTGAATATATTATATTTATAAGCCATGCTTTAGTAAAAGGGGGTCTCAAGTACCTTTGTGATTCATTATACCAAGGGAGACATTATATTAACCTTTTACCCCATAAGGCATTTCTATGGTATCTCTAATTAACCCTAAATAACAGAAAGGATGAAGCTGTTTCATATGTGTATATGACACCTTTTGCCACAATGTTTTCCAAAGTCTCCTACAAGCAATCTGTAAAAATGAGTATCTATGGAGTAAAGGTTCATAATGGATCCATAAAATCTATTTTGTCTAGCATCCGACTCAGTCACAAGGAAGACTGGTCCTTTGACATGCAGAAAATTGTCAGATAACAAACAGATTCAACTCAGGTTAGCTCATGGGAGACTGCACAGGCTGAGCTTAGTCAATTTATTTATTTTACAGATGCACTTAACCCCCTTTTCACAGGACATGGCTTTTATTTTTTGATAGATTGTCTATTTTATATTTTTTCATTTGGCCAATATATATTTCTTTACTAAAGAATTCATTGTCTAAGATTAATGAAGAATGAATTTTTTCAAAACGTGATAAGAAAAGGAGACAATGATTATTACAAGCATTTTGGCTTTTAGTGACAATGTTTATCTTTTTTCCTTTCAAAAACATATCACATGATAAGATTTATTTTAAAATTGTTGTTTAAGCCATTTACCACACAATGACTACTTTTAACGATCCTGAGGAAGTAGCCTTTTGAAAACATTGTGGGAAAAGGAGAAAATGCTGGTAACCAGCATTTTCACCTTTTCCCACAAAGTTTTCTACCCTATCAAAGAAAAATAGCACCATTCATCTGTAAATGCTTTCTATTTGGATAGGTCTAAAATTTTGCCTTGTGGTAAAGGGTTAAAATAATTTAGTATGAAGTCTGAAATTTTTCCCTTATGAAAAAATGGTTAACCCTTTACCAATTAATGCAGACTTTCAATGACCTTGAGGAAAGCAGCTTTTGAAAGCATTGTGAGAAAAAAAGAGAAAATGGTGGTAATCAGCATTTTGTGCTTTCTCCAGACCACAATGCTTTCTTACCTTCTAAAACAAAATTTCAATACTTGAACAATAGATTATGTTGTATGCAAATGCTTTCACTTTTGGCAAGTCTAAAACTTTGTTCTTCCATAAAGACCTAGATTCTTTTATGCTCATTTTTGTATACAGTATACCATAGTTAATATTAACCCTTTACCACACAACAAAATTTCAGACGTGTCCATACTGAAAGCATTTGCAGATGATAATTTCAATGTGGATCATATGAGATTATTTTTCTTTGATAAAATAGAAGACATTGTGAGAAAGGGAGAAAATGCTGGTAAGCAGCATTTTCTCCTTTTCCCACAATGTTTTCAAAAGTTTTTTTCTTTCAGGATTGCTAAAAGTCGTCATAGTGTGAAATAAGGTTAAAGGACTGGGAAGCCTAGAATAATTATTTTGTCTGTTCTGTGAAGCAAAAAACTTCAGCAGTGTGGGAATTTTACATACTTTGAACTTTGATGCAAAATGATACAGAGTTTGCCAATTTATGAAGAGATGCATTTGTAATTTTATCATTATCATACATGTACATGCATGCTGGGAATAGACAAAACATTTTACATAAATAATTTATGTAAATTTTTATTGGTATCTGTAATTGTTATCATTTTTGTGATTGTTCTTAATAAACTGTATATAAATCAATGAACATAATATTTTTCATACATCTAGCACATGATTATGATATTAACTCTTTTCCGCATGAAAATATGTTAGACTTGTCCAAATTGATAGCATATGCAGACAAAACATGTTTCATAGCTTAAGTAGAGGGATAACTTTATAGAAGAGTTGTAAAAAATGTAGAAAAAGATTATTTTCTTCTTTTTTTTCCAACAACCTTTCAAAAGCCTTTACCCCTTGGGTCTTTAAAAGGAGGAAATGGCTGATAGAGTGTTAGAATTGACTGAATTTGTGTTTATTAAATGTCGCCACCAGTTGCCCATATGGATGACACCCCCTAAGGCTGTTAGTATTGTTACAGGGGATAGTGGCTGTGCAGATACAGGACAAAACCCATCCTAAGTTACGCCTGCTTCTTTTACATACTGGTTGTATAGCATCGTCACATGGGACCTGGGTTGCAAGTCTCATCGAAAAGACTATTTGTAATTTTAGATGGCCAGACGTGGGGATCGAACCCATACCCTCATGGGACTCGAAACATCATCCTCGCTAGTCCTATGCTCTACCAACTGAGCTATGCTGGCTCGTCAGAGTGTTATGTATTTCTGTAATAAGTGAACTTTTCACTGTTTAAAACTTTTTCTTTTCATAGAAACATACCGGTCCGATAGATGACAAAAAAATATAATTGGTCTAAACCAGTTTCACAGGAGTGGAGTCCGAGTGTTTCTCAGAAGACCCATCCCCTTCAGATGTTTTAATTCTTATTTGATATCCAATTTCTGATATAATGTGAAGTCCACAGTAATATTTATACTTTACTGCCTAATCTCTTGTATGCCATATGCATGTATGATTTGTTGTTTTACGCTTCTCGATGAGTCAAAATTTTCGTTGAACGAAGGGGAGTAACCTGTACAATGCATGATTAAAAATTCAACGAAAGTTGTCTCGCTTCCACATTTTGCATTTCAACGGCGGAAATTTCTTTCAGCCGGGGTTATAATTATTTCCATTGAATTCAAGACCAGATCAATGGTTTGAAATTAAATGAAAGAATATAAAATATCATGAAAAACATATTCCTTTTACAACTCAAAACTTAGTGGAAGAAATCTCGCCTGTTCAACATCTTTATCGACTTCGACGTGTGCGGGGAACCAAGACGGTCTCATTTTTGCATGGCTGTATCACTGACCATAGTTGGAGTAAAGCATCTATCGAAAAGAGTGTTAAGCCGTCGGTTAATAAATTTTCTGACGATTAAAACAACCAGAATCAGAAATCTTCATACGGTAATCGATTTTCGTACCAGACATCTTGCTACGGTTGTTTCATCATGCGTCCCATTACCTTTTCGCTCCATCACTTTGTCGTCCGGTCCATGTTTAGATATCAAATCCAAATGTGCTATCTTGCAAATGATCATAACAAAGGAAGAAATTGCTTGTTACCAGCAAATTCTGCTTTTGCCACATTTTTTTCTCCAAAAGAGGTCTGCTTCATGAAGCTAAAGGTAAAAACTGTCTTTAGTAAATTTATCAGACATTAATACTGTACAACTACAAGTACATAATTGCGTAGTTCTAACCCATTGTAATTTTAACATTTTAAGAAAATTTTCGACTGGTCCAACTTCAGAGAATTTGCACACACAAATTGAATGTGACTAAAATTATTTGACAGTCTTATAAAAGAATGGAAAACGCATCACTCAGGAAAAGGTGAAAATACTGGTTACCAGCATTTTTCTCCTTTTCCCCCATGTATTCAAAGGGCTTTTTCCTCCAGAGTTGATAATTGGGAATTGTTTTGGTCAAGCCCAAGGTTAAGAAGTCTGACCTTTCATGGGCAATTTAGATCAAGATCAGACTGCACAAAATGTGGAGTCTGATCTTTGATTTCACTGTCTGATAAGGAGATACATTTCCTCAAAGAATATCTTTCAAACTAATGTTCAGGCTTTTACAATCAGCTTGAAAGTTTCATTTCCGTTATTTAGCAGGATAAGGGTTAACCCATCAAAGTATCTGCGCAATTTCAGGCCTGCCAAATGGCGCAAAAATATATTGTAGACGTCGACACAGGAGTGGATGATGCCCATGCTTTAATCCTAGCCCTATCGAAGCCAGACATTCAGGTCCTTGGGGTGACTTGTGTAGCTGGGAACTGTAGCATAGACCAAGTTTGTCTGAACACATTAAAAGTCCTCACTGTATGTGACAGACTTGATGTAAGTCATGAAAATTGTTTAACTCTTTACCAAACAACAAAATTTTGGACTTGTCCAAATTGAAAGCATTTGCAGATGACATAATAAATGTGAATCAAAATTGAATTTTGATTTTGGAAAGGTACAAAACATTGTCGGAAAAGAGGAAAATGCTGGTTACCAGCATTTTCTCTTTTTTCCACAATGTTTTCTAAGGGCTTCTTTCTCAGGGTCATCAAAAGTAGGGATTGTGTGGTAAAGGGTTAACCCTTTACTAAACAATCCCTGGTTTTCACAACCCTGAGTAGAAGCCTTTTGAAAACATTGTGGGAAAAGGAGAAAATGCTGGAAAACAGCATTCTTTTTGTTTCCCACAGTGTTTTCTACTGACTGCTGGGAACAAATTACAATTTTTGAGCAACATTTATTTAATCATCTGCAAAGGCTTTCAATTTTGACAAGTCTTAAATTTTGTTGTTTGGTAAAGATTTAAATGGTGCTTAGTTTTTTTACACAAGACAATAAAAATTTATTGTCCAAATCAACAGCACTAGCATAAAGACAATTTAAGTTTTTACCAAGCAAGCCCTGATTTTCATGACCCTTAGAAGAAAAGCTTTTGAAAAACTTGCGGGAAAAGGAGAAATGCAAATAGCCAGCATTTTATCCTTTTCCCACTTGGTTTTCTATCCTTTCAGAGACAAATTTCAGAAATTAACCCTTTACTCCATAGATACTCATTTCTATGCATTGCTTGTAGGAGCCTTTGGAAAAGATTGTGGTAAAAGGTGAAATTGCTCATGACGAGCAATTTCATCTTTTATCACAATATTTTCTATGCTATCAAAAGGTGTCATATACACATAAGAAACGGCTTCATCCCTGTTGTTATTTAGGGTCAATTAGAGATACCATACAAATGCCTTATGGGGTAAAGGGTTAAAGACAGTTTTAATTTATAATGTGCAAATGCTTTCAATATGGGCCAGTCTAACATTTTGTGGTTTGGTAAAGAGCTAGATGTGTCTCATTTGTAAAATTTTTGGAATTTTACAATTTCAAAAGGGAAACCCATATAACAAGGGCAGAAAATCATCAAAGTATTTTTGATACATTTATGCCCCCTTTTGTCTTAGAGTTTTCATTGAAAATCAGACAAGCTTAGCCAAGTGTTGGCACCCATATGTGATGCTCTTGTTTATAGTCTAAGTTTGATACTTATCATGGTGGTATAAGTTTTGGAACAAAAAGTATAAGAGCTAAGTATTTTTAATTAGATTTTTTGTAGCAAGGTCAAAATGAAAGATCTGAATTTTTTGGGGAAGTACAAAAAAGAATTAAAAAGATAAAAATAAAAAAGAAATTAAAGTGAAAAACTTTGGCAAGAGTATCATTTTACCCTTTACCAAACAATCCATGGTTTTCATGATCCTGAGATAGAAGCCTTTTTGAAAAGTTAAACATTGTAGGAAAAAGAGAAAATGCTGATAACTAGTATTTTCTCCATATCCCACAATGTTTTCTACCCTACTGGAAACAAAATTCCAATTTTTGAGTAACATTTATTTTGTCGTTTGCGAGGGCTTTCAATTCGGACAAGCCTAAAATTTTGTCATCTGGTAAAGAGTTAAACATCAGTCTTACTCTAAATACAAGATAAAACTGTACCTTCCAATGAAGTCATGTATATACCGTGCAAATCATAGAGTGAAACCAATTTCTCATTCCCACAGGTACCTGTCTATAAAGGAGCTAGCACTGCCCTTGTTGGAGAAGGGTTGGAAGCCACCCATTATCATGGATCAGATGGTTTGGGAGATGCCAACCTAGACATTCCAGTGTCCATGGATCAGTTACAGAAAGAGCATGCTGTTGCTGCTCTGGTTAGACTCGTAAATCAACACCCAGGTAGTGTGACGTAATACATGTATTTCTTTTTCCTTTACTACATAATAAAGTTTTGAACCCTTTATAACACAAGTCATAATTTAAACTACCTTGAGGATAATGGTCCTTGAAATTATTGTGGGAAAAGGAGAAAATGCTAATTACCAGCATTTTCTCCTTTTCACACTAATTATTTTCTACAGCTGTTTTCCTTAGGATTGTGAAATCATGGGATTCTGTGATAAAGGATTAATCCACCTGAACTCTTTACCAAACAACAAAATTTTAGACTTGTCCAAAGTGAAATCATTTGCAGATGATGAAATAAATGTGATTTAAAATTAAAACTTGACTTTACAAGACTATAAAACATTGTGGGAAAAGGAGAAAATGCTGGTTACCAGCATTTTCTCCTATTCCTACAATGTTTTCAGAAGGGTTCTACCTCTTGGTCTAAAAAGCCAGGAATTGTTTGGTAAAGGGTTAAAGTTAACTGATTTAGTCTGTTTGAAATATTCAAGTCCAATCATCCATGAAATTGCTGCATTTGCATCTTTTGTCTGCAAATATTTTCATTTGCTTGATACTTTAGAGAGAAAAAAATCTCACATGTGATGAAAGGAACACAGCATTTCATAGGGGCTCTCTCATTCAGTTGTTGATATTGCTCTGTAGCTAGACCATCCTGCTTTTTTGTCTTATGGGAGTGCCCTTAACCCATTACCACACAATCCCTACTTTTGACGCCCCTGAGAATGAAGCCTTTTGAAAACACTGTAGGAAAAGGAGAAAATGCTGATAATCAGTATTTTCTCCTTTTCCCACATTGTTTTCTACCCTTCCCAGGACAAATTTCAATTTTTCAGTCACCTTTATTTTGTCGTCTGCAAATGCTTTCAATTTGGACCAGTCTATAATTTTGTCGTGTGGTAATGAGTTAAGCAAGACACTGTAAAGCATGGTTTTATTACTTATATTGCTTGAACAAATTGACCTGAAATTTACCTCTATGCAAAGAATATAATTAGGGAGTAACTATTTGTACCATGGTATTTAATAGGACTGTACGAAAATTCTACTTAGGGGAGATGTCAGGTCTGACCCTTTCAGTTCCACACTCATAGAGTAATGCTTTTGACGATGACATGAATCATGATCAGACTGCATGTAATATATGGGACTGGAAGTCATTTGTTGCATGTCAAATTGTTCGAGTAAAACAAACAACTTCAAAACATAAATAAGTTAGCTTTCTCTCTAAAACTTTGTTGAAAGGTATTTGAAATCTTTTTCAAGAAGATACAGATATTTTTTCTACCGTAACCCTTTACCCCACAAGGTATTTCTTTGGTATCTCTGATTGACCTAATATTAACGGCAATGATGAAGTCTAATGTGTGTATGACACCTTTTGATAGCATAGAAAACATTGTGACAAAAGGTGAAATTGCTCGTCACGAGCAATTTCACCTTTTGCCACAATGTTTTCCAACGGCTCATACAAGCAATGCATAGAAATGAGTATCTGTGGAGTAAAGGGTTAAAAGTTGTAAGCATATCTGTGTCATACTATTTAAAAAAGAGGTTTAATGCATCTGTAAAAGCTATCAACTCATATCAGCCTGTGTATCCTGAACATACAGAGACGGGTTGAAACTTTTTGTTATTGGTCAAGTTTTTGCATGCCAAAGGACCAGTCTACCTTGAGCTTTAGTCATTTGTTAGACAAACTTTTTAATCATAGTGATGACCTGCTTGGTATATAACAGATCAGGATGATACATTAAATCACTTTCTACCAGAGCAACTGTCAACTGTTTTTAACCCTTTCCCAAACGACAAACTTTTGGACTAGACCAAATTGAAAGCATTTGCAGACGACAATTCAACTCTTGCTGGAAAGATGATTTCTGTCTATGATAGGGTAGAAAACATTGTGGGAAAAGGAGAAAATGCTGGTTACAAGCATTTTCTACTTTTCCCCCCATTTTTTCAAAAGGCTACTATTCCAGACCCGTAAAAAACAGGGATTGTTTGGGAAAGGGTTCAACCTCTTATTTTTCAGGAGAAATAACACTAGTTGCCTTGGCACCCCTTACAAACATAGCAATGGCTATCAGACAGGATCCAGACTTTGGTAAAAAGTTAAAAAGTATTACAATCATGGGAGGTAATGTAGAAGGTAAGTAAACATGATAGCTATTAATACGGAATATTATGTTGTTGTTTTCCTGATGCTTGTATTTGATTCAAATATTTTGTTCAGTTCACCATGCCTGCATATTGATACAGAAATAGCAAAATCACTGCTAGTAAAGCAATTCAAGCTGTTAAGGGCCTCTAGTTATTTTTATTGAAAACATATTAAAATGTATTTGACGCTTGCCATGGCTTAAGTGACACACTTTTAGTCAACTTTTTCTCCTTTTTCCACATTGTTTTCAAAAGGTCTCTCCCTTTGGGTTTGTAAAAGGTTTCATTGTGTGGAAAAGGGTCAAGAACATTTTCAGACAACAAAATGAGATGGGGCTCAGATGATGAGATTTGTCCGAGGAAGGATAGAAAACATTATGAGAAAAGGACGAAATGCTGGTTACAAGCATTTTTCCTTTTCCAAAAGTGTTTTTAAAAGCCGTCTAAATTTGTCAGGGTCCTTTAATGATGTGATTGTTTGTTTAAGGGTTTAAAAAATTTGATATAGAAGCAAGTTGTGTCTCCTTTGCCTATCATTGCTTGTTTGCACAGTCGCTGTATGGGAAGGTAGCCATTAGCTTAGGAAGAATATTGTGAGATAATATTGGTAAAAAGAAACTCAAGGAATTCATAGATCGGTACACTAACTGCTGTGATTGTATTGCGTGGTGTTTGATGCCAATTTCAACATTATTTAAGTTATATTGCAGTGGCCAGTGCACCTGTTGATGCTTTCCTGGAATTTGTTTTATCAGTTCTCTGCAGAATATTTTTTCTAAGCCACTGCCTGCTTTCCCACATAAACATCATCGAAACAATGATCAGAGGTGAGAAATGAATGAATCCTGTCCCTATGACTATCATCAGTCATCGAACCTGTGACCTCCTGTTTTCAAGTCCTGTACACTACTGACTTAGCCAGGGGGGCAGCGACTGTGATAAAACTGAAATAATCTTAGACACCATACAGTCCATTATCTCTTTACCACACAATCCCAACTTTTAACACCCCTGGGTTACAGGCCTTAAGAAAACATTATGGGAAAAGGAGAAAATGCTGGTAACCAGCATTTTCTCCTTTTCCTACAATGCTTTCTAAAATTTCAAAATCAAATTCCATTATTTTTAGAAACTAATAGTTTGTTGTCAGCAAATGCTTTCAATTTGGAAGAGACCAAAATATGGTTGTGTGGTAAAGGGTTAAACCTTTTCCACACAATGACCACTATAAACGACCCTAAGAATGAAGCTTTTTAGCTCACCTGAGCACAAAGTGCTCAGAGTGAGCTATTGTGATCACTCACTGTACATTGGTTGCTATATTTGACTTTGTTTACTCTCTAGCATCTACAATTTTTAACCGATTAGCACTAAACTTGGCTAAAATATATATAACCATAAGATTTCGAATGGTTTCGATTATGGGTGTAATCGGACAAGAACAACTGGAGTTATTTGCCCTTGAATAAGAAAAATTACTATATTTGACTTTGTTTACACTTTAGCATTTTCATTATCAACCAATTAGGACCAAACTTGGTCAAAATATATATAACTCTAAGATCTAGGATGTGTTCGATTTTGGGTCTAATCGGACAAGAACAACTGGAGTTATTTGCCCTTGAATTGGAAAGTTCTTCAGAATAGTTCTTAGTCCAGAGCATAACTTTATCATTTCCAGTCTGATTGACTTGAAACTTAGCATTTGTGTTTGTTGCAATAATAGAGAGTGCAGTGTGAAAGAACCATATCTCTACCTCATACCGTCTATGGGTTATTTTCCTTTGATTGTCATTTTTACAGCATTTAGTGCCTGTCTGGAAAATAACTTTGTCATCTGAAGTCAGAATGACTTCAAACTTAATATGCCTGTTTGTTGCAATATTACGGAGTAGAGTGCACAAGAACAAAAACTCTACCTGGTGCGAATTTTGAGCAATTCCACTTTGATCTTCATTTTTAAAGTATTGTCTGGAAAAGAACTTCAAAGTCTCAAGTCAAATTGCGACAATTTGCTTGTCTTGTTTCATTATCATTTGGCTTTGAACAGTGGTATTTGGTATTTATCTTTATTTTAGACCTTTGATGCTTGTTACTCAGGTGAGGGATATAGGACCATCATGGTCCTCTTGTTTCAAAACATTTTGGGAAAACAGCATTTTCTCCTTTCTCCACAAAGTTTTCTACCCTATCAAGGGAAACTTGCATTATATGAGCAACTATATAATTGTCTTCTGTGAATGATTTTTTAATATTGACAGGTCGAAATTTTGCTGTGTGGCAAAGGGTTAATTATATGCTTATCATTGCAGCTCGGGGTAGAATATCAATGTGTGCAGAATTTAATTTCTACACAGATCCAGAGGCTGCCTTTGTAGTGTTGCAAGAGTTATCACCCATTAATTTGCTACCATATGAAAATAGAGATGGACCTCCATGGGTAGAAAATTCGTTGTTGTTGTTGTACAAACTTGTTTCCCTTGTGCATTTGGCAGCTTTTGTAAATATTGTGAGAATGAAGCAATTTTTTGTTTGCAAAATTGTATGCTAGGGACTGAATTTTTTCTTTACATGCAAGTAACCCTCTACCAGACAATCCTTGGTTTGCACATCCTTGGGGAATGGAGCATTTTAAAACATTGTGGGAAAAGGTGAAAATTTTGGTATTCAGCATTTTCTTCTCTTCCTTACAAATTTTTCTACAATTTCAAAGACAAAGATCATATAATTGATCTACGTTAAATTTTGTCATCTTCACAAGCTTGGTCCAGTCAAAAATTTATTTGTTTGGTAAAGAGCTAATCTGGATAAAGCGTTAATTCATATCATCCATTGAAATACTTGTAGCATACCCAAGGCTGTTTTTGTTACAATATCTCACAAATTATAATACAGACTTAATACAAGATCACAATGTACAGTCTGTGCATTCTGATCTTGATTTCACTGTTTCCAACAGTTATTAAAGTTGACAGTAGCAAGATATAAGTTTAACCCTTTACCACACGGCGAAATTTTAGACCAATCCAAATTGAAAGCATTTGCACACGACAATTTCAAAGTGGCTGAAATAGTACAGTTTTTCTTTCATAGGGAGGAAAACTTTGTGGAAAAAAGAGAAAATGCTGGTTACCAGCATTTTCTCTTTTTCCCACAATGTTTTCAAAAGGCTTCTCCTACAGGGTTGTTAAAAGTCGTCATTGTATGGTAAAGAGTCAATCCTTGCATTATATTCAACAGAACTACAAACTTAGTCTTTATCTATTTAAAGGTAAAGGCAACAGTACAGTGTGTGGGGAATTCAATTTTGCCTCCGACCCAGATGCAGCCTTTGTTGTTTTAAGTGAAATGGGGGCCATGATGAACCTACATACGTGGGAAATTAACTTGTCCTCTGCTACTGGTCAGCCTTGGGTATACATCTATTTTGTATTCATTTAGAAATGCATAGTTTGGTTTTTTTTTAGGACCAAGCCAAGTAGTAGATATATCTTAGCTCTTTACCAAGTGACAAAATTTAGACTAGTCCAAATTCAAAACATTGCAGAGGACCAAATAAAGGTGGCCCAAATGATAAACTTGTCATTGCAATGTTAGAAAACATTGTGGGGAAGGGAGAAAATGATGCCTACTAGCATTTTCTCCCTTTCCCACAATGTTTTCAAAAGCCTTCTTTCTATGAGTCGTGGAAAGTCTGGATTGTGTGGTTAAGGGTTAATGAAAAACATGAGGAAAATAGTAGAATTTTTTTTTTTTTTCGTATATAGTGAGAAAATATTTAACCCATCTCTTTCTATGTACAACACAAGAAGATTTTGGGAACAGTGTAGATTAAGATCAAAACATGCAGTATGGTCTCTGATCTCTGATCTACACTCCACCACTGTAATCTATTAGACTTACAAAATCAAGTATGTGTTAATAAAAAAACCTTCACTCTTTCATTACCATAGACAACATGATAAGAGTGGAATTTATTAATTTTTACACATAGAATGGTTTACTTTTGGCTTTCATTGAGTCTTTTTAAATCATGTTGCTAATCAGTAAGTTACAAGTTTTTTTTTAATTTGTCTGCTGTGAAACTATTTCAGAGGTTAACAGTTTACGTTTTTATTCACAGGATTGGTTTGACAAGTGGGTGGAGACTGATACCAAAAAGGGGAGGTTCAATAGAGCAATTCTGCAAGTTGCTGTACATAAACAAAGAGAAGTGAGAAAAATGCCAATATTCAGGTCATGTGACCTTAATGCTATGGTTACAGTTGTTGACCCAGATGTTGTCATGGATACGCAGGATGTATTTGCAACTGTTGAGCTACAAGGAAAATATACAAGAGGAATGATGGTTGTTGACTGGAATAACAGATTGGGGAGAGAACCAAATGTGAGGCTGATAAGAATGCTGGATACAACCAAAGCTAGAGTGCATTTTGACCAGATGATGCTGTGATGAGAAAGAAATGGCCTGTCATAAGTTACGTGGAAGAAATATGGAGCCATATTCATAAACATATATTCATTTGATTCTGTTTGATTCTTTACCAAACAATCTTGAGTGAGAAAGAAGGCTTTTGACCCTGAGACTGAAGGCTTTTGAAAACATTGTGGGAAAAGGGGAAAATGCTGGTAATCAGCATTTTCTCCATTTTCCACAATGTTTTCTACCCATTGTAAGATAAATTTCATCCCAGAGTTTTAGCAACCCTGAGACAAAAGGCTTTTGAAAACGTTGTGGGAACCAGCATTTTCTCCTATTTCCACAATTTTTTCTGCCCAGTCTAAGACAAATTCCATTATTTGAGCCACATTTAAATCACAGTCTGCAACTTTTGTTGTGTGGTAAAGAGTTAGGAATTTAACATCTTGTCATCTGAGGGGGTGAGACATTTTATCTTAGCCAATAATATGAGAAGTCTTCAAATTCACATCCAATTTCTTGTTTAACCCATTACCAAACGACAATATTTTAGACTGGTCCAAATTGAAAGCATTTGCAGACGACAAAATAAAAGTGATTGAAAATTTGAAATTTCTTTTGTGAAGGGTAGAAAACATTGTGGGAAAAGGAGAAAATGCTGGTTACCAGCATTTTCTCCTTTTCCCACAATGTTTTCTAAAGGCTTCTTTCTCAGGGGCGTCAAAAGTAGGGATTGTGTAGTAATGGGTTAAAGAATAACCATCTTATTGGTTGAGCTTCTTTATCTCAGTTAATCACTTGATTAACCATCAAAGTTTAGATAAAGAACAAGGTTTGATTCTTAACCTGACCACAATATTTAAGACTTCTCCAAACTGTAGGCATTTGCAGATGGTCTATTCAATATGACTCAAAAGCTAAATTTTCCGAAGGGGAAGAAATATTTTAAGAAAAGGAGAAAATGCTGGTAATCAGCATTTTTTCCTTTTACTATGTTTCTACCCTATTAGAGAAATGTTACATCGTTCAAATTATAGTTTCTGAATGCTTATAGTATGGATAAATCTTCATATCTATCATCAGTAGTAAAGAATTGCGACAGTCCATTATTAGGCTTATGATCATAAAGCTGTAGTAAAGTATTAAAAAATTGCAAGCCTTTCTAGCCACTAAAGTTTAGTAGTCATTCCACATATGTATGTAGTTTGTGTTCACATAAGAGGATCCTAATAATGCCTTGATTTAGAGCCAGCTTTTGTAGCAACTTTGTATAGCATTTCCTAGATTCTAGAGGGTTCAATTCTGGATCACATGTGGTTGGATCTATTTCATACCTGTTTCACTTTGAATCAATAAAGATTTCTAGGTTTCTGTTGAAAGAATTATTCAATCAACACAAAACTTTATGTACTTAAGATATATATTTTTACTAGTCACAGTTGTAATAAACAATGTGTTTTTTAGCCACCTCATGTACCTTTGTACATATATTCAACAAATTTGCTAATACAGGCAATCTTATTTGTTAAATAGTGCTAAATATGGATTAAGAACTTTGCCTCAAGAAGACCCAGTCCAGTAGCACAGTCGAAACCAGGGTCTGTATTCACAAACCATTTTTAAGAACATTCTCAGTCATAGTCACAGAACTTCTGATTGGTGAATCCAAATCTGATTGGCTAAACCATTTGGTTTAGCCAATCAGAAGTTCTGTTACTTTCACAGTCAGAAAATCTTGCAAAATAAGATGAAGAACGTATCTAAGAATGGTGGATGAATACAGACCCAGAGCTTGAAACCAGGGGATTGCTAGCTCAAATTTCCAGCTTAGCCAAGTTCTCTCCAAGTAGACTGATGATAGTCAACTCTACGGATTCATTCCTCTTTGACCACTGATTGTTGTTTCAGCAATGGTTTTGTCTGAAAAATGGCATTGGCTTGGAAAGAAAGATGTGCAAAGAACTGGTAGAAGAAATTCCAGGAAAGCATGGATAGGTGCACTGGATGCCACTGTATAAGTGAAAAATTGTTGAAAACAAATCAGACCCATCACATAAAAAGAGACCATCTGGGAACTGCGAAAAGTGTCAATCTGGTCAGACTACACGAATTGCACAGGTTGACCAGGATCAATACTTTTCGCAGTTGTGATATTTCCTGTATGAAAACTGGTCATTCTAACTTGTTGTACAATCATTTTTGAACTATCAACTTAAATTGACCTGCACTATCGTTGATCTGTTTCATCTAATTGATATGCGAAATTCCCAGATGGTCCCCTTTTGCTTGACTGTTCACGAACAGTGTCAACTGGAGTAAGCTATTTTATTACAATAGATGAGATAATTTTGTATGTGCTACAATAATTTTGTTATATAAACACTGTGTATTTTTGATTTTTTTTTTTTATTTGAATTATACAGTCTTAAAGATATGACCATAATTATCTCTTACAGAACCATGAGTGATCTTTGTAAGACAAGGAATAAATTGTAGAAAATGATATTGTATTGCTTTGACCATTTACCACACCATCATAAGAATAATGATCCGAAGGAAAGGGGCATTTGATATTGTTGCGGGAAAAAGAGAGAATGCTTGTAGCCAGCATTTCTCCTTTTCCCATGATATTTTCAGCCATTTCAAAGACAGAAATCATTACATGAGATCCGTATTTTTTGTCATCGGCAAATGCTTTCAATTTTTGCCTAGACTAACAGACAAATAGCCAGAATTATAACTCTTCACCACACAAGAAAATTTTGTCCAAATTGAACGCATTTGCAGCACCAAATATTTGAATATAGTTAAAAAGATATCTCTCTTTGAAATGTAGAAAAAGTTGGAAAAATGGAAAAAGTGTTGGTTACCAAAGTTTTCTGCTTTTCCCACAATGTTTGGAAAAGTCTTCTTCACTTTAAAAAAAAAAAAAAAAAAAGCACAGGATTGTTTGGTAAGGGGTTAATCAAAGCCTACTGTTTCAACTTTACTAACCATATTTGTACTTTAGCCATGTTTTGTGACCTATGTCAGGCTGTGCAGTCCACACGGGCAGACTTGGGTTTTTAAAATTCTTTACCAAACAACTCTTTACCAAAAGACTTAATGTTAGACTTATTCATATCGAAAGCATTTGCACACAACAAAACAAACATGACTCAAAAATTAAAACTTGACTTTAGAGGAGTAGAAAGCATTGTGGGGAAAAGGAGAAAATACTGTCGTATTTTCCCCTTTACCCACAGTGTTTTCAGAAGGCTTCTAACTCTTGCTTGTAAAAACCAGGGATTGTTTGGTAAAGGGTTAAACCCAAGTCTGCCTGTGTGGACTTCACAGCCGGCCATTGATCAATACTGGCATGGTTAAATTGATAATTTTTTTTTGAAATGATAGAAACATGGAAATGGAGGAAGTAATAGTTAGCAGTATTTTCTTCTTTTTCTGCAATATTTTAAAACTTTCCTTTTTAAAGGGATTGTTTGGTAACTGGTTATGCAGGCTTGGGATTTTAATTTTCTTTTATCAGACTATTAGGATGAACAACCATCTTGAAGGTGTGATGGATTGGAAAAAAATCCAAATGTCAATCAGAACAACTGCCAGCTTTAAGGAACGTATCCATTTGTCAGAATATTTCAAAGGTCCACGAATCGGATTGTGGCTGGAAATGAATATAGTAGTGGCCTAGTTCTGTCAGTTTAGTAGAATTATCCGCAAATAGGTTGGCAGAGCGTGTAACGAACCCATCTGTATGCTGTCTTGCTGTGAACCAAGAGTATCTGCAAAAAAAAGAAAACCTTTGCATTGCAGACCACAAAATTTTAGACTTGTCCAACTTGAAAATATTTGCAGACATTAGAGTAAATTTGACTTAAAAAACGAGAATTTTCCTCGGAAGAGTATAAAATATTTCGGGGCAAGAAGAAGATGCTGGTTGCCAGCATTTTCCCCATTTCTCAAATGTTTCAGAGGCCTTCTATCTCTACCTGCATTGCACTACTAAAATCATTTACAGATCAAAACTATGTCACAGATGAAGAGATAGGTCTTTGAAAGGATAGAAAACCTTGGGGGTAAAGGAGAAGATGCTGGTTGTACAGTGTTTTGATAAGTCTCCTTACACTGGGACGATAAAAAACACCGGATTATTTGCAAAATGGTTACACATGAAATTGCTTCCCATAAACCTTTACCACACAATCCCAAGTTATGACAACCGTGAGGATGAGCCGTTTGAAAACATTGTTCATGATGTTTTATACCCTTCAATATACAATTTCAATTTTTGAGTCGCATTTATGTTGTCGTCTGCAAATGCTTTCAATTTGGTCAGGCCTAAAATTTTGTCATTAAACGAAGAGTCAATTTTCAATATTAGCACATTTTTTCAGATAAAGCGTCGAGCATTATATTCAAATTTGAAACCAAGACGAGTAGAAATAGAAATACCTGTAGATAAAGTCAGCTGCTTCAAGTTTTGGCAACAAGTTTTGCATAAATAACAGCTGCTCTTTGACATCTAAAGTGTACGGACACGCAAATTCTGTCAACCATACCTTTTTACCATAACGCTGAAACAAATGTTCCAAATATGCCATCATCGAGTCGGCACTACAGACATAATTATGGACAGCCAAGTAATCCACACGACAGCCGCTACAGTTCCCAAAAAAGTTGTCAAACCATTGTGTTTCGTTACTAAGGCATTCTTCACCTTTACATTTTGCAGCAGATGGACTTACAAGCGGTTTCCCGCCAGATTTCTGTTCGATGGTTTTCCATAAAGCCGCAGCCTCGTGCGCAGGCAAGTCAGACTGCTTTTTATGGTTTGGTTCATTGAAGCCCAATATGGCGTCGGCACCAACCGGAAACTGTAGCTCCTCAACGCTCTTGCGTCCCCACGTCATTGGAACATAGTGATTCAAGAAGTTATCAACACCTCCGCAGTGAAATTTAGCTTTATACCAGCCTAGATCATTTCTCCAGTCATACCTGGAAGTGAAAGTCAGATAAGCCCTGCAGAATGCTTAAAGCAGCCTTGACCCTTTACCAAACAACAAAATTTTAGACTGGCCCAAGAAAAAACATAACTCAAAATCTGGAATTTGTTTCCAACAGGATAGAAAACATTCACGGTTGGAAAAGGAGAAAATGCTGGTTATCAGCATTTTCTCCTTTTCCAACAATGTTTTCAAAAGGCTTCTATCTCAGGGTCGTAAAAACCAGGGATTGTTTGGTAAAGGGTTAATTTAGGTATCTGACAAAAAAGGGGGCTGTTGAGCCTAAGTGACGGGAATTGTATTTGTGCTTAACTCTTTACCAAACGACAAAAGTTTATAAGGTTTGTCCAAAGCGAAAGCTTTTGCAGACAACAAGATAAGAGTGACTTGAAAATTTGAAATTCGTTTTGTGAAGGGTTAAAAACATTGTGGGAAAAGGAGAAAATGCTAGTTACCAGTATTTTCTCCTGTTCCCACAATGTTTTCTAAACGCTTCTTTCTCAGGGTCGTCAAAAGTAGGGATTGTGTGGTAATGGGTTAACTCACTGTTTTCTAGGATATTTTCAGTCTGTAAATGATAAATTTCCTGAATTCCCGGTGAATATGTCATAATGGCAGTGGATCCTATTTTTGACCGCACATTTTGTGCAGTCCAATCTTCTTGTGCAACATGGAATAAAATTTCTTGCAAGTTGATAAATAATGATTTATACTGATTTTAATACTTTTTAAGCACATTTCAAACTGATCAGAAATTCTTTTGACGTCTATTTTGAAATAATTTGTTGATACTTTTTTTAGTTTCCTGAAAAGGGAGGTAATACTTAGACTGATCTCGACCGAAACTTTTCGCTGTTGGTCAATTTTGTGTATGTAGAGAACCAGTCTACCCAATGATTAAGTAGGTTGTTAAAAAAGTAGCTGTAATAAATTCATAAGTATTTGATGACTTGCTTTGGCACGATGAATTAACCCTTTACCTCATGGCAAAAATTAAGATCTATCAAAATTGAAAGCATTTGCAGACAACAATTTCATATTAGCTCAAATGACGCAATTTCTCGTCGATAGGGTCGAAAAGTTTGTGGGAAAAGGAGAACATGCTGGTTACCAGCATTTTCTCCTTTTCCCACAATGTTTTCGAAAGGCTTCTTACCCAGGGTCGTTAAAAGCTGTCATTGTGTGGTAAAGGGTTAAGGAGATTCATGAAGCTCCCTTTTAGCAGAAAATCACTCGAGTATTGTTGCCTTGCAGTCCACTTACCACCATGGAACATCGACAATGAGCTGGAAATCCGGACAATCTAGTTTCCCATAGCCAATAGAGATGCCTTTTTTCTTCGACATCTTCCTTCTACCACAAGCCAGTATCTCTGGTGAAATAAATGTAAATCTAAGACGTGCACAGTAAAAAAAGGGGGGGACTTAATGGATCTGTAAAAAGTATCGATCCAGGTCAGCCTGCACTATTTGTGTAGGCTGACCCGAGTCGAAACTTATTGCTATGCGTAAATTTCCGCATGTTCAAGGACTATTCTACCATATGATTCAGAAAAGTGACCAAATGGATATTTTATAGATCCATGATTACATAATTATTCACTTGGTATAATGCATCGCAGAGATGCATTAACTCTTTACCAAAGGGGAGAATTTTAGACTGGTCCAAATTCAAAGCATTTGCAGACGACGAAATAAAAAGTGACTAAAAAATTGAAATTTGTATTGTGAAAGGTTGAAAACGTTGTGGGAAAATGAGAAAATGCTGGTTACCAGCATTTTCTGGTTTTTCCCACAATGTCTTGAAAAGGCTTCTTTCTCAGGATTGTTAAAAGTCGGGATTATTGGGTAAAGAGTTACACCAATTTTCTTTCTAAAGGACTGCGTATGTATGTATGTATGTATGTATGTATGTGTGTGTGTATGTATGTGTGTATGTATGTATGTATGTATGTATGTATGTACTGTATGTATGTATGTGTGTATGTATGTATAAAGTAAAATTAAACATATCGAACTCGAGAGAGATACCAGGGTCGGTAGAGTTAGGTTTTAGGTTAGGGTTGGAAAAAATGGGCTTACATAGTTTACAAGAGGCAAAATTAATTTGTACATTATTGCATAATTCGTTAGTTTTGAAAAATAATCTCAAAGTTATTCAGAAAATGATTCTTTACCTGTAAGTTGTAGGAAAAGTAAACCAGCGATAAGCCAAGAGGTTGTTCGATTCATGATCTTGTGCTCCAAATGAACCATGAACAATAACAAAATATTTTACAGAAACTTCATCGCCGACTCACTCCGTTCAACATTGAATCAAAATAACAAATCGAGTACAATATGGTAATAATCGTATTTAACACAATCCCTACTTTGACAACCCTGTGAGAGAATATTTTGGGAAAGATCCTGGTAATTAGCAGTTTCTTCTTTTCCAACTTTGTTTTTTACCCTTCACAAAACAAACTTCAAATTTTCAGTCACCTTTATTCTGTTGTCTGCAAATGCTTTCGACTTGGACATGACCAAAAATTTGGTAAAGAGTTAACTCATTACCAAACGACAAAATTTTAGACTGGTTCAAATCGAAAGCATTTGCAGACGACAAATTAAACATGACTCAAAAATTGAAATTTGTTCTGGGAAGGGTAGAAAAGACTGTGGGAAAAGGAGAAAATGCTGGCTACCAGCATTTTCTCCTTTTCCTACAGTGTTTTCAAAAGGCTCCTTTCTCAGGGGCGTCAAAAGTAGGGATTGTGTGGTAATGGGTTAAAGATATATCTATACTCGTTTTCAGTCAGTTTTTAGCCAATTTTATCCTTATATATTTCATAAAAATATCCTTATTTCATAAAAAATGTCCTTATTTTTATGAAACTGATCGTTTTTATGAAGACCATCTGAACTAGATTTGGTAACGGTATGTTAGAAATGCAGGTCGTATAAAACTTTGATAGTCATGAAACTTTTATAAACCAAAGATAACGCTGATAAAAGATATCTGATAGCAGTTTGAATACACTAATAACACGATTTTTTACGCCCTGAGTTATATACATATAACATTTGAATATACTTCCAAAACAGAAGCAACTCTCTGAAGCAGAAAATTTATCCCTTTCTTGCAACAATCTTTTTTATCACCCTTGTTTTTTACCGTTTTTGATACAAATCATGCCATTTTTGCTACATTTGATTTTGTCGACTACATATGCTTTCACTATTAGTGGGACTCAAATTTTGTCATTTGATATCTGAAGCAGTAAAAAACAATAAGCACAACATGAAAATTTTTGATAAGAGAAAGGAAAATCCAGCACTTTCGATGCTTTGATTTCAGTACGAAAAGTACAGAAAACTGACGAGGAACAAGTTGTAAAAGTAATGGCATTTAACTGCTCTACTTCCTACTGGTTTGGTTTCGTTCTAATAAGTATAGTTTCTAATGATAAATTTATTCTTAACATGCAAAGAGAAAGGATAAAACACGAAAAAAAAAAACTTCAAAAGCTCAAAACTTCATAAAGATGTTTCAAGTCCTTGTTAGTATTATGTTGTGCTTAAGCTATTCGCTTACCCTTCACAACACAACGCTTTATCAAACCTGAGTAAAAAGGCTTTTGAAATCATTGTGGGAAAAGGGAAAAAATGCTGGTGAACCAGCATTTTCTCCTTTTCTAACAATGTTTTCCACCCTTTCTTAGACAAAACCGTCTTGCCGTTCTTATTTTGATATTTGCAATAGATTTAATTTGGACCACTCTAAAATCATGCAGTTTGGTTTTTATTTTGATGGTAGACCTGTTGTGTGGTTTTCTAATTAACGGTGTCGGAAAAAGCATTGAGCGAGTTGTAAGATGATTTATTATTTTCTACAGCTGGGTACTTAGTGCTTCAGTGTACAAAATATCTATGGTGTTTGTTGTTACTGCTATTATTGTTGTTATCGTCTGAATCGAGAAGAGTGAGGATGTGTAAAAGAATTTTGAAAATAAAACGGTTGGTTTTTATAGATATGCTTTTCCATGCTGGTGGAAACGCCCTGTTGCGATACCTAAGAATGTCTCAGTTTTTGCACCACGTTGAAGTTGAGGACGGAGGACAGGTCTATGACAGTATCTAGATCTTTAGAAATATTACAGGAAAAATTTCATGAGCTACACTTTCGTTTTCTCAAGTTTAAATATGAATGGTGTAAAACCGGAAGCTAGAAGTCCGTTACCGCCGATGCCATTATCACCCGCTAGATGGCATTCTACAAGGACGACATGCGCACACAACGCCGCCGATGCAAAATAGACCGAAAGTTTGGGATGATACTTGTTTGTCTCTATGTATTGGGGTTGTATGCCGTTTTAACTGCTAAGGTCATATCAAAGCGGTCAGTGCCCCTACGCACGTGTTTCCTGGCTTTCTCATACCAGTACTAAAAGAACACGAGATGTGCCAAATGAAGCAAGTGGTTCATTTCCCACATTTGTTGAGGCTGTATGTACAGGGAAGCAAAATAATGTACATGTACTCACATGTATGTGATAATGGGTAAACCCGATGTATCTATATAGGTCAATGACCGTAGTTCATTACAACGCAAACCAACCCGTTATAAAACACTGGAAATACCGTAATTCGAAGAATTCGTTTTTTGGGTATAAATCAAAACTTTATCTTTTCTATAGTCAACTTAATGTAACAGCCTAGACGTTCTACGTCATCACTGATGGCTTGAGAACGTTCATTTCGACATGAATCATTGACGGTTTTACCGGATGTATTCGGAACCGATATAAGTACCACGAAAATTTGTCTACTCGTTGCATTTCTTATCCATCCCCCTACCCCTAAAAACACTGTAAAACCTTCACTACACAATCCCGATATCTAACAGCCCTGAGGAAGAAGAACTTTGAAGAAAAAAAAAGAGAGAAAAAATGCTGGTGACGAGCATCTTTTTTCGTTTTCTTACAGTGTTTGCTATGTTTGAGAAACAGATATCATGTTTTGAGTAACATTCGATTTATCATCTGCAAATGCATTCAGTTTGAACCACACTAAAATGTTGTCGTTTGGTGACTATAATTTTTTTCCTCTTCCCACAATTTTTTATCTAACCCACTGAGAAAACATTTCAGTTTTTGAGTCTTGTTTCTTTTGTCGTCTGCAAATGCTTTGAACTTGGACAATCTTGAGTTTTGTCGTCTGGTAAAGAGTTAACCCTTTACCACACAATCCCTACCTTTGACGACCCGAGAAAGAAGCCTTTAGAAAACATTGTGGGAAAAGGAGAAAATGCTGGTAACCAGCATTTTCTCCTTTTCCCACAATGTTTTCTACTCCTCACAAAACAAATTTCAAATTTTCATTCACTTTTATTTTGCCGTCTGCAAATTCTTTAGATTTAGAACCTAAACCTAAACTTAAAGTACTGTCGTTTGGTAATGAGTTAATCAGTTATCAGAGGGGATACTAAGGCTACAGTCGGTTGTTCTGCCGACAGTATTTTCGATATTCACGAGTCTAAACTTTTGTCGTATAGTATGGGGTTATGACTTTTCATGTCTGATTCAATATGAAAATTAATGATTTTACAGGGTTGGAGGAATCTCGGCTGTTTGTCGAGGTGCTGTGGTTCTCCGTAAATGAGGATATATCGATGAAACTAGAGATCGATATTCTACATACATATTGGCTAGTACCAGTGATAGTGCTGACGATAAAGTACTTCTTCCGGAGGTTGTGTTTTATACCGTGCCAAGGTTTTTTTTTTTTCACGGAAATGGGAAAACCGTGACTCAATCAATCAAGTGCAAAAATAAATTAATAAGTATTTTGATAAGAAATAACTGACTTTTGTTTTTATTCATATAAAGTTTTTATTACAGAAACCAGAAATTTTAAAAGCAGTTAAAAAGTAATTATTTTTTTATTAAATGATGAGTTGCAATATGTGAGTCATTGGAGTATATTATTTTCAAAAACAATTTAAACAAATGAACGAAAGATTGCTAAGCAGTATGAGTGGATGTACATGACTTATGCCAAACTCAGCTGAAATGCAAATAAAATGAACCATTCAGTACTTTGATATGGAATACCTCGTATGGATATGATTACCGCATAGAGAAACTTTGCCGGAAGTAACGTATCTTTATTCAGGTAAATTTTTCGTAGTTCAAAACTTTCAGAATATGTGGTGCATGCATTTACTTAAGCCCTAAGCCCTTTTCTCTACCCCACTTCTGCGAAACAACAGAAACAAAAGACCTCTTTCAGTCGTTTGATCTTCCTATATAGTCGTAAATCACTACATAGCCTAATAATTGATCCGTTTTTGTGTCTAACAACCTGTGCGGACAGCGCAAGCTGACATGGGTCGATATTTTTACAGATGCATTAAACCCTCTTTTCAAAAAGCGTGTCTCATGTGTATTACATCCTGTCTTGATCTTCGCCATCCTCAGGATCGTCAAACCAAAGGCTAGTTTTGTTAGGTATTAAACAGATGTTTAGGTCAGAATTCCTCTTCACTGAAAATAACTTTAAAAAAAAAAGAAAAATTCAAAAATCATCCCACTCACCACCACCTCCACTTCCCTTCCGGAAATTGCGCATATGTTGTTTCTATAGCCAAGTGGAGAAATAACAAAAAGGGCGTCCAAAACTGAGCATTTTCCCAAGTACCTGACAAGTAAATACATGTAGATTATATGGGAACAGTTTCAATTCAGGATGAATGGATGGATGGATGGATGGATGGATGGGTGGATGGATGGAACGATGGGTGGATGGATGGATGGATGGATGGGCGGATGGATGGATGGATGGATGGATGGATGAGTGGATGGATAGGATGAATTTAGAATCACAGTTGAATTAAAGTTACCCTCAACCATTAGCTACCACTCAAAAGCCAGTCAATGTTCTTTTGCCGACAATGTAGATCAAGATCAGACTGTGCACACCTAGTCAGTCTGGTCAGATAACAAAGATATCCTTGTTTTATCTTCAGGTGGCCTGGTAAGAATATTGTTCAAATTAATCTTAGGAAAGTATGGATAGATGTACTGGCCGCCTCGATATGACTGAAATATTACTGACATCGTCGTTAACACCATACAAACCCATTACAACACAATCCTTACTTTTGACGACCCTGAGAGAGAAGCCTTTAGAAAACATTGCGGGAAAAGAAAAAAACAACAGCATTTTCTCCTTTTCCCACAATGTTTTCTACCCATAACAAATTTCAAATTTTCAGTATCATTTATTTTGTCGTCTGCAAATACTTTCAATTTGGACAAACCTAAAATTTTGTCGTTTGGTAATGAGTTAAGCCATAATCTATCCTAAGTATCCGTTTTATTGCAGTGGCGCTTTCACAACCATTGCAAGCTATTTTTTTTCTCGAAGATAACGAGTTGATCCTTTACAAAACAATTTGTTTTGGGAAGAAGACACTTGAAAACAATGTTTTCCACCCTTTCAACGACACACCGGTATGCTATTATTTGAATCATGCCTTAAAACCCATTACCACACAATCCCTACTTTTGACGCCCCTGAGAAAGAAGCCTTTTGAAAACACTGTGGGAAAAGGAGAAAATGCTGGTAACCAGCATTTTCTCCTTTTCCCACAGTGTTTTCTACCCTTCCCAGAACAAGTTTCAATTTTTTAGTCACCTTTATTTTGTCGTCTGCAAATACTTTCAATTTGAAGCCGTCTAAAATTTTGTCGTGTGGTAAAGAGTTAGATTGTTTGTCGACGCCATATTTTTAAAACTTGGGAGAGTCTAAAATCGTGACTTCCGGTAAAGAAGATTAACCCATATCCCGACAAAACAGTGATATGAAACTTTCATGCCGATAGAAAAAAAAACGAATATTGTTTTTTTTTTCATGAAGTTTTTTTTTCTGAAAATATCTCCTCATCGGAAAGAGTAGATCTAAGATCAGACTGCACGTTCTGTGCAGTCTGATCTTGATCTACATTGCCCGCAAAAGGTCTTTACTTACCAGCTTTACTTACCAGCCTAGGGATTAACCCTTTACACCATAAGGCATTTCTATGGTATCTCTAATTGACCCTAAATAACAGACTAAACAGCAAGGATGAAGCCTTTTCTTATGTGTATATGACACCTTTTGATAGCACAGAAAACATTGTGACAAAAGGTGAAATTGCTCATCATGAGCAATTTCACCTTTTGTCACAATGTTTTCCAAAGGCTCCTACAAGCAATACGTATAAATGACATTTACAGCATCTAACAGCAGAATTATTTTGGTACTCTCGCATATTGAAGCATATCAATTGATATACCATCCGGCAAAAATCTTGGCAAAAATGCATGTTAAACCTTAACCTTTAACCGTACAGTGACGACTTATAACGACCCTGAGGACGAAGCCTTTTGAAAACATTGTGGGAAACTAAAGAAAATGCTGGTAGCTATCATTTTCTCCTTTTCCCACAAAGTTTTCTAACTTTTACAGAAAACTATTTAGCTTAGCGACTGAAAAATTGTTGTTTGAATATGCTTTAAATTTGGTTAGGTCCAAAATTTTGCAGTGTGGTAAAGGGTTTAAAGTGCCTTTTCACAACCAGGATTGCCTTAGGGGCTGGTGTAGATCAAGATCAGACTGCACAAAATGTGTAGTCTGATCTTTGGTCCACACTGTCCGCTTTGCTGAGACATTCTAGACAAGGTTTAATCTTGATATTGCATTTATTAAGGTCTTCTTGCTAGGTTTACAATACCTAGTGGGTTTATTCACCGCTCTATGGGCGTATAACCACAGTTACCCTTGAAAAGGGTCTAAATAATTCCTTCTCCCTCAAAGTGTCTTTGTACCAGGCTCTATCAACATCACGGTGCAATCTGATCTGAATCCACACTAAAGACAAAAGCAACAAAATGTCTGAAGGTGTTAAATCTTTACCAAGAGACAAAATTTTACAATTTTCTAAATTTAAAGCAATCGCAGAAGATAAAATTAATGCGACTCAAAAATTGAAAATTGATATGGGAAGGGCAGAAAACATTGTGGGAAAAGGAGAAAATGTTAGTTACCAGCATTTTCTCCTTTTTCCACATTGTTTTAAAAAGCTTTCTTTCCCTGGGTCGTTAAAAGTCTGGACTGTGTGGTAAAGGATAAATATCATTATAACACCTGTGGATAAAATATCTAAATCATCATCCTATATATACGTACTTTTACACTCCTATACAGCAATCTTATAAAACTAGAAAAGCATTGTGGGAAAAGTTAGCGGCATTTGTCGGTCATTATTCGCCAACCATTCTTAAGAACGTTCTTTGTCTTAGTGTTCAAGATTTTCTGACTCTGAAAGTAACAGAACTTCTGATTGGCTAAACCAAATGGTTTAGCCAATCATGTGTTCTGTTTCTTTCACATTGACAAAATTCTGAAGAATAAGACTAGGAATGTTGTTAAGAAAGGTTGGTGAATACAGAACCCACGGTTAACATTTAGAGCCGAATGCGCCATCTCAGTTCGTCCCAAACAGGGTTGCTAGTTTGAATTCTAAGCTTCAACAGCTCCTTACCTTGTTTAACGTTAGTTGTTGCAACAGGTTCTTTTCTCTTCTCTCAACTCTGAATCCGGTTTAAACGATGTTTATGTGAGAAAGTGGCTAGTTGCCTGAAACAGATATTCTGTGAAATACTGGTAAACGAAACCCCGCCGTGTTACACCGCTTACAGTATATTTCAGTCACAACATGGCGAAAGCTCAAGTACTTTGGTATTTCCTCGGTTTCACAAGTATAAAGCTATGACTCTGTAGGTTCTTGCCCAAGGACAGTCCCCACAAACCATGCAAACAGTCAAACAGTAATGATTAGATTTCTAAATAAGTAAAGTTTTGTGAAGCCTGATCTTGATCTATGCACTCCGCAAGTGATATTTATGTCTCCCTAGTAAGTTTTAAGTTGTGAAATACTTGTTGTTAACTCTCTATCTCACAAACGCGTGATTTACAACCCCGAGGAAGACGGCCTCTGAAAACATTATTGGAAAAGGAGAAAATGCTGGTAACCACATCTGATTTGTAATATCGTCGGTTTAATTCAAAAACCTCGTAACTATAGCTAGTAACAAGCTGCAGGTACGAGTTTTTCGAAGTAAACCCACCATATGCAAGTGCTTTTAATAGCACCAGTCTAAAACTGTCGTTTAGAAATTTGTTTAAGCCATGCTGTGGGCTCTAAGGTTTAAGTAAAGCACATCTTACAGAAAAGTGTGCACGTAATTTTGAATTTTGATAATAAAATGCAGGTTTCGCAGTGTTAATTACTTTTCACAGTGTGCGATAATGCTTCTGAAAACATGAAATGTGAAAAAAGATTGATAAGAATGATGCGAACGCACTTTATGTCTTAAATAGTTAAATGTCCATGGGTAGGAGATGGTAGTATTTTGGTAGTATTTTTTCATTGATTGATTGATTGATTGATTGATTAACTGACTGGCTGACTGATTGACTTGTTCGTTTGTTTATTGGTTGGTCGGCTTATTCGTTGGTTGGTTGTGTGTTACGTCGCTTTCAACATCATATCGCTCATATCACGACAACAACCGGCTTGTTTATGTATTTCCTTGGTTTCACAAGTACTGTGCTATACACCTGAAGTGTCTTATTCAAGGACACTCCCACGAAAATCCATTTGCTTCGAATGAAGATCGACTCAAGGTCTCAATGTCATGAGTCCTGAACTTTGTCTTTTGACTTTATGTTTTCAAAGGCTTTCTTTCTCAGGGTCGTTAAAAGCCGGGATTGTGTGGTAAAGCTAAATTATTGTAGTTCTATTTTGAAATTGAGACGCTTTCCATTAGATTGAACAATTTGTCTGTCTGACATGATGCTTGAGTATGTCATCATGTAATTTCCCATATTTCAAACTGATCACAAGATAAAACATCATGAGCAAGTATGTGTTGTTTTTATGGTGTTTGACACATTTTCCAACATAGTTTCAGTCTGTATATGTCAGCAACCAGTGCACACTTTCATACTTTCCTTAGTTTTTTTTTTTTTAGAACTTTGCACTATATTCTTCCAAAGCCACTGGCTGCTTTCCCACATATTGATTGTCGAAATTTTCTCTTTTTTTTTCTTTGCTACGAGAGATGCACGAATCGTGTTGCAGTGACTATCACCAATCCTCAAATGAAAGAAATTTTCCGAGCACGGGAATCAAGAAGCGACCTCCCAGATTTCAAGGCCTACTTGCTACACGGAGCTCTGAGGCTAGAATGTATATCTATCTGGGTATTTATTAGAAAAGTTTTCGAAGGGTTCTTCCGCAAATTTATTTCGGAAGTTACAGGTTTATGTGTTTTCTTATCATTTTCCAAATAACTCTCAATCACATAACATGTGTTTGGACTAGTCTAAGCCAAAGCGTGTGTAGATTTCATATATGGTTAAAAAATGAAATTCGTCTCTGAAAAAAGTAAAAAAAAAAAGGCATTGTGGGAAAAGGAGAAAATGCTGGTTATCAGCAATTTCTTCTTTGCCCATAATGTTTTTACAAGCCTTCTTTCTCAAGGCCAGCAAAGTTCTAGATTGTGTGGTAAACGTTGTGGAATACAGTTTATTTACTGTCAAAACTTGATACTTAGAAAATGCAATAACCTAAGCATGCCATCCCTAAACCCTTTACTCCATAGATACTCATTTCTACACATTGCTTGTAGGAACCTTTGGAAAACATTGTGGCAAAAGGTGAAATTGCTCGTGACGAGCAATTTCACCTTTTGTCACAATGTTTTCTATCCTATCAAAAGGTGTCATATACACATAAGAAACGGCTTCATCCTTGCTGTTATATAGGGTCAATTAGAGATACCATAGAAATGCCTTATGGGGTAAAGGGTTAACCCTTCGGCTGCTAAGCGCGACTAACTGACCTCTTGTGGACAGTATAGATCAAGATCAGACTGCACAGAACGTACAGTCTGTTTTTTTAATCTATACTATCCGATAAGGAGATATTTTCCTAAACATGATTTTAGCAATATTTGGGTTTTTATTGTCGAATCTAAAATTTCATTTCAGTTAATTAGCGGGATAAGGGTAAACTTCACAGATTAGATCTTTATCCGTAGAAACAATTTTAGACTTGTCATGTGACTCAAATGACCTGATTTGTCTCGGAAAGGGTAGTAAACACCTGTGGGAATAGACCCTTTCAAAAGAGTATAAAATAATGTATTAAATGCTGACTACCAGTTTTTTTTTCAGGAACTCTAATTCAGGTTCGGAATTTTTAAACAAATGATTGTTTGACAAAGAGTTACATCAAAGCGAGATTTTAGAATTTTTTCAATAAGAAAAATGTTTTTCCCCTATTGATTGACATTATGACAGATTTAGAGAAATAGATAGATCACGCGACATTTTCTTTTCGATGCTGGAAACATTCTTTCCATGTAACTGACTGTTTTCTCACAGCTACCTCGTCGAAACGAGAGAAGATTAAGATTTTTAAAGAGAGAAGATATGTCGTAATGACTACGTCACCAAACATCGAAAAGAGTTTGGCTAACCAAGATCTTGAATTCACAACCCCTGTTTGAAAAACCGTGTACATTACTGGCTATCTGCCAATACATCTAAGATTTTCTTTTGACACCGAAAGAAAAAATGCAAGACTTCCTCAACGTCTTTAAATGAAAATCCTGAGCATTATATTTGTAGTACTTTGATTATTTTTAATGTACAAGTATTGCTATTTTAAGATTGTTGCAGTTTTCGTCCCTGTTTCCCGCCCTTTGTTTTTGACAACTGGCTGTTACGAGTTCGGATTAATTTCTCGGTGGATCATATCTGTCACCTATTTGTTTTTTAAGTACAGGTAGGGAGAATGATTTGATGTTTTTGTTCTGTAATATTCATAAAGAATGACTGGCAAGAAAGTGAGAAATCGTTAGTAGTTTGCATGAAAAGAGAGTGAAATTTTCAGCCGTATTTTTCAGCGTTCTCCTTCGTAGAGAGTACAATTGTTTTCCAGCTTGTATTTGCGTAAAAATAGAATCGGGGCACAGTACACGAAAAGTTTATTCTGCGGGTATGAAAGAAAAAAAGAAATGTCCATAAGGGTCATTTTGCAGCACTGTTGGGCTATATACCATTACAGCTTCTTTGTTGTATTTCTCCTCTATTTGAAACTACATAAAGAGTAAATAGGTGGACTGTGCTAAGCCATATTACTGAGAGAAATAAGTGGTGTTTGATGATGTCTATAGCCTTCAAAATTTTATTTTAACGCTTGAAAAATATCCCACTTCTTCCTGGCTTTATTATTCGTGAAAACTTACTTTTTGAATAAAGCATTTGACACTTGATTTTGCCAATGAATTGTTGAATCAGTTTACGCAGACATTCCATCAATCCATCTAACAATACCTCCATCAGGTTGCCTAAAATTTTGATGACCGCCGTTGCTCAGGAAACGTAACATTCGTTTATTTGTACTGAAGTTTTTATTTTTTTGAAAAGTGACAAATAGGCTGCCAATGGGACATGGTGGTATTAGTTTTTTACTCCTTTTCCCTCAGTTTTGTCAGAA
Organism: Tridacna crocea; assembly: GCA_943736015.1. Lineage (NCBI taxonomy): Eukaryota > Metazoa > Mollusca > Bivalvia > Cardiida > Cardiidae > Tridacna > Tridacna crocea. Next base: position 10,138,429 of record OX031072.1, on the reverse strand, counting down.
GCCTTCTTTCCCACGATCTCTGACTCCTTCACCACTGAATATATAAACCGCATTTACTCAAAGGCTACAAATACAGTTCTGCTACAGGGTCAAGAGACGAGTCGTATATATCCTAGATTAGAACAATGGACAGTTTAGATCAGAAATCAGAGTGCCCGTTCTTTGCAGTCTGATCTTGTACTACAATGTCCACTAAAGCACCTGGTGTCGTCAATGATATCGAAAGAGTAAAAAAAAAAAACGAGCTTGTTTGATAAGGGGTTTATGCAACTCTCATTCAAACTTTTCCACATTTACATGATCAATGCTCTGTGAAAAAGGAGGTTTAATGCATCTATGAAATTTATGTTGAACCAGGTCAGCCTGCGCAATCCGTGCAGACTGACCTGAGCCGAAACTTTTCGCCACTGGCCAATTCTCTGTACGAGAATGTCCAAGGACAGATGTCCTTTATGACAAAGTGGGTAGTTTAACTCTTTACCAAACAACAAAATTTTAGACTGGTCCAAATTTAAGGCATTTGCAAACGACAAAATAAATGTAACTCAAAAAGAGAAATCTGTTTCCAGGAGGGTAGAAAACATAGTGGGAAAAGGAGAAAATACTGGATACCAGCAGTTTCTCCTTTTCCCACTATGTTTCAAAAGGCCTCTATTTCAGGGTCGAAAAACCAGGGATTGTTTGGTTAAGGGTAAAAAAAAAAGTGTGTTTTTTTCATGGATCTATAATTATGTGATCGCTTGCTTGGTATCTGTGTTGTTTGGGCATGGCTCAATCGTAGTTGTGTTTGTCAGTTTCAATTTTTTACTTTAGAAGACAAAATACCAAATGCGCCGTAAAACTAGACTGAAAATAGAAGATACGAGTAGTTCATCATTAGGCTCATTACCAAACGACAAAATTTTAGGCTTGTCCTAATCCAAAAGCATTTGCAGACGACAAAGTAAAAGTGATTGAAAATTTGAAATTTATTTTGTGAAGAGTAGAAAACATTGTGGGAAAAGGAGAAAATGCTGGTTACCAGCATTTTCTCCTTTTTCCACAATGTTTTCTAAAGGCTTCTTTCTCAGGGGCGTCAAAAGTAGGGATTGTGTGGTAATGGGTTAAAGTATCAGCAACTGTATAACATCCCTGGAGAAAGTTGGCGGAACGATATTTTTGGCACGAACTTTCAGATAAGTGAGAATTACTTTTTATTATTACACAAGATGAACGTATTAAACACAGGAATTCTATTTATCCTGTCACTCATATGACATGAAAGTTGTGGTAACTGACGTGATTCTTTTTCAAGACGGACGAAAAAGAAAATTCTATTACTGTGGCAGGTTTTTAACCTGTGGTTTAAGTTCCTATGAAAGAAAAAGAAACAGTAGTCCTTTAAAAAGTCTCGGTCCTACAGTCGCAGATTAATTTATGGCGATTCCTAACTGTATTAGGCACTGGATTGAACTGTCATAGTTTAAATAATACTTTCGAGTTAAAAATAAACCATTACTGTGGCAAAAATCCTTACAACTTTGAAAAATTTAAACAATCCAATATTTTAACGACCACAAGGGAAAATGCTTTTAAAACCTTGTGGGAAAGGAGAAACTTCTTGTTACACATGAACCGAGTTGTGACGTGTGAATATCCTAACTGACCATGTAAGACTGACGGGATCTTCGAGGTAATGGAAGAATAGTGTGCCAAAGTATATATATAGTATTTGTCTCAGCTCAATGATGCCATACGGATACTGTACCAAGATTTTTACTGCGAAGAACGCTTGCTTCTGAACAACAAACAGGTGCGCATCATTTAGTCAAATATTGAATATCACAAAAAAGAGCGAAAAATATACTAGTGTGCAGTGTTATTTGGTAGAAGTATTCGAATAATTGGGTACAAATGTTTGACTCAGTCTCTGTGAAAAAATTGGGTACAAATGTTTGACTCAGTCTCTCTGAAAAATGGAATGGGGTTTAATGCATCTGCATAAACCATAGACCCATGTCATGCTGCGCATTCCACGCAGGCTGACATGAATCAAAACTTTTTTGCTACTGATCAGTCCAAGGACCAATTTACCTTTATGGTAGAGTCAACTGTAGACAAAATGATTTCTACTGATCCGTGATTATGACTTCTTACTCGGTATAGTGCATTAAAACACCTTTTATCCGAGCATATCCCCGATTATTTTGGGACAAAATATGCAGTTCGTCATAACTGCACCAGAAATTATGGAATCCCTGGGAAAAGTTAGCGGAACGATATTTTGGCACGAATCTCTTGATAGGTGAAATCAACTTTAATTATGAACTCTTTTTGCACCATAGACGACACCAGAAGCTTTTGTGGACAGTGCAGATCAAGATCAGACTGCACAGAACGTTCAGTCTGATCTATGATCTAGGCTGTCCACAAATTAATTTTAGATTGTGACCAGGCTGTTTATTTTGTTATTGTTGATGTTGTTGTTGTTATCTTGCAGTGGAACTGTATTTGTAGCAATTGAGGGAATGTAATTTAGTTAACTCATTAACGAATGACAAAGTTTTAGGTTTGTCCAATTCGAGACCATTTGCAGACGACAAAATAAAAGTGACTGAAAATTTGAAATTTATTTTGTGAAGGGTAGAAAACATTGTGGGAATAGGAGAAAATGCTGATAATCCTTTTTTAAAGGATAGGAACATTGTTGAAAAAGTCACTAGAATTTTCTATGGTACTCTAGATATTTAGAAAATCTTGAAACTAAAAGAATTGATTGAACGCCTATTTCTACGTGTAGAATACATACCCAATGGTGTTGTACAATGGAGAAACACTAAATATCTTGTAAACGAGGCATTATTTTTGTCTGACGTCAGTAGGAACTAAATGGTGCCATACTAGTGATTATACGTATTGCTTAACCCATTACCACACACTCCCTACTTTTGACGACCCTGAGAAAGAAGCCTTTTGAAAACATTGTGGGAAAAGGAGAAAATGCTGGTAACCAGCATTTTCTCCTTTACCCACAATGTTTTCTACCCTTCCAAAATCAAACTTCAATTTTTCAGCCACATTTATTTTGTCGTCTGCAACTGCCTTGAATGTGGACTAGTCTAAAATTTCATTTAGTGGTAAAGAGTTCACCCGTCTAACTCGATAAGTATACGTGAAATGAACGTTTCAAATCAATAGTAAAATGCCGATTTTTTTTTTTGGTGGGGGGGGTGGGGGTTGGGGGGAGGGGCACGTTCTGTGTTATCATTACGATGGTCTACTCTGTCTGCTAAAGGTAATAATTGAGTCCCGCTCAGCAGCCATAAAATTTCGCGAAAAAAAACCCTACAGATCTAGACTGATAACATTTGCCTGCCATTGTTCCTCAATTCAACTCAAAAATGTATATATGATGCATTTCCGGCGGCAAAATGCATTACTGCGATGAAAAGAAGATGGATGCTTTGAAGGCACGTGTCTTCCGGACTTTTCTATCGGTCATACCTCAAAGTAACCTGACTCAGTGCTGAATAAAAGCTCAAAGCTCTGTCAGAAGGAGGCTTGATGCTTGTGATGCACCATACCAAGCAAGTCAACACAGTTTTATGGATTTATACAATCCATTTAGTCCAACAAATGACTAAATTTGGGGGTAGAATAGTCCTAGGACATGCAGAAAAGTTAAAGACAACAAAAGTTTCAGTCCCTACCAGCCTCTCACAGGTTACAGGTTGGCCTGTGTCGATACTTTTTGAAAATGCATGAATACAGAGCACAGAGCAAGACTCAAATATTGTGAATTTTTAATATTATGACGGTCAAGATCACATTGCACAGAACTTGAAATCTGATCTCAGATCAACAACGTTTGAGAGTTTGTGAGATAAATAGCGGAACTGTAAACGAAATACAACAGAAAAAGTGAATCGCATTTAGTCGTTACTTGATAAAGTAAACCTTATTGGCGAACAAACTAATATTGAAATATGCAAAATATTACATGTATGATAATCAATTCTTTCCATGTTATTGGCGACACCAGACGCTTTTGTAGACAGTGTAAATAAAGACCAGACTGCTCATAATGTACATTCTGATCTCTGATCTACACTGTCTTCTACTGTATTCTAGATTATTAACGAACCTCTTGATCTTGTAGATGAGCTGTATTTGTAGCCATTAAAAAACTGTTTTTTTATTCAGTCAAAAGTGAAAGAGCTAACTATTAAAAAGGTGGGATTAGCAAAGTGGATCTTTGTTCTTATTAACAATGACGTCAATATTACAGACTATAACCATTTAACGTGAAACCATTATGTATGTAGGTTATTCATTTCCACATGGAAAACGTTTGATAGAAAATAAAAAGATCAAAGACCTTTTAATTTTTTTGTGTGTGTATATTTTAATAAGTAAAATGCTTCGGAATGGCGGATCGCCGTTACACAATTATTCATAAATATTAAATGAAAGCAAATGAGCCGTGTTCCGGCAAAAAGGGGCTTAATGCATCTCCAAACGACAAAATTTTAGACTGGTCCAAATCGAAAGCATTTGCAGACGACAAAATAAAAGTGACTGAAAATTTGAAATTTGCTTTGTGAAGAGTAGAAAACATTGTGGGAAAAGGAGAAAATGCTGGTTACCAGCATTTTCTCCTTTTCCCATAATGTTTTCTAAAGGGTCCTTTCCCAGGGTCGTCGAAGGTAGGGATTGTGTGGTAATGGGTTAATGTATCTCCGTGACACATGCAAGCGAGTCGTCACATAATTCTGGACCCATAATATCCACTTTTCCTTTAACAACCGACTTTAAATATCGTGAGGTAGACTAGTCCAGTGGTCATGCAGAAAATTGTTCAACAGCGAAAAGTTTCGGCCCAGCATGGACTGCGCAGGCTGACCTGGGTCCATACTTTTCGCAGATGCAATAAGCCTCCTTTTCACACAGTATGATTCAAATATTTTTCCGTTCAGATGTGAGTGTTCTCAGGCAAAACATGCTATAAGTGCATTTCCATAATCAACTATACTTAGCAAGTGGTCCCATAACTATTGATCCATAAAGTCCATTTTATTCAACAATTAACCTAATCATAAGGTAGAACGGTCCTTGGACGTACAAAAAAATTAAAAAAAAAAACCGACAAATAATGACAATAAATAGCAAAACGCATTGACCCGTGTCAATCCGCGCAGGCTGACATGAGTTGATTCATTTGGTAGGTGCTCAAAACCCCCTTTTTACAGAGACTGGGTCGTATATAAATTCGAATTAAAATTAATGATTGAGATTCTATGTTGAGATTGCAAGTCAAGATCAAGATTAGTTACGTATAGAAGTGTCGACAGTGAATGGAAGTAATGAAAGTCGTGCTTGGCGTATTAACTATGAGTTAAGAGTTGGTGGTTATGTAATGAACGTAAAACTTATGAATGTGCCTACGGGGGTACGTGCATAATTCAAATATTGTTAGGAATTTTGAAATACCTCACAGAGCTTTAAAGTTAAAATCAATTTAAAGAAACCTGGCAATCTACGTTAATCTTGTTAGATTTTTATCGCCTGTACAAAGAAAACCATAGAGTCAGTGCGCCGGGAAATATTTTATCGCCTTTGGGGCAAATAGATCCGGGTATTAAACTGATACACACTTTACCACATGATCCGGAACTTTTAACAATCCCGAGAGAGAAGACTTTGGAAAACATTGTAAAAAAAGGAGAAAATGCTGGTAACCATCATTTTATCCTTTTCCAACAATGTTTCTACCTATTTAAGAGCATATACCGTCATTTGAGAAATAGTTTAATTGTCCAATATGAACCCTCTGACTATGGATGAGTTTAAAAGTTTGCTGTGTGGTAAAAAATTATTGCTGGCAGGAAAAATTAATTTTAAAACCTCGTAAAAACTAAAGGATAGACGGGCCTGCAACTTTTTTCCCTGCTTTATGATCCATTTTTTCCCCTGCAAGCGACCAGCACATGGATCGTCCTTACAATGAAAAAGCGATCTGGCAACCATAGGTCATTTACCTTGATCTGATATTAGACTAGCATAAGCTGACACTCATTGTCCATCAGATTGATAGAAGTACACTTATCATGTGAGCATGCTGTATACAGGTCGAGACTTTAACTTCTTTCTCGTGCATAAGTGACTTGGGTAGCTTTTGCAGACGGCCTATATCTTGAAAGATCAGATCATACAGGCCCCCATTTCAGCCCCAAAATTACAAACAAAATAAAACACTTTAATGTTGTAATTTGTGCCGTCATTCGCACACAGCGAAATAATTTCGCAACTACTGAATAATCAGTATACTGAATAGTCAGCCATACGACGCCAAGAGCAAGTTTGCTTTAGCTGACAGTTTTGTCCAACTCCGTCTCACAACATGGTCTGATCTGAAATTTACAAGGTCCAGTCATGACCGAGATGTCCAGGCTGACAAAGAAAGAAGTCACCGGAACGATAAACTGAGTAAAAGAATCTCAGTTTCACATATTTTGCTCGTCAAAGATTAAATAGAAGTCTGTACTTGAGATAACACCATTGCAAGATAATCTGCAAATAAACGGTGCTTGTCAAAATTCCAAATATTGCGCCTTCAACACGATTTTCTCATCTCATGGATTGATCGCAGACATAAAGTCGTTATAGTGACGAAATGCAAATAAAGGAGTGACAGCCTACAAATACGAGGGTTTCCGTACACATGATTAATAACTTCCGGAATATTTTCGAATAACAAACCCGAATGAAGTCATCTATTACAGACATTGCTAAAACATTATCATTATAACTATAGTTAGTAGAAGTAGTATTTGTTGTTGTATTGTTGTTGTTGTTATCATGGACATCCCCTTTGAACATTGTGACTGCATCTGTTTGTCAAAAAATATGTGCAACTTCGCTTTTGTTGCATAATTAAGATTGATTTCAAACCTCAAATGTATTGTTGCGATGCATTAGACTCTAAATTATAAGCGATACAAAAAGACTATGGTAAAATAGTCATTCTCAGACTTCCAATTCGATCATTATTTTATACCAACCCTAATCGTTGCGCCAAGACAGCAGATTGGAGCTATTGTTTACTCAGAATCTGTGTTTACTCTCTACTTCAAACCCCTGTGGAAATAATAGCATAACTTTATCACCCAGTCACTGGTATAAAGATAATAACGCCCAATCATATTTTCCAGATAATAGGATAGTCGTTTCCGCTATAAGGATAATCCGTTAACAAAATTATACGATAAGGGAGAAAAAGCTTTTGAAAGCTTTGTGAGGAAAAGGATGATGCTGGTAACCAGTATTTTCTCTTTTCTCTTTAATGTTTTACTACCTTTTCAAAGACAAAATTCCATCAAGGAGCCGATATCTAATTTGATTTCTCCAGAAGGTTTAGAAAATTTACATGTCTGTATTCTTGTCGCCTGAGAATGAATAATCAATTCTTACAAACAGTCGAATGTGAAAATTGAAATTATCTTGAGATTTTGTGTGTATAAGTTATCGATAATTTATGCTGTAATAAGCCCCGAAAACTTTGGCAATAAGCCCTTAAAATGCTAAGCGGGACTTAATGACCTTTTCCGAACAGTGTAGATTCAAGACCAGACTGCACAGAATGCGCAGTCTGATCTTGGATCTACACTGATCAATACAGAGATATATTTCCCCAAAAATCACCTTTGAAATAGCAACATTTTGGTTTTTACAATCAGCTTAAAAAGTTCATTCCATTTATCTAGCGGGATAATGGTTCGGGGTTTTCCTGTCCAGTCCCACCTCGAAGACAGACGTTCTATTTTGGCGGAACTTGAAATGTTTACTTAGTAAATTCAGGTAGAGGTATAAGCGTGATGACAAATAATATCGTGATATCATAGAATAAACGTGTAATTTGTAGTACCATATTTCATTCAATAAACCGGAAGTCGTGTCATACCGGAAACTGATGTTATTTCCGGTCGGCGTCTAGGATCTACAGAATTTCATGTAAAAATAGAAAAATTGGCAAGATTTTTTTTGACTCTTCGCCAAGAAGTAATTAAGGATGAGATTTAAGAATTATTTCAAGAATTAGGCGTTTGGCACGTTCCAACTCAAATTTCATGCCACGAACTTTCACAAGATATGTCAAACTTGGGAATATGGATAAGACTACAACAGTTCTGTTGATCAATTTCAGTCCTATTAGCAGAAGTATTTCAACTTATCATTTCGTCGGTTTACTCCAAAAACCACGTAAGTATAGCTTGTTTCAAGCTGTAGTTGCATGGTGTTTGAAGTAAACCGACGATTACTTTCGAATCCAGCAACCTTGATTTTCCTCTTTGTGGTACATATTGCACTTTGTAATTTCTACAGAGTAAAGAACATGCTCTGTACAAATGTTGTTTAATGCATCTTTTTAATGCATTATACGATAAAGTTGTGGGGTAGAGCGTCGGACGGCCAACCATAAGATCCCGAGTTTGATTTCTGGGTGCGGGTTTCAGATTTGGGATTTTTTATTGGCCCACAAAATTAGCGGAAGTACTGGTGCTGTTCACAGGAAGGAGAATCGAGAGGGATGAGTTTATAAGTTGTAAAAACTTCTTTCTCAATCGATTTGAATATTTAAATAAATATGTATAAATTGAGCTAAATGCATTACAACAAGCAAATAAACGCATAAAATATACTCAGTACCAATTTTATCTAAAAACAGGTTGAACCATGAGGCAGAATGAGGTAGAATTGTCGTTTAACATGCTGAAAATTCAGTAATAGCGCAAAAGTTTCAGCTTAGGTCAGTTTGTGCGGACTGCAGAGGCTGACCGAGGTTGATACCTTTTGTAAGTGCATTAACCCATTACCACACAATCCCTACTTTTGACGCCCCTGAGAAAGAAGCCTTTTGAAAACACTGTAGGAAAAGGAGAAAATGCTGGTAACCAGCATTTTCTCCTTTTCCCACAGTGTTTTCTACCCTTCCCAGAACAAATTTCAATTTTTCAGTCACCTTTATTTTGTCGTCTGCAAATGCTTTCAATTTGAACCAGTCTAAAATTTTGTCGTGTGGTAAAGAGTTAAACCACCTTTTCACAGAGCAAGACTTTAGTCATCTAACTTGTCGTCCGCTGTACATCCGTTGTCTGCGCATGTCATATTCTTCGAAGATTCGACCTGTCTTATATGATGTATCACTATCCCCGATATCGGGTAGACTGTCGTAATATGCGCTATAAAGTAGCAATGGAGAAAATGGTTTTTAATGTTTGAGGAAAAAACAGGTCTGTTTTAGCCCCAGATTTCTCTAAACTGCTGATCATAGCCGAGTGAATCGCACGAGGTAGCGTTTTATTGAGTAAACGTTTATTTTAGTTTGAAATTCAAAGTAACGGTTGTCGCGTGGGAAAGTGGTTCTGTGTCTTTGCCCAGGATGCCCAAAATAGATAGATGAGTATTTATAGAATGCCATCTAGCGGGAGATAATGGCTATACATCAAGCAGTGTTAGCAATACTGAAACAGAAAGTATATATGACAGACAGCTGATGTTCTAATTCAATTCATTTATTGGGAGAGACACTAGAGAATAACTTAACAGCAGAAATTAATGAGGAACAAGTTTGAATTTCATGCAGCAGCAAAAACTGCATAAAAACAGTATTGTTTTTTAGATTACATTTCTCTTTGATCTCATGCTTCGTGTTAGACAAGCATGATTACTTGTTCTATCAAAGAGCGGGGCATGGGTCTGTATTTACCAGTCACTCTTTAGAACATTCTTAGTATCATTCTTAAAGAATTTTCCAAGTATAAAAGTAACACAACTTTTGATTGGCTGAACCAAAATACTTTCTAAATCCAGAATAAGACCAAGAATGTGCTCAAGAATTGTTGGTGAATACAGAACCGGATCCACTTTTTTACAGCGGCATGGTATTTTGTTGTAGGTAACTCGCTGCTCTATTTCCGATTCCAATGCCAGTTGCTTTGGAAGAATATTGGCTTAACTCTTTACCAAACAATTCCTGGTTTTTATGACCCTGAGACAGAAGCCGTTTTAAAACATTGTTGAAAAAGGAGAAAATTCTGGTAACCAGCATTTTCTCCTTTTCCCACGTTTTCTACCCCGTTGGAAACAAATTTCATTTTTCAGTTACGTTTATTTTGTCGTCTGCAAGTGCTTTCAATTTGGACAGGTTTAAATTTTTTGTCGTTTGGTAAAGAGTTGAGAAGAAGTACTGGTGACAGAAACTTCAGAAAAAGAACATGGCTAGGTGCACTGGACGCCACAGCATGAAAACCTGGCTCATTGCATCTTCAAAAAGTATCGATATATCTAAAAATATACATGATGTGAATTTTCTGCATGTCTAAGGACCATTCTACCTCATGATTTGTTTTGTTGTTGGACATAATGAACTTCACGGATCACACTATGACTGTGATGACTTGGCCAGTATAATACATCATGAAGATATGTTTAACCCTTTACTCCATAGATACTCATTTCTACGTAGGAGCCTTTGGAAAACATTGTGGCAAAAGGTGAAATTGCTCGTCACGAGCAATTTCACATTTGCCACAATGTTTTCTATGCTATCAAGAGGTGTCATATACACATAAGAAACAGATTCATTCTTGCTGTTATTTAGGGTCAGTTAGAGATACCGTAGAAATGCCTTATGGGGTAAAAGGTTAAATCCCATGTGATATACCTTTAGTCCATCAAGTTAGCCTAACATGCGAGTGACATCGATCATTTTTGTCTTTTTCCTTGATATTTTAGGTATGTACAAACTCATAGACCAAAAGCAGATGACACAATGACGTTGTCTGGGCATGTCATATTCTTCGAAGATTCGACATGTCTGACGCATCACTCTCCCCAAAATTGTAGTGATATGTGCAATAAAGTAGCAATGGAGAAAATGGCTTTTATCAATACTTTTGAGGAGAAATCGGGTCTTTTTTAGCTCCAGATTTCTCTAAAGTGCTGATCATAACCAAGTAAATCGCACCAGGTCGCGTTTTATTGAGTAAACGTTTATTTCAGTTTGAAATTCAAAGTAACGGTTGTCGAGTAGAAAAATAGTCCGGTTCTGTACCCATAATGCCCAAATTAGATAGATGTATATTTGTAGAATGCCACCTAGCGGCAGATATTGAATACGATGATAACAGTTTGAAATAGAAATTGCCATCCATTTTGATATAAACAATTTTTGGGACTGTACTCACAATCCATTCTGAATTTTACTCGTATTCTTGTTCTCGAAAATTGTCTAAATTCCAAAATAACACGATTTATGATTGGCTGAACCGAATGGTTTATCAAACCAGAAATTGTGTTGCGTTTAAAATTGATATTTATTTTCTCCCCAAACCACTTCATTGCCATTACGACACCAATATGCCTAGGCTGAAGAGAAATTGTGAATCAATTGGTATTGGCTCGGTTGACTAACTTCCCTGCCAAATCATTTTGTCATTCTATGATATTGAGCATTTTATAGCTTCAATGACCGCTCCCATTAATATACGGTTTTCCTACCAAAACAAAATGACCGTTCCCAGTGCTATAGGACCTTCCTACCGATACAAAAGGACCGCTCCCAGTAACATTCATGTCACTTACCGATACAAAACGTAAGGTGTCCCTTGTCTAACTGATCGCATACTAACCTTTCCCGGAAGTATGTATGGGACCGTATTCACTAACCATTGTTGAGAACTGTCTTAACTCATTACCAAACGACGAAATATTTGGCGTGTCCAAATCGAAAGCATTGGCAGACTACATAATAAAAGTGAATGAAAATTTGAAATTTGTTTTGTGAAGGGTAGAAAGCATTGTGGGAAAAGGAGAAAATGCTGGTTACCAGCATTTTCTCCTTTTCCCACAATGTTTTTTTTAAAGGCTTCTTTCTCAAGGTCGTCAAAAGTAGGGATTGTGTGGTAATGGGTTAATTGTATTCTCTAAGATTTTCTACATTTGTAAGTAACACAACTTCTGATCGTGCTACTTTCAAATGCAGAAAATTCTGGAGAATAAGACAAAGAACGTTCTTAACCCTGAATGGTTGGTGAAAACGGGCCCTGGTCTAATGTATGTCAGTGGTTCATTAGGTCAGATTATGTGTGCAATAAATGATTAACATTACAGATAGTCATTTATCATACTATCCATGCTTCCTCATCCTTAACAGAATGAGGGTGTTTTTTAAGGTAGGGTTGGGGATGGGGTTTGTATTATAGCAGTATGATTAGTTCGTCTGGATGGAACTCTGAACTTTCAATGAATGATTGTAATAATTACATCACAAGTAAAAATATATGCCATTATATGGAAAAGGTCTGGAACTTTAAAACGAACATGGAAATAATGATGTTACGAAACATGCTTTTAATCATGGAAATATCCATAAATTATGTATAGTTATGCTATTTCTTTGTCTTGTGTTCATTGTCTTGTTCATGCTTCTGACGAAAGAATTTAAATGAACTGAAGCTCATGGCGCCAACACCAATACAAGAAAAAGAAATTGTTATACCAGTGAGCCATAAACGGTGGCAAAATCTACTAAAAGCTGTAATTAATTAAATAATATTAAATACAAAGTCTGTGATGCTGTACAAAAATAACTATGTCCATATTCAGCAACATCCTGAGAGAATAATGACAAAAGAAGGCATTTGAAAAAGGAAAATAACACTAGACTGACAATCCTGGTTTATGTAAATAAATCCAATGACTTTTAAGACCAGCCCAGAACAAAAATACTTAAACTTTAGCGCCGTGCATTAAATTTCTTCTTTCGTCACATCTCATTTTTGCTTGTATAAAAGTAAAGTATAGATTTTATTAAACCTTATTATTTCATATCTAGATGTCAATATTTTACAATCATGCTTTCAAATTTGTCCATTGCATCTGTGTTTGATGAGGTAACGTGCCAAAGAATGAAACTATTTCAGCTCGTGATTTTTCTGTTGTCTCAAGGGAATGTCATTCATAATCTATAGTGCGACAGGAAATGACAATTTTGTGCTTCATGGAAAGTTCACTTTTCGGATAAAAACAATGTCTGTACTTGTTGTTGCTGATACTTTACATCAAAGATCAAACAATACCATACATAAGGTATATTTTGATCTAGGAACTACACTATAGATAGTCTTTGAGATACTCTGGCCAGAACAGCGTGGAGATTGCATTTTTCTTTTTAGTATTTCATAAAGGAAAAATATTTTCACTTATTTTTTCTATCGATCTAAGGATGAATTTCTAGTGTGCTGCACTTATTAACTTTCATTCCAATCATATCGAATTTGTCTGAATAGAGTGCATCGAGTTCGGTTACCAGAATACTTGATAAGTAACGGAGACTGTTACCACATCGAATTCGAAGAATATTTTTAGATGCATTTGGGGAAAATATAGGTCAAAATCAGACTGAACGGAATATCCCAGTAAAGCAATCGCAACTTGAATCGAATGCGGCCTCGAAAAGCAAAACAGATACAAAAATTGTTGTATTATTTCAGGTTGATGACTTAAGATGGGATATCTGTCCGTCTCGAGGGCTTTATCAGTTCGCTTACTGTTTGCATCACATGGTATCGTTTCAATATGGCGCCTGTCAGACGTCAAAGATAACCGGAAGTACTGGTACCTAGCTGGGACATTGTTATTACTAATACTGGAATCGATGATCACTCTCATAAAGCGGCAAGGCAAAGAATGGAAATGGTATTGTTTATTTTATTTATTTATTTATCTATTTGTTTATTTATTTCCTAATCGTTCAGGGGCTTTAAAATCTCTTTAGAAACAGATTCAAGATATTTAAATTATTCCTAATATCATGTAAATCAACAACACCAGCAAAACCAGTCGATAACTGAAAACAGCAAATACGCTAGTCAGATGATCTGTTTTGACCTCCAATTTTTCGTTCCTTTCAAAGAGTTGATCCTATATGTTTCATCTGTTTATTTATCTTTATGAGAAATCTCAAATACTGTGTCTACACGTAGTCAGCCATACCATTGAATGTCTTCTAAATTGCTAATTAAAACAAAAGAATTGCCGAATATTATATTTCATTTGTTTATTTTTAGAAATTTTATGAGTGAAGAAATGTCGTAATTTAAGCTGGGGGAATTATTTCCCCGTCACAGTGAATATTTTCCTCCTGTCGAAAATCTGGAACTAATGTTTTTGAAAATATCGGTTATCCGGTTAATTGACTTGAGATCACTAGTTTTAAAAGTGGCATTCATTGACAAAATAATCAGAGGAAATGTAATATATAACTTATTTCGTCAGCTTGTGGTTAACATGGGGAAACATTTGCCTAAAAAGGGAGAGGTCGCGAAAATAACTCGTGCCTTCCGGCACTCCTTATTTTCGTACACCTTTCCCTTTTTCAGCAAATATTTCCCCATATTAACCCATTACCAAACGACGATATTTTAGACTGGTCCAAACTGAAAGCATTTTGCAGACGACAAAATAAAAGTGACTGGAAATTTGTTTTGTGAAGGGTAGAAAACGTTGTGGGAAAAGGAGAAAATGCTGGTTACCAGCATTTTCTCCTTTTCCCACAATGTTTTCTATAGGATTCTTTCTCAGGGGCGTCAAAAGTATGGATTGTGTGGTAATGGGTTAACCACACGCTGATGAAATAAACTCTATATCTTTTCCCTTTCTTCCTTGAATTTCTTTCAATACTTTTTTTTAAAAAAAGGCACAACATTTCGAAGGCAACTAATACGACTTTACTGCACGACGGATATTTTCCTTATAAATGAAATTAAAATGGTGGACCGTACAGACCAAAGATCGGACTACACGTTCTGATTTTGATCTACACTGTCCAAAAAGGTTTATTGTGTCGTCTACAGTTATGAAAGTTAACTTTGCCACGCTAAAGTAAGCACAAGTACACTTTTCATCATTTTCAAAGTTACGTATTTCTAAGCCTATCTTTTCAGGTTCTGTCCGAGCGTTTTAATCTACCTTCTAACATCCGTTCCTGCCATATGGTTTTTAGAGCTGCACGAGTTTGACCGGCGCGTTCAGCATCACCTACGTCAGATCCGGTTTGCACGTGCAAATAACATCACACTGCGTATAAGTGAACCTCCACCTGCTGTTGCCGAAGATCTCAGTGCTAACGTCGGCATGGTCATGGGGGTAAGTTAATTATCAATATCATCGCCATCATCATCATTATCTTCTTCTTCTTCTGTTTGCTATTCTTCTTCTTTTCTTCTTCCGCTTCCTTTTCTTTTTTCGTCGTCGTCAGCCGAGCCCCGGTAGCCCCTGAAGAGATGTCGGTAGCGCACAGGACTCAAGAACTTTTTCCTTAACTCATTACCAAACGACAAAATCTTAGACTGGTCCAAATTGAAAGCATTTGCAGACGTCAAAATAAATGACTGAAAAATTGAAATTTGTATCGAAGAGGATAGAAAACATTGTGAGAAAAGGAGAAAATGCTGGTCACCAGCATTTTCTCCTTTTCCCACAATGTTTTCAAAAGACTTCTTTCTCATGGTCGTCAAGAGCCGGTATTTTGTGGTAAACGGTTAAATCAAAAGTTAAAACTCGTGTTTTTTGTGCTAAATGGTTTAATTGTAATTATTACACTATTAAGTTGAAAACAAATACCGTATTGATGCCCCGAGCAAATTTTTGCGTAATTTCATGAAATCTTTTGTTTGCCAAGATACAATCAGTGGAATCTGTTCAGCTCCATAGACAAAAACAAGATCTTTGACGGACGGCGTGTTCTGTGCGATATGGACTAAGATCCATCCTGCACAGATCTTAAATCCATACCATAAATCCATAAATCTGCCTCTTTGGTCAAGCTTATAAAATACGAAATATCCTGACTGAAGTAAATGAGGCCGAGTTTATATTTTTGGCGCTGGGCGAGTAAATCCTGATTTTGCAGATTACCCCATTACCACATAATCCCTACTTTTGATGACCTGTGAAAGAAGCCTTTAGAAAAGATTGCAGGAAAAGGAGGATATGCTGGTAACCAGCATTTTCTCCTTTTTCCACAATGTTTTCTACCCTGTTGAAACAAGTTTCAAATATTCAGTCACTTTTATTTTGTCGTCTGCAAATGCTTTTGATTTTGACAAGCTTAAGATACTCTTTTTTTTGTAATGAGTCACATGAAATATATCTTTTTGGCTGAATAGTTAAAAATCCAAACATAAACAAGAAAGATATTTGTGGAGAAAATCATGTGACATCTCATTGTCGGACAGTGTAGATCCAAGATCAGACTGCACTTTAAGTGCAGTCTGATCTTGGATCTACGCTGTCCAGAAAAGGTCAATCAGTAGTGCCAAAGGGTTAAAAGAAGATATATTTGTGAGATAAGAAAATGTAGTAAGAGTGTTCGCCAGATGGCACTGTGCATGTGTTAAACATGTGAAAAAGCAATAAAGACAGAGCAATTGATGTTTTTAAAGACTGTTTTTAATTTCTGTTACCGAGAGGTTGCGTTTGAAAGATACTTAATGTTCAAAGAAGCAATGTGGTAGCTTGTTAAACACTAACTATATTGCATAATAATCAACGCATAATAATTCACCCTTTGTCTTGCATTAACCTATACCATTGTTATACCACTTTTTTAGGAGCTAAAAAATGTCTGTATGCGTCATTATGTATCTTTATACACATCTAATCCCCAACCCCCTACCCCACTCCAGAAAGGGTAGGCCTGTGACGACACAATAATCCACCATGGTACAAATACAGAAAGAATTTGACTGAGAAGGAAATCGAATCTATGACCTCCAGATTTGCAAACATTGTGCATTACTGACTGAGCTACGGTGCACCGCTCTAGAACGGGAAAGCTGCCAGTGGCTTGGAAAGAGTATTGCGCGGTGAGATGGTCAAAGCAACTTCAGGAAAGCATGGCCGCCGCAATAAATTTAAAATAAGTATGAAAATGGTATCAAACACTATGCAATCATTGAATACAATAGCCGTTAGAGCGTTGGAAAAGTCCCAAAGGTCGAGTTTATTAGTGAAGTAAAGACTCTCAAATAATTCTCGTTTCATGACTGCTTTTTGGCCAGTCTCAGCAGATGTCTCAGTTGAGCGGTTAGTGTAGATCAAGATCAGACTGCACGTATGTGCAGTCTGATCTTGATCTGCACTGGCCGCACATGTAACCTTATTCGTGATAGATAATTATAAAGACTAGACAGAACCATAGGAATCTGACAGCATGCAAAGAACAGGCTAGACGAAACTCCTTTCAGTACAAAAAAAGCCTGCATATTTCTAGCTTGTTTTGAAGTCGGTTATTGAATATACTATCAAAAGATTATTTCAGGAAACGGGCTTAATGCAATTTATTTTGAAGTGCTTTCTGAAATCTTAATTAGTTCTCTAATTTTTTTTTGTACTCTGGACAATAGATTGCAGGCAAAATGATGGAATACTGAACATTGGTTTATAGTGCGGTTTTAAACTCTGTCAGCGCCAAATTTCTTTACCCGACATCTTTCAACGGAACTCGTCACGACTCGGCCGATTCCGTATCTACACATAAACTGATAAACGGATCACCCGAGGTTTGTCGATTGCCTTCGATAGATGAAAACATATTCCACTGACGGCAAGACTGATCCTTATCTTACAGACTTTAAAAAGCTACTGCTTCTCTTGGTTTCGCATTGACTGCAAACAAATTTATCTATGTTGAACATGGAAGAGAATAATGTCGGAATTTTGTCTGAATTCAAACAACTCTGAAAGGCGTTGCATTTCTTTTCGTACATAAATTTTGAGCCTGCTGACTGAACTGATGTCGCTTTACCTTTTTTTCTCAATGCGCATGTACGAAAGGAAACGGAAGTACTCTGGCACTTGCGCACATGCATGAAAGTAGAAAGAAATTATGGGCTGTATCTCAAGAGAATTTCTGTATTCTAGGACGCTTGACCAAGCAAGGAACCAACTTTAAAAGAAAATGGGACAGTTTGTGTTTCTCTTAACTTTCCAATTAATGTTCTTGTAACAGTTGCTTTGAGGGAAAGGAACATAATTATGGGAAATGTGTTAAAGTACCATATTTTAATATTGCTGCACTTTCGATACTTTGACCCTTATGCTGCTGTGTGCGACTCACTGAAAATTTGCGAACCGTGCAGATCAAGATCAGGGTTCGTATTCACCAACCATTCATGAGAGTATTCTTGCTCTTATTCTCCACGGTTTTCCAAATTTGTAAGTAACACAACTTCTGATTGGCTAAACCGAATGGTTTAGCCAATCAGAAGTTGTGTTACTTACAAATGTCGAAAATTCTGGAGAATAAGACCAACAACGTTCTTAAAAATGCTTGGTGAATATAGGCCCAGACTGCTGTACAAAATGTGCAGTCTGTTCTATGCTCTACAGTGTCCGATATGGAGACATTTTTCGCAAAAACATATCTTTGTTACAGCACCATTTGGGTCTTAACTATCGAATTGAAAATTTCATTTTAGTTGTTTAGCAGGATTAGGGTTAATTAATACATCACGCATACCTAGAATAGATCAAGGCGTGGCTCATTTGAATTTTGTAAGTGAATTTTTGCCCCTTGAACTTGATACTGGAACTACACTGGTAGTAGTCGGTAAATTTAGGGGGAAAAAAAGAACTGAATAACAAAACGAAAGGACGGATTTTCAACTTCCGATTTTCACAGACAGTTTATTAACTCGATTGGAATCAGTCCCTGGAAAGCCCGTAATTTAAACAAAACACGACATTTTAATCTTCCGATGGAAATTAGATTAAAACTATCTCAATCTCGGTAAAATTGTGTCACAGTGCTGAAACAGACTTGAACAGAATTCATAGGGGTTTTTTTTTTCCTGTTTAACCCATTACCAAAAAATCCCTTCTTATTGACGACTCTGAGAAAGAAGCCTATAGAAAACTTTGTGGGAAAAGGAGAAAATGCTGGTAACCATCCACCGTTCTCATCGTATTTCTGTCTGCTTAATCCATTACCACACAATCCCTACTTTTGACGACTCTGAGAAAGAAGAAGCCTTTAGAAAACATTGTGGGAAAAGGAGAAAATGCTGGTAACCGTCCACCATTCTCATTGTATTTCAGTCTGCTTTATCCATTCTACTTTTGACGACTCTGAGAAAGAAGCCTTTGGAAAACATTGTGGGAAAAGGAGAAAATGCTGGTAACCAGCATTTTCTCCTTTTCTCACAATGTTTTCTAACTTTCACAAAACAAATTTCAAATATTCAGTCACCTTTATTTGTTGTCTGCAAATGCTTTCAATTTGGACCAGTCTAAATTTTCTCGTTTGGCAAAGAGTTAAAAGTGACTTAAACATCAGGTAGACTGGTCTTTGAACATACAGAAAATTCACTAATAAACGAAAGGTTTCGGCCCAGATCAGCCTGCGCGGACTGCGCAGGCTGACCTGGAACGATACCTTTCGCAGATCTATGAAGCCCCTTTTCACAGAGAATGGCCTATAATATAAGTATTGAAAGAACGACTATAAAGTCCAATATTCGTTCCATCTATAGATCAATCCTTCAATTGATAGACAATATCAATCATTTCGTCTTGAAGAGAAAATGTAACAGGTGTCTTGGAAAACATCCATGTAAATATTGATATTATACAGGAGAAGATGTTAAATACATGCATACGTAAGAAAAACATTGTCGCAATCGGAAAAATTCCTCCTGAAAAACAATTTCTCCTTTTGCCACAGTGTTTTCACGCGTGGTTCTGCAAGCCTATATATTTTTTCTACTAGAATCAGTGTACATGTATTAATGTCACTGAAAACTACAATTTATCAGCTAGATTTACATCAAATTCCGTAGATCCTCATCGATTCTGTAAAGTAATTATTTCTCGAAACTCTGAATAAGTTGCTAGCGCATAAATTTCATGGCAAACGTATGCAATCTGTCTTACCCCATATATCACTACATAATTGAAATGAGTTTTTTTTTCACTGGAATATAAAAGATAAACCAAATATTTCAAATTTTATACTGTTCTCGCAAATATAACTAACACATAATCGGACAGTGTAGATCCAAGATCAGACTGCACGCTCTGAGTAGTCTGATCTTGATCTACACTGTCCGGAAAACAGTGTGGAACAGCGCACCTGTTACTATATACCTGTAGATAGAGCAAGCTAAGTGTTTCTATGGGGACTAAGTATTACATCTAGCAGCGATTGATTAATCAGTCAAAGTTATAGTTTTTTATTGTTTAATTTTTCAAGAAGATGAAAAATTAATGGAATTTATTCATTAACCTACTTTCAAAAAAGATACGACTTTTGACATACCGGTATTTGCAGTCGCCCGCTTTTGGCGGTTGAAAACATTGTAGCAAGAAGATCATTCTCTACGTCATATGATTTCCATTATTTAGACATTTCATTCAGCTATTTTTCTAAAGCTGTGTTTGGAGCAGTTTCAAAAGTTGCTCGAACCTGATATTGACGGCTTAGACATGAGGAAATCCCCCTGGCCCCTAGGCTGATAAGTGTGACTCACTGACCTTTCGCGGACAGTGTAGATCAAGATCAGACTGCACAGAACGTGCAGTCTGATCTTTGATCTACACTGTCGGGGTGAGGAGATATTATTCCTAAAAGTATAACTTCGTAATGGTAATATTTTGGTTCATTATTCCAAGTTTAAAATTTTTAGTCTTTTAGCAGGATAAGGTTTAATTCTCAGAACAATAGAGTTGATAAAAGGAGCCATTTCTCTATTTCATGCTTTGAACTCAAGCTCTTTTTCCGCATTTTTTACATAACCTTCTCAAAAAAAAATGTCAGAGTCTTCAACCCCCCCTCTCTCTCTCTCTCTCTCTCTCTCTCTCTCTGTATTTTCTTTACCAAATACATGAATTGCTACTTCATTGTATACTTCAAATGAATATTGACAGAGAGAAATAAAGGAAAGGTTAAGTTTAGAAGTTTAGAAAACTGAACTGTAACTAAATAACAAATCGCATAAACTTGCTCTCATTTCAGTTAAGGTTCGAAGTTCGAATACCAATCAAGCTGACACCTGACCAGTGGATACGGATGCTGGAGCAATTGCTACTGTTGATTTTAATCCTAGGTCGATGGTTGTTGCCGAAAGGAAAGCTCACACATGATCAATTGTCACAGTTACTTCTAGTGTATATAGGAACTGCTGCAGACATAGTGGAATTCTTCGAGGCTTTTAAAGAAAAAGAGGTAAATTGTAAAAGCATGATGATGATGATGATGATGATGACGACGATGATTATGATGAGAGATTAAAAATCGTCGGAAAGACAGTTTGCTATGACTGGGTATCGGACCCGCAACCACCAGGGTCTGTATTCACCAACCATTGTTTAAAATATTCTTTGTCTTATTCTACAATATTTTCCACATTTGAAAGTAACATAAATTCTGATTGGCTAAACCATTTGGTTTAGCCAATCAGAAGTTGTGTTACTCTCAAATGTTAAAAGGAAATCCTGGAAAATGAGACTGAGACTGTTCTTAGAATGGTTGGTGAATACGAAACCAGGTCACGTGTAGGTACGCTAACCACTGATAAACCCGACAGAGCCAATGAATGAACGTTAAAAGATGGTTGTGGAGGGGGGAAAATACCGCATAGAAAATCTATTATAACTTAATTCATGTTATCATTTACAACAGGGTATTTTCGATACTAACTCTTGCAATTTTTTTCAGGACGTCATAGAAATGTGAGAAAGAGACAGACAAAGAGAGAGAGAGAGAGAGAGAGAGAGAGAGAGAGAGAGAAAGGGGGGAAGAAAGGGAGGGAGAGAGGATGGCAGGGAAGAAGGGAAAAACAAACGGACCGACAGGCAGGAAGGCAAGGAGGCAGGCTGACAGACAGACGGACGGACGGACAGACAGAAAGGCAGACAGACAGTCAGACCGCAAAATGATTAGTTAAGTACACTCTCAGTACTTTCATCCACCCTTCTGGTTTCAGCATCAACCAAGCATCACGCAGAGAGCTCTCATTTATCAAAAGTAAAATTTTGTTTTCGATATTTTTCTTTCTACCACGTCATATATAAACCCTACTAACACCAAAGACAAAAAATGTACCTTATGAGGACGGTATAGACCAAGATCAGACTTCACAGAATCTGCAATCTGATCTTGGATCTATACATTGCTCTTGTTTAGTCAAGCATGAAAGATCTATACCTGTTTGACTTTGAAGTTTATATCCTCAGCATTGGAATGATGTCGAACTCTTTTGTCTGTCTTGCTCTGAAAGGATTATTCCTTCGTCTGCTATGCTCGACGCAGATCACTTTTGTGGCCAGTGTAGATCAAGATCAGACAGCACAGAACGTGCAGTCTGATCTTTGATTCACACTGTCCGATTAGGAGACATTCTTTGCTTCAAAGATAATTTTAAAATAGCAAAAATCGGGATTTTTACTATTAAGTTTCAGTTTACTTATCCAGCGGGTAAGGACTTAATGCAGAAATTCCGACACACCCCTTTTGTATTAGCAAGTTTTTGTAGCTGAGAGATAATCCTTTACCGCAAAATCCAGAGTTTTAACAACCCTGAAATCAAGGGGCTATTGAAAACATTGTGGGAAAAGGAAAAAATGCTGGTAACCAGCATTTTCTCCTTTTCCCACAATGTTTTCTATTTCATCAAAGATAGAAATCGCCTGCTAAGCTAGAATTTATTTGATGTCTGCAAATATTTTCAATTTCGTCGAGTCCAAATTTTTATCGTTTTGCAAAGACTTTTAAAACTCTTAACCCTTTACTAAACAACGAAAATTCGGATCTGTCCAAATTGAAAGCATTTGCAAATTACATATCAAATGTGGTTCAAATAAGGGGATTTATCTGTAAAATGGTGAAAAAACATGGTGGGAAATGGAGGAAATCCCGATTAGATACATTTATTTTGTGCATGCTGAGCTTTTTCATTCTTGTCAAAATTGAAACATCTGCAGACGACAATTTAAATGTGGCTAGAATAAAACAAAATGACTCTGGAACAGAAGGAAACATTGAAGGAAGAGAAAACTCTGGTTACCCATATTTCCTGATCTTCCCAAAATGTTTTCAGACGCTTCTTTTTCCCCCGGGGTCATTAATAACGCGGGAATGTGTGGTGAAGTGTCAATACGCAAAACTCACGTACCATCCTGTAGATCTTATAAGTTTGCATTCTCTGAAGAAAAAAGGCAAGAAGATTAGATTAATTAGTACACCCAATTACTTTATCTTGTTGTTTATGATTTGAAATTCTTTTTCTCGTGAACATGAATACCCGCACAGGTGCATTTGAAGCGCACTTGGGCCATGCTCTAGGAACACGGGGTTTAGTGCAATCTGTCATGTGTTATAGAAAGCAAGTTAATCACATGATTATAGATACTTAACTCATTACCAAAATTTTAGGCTTGTCCAAATCGAAAGCATTTGCAGACGACAAAATAAAAGTGAAATTTGAAATTTGTTTTGGGAAGGGTAGAAAACATTGTGGGAAAAGGAGAAAATGCTGGTTACCAGCATTTTCTCCTTTTACCCCAATGTTTTCTAAAGGCTTCTTTCTCAGGGTCGTCAAAAGTAGGGATTTTTATGGTAATGGGTTAAAGTACATTTTGTTTAAAACGACGGACTGACTTATGAGATAAAATGGTCCTTGGACGTACAGAAAATTGACCGATCGTAAAAAGTTTCGGCCCATGTCAGACTGCGCATTTCGCACTGGCTGACATGGGTCGATATGTTTTGTAGATGCATTAAGCCCCCTTTTTACAGATCATGGCTCACTTAAACTGTGGAATGGTAAGCATTTATTTGTAGACACAAATGTATTAGTACGTAAGGTTACAACATTTTTACCCAGTTGAACTCAGGCGCACTTTAAAACTATGTCTGATTTCGCTAGCCTATCTGACTTTAGTTTAGTATACCATATGGTCTGCATCGCGCCAAAAGGGGCATTCGAACATTTGCGTAAAGTATCGTCTCGGATCAGACTGCGCACTCCGGGCAGGCTAATCCGAAACGACACTTTCCGTTTTATGCAAGTTTCTGTTCTGTGCAAGTCTACTATGGAACAAAATCTAATCCAGTCATAAAATGCCGTCTCGGATTAGCCTGCGCTCATTGCGCAGGCTGATCCGAGGCGACATTTTACGCAAATGTCTGAAAGTTCCTTTTCGCCTGTTGGAAGCCAATAATGGTGTCTGAAAACAACGCCTTCCGGTCTGTAAGACAGAACTAAAAATAAGAATGAGAACGATATTTCGGACCTATGATAGTTCGACCTGGAGACACGAGGTAGATCAGTTAAGTGCTTTTAGATCAAAATAAGTGAATTATCCTCTATGCGATTTACTGAAAACGGCGTTAAGCACCATACAATCAATCAACAATCAATTGAATGGTAGCAAAAGGGGTATGCCTAATTGCTGTTCTTTCTCATATTCCCATGATATTTTCTGATGGCTTTTTCCCCAAGGCTCGTTATTGAAGCACGACTTTGTTTAAAGAGTTGACTAATAAGCCTTCCTTAATTCCACCAACAGTAGATCACAATCAACCTTGGTTTTGTTATAGTTCAGTGAATCATTTTTGGTATTAAAAGAGTTTTCCGGTAATAGATCTAATTCTGTTATAATACAACCATGCTCTGACAAAATGGGGTTTTATGCATCACTGTGATACATGATACCGCCCCAAATCATCATATCATTAAGGATCCGTAAGAGCCATTTTTAAGGTAGTGAACCCGTGATAAAAACGGCTAATTCCACTAATATTATCCTACAAAATTTGCTATGATTAAAAATGAGTATTAGAGTCTATAGTACTATTTTAACCGAGCCAGTTTTTCTTTTTGTCTTTCTTAGAATTATCATTTATAGATCTAAATCTAAAACCGCTATGATTCTCTTTACAAAGGGAGATAATAATTACCTCCCTTTTCTGGAAACTAACAAAAGTATCAAGAAATATTTTCCAGACAGACATCAAAGGAATTTCTGGTAGGTTAAAAATCTGCAAAAGTATTATAGATCTATATGTATAAATATTTATCAGCCATCAAGAAATTTATGCCATGCTGCACTAGAAGTATTGTGGATCTGCTACCTTAACCCTTTACCTGATATGCCAATTTGAGACTTCCATTTCAGCAGCAAATAAAGATATACTGTAAAAAATATGGACAAATGAGGATACAAATATCTGATTGTGTGGAAAACATTGAGGGAAAAGGAGAAATTGCTCGTTACGAGCAATTTCTCCTTTTCCCACAATGTTTTCAAAAGCTGTCTGTTGTTGATACGTCAAAATGAGTATCTATGGAGTAAAGGGTTAAATAATCGGCTTAATCGTGAGGTAGACTTATCCTCTGACAAACAGATAATTGACCAAAATAGCGAAAAGTATCGACCCATGTCAGCCTGCGCGGACTGCGCAGGCTGACATGGGTCGATACTTTTCGCAGATGCATTTAGCCCCCTTTTCACAGAGCATGGCTGATATTAATTTTTAAGTTCTTACTTCTCTCTTTTCAGGTCCAGTACCATAAAGTTTTGTGTGTGATAATATTAGGTATATGGTCGCTTAGTCTTGTACAGTTCTCGCTAGTGCTGACGGCTTCACGGGTCCGGAAAAACAAAACCAAATTGTACCTCTTTAGCGTAGATAGTGACGATACGAAAGGCTGTTGTCGAGCGGACGTGTACGGGATTCTTATCACAATTCTGTTACAAGATTTACCTTTCCTTGTTTTAAGAATGATGCTCATCTTTAAATACAACGTGTTGAGTTACACAAACATGTTCTTCACGTCTAAAAATACCTTAGTTATAGTGCTACTAGTTTACCGATTGGTTGTTGTGTTTCTTGAACGTCATGACGTCATGGATTACGACATTCCTCTAAACCAATCCGTGGACAGCTTTAACGACCTCGATACAATTCCGATTCCAGATGCTGCCATTTTCCAGAATACAGAAGGAACTAAAAACAGGTTTTTAATGGCTAAATATCCACTAGAATATCACACAAGGCCAGTGCACAATGTCTCAAGAGTATTCCAAGTGAAATATGAGAACCATAAATGGGGTAGAGCGTATTTCTTCGAACAAGTTGGGACCCAAATTTTGTGATATTTCTTCCGATCAAACTCTTTTTTCCGTTTCTTGCATGTGCTAACTTATTTAATTTTTATATTGTTTGTCAAAATTCGTCTCGACAGAAACTCAATAAAAGTGATATGAAACATATAATATAAACATTGCCAACCAAAAATCAGATAGACCTCGTTCTTATTTTCAGTAGGCCTACAAGTCTTCTGATCCACTTAGC
The DNA here is from genome assembly GCA_943736015.1 of Tridacna crocea. Taxonomy (NCBI): domain Eukaryota; kingdom Metazoa; phylum Mollusca; class Bivalvia; order Cardiida; family Cardiidae; genus Tridacna; species Tridacna crocea. The sequence goes on along the minus strand of OX031072.1, from coordinate 10,112,031 downwards.
GAATCACAAGACTCGAAATCGAATTTGGAATTGATAACAATTTCCATGATGGATCATTAATACAACTCTATATAGCTTGCAACATGCGAAAAGGGATGTTTTGTCCGAATGTCCCTTTTCGCGTGTTGCAGACTAATTATGTGTATCCATACACAGCTACTAGGCGCGTTGTTCCAATACCCTTGGGAATTATCTATACATCTATAATGTATATAATAAAATTTCAATCTGAAACGGGGTAAAGATGATTTGTATATGTTCCCAGGGATGTAAGAGCAACGCGCCTAGTACCTGTGTATTCATATGATATCAATTTGTCAACAACTTTAACTGTGCTTAATCGTCAGCCCAACGACAAAAATATACTTTTATACACCTTCTATTCTTAAAAAGAAGCTTTATCAGACGAAAAGTTAAACATGGCTCAAATTGTATGATGTGTTTGTGATAGCAATAAATTACGTGAGATGAGGAAAAATGTTGGTTACCAAGTCATTTTCCTCATTTCCCCAAATGTTTTCTATAGGTCTAACCCTTTTCTGTATGCCTGTTAACTCGAGATTGTTAGATAAATCTACACCTACAGGACTAAGACTTAACAAATCTAAATATCTTAGTCTTTGCACAGTTTCCTTTCAAAGCTGCACACAACGTGCACAGGCCACCGACATCTTCGTTCATAGGTGACAAAGGAATACCCGGTGAGTGTTGACGTTCTATCGCAAGAATATTACACTGAGGGAGATACCGAGGAGACCAGAAGTTTAACAATCAAGCGACTGACCCTAAAATAAGACACTGACATTGAGTCTACCTAGCTGAGCACACTGTCCCGATAAGGTAGACGTTTGACAAAACCTTGATAGCAAGAGCTCGGCGGTTCCGTGCAATACAGTTCTGGAGGAAGCTAACATGAGCGTGTCATATTTGGTCCTTTGCTGTGAGTTTGGCCTCCAGGCCTGGCATTTGAATCCTCGCCACTGTAATTTGTCTTGTCAAACTGACCATTATCAGTAAAATGTCGGAAACAAGATATACCTTGAACAAGAAAAGTCTGTAAAAAAGGTAAAAGACGTAAAATTTGCCCGAAAATAAGCTGAGGCCCTTAAAATAAACATGTATACATTTTTGACCAATCATACATTTCTAGTTATTCAATTTTTATCAGTATCAAAAAGTAGGTCAAAGGTCAGCAGATTCCGCTATGCCGAGAAACAAAATAAGGCGTAAATTTGCCAACAAATAGGCTGAGGGCCCGTAGGGTAAACATGTCTACCAAAAAGTAGATAAAATCCCAGCACATTCAGCTATGCCGACCCCCCCCCCCCCCCCAAACACACACACAGACCCAATATCTGCGCATGTCATATTCCTCGAAGATTCGACCTGTCTGCTATGACGTATCACCCATTCCCGTATACCCACTACAACTGATATGTCTGACGGCCAGACAGCCAGACAGGCAGGTTTGCTGCAACTTAATCCGTTACCACACAGCAAAATTCTAGACCTATCCAACTTATGGAAAGCATTTGCAGACGACAATTTCAAAGTAGCTCAAATAGTGCAATTTTACTATGATAGGACAGAAAACTTTGTGGGAAAAGGAGAAAATGCTGGTTACCAGCATTTTCTCCTTTTCCCACAATGTTTTCAAAAGGCTTCTTTCTCTGGGTCGTCAATAGTAGGGATTGTGTGGTAAAGGGTTTAGTGAAGATGATATGCTCCTCCCTATAAAAGAGAAACTAATTCCGTAATACTTTTCCTGCCAAAGAATTGAACTGAAACGTTTAAACTAGTAGTAAAAAAAACCACAAATCTTGCTATTTCAAAGGTATTTTCTCACCCCTCACAACGTACGTCAGTGTGACGTCACAGGTAGTGATATCGGACCCTTGTTATAAAGTAAGTGTGCGTGTTTGGTAAGACTGTTTTTATTTTTTTGTAATCGTCCCTTTAAATGATCTGAAAAAGTCTTTAGACCTCCAAAGCGTACAATGCCTAGGGACTTTGTTTTTTGTCAAAGCTTCTGTTAACTACTTATACTACTGGAATAAACTTCGACCAACTATTAAAACCCAATCACTTTTTGATATTTGGTCAAAGTGTTTGTGCATATAGACATCTGCTTCCTGTCTAAAACATCAGAATATTAAATGTATTTATCTAATATCTTTGATAAATGCATGAGAGTCTTTGTAGTTCGTTTGTATCCACCCAAGCTAACCTCATTCTATCTTCATATCGTACTTACTTTTCAATATGGCGGACAGAAGTTACGAAAATGCGCAGGTCCGATATCACTTCCTGTGACGTAGGTTGTTACCCTTGTTTCTGGGAGAAACATCTCCTAATTGGACAGCGTTGATCCAAGACCAGACTGCACGTTCTATGATCTTCATCTACACTGTCAGCAAACCGTCCGTCATCGTAGTATTCACCAATCATTCTTCCTCACATTTTCTGTCTTATACTTCAATATCTTAAAAAAGGAAAGTAACACAACTTCTGATTGGCTAAAGCGAATGGTTTTGCCTATCAGAAGTCGTTTTACTGTAAAATTTTGAAATTTCTGGAGAGTAAGACTAAAAAACGTTCTTTTGAATGGTTGGTGAAGACGGATCAAGGCCGCACGCCAGTGCATTCTGATCTAAATCTACGCCATCCGTTAAAGCTCCTTTTAAAGTCGTCATTGTTAGTTAAAGATTTCATACATCAGCTAAAGTATCGGTCATTTCAGCCTGCGCAGGCCGCGAAACATTTTGCTTTTTGTTAATTCTCCGCTTTTGATAGGACCAATTAATCTAACTCGGGATTCAGTTCGTTGTTATCAAAAATGGATTTCATCGATCCATGCATCATTGTTTGATGTCTTGCTTGGTATAGCGCATAGCAAAGATGTACTAAACCCACTTTTGTCAGAGCGAGGTTAAAGTTCTATGGGGATACATCACACCGGGCGTTAAATATGACGACGTCAAATTTGGGAGACAACTGTTGCTATATATATGATCTCCGTAAAAAGAGTTGTTTCCCTTGCATAGGAAAAAAAATCAATGTAGAATCAATGGAATGCGAGTGAGTTGAAAGACTCTTAACCTTTCTACAAATAATAAATGGTTATCTTGACCCTTAAAAGAAGCAATGCCAAAACATGGTGGAAAAAAAAAGGAAATACTGGTAACCAGCATTTTCCCACAATGTTTTAAATCATCCCAGAACACATTTCAATTTTTTGAGTCATGTCAATTTTGTCGTCAGCAAATGCTTTCAATTTGGACCGGACTAAAATTTTGTCGTTTGATAAAGAGTTAAATACGTGCATAGATCTAGGTAGATATATTCGTCTTTTTTCAAATCTTTACATACTTCGCCCTATTATAAAAGATTTATGATCTATATTTTCGGTTTGGGGGGAATTAGGTTTGTTTAAGAAAAGAACCATTTGGATAAATAGATCTAGTAAGCCTAGTAGTTAATCTAAATTAAATACTTTCATCTCGAAAACTTTTCTTTTACCATGGCTTCTTTGGATCAATTCTCCATCTTTGTTCCTGTGTCTCCATTTGAAGATAATGCTAGAATTCAAACAATTCAAGACAAGGGATCGTAATAAACATGTAATTTATGATCTCTGCATAGTCATACGCACAATTGAGTTTTTTCTGACGGTGAAGATCAAGATCAGGCTGCAAATAGCACCTGTATAATCTGCAGTCTGGTCTGAATCTGTACTGCTTGCTGCCTTTATTAAGGAAATAAAACAGAAAATGGTCACAGAGAATAATCATTTCTTTCAGGGGTCATGAAAGGGTCGATTTTACCTATTAAACGCTGAAAGATTCAACTCAATATCACATAATCTCGATTTTTAACGACCCCGAAAGACATTGTGGGATTATGAGAAAATGCTGGGTTAGCTCATACCCACGATGTTTTCTATCCTACATCTATTTTAAAATAACAGAGATTATCATTTTAGGGACATTTAACATTTAACTTGTCGTCTGCAAATGCTTTGATTTTGGTGCAGTCCAAAATTTTATCGATTGTTGAAAAGTTGATTAAAAAGTATGAAATCCGAACATAAATCGATTACACTAAATTATACAACGAGAACATAGTTTTCAAAGGAACTATGGAGTAGACATTTGATCAAAACGAACAAATCATGTAATCTTATAAAGAACGATAACTCGCCATAACAAACAGACATAAAAGATGAAACATGTTTGTAAACATACTTCGAAAGAAGGAGCGGCATTTCTTTGTTGATATATTTTGAACCACATGGTAAGTAAATTATTTTATTCACGAATATGTATAAGTTTTGGTCCAAGTTTCATTTATTACTTTAGAATTTAGAAAGACTCTCTCACTTCGCAAAATAAAAAAAAAAATCGCTTTACACAACAAAGTTTTTTGTATAAATTTTACATTTTTGATTAAGGTTGTCATTTTTGTTTACTTTCAACAAAATTTCAGAGTTAACCAAATAGAAAGCATTAGCAAACAACAACCTAAAGCAGACAGAAAGTAATTGAATTTTTCTTTGCATGAGAAGGAAACATGGTTTGTTAAAAGAGAAAAAAACTTGTTACAAGCATTTTCTCCGTTTCCCACATCGTTTTCAAAAGCAGTCATAGAGAGTGATGTGATTTAAGTTGTAAGAACTTGAAAATCTTTACTAAACAAAATTTTGGACTCGTCCAAATCTACCTTCGGTCTGAAGGGTTTGCTTCGATGCTAATTTCATGACTGGTCTTCGCAGACCCATTCACATCAGCCATTCATTAAACATATCTGGAATAAATACAATTTTACCCGCATCTTTTCAAATGGCTGTATGTGACATAATTTGAAATGACAGCTAATGAAATGGGCATGGATCGTTAGATAAGTGATTAATCTAAAGTTACAAAAAGACTGGTGTTTGTTATATATCTAAATCTTACCCTTGTGTAAATCTGTACTTTTCAACGTAAATAGCCATTGACCTACTTCACCAGAAATCAAAACATCGTGATATCGTCAGTGCACATGTCTCTGTAGAAATCGCAGTATCTCTGACCCGCTAGAGGACGGTTTAGTTGTGAATTTCGCTGTTGACAAAAGCACCTTGTGCAGAAATGATTATTAGGGTTGATAACCAGACTGTAAAATATTCAAATTCCGCTGAGTGTGCATGCCTTTTTAACGGACGTCGCTGTGTTAGTTGTTTACAAATTACACTGGATTTATTTACGTTGGGGGAAAAAAGGTGAATATCTATTGATGAATTGGTATTTTGAGGCACAGTTTAGGTGATGTTAGGGATTAATCATTTATATAACGATTCATGCCCATTTTATTAGCTGTCACTGGAAATTTTGTCGCACAGAGCCGTTTGAAAAGATGCGGGTAAAATCATATTTATTCCAGGTGTGTTTAATGAATGGCTGATATGAAGGTGTATGCGAGGACCAGTAACAAAAATAGCATTGGAGCAGATACCTTAAGACTGAAGGTAGTCGAAATCGAAAGAATTACCAGACGACACGTGAATTAGAAATTTAATTTTTATTTTTGAAGGGTAGAAAATATTGTGGGACAAGTAGAAAATGCTGGATACCAGCTTTCTCCCTTCCCCACAATGTTTTCAGAAGCTTTCCTTCTTGGGGTCGTTGAAAATCGAGATTGTGTGGTAAAGAGTCATAATTAAAAGGTTTAAACAAAAGCAATTTTAAAGCTTTTTGAATGTATAAAGATTGATGCCTTTGAATATTTAAAATTCAGTTCTAATAGTTTTTGTCATTTCCCCAACTCTGTTGTTTATATAGGCTGCATGTACCATTACATTTTGTAACCCAGTAATTGGAATTCTTTTTTTGAAACCCATGTTTACTGGCAGTCAGGGTGTGCATTCACTTTCAAACGCTCACCAATCTCTTACCACAGTCAAGCTGAATATTACAGAATGGATATTGGTGTGTGTATGCGGGATTGAGGGTAAAGATTATTTTACTACCCCCAAAAATATCGGTAAACCAGCAAAACATGAAACCTAACTGGCAAACGCTTGTTATAATGAAATAACCCCCAGGAAAACTCAGCTGACGAATGCTTGATGTCTTTCAATGTTAACCAGCATTTTCTCCTTTTTCAGCAATGTTTTGCACCCTGCATGAAAAAATGTTCAATTTTTTAGAACGCTGCAATTCAATCTGTGTAGGGCTGGTCCAGCAGAGCTCAATTACACCATAAGGCATTTCTATGGTATCTCTAATTGACCCTAAATAACAGGATGAAGCCGTTTCTTATGTGTATATGACACCTTTTCATAGCATAGAAAACATTGTGGCAAAAGGTGAAATTGCAATTTCACCTTTTGCCACAATGTTTTCTAAAGGCTCATACAAGCAATGCGTAGAAATGAGTATCTATGGAGTAAAGGATTAATTAAAAGATTGCACTTCCTTAACCCATTACCACACAATCCCTACTTTTGACAACTCTAAGAAAGAAACCTTTAGAAAACATTGTGGGAGAAGGAGAAAATGCTGGTGACCAGCATTTTCTCATTTTCCCATAATATCTTCAACACTTCAAATTTTTTTTTTTCAAATTTTTAGTGACTTTTATTTTCTTTTCTGCAAATGCTTTTGATTTTGACAAACCAGAAATTTTGTCGTTTAGTAATGAGTTAATTCCAAGATGACTTCCAAAGTAGAAGTCTTGTATGGAAAATTATAATTATTTTGTCCCCTTCAAATCAAAAGTTAATTTGTCAACTGCAAATGCCTTAAGTTTTGGTAATTCTAAAAAAATTTTGTTTTGTGATAAAATGTGGAAGGTTAAAATCTAGATCACTTTTCAATAGGGCTTGTATGAATATCTGTATTAAATAGTAAAACAAACAGTCTACCTGCTTGTTATACCAGGGAGATCTATATTGATATATTTTGGATAAGGAAAAACAGTTTTATTGTTCTTTTTAGCCTTTACTAAACAATCCTGACTTTTAATGACCTGAAAGATGAAAATAGTTAAAAAAAATTGTCCAAAAAGTAGAAAATTCTGGTAGCCAGCATTTTTTACCTTTTCCCACCCCTTTTTATATGCCATAACATAATATGGCCCTGCTCGTGTTATGGCACTGGTCACTCTTCCATCTAACCATATGTCCGTTTGCAATATTTTGTGAGTTTCCATCAGAATAATTTGAAACTTTCTCACAGTGAACCTCATTGATCTAAATTCTTAAGTTGTGCATGTGACTTAAAATTTGGATATCAGTAGGCATTCTAGATTTTAACACATTTCACTCACTGACAAGCCCTTTCTGGCGTATATATGCAGCACTGTGTGAAGCCTTTGTTTCAAATCTCATTGCCATACTCACAATAATATCTGTAATTTTAAAGATACAAAATAAAGTTGCCTGTGTTTTTGACTCATGAATGCTCTTGGCCGTTCCTGGACCTTTGATGCCCCAGTGTTTGAACAAGGAAGTTAGAATTATAATCAATATTATACAACCACTTTGATTTAATCTCCTGTTTATTAACGGTGCTTTTGTAAACACAGTAACTAGGCAGATACATGTATTGCTATCATGAACAATATAACCATTGTCACATTGTTTTCTTAATCCTTTACCACACAACCCTGAGTTTTAACTACCTTTAACCCATTACCACACAATCCCTACTTTTGGAGCCCCTGAGATAGAAGCCTTTTGAAAACACTGTGGGAAAAGGAGAAAATGCTGGTAACCGGCATTTTCTCTTTTTCCCACATTGTTTTCTACCCTTCCCAGAACAAATTCCTATTTTTCAGTCACCTTTATTTTGTCATCTGCAAATGCTTTCAATTTGGATCAGCCTAAAATTTTCTCGTATTGTAAAGAGTTAAAGGAAAGCCATTTGAAAAAAATGTAGAAAAAGGAAAAAATTGCTGGTTACCAGCATTTTCTCTTTTTTCTGTTTTCTGCCCTTCATTATAACAAATTTTAAATTTCAAGTCCCATTTATTTTGTTTACTGCAAAATGCTTACAATTTCAATTAGTCTTAAAATTTGTTGTTTGATTATGGGTTAACTTTGTGTAGTTGACTGTAAGTGTTGTACAGATATTGTTTGTCAAAAACATGTTTATTCTGAAAGTTTAATAAGTGCATAATTGGCTTATCTTTTTTCCATTTATGAAATCATACCTCAGGCCTCCCTAGCTGGTATAAACAACTTTTTGTAAACAACCTGGCATTTTCCTGACATTTTTCTCCGGCTCTCACATTCTGTTTTCCATGTAATCCAAAAATGCATTTCAGCTAGATTTTTTTTTTCTCAAACATATGCTGATAAGTGCCTAATAAGGACCTTTTAGAGAGAGTGTAGAACAATTACCGGTTTTTATATCTGACTGCTAAAAACAGTCTGTCTGATATTGTGATCTAACATCAACACTGTCCAGTTATTGACAAATGAATTGTTCCGATGAAGAGAACTTTGAAATTCCTCAGCTGTTTCCACAGGAAATGTTGATGCATTATAATCTATTTATAGCCTTGTTGTTTTCTTCATATTTGTTGTTGGCTTTCTGTAGTATACAACCCTTTTATGCCTGGACAAAGGCCAACAACATAACCACTAAGCAAAAGAGAATTTTCCCTAATAAAGTTGTGAGGTATTGTATTTAAACTGGGATGAAACCATGCATGAAGGAGTGTTCTCCCTTTACAACATTTCTTATTGCTGTCATCGTTGAAGATAATTCACTTAAAGGTGGGTATTTAGAATTTTCACATCACACCAAATTAAAAAAAAATATATATCATTGAAATTTATATGAAAAAACAATATAAATCATCAATAATTAAGAATCATAAAATTACAAAAAAAAATTTTTTTTTGATGGTATTCCCTTAAAAGGCTACGTAGCCTCTTAAGCTATTTTTAGATTTCGCGCCAAAAATCAATAAAGCATTGTGGGAATGTCAAGTGACTTGCACGTGACTAATAACACTTAAATTCCATTATATAACAAACATGTAATAATTATTTTCCATAATGTCTTTTTCGAACGGATGTTTGAAACTTTGTCTGTGTTTTCATGTATTTAAATGAGAGAACTGATAATCTAAAAATAGAATGTGTCTCCAGTTGGTGTCAACCTGGTTCGTAATAAATCTCTAATTTCTCGTGTTATCGGATGGTTTTCGACTACTGGGGTTTTATGAATGCAAATTAAAAGGCTATGGGAGTATAAGGATGATTTTTTTGCATTTTTGTAAAATTTTCGTCCCAAAATCTGAAGGGCCACCTTTAAAAACTCTGATTAGTTTGTAACTTTCCAAAAGGGGACCATATAACAGGAGCAGATAACTATCAGAATATAATTTGATACAGTTAACTCTTTACCACCTTTAGATTTCAGACTGGTCCAAACTGAAAGCATTTGCAAACAACAAAATGAAGGAGACTGAAAAATATAAATTTGGTTTGGGAAGGGCAGAAAACACTGTGGGCAAAGGAGAAAATGCTTCTTTCTCGGGGTCGTTAAAAGTTGGAATTGTGTGGTAAAGGTTTAAAAGCAACCCTAGTTTGTGTGCATGTTATTTTTGTCTTCAGGTGGAATTTAGTTTTTTACCCTTTACCACACAATGACGACTTTTAACTCCCCTGAAAGAGAAGGCTTTTGAAAACATTGTGGGAAAAGGAGAAAATGCTGATAACCGCCTTTTCCCACAATGATTACTATCCAATCAAAGAAAAAATTGTGGTATGAGACACATTGAAACTGTTCTCCAAATGCTTTTTAGTTCAAAAAAGTCTGACATTTTGTTTTGTAGTAAAGGGTTAATGACCCTGAGAAAGAGGTCTCTCAAAAACATTGTGAAAAGAAATTCTGGTAACCAACCTTTTCTTCATTTCCCCCAATGTTTTCTACCCTGGGACAACTGCCACAATATGGCATCTGCATATGCTTTGAGATTGGACCGGTAACATGCAGATTCCAGATCAAATGAGGCTAAACTTGTCCGAGTTCTCAGGGTCATTAAAACTGTGCAGTCATGGATTAAAATGCAGGTTTGGGAATTTAAGGTTAAGGAATTGTCTCTTTTTTAAACGCCCGAAGGGTCGTATTATGTTATACCCCCGTCCGTCCGTCCGTCTGTTAGCAATTTCTTGTGAGTGCAACTCCTCCTACAGTTTTCATCGGAATTATTTGAAACTTGCACAATGAATCTCCATGATGTCTAGTTGTGCACCTGGGTCTTAGAATTTTTATCGCTGTTTGCGTTCCAAAATTATCTGCCCTTGATTTCTGAAATAACCAACTTTTCACTTTGAATTTTTGTTTAGGCCATAACTTCCATACCATAAAAGGTATCAAATTGAAACTACATTCACTGATAGAATACATTATGGAGAAGTGCAGTGCACATGAAACATAAGTCTGCCACTTTTATTTTTTGAGTTATTGCCCTTTGTTAATTTTCAGTTTGAATTTTTGTCCAGGCCATAACTTCCAAACTATAAAAGCTAATAACTTGCAACTTCATACACTGATAGAACACATTATGGAGAAGTGCATTGCACATGAACCATAACTCTGCCACCGTTCTTTTTTGAGTTACAGCCCTTTGTTAATTTTCACTTTGAATTTTTGTCCAGGCCATAACTTCTAAACTATAAAAGCTATTAACTTGGAACTTCATACACTGATAGAACACAATGTGGAGAAGTGCATCGCACATGAACCATAACTCTGCCACTTTTATTTTTTGAGTTATTGCCCTTTGTTAATTTTCAGTTTGAATTTTTGTCCAGGCCATAACTTCCAAACTATAAAAGCTATTAACTTGGAGCTTCATACACTGATAGAACCCATTATGGAGAAGTGCAGTGCACATGAACCATAACTCTGCAACCTTTATTTTTTGAGTTATTGCCCTTTGTCAATTTTCAGTTTGAATTTTTGTCCAGGCCATAACTCCCAAACTTTTAAACCTATCACCTTGAAACTTCAAAGACTAATAGAACCCATTATGAAGAAGTGCAGTGCACAAGAACCATAACTCTGCCATCCTTCTTTTTTAGTTATTGCCCTTTGTTAGTTTTCTCTTTGAATTTTCGTCTGGGCCATAATTTCTAAAATATAAAAGCTATGATCTTGAACCTTTCAAGACTGATAGAACACCTTGTGGAGAACAGCAATTCACAAAATTTGTAACTGTGCCACCCTTCTTTTTTTAGCTATTGCCCTTTAATATTTTTCACATATCATGAAGATTAACTACTCTTCATTCATGGCCCTTCCGTCATTTCAACTCATTTCACTGACAAGCCCCTTTGGGCGTATATGCGCCGCTTTGCGAAGCTCTTGTTTTAATTTGCTATGAAACTGTCAGTTCAGTGTACTTTGATAATAAAATTGTAAACAGGAAAGAATAGATTAAAGAACAAATCAGCTTTTTTGTATTAAAAAAGTAGGCCAGCTAACCTTTAATTAACCCTTTCCAAAACAATCCCTGATTTTGACGACCTTGAGATAAAAGACTTTTGAAAATATTGTGGGAAAAGGAGAAAATGCTGGCATGCAGCATTTTCTCCTTTTCCCTCAATGTTTTCTATCCTGCTGGACATAATTTTCAAATTCTGAGCATTGTTTTATTCAGTCATCTGCAAGTGCTTTCAATTTCGACCAGTCTAATACTTTGTTGTTTGGTAAACAACCTTGAGCAGGGCTTTTGAAAATATTGTAACCAGCTTTTTCTCCTTTTCCCACCATCTTTTCTCCTCTTTCATGGACAGATCCCAGTTTGAGCCACATCTTTTTTTTTTTTCATTATATGCCAATGTAAAACTCTTAACTCATTAAAGTGACTGGAAATTTGAAATTTGTTTTGTAAAAGGTAGAAAACATTGTGGGAAAAGGAGAAAATGCTGGTTACCAGCATTTTCTCCTTTTCCTACAATGTTTTCTGAAGGCTTCTTTCTCAGGGTTGTCAAAATTAGGGACTGTGTGGTAATAGGTTAAGTCATGATTTTTAGTCAAGGGTATACTTTAATATTGCGAAATTATTATACATGTATATGCACATGTCGCTACTTTAAAATACAGCTTTAAATTGGTAACAGAGGAAAGGGGCATATGCAAGCAATAAGTAATAATTGCTGCTTGAATCAATGACTTTCATACGGTTCAGTGTATATTTATGTATTTATCCAGACAATCCAAACTTCTCTACCTTTTCTTATTTTCCTACAAGGTATTCAAAAGCCATGTGTCTCACTGCTTATATGTAACTCATTACCAAACCACAAAATTTTAGGTTTGTCCAAATCAAAGGATTTGCAGACAACAAAATAAACGTGACTAAAAAATCGAAATTTGATTTGGGAAGGGTAAAAAACATTGTGGGAATAGGAGAAAATGCTGGTTATCAGCATCTTCCCCTTTTCCCACAATGTTTGCTAAAGGCCTCTGTTTCAGGGTCATCAAAAGTAGTGATTGTGTGGTAATGGGTTAACCCTTTCCCAAACAAGCCCTTGTTTTTACGTGTCTGCAGTACAAGTCTTTTGAAAACACTGTGGGAAAAGGAGAAATTGCTCGTAATGAACAATTTCTCCTTTTCCCACAGTGTTTTCTACCCATTACGAGAACTTTCTGCCATTTTTATTAAATTTGAAATTGTCTGCAAACTCTTTTGAGTTTGCAAGAGTCTAAAATTTGTCATTTGGGAAAGGGTTAAAGAAACAATGGGTTGTTTGTTTTCCTTTAGTGTCAAGGGGTTGCTGATTTGATCCATGGTTCGGCATTTTTTTTTCCAAGGATTGATCATAGTTATAGGATTAATTCTCCTCTTGCCACTGACCATTGCTTCGATAATGGGTATGTGGGAAAGCAGCCACTGGTTTGCAAAAAAAGATAGTGTGTGGACTACAGTCAACTGCAAAAAGAAACTCCAGGAAAACATAGATAGGTTCCCTGGCCACCGCATTACATTTGAAAACTGCATTAAACACCGTACAGTCAATCAATCAGCCTTCTGTGTTAATGTTGTACAAGTTAGTTATGATAATTTATCCTGTACAGTGGTTAGCAAAGTAATCGATAAAAGCGCTCTGGGCGAAAAGAACTGAAAAATGTTTTTGAAAGTGAATTTCAAATGAAAGAAAACATCTTTATTTTTGTTACTGCACATTTACATGTTGTAAAGAAGTCGGTTATTTATGTTAATCATTTGCAGGGCTGTTTGGTACAAGTCAGATTTTTACATATCACTGTTGATTTCCTGTCATTATCTCAAAAGTGTACAAGTCTTTTTAAATCTTTGGCTTCTTTAACCCTTTCCCAAATGACAAAATTTTAGACTTGTCCAAATTGAAAGCACTTGCAGACGACAAAATAAACATAACTAAAAAACTGAAATTTGTTTCCTGCAGGGTAGAAAACATTGTGGGAAAAGGAGAAAAAATGCTGGTTACCAGCATTTTCTCCTTTTCCCTCAATGCTTTCAAAAGGCTTCTATTTCAGGGTCATAAAAACCAGGGAATGTTTGGTAAAGGATTAAAGTGATGTCGCCATTTTTCATGGTCATTAAGTGCATTTTCACGGCAGCTAAAAGAAATTTATACTGGTCAAGGAAGACATTGTAAATCTATGATCAGACTGCATGACATGTGTAATTTGATCCTAGTCTATACCATTCATGATATTATTCAACTTGTTACTGGCAGTTATAGATACTTTTGCATTTGAGAAAGAAACTGTTGAGCACTTTATCACACAATCCCTGCTTTTTACGACCCTCAGTGTTCCCACTGAAAATTTTATTTGGGGGGTTTGTACCCCCTACAATTGAAAAATGGGGGTATAAGAAAAAAAATGGGGGTACAAATTCAGAGTGAAACTAGTATGCCCTCAATTCTAAATTGTTTACTTAATGCCTCATTTTCGATCCAATGCAGAACAATCATATAGATCTAGTATGTAAATGAACATTTTTAAATGTAACTGACACTTAAAAAAATGTTTGGCAAACTAGTAGCTTATATGCTCGCCAAACTAGTAGTTTATATGCTCATCTTTCCACATGCCTTATCTAAATTAATCATTGTCGAATTCTGACTGAAAACTGCTGTATTCAATATGCAGTGTTCCTACTAGCTTTTTATTTCTGGGGTACACTTACCCTTTAAGTTGTAAACCCGGAAGGGGGGGCAGCTAGATTTCATGTTTGAGGGTATGACAATAATGATTCTCAAAGCAATCCATACTGATGATTTGCACCAAAAAAGTTTGTTATATCCAGATATTTGTGGAAATTTACAGCTTACACCCATTAAAAGCTGAAAAAAACAGTATGAAGTGACTGTGATCGGACAATGTAAAAAGGAGCATTTTGTTGTGTAATGGGTTTCCGCGGGTTTTGGACCGATCATTTTTTCGTGTCCGTTTAACTATGGATAAGTATTTCTGCAATAAATGAACTCTCTTTACTAGATTTTGAATGGTTCTACAACTAGTGTACCTTGTTTGCTTACGGGAACCCGAATTCTGAAACCTGAAAGCGTCTACAGTATATTTCCGAGCTATTCCCAATATGTGGGTTTACAGACGAAAGACGTTGACGTCGACAAAAGGCTTTTTACCGACTGCGTTAAACAGAGGGGAGCTGAATTAAGGACTTTTTTGGAAACAAACGGGTCCCAGTCTGCAATATAATTGATCGCGATGATAAAGACCGAGTACGCCGACCATGTAAATGTTCTAAAAATAGAAAGCTGGAAATCCAAAATTTTCCTGATGATTTATATTTTCCGAAAATCGCACTTACGTGAGCCGTTCTATGCAAGCGTTTCCTGCTTGATTTTTGTTCGATCTTCTTCTTTATTTTTGTGCGTGATTTCACGTATAGGTTTGCAATTTTGTACGTGTTTTATTTCATTTATACGTGTTTCACGCACGATTTTGCGTGATCGGGAACTCTGACCCTGAGAAAGAAACCTTTGGAAAACATTGTGGGAAAAGGAGAAAATGCTGGTAACCAGCATTTTCTCCGTTTCCCGCAATATTTTCTTCTCTATCAAAGTCAGAAATCTAATCACATTAACACGATGTAATTTGTTGTCTGCAGATGCTTTGAATTTGGTCCAGTCCTAAATTTTTTTGTGTGGTAAAGAGTCAACCCTTTACCACACAATTGGGACTTTTAAGGACTGATAAAGAAGCCTTTAGAAAGCATTCTGGGAAAAGGAGTAATTGCTTGTTATCAGCATTTTCACCTTTTCCCACAATGTTTCCCACCCTGTCAGAGAAAATCCTTTGTTCTATTTGAGCTTCATTTACTTAGTTGTCTGCAAATGCTTTCAATATTTGGACTAGTTAAAAAGATTTTTGTGTGGTAAAGAGTTGAAAAACAACCAAATTATGGGTTTTGACAAAGTTGAAAGCGTCAACAGATGAGAAATCATACGTGGCTCAATGAAATTAGAGTTTTGTCTCCTCTTTCCAGAATGTTTTCTTCGAGGTTAGAAATCTCGTCATTTGATCTACAAGTCACTTGTCATCTGCAAATGTCTTCAGTTTAGACAAATCTAAAATTGTGTCTCATGGTAGCTATGAAGTTAAGCCCAAGTAACCCTAACCAAACAATCCCGTATTTAACAACCCTGAGAAGCAAGCCTTTTGAAAACATTGTAGAAAAAGGAGAAGTACTGGTAACTAGCATTTTCTCCTTTTTCCACAATGCTTTCTTTCCTTCCAAAGAGAAATGTACACCTTTGAGCTACATTTAATTTCTTGTCTGCAAATGCTTACAATTTAGTTGAATCAAAAATTTTGTCCCTTCATAAAGAATTAATAAGCAGATAAATCACTTATAAAAGACATTCTTGAGAGGAATGTTTACTGATGCACATACCATACCATATTACCACGCCTGCAAATTGCACAACATTCTGTCAGTAGTAAAGAATGCAAATATTGCATTTTCAAGGCTGCTTTTGTAAATTTATCTGTGGATAGCAGAGGATAGTACATATAGGATCTGACATGTGTTGCCTTTTGAGATAAGATTTTATTAAACGAGTCAAGGGAAATGTTGTTAAGCGAGCCTTTGGCGAGCTTAATAACATTTTCTTTGATGAGTTTAATAAAATCTGAGCTCAAACGCTTACAACTGTCAGATTCTTTTTATCACTTAATGATATTTCACAAAATAAAGATCAGATGATGAAAAAACATTCATAAATGCTCCTGTGGTGTTTTCCATGAGACCCATTCTCTTGAATGAAATGCTCATAAAATGATGTCATACAAATGTGGTATCAAACATGTATAAGATCGGAAAATTCGTAATGGCCATTTTACACTGAAAGCAAGGGAGGTCATGTGATAAATATCCAAGATCTGACTGCATGTTCTGTGCAGTATGTTCCCATACACAATTAACCCATTTCCACACAGTCCCATGTTTTAACAGCCAAGAACAGGAAGGCTTTTGCAAACAATGTGGAGAAAAGAGAACATGCTGGTAAGTTGGTAACCAGCATTTTGACTTTTTCCCACATGTTTTCTTCCCCAGCAAAAACAGGTCCAGCTAGTGGAGGCACATTTGTCACTTACAAATACTTTCAATTCAGAGAAGTGTAAAATTTTGTCGCGTATTAACCCTTTACAACACAGGGCTGACTATTAACAACCTTTAGAGAGAGACCTTTTGAAGACATATCAAAGGGAAAAGAAGAAAATGCTGGTTATCAGTATTTTCTCTTTTTCCCATAATGTTTTAAACCCTCACAAAAACAAATTTAAATTTTCAAGGATTAATTATTGTGTTGTCTGCAAATGCTTTCAATTTGGTCCAAAAGTTTGTCATCTGGTAAAGAGTTGAAGTGCTGAAAGGATAAATCGGGAAACTTTGTAGTAAACAAGCTATATTTCCCGATATTAAGAAGGACAAAAAAATTGTTATTGATAAAATGCAAGGGGGGGCATTAGGTTTGTTTTCATGTTTGCTTGTTTTTTTCTTCATTCCCACAAGCATTCTGAATATCTTTTTTCCTTGTTTACCCTTATGGCCCTGTAGATAATTGCAGTCCAACCCTTTACCCGGTACAAACAACAGATTTTAGACGCTTGCTACATGTAATTTAAAGTCTATGCAGACAATAAATAGACTGAAGTTCGTTGACAGGGTAGACAACATTATGGTTTAAGAAGATGATGCTGGTTACCAGCAATTTTTTTCTCTTTTTCCATGATGAATTTGAAAAGCTCGTTGAAACTTAGTGTCTTTTGGTTAACTCTTTACCACATGAGAAAATTTTAGACTGGTCCAAATTGAAAGCATTTGCAGGCAACAATTTAAAGGTGATTGAAAAATTAAAATTTGGTCTGGGAAGGGTAGAAAACGCTGTGGGAAAAACAGAAAATGCTGGTTACCAGCAATTTCTCCTTTTCCCACAGTGTTTTCAAAAGGCTTCTTTCTCAGAGGCGTCAAAAGTAGGGATTGTGTGGTAATGTGTTAAGAGATAATGCTTGTTGACAGCATTTTCTACTTTTTAGCTCACCTGAGCATGAGGTGCGAGGGTGAATTGTCTGGTGTCCATCTGTCCACAATTCCTTTAACTCATTACCACACAATCCCTACTTTTGACGACCCTGAAAAAGAAGCCTTTGGAAAACATCGCGGGAAAAGAAGAAAATGCTGGTAAACAGCATTTTCTTCTTTTCCCATATGCTTAGTTACCAGCATTTTCTTCTTTTCCCATAATGCTTAGTTACCAGCATTTTCTTCTTTTCCCACAATGTTTTCTACGCCTCCAAAAACTAATTTCATATATTTATTAACATTTGATTTGTCGTCTACAAATCCTTTCAAATTGGACCAGTCTAAAATTTTGTCATTTGGTAAAGATTTAAACATCTTCTCAAACTTGGCAGTTATGTTCCTTGGATGAAGATCTACCAGAGTTGTTTAAAAAAATTGAATTAAGCCATTAACTCTGGTTGCCATGGCAACAAAAATTGGAAAATTTACAACATCTTTAAAAATCCTCTTGTCTGAAACCAGAAAGCCCAGAGTTTTAATATTTGGTATAACCATACCCCAAGTTTGTTCAAATGATGCCCCTGGGGTCAAAAATGGCCCCGGCCCTGGTGTCACAAGTTTGAACATAGGAACAAAGAGTGAAAATTTTAAAATTCTTCCCTGAAACTGAAAGGCATAGAGCTTTGATGTTTGTTATATAGGGTTTCCTAGTAGACCTCTACCAAGTTTGTTCATATGATGCCCCAGGGATCAAAACTGGCCCGCCCTGGGGGTCACAAGTTGGAACACAGAAGAAAACTTCAAAATTCTTCTTTTCTTAAACTGGAAGGCATAGAGCTTTGTTATTTGGTATGTAGTGAACCTGTTATAAGTTTGTTAGCCCACCTGAGCAAGTGTTCAGTCGGTTCAAAATTGGGTAACCTGGGGTCATAAACTAGGTCTCTAGGTCAGATTGAAGTAATACCTTGTGGGCTCTCCAGAGACTACATTTTTTGCTTAATTGACTTGAAAATTGGTCAGAATAATTGTCTTGATAAAATCTCACATAGGTGTGAATTAAGGTCATGTAGGGTGTAAAATTTGGTCACTAGGTCAAATTAAAGAAATGCCTTGTGGGCACTCTATAGACCACATTTATCGTCCAATTGATTGCAAAATTGGATAAAATATTTGTCTTGATGAAATCTAGGATGGGTTGAAATTTGGGTCCGGATCACAGTCTAAGTGGGGTCCAATTAAAGAAATACCTTGTGGGCACTCTAGAACCTATGTTTCTTTCTCAGCTGACTTGAAAATTGGTCAGAAAGTTTGTCTTGATGAAATATAGGATGGGTAAAAAATTGGGTAACCTGGGATCATAAACTAGGTCACTTGGTCAAATTTAAGAAATACCTTGTGGGCATTCTAGAGTCCACATTTATTGCTCATTCAACTTGTAAACTGTTTAGGATGTTTGTCTCGATAATTTTTTGATGAGTTCTAAATTGGTTCACATTGGATAATAAATTAGATCACTAGGTCAGCTTACAGAAATTCCTTATGGATGTTCAAGAGGCCACATTTTAAGCTCAATTGACCTTACAATTGATTAAAAATTGAATTACGCTTGTAGAGTGAATTTTGTCCATTGTCTCAGGTGAGCGATCCAGGGCCATCAATGGCCCTCTTGTTCCTCAATGATTTTTACCTCTGAGTTCTTTAAACTCATGACTGGATATGGGAGGGTTTATAAAGGTGGGTATTTAGAGTTTTCACATCTCACCCAATTTGAAATATATATATATCACAGAAATTTATATGAAAAAACAATACAAACCGGCAATAATTATGGTATGAATCATAAAATTACATTTTAATGATATTCCCTTAAAAGGCTATGTAGCCTCTTATGGTATTTTTAGATTTCACGCCAAAAATAAGAAGAACATTGTGGGAATTTCAAGTGACTGCTACCTGACAAATGGCGCTTAAATTCCATAACATTACAAACATGTAATTATTTTTTATGTCTTCTTCGGACACTGTTTGAAGCTTTGTCTGAGTATTTCTGATACGTAAATGAGTGAGTTGCTCATCTAAAAATAGACCATGTTTCCCGTCAGTGTCAACCTGGGCCGAAGTAAATCTCTCGTTTTTCTTGTTGTCAGATGGTTTTCGACTACTAGGGTTTTATGATTGAAAATTAAAAGGCTTTGGGAGCACAAAGATGATTGTTTTGTATTTTTGCAAAATTTGAAGGGCTACCTTTAAAAGAGTTATTGATCTGTTTGTTACATTTAAGTTTAACACTGTTTCAACAGCATAGGTCATATCAGGGGCGGGGGGGGGGATTTCCAAAGGGGGGGTCCATCAAAACTTTTAGAACTGGAGAAGCTGTGTGGTGGTCTGTCTGGCTTATTTTACAATCTGTGGCTTATTTTACAAAGTTGTCTTTAGTTTGTTTGCAAAGTGTACACAACTGTGTTTTTGCATAGGAGTTTTGTCACTGGGATGTGATGTGCTTTGTGCTGTAACGGTTTATTTTGTAGTCAACATAATGCTAACATGTCAGAGATTTGGTTATATGACAAAAAGTTAATAAAATTATATTCGTAGAGTTAACCTGTTACCAAACAATTCTTGGTTTTTATATCCCTGAGCTGGTATTTTCTCGGTGGGGGGGGGGGGGGGGGGGGGGGGGGGGGGTCCTACCGATAACGCACTTGTCTTATTATATGATACCTTGATTTCCGGATTTCAGTGGATGTAAGCCGTTTACAAGAAAAGTCAACGTTTTCAGTTCTAACCATGATGAAGTGTCCACATTTGGAACCTTTTTTTTTAAAATGTATGACTGTATTTTACATAAATGTTGTGCAATATCAAACCAGTATCATTTCATGAATCAGATAACCACATTTTTGAAAAATTCCAGGGGGGGGGTTTGGACCCCCGGTCCCCCCCTCTGGATCTGCCCATGTATTAATTATTCCTGACTAAACCCTATGTTATGGGTACTCATTAGAATTGTCTCATTGAGATAATTCTGAGTACCCACAACACAGGGCTGGGAGAAAATATTGGGTTTAGAATACACGTGTGTGTACCATCACTCCCTTTTTATAATCTGGAGCTCTGCAATATATTGTATAAAGTTTAGCAACATGGAAATTTTGGCGAATTAGAAAAATTTGCTAAATTTTCCATTCATGTATTTTAACACAAATATAATAACAAATAACAAATGTTTTGAAATTGCAGACATTTCCATTCCGGGAAAATGTCTGTAATTGGTAATTTGCAAACTTTTCGAAACATATAGCCAGGTATACAGTAAGTTGTTATCCCCTGCCGCAAGTAGAGGGATACAGTTTTAGAGTTGTCCGTTGGTCCGTCCGTCCGTCTGTCGATGTGTCTGTCCTGGTGAATATCTCCAATACCATTGGACGGAATTTCAAGAAACTTTATATATGTGTTCAGTAACCCATTCTGCCTAGACACTTTTTTGTTTTTATGTTTTTTTTTTATTCGATGCAAAATGGCCAAGTGGGAGTGATTTTAAGTTACACTTTTTTCAGCGGGGGATATCAATGCAGCTAAATTGCTTTTCTTACTCAGAATTCTGTTTCATTGTCCCATGATATATAGTTTCAGTTTTATATGATCAAGTTTTCTTGACTTTATTTCCTCAAAATAAGGAATAGAACTTGTATATCAGTAAGACTTGTTTGAAGTGGCTGAATAATTTGGTGACATACTTTCCTGTTCTTCAAAATGCCCATTTTCCACACAATATGTCGAAGATATAGAAATTCTGATAGCTTCACAAGTATTTGAAATAAACTCTTAAACTGATTGGTTCGATGAAATGATGGACCTTGATAGACATTATATTAGATACCAGAATTTTTTTACTTTTTAACGTTGAAAGTACATGTATTTGCCAACAACAAATTAACCTTTTACCAAACAATCCCTGGTTTTTATGACCCCAAGATAGAAGCCTTTGAAAACAATGTAGAAAAAGGAGAAAATGCGGATAAATTTTCTCCTTTTCTCACAATATTTTCTGCTCTGCTGGAAACAAATTTCATTTTTTGAGTTACCTTTATTTTGTTGTCTGCAAGTGTTTTCAATTTTGACCAGTCTAAAACTTTGTTGTTTGGTAAAGAGTTAACGTTGCTCAGACTGATAAAAGGGAAGGAAACATTGTACTGATAACTAGCTTTCATTTCTTGTCTTATTCATTTGAGCTGGCATTCTAGAGTTTCACTCGTTTCACTGACAAGCCCTTAACTCTTTACCACACAATCCCGACTTTTAACGACCCTGAGAAAGAAGCCTTATTGAAAACATTGTGGGAAAAGGAGAAAATGATGGTAACCAACATTTTCTCCTTTTCCCACAATGTTTTCTACCCTTCCCAAATCAAATTTTGGTTTTTCAGTCACATTTATTTTGTCGTCTTCAAATGCTTTCAATTTGGACCAGTCTGTAATTTTGTCGTTTGGTAATGAGTTAATAGCATATTATGATCTGCTTTGCAAAGTTCTTGTTTTATACTTTAACTTTTTACCACATGAAAAACTTTTAGACTGGTCCAAATTGAAAGCATTTATTTTGTCTTCTGCAAATGCTTTCAATTTGGACCAGTCTGTAATTTTGTCATTTGGTAATGAGTTTAATGGCATATTATGATCTGCTTTGCAAAGTTCTTGTTTTATACTTTAACATTTTACAGCACAAGAAAATTTTAGACTGGTCCAAATTGAAAGCATTTGCAGAAGGCAAAATAAAGGTGACTGAAAAATTGAAATTTGTTATGGGGAGGGTAGAAAACAGTGTTGGAAAAGGAGAAAATGCTAGTTACCAGCATTTTCTCCTTTTCCCAAAGTGTTTTCAAAAGGCTTCTTTCTCAGGAGTGTCAAAAGTAGGGATTGTGTGGTAATTGGTTAAAGGGTTAATTTGTGGACCACAAAATGCTTTAAATTTGAGTCAAGCTAAAATTCTGTCGTCTTGTGAGGACTTAACTCGTCAGCCCAGACAATCCTGTATTCAAGTGAATGTAGAAGAAGCATTCTAAAAACATTATGGAAATAAGGGAAAATGCTGGTAACCAGCATTTCTATTTTTAAGTCGAAAGTATGTGGGCATTTGCAAAAGCTTTCAATTTCCAACATTTTCTTGCTTTGTAAAGGGTAATGGCAAATGTGAAATAAATGTTGAATGCTGAGAAAGATTTCTTTTGATATTTTATAAAATTTAGTGTACAGTTGTAAAAAAAAAATAACTAGTGCTAGGCTTTGTGTAGCTTTGTGTCCAAGAACCCACATTTTGGGTGACTGAGGCAACCATTTTTGAGCCAGAGGCCAAACAAGGGCTTGTTGTTAATTAGATGGAATGAATAATTATCAAAAGTTATCCTGCATGCAGCTATGAAAAAGATATGCTGATTAACAGTAGAAATGAAATAAGTTTATATTTCAGTGAGTTAAAATTGCCTTTTACCATTTATCAAGCAATCCCATGTATTAACCCTTTACCAAATGACAAATATTTGACCAGTCCAAATTGAAAGCATTTGCAGACGACAAAATTACTGTGATTCAAAAATTGAAATGTGATTTGGGAAGGGTGGAAAACAATCTGGGAAAAGGAGAAAATGCTGGTTACCAGCATTTTCTCCTTTTCCCACAATGTTTTCATTAGCTTTCTTTCTCAGGGTCGTTAAAGTCGGGATTGTGTGGTAAAGAGTTTTGGACCTTGAGGAAGACAGCTTATGAAACAGTGTGTGAAAAAGAAAATGCTGGTAAACAGTATATTCTCTGGTTTCAGCAATGTTGTTTACCTCTGCAAAAACAAATTCCACCATTGACAGAAAGGCAGTTGAAAACATAGTGGAAAAAGGAGGAAATGCTGGTAACCAGTATTCCTTCCTTTTTCCACAGTGCTTTCTACCCTATCAAGAAATGAGTAGCACTCACTTTATCGTCTGCAAATGCTTTCAATTTGGTAGGGTAGAAGACTTTGTTGTTTGGTCAAGAGTTAAAGTTGTCTACCACAAAGTATTAAACTTTTTTCAAGTAAATTAATTTACTTTCAGATTAGCTTGCAGAAAAGATAGACAAACATGCCACCAAGTTCAGGAGAACTCTGGGGGCATCATTTGATGCCGACCCAGGTATTGGTGGACTGTTTTATGCCGACGGGCATTATCATACCACTGCGCTGTAACAGGGACGCCACGATGGAAAGGATCAAAAGTGACCTCTGGGTAGAGGCAAAGAAACAGCCGCTTTTTCACAAACTTCTAGACCCGTCATCATATATATTTGTTGGAATTACACAAGATGCAGAACGTGAAGAGTTTTTTGATGAAACACGAAGACTCTGTGATCTAAGACTGTTTCAGCCAATTTTGAAGGTTGTTGAACCAAAAGGGAACAGGGAAGAGAAAATGTTGAATTATGAAATAGGTAAATCAGTATGATCTCAATTGCTATTTGGCCACCATCTTCCTCTAATTACAAGTACTAGTACATATAACTCTTTACCCCATGACAAAATTATAGATTTGTCCAAATTGAAGGTATTTGAAGAGCTAAAATGATAAGATTCATCTTTGAAAGGGAAGAAAATATTGTTTGAAAAGGAGAAAGTGCTGGTTACCTGCATTTTTTCCTTTACCAAGAATATTTTAAAAAGGCTTTTCCCACAGGGTCATTATAACAAAGAGTTAATTATAAACAAAACAATGCAATGTTTTCTCAACTGAGAAGGAAGGTCTTTTACTCTTTATCAAGGGATAACACTGTCGACTTGTTTGTTGTGGCAATTAATAACTTTGTTCAGTGTATGTAGAAATATAAAGGCATATTATACCATATTATAAATTTTCTATTTATGTTCTATTTATCGTTTAGGTGACATATAGGCCCATGGGGCCGGGTGTTGAATTTCTTATATATCTTGTATTTGTCAAACTGTAGTATAACACATGTCACTATAATAAAAAATTTACTTACTTACTTATACCAAGTGGCAAATTAAAAACAGAAAGGTAACTAAAGATAGGTATTTGTGACTCACCATGCAAAAAGGGATCTTCTGGGAGCTGCAAAAAGTATCAACCATGGTCAGACTGTGAATTGTGCAGTCTCACCAGGGTTGACACTTTTTGCTTTTATGATATTTTCTCTATGAAAAGTGGACATTCTGCTCTGTTATACAATTACTTTTGTAATATCAACTTAAATTGACCTGCAAGATTGTTGATTTGTTATCGTCTAAATGATGCATGGAATTCCCAGATGGTCCCTTTTTTCTTGACAGGTCACAGTTATGCTAAAATTAATTATAATGTAGTGTCTTTGCTTGGTATAATGCGTCACAAGGATGTATGAACCCCCTTTTTGCTAAAGCACCAGTTATCTTTCTTTATGACAGGTCAGACAGTTGGTATACCCATCAGTGAGTTCAACGAAATGAATGACCTGGAGGTGATGACATTCCGTCGTAATATTCTGAATGTATGCAAGGATGCAGTCGATGAAAGAAAGCGTAACGGCAAACACAGTCTTGCCTTATACACATACCCTCCTGACATTGAATCCTCTGCTAAGCTGCCTCCTCATCTGGAAGAAAAACTACAACAGACAAGTAATTCTTATGCATTAGTTATCATAATGAACCTATAAAGAGCTGAATTCTATACAAAATAAAGAAAAAAAGTTAAATTAGTCAAATTTGAAAAAAAATTGCAGATAAACGTATTGTGAAAAGGAAAATTCTGGTTTCAAGCATTACTCTTTGCCACAATGTTTGCAAAAGCAATAACCTTTTACCACACAATCATGATTTTTAACAACCCCAGGAAAGAAGGCTTTTGAAAATATTTGTGGGAAATTGAAAAAAATGCTGGTAACCAGCGTTTTCTCCTTTTCTTACAATGCTTTCTATCCTTCTGAAAATAAATTTCAATTTTTAAATAACATTTAGTTTGTCCTCTGCAATTGCTTTCAATTTGGAATAGTCTTAAGTATCTTCGTTTGGTAAAGAGTCAATCATGGTCTACTATAGATCTTTAGCAGCAATCTGATTACTGCTTCCATTAGTATTAACACCTACGGACATTGATAGGTCTCCCCATGATTATGAATTATGCCGATAATCTAACCATAGACCTATGTATCGTGTGACGCCACAATGTTGAAAACAATGGTTCTTGCATTTTTAGACAGTTCTGATTTACCTTGAAATTATTTCTCATCTCAATTTGACATTTTCTCTGCTTCCAGATAAATCCATCATGGTGTGTGTATGGGTTGTACAACAAGATAAAAGTAGAAACAAATATACAGTCAAACTTCCTCACACGGGTAAACCTAATGATGTTATTGCCGAGACAATACGCAGGCGCAGTAGGAATATGGGGAGAACGAAAGAGGAGACAGAGAGATGTATCGAGGGTTTTTGTCACACCTATGTTCTCAAAGTGTGTGGCTGTGACCAGTTTTTGTTTGAAGGATTCCCAATTAGTCAGTATAAGGTAATCAGAGAACAAAGTTTTTTTTTTAACTTTTACCACACAGTTCCTAGGTTTATCAATCTTGCAGAATAGAGCTTTTGAAAACATTGTTTGAAAAGGAGAAAATGCTGGTAACCAGCATTTTCTCCTTTCCCGACAATGTTTTCTACCCTTCCAGAGAAGAATTTTGTCATTTGTGACACTCTCTGTATGTCGTCTGCTTTCAATTAGGATGTGCCTAACATTTTGTCATGACATGGTAAAAAGTTAAAAAAAAAAAGCAGTGGGTCCTTGTAGGTTTGCTTTGTATGTACAGAACATTCACTTTACAGATGGCAACTTAGATGTAGCTCAAGTGATGAAATTTGTCTTTGGTAGGCAAGAACACATAGTGGGAAAAGGAGAAAATACTTGTACCTATTATTTTCTTTTTTTATGACAATGCTTTCAAGGGCTTCTTCCACAGGGTCATTTAAAGGTTTACCAAACGACAAAATTGAAGCCTAGTTCAAATTTAAAGCATTTGCAGACGACAATTTCAGTGTGGCTCAAATATTACAATGTTTCTTAGACAGGATAGAAAACATTGTGGGAAAAGAAGAAAATGCTGGTTACCAGCATTTTTTTCCTTTTCCCACAATGTTTTCAAAAGCCTTCTTTTCCAGGTGCGATAAAAGTCGGCATTGTGTGGTAAAGGGTTAAACTCTGGATTGTATAGTGAAGAATGAGAACTGTAGGGTCGCTGGTCTGAATACAGAGCTTGTCAGATTTCTTTTCAAGGGTCATTGAAATTCTTTGCAACAGGGTTTGTTCCTCTCTCATTGCTGATCATTGTTTTGATGTTGATTATATGGGAAAGTAGCCAGTGACATGGAAAAAATAGTGTGAGAAGCACTGTAAAGGAAACACTGGGAAAGCATGGATAGGTGCAGTGTGCTCCCATGATGTAACTGAAATAATGCTAAAATTGTTTAACCCTTTACTCCACAGATACTCATTTCTACGCATTGCTTGTCAGAGCCTTTGGAAAACATTGTGACAAAAGGTGAAATTGCTCATGACGAGCAATTTCACCTTTTGCCACAATGTTTTCTACGCTATCAAAAGGTGTCATAATTATACACATAAGAAAGGGCTTCATCCTTGCTGTTACTTAGGGTCAATTAGAGATATCATAGAAATGCCTCATGGGGTAAAGGGTTAACACCATATGAAGAAACAAACAAAATTCTTTTTAATTCTGAATTAAAAAACCTGCAATCTGATGGAATGAGGAGTTCCCTCTTGATCATTACTCATTAATTCAGCAGTTGAAAAATTTACCAAACTTTTTACTGAATGATAAAATTTTAGACTCGGCAAATTCTAATCTGTAGTAGGTAGATCTGATAGATGTGGCTTAAGTCATTACCACACGAGAAAATTTTGGACTGGTCCAAATTGAAAGCATTTGCAGACGACAAAATAAAAGTGACTGAAAAATAGAAATTTGTTCTGGGAAGGATAGAAAACACTGTGGGAAAAGGAGAAAATGTTGGTTACCAGCATTTTCTCCTTTTCCTACAGTGTTTTCAAAAGGCTTCTTTCTCAGGGGCGTCAAAAGTAGGGATTGAGTGGTAATGGGTTAACTAATGAAATATGTTACTTAAGAGTAGAGAATATTGTGAGAAAAGGAGAAAATTCTGATTACAAGCATTTTTCTCCCACTATGTTTTCATGTCTTCTTTGATGGTTTGTTGAAATTTTGAATAGTTTGGTAAATGGTCAACATATTTTACGGTATTTTGTATATCTGTGTTCATGTATTTTTCCAGTATGTAAGGGAGAGTATAGCAGCAGGAAAAATACCCCAGCTGATGTTGTTGACCAAAGAAAATGTGTATTCCTCGCTCAGAGAGACTAACTTCACAATTCCAGCATATGTAAAAAGAGGTATGCAATCTGTGCTTTCTATGTAAGTCAAATAGATTGACCATTCACAGTACAGGTTAAATGATCCTGACAAAGAGGGCTTTTGAAAACTTTATGGGAAAAGGAGAAAATGCTGCTAACCAGCATTTTCTCCTTTTTCCAATTTCCATACTGTTTTCTACTATTTTAAGACAAATTTCCGCATGTGGTTCACATTTAGATTGTTGTCTGTAGATGCTTTCAATTTGGACAAAATGCCAACTCTAATGTTTTATCATTTGGTGAAATGTTCATTATCTATAATTATTCAACTCCTGTATAATCTCACATAGAAGCTCTTTGGACTTGTGGGCTCTAATATTTAGCTTGCTTATTTTAATCATCCTAAAAGTCAGAGGTGAATAGAGGAGAACCAATCTGGTAATTATTCAACTTGTCTACATGTGGGCTCTTTTGAGATGTTCTGATTTTACATAGTCTATCACTGAGTTGATCTTATCACATATTAAAACCTCCTCCCACTAGTATATCAAACCTGTGACTTATTTTTGATAATACATTAATGTATTATAGCTTTTTAGATTAATTTTCAGTCATGAGTGTGTGAAGCAAAAGAAATCAACCACAGCATGTGCGGGAATTGTGTTGCTATGCCATTTTGTGGAAAAGTGGCGTTGTTATTTCATTCTTCCTTCAAATCTCCCAGAACTATCTACTTGTGTATATATACACTTTTGAAATTAAACTACAACTGTAAACTGTGAAAGATATAGAGGCTCAAAGTGATCATGCCGGATAATTTCTGTCTGTCATTCATTTTATGTGATAAATAGAATCTCAACATTCATGTTTTTGAATAATCATTTTTATCAAACTTGTTGACTAAAATGCATTTGAGGCTGGCCAAGGCTTATCTCATAAAGTTTTAGTCAGCTTGCTCAATAAAAATGGTAATACATAAGCATTTGTGTAAGATCCTCTATTTAACCCTAAAAGCTCCTTTGGAACGTGCAGTCTGATCATCTTAAAAAAACAACCTTTAACTCATTGGCTAATTTCAATTTTTCAGTCATCTTAAATTTGTTTCGTTGTCTGCAAATGCTTTCAATTTGGACCAGTCTAAAATTTTGTTGTTTTGTTGAGAGTTAATGTGCATTTTTTCTGGTAGACTGAAAATGTTTGGTGGATTCATATACATGTAGCTGTCTTGGGGATTACGAGGGTACTTTACTCCACTTTACTTTACTTTACTTGTTGAAATTTCAGGTATCCAAGCATTGACAGATATAAATAACACACAGACTAGATCCCTGTTAGATGTTCATCAAAACTTTAAAATTAGAGTTCACTGTGCTACCTATGTGAATGTCAAAGAAATTGGAAAGGTAACTGATTTATTTCATGTTCTTTGGTAGTTTATCAAGAAATAATATTTCATGGTTACATCCTGTGAAAAATACTGATTTTCTTTGTTTCGGATAAGCCTGCATGCAGTTCGCACAACTGATCCAAGACGACACTTACACACAGTTATGTCTGAATGCCCCTTTTGGCATGTTGCAAGCCATACAGCAAAAATGTTTTAATTAAATCATTTTAAGGCTTTGTTTTTCATAAATTTTAACCAATTAGTAATGAGACTATTTTCTTTACTTCATAACCACATGGAACAAGTTTTGAGCTCACAACTTTAAATCCTTTTTCAAAAATTGTTTTTTTACTATTTTTTCAAAAGACTTTTAACACAGGTTCGTCGAAAGATATGATTTTTTGGTAGAGAGTTACAGGTAAAACACATACAATTTACCGAAACTAAAGCGTGATCCTTTATAAAACAACACCATTTCAGAGACATCCAATCAATCTTTGAATTCTGTAAGCATACTGGAGAAGGGGAAACGATAAAGAATTAACCCATTACCACACAATCCCTACTTTTAACGCCCTTTAGAAAGAAGCATGTAGAAAACAGCATTTTTTCCTTTTCCCACAATGTTTTCTACCCTTCACAAAACAAATTTCAAATTTTCAGTCACATTTATTTTGTTGTCTGCAAATTATCTGCAAATGCTTTCAATTTGGACCAGTATAGAATATTGTCGTTTGGTAAAGGGTTAAAAAAAAGAAAAGAAAAAGCTGATATAAGTTGTTATAATTTTGATTCTATTTATTACAGATTTATGTAAAGGCAAGCATTTATCAAGGTACAGAACCACTGTGCGAGGTACAGCAGACAAAGGAGGTAGATTCTACCAACCCTCGATGGAATCAGTGGTTGGAATTCTTAGATATACGAGACATACCTCGAAGTGCCAGGATCTGTTTCTCTATCTGTTCAGTGTCAAAAAGGAAAAATAAAAAAGTAAGGTTTTTTATTTTGTAAAAATGAGGAAAGTTCTCAACAATTTGTTAAGTATAAATTCAGGCTGTTTCAGTTAGATCGTATTTCAAGGTTAAGGAGAATGTAGAGTCCGCATTCACTAACTTCTGTAAAGGACAGTTTTGGTTCTCAAGAATATACCACACAAAATTGCACGACTTCTGATTTGCTAGTACATTTGCAGGTAACCAGCATGTTCTGCTTTTCCTAAAGTATTATCTAGGGGTCCTGCATGGCTCAGTGGTAAAGTGGGACTTGTAACCTGTAGGCCCTTGGTTTGAGCCACACCAGATCCACCGGGTTTTTCTTGGGAGTGTCCTTGGGGAAGACACTTCAGAGCCCTAGCCTTGTACTGATAGAACCCAGGAAATACATGAATATGTGAGCTGGAACCATGATATGACTCAAATGTTATTGAAAGCAGCATAAAACACATTCAATCAATCAGTCAATCAATCAACAGTGCTTTCTGCTCTTGCA
This sequence comes from Tridacna crocea, assembly GCA_943736015.1. Taxonomy (NCBI): domain Eukaryota; kingdom Metazoa; phylum Mollusca; class Bivalvia; order Cardiida; family Cardiidae; genus Tridacna; species Tridacna crocea. The sequence goes on along the minus strand of OX031072.1, from coordinate 10,081,213 downwards.
CAGCCAAATCTCAGAGTTCTAGCAACATTTAACACTTTACCACATAATGACAACTTTTGACGACCTTGAGGTAGAAGCCCCTGGAAACATTGTGGAAAAAGGAGAAAATGCTGGTAACCAGCATTTTCTCCTTTTCTCACAATGTTTTCTACTCTTCCCAGTTCAAATTTGGATTCTTCAGTCACTTTTATTTTGTCGTCTGCAGATGCTTTCAAATTGGACCAGTCTTTAAAATTATAAATTTGTCATGTGGTGAAGAGTTTAATTGTTGTCTGCAAATGCCTACAATTTGGATGACCCCAAATTTTTGAAATATGGGAAAGAGTTTGTCATTGATAAAATTGCTCAATAGAAAAATCTTTGTTTAGTCTTTTCAGACGCATTATGCCCTTGCCTGGGGAAACCTTCAAGTGTTCGACTTCAACCATCTACTTTTAAATGACAAAGTCAGTCTACAACTCTGGCCCATGCCACAGGGCATGGACGAGCTTCTAAATCCCATAGGTATCCCAGGTTCAAACCCCAACAAGGACTGTCCCTGCCTAGAGATAGAGTTTGAGAGGTTTAGTCCCACTTTAGTGTACCCAGGAGACAATCAACTGGAAGATTTAGCAATATTTGCTGCCAATAAGGACAGTAGAACGCAGATTGTGTTGGTAAGAGACTGTGATAGTTTCGTTGAATCCTAACAAGCATTTTATCCCTGTACCACAATGTTTTCTACCTTCCAAGAGACTGATCTCGACATTAGAGACTTATCTAATTTGTTGTGTGCAAATGCTTTCAATTATGACTAGTCAACAACTAATTCCCAACAATCCCTACTTTTGACGACCTTGAGAAAGAAGCCTCTAGAAAACACTGTAGGTAAAGGAGAAAATGCTACTTAGCAGCAATTTCTCCTTTTCCCACAATGTTCACTACCCTTCACAAAACAATTTTCAAATTTTCAGTGACTTTTATTTTGTTGTCTGCAAATGCTTTTGATTTGGACAAGCCTAAAATATTGTTCTTTGATAATGAGTTAGTTGTCTGGTACAGAGTTAGGCAACAAAGTCGGGTGTCCCTTAGGTGTCAGCCTTACTTTAAACTATTTTTATAGAAGTGCAGTTGTGTCTGAAAATAGACTTTTTACAATATTTAAAAACAAATTAAGGTTTGTTGCATAGGAGCAAAAAGGGGTTTAAGGTATCTCCATGATGCTCTAACCCTTTACCAAACAATCCCTGGTTTTCACAACCCTGAGACAGAAGCCTTCTGAAAAAATTGTGGGAAAAGGAGAAAATGCTGGAACCAGCATTTTCCCCTTTTCCTGTAACGTTTCCTACCCTTCCTAAACCGGATTTCAACTTTTCAGTCACATTTATTTTGTCCTCTGCCAATGCTTTCAATTCAGACAAGTCTAAAATTTCGTTGTTTGATAAAGAGTTATAGAAGGCAAGTCATCACATGATAATGGTTCCATAGAATTCATTTGTCTAACAAGTGAATGAATTATAAGCTAGACTGATCTTCTGACATGAAGTAAGTTGATGAAAGCAAAAGAAAATTTACCTAGGTCAGACTGTGAAGCCTGGCATGGGTCAATATTTGTGTGGAGACACATTAAATCCTCTTTTCATAGAGTGTAGATACATGTGAAAACTTGGTTGCAAAAGTTGTTGGCAGGCTATTATATATTATGAAAATTTGACTTAATGAGACTGAACAGTATTTTTTTACTGTTTTAGCAAGCAGATGACTGGAAGCAAGAAGAAGTCAAACTGTTAGACATTATTGGTAGAGATCCTCTGTATGAAATGTCAGAACAAGATAAAGAATTACTGTGGAAGAGAAGGTAACATTTTATCACTTACTGAAGCTTAACTCTTTACCAAGTGAGAAACTTTTAGGGCTGTCCAAATTTGGTAGGGTAGAAAACAAAATCGGAAAGAGAGAAAATGCTGGTTACCAGCATTTTCTCCTTTTACCTTTCTCAGGTAGGTTGAAAATTGTGACTCTGTGGAAAACAGTTGATAATCTTGTCTTCAAATGCTGCTCAGATCCACAGGTCTAGAATTTTATTTTCTCTCTTTACCAGACAGCAAAATATTAGAAGTTGTCAAAATTGAAACCTTTTACAAAAGACAAAAAATGTAACTGAAAACTTGAAATTTTTTATTTGGAAGTTTAGAAAACATTGTGGGAAAAGGAGAAAAGGCTGGTTACCAGCATTTTGTCCTTTTTCCCAGAGTGTTTTCAAAAGGCTTTCTTTCTCAGTGTTGTTACTGATCAGAATTGTGTGGAAAGGGTTTAAAAGGTAAAACAGATGCTTAAACACAATGCCATCTTATCTTTACAAGTAAGTGATATTTGCTTCAGACCTCAAGGAATGAATTTTGTTGTGGACTGAAATATGAAAAAAGAAAAGAAATGTCTATTGTATGTCATCTATCAACCTCATGCTGCACTACATCCATAATGAAATTTTTCCCGGTGAAGATTACCCTCATTAGATGAGTGCTAGCAGTTTACAATATGTTTGGTGACCAACTTTTCTATTTACAGGGATTACTGTTTACATCAGCCAAACTCTCTCCCAAAACTACTATGTGCAATCAAATGGAATGACAGGGAAAATGTATCGCAGGTCTGTATTTACCCTTTACCACATTACCTTTAGTTTTAGATTTTTAAGTAAGAAAGCTTTTGAAAACATAACAAGAAAATGCTGTTAACCAGTATTTTCTCCTTTTCCAGGATTTTTTTTTAACTTACTGAAATTAACCTTTTAAGACTTATTTGTTGTAGTCATCTGCAAATCAATCATTTTGGATGAGTCTTAATTTAATTTTTGGTAAAGGGTTCAATGAAAATTGTTCACATGGAGGGATCTGTCTTTGCTAAGGTAGAAAACAATGTGTGCAAAAAAAAGTAGAAAAAATGTACAATTTTGTGTATCTTACTTGGAAAAATTTCCAGGTTATGAGTCACATCTATTTTATTGTAAGAAAATGATTTCAATTTTGACAAGTCTAACATTTTGTCCTTTGGTAAAGGATTAAATTATAATACAAGTCTGATATATGATGGTGTATGAAAATATTGTGTTATAATATAAATGGCCTATTATGAGCAACTTCTTATTTCCCAGAATGTTTTTGGAAGTGGCATGGAACTTTTCACTCTGTCACTTCCAAATGATTGAAGTCATCTTATGATGGTTGTAAATTCAGTATCTTTTCAAATTTGGGATTTTTCTACCATTGATATGAATTAGAGTAGACCGCATATTCTCTGAAATCCAATCTAGATCTACACCATCCACAAAAGCTTCAAAGTTGCATATGGTAGTGAAAGATTTAGTTTGTTTAACTAAACTTTTCACAAAGTGAAGAAGATACAATGTGAAATAATACCCTTGATCTGTGAAAAATTGGCTTAATGCAACCCTTGATACATCATACCAAAGAAGTCATCACAGAATTGTAGATCCATGAAATCTTTGTTGTAAAGCAACCTACAGAATCATGAGGTACTCTGATCCTTAGGCATGCAAAAAGTTTACCTACAGCAAAGTTTCAGCCCAGGTCAGCCTGCATGGATTGACCTGGGTCAATACATATTGCAAATACATTAAGCCCCCTTTTCTCAAAGCATGATTGATATTTTCTTTCTTCATAGTTGTACATGTTACTGAGGCAGTGGCCGACAGTGACACCTGAGGTAGCTTTACAGTTATTGGACTGTTCCTATACAGATCTTAAAGTTCGACAGTTTGCTGTACACTGTTTAGAAATAGGAATGACAGATGATAAACTTCAACAGTATTTGCTGCAGTTAGTCCAGGTATGATAAAGCCAACTAGCTCAGTAGGTAGCATGCAAGACTTGAGCACAGGCGGTTGCTGATAGTATTTCAGTCTCAGCCAATTTCTCTGAGAGGATGGATGATAGTTATTGCAAGAGCATTCATTCTTCTCTCATTGCTGACTGTTGTTTTGACCATGGTTATGTTGGAAAGCAGCCAGTGGCTTTGAAAGAATATTATGTAGAATACTGGTTAAAAGAAACTTCAGGAAAGCAAGGATAGATGTACTGGCCACCATGATATAGCTAAAATAATGTTGAAAACTGTGTGAAACACAATACATCTGATCAACAGTCTGCCAGGAATTATAGTTGTTTTGAAGAAAGTTGTTGGTAGAAGATGATACCTGTATTTGAAGTTAAAAGGTGGATATCCCATTTTGCTGGTAAACCATTGTTCAAGCTTGAATATGGTTGTAAATGGAGTTAACTTTTAACCCTTGACCACACTATCCAGAGTTTTAGTGAAACTGAAGAGAAGGCTTTTCTCCTTCTCTCACAATGTTTTCTACCAATTCAAGGACATCAGTTATTTTGCCTTTGTCTGCAGAGTCCTACAAATGTAGGATTTACTACATCAAAACTAGATCTGTGTTGATGATTGGAAGATCTCTTGAAAAGACACCAGACATAGCTCTTTCACTGCATAACTTCCATTTTCTCAAGGGCTAAAATACATCTCTTCTGCAAGATCAAGAAACAGTTTGGTTGTAATCTAGAATAAAGCAGTGGACAGTGCAGAACCAAGATCAGACTGCACATTCTATGCAATCTGATCTTGATCTGCACTGTCCACAAAAGCTTCTGGTGTTGTTTATGGAAAGACTTAACCCATTACCAAACGACAATATTTTAGACTGGTCCAAATTGAAAGCATTTGCAAACAACAAAATAAGAGTGACTGAAAATTTGAAATTTGTTTTTTAGAGGGTAGAAAACATTGTGGGAAAAGGAGAGAATGCTGGTTACCAGCATTTTCTCCTTTTCCCACAATGTTTTCTAAAGGCTTCTTTCTCAGGGGCGTCAAAAGTAGGGATCGTGTGGTAATGGGTTAATATTAGAAGTTCTAGTTATTATTATTATTTTTTTTTTGTATTATTCTAGGCCTTGAAGTTTGAGCCCTACCTTGACAATCCAGTGGCCAGATTTCTGCTAAAGAGAGCCCTACTTAATCAAAGAATTGGTCAGCAGTTATTCTGGCATCTTAAGTAAGTCTCTTCTTATCTGTTGTAATTAAGTCCCTTCTTATCTGTTGTATTTAAGTCCCTTCTTATCTGTTGTAATTAAGTCCCTTCTTATCTGTTGTAAGTAAGTCCCTACTTATCTGTTGAGTTTTCACCAGATGACTGAATTTTGGACTTGTATAGATGGAAAGTGTTGCTGCAAAACCAAAAGCGGAATCAGGCTAAAATAGGAGAAAATGTCCTGTACCCTTTTACTGACTCAAAAAATAGAAATTTGACTTCCAAAGACTTGGAAAATTTAAGAGAAAAGCAAAAAATGCTAGTAGTGAGTATTTCTCCTTTTCCCATAATTTTTCCAAAAGGCTTTTTCATGAACGTCAGAAAAATTGTCTTGATATTTCAAAAATTTGAAATTGAGTTAGCTCATTAAATCAGTATCTCTTCAGCTTTATCAACCCGAAATGAATCTACTCTGGTGTCTGGTGAGTGCTCTAGACCCAATGGCCCTCTTGTTTATATACATATATGTAAGCAAAGTACCAGGGACTAGGAAATAGTTGTTTTGTTATTAGTACTGTATTAAAGAAATATACAGAAAGGTACACAAGCAGCAATGAGGTTCTTGAAATGAGTTGCATATATACCATAGAAAAAGGTTTAACTCCTTACCACACAATCCCAACTTTTAACGACCCTGAGAAAAAAGCCTTTTGAAAGCATAGTAGGAAAAGGAGAAAATGCTTGTTACCAGCATTTTCTCCTTTTTGCACAATGTTTTCAACTCTTTCCAAAACACTTTTCAATTTTTGAGTCAAATTAAATTTTGTCATCTGCAAATGCTTTCAATTTGGACACATCTAGAATTTTGTTGTTTAGTAAAAACTGAAACACCAGATAGAAAAACCCATGGAACCGATTTTCTTGTTCTGTAAGATCTTGATCTTCTTTGTCCGCCAGAGATCAGTAAGTGGTGCGTAGCAGCCTTATGGTTAATTTTAATGTTGCAGGTCAGAACTTCATCATAAAGCTACAAGAATCCGTTTTGGACTCATCCTGGAGGCATTTTGTCGAGGCTGTGGACCATTTTTACATACACTGTCGAAACAAGTAGAAGCCCTTGAAAAACTGACCAAACTTACAAACATGTTGAAATATGACATCAAAGATGTAAGTTTTTTTCCATTTAACTGTCTACCAAATGACATGATTAAAGACTTGCCCAAATTGGAAGCATTTGCAGACGACAAAATTAATGTGACTCAAAAATTGAATTTTTTTTTGGAAGGGAAGAAAACTGTGGGAAAAGGAGAAAATGCTGGTAACCAGCATTTTCTCCTTTTCCCACAATGTTTTCAGAAGGCTTTCTTCTCTGGGTGGTGAAAACAAGGGATTGTTTTGAAAAGGGTTAACAACAACCTAATGAATAACTGAAATGACAGGATGTTGTAACTCTTTGGCGAATGCTTTTTCATGTACTATTCAGTGCAACTAAAATTCCATTTATTCATTTTAGCAATCCTGAACAATAGGGCTTTTGAAAATAGTGTTGAAATGGGAGAAAATCTTGTTATCAAGCATTTTTTCCTTTTCCCATGATCTTTTCTACCCTTTCAGACAGTTTCGCCTATTTAACAATTTTTTTTTTCTGGTCTGCAGTTACTTTCAGTTTCAGTAATTCTATGATAATGGTATATGGTAAAGAATTATAGAAGCAATTGGTTGTAATTAACTGTTGCTCCTTTTCCCACAATGTTTTCTATACTTATATAAAAACCAGTGTTTTCCTTTCCTATAAGATTTGGTTATTTTTACAGTTAGTCACAATGGGATATATCCTCGGTTTACTTCAAAAACCTTGTAACTACAGCTTGTAACAAGCTGTAGTAACAAGGATTTTGAAGTAAATCGACGATGTGTCTGATAAACTGATATATGAACCTTGTGGTGAAGGGTGAAGGGAACACTGAGATAAATACTGTATTAGTTGGAGACTTTTTATGTAGGCAAATAGAAATATTATTTTATGGTCCTAGGTGTATGTCTCTTAGCATTTTTGTGTTCGCTCTTTATCTCTTGAAGCACTTGTCTGATTTTGAAAATGTTTCACACATGTATACACCTTGATGAGATAACAAGTTTCAAAAGCCTGACTCCAAGGTCAAGATAACAGCAGGGATTCCAGGGTGAAATGCCTATGATAGCTTTCTTTTGGTTAAGCAAAAGTGTATGCCACGCTTTGTGTAGCTCTGAAAATGATTGTCTGTGTGTGTTGTAGGACAAAGATGAATTAATGAAGTGTTTACATGAACAGTTACAGCAGCCTGACTATCAGGAATGTCTTCAGGGTTTTATATCTCCACTAAATAACAGTAACAGACTGGGAACAATCAGGTATGATATATATACCTTATAGCTCTTAAACCTTTACCATGCAAGTTCGAATGTTTGCTACCACTTCAGTTGTGGCGTTTGAAAACATAGTGGGAAAAAAAAAATTTCGAAAACATAGTGGAAAAAAAGAAAATGCCAACCAGCATTTTCTCCTTGTCCCACAGTGTTTTCTAACTTAAGCCACACTGAATTTGTTATTTGCAATGGCTGTTGAGAAAGTTAGGTTTTGATTTTGTCATCTAATGAAAGGTTTAGCCTGTACTAAACAATTCCATGTTTTAAGGACCTTTAAGGAAGAAGCAGAGTTACTTCTTCGTTGCAGGAATCCCTGGAAAATTAATTTTTTGGGGCCAAAATGCCATGCCTCTGTGCCCCGTACACCACACACTTCCAAAGAGTCCTGCATTTTTTGCTGTCTATTACGTCTAGTGTGATGAATTAATTGGTGGAGTAAAGCCTGCGTAAAATTATTGATAGAGTGCAGCCTCCATTGTTTCTGTGAGATCTTGAATCAAGGGCAACCACTGGTCAGAAAAATTATTCCACTTGGTAGCTGACCATTCATTAGCTTGGTTACAACAGGCCTTAGAATACCCATATATTTACTTGTAAAACGCTAGTCAAAATTGGATAGTGCAAGCTCAGTTTTCAAGCATTTGGAAAAAATGACTTGTTATTGTAGACTTGCATTCAAGGGCTCAGAAAATATTTATTATTTTTTTTATTGTGTTGAATAGAAGACAAAAGTGGTGCCCTTTTACTCCATTTGAATTGTAGACTTCATGTTTTTACAGTTCTGAAGAATGTATTGTAAAAATGTCCAAGAAACGTCCACTATGGATGGTGTGGATGAACCCAGATCCACTGGCTGATCTCTGGTACAACACTTACACAATCCTTTTTAAAAATGGCGATGGTAAGTGTATTATAACTTGGTTATGTAACTGTTTTGACATAGACTTGAGCCTCAGTGACTCTGGTGAAGACAGCTTTTGAAAATATTGAGGGGAAAGGAGAAGATACTGGTAACCAGCATTTTCATCTTTTCGCTCAAAGTTTTCCTCTTGTCCAAGGATAAATCATAATTTTTAATTTGTTGTCAGTTTAGATTAGCCAAAACTTTTGTAATCTGGTATATAGTAAATTGGAGTGAAAATTAATGCAAGAAAATATATTTTTTTTTTATATTGAAAACTGTCTATGTTATTGTTTTACATATATGTGTAATTCAGTCTCTATCTGTGTATCTATTTCTCTCTCTAATACATCTTGGTAAGGTTATATTTATCTTGATCTACATCTGTACAGTTCCGACCAAATGCAAAAGATATGTTATTCTGTTTTATTCTGTTTTTGCAACATTTGTTTAGCTCTGTCTATATTTGTGAAAGATCTAAGTATTATGTCTGCACTGCAATATCTGTGTAATTCTGTCTGTGTAACTCTGTCTCAATCTTGTGCCATCTGGGTAAGTCTGTCTATAGCGTACTTTTATATAATGTTGTCTTTGTATGTAACATCTGTGTAACTCTGTATCAATGCAACATGTATATATTAGTGGTTCTGTGTATATCTCTGCAATATCTGTGTTATGCTGTCTGTATCTATGCCAAAACTCTGTAATTCTATCTATATTCATGTAACATCTGTGTGACTCTGTCTGTATCTGTGCAAAAACTGTGTAATTCTATTTTAATTTTATGCAGTGTCTGTGTAATTTTGTCTACACTTATTACAGATCTACGCCAAGACATGTTAACACTACAAATAATACGGGTTATGGACCACATTTGGAAAGCTGAAGGGTTAGATCTGAGGTAGGGCCAAGCCAAGTTTGACTCCTTGAAAATACTTTTTTTTGTAAACTTTACCACACTAAACGCTTTCGAAAATAAGAGTGTAAAAAGAAGAATATAGTGGTAACCAGCATTTTCCCCTTTTTGCACAGTGTTTCCTATCTTATCAAAGACAGAAATTATCATTTGAGCTAAATGTATTTTGTCGTCTGTATACATCTAGTTTAGTCTGAAATTCTGTTGTTTGGTAAATTTTGTTCACAGATTACCTACCTAAAATGTTACCTTTTGGATAGCAAAGATATTTTGTTAAAATTTTCAGTTTAACAAATAGCTAATGTACAATATAGCATATTTATTGTATTAAACTGAGAAAAAAGAGCCAGGGCAGGTATCTAAGTGGTAAGGGAGGCTGACACATGACCTGATGGTTGTTGGTTGGATACAAGGTTGAGGCAAACTTTCTTTTAAATGGTTTTTTTGACTCTCACCTCTGATGCATGTGAAGTAAGTTGTCATTGACTTGGAAATAAAGTTGTGTCACTACTGGTGTGTGAAAGCATAGGTGCACTGACAGCAGTTATATGATTTGAGCTTTTAAAAGCTTTTTTAAACTCCAAACGAAAAATGAGAAAGAAGATGAGTAATTAATGCTGCATGAACTATGACTTCTGTTTTAATATTAGTACATGACTGACATAATTCTTTTACTGATTTATTTTAGAATGCTTCCTTATGGTTGCTTGGCAACAGGACAGGATGTAGGTTTAATAGAGGCTGTGAGAAACTCCGAAACAATCATGAAGATACAGGGAAAGGGTGGAGCTAAAGCTGCTCTGCAAATGGCTTCTAGACAGTTGCATAACTGGATCAAAATGAACAATCAAGACAGGTAAAACTGATACATTAAGTTTTGCATGTATTTTATACTAGTCATCTTTTTGAGCATGAAGTGTTTCATAGTACCATTAGACTAACAGAGGCAAGCCAGTGGGAAAATAAATACATTAACCCTTTACCACACAGTCTCCATTTAACAATCCTTGAAAAAAAAATATTGAAAGCATCATGGGAAAAAGAGAAAATGCTGGTGACCAGCATTTTCTCATTTTCCCACTATGTTTTCAAACCTTTTCAAATCCATTTGTAAGTTATATTTTGTTTATCTGCAATAGCTTTTAATTTGGGCAAGTCTTAAATTTTGTCATAAGGTAAAGAGTTAAAAGCAGTGAAGATGTAGTTATTGTCACTGCTGCAATCAAGAAATTGAAAGTACATGTACATGTATTATTATTTTAGGATTCTTGGATTATACGTCTTATTCATGGGCTGAAATAAAAATGAAATGGTTTCAAAACTGCATGAAAATGAGTACAGGTGTGTCTTTAAGTATTCCACATATACTCAAATGGAAAAGAAACATGATGTTTAACTTACTGGTTATTCAAGGTTATATGCTGTTAGTGCTCTTGCTTAAAAGATGTTTTAGCAGCATGACTTTAGACCTTACCATGCCTTAGATTTCCTTCTTGACTGAAAAAGTTTATTTGTAGAACACTTTATAAGGATGATGAAAGAATTACTTGTGTTTCTCTACATGTAGATATGAAGAAGCAATAGAGGGGTTTACAAGATCCTGTGCTGGGTACTGTGTTGCCACATTTGTGCTGGGTATTGGTGACAGACATTCAGAAAATATTATGTTATCTCACGATGGAAAGGTACGACCCAAATTTTTTATATTACTCGAAGAGTGAGCATATAGTTGGCGCTTCATCTGTCCGTCCCTCCTTCTGCCTATCCATCTGAGGCCATTTCTCCACAACCCCTTGACCAAATCAGATAAAACTTCAATTTGATGCTGTTTCATGGAAAACAGGGATTTATTGTAAATTTCTCCTGTGACCTACCATTTAATTATAGATACAGTTACCAGCATTTTCTCTTTTTCCCCACAAAGTTTTCAAAAGTCTTTTTTTGTCAGGGTTGTTAAAAGTCGGAAGTGTAAGGTAAAGAGATAAGAGATGGAGATTTCACTACCTTATCTTTTACACCTTTTGTATTTGTCTCACTCAGGTATTCCACATAGATTTTGGTCACTTTCTGAACCATAAAAAGAAGAAGTTTGGAATCAATAGAGAGAGAGTGCCATTTGTACTGACAGAAGATTTTATGATTGTGATAGCCAAAGGCAAAGATCAGCCACACAAACAGGAAGAATTCAAAAGGTAATCGAAGTGGGTTTTATGATTTCTTTTATTAAGCCATAAGCTTCAAGTACAGTTTTGGGAAGCACTAGAGGAAAGGGAAAATTATAGCTGTAATATAGATGACAATAGTATCCTCCTTTTATTTGTACCTTGCAGGTAACCAGCATTTCCTTCTTTTCACACAATGTTTAAAAAAGCCTTTTCTCTCAACATTGTTAAAATCTGGAATTGTTTGATACAGGACTAACCATCATTTGTTTACATTCAATATATGGCTCTGTTTTCAAATTGCTACATTTACAACATAACGCATACTATCAAAGTCAATTCTGTAGGAAAGAAAATGAAAGAAAAGGACAATATTCTGTCCTATTGGATATGGACATTACTGTGCTGCAAGCTGCTTCTTTTTTCTGTGTTAGCTAGTGACCAAATAGTACCAGGTTTTAAACACTATATGGGAGCGGGTTTTGGAAGAAAATGCTGGTAACCTGCATTTTTTCTCTTCCCATTATTGCTTTTTACCTTATCAGAGAAATTCATCTCATGTATGTCAATTTTGAAATTTCATCTGCACATGTTTGAATTTCTAGGATTTGTCATTTGGGATAAGATTAAGAGAAGCTGTCAAAGAGAGGAGTCCAGTCATAGTAATGAAATAGAATGGATTTCATTCGTTAACTCTTTTGACACAAGTCAAATTTTAACAACTCTGAAGAAGAAGCCTTTTGAAAACACCGTTGAAAAAGGAGAAAAAGCTGATAATCAGCATTTTCACCTTTTTCTACAATGTTTTCTACCATTAGAAATAATTTCATTTGAGCCACATTAAAATTGTCGTCTGCATATGCTATCAATTTGGACAAGTCTACATTGTTGTGTGGCAAAGAGTTAAATGTTATGTTTTTTTTTCTTTCATTCCAGATTTCAAGATCTATGTTGTCGTGCTTACCTTGTGCTCCGAAAACATGCAGACTTGATCATTAATTTATTTACAATGATGTTATCTTGTGGAATTCCGGAACTTCAAACATTAGAAGATGTGGGTTATGTTCGAAAAACGTTAGCTGTGGAAAAGACGGAGGAGCAAGCAGTGGAATATTTCATCCAACAGTTTTCTGCTGCATATAAGGACCAATGGACGACAAAATTTGATTGGTTTTTCCATAATATAAGGAACAAATAGAAATATTTAGTGGAATCTGGGTTTATTTAAAATTATGCAATACTTTGATTACACACAATAAAACTTTTAATACCAAGTCACTCCTTTTTTTGAAGGTGTAGAAGTAGATTTCCACTGTTACTGACGATGGATTGGGTCATAGTTTAGAATCAGGTAGGGGAAGGTGTAGATTCAAGATCAGACTGCATTCTGTGTGAGCTGATCTTTATCTACAACATCTCTAAAAGCTATGAGAGTTGTCACTGGTAGTAAAAGTTAAACTTATGCTAGTGGTCACCTGTTGTAAGCAATCAGCCTGTCAAAACCCTTTACCAAACAGTCCAACTTTGTAATGAACCTGTTGCAAGGCCGCTTTGAAAAACTTTCTGAGAAAAGGAGAAAGTGCTGTTTACCAGCATTTTTTCTTCTTTTCCCATATTGCTTTTCCCTTCTGAAAGAGAAAAAAACATTGTGAAAATACTGGTTCCTAGCATTTTCTTTCTTTTCCCGCAATGTTTTTAAATCCCTCTTTTTCTTGGGGTCTTTAAACTCTAAGGATTGTGTGGTATAGGATGAACCCTTTACCACACAATCCCTACTTTTGACGACCCTGAGAAAGAAGCCTTTAGAAAACATTGTGGGAAAAGGAGAAAATGCTGGTAACCAGCATTTTCTCCTTTCCCACAATTTTTTCTACCCTTTACAAACAAATTTCAAATTTTCAGTCCCTTTTGTCATCTACAAATGCTTTCGATTTGGACAAGCCTAAATCATGGTTGTTTGGTAATGAGATAATCCATGTTCACACAATCGTTTTTTATACTCCCAAAGGGTCGTATTATGTTTACACAGTCTCCACATTAGGAGTAGTAAGGGGTTGCTTTTGATGATCAATGATTTGTGTTTTTGTACTACCCTGCTCATAATAGCATTGAAAGCTTACGTATTGCAATTTTATTACTTTATTTGAAAGCTTCTAATCCCCCCCCTTACCTTTTACCATGCCATATGGAGTTATAGTGATCGTAGAGAAGGCTTTTGAAAACAATGTGGAAAAAGGAGGAAATGGTGGTAACTAGCATATTCAATTTTTCCCACAATGTTTCTACCCTATCAAAGGCAAAAATCATTTTGTGAACTACATGCTTCATTTTTACGTCAGCAGATGTTTTCAGTTTGGTCAAGTACAAAATTATGTCACTTGGTAAAGAGTTAAATGAATTACTGCACAAACAGGACTTTTTTCACCTCTGAAACTTTATGAAGCACAGCAGGAAAAGATGCAGTTGACGGCCACAGCCTTTTCCCACACTATATTTATATGTGAAAATAAGATTTCTTTTCCTACAATTTTTTTAAGTTTCATGTGATTCATAACCACTTTTGGTAAATCTAAGAATAGCCTGTCCAGAGAAGGGTTATGAGGAGAAAAGAGTATGTGTATAGTGTGCCCAAGATGATTTCATAGAAATAGCTAGTCAGTTAGCACAGCAGGAAAAGAATGATCAATAAAATGTGAAAACAATGGCTTATTGCAGGAAACAATCTGAAAACATGGGACAAAAAGGGAAACTACAATAAACAATTTCTCATTTTACCAGATGTTTTCTATAACTAGTGCGCAAGATAGGAGCAGTTGTTCGTTAACTCTTTACTGAACAAAATTTTAGAATCATCCAAATTGAAAGCATTTGCATACAACAAAATAGATATGATTCACATATTGAAATTTGTATTGGGAGGGGTAGAAAACATTGTAAGAAAAAGAGGAAATACAGAATATTGACATCCCCTCCTTTTCCCTCATTGTATCTAAAAGCTAACACCCTCCTTTCCATGTGTTTCTTTTCACCAAGTGGTCTACTAGACAACTGCAGTCATCTGTATGTGGCAATAAGACATGTGAAAATATGTCATTCTCAGTTTGCTATGTGTGTGTTTTTTTTTGAAGTGAGGTACCAGACAAGAGCAGTCATCAGTATGTGGTAATGACACATGTGAAAAAACATGTTGCATTCCCTTTTTCCACATGTTTTTTACCAGTAGTCTGTTTGTCAAACTCAGTCATCCGTTTGAGGCAATTTGGACATTAACTGATTGTCTTTACCAGAAAACTTTCGCTTTAGTCCTCTACCAAACAATCTGGAGTTTAAATGACCCACCTGAAGAAGGCGTTTGAAATATTGTAGAAAAAGGAGAAAATGCTGGTAACCAGCATTTTCTCCTTTTCCCACAATATTTTCTACTCGATATCAAAGCAAGAAATAATCATTTTAGCTACATTTATCCTGTAAATGTTTTCATTTGGATTTGTCCAAATTTTGTCATTTTGTAAAAAAGTGAATCCTTTACCACATAATCCTTATTTTTTGATGACCCTGAAGAAGAAGGCTTTTGAAAACATTGTGGGAAAAAGTTAAAATGCTGATAACCAGAATTTTCTCATTTTTCCTACAATGTTTCTTACTGTATCAAAGATAGATTTTATCCTTTGGGCCACCTATAACTTGAGGTCTGCAAATGCTTCCTATTTATGCGAGTGCAAATATTTGTTGTTTAGTAAACAGTTATTAGATCAGGGTCCCTATTCACCAACCATTCTTAAGAACATTCTTAATCTTAATCTTCAGAATTTTGTTGATGTGAAAGTAACAGAACTTCCAGTGTTGCATCCAGGAATTCTGCCAAGAGGGGGAGATCCCCCAGGTATTTTCAAAATGGGGGGTGGGTAAAAGAAAATTAATTATACCCAAAATATGTATTTATCTGGTCAATTTCCTTTTTTGAATCGAAATGTATACTGTCTTTCAAGGGCTGATAGGATATTTGCTAGATCTATATTTTTACGGCCGACAGGGGAGGGTTAATTCCTGTTGGGTTGATGTTACCTTATTTCTAACACAAAACATTTTAGATTCTCATTCTTGATTGATAATGTGCATCTATAGATATATACATCAATTTTTATTCACGATTACGATACATTCTTGGAAGTAAGTCAGAATCTGGGGCCGAACAAACTTAAGTTCCCGGCTGTTTTCACTAAATTCTTTCCATAAGATCATCGTGTGAACCATGATCAACCATCGGCGTCGGCAACAGAACCAATGAAAGTCTTTGACATGTTTCCTTTCGGCGGAAAACATGACAAATCGAAAGTTTTAAAGCGCCGGGTTCTTCAATTCGTCAGCATTATGAAAGTAAACATTCAATGTGCATGCGTAGATATATTGTTTCCCCGCTTCAATAGAAACTTCACTACCAAATCGGAAACCACCTGGAACAGTCTACATGTAAGGAGGCATTGTCGGACCTTAATTATTTTATTGAAATGACTTGAAACCGGACCAAATTTTTCAATTTCTCTTTTATGCACGCAGCTGTGTCTTCTTTTTGCGGGAGTTACACCGATATTGCGCAATTGCTCCCCCATCACATTCAAAGAATTGCGTGATGGCAAAAAATAAAGCGTGAATCCCGCAATCGCGCGGCCTGGATGCAACACTGAACATCTGATTGGCTAAACCATTTGGTTTAGCCAATGAGAAGTTCTGTTACTTTCACAGTTAGAAAATCTTGAAGAATAAGACAAAGAATGTTTTCTTAAGAATGGTTGGTGAAAACAGACCCAGGCTGATTTCCTGTTTCATGGAATATACAATAATTTCCCATGTTCAGAGTTATCATGGGCTAATCATTTCCCATATGATTCTATTCTCATAGATAGCACATTTTCATATTTATTTATTATTTTTTACATAAGAAAGAAAAAAATGAACTAACAGTAAATACTGATAACCATTTATAAGACAATGTGTTGTGTTTCTTCAGTTTCCCTTGTTTGATCATATCTAAAAACAAAGCAAAGTTCAACCTGAATTGGTCTAGACGATGGCTATGTGGGAAAGAAATTGTGTGGAGTACTGATAAAAGAGACTCCAGAAATGCATGGATAGATGCACTGGCCACCGCTATATAACTTGAATAATATTGAAAATGTAGCTAAACACTAATTAATCAATCAATCAATCCAACCTGAATTAACCCTTAGGCTGCTTAGCCAACCTAGTGACCTTCTGTTGACAGAGTATCAGGCTGCACAGGGTCACGAACCACTTTTATGGTAATTCATACTATTTAACTCTTTACAACACCATCCCAACTTTTAACAACCTTGAAAAAGAAACCTACAGTAAACATTGTGGGTAAAGGAGAAAATGCCATCAACCAGCAGTTTCTACCTTTTCCCACAATATTTTCCACTCTGATTAGCAGTCGGAAATCATCATATTACCAAAACTTAATCCGTTATCTGCAAATGCTTTGAATTTGGTTCAGTCCAGACACTTGTCATACGGATATTATGAAGGGTCTGATTGTATGTATTTTGTTGTCTGCAAGTCCTTTGAATTTGGACCAGTCTAAATGTTTGTTGTTTGTTAAAGAGTTAATGCTGTTTCAACATTATTGCATTTTGATGTCGAGGTGGCCAGTGTACCTACTCAGGCTTTGCAGGGGGTTTTCTGTAATGAGAAAGTTGCACATCATCCCTTCCAGGTTACTTGACCCTTTCCCAGACAAACCTTTACCCATATCCAAATTTAAAGTATTTGTAGATTCAAAGTAAGCATAGTCCAAATGATGAAATCTTTTAACCTTTTACCAAATAGCAAAATTTTACATCTATCCAAATTGAAAGCATTTGCAGACCACAGTTTCAAAGTGACTCAAATGATGCAATTGTTTCTTTAATAGGGTAGTAAACTTTGTGGAAAATGGAGAAAATCCTGGTTACCAGCATTTTCTCCCTTTTCCACAATGTTTTCTAAAGACTTCTACCACAGGGATGTTAAAAATTATCATTGTATGGTAAAGGTAAAGACCTCTTTAAGGGCAGAACACATCATAGGAAAAGGAAAAAAAATGCTGGTCAATAGGATTTACCTCTTTTACCACAATGTTTTCCAAAGGTCTCTTTTTTTACGCCTGGCCTAGTACTGGGTGAAAATCAGGAAATACACGAATTTGTGAGCTGTTGCCGTGATATGATTGAAATTATGTTGAAAGTTGCCATAAAACAGCATTCAATCAATCAATCTTTTACAAGGTCATCAACACTCACGATTGTGTGGTAAAGGGTTTGAAAAAATTGCTGCTCTTGCACAGAAACATTATAAGTTGTATGGTCAGGCCGGAGGAGACTTGGAAACTTGTTCACAGCTGTGGTAAATCAAGTCGCCACCTCTCTGAAAAAGGCAAGGCGGCAACATAATTTACCATAGCTGTGAGCAAGTTTCCAAATCTCTTCCCACCTGACTGTACAACAAATTTATTATACTACAAAGTTTTACCATTCCATCATTTGTTAATGGAATTTTACCTGCCTTTTGGTTTTAAAATTAAGTAAAATTCTGAGTGCTCCAATTGAATGAAAACTGACATTAATGAAAACTGAAATCACTGAAAACTGACGTCACTGAAAAGTGACATCGTTGAAACTGACATCACTGAAACATTAGTAATAGAAGCTAAAACATGCAGCTTGGCACATAATCTTGATGTTAATCTTGATCGACACCACCATTTTGGATGTTGTGTTGATAGTGTAGTCATGTATAGGGAGCTCCCGAAAGGGAAAATGCTCTTATGCTGGTTTTGCCAGTGTACATGATATATATTCGTGGCATATTATCCAATCAGATCACGAGAAATTTCTTTGCAATATGATAAAATGATTTATTAGAGAGAAATGAATTCTGTCCCCATGACTATCATCAATCCTCTAGAAAACACTTTGTCAATAAGGAAACCCCAACAGCAACCCCTGAATTTCATGCCCTGTATGTACCAACTGAGCAACTACTGTGGGCATACATCGTAACAAAAGGAAACAACAGAGTAACATTAAGAAAGAAGAAATCAATTTTACTGATAAAAATAACTAACAGTACAATGTGGATACAGCTATCAATGATCACGAAAAATATTGAACAGAAAAATTTAACTCATTACCAAACGACAAAATTTTAGGTTTGTCCAAACTGAAAGCAATTTCAGACAAAAGAATAAAAGTGACTGAAAATTTGAAATTTTTGTGAAGGGTAGAAAACAATGTGGGAAAAGGAGAAAATGCTAGTTACCAGCATTTTCTCCTTTTTCTACAATGTTTTCTAGAGGCTTCTTTCTCAGGGTCGTCAAAAGTAGGGATTGTGTAGTAATGGGTTAAGTTGTTTATTGTTGCTATTCTAACATGGTAATCTCTCCCATAACAGAAATGTGGAGAAAAGAAAAGCATTCCAGAATTTAACTTTTAATGCTAATAAAAATTACTATTACTCGCACAAAATGACATGAAATGCATGACCTTTATTACCATATATTAAATGTACCAGCCGATATAACTCTGTAGGTAGAGCGTAAGACTCGTGAACACAAAGTCCTACAGGTTGTGGGTTCAAATCTCCTGCTGGCCAACTAAAATTGCAAATAGTCTTTCGGATGACACAGTAAACCGAGGTCCCGTGTGACGGTGTTATATGCCGAGCACGTTAAAGAACCAAGCGAAGCTCTCAGTAGTTTCGACCTGTATCCTTGCACTATCCCCTGTAACAACTAACCGTCTTCTGGGGGCGTCGCTCAGATGGTCAACTGGTAGCGACCATAAATAAATGGAAATAACCAAATATTACATGCTTGAATTAGTGTCCCAACTTAGCCTCGGCTAATGTCATCTGCATGCGGAACTATGTATACATTTTTCAACTCTTTATGCTGCTCATAGATTCATCGTGTCTTTGATAAATACTTATATCTATGGTGCACTTTCTGTACAGTCTAATTTTCGTCTATGTCATCTGCAAACTTCTAATTTTCTATCAATGTTTTCAAAAGCTCAGTTCATCTGGGTTGACTGTGGCACGGTAAGGGTCAAACCCAGCTCGTGACGAGCAATTTCACCTTTTGTCACAATGTTTTCTATGCTATCAAAAGGTGTTGTATACACATAAGAAACTGCTTCATCCTTGCTGTTATTTAGGGCCAATTAGAGATACCACAGAAATGCCTTATGGGTTAAGGGTTAAACAAGGTGGCCAGTATGGATCCATAAGTATGTAATGGATTGCCTGGTACCATGGACCATGGAGATGCATTATGCACCCTTATATGGATGCACAGCTCATTTACTCATGCATGTATTTAACTCTTTACCACACGAGAAAATTTTAGACTGGTCCAAATTGAAAGCATTTGCAGACGACAAAACAAAGGTGACAAAAAAAATAGAAATTTGTTCTGGGAAGGGTAGAAAACACTGTGGGAAAAGGAGAAAATGCTGGTTACCAGCATTTTCTCCTTTTCCCATAGTGTTTTCAAAAGGCTTCTTTCTCAGGGGCGTCAAAAGTAGGGATTGTGTGGTAATGGGTTAACTCTACCAAACAAGAGAAAACTAGTCCAAATTCAAAGAATTTGCAGACAACAAATTGACAATGGCCAAATGATCATTTCATTTTTTTTTTAAAATGGTAGAAAAAATTGTGGGGAAAGGTGAAAATGCTTGTAACCAGTATTTTCTCCTTTTCCCACACTGTTTCAAAAGGCTTCTTTCTCATGGTCATTAAATGTTGGGATAATGTGGTAAAGTGTTAATGCTACAAGGGTCAACATCTTACATCTACACTAAAACTAAAGTTACATGTTTATAGTGTACAATATCCCATTATTTACAATACTTACTTATCACAGAAAGTTCAACAATAGCAATTACCATAAGCATGTTTCTTTATTTTTCAATACTTTGCTACAAAGTACATACCACACTATAATGATGAAGCAAACTTATTTCTGTAAAAATCTATATTTTATTGATGAAAAAAATATGCTTAGCCTTTAACTCTTTACCATACAATCCCGACTTTTAACGACCCTGAAACAGATGTCTTTTGAAAATATTGTGGGAAAAGAAGGAAAATGCTGGTAACCAGCATTTTCTCCTTTTCCCACAATGTTTTCTTCCCTTCCCAAATACAAGAGGACCATGATGGTCCTATATTGCTCACCTGAGTACTAAGCAGTAAAGGTCTACAATGAAGATAAATACCAAATATCAAAGTTCAAGGCCAAATAATTCTGATTTCCTTCTTTGTTCCTATGTATCAATTTTGTGACCCTCGGGGAAAGGCCAGTCTTGACCACAGGGGCATCATATGAACATTCTTGGTAGAAGTCCAATAGGAGATGCTATTTAACAAATATCAAAGCTCTGCACAGCTAGTATCAGAAAAGAAGATCTTTTAAGTTTTCCTTCTTTGTTCCGATGTTTCAAACTTGTGACCCCGAGGGAGGGGCCAGTTTTGACCCCAGGGGCATCATATGAACAATCTTGGTAGAGGTCCATTAGAAGATGCTACATACCAAATATCAAAGCTCTGCACTTTCTACTTTCAGAGATGAAGAATTTTATAGTTTTCCTTCTTTGTTCCTATGTTTCAAACTTGTGACCCCTGGGGTGGGTCCAGTTTTGACCCCAGGGGCATCATATGAAGAATCTTGATAGAGGTCCACTAGAAGATGCTACATAGCAAATATCAAAGCTCTGCACCTTCCAGTTTCAAAGAAGAAGATTTTTAAAGTTTTCCTTCTTTGTTCCTATTTTTAAAACTTGTGACCCCCTGGGGTGGGGCCAGTTTTGACCCCAGGGGTATCATATGAAGAATCTTGGTAGAGGTCCACTAGGAGATGCTACATAGCAAATATCAAAGCTCTGCCTCTTCTAGTTTCAGAGAAGAAGATTTTCAAAGATTTTGCTATTTTTTTCCTTTTGGTTGCCATGGCAACCAGAGTTATGCCTGGAATTCAATCTCTTGAACAACTTTGGTAGAGCTTCACCCTTCTCCGATAATGTTTTCTACCCTTTAAAAGGCCTACTTCAGTTTTTGAGTTAAATTTGTCTTCTGCAAGTACATGCAAATTTGACCAATCTAAAATTTTGTTGTTTGGTAAAGGCTTAACCCATTACCACACAATCCCTACTTTAGACAACCCAGAGAAAGAAAACATTTAGAAAACATTGTGGGAAAAGGAGAAAATGCTGGTTATCAGCATTTTCTCCTTTTCCCGCAATGTTTTCTACCCTTTACCAAACAAATTTCAAATTTTCATTCACTTTCATTTTGTTGTGTGCAAATGCTTTTGATTTAGACAATCCCAAAATTTTGTAGTTTGGTAATGAGTTAATATAACTTAAAGTGATAAGTACAGTATATGCAAACTATTCACAACATTCACTAGTATTTTACAACAATAACTAAGAATTTAAAAAAAAATTACTTCAAGAAAAATTGCAACAAAAATGGATTGTCTAATTAGAACATAAACAATGCATAAACACTAAAATTTAAAAAATAAGGCTACTGCTGATTTTATTAAAGAGTTCTCTACATGAAATTGATAATGCTGAGATTTGTCAATTTGTGACTTTAAATATATAGCAAAAAATCATATATAAATTATATTACATTAATCTATTTAAATGTGCCCATAAACTGTTTTCAAGACTGTTTGTAGCATTGTTATATTGGATTGGAATGGTAAAGTTGGCACTATCATAAATATAAATGAGCCACAATCTGAGAAAAGGGAGTTTCATGCATCTACAAAGAGTTTTGACCCTATCAGCCTGCGCTGACTGCCGACATAGGTCAAAACGTTTTGCTTTCGATAATGTTTCTGCATGTCTAACAACCCTCCAACCTTTTATATCATTAAGTGTTGATTGTTAACCCTTTACCCCATAAGGCATTTCTATCGTATCTCTAATTGACCCTAAATATTGACCCTAAATAACAGCAAGGTTAATGCCGTTCCTTATGTGTGTATGACACCTTTTGATAGCATTGAAAACATTGTGAAGAAAGGTGAAATTGCACGTCATGAGCAATTTTACCTTTTGCCACAATGTTTACCAAAGGCTCCTACAAGAAAAACATAGAAATGAGTATCTATGGAGTAAAGGGTTAAACAAAATGGATTCTACAGATCCATTATAATTATGTGATGAATTGCTTAGTGCAATGAATCACAAAAATGCATTAAGCCCCCTTTTGCCAGAGCCTGGTTCAATTATTTTGATTCTTAGGAAAAATGAAGAAAAATAAAGTGAAAAACACTAATATAATTGTAACAAAAATAACAATAATTTGTGCCCTGAAAAGATGAAAAATTATTTCAAATTTACCCTTCTTTACTCTTTACCACATATCAAAATTTTGTCCTTGTACAAATTAAAAGCTTTTCCAGACAACTAAATGTAAGTCAGTGAAAAATTGAAATTTATTTTTTGAGTGGTAGAAAGCACTGTGGAAAAAGAGAAAATGCTGGTTACCAGCATTTTCTCCTTTTCCTACAATGTTTGCAAAAGTCCCCTTTTACAAGGTTGTTTAAACTTGGTATTGTGTGGTAAAAGGTTAAACTGCATTATACATAACAAAAATGTTTCATCAAAGTAAAGAATTACAAAAATATAACAAAATCAACTGTTTAACCCTTTACCACATAAATCCTGTCATTGCAAAGCACTTAAGAAGACATCTTTTAAAAACACGGGTGGAAAAGGAGAAAATGCTGATAACCAGCATTTTCTCCTTTTCCCGCAATATTTTCTTCCCTTCCCAAAACAAATTTCGAATTTCCAGTCACTTGTTTTGTCGTCTGCAAATGTTTTCAATTTGGACCAGTCCAAAATTTTGTGATTTAGTAAAGAGTTAAAGTCATCAAAAAAGAAATGTTATTAACCATGCCAAAAAAGGCTTGTTTAATAGCATTTCCCTAGACTTGTTTAATAAAATCTTATCTCAAAAGGCAATTCACGTCAGATCCTATACATCTGCGAATTCTTTCAGTTTGAAAAGATCTACCTTTTTCTCATGGGATAAAGAGTTAACTAACAAATTAATCCACTCAGCCCTTGAGCTTTTAGGAATAGCATGGATTGACCTTTTATCAAATGGCAAAACTTTAGACTTGCCTAAATTGATTCAAAAATAGAAATTCACCTTGGGCAGGGTAGAAAATATTGGGAAAGAGGAGAAAATGCTGGTTACAAGCTTTTCCTAATTTCCCCACATTTTCAAAAACCCTTTTTCCTTGGGTCATAAACACTTGGAATTGTTTGGTAAAAGACTAGTATGCAAGTTGTGTGGGTAAAAGGCTGAAATTCAAATTTACATATCAAGTTGTAACTTCATCTTCCATATTGTGTTACTTTCAAATTCAGGAAAATTCTTGAGAATTATAAAAGTATCAGAATGTTCCTATAATTGGTGAATATGGGCCATACTGCACTGTGCAAATAGGAATGGGTAAAGAATTCTTAGTAACTTCCAAATGTAAAATGGTCTGTTTATAAAATAAAAGTAAATTTCATTTTTACCATGTGAAAATATGGCAATTTTTATGACTTTAGCAATATTTAAAGGTGCAGTTCATAAAAGTTCCAGTCAATGGCAGAAAAAAGAATTTTGAAACTAGAACAGATCGACGACTAGCCAAATGTTTGTCATAAATCTCCTCAGTGACATCATACCAACCTAAATATCACATGATAATTCAACACATTGATTGTTTTGCCAAACAGACACAACAACACAGGCTGATCATCCCTTATTTGTTTATCATCAATACAGGAAGAGTTGACAACATCGAAATAAGAGAACAGGTTTGGAGTGTGCAATCTTACTCTCCGATGGCATAATATTAGAAGTGTAAAAAGTAGTCCTGTGTACTATCTCATAGCACGAATGAGATGTAATTTCATGATGTAATGTTCTCGAAGACCTAGTTCAAATATACATGAACCATAACGAAGGTTGTCTCAATCAATGGACCCTGAAATCGACGAGCTTCTCCACACATTTTCGCAAGCACATATCATGGCAACCAATGCAGTAACTGACACGTCTGGGTTTTCTCCAATCTTATATGTGTGTTGTGATGGGTAATCTGTTATATTTTCGAGTACTCTTTGGCTTTACTGAGGCTCTGAGCAAAGTTACAATGCTTAAATTCGAGACTGAGACAAATATTGAGTCTGTAGGTATCACAAATATATATAAGCTATACTGAAAAGGGGGTTAAATGCACCCCAAAAAGTACTGACCACAGGCCAGCCTGTGCAGTATGCATGTGCTGACCTGTGTCAAAACTTTTAGCTTTTGGTAAATCTACTGCATGTCCAAGGGCCGATCCTACCTCAAGATTTAGCCCACTGTTTTACAAAATTAATTTCATGGATCCATAATTATGGGTTAATTTACTAGGTATCATGCATCAGAGAGATGAATTAACCCTTTACCAAACAATCCCTGGTTTTTACGAGCCTGAGATAGAAGCCCTTTGAAAACATTGTGGGAAAAGGAGAAAATGCTGGTAACCAGCATTTTCTCCTTTTCCCACAATGTTTTCTATCCTGTTGGAAACAAATTCCAATTTTCAAGTCAAGTTGATTTTGTCATCTGCAAGTGATTCAAATGCGGACCAGTCTTAAATTTGGTTGTTTGGTAAAGGGGTAAACCCCATTTCTATAGAATGCCACATGTACCATTTTCCCAATAAGATATGACACACAAAAGTTTGATATGAACTTATGAATGAGAGAACATATGTATATATAAACAGCCACATGATAAAGTGTAACAACATGTATATTAACAAATTACAACAGTGAGTATCGGACAGTATTAAAGCGAGTAGAAAAGGAGGATTTCTATATCACAAATAAAGCGTAGATACCAAGTATATGTATAATGTCAATGTAAATTCCTTATCTTGGTTATTGTGTCAACTCAAATATTTGGAAATGGTTAATAATACATTTAGTAGACTCTTTACAAAACGATACTACTACTGAACCTGTCTAAAAAATCAAAGCATTTGAAAACAATAGAATCAACATGACTCAAAAAAACTAAACTTATAATTGGAAGGATAGAAAACATTGTGGGAAATGGAGAAAATGCTTCTTACTAGCATTTTCTCAAGTTTTCAAACAATTTTTGAAAATGCTTTTTCTCCATGGTCATAAGGTAACTCCAAATTAAGTAATTATATATCATACATTTTCCCAAATTTGCACATATATATCATACCCTTTACCAAACAATCATAAGTATTTACAACTATGCTCTGTTAAGTGGCTCTTGAAAACATTGTGGGGAAAGGAGAAAATGCTGATAAATGTTTTCTACCCATCAAAAAAGAAAATCTTTCAACTGAGCCAGATCTAATATGACATTTACAAATGCTTTCTATTTGGACATATACAAAGTTTTTAGTCATATGATAGAGGAATATTCAAGTACGATAAAATTTTGACAGAAATACAAAACACCCCACAAAACACAATTACAATAGAAATTATTAATATACATTTTCCCAGATTTGTACAAACAAATTTTTAAGAAATAGGGTAAATGATCTGTGCTGCCAACAAATGAAATGTCAAAACAAAATACTACCGCAGGGTTCTCATATATATATTGGAATATTATCTTAGCAAAAAATATAGCAGATAAGCATTTTTGAGCTAGCTCTACTGTTAACTCATTACCAAACAACACAATTTTAGGTTTGTCCAAATTGAAAGCTTTGCAGACAACAAAATAAAAGCGACTGAAAATTTGAAATTTGTTTTGTGAAGGGTAGAAAACACTGTGGGAAAGGACAAAATGCTGGTAACCAGCATTTTCTCCTTTTCCCACAATGTTTTCTAAAGGCTTTTTTCTCAAAAGTAGGAATTGTGTGGTAATGGGTTAATGCTGTATAAATTGAAAAGAAAAAACAATGATTTGTTTCAAAACATGTATACTAATAAATTATGAAGCACTTCATAGTCAAATAAAATTCTCAAGTTCTCCTTATATCATTTATGTCTGCCAACATTTCCCTGCCCTTCCATCTACCAAAGAAAAGAAATGTATTGAACATATGGCTTGTAACAACCAAAAAGGGGCATTCTGACATTTGCATAAAGTGTCATTTCAGATCAGCGTACACAGTCCGCAAACTGACACCTTCTTTTTGTATGTAATTTTCTGTTTTGCACAAGTCTACTGTAGCACAAAATCTAGTAAATTCATAAAAAGTGCTGTCTCGGATTGGTCTGCTCCGACCATGCAGGCTGATCCAAGACATCATTTTACATACATGTCCGAATGCCCCATTTTGCATTTTGCAAGCCATATATAAAAAGAAATGTAGGTAGTACACTTTGCAAAATAAAAAAGAAATTGCTGGTAACCAGCATTTTCTCTTTTTCCCAAAATGTTTTCTATCATTCCAAAATCGAATTGCAAGTTCTGATTCACATTTATTTTATGGTGTGCAAATGCTTCAAATTTCAATTTTGTTGTAAACACCAAATAAAGAAGGGAATTCTCTTTTCAGATGTTTTCAAAGCTCTTACCTCCTGTCATTAAAATCTGGCATGCATGGAAAAGGGTTGACCTTTGTTTTGTTTTAATGAGAAAAGCGAAAACTTAACGGTCTACAACCTTGTGGAATCAGCCTCCATCAATCTGGAGTCAAATTCACCAACAATTCTATGTTTTCAGTTTCTAAAATCAATGACTAGCCAATTCATTGGCTGAAAAGTTCTGTCTCTGCCAAGAAGTTGGCTTTGTTTTAGAATTGCTAGATAATTACAATCTTGAAATAATTCTGTGTAAAAGCCATGTGCTAGCTGAAAAGAGGGCTTATTGTATCTGTTAAACGTATCCACCCATGTTGCACAGGTTGACATGGGGTGAGAATTCTTACTATTGGTCCATTTTCTACTTCGAATCATTGTATATGTCTTTGATGTCTTTGAACACTGCGGGAAAAAAAATTCTGGTAGCAGTATTTCCTCCTTTTCCTAAATGATTTTGGCCATGCTCTGGAAGAAGGGGGCTTAATGCATCTTTGTAATGCATAGTACCATACAAGACATCACATAATAAGGGATCAATAAAACCAATCAGGTCTAACAAGCAAGTGTATCACATGGTAGACTGGTCCTTT
The DNA here is from genome assembly GCA_943736015.1 of Tridacna crocea. NCBI lineage: Eukaryota > Metazoa > Mollusca > Bivalvia > Cardiida > Cardiidae > Tridacna > Tridacna crocea. The sequence continues at coordinate 10,053,565 of OX031072.1, read as the reverse complement.
AACATACCAAAAAACTGACCAATAGCCAAAAGTTTCAGCCCAGGTAAGATTGCGCAGGCTGACCTGGTATGATATTTTTCGCAGATGCATTAAGCCTCATTATGACACTGCATGGCTCATTTTTTGTTTTCTTAAGTTTTCTTCTCCAGCTTCATGGTAAACAAAGGCTTTTTTGAAAAACACTTGGATGACGTGAAAGTCACATTTTAGTAATGATGATTATTTCTGTTTTGGTTGGCTGCTTGCTCGAAGAACATGAAATCCTGAAAGTAAACGGAAAAAACAAGGTTTTACCCTTTATCGCACAATAGCAACTTTTAACAATCTGGAAAAGGTGCCTTCTGATTATAATTTGGGAAAAGGAGAAAAATGCTAGTAACCAGCATTTTCTCCTGGTAACCAGCATTTTCTCCTTTCCCCACAATGTTTTCTACCCCATTAAAAATAAAAATTACACCAATTGTCCTACACTTTTAATGACCCTGGGAAAGAAGCATTTTGAAAACAATGTGAAAAAAGTAGAAAATGCTGGTAACCAGCATTTTGTCCTTTTTCCACAATGTTTTCTACCCTATCAAATAAAAATTACACCATTAAGCTACACTTTTAACAACCCTGGGAAAGAAGCCTTTTGAAAACAATGTGGGAAAAGGAGAAAATGCTGGTTACCAGCATTTTCTCCTTTTCCAACAATGTTTTCTAAACTATCAAATAAAAATTACACCTATTGAGCCACACTGAAATTGTTGTCTGCAAATGCTCTGAATATGGACAAGACTACAATTTTATTGTCTAGTATGGAGTTAACAAACAATGAACAGTGCTTTTTCAATGACATGCATTTCTCATTTATCTAAAACTAACATTCAAAACGAATGTACTACATTTGGATGTATCAGTATTTTTTCTGTAATAAGCTTTTTCACCTTTTCACACACTGTTTTCTACCCTTTGCAAGTCAATTTTGATTTTTGAGAAACATTCAATATAATGTCTATAATTTTTTATTAAATTTGGGTCTGGCTGAGATTTTGTTTTGTGGTAAAAAGACAATTTTACAAATTTCTTCAAACTCTATTGAGTGATTGCTTATAAGTATGGGCAATGAAACTATTGATGCATGGACAGATGGTGAGAAAATAGGAATCCTGTTGCTATCATTAATCCTTGAAAACAAAATTAACGTGCTCTGTACCAAACTAGCTACCCTCTGTCCTGTGCGCTATTGACCGAGCTACCCAGGTTTTGTACTGGTGCACCATAAAAGGAAGAGATACAGTATCAAACACTTACAATCAGGAAAACAGCTCCTATCATGACAGCCTTCATTTTTACATCAAGATCCATTGGAACTGAAAGATAATTGGTAAAATGATTATTACCCAAATCACAAAACAGTGAACTTGTCCAAACTGAAAGCATCTACAGACGACAAAATATATGTGACTTTAAAGTTGAAATGTGTTTGTGAAAAGGTAAAAAGCATACTGGAAAAAGGACAAAATTTTCTCTTTTTCACACAATGTTTTCAAAAGACTTCTTTCTCAAAGTTGTTAAAAGTCAGGGTTGTTTGGTAACAGATTAAAGCACTGAACCCTGCTCTGACAGACTGTAGATCAAGATCATACTGCAAGATCTTGTATCTTAGATCCACACTGTCTGCTATCATGTTGTATATCCTGGCTCTAACAACATTGAAAAAGCAACATTTTGGCTGGTTTTTCACAACTAGAAATATCCAGTTCATGATATATCAACTTTAACTCTTTCCCAAATAAGCCCTTGTTTTTACGTGTCTGCAGTTCAAGTCTTTTGAAAACACTGTGGGAAAAGAAGAAATTGCTTGTAACGAGTGTTTTCTACCCATTTAGAGAACTTTCTGCCATTTTTATGAAATTTGAAATTGTCGTCTGCAAACTCTTGAATTTGGAACAGTCTAAAATTTGTCGTTTGGGAAAGAGTTAAGGGTGCAAGAATGACAGAAACCGAAAGCAGTCATAGCAATTTTAAAGATTTCTGAATGTTGATACATCATGGGAGAAGATCACAATAAAAAAGTAAGATAAAACAGTATGAGATTAATGCCAGGAAACTCAGTGTTGGTATACCAGACTTTTGTTTAACCCATTACCACACGAGAAAAATTTAGACTGGTCCAAATTGAAAGCATTTGCAGACAGCACAATAAATGTGACTGAAAAATTGAAATTTGTTCAGGGAAGGGTAGAAAACACTGTGGGAAAAGGAGAAAATGCTGGTTACCAGCATTTTCTCCTTTTCCTACAGTGTTTTCAAAAGGCTTCTTTCTGAGAGGCGTCAAAAGTAGGGATTGTGTGGTAATGGGTTAACTCTTTACCAAACGACAAAATTTTAGACTGGTCCAAATTGAAAGAACTTGCAGATGACAAAATAAACGTAACTCAAAAATTGAAACTGGTTTCGAAATGGGTAGAAAACATTGTGGGAAAAGGAGAAAATGCTGGTTACCAGCATTTTCTCCTTTTCCCACAAAGTTTTCAAAAGGCTTCTATCTCAGGGTCGTAAAAACCAGGGATTGTTTGGGAAAGGGTTAAACCATTACCATACAATCCCTACTTCTGGCAAACCTGAGAAAAAAACCTTTATAAAACACTGCAGGAAAAGGAGAAAATGCTGGTGACCAGCATTTTCTCCTTTTCCCCCAATGTTTTTTACTCTTCATGAAACAAATTTCAAATTTTCAGTCGTTTTTATTTTGGCAGCTGCAAATGCTTTCGATTTAAGCCTAAAATATTGTTGTTTGGTAATGAGTTAAGGTGTAGGGAGTACAAATCCCTGCTCAGCCAGGACTCAATGCCAAGATACCATGTTTGCTATCAAAATAGTATGAGTAATAGTGCAAGATATTAAAAAAAACTTGTTTGATATTTCCCTGGATGAATCCAAATAATTACAGTTTACTCTGGGTTATAAACCATGCCCTCACTCCACCTCTTTGCAGCAAAATGCCATATTAAGACAAACAGGATAGGAACTGAACTGTGCTTTTATCAGGGAAAGGATTTTGAAAGGTTTGATTGCAACATTCTATGCGACTAAACAGTTTCGACTTACATGAAACCCCAAAATTGTCAGCATCAGTAAACATCTCTCTAACAAGTCCACTCCATTGTTTGCTTACTTTCCCCACTTCCTGAGTGCCATCCTTGGAACAAACCTGATTTTTTGTGGGGGAAAAAAAAAGATGTGGTAACATCTTGCTTTTTGAGACTAAAACATTCAAATCTATGTAACCCTTTTACAAGATAGTTCATTGCCTTCAGGGCCTGAGGAAGAACACATTTGAAAATACTGTGGGAAAGGAAGAAAATGCTAGTGCCAGCATTTTCTCTTTTTTCCACCATGTTTTTAGCCCTTAAAAGACAAATCATATCATTACAGCCATATTTAATTTGTTGTCTGCAAATGCTTTCTAACATGGGCAACAATTTCATGTTTGGTAATGTCACTGTACCAAAGGACAATTTAAATGCAGTTAAACTGATATGATTTATCTCTGTAATGTAGAACACCTATTAAGACAAGGAGAAAATTCTGGTTACCAGCATTTTCTCTTTTTTTTTACTATGTTTTCAAAGGCACTTTTCATCAGGGTTGCTAAACTCATGATTGTGTGGTATAGAGTTAAAAAGGGTCAGTTCTATGTACTGGCTTGAGCCACAGTGTCTTCAGAAAACAATATATCTGCCACAGTGAGTGCTTTCACAACCATTTTCACAACCACTTAGAATAGCGACTGTGCTTTTTCCTTGTACCATAAAATGTCACCTATAAATACATAACAAGCACAGACCTTCTAACATAATAATCATAATCTTCATTTTTCAATTCTTCATTTTTTGCATGAAATAGTGCTTTGCAGTGTCTGTACTGACTCACTAGTATTACCAGCTGGAAAATTCAAATATACTAAATAGTAAGGGATTCATAAAAAAATTGTGTGAAAATGTTACAAAACTTTTCATTTAGCCTCTCTTGATTGATTGATTGATTATATAATGTTTGATGCCATTTAAAACATTATTATCCCATTACCACACAATCCCTACTTTTGACACCCCTGAAAAAGCCTTTAGAAAACATTGTGGGAAAAGGAGAAAATGCAGGTGACCAGCATTTTCTCCTTTTCCCACAATGTTTTCTACCCTTCACTAAACAAATTTCAATTTTTCAGTCACTTTCGATTTGGACAAGCCTAAAATATTGTCGTTTGGCAATGAGTTATTGGAGCAGCCAGTACACCTATCCATATTTTCTTTGAGTTTCTTTTACCAGTGCTCCAAGCCACTGGCTATCCCATATAAACCTTGTCAAAACAATGGTCAGTGGTGAGAAAGGAGTGAATCCTGGCGCAATGACCATCATCATTCCTCGGAAAGAGATTGGCTGAGCCATGGACCCCTGTTCTTAAGTCTTTCACACTATCAACTGAGCTGCCGGGCCTCCCCAAGCCTCTGATGGAAATTCATCTCTGTCTGAACAAAATGATTCAGAACTAGCTCGGATACCCTACCTTAAAAAATCTAATACATGTGTTGAAATTATACCCAAGCCATTCCATGATCTGAGAATCTCTCTAGGCCTGGATTGTGTCTAAAGTGTCTTTATTGCAATGAATATTCATTCAGGTATTTTCACTGCTCAATGCACTACCACATTTATAGCACAAAATATTTTCATTCATGTCCATAATTTTATTCCATGTGTCTGATACAGTAAACTGTTGTCAAACTGTAATTTTACTGCCCACAGTTTAAATCAGGTAGAGAATCTTTTTTTTTTTTTTTTTTTTTTTTTTTTTTGGGGGGGGGGGGGGGGGAGGGGGGAGGGGGGTTCTGTGATAGTTTTCTTCCAAAGAGAATTCCAAACTGCTACAATAAAAGGAGGAAGGTGAGATTTGCACACTCGCATTCCATTGGTGTAAAGCAGATGATTTGCAACAAAAAGCTGCCCGGTTTTACATGAACAATATAATTTACTTACAATAAACTCCTGATCCCATGTACAGCAGACACCCTGACAAATACAGCATGGTCCCTTCATAGACAAAATCTCGTCATGGTTAGCATCTCTGATACTGTAGGTTGGGGTCCATGGACTTTGCCTATAATAGAATAGCATTAGTGAACTTGCTGTCTGCTACAGAAATAGGCTTCTCTGTGAACTCAATTAAGTTTTCTTTAATCTTTTGCTATACAGCAAAATTTTGGACACCTCCATTTTCAGCAAATTTACAGATTGTAATTCAATTGTTCTCAAGTGATATCATTTCTTTTTCAGAATGGATATACAGCAGTGTGAGAATATGCTGATTACCAGGATTTTCTCCTTTTCCCACAATGTTTTCGAAAGTAAATTTTCTCAGTATCAGTTACAAGTAAGGATTGTGTGGTAAGGCTTGTGAGTCTTTGACTGCTAATTCCAAAAACTTAAATAGCCAACAAATTGCCCTACAGGCACCTCTATGGTTATTTCATAAGCTAGGGAATCATTACTGACACTTGTAACTTTAAACTACAATGGTAATTTCAATGTTAACAACTTGCTCCTGCCTCACATAGCCAACAAGCTGCCCTTCAGTGTTATTTCATGGGCTAGGGAATCAATACAGGCACTTTTAACTTTAACCACAACTTCTGAATACTCACTCCTGCCTCACATAGCCAACAACTTGCCCCACAGGGGCCTCTATGGTTATTTCATGAGCTAGGGAATCAATACAGGCACACCAGGGACATCCAGCACAGCACTTGAAGTCTCGGTTAACACGAATAACTTCCTGCAATGAAAAAGACAGGATGTCAAAAAAATTGTGTTTTACCAAACAAACAAGGGTTTAATGGGCCCTGACAAAAGAGGCTTCTGGAAATATTGTGGGAAAAGGAGAAAATGCTGGTAACCAAACTTATTCTTGGTCTTTGTATTGTATTACTGTTTGTACTGACAGAAATAAAATCAAGTTAGCTTTCTTATAATACACATCAACCCTCACGGTAAATTGCAACAAAAGTATGGCATGGGGGTGCCAATGCTCCGCTGCAGTTGCTTGATTTTCTGTCAAAATTCTAAGTCAAAAAAAGAAAAGACATTGTTAAATATACTTTGATGGCTACTTGCCCTAGTTGTTTAACTCATTACCAAACAACAAAAGTTAGGTTTGTCCAAATCAAAAGCATTTACAGGCGATGAAATAAAAGTGACTGAAAACTTGAAATTTATTTTGTGTAGAGTAGAAAACATTGTGGGAAAAGAAGAAATGCTAGTTACCAGCATTTTTTCCTTTTCCCACAATGTTTTCTAATGGCTTCTTTCTCAGGGTTGTCAAAAGTAAGGATTGTATGGTAATGGGTTAAGTACCCATATTAATCTTTTCCAAATATTTAGCATTCAGAAACATTATACAATGTCACAGCTTTTGCACAGCAATGACCACAACAACAATGACGCAGACTCTTGACTAAAATGATGAAAGAGTGATGGCAATGACTCAATTTTTTCCTTAGAAAACATCCAGCTACAAATGGAAACATAGGAACATAGAAGAAGGTAGTAAAGTCTGACTGTAGTTGCTTTCTCTATCGAAATTTTATGTTAAAAAAGCGAGTCAAAAATATTCTTAACCCTTTACCAAACAACAAAGTTTTTGACTGGTCCAAATTGAAAACATTGCTTACGACAAAACAAACATAAATCAAAAATTGAAATTTGCTTCCAGCAAGATAGAAAACATTTTATGGGGAAAGGAGAAAATGCTGGTTACCAGCATTTTCTCCTTTTCACACAATGTTTTCAAAAGGCTTCTCAGGGTTGTTAAAGTCATCCTTGTGTGGTAAAGAGTTAAGATCATATTTGGTATTAATTTTGCTTATCATAGCTGAAACAAGTCCAAGTTTGGAGTATATGCCCAAAGAGATATCAAAATTTTGTTTCCACTCCACTGGCTGCTTTTCCCATAACATTGACAAATAATGTTCAGTGTTAGCGATGACGAAATACTTTTGCATTGTGACTGTCATTAATCACCGGAAAGAATTTGGCTGTGCTGCAAATCAAACAAGCTACCCTGTTTTCAAGCTCTATTATGTTAACCCATTACCACACAACCCTACTTTTGACGACTCTGAAAAAGAAGCTTTTAGAAAACATAGTGGGAAAAGGAGAAAATGCTGGTAACCAGCATTTTCTCCTTTTCCCACAACGTTTTCTACCCTTTATGAAACAAATTTCAAATTTTCAGTCACTTTTATTTTGTCGTCTGCAAATGTTTTCGCTTTGGACAAACCTAAAATTTTGTCATTTAGTAATGAGTTAACAAGCTAAAGGGCTCAGCTGCTGTATTCTTGATAGAGGAACTGCAAACTCAAGCAGAAAAAAAGCATGACTAGACAACCTGTCCACTGTTATCTGTAATGTGTATCTTAAAACCTCTTGAGGGTCCGCAACATTGCCTCATACACATGTCCGATTCTGAAATATATGTACATAAAGTGTACAAATACACGTACAGTCAAAACAGCATTATTCCTTCGCCGGAAAACAAAATTTTAGATGTGTCCATGCTGAAAACATTTGCAGACAACAAATATGATGCAGGTATTGGAGAAAATGCTGGTCAACTGTATGTTTCCCTTTTCAACAAAGTTTTCAAAGGTCTTCTCCATCAGGGACATTTAAAACCAAGATGATAAAGGGTTAAGCAGGCATAGGGAATAGTGCTTATGTAAGCGCTATTATTTCCAAGACAACAAATTATCAGACTCCCCCAACTTGACAGCATTTGCAGGCCAAAAATTTACTCTTTATCATATGACAACTAGAGGGTCATGATGGCCCTGTATCACTCCACTTGCAAACCATACATAACAAACATTTCAATCTAGACCAAATGGTTTCTAATAAAAAGACATATACAGTTTTCTTTACAAGAGCCCATGTAAGAGTTATGACCCAAAGGCATAGCCATTTTTGACCACAGAGCTGTAACTAGCTGAATCCTGTAAAGGTGCTGGCACATGCCAAAAACTACAGGTCCAGTCCTGTCTGTTATACATCAAGTAAGGAACAAGTAGGTTGTTAAACTTGTTAGTCTCTGTAAAAGTTGCTACTTCTGAGGCAGGGTCTATTTTTAACCCAGGGCTTTAACCCATTACCACACAATCCCTACTTTTGAGAAAGAAACCTTTAGAAAACATTGTGGGAAAAGGACAAAATGCTGGTAACCAGCATTTTCACCTTTTTCTACAATGTTTCCCACCCTTCACTAAAAAATTTGCAAGTTTCTATCACTTTGATTTTGTCATCTGCACATGCTCTCCATATGGACAAGCCTAAAATATATGGTAGTTGTTTGGTAATGAGTTAATCTGAATACTTTTGGCAGAGATCCATTAGATTAATACACATGCAAAATCATGTTGCCGTAGGTCTTAGGAACAAGAGGATATTTAAAGTTTTCACTAGATTAATACACATGCAAAATCATGTTGCCGTAGGTCTTAGGAACAAGAGGATATTTAAAGTTTTCACTTTTCTATATCAACCTATATGAAAGCTGTGGCTGCCATGGCAGAGCCAAGTTTGATGCAAGAGCTATATCTTGGGCTATTTTGGAAGAAGCCAACCACATGTTGATAAAGCCTAACAGAAGTCTATTACATGAAGCTCCATGTCAAATTTGGCAATCTTAGGAGTGCTGGCTAGTATTTGGCCACTGGAGCTAAAAGCTTGACTGATCCAGCTTCCAGATATTAAATATTTTACAGAAGACTTACTAAATGTTGCTTAAATGATAATTTCGGCTTAGATTAGGAATAAAACAATGTGGCCATAGGAGAAAATACAAGTTACTAGGACAATCTTTTCAAATAGTTTTTTCCTCAAGTTACTTAACCCTTTAATCCAAAGATACTCATTTCAATGGCTTCCTCCTTGCTGTTATTTAGGGTCAATTAGAGATACCATAGAAATACCTTAAAGGTGGGTATTTAGAATTTTCACATCACACCAAATCGAAATATATATATATATCACTGAAATTTATATGAAAAAACAATACAAATCATCAATAATTAAGTATTATAAAATTACTAAAAAAAAATTTTTTTGATGGTATTCCCTTAAAAGGCTACGTAGCCTCTTAAGCTATTTTTAGATTTCGCGCCGAAAATTAAAAAAGGCATTGTGGGAATGCTAAGTTACTTGCATGTGACTAATGACATTAAAATTCCATTACATAACAAATATGTAATTATTTTTCATAATATCTTCCTCAGACGTTATGTTTGAAGCTTCGTCTGTGTATTTCCGGTATATATATGAGCGAGTTGCTCATGTAAAAATAGAACATGTTTCCCATCGATGTCAACTTGAGCCGTAGTAAATCTCTAATTTCTCTTGTTGTCGGATGGTTTTCGACTACTGGAGTTTATGAATGATAATTATAAGGCTATGGGAGTATAAGGATGATTTTTTTGGATTTTTGTAAAATTTCCGTCCCAAATTCTGAAGGGCCACCTTTAAGGGGTAAAGGGTTAAACTTCTGATTGTTCTTGCAAAGGGTCAAAGGTCATGGGCTGGCATGAGAATCTTAAGAGCCAATATATTCATTAATACTTAAAAAGGTAGGATCAGACTAGAAGAACATACCCTCTGCTGCAAAGTAGACCTGCTGTCCCACGTTATTCTGTATCTTATATTTGTTACTGGTCTCCCATCCTGTAAATGCTGTTAAAAACAAAAAAGAGGGAAAACCTGTTAACACTTTTGCACACAATTGCGAATTTTGACAACCCTGAGATGACAAAATACTTTTGCAATGAATATAATAAATCACTGGAAAGAATTTGGCTGTGCTGCAAATCAAACAATCATCCCGTTTTCAAGCCCTATATGCTAACCCATTACCACACAATCACTACTTTTGACGACCCTTAGACAGAAACCTTTTGAAAACATTGTGGGAAAAGGAGAAAATGCTGGTAACCAGCATTTTCTCCTTTTCCCACATGTTTTCTCTCCTCTTTGTTACAAATTTTAAATTTTCAGTCACTATTATTTTGATGTCTGCAAATGCTTTCAATTTGGACCAGTCTAGACTTTTGTCGTTTGGTAAAGACTTAATTACATACACATAATATTCCTGGTATGATGGACATGATACTACAGAATAGATGTATCATGTACATCCATCATGGACCAACCACTTTTGGTGACTCATGTCATGAGTTTCAATTCTCCATACATACCGGTACATATACCAAACTATACCATGCTTTAACTCTTCACTCCATCGATACTCATTTCTATGCATTGCTTGTAGGAGCCTTTGGAAAACATTGTGGCAAAAGATGAAATTGCTCATGACAAGCAATTTCACCTTTTGCCACTATGTTTTCTACACTATCAGAAGGTGTCATATACACATAAGAAACGGCTTCATCCTTGCTGTTATTTAGGGTCAATTAAGATACCATAGAAATGCCTTATGGGGTAAAGAGTTAATAAAGCTGTGCATGATGGTTAATTGTTTACGACACAATCCTGACTTTTAACGACCCTAAGAAAGAAGCCTATAGAAAATAATGTGGGAAAAGGAGAAAATGCTGGTGACCAGCATTTTCTCCTTTTCCCACAACATTTTCTATGCTATCAAAGTCAGAAATCATCATATTACCAAGATTTAATTTGTTGTCTGCAGACGCTTTGAATTTGGTTCTGTCCAAAATATTGTCATTTGGTAAAGAGTTAATCAAAAACTGGAAAAAAGAAGACAAGAGCAATACATGTCGGTGCAAATACTTTCCTGCAAATGTATTTTTTTTGTAATTGAAAAAGGGCCATAACTGTGCCAAGAATATTTTAATAGTTACCTGTCCATGATTGCCCCTTTTAACCCTTTACCCATGAAGGCATTTCTATGGTATCTCTAACTGACCCTAAATAACAGCAAGGATGAAGTTGTTTCTTATTTGCATATGACACCTTTTGATAGCAAAGAAAACATTGTGACAAAAGGTGAAATTGCTCGTCACGAGCAATTTCACCTTTTGCAATAATGTTTTCCAAATGCTTCTAAATGCAATGCGTAGAAATGAGTATCTTTGGAGTAAAGGGTTAACAGAGATCAACTAACCTGAGTTTGATGTAAATATCTATAATAATCACAGAAGTACAAGTATCATAAAATGCTCTGAAAGGACGAACATATACAATTACCAATTTCGCTTCTTAACAACCTGGTTGACCCTTTCCCAAACAAGCCCTGGTTTTTATATCTCTGCAGTAAAAGGTCTTTTGAAAACACTGTGGGAAAAGGAGAAATTGCCCAAAACGAGCAATTCCTCCTTTTCCCACAGTGTTTTCTACCCTATTGAGAACTTTCTGCTATTTTCTCCAAATCTAAAATTGTCATCTGCTGACTCTTTCTGTTTGGAAAAGTCCAAAATTTGCCATTTGGGAAAGGGTTAAAAACTCTTAAAAATTATGACATCATGTGATTTCATGAATGAGAATTATACCAAACTACCTTTGTTACAAATCCAAGATAGATGTATGACCATACCTTCCAGTAATTCAACCTGTTGTTTCACCAACAGCTGGTCAATCTGACACAGGTATTCCAGCCCTGGTGGACATCCAGGGATACCCTGTGGTCTGGCCATCCACTGGATCTGAGGCTGGCCCATTGGCATTCCTGGAATTGTACAAGAAACAGTGTAATGAAAGCAGAGTTCCTGGTATAGAAGGTGAAAGATAAATTTGTTCTATAACAATACATGAGCCATGCTTTGTGAAAAGCAGGTTTAATGCATCTGTAAAAAGTTTTGATCACTGTCAGCTGCCTTTGCAAGCCAATACGGGTCAAACTATTAAACCATTTGTAAATTTTCTGTATGTCTAAAGACAATTCAACCCAATGTTTCAGCCATCCTCGGATAAAACCCGGGAGTCTCCCTATTTGCTACGCTACATCGACCCTGGGCCAACTGACTAATAAAACTTTGAATCAGCCGCCGAAAATCGATACAAAACATCATAGTGTACAGTCCACTCGCCCATCACAAAATGATGATGGAACCAATGAAAAGCCAGCATTCGGCCAGCAGTAAAGCGAGGAAAATTCAATTAACCCATTACCACACAATCCCTACTTTTGACGCCCCTAAAAAAGAAGCCTTTTGAAAACACTGTGGGAAAAGGAGAAAATGCTGGTAACCAGCATTTTCTCCTTTTCCCACAGTGTTTTCTACCCTTCCCAAAACAAATTCAAATTTTTCAGTCACTTTTATTTTGTCGTCTGCAAATGCTTTCAATTTGGACCAGTCTAAAATTTTGTCGAGTGGTAAGGAGTTAATGCATCTGTAAAACGTTTCGACCCCCGTCAGCCTGTGCTGTCTTTGCAAGACAATTCAACCCAATATTTCAGCTGTTTCCTAGATAAAAGGAATTTCAGATATCAGTACATGTATTTATCTGATGACTAGGTTTGCATATCATGTTACAGAAATTTTTTTAACTCTTTACCACACAATCCCGACTTTTAACGACCCTGAGAAAGAAGCCTTTTGAAAACATTGTGGGAAAAGGAGAAAATGCTGGTAACCAGCATTTTCTCCTTTTCCCACAATGTTTTCTATCCTTTCCATAGCCAATTTTAACTTTTCAGTAACATTTATTTTGTCGTCTGCGAATGCTTTCAATTTGGACCTGTCCAAAAATTTGTCGTTTGGTAAAGAGTTAAACCCCTGTTCCCAGTGAGCAGATCATATACAGAGCTCCAGACTATCACTAAACATGATTATACCCCCCCCCCCCCCCCCCCACCAGCTCCTTGTCACATAAACAGGTCTTTGTTAAGGATACAGAATGGTTTAGTACAAAAATATGACTTAGAATTGAAAAAAAAATCCAGCGTAGATAATTCCATAACAAATCATAGCAGGGTCATGAAAACTGCACATGCACAAATTCATATATATAGGAACCCTGTGTGTAAATTTGAGTTCAGTACATGAAAAGCTGTAGGAGTATTGCTCCGGACAAATTTGCAGCCTGATCATTGATATACACGATACACTGTACAATGTTGACAAAAACATTTTTCCGTACAAGAAGCCACAAATGACTAAATACTATTCCTCTCAGATGATAATTTAAGCCTTTGTTGACATACACAACATAACAAAACAAACACATAAAAGGTAAGACAGGTAAAATACATCATTTCATTACAAAGACAGTACAGTTTACCCCATAAGGCATTTCTATGGTATCTCTAACTGACCATAATTAAGAGCAAGGATAAAGCCGTATATGACACCTTTTGATTGTGTAGAAAACATTGTGGCAAAAGGTGAAATTGCTCGTCACGAGCAATTTCACCTTTTGCCACAATGTTTTCCAAAGGCTCCTACAAGCAATGTGTAGAAATGAGTTTCTATGGAGTAAAGGGTTAAGCTGAAAGGAATACCTGTTTCCCCTATAATTATGAAGTCAGTCGACCCTAAAAAGACACTGCTATCGTCTGAGAGTAATAGCATCTGGATCTTTCCTAATAAACATTTTGTTTATTTAGCATCTATAGATCAAATATTGCAACATGTGCCACTGACTTTCAGATCTATATAGCTAGAAGTGTTCCTGATGGGACAAATTTGCAAGACAGCCTTGAAACTGTTCAGACACATGGAGAAAATATACATCATGACCAGTTTCTGTATTTTAATGCAAACTTTCTTATTTGCTCTATAACCTGAAATTTGAAGTAAAATTTTCCCATAACCCTTCACAAAACAACAAATTTTTAGACTCTTTCAAGTCAAAAGCATTCTACCCAACAAATTAAATTTGTCTCAAGTGATAGAATTTGTGTTTGGTAGGAAATAAAACATTGTTCCAACATTTTTTATTAAGACGCACCTTTCTCAAAACGTTATTTGGTTAGCCTTCGGTGTGCTTGATAACATTTTTTGAAGAGGAACTTAACAAAAAGTTTCACCTCAAAAGCATTATAACATGTCAGCTTTTTGACTACATAACTTTATACATGTATCAGGAATTAGAGTTCATGATACATTAACTTTTTACCACACGAGAAAATTTTAGACCGGTCCAAATTGAAAGCATTTGCAGACGACAAAATAAAGGTGACTGAAAAGTTGAAATTTGCTCTGGGAAGGGTAGAAAACACTGTGGGAAAAGGAGAAAATGCTGGTTACCAGCATTTTCTCCTTTTCCCACAGTGTTTTCAACAGGCTTCTTTCTCAGGGGCGTCAAAAGTAGGGATTGTGTGGTAATGGGTTAAAACATATTGACCCTTTATCAAATTACAAAATTTTAGAGTGGTCCAAATTGAATGCACTTGCAGATGACAAAATAAATGTAACTAAAAAATTGAAATTTGTTTCTGGTAGGAGTGAAAACATTGTGGGAAAAGAAGAAAATGCTTTTCCTCCTTTTCCCAGCAAGTTTTTTAACCCTTTACTCCATAGATACTCATTTTTACGCATTGCTTGTCGGAGCCTTTGGAAAACATTGTGGCAAAAGGTGAAATTGCTCGTCACGAGCAATTTCACCTTTTGCCACAATGTTTTCTATGCTATCAAAAAGTGTCATATACACATAAAAAACAGCTTCATCCTTGCTGTTATTTAGGGTCAATTAGAGATACCATACAAAATGCCTTATGGGGTAAAGGGTTAAAGGTTTCAATCTCAGGGTCTTAAAAACCAGGGATTGTGTGGTAAAAGGTTGAAACATGGGACTTAAATGTATACTGAAATTTATACGAAACCCATTTCACATGTGGTAAACGGGGCAACTAGCTCCAAAAGGGGTCAGTAGTATTTTGTTGCCACGTAACATACTGGTATTTGCATGCTAGTTGCATAGATAGAAAATTTGTGAACAAAGGTAGGTGTTGATTACTTTAATCTTTATTTATTTCCTTAGTGGAGACCTTTTGAAAAATCCGGCAATGCTATGCGATATAAAAATGACCAAACTTTATTCACCACTAGCACAATTGTGTCATATAAGTATGCAGCGCTTAGATAAAATCTTGGCCAAACTTTCGAACATCTATACATCTATTTTTTCCCAAACTAAAGGTAAACAGTCATGTGTTTATGATTTTTCTTTACAAAATCTGGTTAAACCCTTTACCACATGACAAAATTTCAGACCTATCCAATTTGAAAGTATTTGCAGATAACAATTTCATAGTGACTAAAATGAGACTTTTTTTTGACTAGGTAGAAAACTTTGTAGGAAAAGGAGAAAATGCTGGTTTCCAGCATTTTCTCCATTTCCCAATATGTTTTCAAAAGGCCTCTTCCTTGGGTTGTTAAAAGGCATCATTGTGTACTAAAGATTTAATGTCCCTTTAACTCTTTACAACACAATCCCGACTTTTAACGACCCCGAGAAAGAAGCCTTTTGAAAACATTGTGAGAAAAGGAGAAAATGCTGGTAACCAGCATTTTCTCCTTTTCCCACAATGTTTTCTACCATGCTGGAAACAAATTTCACTTTTCAAGTTTCGTTTATTTTGTTGTCTGCAAACGCTTTCAGTTTTGACTGGTCTAAAATTTTGCCGTGTGGTAAAGAGTTAACCATTTACCACACAACCCAACTGTTAACGACCCTGAAAAAGAACATTTCTGTTAACCAGCATTTCCTTACTTTTCCAAACATTTTTTCTGCCATTCCCAAATTGAATTATAAATTTTGAGTAACACTTGTTTGTCATCTGCAAGTGTTTTTATTTTGAACCATTCTGAAATTTTGTTGCTTGAGAAGGAGTTAACCCTTTACCATACAATCCCAACTTTTAATGACTCTGATAAAGAAAGCTTTTGAAAACATGGTGGGAAAAGGACAAAATGCTGGTGACCAGCTTTTTCTCCTTTTCCCACAATGTTTTCTACCTATTAATGGACAAAACATTATCATTTCAAAAACATTTGAATTGTTGCTATAATTTCTTTTAACCCTTTCCCAAACGACAAACTTTTGGACTAGACCAAATTGAAAGCATTTGCAGACGACGATTCAACTCTTGCTGAAAAGATGATTTCTGTCTATGATAGGGTAGAAAACATTGTGGGAAAAGGAGAAAATGCTGGTTACCAGCATTTTCTCCTTTTCCAACAATGTTTTCAAAAGGCTACCATTCTAGACCTGTAAAAACCAGGGATTGTTTGGAAAGGGTTTATAACGAGTCTCAAATGTTTGCTGTGTGGTGTAGGGTTAAAGGTTAATCTGTTTACAAATACTCTTCTGTCTACCTGAAAAAACTGATAAGCGAAAAAACAAGCCCAAAGAACTTCAGTGAAACTTCCTTGTCTGGCTTATCACTAATCTCTACCATACAATCCAGTGCTTTAAGTCTTTACCAAACAACAAAATTCTGGACTTGTCCAAAAGGGAAGCGCTTGCAAACAACAAAATAAATGGGACTCAAAAATTTGTTTTGGGAAGGGTGGAAAACTTTGTGGGAAAAGGAGAAGATGCTGGTTACCAGCATTTTCTGCTTTTCCACAATGTTTTTATTTTCAAAAGGCTTCTTT
This sequence comes from Tridacna crocea, assembly GCA_943736015.1. Taxonomy (NCBI): domain Eukaryota; kingdom Metazoa; phylum Mollusca; class Bivalvia; order Cardiida; family Cardiidae; genus Tridacna; species Tridacna crocea. The sequence goes on along the minus strand of OX031072.1, from coordinate 10,036,958 downwards.
TTCAGGGTCGTGAAAGCCTGGGAATGTTTGGGAATGGGTAAGAGGCAAGAATGAAAAAATTGTTGGATACATAGAAAATGCCGGTTACGAACATAGGAAAAGGAGAAAGTGCTGGTTACCAGCATTTTCTCCTTTTCTCACAATGTTTCTCACATTATTCTGTCTTAAATTCATTGAAAGTTGCCATTGTTGTTGTGAAGGGTTAAAAAGAAATACTAATAAATTATAATAATTATGCAGCTTAGACAAATGACAATAGAAAACATAGGAAAAGGACAAAGTGCTGGTTACCAGCATTTTCTCCTTTTCCCACAATGTTTTTCACAATCTTCCGTCTTAAATTCATTAAAAGTTGCCATTGTTGTTGGGAAGGGTTAAAAAGAAATACTAGTAAATTATAATAATTACGCAGCATAGACAAGTGACAATTACATAGATCTACTCCGAACTGAAAAGCAAGATTTGCCTTTGTTTATCTTAAATATTTACCAAACGACAAAATCCTAGACTGGTCAAAATTGAAGGCACTTGCAGACGACAACATATATGTATTTCAAAAATTAAAGTTTGTTTCCAACAAGGTAGAAAACATTGCAGGAAGAACATGTGGTTACCAGCATTTTTCCAATTTCCCACAATGCTTTCAAAAGGCTTACATCTCAGGACCTCAAAAACCTGGGATTGTTTAGTAAAAGGTTAAACAAACATGTGGTAGAGGGCTTTGAAAATATCCTTACCTTTTACCACATGACAAAGTTTTTGAATGGTCAAAATGGAAAGCATTTGCAGGCAAAAAATTCATTGTGGTACAAATTATGGAAATTGGATGAGAAAAAGCAGAAAGCATGGTGAGAAAAGGACACAATACTAGATACCAGCATTTCATCTTCCACATTATATGACACTTTGATAAAAAATCATTGGTTATTAAAATTTTCATATAGAAGCCTTTTGAAAATGCTGATGGAAAAGGAGAAAAATGTTGGTAACCCATAGTGTTTTCTACCCTGCTGGAAACATGTTTCAATTTCTGAAGTAACTTTTAATTTGTCGTCTGCCAGAGTTTTCAATTTTGACCGTCTAAAGTTTTGTCGTTTGGTAAAAAGTTTAACAAGAGGACCATGATGGTCCTATATCGCTCACCTGAGTATGTTTGTAACTTACATGGTTAATCAAGGGCAGGCTATTTATTCTTTTCAAATAAGGCATACCCTGGGGTTTGTCACAAAAATATGTTTACAGATTTTCTTCTTTGTCTTTGGCCAGTGGAGCTAAAAGCTGCTGCTTATCATCAATTTTTTTAAAGATTGTAAAATAGGGTGCGCCCAGGCAGAGCCCAAATATGACCGCAGAAGGATAATTTTTAACAACTTTGGTAGAAGATCATCAGTTAATGCTACACACTAAATAGGAATAATCTAGCCATTATGATCTGTCACCAGAAGAAGTTTTAAAGATTTCCTTCTAAATTTTTATGTAAAATAGAGTGCGCCCGGGCAAAGCCCAAATATGACCCCATGGAAATGATTTTAACAATTTTGGTAAGGGGTCACCCAATGATGTTTCAAACAAAATATGAATGCTCCCAACCTTATGTTTTGTCACAAGAAGATTTTTAAAGATTTTAAAATAGGGTGCGCCCGGGCAGAGCCCAAATATGACAGCAGAGGAATAATTTTAACAATTTTGGTAGAGGATCATCAGATAATGCTACATACCAAATATGAATGCTCTAGCCATTATGGTTTGTCAGAAGAAGATTTTTTAAAACTTTCCTTCTTTGTTTCTATGTAAAATAGGGTGTGCCCGGGCAAAGCCCAAATATGACCCCAGGGGAATAATTTTAACAATTTTGGTAAAGGGTCACCCAATGATGCTTCATACAAAATATGAATGCTCCCTGCCTTATGGTTTGTCACAAGAAGATTTTTAAAGATTTTTTCCATTTTCAGCCATTTTGTTGCCATGGCAACCAGAGTTTTTGTTGGAATTAAATTCTTTTAACAATTTTTGTAGAGCTTCACCCAAGGAACATTCCTGCCAAGTTTTTATCAAGATTGGCCTTCTGGTTTTGGAGGAGAAGATTTTTAAAGAAATTGTTAACGGACGGACAGATGGACGCACGGACGGACGCCGGACGATGACCGGTCACAATAGCTTCCCCTGAGCACATTGTGCTCAGATGAGCTAAAAAAAACTTTCTTCAATCCGGTCATTAAACATGAAATTCTTTAGTATAGGGTAAAAAAAAGACTTGTATAAATGACGATGATCAGAGATAAACTTACTTACTGAGTGCAAAATTAATACTTTAAATCCAGAGTGAGACCTAACTAATTGCATAGCAATATCCAGAATGCCATTGCAAAATAAAGGTGCCATTGCAACATTAGAGATGCCATGTCTCAGTAAAGTCTGCAGTATACATCAAAGACTAAGCTGCAGTCTGATGTTGATATAGGCTGGCCATGAAGACAGTAACGGTTGACCCTTTCCCAAACAAGCCCTGGTTTTTACGTGTCTGCAGTAAAAAGTCTTTTGAAAACACTGTGGGAAAAGGAGAAATTGCTCGTAACGAGCAATTTCTCCTTTTCCCACAGTGTTTTCTACCCTTTTTAAGAACTTTCTGCCATTTTCTCCAAATTTAGAATTGTCATCTGCAAACTCTTTCAGTTTTGGAAGGGTCCAAAATTTATTGTTTGGGAAAGGGTTAAACCTGAAACCTGACGTTTATCTTAACCACCACTATTTCTCCTTTTCCTACAATGCTTTTAGTCCTAGGAATAATTTCATGCTTTGGATAATATTCAATTTGTTGTCTGTAAACACTTTCAACTGGGACAAGTTCAAATATTTTTGTTTGGTAAACCTTTCAGCATTAACTCTTTACCACACAATCCCGACTTTTGACGACCCTGAGAGGGAAGCCTTTTGAAAACATTATGGGAAAAGAAGAAAATGCTGGTAACCAGCATTTTCTTCTTTTCCCATAATGTTTTCTAACCCTCTAGAAACTAATTTCAAATTTTTGTCATCATTTGATTTGTTGTCTGCAAATCCGTTCAAATTGGACCAGTCTAAAATATTGTTGTTTGGTAAGGAGTTAAGTTGTATGGTTAGAGGTTACACACTATCTTGAATAGCCATATTTTACATGCTAAAATATTGTTACTGGTCTAAGGCAGTAAAATACAAATGCAAATACATCTATTAAAGCCAAGTGAAATAAAGCAAGGCAATCCCTGAAAAATTTCATAAAAACTGGCTCCTTTTCCATTGCTAAAAATGCTTCAACATAGGCATATCTTCCCTTTACCAAATGATCCTGTTTTAACAGCCCTGAACAAAAAAAGGCTTTTAAAAATACTGTAGCAAAAGAAGAAAATGCTGGTTACCAGCATTTTCTTCTTTTCCTACAATGTTTCGTTCCCAATCAAAGACAAACCAGCTTTTGATCCACATCTCCTGGCAATGCTTCATTATGAACAAGTCTAAAATATCATTGTCTGCTAAAGAGTTTTTACTTGATCAAATGGTTCCACAGGCTTTTCTATTCTGTATGAGCTCACAGTTACTGTACTATGAAAATGCAAATGGCTCCATGAATATACAACATAATGCATTAGATCTTAATTTAAGCATTTAGTTAGGAAAAGAAGCCACTTCTTCAATATCACATGCAATATAACTAAAACCAGTTAATGTGCACAGTGTCCTGCCAAGGGGGAGATCCCCATACATCCCTTTTTCCAACAACCCTAAAGGATGAAGAAAGTTTTTGAAAATATTGTGCTGGTAATCTAAATCAGCATTTCCTCCTTCTCACAACACGTTTTTTACCACTTTAAAGCCAGAAATCTTGTTCTAAATTTCAAAAAAATTGTTGTCTGCAAATATTTTAATTAGCATAAGTAAAAAAATAGTGTATTAAAGAATTAACCCTTTAACGAACAATGCCGGACTTTTAACGACCCTGGGAATGAAGCCTTTTGAAAACATTATGGGAAAAGGAGAAAATGCTGGTAACCAGCATTTTCTCCTTTTCCCACAATGTTTTCTACTCTTCCCAGAACATTCATATTGTTGTCGGCAGGTGCTTTCAATTCGGACATGTCTAAGTTATAGCTGTGTGGTAAAGAGTTAATGGAACAAAATTAACCCTAAGAATGCACTTTTCTGCCAGTATAGATCAAGATCAGGCCGCACAGAACATGCAGCCTGATCAAAAAAGCCATGAAATTGCAATCACTTGGGTCATTTTCTGGGATAAAAATGTCTACTTAGTATGACAGGCATTCTAATGACATGATGTCCCTTTTCTGAAGGAATATAAATAATCCTCGGCAGAACACCATAAAAACCAAGAGAACCCACTCTGGCTAGTTTTAACTCGGAACCTCCTCCAGAAAACTTTTTTCCACTCGTGCAGCAGACCTCTTTGGCAATTATTGTTGCAAACAGAACAATATTTCTATTTACAACAAAGTACTCAAAGGCATTTCTGTATTCAACTTTTCTTTATCACATCAAAGTGATTATCTATACATGATTGTAGTTTACAAAGACATTAAATTTTGCAAAGACTTTATGTTGCAGAAATCTTTTTTCTAGGAGGTAATGAGTTTACTGCCTAAAATCAAACAAAACATAATTATGACTTGTCCAAAATGAAAGTACATGTACTTGCAAACTTTGTTCAATCAACTACTTTGTCTTTGGAAGGACAGAAAACATGGTACGAAAAGGAGAAAATGCTGGTTTCCAGCATTTTCTCCTTTTCCAACAATGTTTTAAAAAAGCTCTTGATCTTCATCATTATTAAACACCAGAATGTTTTTTTGGGTAATTTTGACAGGTTAGGTAAGCAACATACAGCCCAATAATTTACCTGGTTGATACCCTTGTTGGTAGCCTCCTTGTGGAGGCATTTGGGCTCCATATCCTAGACAGTGAAATTGAGAAAATAAGTTAAAAATAAATACAGCGGAGACATAGTTTCGAAATCTGATGGATGATGCCCATTAATTTTAAGAAATACATCCTCTCCCTACCCTAAGTCTGAAGGCCTGCTCTGATGTTATTTTTGTAGTTGGGTCTCTGCACTAAAAAATAACATAGAGGCTAGCCCCTGAATCAGCAGTAATCCTGTCCCAGGACCTGGCCATCCATGTAAGAAGATTAAAAAAAAAAAACATATTGTACATAAACAATTATGTACATTTGTATCTACATAACCATACATGTATTACTCAGAAAAATTGACCTTTATGCAAAGAATAATTAAAGAATGAACATCTTTATCTTTGTGTATAGTTGGACTGTATGAAAATTGTACCCAAGCATGTTAAATGATCTCTTCATTCACAATTACACATTGACTTCAAAATTCACTGCAAACAGTTGGGCATTTTCACTGAAAAATATTTGAAAGAACACAAGAAGGTTTTTAAGCCAAAAGTATTGATTTGTGACTACAGATTTTGGTACTCTTTCAAGCAAATTTCATTCTTCAGGATTTTAGCCTCTTATTGACAAATCTACATCCCTGTAATCTTGGCTTGTTTGCAAAAATCCATATTCGGGACTCTCCTTAGTCACAGTTGGATTCAGTTATTTGTACTCACATGGTGGTATTTAAGCAAATTTGTTGAAAGTTAGAATGTATTGTAAGTGTGAAATACTGGAATCTATGGGCTGAGTATACCACAAGTCACATCACATATTGGACAAGGCAACATCAGAGTCCAAAACAGTCTGACCCTGCAGTGTTTGAATCTAATGAACTGTACATTCATAACTGTACTCAAGTAGGGTTTATTCTAAAAATCAAAGCTATAGGACAGACTGGCTCCCTCATCAAAACAAGAGGGCTAGGATGGCCCTGGATCGCTCACCTGAATTTTTGACAGGACGGTCCATAGCCATTTTTTTTGATGTATTGAAACACTGGAAACAGAATCATTACTAGTATTTTGCCAAGCAATTTTCAAAAGGTCACCTGTAAAAGTCTGTTCAAAATCTCTGTGAAATTATTTCAAATTTTGGCCAGCCGTTTCAGAGAATAAGAATTTTTAAGAATTTCTTCATTTCCCTATAGTGCAAGTAGCCCCCATTCACCAGAGCCATGATTCTTGACAGATCAAAATTTTGCAAACAAATTTTGAAAAGGGTCACCCAAGGAACATTTCTGTGAAATCATTTCAAAATCTGACCAGCAGTTTCACAGAAGAACAGTTTTTAGAAATTTCTTCATTTCCATATAGTGCAAGAAGTCCCTATACACCAGAGCCATGGTTCTTGACGGATCAAAATTTCACGAACAGTTTTTGAAAAGGGTCATCCAAGGAACATCTCTGTGAAATTATTTCAAATTCTGATCAGCGGTTTCAGAGAAGAATTTTTTAAGAATTCCTTCATTTCCATTTAGTGCAAGTAAAACAATTCACCAGAGCCACATTTCTTGAGGGATCAAATTTTCACGAAAATTATTTGAAAAGGGTCATCCAAGGAACATCTCTGTGAAACTATTTCAAAATCTGACAAGTGGTTTTAGAGAAGAAGAATTTTTAAGAATTCCTTCATTTATGTATAGTGCAAGTAGCCCCCATTCACCAGAGCCATATATCTTGACTGATCAAAATTTCACGAACAATTTTTGGAAATGGTCACTCAAGGAACATCTCTGTGAAATTATTTTAAAATCTGACCAGCGAATTCAGAGGAGAGGATTTTTTAAGAATTTCCTAGAAACTTCCATTTTGTTGCCATGGCAACCAGTTTTTGACGGAATCAAATTCTGTGAACAATTTCTAAAGAGGACCTCCCAAGGAACAATCCAGCCAAGTTTGGTCCAAATTGGCCCAGCAGTTTAGGAGGAGTTGATGTTTAAAGAATTGTTGACGACGCACAACAGACACTGGGTGATCCTTAAAGCTCCCCTTGAGCACACTGTGCTCAGGTGCACTTAACAAGAGGGCCAAGATGGCCCTGGATCGCTCACCTGAATTTTTAAGAGGACAATAGGCAATTTTTTAAAAATCTAAACAGCCATTTCAGAGAAGGATTTTTAAGAATTTCTTCATGTCTGTATAGTGTAAATAGCCCACAGCCATCAAAGCGCTGTTTCTTGATGGATCAAAATATTTCAAGCAATTTTTGAAAAGGGTCAACCAAGGAACATTTCTGTGAAATACTTTCAGAATCTGATTAGCCGTTTCAGAGGAGAATTTTAAAAAATTCCTTCATGGCCATAAAATCACAGTGCAAGTAGCCCCCATTCACCAGAGCCATGTTTATTGACGAATCAATCTTTCATGAACACCTTTTGAAAAGGGTCACCCAAAGAACATTTCTGTGAAATTATTTCAAAATCTGACCAGTGGTTTCAGAGAAGAAGAGTTTTTAAGAATTTCTTCATTTCCCATAATTCTTGACGGATCAAAATTTCACAAACAATTTTTCAAAAGGGTCATCCAAGGAACATTTCTGTGAAATTATTTCAAAATCTCACCAGCGGTTTCAGAGAAGAAGAGTTTTTAAGAATTTCTTCATTTCCCTACAGTGCAAGTAGCCCCCATTCACCAGAGCCATGGTTCTTGATGGATCAAAATTTGTGTGGACAATTTTTGAAAAGGGTCATCTAAGGAACATTTCTGTGAAATTATTTTAAAATCTGACAAGCGGTTTCAGAGAAGAAGAGTTTTTAAGAATATCTTCATTTCCCTATAGTGCAAGTAGCTCCCATTCACCAGAGCAATGGTTCTTGATGGATCAAAATTTCGCGAACAATTTTTGAAAAAGGTCACCCATGGAAAATCTCTGTGAAACTATTTTAAAATCTGACAAGCGGTTTCAGAGGAGAAGATTTTCAAAGAATTTCCTAGAAAATTCTATTTGGTTGCCATGGCAACCAGAGTTTTTGATGAAATCAAATTATGTGAACAATTTTTAAAGAGGACCTCTTAAGGAAAATTTCAGCCAAGTTTGGTCCAAATTGGCCTAGCCATTTAGGAGGAGTTGATGTTTAAAGAATTGTTGACGATGCATGACAGACACCCAGTGATCCTATAAGCTCCCCTTAAGCATGTTGTGCTCAGGTGAGCTAAAAAAGGTAGGTGCCAACAAAGAAATTTATGGAGACAAGGAAAAACCAGGTTAACAAATGGATTTTAGTTTGATCCTTGCAAGCCAAAAGTAAATTTTTCTCTCATTTCTGCCCTAATGACCCTTTCTCTCTGAACGTATCACAAATGGGTATGTGAAAAATTGTGTCAGCTTCAGTCAGCATGTCTGTCTTTTGTGCTTTAAGAAGAAAATACTGTATGTTATGGTCATTATGATAGAGGAACATGGTAAACAGTTAAAGACAGTACAATATACCTTGGGGTGGCTGTCCATATCCTGGCTGAGTGGGCATAGCATACCCTACAGGGGGTGGGGGTTGCCCATAGCCCTGCTGATATCCTGGGGGTGGTGGTCCATACCCCTGACCTAAAAATACATGCACAATAGAAAATAAAATTCATAGCAATAAACTCTTTACCAAACAACAAGACATTGGAAAGAAACAACAAGAGACTGGAAAGAAATTAACAACCACTCACACTTAAAATGTTTTTGATTTGTGTTTATTTTGTAATTTTTGTTAGTTGTAATTTGTATAATCCTAGTTGAGGTCCAATTTTTGTTCTGATTACATCATTCGTATTTCCAAACTGTCAATGATGTGTTGTCTTTAAGGATCATCTTATTTCATATTCTGATAGATGCTTAACTTTCACTTTACTTTCAATACTCTCAGTCTGTGAGTTTTACAAAGTTTAGACAAACTGATTCTATTTTTTTTTTTCCTGATACTCTCTTTCCTAGTGAAAATTAATACATGTACTTTTTTTCCAAGTACTTTTTTTCAGTTACTTTCTTTCTGATTATCCTGATTCCCTTGGTAATCAATCCTTTGTACCAGTATGTGGCCAATTCTAAAACTTTGATATGGGTAAAGAATTGACCCTTCACCACACAATCCTAGGTCTTGACAATCGTGGCAGAGAGAGCTTTTGAAAACACTGTATGAAAATGAAAAAAATGTTGTAACCAGCATTTTCTCCTTTTCACCCAACTGCTTTCAATTTGTACCCATCTGAAGTTTTGTTATTCAGTAACCCCTAATTCTGACATGACATGCGACTTTGGCTCTATAAACACAGTGCAAGGAAAACATGGTATAATCTGCAATAATCCACGTAGAGTGATGTCATTCAATGAGTGAGTTGAATCTTCATCCAAGAGTTTGAACTTGTTTTCATTTCACTAAGAATTGGTCATGTTAGAATCGAAATAATCTTCTTTCTATCGTGGTATATCGTTCAATAAATCATTTTGTGAGTTATGAGGAGCAATGAATAACCCACTCGGGCAATCGCCCTCGTGGATTATTTATTGCGCCGCATAACTCACAACTGTGGTTTATTGAACGATATACCACGATAGAAAGAAGATTATTTCTTAAATAAATCCTTTTTCTCAAACTTTTTAATACAAAACACTCCATTACCATGGAGCTTATATGGCAAAACTTTGACCAGAATGGACAGCTACTTATGCAGCAAACTTTGATGATTGGTCAGTGTATAGAAGAGGGTTAACTCATTATTGATAGTACCAAAACATTGGCATCCGACTGCAATACAAAACATTACATGTATTTCCAAAGAAACAGAATGCATGTTTACCTAGACTGAAACTCTTTGCCAAACAAAAACATTTTGCAAACAACAGATTAACCCTTTACTCCATAGATACTCATTTTTACGCATTGCTTGTAGGAGCCTTTGGAAAACATTGTGGCAAAAGGTGAAATTGCTCGTGACGAGCAATTTCACCTTTTGTCACAATATTTTCTATGCTACCAAAAGGTGTCATATACACATAAGACGGCTTCATCCTTGCTGTTATTTAGGGTCAATTAGAGATACCATACAAATGCATCATGGGGTAAAGGGTTAAAAGAAGACCAAAAAGTAAACACTGTCTTTGAACTGGTAAAAAATAGATACGTTTTTTTCTTGTTAGGGTTGTTAAAAGTCCAGATTAACCCTTACAATGTTGAGTTAAAAAAGTGGACCTTTTCAATCAGAAAAATATCCACAACATTGTTACTTCAAAGTATTTTGGCCAGGGCACGTTGCCATGTAGCGGACAATGTGGATGTAAGATCATACTACATGTTTTCTGCAGTTTTTATTTTGATCTACACTATCTGCAAAAAACAACTTAAGTCAGTTCCAGCCCTTAACTCTTTACCACACAATCCCGACTTTTAATGATCCTTACAAAAACCATTTCAAAACATTGTGGGAAAAGAAGAAAATGCTGGTAACCAGCATTTTCTTCTTTTCCCACATTGTTTTCTACCCTTCTCAAAACAAGTTTAAGTTTTCAAGTCACATTTGTTTTGTAGTCTGTAAATGCTTTCAGTTTAGGCCTGGCCAAAATTTTGTCTTTGGTAAAGAGTTAAAGCGTTAACTCTTTACCACATAATCCCGACTTTTAACGACCCTGAGAAAGAAGCCTTGAGAAAACATTGTGGGAAAAGGAGAAAATGCTGGTCACCAGCATTTTCTCCTTTTCCCACAATGTTTTCTTCCCTTCCCAAAACAAATTTCAAATTTTCAGGCGCCTTTGTTTTCTCGTCTGCAAATGCTTTCTATTTGGACCAGGCGAAAATTTTTTTGTGTGGTAAAGAGTTAAGTGGTATAATGTTAAATCGCCTTACTTTTCAAGTCAATCCCAAAATAATTAGCGTAGCTCAACTTAATCAACCAGTACAGTAAAAATCTACAAAAGAAGTTAACTGCATTGAATGATCACAGTATACATTGAAAGAAATACAGAATCCCATAGAAAGCCTCAAAACATGAAACTTCAATCTTACCCATGGGCTGGTTAGTCATCACACCTTGGTTATTTGGATCCATGTTTCTCCGATGTCTGAAATGATACACACACCCTGTTTTTGTGACCATTTACCTTTTACTACACAATCCTGACTATAAAAGACCCGGAGGAAGAGGCCTTTTGAAAACATTGTGGGAAAAGGAGAAAATGCAGGTAACCAGCATTTTCTCCTTTTCCCACATTGTTTTCTATCATTCTCAAAACAGATTTCGAGTTTTAAGTCACATGTATTTTCTTGTCTGCAAATGCTCTCAACTTGGACTAGTACAAAATTTTGTCATTTGGTAAAAGGTTAGTTTAACTCCAGGTGACAAAATTTTTAAAGGTATTTGCAGATTACATGTAGCTTCAAACATTAGTAAGATTTGCCTGCTTGAGTAGGTCAGCGGTTACCTTCAGTCTGAAGGTGTCTGCTATTTTTGTGACTGGTCTTCGCTAACACCTTCATATCACCCATTCATTAAACCCTTCTGGAAAAACTACGATGTTACCCGCATCTTTTCGAACGGCTCAATGCAACAAAATTTCCAATGACAGCTAATAAAATGGGTATGGATCGTTAGATAAATGATTAATCTTTAAGAGCACACAAAATATGCTGCAAAATACCAATTAAATCAATGGGAATTTACCTTTTTCCCAACGTAAATAAATCCAGCATAATTTGTAAACAACTAACACGGTGACTTCTGTTAGTCAGGCATGCGCACTCAACGGAATTTGAAATTTGTACAGTCTGGTTCCCTAACCCTATACAGCCAAGTTCGATCAAGGTGCATTTGTTTACAGCAAAATTCGCAACTAAACCATCCTGTAGCGTGTCAGAGATACTGCGATTTCTGCCGAGACATGCGCATTGAAAAGATCACCATGTTTTGATTTCTGGTGAAGTAGGTCAACGATTATTTACGTTGAAAAGTACAGATTTGCACAAAGGTAAGAGTTGGATATTAACTAACATCAGTTTTTTTGTAAAGATTAATCATTTATCTAACAATCCATGCCCATTTTATTAGTTGTCATTTGAAATTCTGTCGCATAGAGCCGTTCGAAAAGATGCGGGTAACATCGTATTTTTTCCATACGGGTTCAATGAATGGCTGATATGAAGGTGTTAGCGAAGACCAGTCACAAAAATAGCATCAGAGCAGACACCTTCAGACTGAAGGTAGTCAGCGGTCAGCATATACTGTATAGGACTTGTGATCATCCTTTGGTTCTGAGTTTGATACTCAGTTGAAACCAAAAACACACTCTATACCTCATTAGACTCATAATTGAAATTTGTAATCCTTCTTCACTAATAATGTACAACTGTGATGAAAGCTTACCTGTGAATATATATGATATATTGCACTTAAGTAACACGTATCACTCGCTCATTCTGTTGCAATTCAAAAATACTGGAAATTCCCAATTTTTTCCGAGTGTGATTATCATGTGACAGTTTTCGCGGTTCATCGGTTTAGAAATCGGTCGTGGCCTTATGTCAATACTACATTTTTAAGTTTAAGGCAAGACTAAATTGAAGAAGCAATGGCAAGGATATAGTAACATCTCTCTCACCTGTGAATTAGATTCAGCAGGTAACGCCCTGTTTGTTTACATATAGGAAGCTTCTTTATTTTGACCGGAACATGACCGACTACTGGACCCAGTAATTAGTATACGTATCATTTATACGAAGGGTAACAACCTACGTCACAGGAAGTGTAATCGGACCTGCGCATTTTCGTAACTTATGTGTCTGCCATATTGAAAAGTAAGTACGATATGAAGATAGAATGAGGCTAGCTTGGGTAGATACAAACGGACTACAAAGACTCTCATGTATTTATCAAAGACATTAGATGAAAACATTTAATATTCTGATATTTTAGGTAGGAAGCAGATGTCTATATACACAAACACTTTGACCAAATATCAAAAAGTGATTCGGTTTCAATAGTTGGTCGAAGTCTATTCCATTATTATCAGTAGTTAACAAAGCTTTGAAAAAAACAAAGTCCCTAGGCATTGTACGCTTTGGAGGTCTAAAGACTTTTTCAGATCATTTAAAGGAACGATTACAAAAAAAAAAGTCTTACCAAACACGCACACTGACTTTATAACAAGGGTCCGATATCACTACCTGTGACGTCACACTGACGTACGTTGTGAGTCGTCGATGAAGTCCCGTATACTTTTGGCGCCAAAAGAGTTAAGGGTAATGATTGGAAATGTCAGTGACATCATTTGTCCACAATGTTTCAGCAATACAAAAATGCTTCCGTAAGTCGAAAATTTCAGATAAGCCGTCTGAAAAAGCTTTCAAAATTGTTTGAAACGGTGAGAAAACACGTGGAAAAGGACACCATGTTGGTTATGTGATTTTGCACCTTTTTCCACAAAGGTTACTTCTTCGGTGTGTTTGAAACTCGAGATCGTGAAGTAAACGTCTAAGAAAACATAGGAGACTGCGCAATTAAAATTAGAAAGACAGAGCGAGAGAAAATGCAAATACATGTAGATCTATTGTTATAGATCTATGTGAACTCATAGATTCTAGATAGTCTCTTCAAAATTGTATATAGATCTATCTCATAATCTGCGTACAACAAATTCATTTTTGGTACAGACGTATTTATTTATCGGACTCAAAGGGTGGAAAAAATTGTGGGAAAATGAGAAAATGCTAGTTATATAAGCACCCTCCCCCTTTTTTCCAACAACATTTTCAAAAGCACAGGGTGGTAGATCTATTTAGCAACTTACCACTATTTGGATCCATCAAGATCCAAAGAGCTAGATTTTTCCTTTTAACCCTTTACTCCATAGATACTCATTTCTACGCATTACTTGTAGGAACCTTTGGAAAACATTGTGGCAAAAGGTGAAATTGCTCGTGACAAGCAATTTCAACTTTTGCCACAATGTTTTCTACACCATCAAAAGGTGTCATATACACATAAGAAACAGCTTCACCCATGCTGTTATTTAGGGTCACTTAGAGATACCATAGAAATGCCATATGGGGTAAAGGGTTAAGGTAAGGCCTGTGTAGTGCACTTCCGGTGAAAATTGTAGTAGGTGGATAAATAAAGATAAATAAGGATTTATGCAAAAAATAATATTTTTGCACATTTCTAACAGATCAGAAATTCCGTTTATGTCTATCTTGAAATTATTTTTTTGATACTTTTGTTAGTTTTCTGAAAAGGGAGGTAATGATCATATCTTTTTAAATTGAGAATATAGTGGTTTTAGATTTATAAATGATAATTCAAAGTAGGAAAAAGTGGAAAAAATGAAAAGATGAAAGTAGTTCAATAATACTTATTTTTAATTATAGCTAATTTTGCAGGATGATATTTTAGTGGAAATACCTATTTTCCATTACACAGGTCTTACCTTAAATAATGTTACAGAATTGTAACATTATAGGTAGGGGCGTAGCCAGGATATTTGTGTTGTTGAAACCAACGGCATAGGCGTAGGGCGAGTGCCGAAGGCACGAGCAGGGGGGAGAGCATGAGAGGGGGGCAGAGCCCCCCTCTCGTAAGTGGGGTTCGGAGGACCTTCCCCCGAGAAAATATTGAAAATTTGGTGCGATTTGGTGGCATCTGGGGATGTCTGAACGGGTGTGTTGCGATCAAAATTTTGAAGATTTTTAGATAATTACAGTGTGGAAACTGGAGGAGAAATTGATCAAGTCAATAAATACTTGAATTCGTGTATTAAGAAAAGCAATCATGGTCATTTTTATTGTCTTTCTTAAATTTTTTCTCGGAAAGACGATACTTGAAAAAATTATGTTGAAGCCCGGGCTTCAAGGCTTCCGCCTGGCTACGCGCCTGATAGGGTTAATCACATATACACCTACATGAATATGGACATTTTTAGAAAAGGAGCCAAAATTCAAATACATTAACATTGACTGTTACACCTTAGAGCTGCTGATGCTGATGTGGGGATCTACATATATTGCAGAAGGTGTAGATCAAGATCAGAAACATGTAGTAGTTACACCTTACAGCTGCTGATGATGATGTGGAGATCTATTGCAGAAGATGTAGATCAAGATCAGAAACATGTAGTCGTTACACCTTACAGCTGCTGATGATGATGTGGGGATCTATTACAGATGGTGTAGATCAAGATCAGAAACGTGTAGTAGTTACACCTTAGAGCTGCTGATGATGATGTGGGGATCCATTGCAGATGGCGTAGATCAAGATCCTCCGAACCCCACTTACGAGAGGGGGGCTCTGCCCCCCTCTCATGCTCTCCCCCCTGCTCGTGCCACATACCAAATATCAAATCTCTATGCCATCTAGTTTCAGAGGAGAAGATTTTTAAAGCTTTCCTTCTTTGTTCCAATACTCAAACTTGTAAACCCTGGGGTGCGGGCCAGTTTTGATCCCAGAGGCATCATTTGAACATGCTAGGTAGAAGTCCACTAGGAGATGCCACAGACCAAATACCAAAGCTCTACACTTTCTAGTTTCAGAGAAGAAGATTTTTAAAATTTTCTTTCTTTGTTCCTATGCTCAAACTTGTGACCCCCATGATGGGGCCAGTTTTTGACCTCATGGGAATAATTTGAACAAATTTAGTAGAGGTCTTCTAGGAGATGCTACATACCAAATATCAAAGGTCTACGCCTTCAAGTTTTAGAGGAGAAGATTTTTTTAAAGTTTTTCTTCTATGTTCCTGTGCTCAAACTTGCGACTCCCGGTATGGGGCCAGTTTTTACCTCCAGGGGCATCATTTGAACAACCTTGGTAGAGATCCACTAGGAGATACGGCATACCAAATACCAAAGCTTTACACCTTCTAGTGTCAGAGAAGAAGGTTTTCAAAGATTTTGTATTTTTTTCCTTTTCGGTGCAATGGCAATCAGAGTTATGGGTGGAATTCAATTCTTTGAACAATTTTGGTAGAGCTTCACCCAAGGAACATCCTTGTCAAATTTTATCAAGATTGGCCCAGTGGTTTAGGAGAATAAGATGTTTAAAGAAATTGTTGACGGACACTGGACGACGGACGCCAGACATAGGGCGACCACAATAGCTCATCTTTAGCATGTTGTGCTAAGATGAGCTAAAAAGCATAGTATGTCATACATGACCTTTTTATCATCTCACACTGCAGAATTATAGTCTGATCCTGTGTCTATACTGCTCATTAAACAGTCAGATACTGTATAAGTGGAAATTTTTGCTTTTGTGATTTCGTGAATTTGAAAAAGTTGATAACTGTTCTTTTCCAGTATTTTACCACAAGCATACCAACCAAATTAATGATGAGCATCTTGAATTCGCAGACATTTCTGCTCACATAAGTGTCTCAAAGAGGTATTTGCATATTGTGTATAGAGAAATCTGACAACAGAACAATGATGCAATTTAACCCTTTCCCAAACGACAAAATTCTAGACTGGTCCAAAATAAAAGCACTTGAGGACAATTTAAATTTGTTTCCAGCAGGGTAGAAAACATTGTGGGAAAATAAGAAAATGCTGGTTACCAGCATTTTCTTCTTTTCCCACAATGTTTTCAAAAGGCTTCCATCTCAGGATCGTAAAAACCAGGAATTGTTTGGTAAAGGGTTAATAACCATCCTGTTCTTTTCTGATTCAAAATATCAATTACATGTTTAAGCTCTTTCACAAATTAACAAAATTTCAGCCTCCTCCAAATTGAAAGCGTTTGCAGATGACAATTTCATTGTGGCTCAAATGGTGCTATCTATTTTAGATAGGGTAGAAAACATTGTGGGGAAAGGGTAAAATGCTGGTAATCAGCATTTTCCCCTTTACCCATAATGTTTTCAAGAAGCTTCTTTCCCTGGGTCATTAAAAGTCATGATTGTGTAGTAAAGGATTAATAAGCAGGTTCATAGGATTTATTACCCTGGAGGAAAATGACTTCTGAAAACATGGTCAGCATTTTTTTTTTTCTTAACTCTTTACTAGACAACAAAATTTTAGACTGTTCCAAATTCAAAGGATTTGCAGACAACAAATTAAATGTAACTGAGATGATGATACTTGGTTTGGATGTGAAAGAAAACATTGTGGAACAAGAAAAACATGCTGGTAACCAGCATTTTACCAGCTGAGCCCCCAATAGCTGAGTCAGTAGCGTGCAGGACTTGAGAACGGTTCGTTCCCTGGTAACAATCCCTGGCTTGGCCAATTTCTTTCCGAGGATTGATGATAGTCACTGCAAGAGGACCCATTTGTCTCTCCATTTTTTTTCGACGATGGTAATGTGGGAAAGCAGCCAGTGGCTTGGAAAGAAAATTGTGCAAAGTACTGGTTAAAGAGACTCCAGGGAAGCATGGATAGGTGCACTGGCCGCTGTGATTAAACTGAAATTATGTTGAAAACAGTGTTAAACACCATACAATCAATCAAGCATTTTACCCCTTTTCCCACAATATTTTTAAAAGCCTTCTCTTACAGGCCTAAGGGCTGGTAAAACTTGGGATTGTGTAGAAATGTGTTAACTCTTTACAAAACAACAAATTTTTGTACTGGACCAAATTCAAAGCATCTTCTGACAACAAATCAAATCTTGGTAATATGATGATTTCTGACTTTGATGGGGTAGAAAATATTGAGGAAAAAGGAGAAAATGCTGGTTACTAGCATTTTCTCCCTTTCCCACAATGTTTTTAATTGGCTTCTTTTGCAGGATCTTTAAATATTGGGATTGTGTGGTAAAGAATTAACCATGTTTTCCATCATTAATTTTTTTTTTCTGTTTTTGCCACATTCAAAACTGTCCTTTGTAAAACTGTTTTTTAGAATGGTCTCCCTGTTTTTTTTTTATAAGAAAAGGAACAGCTGAGAAGATTGCTTTTTCAGCCTGACAGATACTGGACAGTCAAATGGTTGTCAATGAATTAAGTCTTAAAGATAATCTATACTCATAAGTATTAACTCTTTAGTCTTTACCAAACAACCAAATCTTAGACTAGTTCAAATTGAAAGCATTTGCAGACAACAAAATTCATGTGACTCAAATATTGAAATTTGTTCTGCGGAACGGTGAAAAACATTGTGGCAAAGGGAGAAAATTCTAGTTACTAGCATTTTCTCCTTTTCCAACAATGTTTTCAACGAGCTTCTTTCAAAAATTTGTGAAAACCAGGGATTGTTTGGTAAAGAGTTAATGATACATCTATACATGTACTCGCTGTCATTAAAAATTTAGTTTTCAGTCAGTTTATCACCCATTTTATCTTAATTGTATGACTCTGTAATCATTCTTGCATCTTAACCCTTTCCCAAACAATTCGTGGTTTTTACGGGTCAAGAATAGAAGCCTTTTGAAAACATTGTGGGAAAAGAAAATGCTGGTAACCAGCATTTTCTCCTTTTACCACAATATTTTCTACCCCATATAGAAAAATCATCTTTTTAGCAACTGTTAATTTGTCATCTGCAAAATACTTTCAATTTGGTCTGGTCCAAAATTTGCCATTTGGGAAAGGGTTATACCAAATGTTGCTCAAGATGGCTGCAAGGTTGCACAGATTACAACAGAGAGAAAACACGTTTCACAGCATTAATTTATAAAGTAAACATATTCTGTCATACAGAGCTCCAGATAAGAGGGAGGGATTGTATTCTAAATCTATTATTTCTCTCTGAAGCCCTATGTTGTAGTACTCATTAGAATTGTCTCTTTGAGACAATTTTAATGAGTACCTACAACATAGGATTTAGTGGGAAATAACCAAAATCACTCCCTCTATCTGGAGGTCTGGTCATATCTGGTTTTAATGAGGACATCCCTATTTATTGGCAATTTATCTATGTCACACATCTGACCTAATTCTAAGCTATTTCAAACATTTTCAACTTTCACAGGGTTTTCCTCTCTGGCTGCCAATCCATAGTAGCTCAGTCGGTAATGAGCAGGACTTGAGAATATGGGGTACGGGGTTTGATCCCTGGTTATGACCGCTGGCTCGGCCAGTTTCTTTCCAAGGATTGATGATAGTCACTGAGACAGGATTCATTCCTCTCCCACTACTGACCATTGTTTCTACAATGATCATGTGGAAAAGCAGCCAGTGGCTTGGAAAGAAAATTGTGCAAAGTATCCAGGAATGCATGGATAGGTGCCCTGGCAGCTGCTATATAACTGAAATAATGTTGAAAATGGCATTACACACCATACAGTCCATCAATCAATCAATCCTCACTAGCTATAAGAATGTATCCTTAACTGCACAAAATTTCAGACCTATCTAAATTAAAAGACTCTGATGCAGACAACAGTTTAGATGTAGCTATTAAAGATAAATTTTTCTTAAACATGGTGGGAAACATTGTGGGAATAGAGAAAATGCTGGTAACTGGCATGTTTTCCTATTGCCACAATGTTTTCAAAAGGATTCTTCCTTTGTCATTAAAAGCTGTGACTGTGTTGAAATGCATTAAGGCACAAGCAGCTTTCTTTAGCCAGAAACACTTGTTAAACACAGATTCAGGAAAGTCTATCCTTCCACATTTTTTTTTAAATTTCTGCCTAATGTTCCACACTTGTATAATTGTTTCCCAAGGGCACTTTTGAGACATGTCCCCTTCTTCTTGCTTTGTACAATGGCAGCTAGGCAGTCTGAATGTGCACCAGAAAACATTCTTTATCTTCCTCCCTTCATGATCTCCTTTACCTGCAGTTTGAATATGTTTTCTTCCATTACAGCAAATATTTTAATAGCTCAGTCATATTTTATGCAAAGAGCGTGGCCCTTAGTAGTACATGTAGTTAACAAGGCTTCTTTCTGTTGACAAACCTGTGGTGACATATTTCTGCCACAAGATACGAGGTAGCTATTGCAATAATTTAACCCTTGACCACGTGGCAAAATTTTAGATCTATCTGAATTGAAAGCATTTGTAAACCACAGTTTCAAAGTGGCTCAAATGGTGCAATTTTGCTTTTATAGGGTAGAAAACTTTGTGGGAAAAGGAGTAAAATGCTGGTTACTGGCATTTTCCCACAATATTTTCAAAAGCTTCTTCCTAAGGGTCATTAAAAGTTGTCATTGTGTGGTTACAACATTTTGTGCCAACAACTGACACTCATAGTACCTATAATTAAATTTGGTTCCGGAGCACCTTCATCAAGAACCTTTTGAATTCTCCTATTCCCCAAATAGTTTTGAAGTTGTTCCAAGGAGGCATTTTAATTTGTATTTGAGATTTCAAAGAACTCTGTTCATATAGAGTCTTGTCTAAATTAACTGATTAACTCTTTGTGGTAACAACAAAATTTTAGACTGGTCTTAACTCTTTACCACATGACAAAATTTTAGCCTGGTCCGAATTGAAAGCATCTGCATGGAACAAAATCAATGTGACTTAAAACTTGAAATTTGTTTTGGGAAGGGAAGAAAACATTGTGGGAAAAGGAGAAAATGCTGGTAACCAGCATTTTCTCCTTTTCCCACCATATTTTCAGAAGGCTTCTTTCTTAGGGTCGTGAAAAGTCGGGATTGTGTGGTAAAGGGTTAATTGATAGCACTTGCTGATGACAATAGAGCCATCACAATAACTTTGTCTCCATGTCAGCTTCAAGCATGATTGAAATATTTTAGGAAAAAATATTAAGTTTATCGTGATACTTTTTTCAGGAAACTTTTTCTTATCTGATAAAATATTAACCCTTATGCTACTTACTTAGTATGAATAAATGCTCTTTTGCAGACAGTGAAGATCAACATTAGAAGGCATTTAGCATACTGTCTGATCTTGGATTACCAGCATTGGTAAAAAATGTTGGTTATCAGCATTTTCTCCTTTTCCCACAAATTTTTCAAGGCATTCTTTCTCAGGGTGGTCAAAAGTCGGGATTGTGTGGTAAAGAGTTAAACAAAAACACTTAAACTGTGTTAATATGATCTTTAACTTTGCTTGTGATGAGTAAATTTCAAGAAAGCACTTCTGATAAGTTCTTTTTTTCCTCTTTACTTACTGGTCTTATGCAAACACAGAAATTGGGTGCCATTCCACATTACAGCTTGTCTTTATCTCTGTCAATACTTGGGCATATGCACTGACTTGGCATTGTGCCTGGTCTGGGACCTCAGGTGTTTGCTGTAATTACAACATATTTCATTTGGTAACAAATGTGGTTTAGATTAGTTGGTTGGTTGCATTGGGGTTTAACACCACTTTAACAGCTAAGGTCATATTATGGCAGTCGGTGACACAGGTGTTTCCTGACTTTTTTACACCGGTACTAACACAACTTTCTTTCCAAAGCCACCAACTACTTTTCTCACATGTATGCTTCAGCCGAGGTAAGAGGCAAAGATATGCCGTAAAGAAAGTTTGCCTCAACCAGGTATCAAACTCACAACCACCAGGTCATGAGTCCGACACGCTCACCACTGAGCCACCCGGGTGGGCAGATGTGATTTAGATGCAGAGAATTGACCTTACCGCTGGCTAAGTTTTGATCCAGATCAGCCTGTGCTATCTGCACAGACTGACCTGGGTCACCAATTTGATTCTTTTCCCTATTAGTCAATTTTCTGTCTGTGAAAGGCTTAGTCTACCTCATAATTAAGTTGGTAGTAAAAAAGTTGGTATGTGATGGCTTGCTTGGTTCCACGGATCACCAAGATGCATTAAGCTCCATTTTGTCAGATCATGGCTCACATACAAATGTAAAGATAGTGGGCAGTATCATTATCAGACTACAAGTTCAATGCAATCTGATCTTGACCTAAACTATGTGCAAAAGCAACTTGCATTGATGCTACCTCTCCAAGGAATTATGCTTTGATAGGGTAGAAAACTTGGTAGGACAAGGAGAAAATGCTGGTTACCAGTATTTTCTCCTTTTCCCACAGTGTTTTCTATCCTTCCCAGAACAAATTTCAATTTTTCAGTCACTGCGTTTTCTATCCTTCCCAGAACAAATTTCAATTTTTCAGTCACTTTTATTTTGTTGTCTGCAATTGCTTTCAATCAAGGCCAATCTAAAATTTTCTTGAGTGGTAACGAGTTAAAAAAAAATTTCAATTTTTGAGTCCTGTTTCTTTTGTCATCTGCAAATGCTTTCACCTTTCACCCTAAAATTTTGTCAATTGGTAAATGGTTTGTCTCTTTTTGCAAGAGCATGCCTTATTTATATGAAATAGTGGACTTTATGGATCCACATTCTATGTGGTCTAATCTTGATCTACAGTATTATATAGGTTGATCTTACTTCCCCAAGTTGATGCGAGTCGTATTTAGGTTTTCAGTTGAAAATACTGTTTACAGGTTGTGTTCCATTTTATAAGCTCTGGGCCCTTCAGGATGCTACCATTCCAGTACCAAACCCAACAGTCTGTCATCATCTGCAAAACAGTGTGTAAGGTGGAAAAAATAAATAGGATCATAAAGAAAATTATGAAAATTCTTGATTAATTTATAAATAAGTTATAAACCATCTCTTCCAAACTGCTGCTTTACCCCTAGCAAAACAACCTGTGGTTTAATGATCTTGAGAAAGAAGGCTTATTAAAATATTGTAGGAAAAGGAGAAAATACTGGTAACCAGCATTTACTCCTTTTCTTACAATGCTCTCTACCTTTTCAGAGACAAATCCCATTATTGAAGCCACACTCAGGGTTTTATCTACAATATTATTGCTTTCTAAAGACAAAATCTAACTTTATCATCTTGCATGGAATTAAATACAAGTCTGTTTATTTTCAGAAATTTTACTTCTTGGATTTAACTGTTTTTCTTGCATCTGCAGCTCAGCATAAAAATCCCATTTTTTAAAAAAGTTCTGCATAATTCTTTGTAGTTTTGAAGAAAACAGTCTACATTGGATTTGTCATCTGCAAATGATTTCAGTTTGGATGAGTTTAAAATATTATTGTGGTGTCTGTCTCAAGATTGTTATGTGGGAGCAAGTGTCAACTTTGGGATTTTTCATTGGCCCTCATATTCCATGTGAGTATGGTGTAGTTCCCAGGAAGCAGAATCGAGAAAGATTAATATGATTTGTAAGAACTTGTTTCTCAATGATGTAAAACAAATTTGCTTAACCCTTTACCAAAGAATTCCTTGATTTAAAACCCTGAGATAGAAGCATTTTGAAAACATCATGGGAAAAGGAGAAAATGCTGGTAACTAGTATTTTCTCCTTTTCCAACACTGTTTTCTTCCTTGCTGGAAACAAATTTCAATTTTTGAGTTACGTCTATTCTGTAGTCTGCAAGTGCTTTGGATTTGGATCAGTCTAAAATTTTGTTGTTTGGTAAAGAGTTAAACTAAACTTAACTAAAATTTCCTTGTGTGGGAAAGGGTCAAATCTAAAAATTTGAGCTTCATACACTTCATACTTGTTATCCCCCGCCATAGGCGTTGTCCGTCCGTCCGTCCGTCCTTCCGTCCGTCCGTCCGTCCGTCCGTCCCGGCAAATATCTCCAATACCATTGGACGGAATTTCGTGAAACTTTATATACATATACAATGACCCAATCTCCCGAGACACTTTTTTTGTTTTTTTGATTTGATGCAAAATGGCCGACTGAGAGCGATTTTAAGTTTCACTTAAGTTACACTTAAGTACACTTTTAATGTTTGGAGTCTTCTCTTCAAAACTCGATTTCTCCACAACCCCTGGACCAAATTGGATAAAACTTCATATATGAACTCCTTGGGGTAAGGCGCCGACGTATCTTTCCCGGATTTTCAATTTGACCCCTTGTCGTGGAAAAAAGGGGCTTAATGCAAAATTGCAATTTTTACCAATATCTCATTCAGTTTTTGTCAGAATATCATGAAACTTCATGGTTATATTGTTTATGGAAAGTTTTAGCATGTGCTCTTGCTATTTTTAATCTGGGCGTTTTTTAAGTTGACGTTCTGTCATGGAAAAAGGGGGTTTCTTGCAAAATTCCAATTTTTACTAATATTTCATTCAGTTTTGGTCAAAATTTCATTAAACTTCATGGTTATATTGTTTTTTCAAAGTTTCACCATGTGCTCTTGTTTCTTTATCTATGTGTTTTTCAATTTGACCCTCTGTCATGGAAAAAGGAGGTTTCTGGTATAATGACAAGGAAAAAGGGGCCCTAATGCAAAATTGCAATTTTTACTTATATCTTGTTCAGTTTTTGTCAACATTTCATGGTTCCATCTTTTTCTACAAGTTTCAACATGTGCCCTTTGTTTTTTTCAATCTATTAATTATTAATGCGCAAATATGTCTTTCCTGCTTTCTCAAATTGAGGCTGTATCACGGAAAAAGGCAACTTCATGGAAAAAATTGTTTTTCACTAATATCTCCTTTATCGGTGCTCAAAACTTTGTTAAATTTCAAATCTGAACTTGTTGGAACGTTGCCCAGGTACCTCTCTTCCTGTTTCTCAATTTCAGGCTACGTCTCGGGAAAAGGGGGCTTCGTGTAAAAAATTGTTTTATGTAATATTTACTACATGACTGCTCAAAATTTTATCAAATTTCGAATTTTGAATTATTATTTAAAAATGCCACAAATCACACACCCGTTGTTTTTATTTCAATGATCCAATATTGTCTTATGGGAAAAGGGGGCTTAAAGGGGGCTTATTGTCCTCTACAAGTTTGTGTTGGCTATCTCTAAGATAGTAATTGCCTTTTCACTTCAAATTTTGGGGGGGCATGAACAGGTTCTTTTAGGATAAACAAAGTGAATTTTTATCAATTTCATATATTTTATGACAAGCACTCGTTCGGGGAGCATAACCCGTCTTTGACGGCTCTTGTTTTATCTAATGAAATCCTGTGCCATGGAACAAGGGAGCTTAATGTATAATTTCTTCATGGACCAATAACAAAAAGGCCACATGTACATGCAAAACAGAATACCTCCTATACGTTTGTATCAAAAAAGGTCTTTTTCGGCGGGGGATATCATTTCAACGAAATTGCTTGTTTATTCTACTTTTATTGTGAAACAAGGCCAATGCTGCTTAACAGATTATTTCTATCTTTGAAAATGTAGAAAACATTCTGAAAACCAGCATTTTCTCCCTTTTCAACAATGTTATCAAAATGCTACTCTGTCAAAGTCATAAAAACCTCTGTTTGGAAATGGGTTTATGTAGTTTTGAGTAAAGGGTAATGCATAATGTCATGTGAAGGGCAGATAGAGTGACTGTGTACATTATGTAGTTTTTAAAAGTTTAAACCTTTACCAGATGACAAAATTTTAGCCCCATCCAAATTGAAAGCATAATTTTGAAGATGACAAATCAATGTGGCTCAAATGGTGCAACTGTTTAGTGATAGGTAGAAAACATTGTGGATAAAGGAGAAAATGCTGGTTACCAGCATGTTCTCCTTTGCCCACAGTGTGTTCAAAAGGCTTCTTTCGAAAGATCATCAAAAGTCATAATTGTGTGTTTAAGGGTTGAATGTTTAAATGTTCTATGAGCAAAGAGTCCTGTGTGTGCTTGGTATCTATTTGGAGGGTTGTGCCTGTTGCATCGGCACATGGATTCTGTGAATCATGGGATAGCAAGTCATGTTAAGCTATAAACTGAGGGGTCAGCAAGCATCTTTAGATATGTATTTTTTCAAGGGATATACCTGAATAGTGTGCGGCAGTGCTGGAAAGAGTTCTGGGGTAAGCTTTATCTTAAAGATTTTCAGTTGTAGAGCATATTTTTTTAGGGTAGACTTTGAAACCATTGATTGTTGAAAGGTTGTCCTATTTTTTAATAGTTGGACAGTGCTGGAGAAGGAGCAGTGCTGTTTTTCTTGTAGTGCAATCATGGGTTGCAGAAGCATGTTGTTGAAATTTGTGAATACTGTATAGAGTTATGTTTTGGTAGTATGGCTTCGTATATAGTATTTTAATAGCATTCTCTCCAAGAGTCATGTAGAAATAGTGATAAATGACTTTTTCAGAATACCAAGTTAGCGCAGTTGATTCCTTTAGTCACAAAAGCCAAAGGGAAACCTTTAATGTCATGCTGTTACCATGGCAATGGCCACTGAAAGTTTTTGCCCCCATTTTGAAACATTTTATCCATTTTAAAACTTGAAAAATTACACACTCTGAAGTTAATGCAACATGTTTGTCACCAAAGTCCAGTGAGTTGTGCTATCATAACATAATCACCCATGTATTGGCTTTCAATATCAAGAATGCAAAAGTAAAAATAAGCGTTCAGAATGTGCTTCTATGGTAACGAACAATGGATGTATTTTTTCACCTCTGCTGGTGGCTTAAATTGACAAATTTCTATCTCAATTATCTCCTAACAGCAAAGCTAGGATTCAAGGTTTCAGTATTAGACACATGTATTTCATGCAGTAAAATGACCACTAAACACAATTATGTGAACATCAATTAATATGACATATGAAGCATTAATACAAGTATAAAAAGCTGCATATAAGATATTTTGGTTTTGTGTCTTAATTTGGTTCCCATAGCAACCTGAATGTCAACACTAGCCCAAAACTGCAGTTTTTGCTCATTTTTAAAGTACATGTACATGTATAATTGTGGACACTAGAATAAGTAAAATGAATAACTCTGGTTTTAGGAATAGCTACTAATCTAATGTGTTGTCAATGAAAATATAACAATGAGCATATCATGTCGTACTCCATGTTACCATGGCAGCCAAAGCAGCACATCATAGAATTGAGAAAATACCATTATCCATTGAATATAATGAACAACAATTAGGAAATATTCATACCCCTCTATATAATGATGGTTCATGGCGTGTCAGTTTTCATTTATAAAGCAGCATACATGCTAATTATCCCCTGCCAAAAAAGGCAGCCAGGGATCTGGTAATAGTAGCTTTCCGCCCGTCTGTCCGTTCTTCTGTCATTCCATCTTTCCCTCCTTGCATCCCTCTTTCTTGTTCGGAACATAACAGAAAAAGTATTTAACATATAACCATGAAAGTTCACAGATGGATAGATCTCTCAAAAAAGAAGTGTAGTGCATAAGAACCATTCAACTTGATTGCATACTTGAAGAGTTTTGCCCTGTATTTTTCTCACTTAAATTTTGTCTAGAGCATAATTCAAAAACTAAAAGAGGGATTCTCCCACACTCTTTTTTTGAAACAAACTGTGCAAGTTTCATCAAAATCTGACAACAAATGTGGACAGACACATGACGGAAACCATACCACGACAAAAGCTCTGCTGGCTTTCAGCCAGTAAAGCCAGAAATTACAGGTAACCATGGTTACTTAATTGTTTAAAGAGCATTTAAAGCATTGCCTTTCAGATATTTGGTTTATTAAAATGTTTTTGGAACTCATCAAATCTGTTTTAGTCAATGGAAGAAGATCCTTTGCACTGACTTTACTATATTTTATGGGGATGAGTTTACTGTCTCTGTTGCCATGGGAACATTTCTTTTTCTGAGGTGTTGAATACTTTTGATATTTTGTATGTGCATTACAGATATGGATTATTTAAAGTTTGTTTAATTTATTCAGATGCCTCTTAGCTGGAAGAAGTTAATTTGCTCCGAATAAGCTATTATTTGTGATGGTTCGTTGATTTGGTTGCCATGGTAACATATAATCTGGCCATTAAATTATTTTACATTCTGATACTGACAAACAGATGTGGGTAATTTGAGTAAGTATTACATATCAGTGTAATCCTTTGTTAATGGGTGGTAGTTTATTTTGAATGCACTGATTTTTGTTAAAATCGCGAACTGTTGAATAGTTTGTTTGCCATGGTAACTATTATTTGGATTGTTGCAGAACTTAAATTTTTCTTTATTGTTTGAACAGATGTGGATCAATCTAATACGTAAATACATTGTAAATATTTCTCTTTGCAGAAGGGAGATAATTTGCTTTGAAATTGTCACTTTTTTTGTAAAATCACTGACAAACCAATAGTTTTGTTGCCATTGTTACACAAATTATAGACATATTGAGTTTTTTTATGTTGGCTGTGAAAATTTAGATGTTGCTTATTTAGGCACTATATGTATTTTTCATATGCACCTTTACTGTTGGAAGATAATTGGTTTGAAAATGTCCAAAATGGAAGTTTGATTCTGTTGCTATGCAAAACCATGCAAGTGACATTTTTTACTTTTCTGTGTAATTTCAAGTACTAATCATGTCTTAATTTAAACATTTCTATTTTAATAGTAATTTATGGATTTCTTTTCAAAATAATTGAATCAAAGTCTGGTCACATTTTATGTAGTTGACCATATTAGGAAATTTCCATAGTTGACCATATTAAACACACTACATTTAAGTAAGGTCAATTAGTTAAGTATGGTCAACGATGTTCAAAGGTCACAACATCGCCATCTTATGGTCATTCCCCAGTATGGTCACCTATGTAAGGGAGGACCATAACTTTACACATACAAATGTACATGTATATTCCTTTTGTTATAGGCAAAGTTGGGGAAAAGCTGGTCAATACTGGTTAAAACCGGTCATTACTGGTCAATAGTGGTCAATTAGAGTGGTTTATTGGGTCATTTAAATCACAGACTTACATACCTGTCCTGTCTCTAAACTAGTCTAAGAAGCTGTCCCCTTACATCTTGCACTGAAGGTATATTACATGTTATCATCAGTATAATATACTTCTCAACACTTGCTAGGGATCATGTCGGTATTTAGATATAGTTCTATTTTGCAACTATTCAGTTTTGTATCAAAAACACCCACTATCATAGGCAGTATATTTCATCAGTGTAGCAATGTATCATATTGAAAAACCATACCTGATACAGGTCATGAACATTTTGGCTATGGAATTTTATATGGTGATCCCTAGCAAATGTTGAGTAGTATAGTTCCTATGAATAGGGTCCTTTTTTTATTTGATCATAATTCAAAAGACATTATTGCTGGTCAACTACAGAGGTTGATTGGATTGACTTTCCTTTTTGAACTTACATGCAGGTCAGTTCTTTTCAACCAAGAACTTTTATCTATGATCATTCCTTATAAGTTAGATAACTGTCTATAGTTCTAAGATTTAAAAATTTAGATTATTATAACATAGTCTTTAGACATAAAAGTTCAGAGGTAGCATCAAAAAGGAGCTAAATTGAAATTTTCATTAAAAATTGCAGAAAAAAATGTCACCCATTGGTAAACATGTGAAGTACACAATGTCATTAAACAAGGCATATTGAGGTATGCATGAAGAAGGTGTAACTGATTAAATAAAACAATAGTGATACATTTGTGTCTGAAGCACTTTTAAGTGTCTACCTACACTTTTAAATTGTAGTCAAAACACATTAAAAGATGTGAAAGCTGCCCCTTTCTATCCCAGTGGGTGTGGCTTAAATTACAAAAGGGACCAATCATGTATCACTATTTGGGGTATTATACTTGACATCAGGCCTTATTCCTATAGTGTGAAATACTGACTGATATGCAATCAAGATATGTCTTATCATCAAGCACTTACTTAAGGTGTCAAAAATGAAACCTAAAGACCTTACTAGGAACTGTCATAGAAGGGAAAACTGGCAAAAATCAGCTGATACGTAGCCTTGGCTGGAACAAAAAATTTTTTCCACTCAACTCTTTCATATTAGTGAATTAACCAAACTTGGAACCAAAAAAAGAACAGAAACCCACGATAAATCATGCACTATAAAGAGCATGACTGCCCTCTTGAAATTCATCTGACCATTAAAATTTCCAAATGACCACTTCAAATATCCAATCAACCACTATTGACCAGTATCGACCACTTTGGGAGTATTGACCCGGGTGGTTTTAACCGGTTAAAACCACCGGTTAAAACCACCCCTGGTTTCAACTGCCCAACCTTGGTTATAGGATTTAGGAATAGGAGAACATCAATACAGGCAAATCTCAACTGCTAAAGTATTTAGTGATAGTATTATTACAAATTCTGTTCATATAGGCAAGGTTGGCAAAAGGTTGGTCAATATCGGTACTGACCAGGCCAATTGTTATAACTGGTCCATGCTAGTCACAATTGGTTCATTGAAGTGGTTGATTGGATTGTTAAAACGCTGGTGCTACTACATGCCCCATCTTTGCGAGCCAAATTTACGATCACTACGTGGATCTTACCTTGGCGGATCGAGCTTGATTTTTACGTTCACTCGATACGCTTTTTCATTGGATGCAGCCAGCTCTAGCTGCAACAAATGAAATCACTCAAAGCATTTCATCTTTGATAAAAATAGAACAAGGTCGATACCTTTCGAATAGAAGGTAAACATGGAAGCCCACATGGATGTCTGCTTATCGCTTCATGTGTATTCGTAAGCGGTTTGTAAAACGATATTTCATTTGCTTTTAGAAATATGATGTAAAGGGAGGTAATAACCAGCATCCAATAGAGGGAGCATCGCAGGAATCTCAAAATCGAGCTCAATCAGCCAAGGTAAGATCCATGTAGTGATCGTAAACTTGGCTTACGAAGATGCTACATGCCCCTGCCCTGTCCTGTATATGAAGGTATGTCATACATTATAACCAGTATCATAATGTTTATAAATGACATCCCACTTTTTTTTATATCATATTCCAGAAGACATTTTAGCTGGTCAACTGAAGAGGTTGACTGTCATATTTGACCTTATTTGGCCTCCAACATGTGAAAAAGAGTATTTGGACATTTGCGTCAAGAGTCATCTCCGATTAGCCTGTGCAGTCTGCGCAGGCTAAACTGAGACGACTCTTTCTATTCTTACACAATTTACACATATGAATGAAAGCCCATCCCTATCTATTGCAGGCCATATACACTAATACAGGTACATACATGTATATGTATCTTGTTTCCAACCCATGTTTAGATCTAGTCTTAGACTGTTGTTTTATAAATAATCATTCAATTTCAATTATGGTTTATCATTCAATATACGGCAGTAGTGAGTTATAAGGCACAATCGGAAATCCACGAGGGGAAGGTTTTCTATCACGTTTCAATGAATACAATGGAACAAAATGGTGGAAATGCACACATGAAATCGGCCAGGAATTCTCACCTATTTTCAAAACCTTTTTTCAAATTTCACCAAAAAATTATAATATCTTGTAATAATTACAGTCACGGCCATCATATGACATAAGGGCGCCGACATAAGCTTTTAAGAAGGCGATTAATTCTAAACAATCAACCAATAAAACTACAATTTCTGAAATTCGTCAAACGTGTTTCGTGCAAACTTCTGTGAGTCCGTTTTCACTTCACTTTCTGTTCATTCGGAGCAAACATACGATTATAGTTTCGAATTGGCCAGGGTCAAAATTATAAATAATGGAGAAAGATAATTTTTTCATCCAATTCTGACAAGAAGTAAACTTAATACACACATAAATTGTGCAAGATGATGATTTCTACCGTTCCTTCTTCCCAAGTTTAAAGCAAAATGTGAAACGGTGGTTAACGCTTTGACTGTAGCTGTCACAACACTATAAAGCAAAATCGACTATCTTTGAAGCTTCAGTGATTGCTAATCGCAGGCCATTAGCTTTTCTGTCTCTTGCTTTCTAAAGTAAATCCCAAGTCAAACAATAACAACAAAATAAACAATAAGATGTAAGGATAAGCAGGGCCAATAAAATACTTCCTGTAAATTGCTTAACTCATTAACAGACGACAAAATTTTAGACTTTTCCAAATTGAAAGAATTTGCAGACGACAAAATAAAGGTGACTGAAAATTTGAAATTTGTTTTGTGAAGGGTAGAAAACATGTGGGAAAAGGAGAAAATGCTCGTTACCAGCATTTTCTCCTTTTCCCACGATGCTTTCTGAAGGCTTCTTTTTCAGGGGACTCAAAAGTAGGGATTTTGTGGTAATGGGTTAAGTCATAATGACTTAATACAAAACTTTCAATAAGCCAAAGTGATCAATGTACAGTGTAAAAAAGCCCCAGAAATTAATGCGACAAGTGGCTAAAAAAAGACTGAAAACTCTTTTAGTTGCTTCCTGTTGCATATATCAAACAAAGGCAACTGAAGTGTAATTTTTCTAATCTCTTCAAACCACAACAAGAAACCCAGTTACGTTGACTACCGTCTCATATGTGCCAGTTACGCTCATGCGAAAACCCCAGAAAATAATGCGACAAGTGGCTAAAAAAAGACTGAATGCTTCTTATTGCATAAATCAAACAAATGGAACAAAATTTTTAATGTATATTTTTTTCCTCCAATCTCTTTATACCATGACGACAAATCTATTTATGTTGACAACCGTCTCATAGGTTCCGGTTACGTATCCGCGAAAACGCGAAAAATCGACTTACGGACCACTTCATAGCAGATGACACCTGTTGCTTAATGGATCAAATATAGGGAACTTAATTTCTGATGTCTGTTTTTTACTTCTCAAGTCTTTTTTTACCGTGACGACAAACCCATTTAGGTTGTCTATTGTCTCGCAGGTGCCGGTTACATACCCGCGAAAACATGCAAAATCGACTTACGGAATATATTTTATAGCAGACGACAACTGTTGCTTAAAGTCAATTATAGGGATTTTTCTATTTTTCTTTTTCATTTTCTCTCACTAGGGCCAATGATTTGGTTACGATGACCATCTCACCCATATGTGACTGATACGTGTTGCGCATAAAATCGTAAAATCAACTTTGACACTTTCGGAGGCAACTGATACCTGTTAAACAAATCAAAGAAAGGTAAACAAAGTTTTTCCCTGTTTTCTTACCAGGGTCACGAAAACATTGAACCAATTTTGACGACCGCGCGAGTCAAAAGTCAATTTTATGTTTAATCGCTGCGCAAAAATATAAAATTCAGAAGCAACCGTTTGCTGTTGCGGAAACTTTTTCCGATAAAAAAATCTTGTTCTTGTTTGAAGAATTTAGAAGTAGGCCATAAAGATACAATAAGATGTAAGAATAACTAAAAATCAACTTCTTCTTTGATAGGGTAGTAAACATTGTGGGAAAAGGAGAAAATGCTGGTAACCTGCATTGTCTCCTTTCCTCAGATTATTTTCAAAAGCCTTCTCTTTCAGGGGTGTTAAAAGGCGTCATTGTGTGGTAAAAGGTTAATAAGAATAAACAGCTATTCCCCCCCTTCCCATCAGCCAATCAAATCTCTTCTCTCTCTGAAATTATCCAATCAGAGAAGCTTTAAGGAAATCAGAATGGGAACCAAGGAGCCAAATCAGAATGGGAACCAATAGCCAATCAGATATCCAACAGCCAATCAGAGAGCTTCAAAATCGCTCCAAAATGGCGCCATAATTTCTCGATAAAAAACAGTGAAAAAAAAGGCATAAAAGTGGATTTAAAGTCTTCTTTAAAGGCTGTTGTGCAGTCCTTGGCGAACTGCCAGGCATGCACCATCCACACATGCCAGATTTCACTGAAAATGGCCAAACATTTAAGAAAATAGGGGCGCAGCAGACCTTGTTTTGGTCTTTTCAAGCCCCTTGCAAGAATTACTTCCCTTAGACCCTCGATGCACCCCCCCAGCCCTTAACTGGATTTGCTTTTCTAACTCAGCCCACAATAAATGCTGCACATTGAAACTTTCAATAAGCCAAAGTGATCAATGTACAGTGTAAAAAAGCCCCAGAAATTAATGCGACAAGTGGCTAAAAAAAGACTGAAAAATCTTTTAGTTGCTTCCTGTTGCATATATCAAACAAAGGCAACTGAAGTGTAATTTTTCTAATCTCTTCAAACCACAACAAGAAACCCAGTTACGTTGACTACCGTCTCATATGTGCCAGTTACGCTCATGCGAAAACCCCAGAAAATAATGCGACAAGTGGCTAAAAAAAGACTGAATGCTTCTTATTGCATAAATCAAACAAATGGAACAAAATTTTTAATGTATATTTTTTTCCTCCAATCTCTTTATACCATGACGACAAATCTATTTATGTTGACAACCGTCTCATAGGTTCCGGTTACGTATCCGCGAAAACGCGAAAAATCGACTTACGGACCACTTCATAGCAGATGACACCTGTTGCTTAATGGATCAAATATAGGGAACTTAATTTCTGATGTCTGTTTTTTACTTCTCAAGTCTTTTTTTACCGTGACGACAAACCCATTTAGGTTGTCTATTGTCTCGCAGGTGCCGGTTACATACCCGCGAAAACATGCAAAATCGACTTACGGAATATATTTTATAGCAGACGACAACTGTTGCTTAAAGTCAATTATAGGGATTTTTCTATTTTTCTTTTTCATTTTCTCTCACTAGGGCCAATGATTTGGTTACGATGACCATCTCACCCATATGTGACTGATACGTGTTGCGCATAAAATCGTAAAATCAACTTTGACACTTTCGGAGGCAACTGATACCTGTTAAACAAATCAAAGAAAGGTAAACAAAGTTTTTCCCTGTTTTCTTACCAGGGTCACGAAAACATTGAACCAATTTTGACGACCGCGCGAGTCAAAAGTCAATTTTATGTTTAATCGCTGCGCAAAAATATAAAATTCAGAAGCAACCGTTTGCTGTTGCGGAAACTTTTTCCGATAAAAAAATCTTGTTCTTGTTTGAAGAATTTAGAAGTAGGCCATAAAGATACAATAAGATGTAAGAATAACTAAAAATCAACTTCTTCTTTGATAGGGTAGTAAACATTGTGGGAAAAGGAGAAAATGCTGGTAACCTGCATTGTCTCCTTTCCTCAGATTATTTTCAAAAGCCTTCTCTTTCAGGGGTGTTAAAAGGCGTCATTGTGTGGTAAAAGGTTAATAAGAATAAACAGCTATTCCCCCCCTTCCCATCAGCCAATCAAATCTCTTCTCTCTCTGAAATTATCCAATCAGAGAAGCTTTAAGGAAATCAGAATGGGAACCAAGGAGCCAAATCAGAATGGGAACCAATAGCCAATCAGATATCCAACAGCCAATCAGAGAGCTTCAAAATCGCTCCAAAATGGCGCCATAATTTCTCGATAAAAAACAGTGAAAAAAAAGGCATAAAAGTGGATTTAAAGTCTTCTTTAAAGGCTGTTGTGCAGTCCTTGGCGAACTGCCAGGCATGCACCATCCACACATGCCAGATTTCACTGAAAATGGCCAAACATTTAAGAAAATAGGGGCGCAGCAGACCTTGTTTTGGTCTTTTCAAGCCCCTTGCAAGAATTACTTCCCTTAGACCCTCGATGCACCCCCCCAGCCCTTAACTGGATTTGCTTTTCTAACTCAGCCCACAATAAATGCTGCACATTGAAACTTTCAATAAGCCAAAGTGATCAATGTACAGTGTAAAAAAGCCCCAGAAATTAATGCGACAAGTGGCTAAAAAAAGACTGAAAACTCTTTTAGTTGCTTCCTGTTGCATATATCAAACAAAGGCAACTGAAGTGTAATTTTTCTAATCTCTTCAAACCACAACAAGAAACCCAGTTACGTTGACTACCGTCTCATATGTGCCAGTTACGCTCATGCGAAAACCCCAGAAAATAATGCGACAAGTGGCTAAAAAAAGACTGAATGCTTCTTATTGCATAAATCAAACAAATGGAACAAAATTTTTAATGTATATTTTTTTCCTCCAATCTCTTTATACCATGACGACAAATCTATTTATGTTGACAACCGTCTCATAGGTTCCGGTTACGTATCCGCGAAAACGCGAAAAATCGACTTACGGACCACTTCATAGCAGATGACACCTGTTGCTTAATGGATCAAATATAGGGAACTTAATTTCTGATGTCTGTTTTTTACTTCTCAAGTCTTTTTTTACCGTGACGACAAACCCATTTAGGTTGTCTATTGTCTCGCAGGTGCCGGTTACATACCCGCGAAAACATGCAAAATCGACTTACGGAATATATTTTATAGCAGACGACAACTGTTGCTTAAAGTCAATTATAGGGATTTTTCTATTTTTCTTTTTCATTTTCTCTCACTAGGGCCAATGATTTGGTTACGATGACCATCTCACCCATATGTGACTGATACGTGTTGCGCATAAAATCGTAAAATCAACTTTGACACTTTCGGAGGCAACTGATACCTGTTAAACAAATCAAAGAAAGGTAAACAAAGTTTTTCCCTGTTTTCTTACCAGGGTCACGAAAACATTGAACCAATTTTGACGACCGCGCGAGTCAAAAGTCAATTTTATGTTTAATCGCTGCGCAAAAATATAAAATTCAGAAGCAACCGTTTGCTGTTGCGGAAACTTTTTCCGATAAAAAAATCTTGTTCTTGTTTGAAGAATTTAGAAGTAGGCCATAAAGATACAATAAGATGTAAGAATAACTAAAAATCAACTTCTTCTTTGATAGGGTAGTAAACATTGTGGGAAAAGGAGAAAATGCTGGTAACCTGCATTGTCTCCTTTCCTCAGATTATTTTCAAAAGCCTTCTCTTTCAGGGGTGTTAAAAGGCGTCATTGTGTGGTAAAAGGTTAATAAGAATAAACAGCTATTCCCCCCCTTCCCATCAGCCAATCAAATCTCTTCTCTCTCTGAAATTATCCAATCAGAGAAGCTTTAAGGAAATCAGAATGGGAACCAAGGAGCCAAATCAGAATGGGAACCAATAGCCAATCAGATATCCAACAGCCAATCAGAGAGCTTCAAAATCGCTCCAAAATGGCGCCATAATTTCTCGATAAAAAACAGTGAAAAAAAAGGCATAAAAGTGGATTTAAAGTCTTCTTTAAAGGCTGTTGTGCAGTCCTTGGCGAACTGCCAGGCATGCACCATCCACACATGCCAGATTTCACTGAAAATGGCCAAACATTTAAGAAAATAGGGGCGCAGCAGACCTTGTTTTGGTCTTTTCAAGCCCCTTGCAAGAATTACTTCCCTTAGACCCTCGATGCACCCCCCCAGCCCTTAACTGGATTTGCTTTTCTAACTCAGCCCACAATAAATGCTGCACATTGAAACTTTCAATAAGCCAAAGTGATCAATGTACAGTGTAAAAAAGCCCCAGAAATTAATGCGACAAGTGGCTAAAAAAAGACTGAAAAATCTTTTAGTTGCTTCCTGTTGCATATATCAAACAAAGGCAA
Source organism: Tridacna crocea (assembly GCA_943736015.1). Lineage (NCBI taxonomy): Eukaryota > Metazoa > Mollusca > Bivalvia > Cardiida > Cardiidae > Tridacna > Tridacna crocea. Next base: position 10,000,025 of record OX031072.1, on the reverse strand, counting down.
CTGAAGTGTAATTTTTCTAATCTCTTCAAACCACAACAAGAAACCCAGTTACGTTGACTACCGTCTCATATGTGCCAGTTACGCTCATGCGAAAACCCCAGAAAATAATGCGACAAGTGGCTAAAAAAAGACTGAATGCTTCTTATTGCATAAATCAAACAAATGGAACAAAATTTTTAATGTATATTTTTTTCCTCCAATCTCTTTATACCATGACGACAAATCTATTTATGTTGACAACCGTCTCATAGGTTCCGGTTACGTATCCGCGAAAACGCGAAAAATCGACTTACGGACCACTTCATAGCAGATGACACCTGTTGCTTAATGGATCAAATATAGGGAACTTAATTTCTGATGTCTGTTTTTTACTTCTCAAGTCTTTTTTTACCGTGACGACAAACCCATTTAGGTTGTCTATTGTCTCGCAGGTGCCGGTTACATACCCGCGAAAACATGCAAAATCGACTTACGGAATATATTTTATAGCAGACGACAACTGTTGCTTAAAGTCAATTATAGGGATTTTTCTATTTTTCTTTTTCATTTTCTCTCACTAGGGCCAATGATTTGGTTACGATGACCATCTCACCCATATGTGACTGATACGTGTTGCGCATAAAATCGTAAAATCAACTTTGACACTTTCGGAGGCAACTGATACCTGTTAAACAAATCAAAGAAAGGTAAACAAAGTTTTTCCCTGTTTTCTTACCAGGGTCACGAAAACATTGAACCAATTTTGACGACCGCGCGAGTCAAAAGTCAATTTTATGTTTAATCGCTGCGCAAAAATATAAAATTCAGAAGCAACCGTTTGCTGTTGCGGAAACTTTTTCCGATAAAAAAATCTTGTTCTTGTTTGAAGAATTTAGAAGTAGGCCATAAAGATACAATAAGATGTAAGAATAACTAAAAATCAACTTCTTCTTTGATAGGGTAGTAAACATTGTGGGAAAAGGAGAAAATGCTGGTAACCTGCATTGTCTCCTTTCCTCAGATTATTTTCAAAAGCCTTCTCTTTCAGGGGTGTTAAAAGGCGTCATTGTGTGGTAAAAGGTTAATAAGAATAAACAGCTATTCCCCCCCTTCCCATCAGCCAATCAAATCTCTTCTCTCTCTGAAATTATCCAATCAGAGAAGCTTTAAGGAAATCAGAATGGGAACCAAGGAGCCAAATCAGAATGGGAACCAATAGCCAATCAGATATCCAACAGCCAATCAGAGAGCTTCAAAATCGCTCCAAAATGGCGCCATAATTTCTCGATAAAAAACAGTGAAAAAAAAGGCATAAAAGTGGATTTAAAGTCTTCTTTAAAGGCTGTTGTGCAGTCCTTGGCGAACTGCCAGGCATGCACCATCCACACATGCCAGATTTCACTGAAAATGGCCAAACATTTAAGAAAATAGGGGCGCAGCAGACCTTGTTTTGGTCTTTTCAAGCCCCTTGCAAGAATTACTTCCCTTAGACCCTCGATGCACCCCCCCAGCCCTTAACTGGATTTGCTTTTCTAACTCAGCCCACAATAAATGCTGCACATTGAAACTTTCAATAAGCCAAAGTGATCAATGTACAGTGTAAAAAAGCCCCAGAAATTAATGCGACAAGTGGCTAAAAAAAGACTGAAAACTCTTTTAGTTGCTTCCTGTTGCATATATCAAACAAAGGCAACTGAAGTGTAATTTTTCTAATCTCTTCAAACCACAACAAGAAACCCAGTTACGTTGACTACCGTCTCATATGTGCCAGTTACGCTCATGCGAAAACCCCAGAAAATAATGCGACAAGTGGCTAAAAAAAGACTGAATGCTTCTTATTGCATAAATCAAACAAATGGAACAAAATTTTTAATGTATATTTTTTTCCTCCAATCTCTTTATACCATGACGACAAATCTATTTATGTTGACAACCGTCTCATAGGTTCCGGTTACGTATCCGCGAAAACGCGAAAAATCGACTTACGGACCACTTCATAGCAGATGACACCTGTTGCTTAATGGATCAAATATAGGGAACTTAATTTCTGATGTCTGTTTTTTACTTCTCAAGTCTTTTTTTACCGTGACGACAAACCCATTTAGGTTGTCTATTGTCTCGCAGGTGCCGGTTACATACCCGCGAAAACATGCAAAATCGACTTACGGAATATATTTTATAGCAGACGACAACTGTTGCTTAAAGTCAATTATAGGGATTTTTCTATTTTTCTTTTTCATTTTCTCTCACTAGGGCCAATGATTTGGTTACGATGACCATCTCACCCATATGTGACTGATACGTGTTGCGCATAAAATCGTAAAATCAACTTTGACACTTTCGGAGGCAACTGATACCTGTTAAACAAATCAAAGAAAGGTAAACAAAGTTTTTCCCTGTTTTCTTACCAGGGTCACGAAAACATTGAACCAATTTTGACGACCGCGCGAGTCAAAAGTCAATTTTATGTTTAATCGCTGCGCAAAAATATAAAATTCAGAAGCAACCGTTTGCTGTTGCGGAAACTTTTTCCGATAAAAAAATCTTGTTCTTGTTTGAAGAATTTAGAAGTAGGCCATAAAGATACAATAAGATGTAAGAATAACTAAAAATCAACTTCTTCTTTGATAGGGTAGTAAACATTGTGGGAAAAGGAGAAAATGCTGGTAACCTGCATTGTCTCCTTTCCTCAGATTATTTTCAAAAGCCTTCTCTTTCAGGGGTGTTAAAAGGCGTCATTGTGTGGTAAAAGGTTAATAAGAATAAACAGCTATTCCCCCCCTTCCCATCAGCCAATCAAATCTCTTCTCTCTCTGAAATTATCCAATCAGAGAAGCTTTAAGGAAATCAGAATGGGAACCAAGGAGCCAAATCAGAATGGGAACCAATAGCCAATCAGATATCCAACAGCCAATCAGAGAGCTTCAAAATCGCTCCAAAATGGCGCCATAATTTCTCGATAAAAAACAGTGAAAAAAAAGGCATAAAAGTGGATTTAAAGTCTTCTTTAAAGGCTGTTGTGCAGTCCTTGGCGAACTGCCAGGCATGCACCATCCACACATGCCAGATTTCACTGAAAATGGCCAAACATTTAAGAAAATAGGGGCGCAGCAGACCTTGTTTTGGTCTTTTCAAGCCCCTTGCAAGAATTACTTCCCTTAGACCCTCGATGCACCCCCCCAGCCCTTAACTGGATTTGCTTTTCTAACTCAGCCCACAATAAATGCTGCACATTGAAACTTTCAATAAGCCAAAGTGATCAATGTACAGTGTAAAAAAGCCCCAGAAATTAATGCGACAAGTGGCTAAAAAAAGACTGAAAAATCTTTTAGTTGCTTCCTGTTGCATATATCAAACAAAGGCAACTGAAGTGTAATTTTTCTAATCTCTTCAAACCACAACAAGAAACCCAGTTACGTTGACTACCGTCTCATATGTGCCAGTTACGCTCATGCGAAAACCCCAGAAAATAATGCGACAAGTGGCTAAAAAAAGACTGAATGCTTCTTATTGCATAAATCAAACAAATGGAACAAAATTTTTAATGTATATTTTTTTCCTCCAATCTCTTTATACCATGACGACAAATCTATTTATGTTGACAACCGTCTCATAGGTTCCGGTTACGTATCCGCGAAAACGCGAAAAATCGACTTACGGACCACTTCATAGCAGATGACACCTGTTGCTTAATGGATCAAATATAGGGAACTTAATTTCTGATGTCTGTTTTTTACTTCTCAAGTCTTTTTTTACCGTGACGACAAACCCATTTAGGTTGTCTATTGTCTCGCAGGTGCCGGTTACATACCCGCGAAAACATGCAAAATCGACTTACGGAATATATTTTATAGCAGACGACAACTGTTGCTTAAAGTCAATTATAGGGATTTTTCTATTTTTCTTTTTCATTTTCTCTCACTAGGGCCAATGATTTGGTTACAATGACCATCTCACCCATATGTGACTGATACGTGTTGCGCATAAAATCGTAAAATCAACTTTGACACTTTCGGAGGCAACTGATACCTGTTAAACAAATCAAAGAAAGGTAAACAAAGTTTTTCCCTGTTTTCTTACCAGGGTCACGAAAACATTGAACCAATTTTGACGACCGCGCGAGTCAAAAGTCAATTTTATGTTTAATCGCTGCGCAAAAATATAAAATTCAGAAGCAACCGTTTGCTGTTGCGGAAACTTTTTCCGATAAAAAAATCTTGTTCTTGTTTGAAGAATTTAGAAGTAGGCCATAAAGATACAATAAGATGTAAGAATAACTAAAAATCAACTTCTTCTTTGATAGGGTAGTAAACATTGTGGGAAAAGGAGAAAATGCTGGTAACCTGCATTGTCTCCTTTCCTCAGATTATTTTCAAAAGCCTTCTCTTTCAGGGGTGTTAAAAGGCGTCATTGTGTGGTAAAAGGTTAATAAGAATAAACAGCTATTCCCCCCCTTCCCATCAGCCAATCAAATCTCTTCTCTCTCTGAAATTATCCAATCAGAGAAGCTTTAAGGAAATCAGAATGGGAACCAAGGAGCCAAATCAGAATGGGAACCAATAGCCAATCAGATATCCAACAGCCAATCAGAGAGCTTCAAAATCGCTCCAAAATGGCGCCATAATTTCTCGATAAAAAACAGTGAAAAAAAAGGCATAAAAGTGGATTTAAAGTCTTCTTTAAAGGCTGTTGTGCAGTCCTTGGCGAACTGCCAGGCATGCACCATCCACACATGCCAGATTTCACTGAAAATGGCCAAACATTTAAGAAAATAGGGGCGCAGCAGACCTTGTTTTGGTCTTTTCAAGCCCCTTGCAAGAATTACTTCCCTTAGACCCTCGATGCACCCCCCCAGCCCTTAACTGGATTTGCTTTTCTAACTCAGCCCACAATAAATGCTGCACATTGAAACTTTCAATAAGCCAAAGTGATCAATGTACAGTGTAAAAAAGCCCCAGAAATTAATGCGACAAGTGGCTAAAAAAAGACTGAAAACTCTTTTAGTTGCTTCCTGTTGCATATATCAAACAAAGGCAACTGAAGTGTAATTTTTCTAATCTCTTCAAACCACAACAAGAAACCCAGTTACGTTGACTACCGTCTCATATGTGCCAGTTACGCTCATGCGAAAACCCCAGAAAATAATGCGACAAGTGGCTAAAAAAAGACTGAATGCTTCTTATTGCATAAATCAAACAAATGGAACAAAATTTTTAATGTATATTTTTTTCCTCCAATCTCTTTATACCATGACGACAAATCTATTTATGTTGACAACCGTCTCATAGGTTCCGGTTACGTATCCGCGAAAACGCGAAAAATCGACTTACGGACCACTTCATAGCAGATGACACCTGTTGCTTAATGGATCAAATATAGGGAACTTAATTTCTGATGTCTGTTTTTTACTTCTCAAGTCTTTTTTTACCGTGACGACAAACCCATTTAGGTTGTCTATTGTCTCGCAGGTGCCGGTTACATACCCGCGAAAACATGCAAAATCGACTTACGGAATATATTTTATAGCAGACGACAACTGTTGCTTAAAGTCAATTATAGGGATTTTTCTATTTTTCTTTTTCATTTTCTCTCACTAGGGCCAATGATTTGGTTACGATGACCATCTCACCCATATGTGACTGATACGTGTTGCGCATAAAATCGTAAAATCAACTTTGACACTTTCGGAGGCAACTGATACCTGTTAAACAAATCAAAGAAAGGTAAACAAAGTTTTTCCCTGTTTTCTTACCAGGGTCACGAAAACATTGAACCAATTTTGACGACCGCGCGAGTCAAAAGTCAATTTTATGTTTAATCGCTGCGCAAAAATATAAAATTCAGAAGCAACCGTTTGCTGTTGCGGAAACTTTTTCCGATAAAAAAATCTTGTTCTTGTTTGAAGAATTTAGAAGTAGGCCATAAAGATACAATAAGATGTAAGAATAACTAAAAATCAACTTCTTCTTTGATAGGGTAGTAAACATTGTGGGAAAAGGAGAAAATGCTGGTAACCTGCATTGTCTCCTTTCCTCAGATTATTTTCAAAAGCCTTCTCTTTCAGGGGTGTTAAAAGGCGTCATTGTGTGGTAAAAGGTTAATAAGAATAAACAGCTATTCCCCCCCTTCCCATCAGCCAATCAAATCTCTTCTCTCTCTGAAATTATCCAATCAGAGAAGCTTTAAGGAAATCAGAATGGGAACCAAGGAGCCAAATCAGAATGGGAACCAATAGCCAATCAGATATCCAACAGCCAATCAGAGAGCTTCAAAATCGCTCCAAAATGGCGCCATAATTTCTCGATAAAAAACAGTGAAAAAAAAGGCATAAAAGTGGATTTAAAGTCTTCTTTAAAGGCTGTTGTGCAGTCCTTGGCGAACTGCCAGGCATGCACCATCCACACATGCCAGATTTCACTGAAAATGGCCAAACATTTAAGAAAATAGGGGCGCAGCAGACCTTGTTTTGGTCTTTTCAAGCCCCTTGCAAGAATTACTTCCCTTAGACCCTCGATGCACCCCCCCAGCCCTTAACTGGATTTGCTTTTCTAACTCAGCCCACAATAAATGCTGCACATTGAAACTTTCAATAAGCCAAAGTGATCAATGTACAGTGTAAAAAAGCCCCAGAAATTAATGCGACAAGTGGCTAAAAAAAGACTGAAAAATCTTTTAGTTGCTTCCTGTTGCATATATCAAACAAAGGCAACTGAAGTGTAATTTTTCTAATCTCTTCAAACCACAACAAGAAACCCAGTTACGTTGACTACCGTCTCATATGTGCCAGTTACGCTCATGCGAAAACCCCAGAAAATAATGCGACAAGTGGCTAAAAAAAGACTGAATGCTTCTTATTGCATAAATCAAACAAATGGAACAAAATTTTTAATGTATATTTTTTTCCTCCAATCTCTTTATACCATGACGACAAATCTATTTATGTTGACAACCGTCTCATAGGTTCCGGTTACGTATCCGCGAAAACGCGAAAAATCGACTTACGGACCACTTCATAGCAGATGACACCTGTTGCTTAATGGATCAAATATAGGGAACTTAATTTCTGATGTCTGTTTTTTACTTCTCAAGTCTTTTTTTACCGTGACGACAAACCCATTTAGGTTGTCTATTGTCTCGCAGGTGCCGGTTACATACCCGCGAAAACATGCAAAATCGACTTACGGAATATATTTTATAGCAGACGACAACTGTTGCTTAAAGTCAATTATAGGGATTTTTCTATTTTTCTTTTTCATTTTCTCTCACTAGGGCCAATGATTTGGTTACGATGACCATCTCACCCATATGTGACTGATACGTGTTGCGCATAAAATCGTAAAATCAACTTTGACACTTTCGGAGGCAACTGATACCTGTTAAACAAATCAAAGAAAGGTAAACAAAGTTTTTCCCTGTTTTCTTACCAGGGTCACGAAAACATTGAACCAATTTTGACGACCGCGCGAGTCAAAAGTCAATTTTATGTTTAATCGCTGCGCAAAAATATAAAATTCAGAAGCAACCGTTTGCTGTTGCGGAAACTTTTTCCGATAAAAAAATCTTGTTCTTGTTTGAAGAATTTAGAAGTAGGCCATAAAGATACAATAAGATGTAAGAATAACTAAAAATCAACTTCTTCTTTGATAGGGTAGTAAACATTGTGGGAAAAGGAGAAAATGCTGGTAACCTGCATTGTCTCCTTTCCTCAGATTATTTTCAAAAGCCTTCTCTTTCAGGGGTGTTAAAAGGCGTCATTGTGTGGTAAAAGGTTAATAAGAATAAACAGCTATTCCCCCCCTTCCCATCAGCCAATCAAATCTCTTCTCTCTCTGAAATTATCCAATCAGAGAAGCTTTAAGGAAATCAGAATGGGAACCAAGGAGCCAAATCAGAATGGGAACCAATAGCCAATCAGATATCCAACAGCCAATCAGAGAGCTTCAAAATCGCTCCAAAATGGCGCCATAATTTCTCGATAAAAAACAGTGAAAAAAAAGGCATAAAAGTGGATTTAAAGTCTTCTTTAAAGGCTGTTGTGCAGTCCTTGGCGAACTGCCAGGCATGCACCATCCACACATGCCAGATTTCACTGAAAATGGCCAAACATTTAAGAAAATAGGGGCGCAGCAGACCTTGTTTTGGTCTTTTCAAGCCCCTTGCAAGAATTACTTCCCTTAGACCCTCGATGCACCCCCCCAGCCCTTAACTGGATTTGCTTTTCTAACTCAGCCCACAATAAATGCTGCACATTGAAACTTTCAATAAGCCAAAGTGATCAATGTACAGTGTAAAAAAGCCCCAGAAATTAATGCGACAAGTGGCTAAAAAAAGACTGAAAAATCTTTTAGTTGCTTCCTGTTGCATATATCAAACAAAGGCAACTGAAGTGTAATTTTTCTAATCTCTTCAAACCACAACAAGAAACCCAGTTACGTTGACTACCGTCTCATATGTGCCAGTTACGCTCATGCGAAAACCCCAGAAAATAATGCGACAAGTGGCTAAAAAAAGACTGAATGCTTCTTATTGCATAAATCAAACAAATGGAACAAAATTTTTAATGTATATTTTTTTCCTCCAATCTCTTTATACCATGACGACAAATCTATTTATGTTGACAACCGTCTCATAGGTTCCGGTTACGTATCCGCGAAAACGCGAAAAATCGACTTACGGACCACTTCATAGCAGATGACACCTGTTGCTTAATGGATCAAATATAGGGAACTTAATTTCTGATGTCTGTTTTTTACTTCTCAAGTCTTTTTTTACCGTGACGACAAACCCATTTAGGTTGTCTATTGTCTCGCAGGTGCCGGTTACATACCCGCGAAAACATGCAAAATCGACTTACGGAATATATTTTATAGCAGACGACAACTGTTGCTTAAAGTCAATTATAGGGATTTTTCTATTTTTCTTTTTCATTTTCTCTCACTAGGGCCAATGATTTGGTTACGATGACCATCTCACCCATATGTGACTGATACGTGTTGCGCATAAAATCGTAAAATCAACTTTGACACTTTCGGAGGCAACTGATACCTGTTAAACAAATCAAAGAAAGGTAAACAAAGTTTTTCCCTGTTTTCTTACCAGGGTCACGAAAACATTGAACCAATTTTGACGACCGCGCGAGTCAAAAGTCAATTTTATGTTTAATCGCTGCGCAAAAATATAAAATTCAGAAGCAACCGTTTGCTGTTGCGGAAACTTTTTCCGATAAAAAAATCTTGTTCTTGTTTGAAGAATTTAGAAGTAGGCCATAAAGATACAATAAGATGTAAGAATAACTAAAAATCAACTTTTTCTTTGATAGGGTAGTAAACATTGTGGGAAAAGGAGAAAATGCTGGTAACCTGCATTGTCTCCTTTCCTCAGATTATTTTCAAAAGCCTTCTCTTTCAGGGGTGTTAAAAGGCGTCATTGTGTGGTAAAAGGTTAATAAGAATAAACAGCTATTCCCCCCCTTCCCATCAGCCAATCAAATCTCTTCTCTCTCTGAAATTATCCAATCAGAGAAGCTTTAAGGAAATCAGAATGGGAACCAAGGAGCCAAATCAGAATGGGAACCAATAGCCAATCAGATATCCAACAGCCAATCAGAGAGCTTCAAAATCGCTCCAAAATGGCGCCATAATTTCTCGATAAAAAACAGTGAAAAAAAAGGCATAAAAGTGGATTTAAAGTCTTCTTTAAAGGCTGTTGTGCAGTCCTTGGCGAACTGCCAGGCATGCACCATCCACACATGCCAGATTTCACTGAAAATGGCCAAACATTTAAGAAAATAGGGGCGCAGCAGACCTTGTTTTGGTCTTTTCAAGCCCCTTGCAAGAATTACTTCCCTTAGACCCTCGATGCACCCCCCCAGCCCTTAACTGGATTTGCTTTTCTAACTCAGCCCACAATAAATGCTGCACATTGAAACTTTCAATAAGCCAAAGTGATCAATGTACAGTGTAAAAAAGCCCCAGAAATTAATGCGACAAGTGGCTAAAAAAAGACTGAAAAATCTTTTAGTTGCTTCCTGTTGCATATATCAAACAAAGGCAACTGAAGTGTAATTTTTCTAATCTCTTCAAACCACAACAAGAAACCCAGTTACGTTGACTACCGTCTCATATGTGCCAGTTACGCTCATGCGAAAACCCCAGAAAATAATGCGACAAGTGGCTAAAAAAAGACTGAATGCTTCTTATTGCATAAATCAAACAAATGGAACAAAATTTTTAATGTATATTTTTTTCCTCCAATCTCTTTATACCATGACGACAAATCTATTTATGTTGACAACCGTCTCATAGGTTCCGGTTACGTATCCGCGAAAACGCGAAAAATCGACTTACGGACCACTTCATAGCAGATGACACCTGTTGCTTAATGGATCAAATATAGGGAACTTAATTTCTGATGTCTGTTTTTTACTTCTCAAGTCTTTTTTTACCGTGACGACAAACCCATTTAGGTTGTCTATTGTCTCGCAGGTGCCGGTTACATACCCGCGAAAACATGCAAAATCGACTTACGGAATATATTTTATAGCAGACGACAACTGTTGCTTAAAGTCAATTATAGGGATTTTTCTATTTTTCTTTTTCATTTTCTCTCACTAGGGCCAATGATTTGGTTACGATGACCATCTCACCCATATGTGACTGATACGTGTTGCGCATAAAATCGTAAAATCAACTTTGACACTTTCGGAGGCAACTGATACCTGTTAAACAAATCAAAGAAAGGTAAACAAAGTTTTTCCCTGTTTTCTTACCAGGGTCACGAAAACATTGAACCAATTTTGACGACCGCGCGAGTCAAAAGTCAATTTTATGTTTAATCGCTGCGCAAAAATATAAAATTCAGAAGCAACCGTTTGCTGTTGCGGAAACTTTTTCCGATAAAAAAATCTTGTTCTTGTTTGAAGAATTTAGAAGTAGGCCATAAAGATACAATAAGATGTAAGAATAACTAAAAATCAACTTCTTCTTTGATAGGGTAGTAAACATTGTGGGAAAAGGAGAAAATGCTGGTAACCTGCATTGTCTCCTTTCCTCAGATTATTTTCAAAAGCCTTCTCTTTCAGGGGTGTTAAAAGGCGTCATTGTGTGGTAAAAGGTTAATAAGAATAAACAGCTATTACCCCCCTTCCCATCAGCCAATCAAATCTCTTCTCTCTCTGAAATTATCCAATCAGAGAAGCTTTAAGGAAATCAGAATGGGAACCAAGGAGCCAAATCAGAATGGGAACCAATAGCCAATCAGATATCCAACAGCCAATCAGAGAGCTTCAAAATCGCTCCAAAATGGCGCCATAATTTCTCGATAAAAAACAGTGAAAAAAAAGGCATAAAAGTGGATTTAAAGTCTTCTTTAAAGGCTGTTGTGCAGTCCTTGGCGAACTGCCAGGCATGCACCATCCACACATGCCAGATTTCACTGAAAATGGCCAAACATTTAAGAAAATAGGGGCGCAGCAGACCTTGTTTTGGTCTTTTCAAGCCCCTTGCAAGAATTACTTCCCTTAGACCCTCGATGCACCCCCCCAGCCCTTAACTGGATTTGCTTTTCTAACTCAGCCCACAATAAATGCTGCACATTGAAACTTTCAATAAGCCAAAGTGATCAATGTACAGTGTAAAAAAGCCCCAGAAATTAATGCGACAAGTGGCTAAAAAAAGACTGAAAAATCTTTTAGTTGCTTCCTGTTGCATATATCAAACAAAGGCAACTGAAGTGTAATTTTTCTAATCTCTTCAAACCACAACAAGAAACCCAGTTACGTTGACTACCGTCTCATATGTGCCAGTTACGCTCATGCGAAAACCCCAGAAAATAATGCGACAAGTGGCTAAAAAAAGACTGAATGCTTCTTATTGCATAAATCAAACAAATGGAACAAAATTTTTAATGTATATTTTTTTCCTCCAATCTCTTTATACCATGACGACAAATCTATTTATGTTGACAACCGTCTCATAGGTTCCGGTTACGTATCCGCGAAAACGCGAAAAATCGACTTACGGACCACTTCATAGCAGATGACACCTGTTGCTTAATGGATCAAATATAGGGAACTTAATTTCTGATGTCTGTTTTTTACTTCTCAAGTCTTTTTTTACCGTGACGACAAACCCATTTAGGTTGTCTATTGTCTCGCAGGTGCCGGTTACATACCCGCGAAAACATGCAAAATCGACTTACGGAATATATTTTATAGCAGACGACAACTGTTGCTTAAAGTCAATTATAGGGATTTTTCTATTTTTCTTTTTCATTTTCTCTCACTAGGGCCAATGATTTGGTTACGATGACCATCTCACCCATATGTGACTGATACGTGTTGCGCATAAAATCGTAAAATCAACTTTGACACTTTCGGAGGCAACTGATACCTGTTAAACAAATCAAAGAAAGGTAAACAAAGTTTTTCCCTGTTTTCTTACCAGGGTCACGAAAACATTGAACCAATTTTGACGACCGCGCGAGTCAAAAGTCAATTTTATGTTTAATCGCTGCGCAAAAATATAAAATTCAGAAGCAACCGTTTGCTGTTGCGGAAACTTTTTCCGATAAAAAAATCTTGTTCTTGTTTGAAGAATTTAGAAGTAGGCCATAAAGATACAATAAGATGTAAGAATAACTAAAAATCAACTTTTTCTTTGATAGGGTAGTAAACATTGTGGGAAAAGGAGAAAATGCTGGTAACCTGCATTGTCTCCTTTCCTCAGATTATTTTCAAAAGCCTTCTCTTTCAGGGGTGTTAAAAGGCGTCATTGTGTGGTAAAAGGTTAATAAGAATAAACAGCTATTCCCCCCCTTCCCATCAGCCAATCAAATCTCTTCTCTCTCTGAAATTATCCAATCAGAGAAGCTTTAAGGAAATCAGAATGGGAACCAAGGAGCCAAATCAGAATGGGAACCAATAGCCAATCAGATATCCAACAGCCAATCAGAGAGCTTCAAAATCGCTCCAAAATGGCGCCATAATTTCTCGATAAAAAACAGTGAAAAAAAAGGCATAAAAGTGGATTTAAAGTCTTCTTTAAAGGCTGTTGTGCAGTCCTTGGCGAACTGCCAGGCATGCACCATCCACACATGCCAGATTTCACTGAAAATGGCCAAACATTTAAGAAAATAGGGGCGCAGCAGACCTTGTTTTGGTCTTTTCAAGCCCCTTGCAAGAATTACTTCCCTTAGACCCTCGATGCACCCCCCCAGCCCTTAACTGGATTTGCTTTTCTAACTCAGCCCACAATAAATGCTGCACATTGAAACTTTCAATAAGCCAAAGTGATCAATGTACAGTGTAAAAAAGCCCCAGAAATTAATGCGACAAGTGGCTAAAAAAAGACTGAAAAATCTTTTAGTTGCTTCCTGTTGCATATATCAAACAAAGGCAACTGAAGTGTAATTTTTCTAATCTCTTCAAACCACAACAAGAAACCCAGTTACGTTGACTACCGTCTCATATGTGCCAGTTACGCTCATGCGAAAACCCCAGAAAATAATGCGACAAGTGGCTAAAAAAAGACTGAATGCTTCTTATTGCATAAATCAAACAAATGGAACAAAATTTTTAATGTATATTTTTTTCCTCCAATCTCTTTATACCATGACGACAAATCTATTTATGTTGACAACCGTCTCATAGGTTCCGGTTACGTATCCGCGAAAACGCGAAAAATCGACTTACGGACCACTTCATAGCAGATGACACCTGTTGCTTAATGGATCAAATATAGGGAACTTAATTTCTGATGTCTGTTTTTTACTTCTCAAGTCTTTTTTTACCGTGACGACAAACCCATTTAGGTTGTCTATTGTCTCGCAGGTGCCGGTTACATACCCGCGAAAACATGCAAAATCGACTTACGGAATATATTTTATAGCAGACGACAACTGTTGCTTAAAGTCAATTATAGGGATTTTTCTATTTTTCTTTTTCATTTTCTCTCACTAGGGCCAATGATTTGGTTACGATGACCATCTCACCCATATGTGACTGATACGTGTTGCGCATAAAATCGTAAAATCAACTTTGACACTTTCGGAGGCAACTGATACCTGTTAAACAAATCAAAGAAAGGTAAACAAAGTTTTTCCCTGTTTTCTTACCAGGGTCACGAAAACATTGAACCAATTTTGACGACCGCGCGAGTCAAAAGTCAATTTTATGTTTAATCGCTGCGCAAAAATATAAAATTCAGAAGCAACCGTTTGCTGTTGCGGAAACTTTTTCCGATAAAAAAATCTTGTTCTTGTTTGAAGAATTTAGAAGTAGGCCATAAAGATACAATAAGATGTAAGAATAACTAAAAATCAACTTTTTCTTTGATAGGGTAGTAAACATTGTGGGAAAAGGAGAAAATGCTGGTAACCTGCATTGTCTCCTTTCCTCAGATTATTTTCAAAAGCCTTCTCTTTCAGGGGTGTTAAAAGGCGTCATTGTGTGGTAAAAGGTTAATAAGAATAAACAGCTATTCCCCCCCTTCCCATCAGCCAATCAAATCTCTTCTCTCTCTGAAATTATCCAATCAGAGAAGCTTTAAGGAAATCAGAATGGGAACCAAGGAGCCAAATCAGAATGGGAACCAATAGCCAATCAGATATCCAACAGCCAATCAGAGAGCTTCAAAATCGCTCCAAAATGGCGCCATAATTTCTCGATAAAAAACAGTGAAAAAAAAGGCATAAAAGTGGATTTAAAGTCTTCTTTAAAGGCTGTTGTGCAGTCCTTGGCGAACTGCCAGGCATGCACCATCCACACATGCCAGATTTCACTGAAAATGGCCAAACATTTAAGAAAATAGGGGCGCAGCAGACCTTGTTTTGGTCTTTTCAAGCCCCTTGCAAGAATTACTTCCCTTAGACCCTCGATGCACCCCCCCAGCCCTTAACTGGATTTGCTTTTCTAACTCAGCCCACAATAAATGCTGCACATTGAAACTTTCAATAAGCCAAAGTGATCAATGTACAGTGTAAAAAAGCCCCAGAAATTAATGCGACAAGTGGCTAAAAAAAGACTGAAAAATCTTTTAGTTGCTTCCTGTTGCATATATCAAACAAAGGCAACTGAAGTGTAATTTTTCTAATCTCTTCAAACCACAACAAGAAACCCAGTTACGTTGACTACCGTCTCATATGTGCCAGTTACGCTCATGCGAAAACCCCAGAAAATAATGCGACAAGTGGCTAAAAAAAGACTGAATGCTTCTTATTGCATAAATCAAACAAATGGAACAAAATTTTTAATGTATATTTTTTTCCTCCAATCTCTTTATACCATGACGACAAATCTATTTATGTTGACAACCGTCTCATAGGTTCCGGTTACGTATCCGCGAAAACGCGAAAAATCGACTTACGGACCACTTCATAGCAGATGACACCTGTTGCTTAATGGATCAAATATAGGGAACTTAATTTCTGATGTCTGTTTTTTACTTCTCAAGTCTTTTTTTACCGTGACGACAAACCCATTTAGGTTGTCTATTGTCTCGCAGGTGCCGGTTACATACCCGCGAAAACATGCAAAATCGACTTACGGAATATATTTTATAGCAGACGACAACTGTTGCTTAAAGTCAATTATAGGGATTTTTCTATTTTTCTTTTTCATTTTCTCTCACTAGGGCCAATGATTTGGTTACGATGACCATCTCACCCATATGTGACTGATACGTGTTGCGCATAAAATCGTAAAATCAACTTTGACACTTTCGGAGGCAACTGATACCTGTTAAACAAATCAAAGAAAGGTAAACAAAGTTTTTCCCTGTTTTCTTACCAGGGTCACGAAAACATTGAACCAATTTTGACGACCGCGCGAGTCAAAAGTCAATTTTATGTTTAATCGCTGCGCAAAAATATAAAATTCAGAAGCAACCGTTTGCTGTTGCGGAAACTTTTTCCGATAAAAAAATCTTGTTCTTGTTTGAAGAATTTAGAAGTAGGCCATAAAGATACAATAAGATGTAAGAATAACTAAAAATCAACTTTTTCTTTGATAGGGTAGTAAACATTGTGGGAAAAGGAGAAAATGCTGGTAACCTGCATTGTCTCCTTTCCTCAGATTATTTTCAAAAGCCTTCTCTTTCAGGGGTGTTAAAAGGCGTCATTGTGTGGTAAAAGGTTAATAAGAATAAACAGCTATTCCCCCCCTTCCCATCAGCCAATCAAATCTCTTCTCTCTCTGAAATTATCCAATCAGAGAAGCTTTAAGGAAATCAGAATGGGAACCAAGGAGCCAAATCAGAATGGGAACCAATAGCCAATCAGATATCCAACAGCCAATCAGAGAGCTTCAAAATCGCTCCAAAATGGCGCCATAATTTCTCGATAAAAAACAGTGAAAAAAAAGGCATAAAAGTGGATTTAAAGTCTTCTTTAAAGGCTGTTGTGCAGTCCTTGGCGAACTGCCAGGCATGCACCATCCACACATGCCAGATTTCACTGAAAATGGCCAAACATTTAAGAAAATAGGGGCGCAGCAGACCTTGTTTTGGTCTTTTCAAGCCCCTTGCAAGAATTACTTCCCTTAGACCCTCGATGCACCCCCCCAGCCCTTAACTGGATTTGCTTTTCTAACTCAGCCCACAATAAATGCTGCACATTGAAACTTTCAATAAGCCAAAGTGATCAATGTACAGTGTAAAAAAGCCCCAGAAATTAATGCGACAAGTGGCTAAAAAAAGACTGAAAACTCTTTTAGTTGCTTCCTGTTGCATATATCAAACAAAGGCAACTGAAGTGTAATTTTTCTAATCTCTTCAAACCACAACAAGAAACCCAGTTACGTTGACTACCGTCTCATATGTGCCAGTTACGCTCATGCGAAAACCCCAGAAAATAATGCGACAAGTGGCTAAAAAAAGACTGAATGCTTCTTATTGCATAAATCAAACAAATGGAACAAAATTTTTAATGTATATTTTTTTCCTCCAATCTCTTTATACCATGACGACAAATCTATTTATGTTGACAACCGTCTCATAGGTTCCGGTTACGTATCCGCGAAAACGCGAAAAATCGACTTACGGACCACTTCATAGCAGATGACACCTGTTGCTTAATGGATCAAATATAGGGAACTTAATTTCTGATGTCTGTTTTTTACTTCTCAAGTCTTTTTTTACCGTGACGACAAACCCATTTAGGTTGTCTATTGTCTCGCAGGTGCCGGTTACATACCCGCGAAAACATGCAAAATCGACTTACGGAATATATTTTATAGCAGACGACAACTGTTGCTTAAAGTCAATTATAGGGATTTTTCTATTTTTCTTTTTCATTTTCTCTCACTAGGGCCAATGATTTGGTTACGATGACCATCTCACCCATATGTGACTGATACGTGTTGCGCATAAAATCGTAAAATCAACTTTGACACTTTCGGAGGCAACTGATACCTGTTAAACAAATCAAAGAAAGGTAAACAAAGTTTTTCCCTGTTTTCTTACCAGGGTCACGAAAACATTGAACCAATTTTGACGACCGCGCGAGTCAAAAGTCAATTTTATGTTTAATCGCTGCGCAAAAATATAAAATTCAGAAGCAACCGTTTGCTGTTGCGGAAACTTTTTCCGATAAAAAAATCTTGTTCTTGTTTGAAGAATTTAGAAGTAGGCCATAAAGATACAATAAGATGTAAGAATAACTAAAAATCAACTTTTTCTTTGATAGGGTAGTAAACATTGTGGGAAAAGGAGAAAATGCTGGTAACCTGCATTGTCTCCTTTCCTCAGATTATTTTCAAAAGCCTTCTCTTTCAGGGGTGTTAAAAGGCGTCATTGTGTGGTAAAAGGTTAATAAGAATAAACAGCTATTCCCCCCCCTTCCCATCAGCCAATCAAATCTCTTCTCTCTCTGAAATTATCCAATCAGAGAAGCTTTAAGGAAATCAGAATGGGAACCAAGGAGCCAAATCAGAATGGGAACCAATAGCCAATCAGATATCCAACAGCCAATCAGAGAGCTTCAAAATCGCTCCAAAATGGCGCCATAATTTCTCGATAAAAAACAGTGAAAAAAAAGGCATAAAAGTGGATTTAAAGTCTTCTTTAAAGGCTGTTGTGCAGTCCTTGGCGAACTGCCAGGCATGCACCATCCACACATGCCAGATTTCACTGAAAATGGCCAAACATTTAAGAAAATAGGGGCGCAGCAGACCTTGTTTTGGTCTTTTCAAGCCCCTTGCAAGAATTACTTCCCTTAGACCCTCGATGCACCCCCCCAGCCCTTAACTGGATTTGCTTTTCTAACTCAGCCCACAATAAATGCTGCACATTGAAACTTTCAATAAGCCAAAGTGATCAATGTACAGTGTAAAAAAGCCCCAGAAATTAATGCGACAAGTGGCTAAAAAAAGACTGAAAACTCTTTTAGTTGCTTCCTGTTGCATATATCAAACAAAGGCAACTGAAGTGTAATTTTTCTAATCTCTTCAAACCACAACAAGAAACCCAGTTACGTTGACTACCGTCTCATATGTGCCAGTTACGCTCATGCGAAAACCCCAGAAAATAATGCGACAAGTGGCTAAAAAAAGACTGAATGCTTCTTATTGCATAAATCAAACAAATGGAACAAAATTTTTAATGTATATTTTTTTCCTCCAATCTCTTTATACCATGACGACAAATCTATTTATGTTGACAACCGTCTCATAGGTTCCGGTTACGTATCCGCGAAAACGCGAAAAATCGACTTACGGACCACTTCATAGCAGATGACACCTGTTGCTTAATGGATCAAATATAGGGAACTTAATTTCTGATGTCTGTTTTTTACTTCTCAAGTCTTTTTTTACCGTGACGACAAACCCATTTAGGTTGTCTATTGTCTCGCAGGTGCCGGTTACATACCCGCGAAAACATGCAAAATCGACTTACGGAATATATTTTATAGCAGACGACAACTGTTGCTTAAAGTCAATTATAGGGATTTTTCTATTTTTCTTTTTCATTTTCTCTCACTAGGGCCAATGATTTGGTTACGATGACCATCTCACCCATATGTGACTGATACGTGTTGCGCATAAAATCGTAAAATCAACTTTGACACTTTCGGAGGCAACTGATACCTGTTAAACAAATCAAAGAAAGGTAAACAAAGTTTTTCCCTGTTTTCTTACCAGGGTCACGAAAACATTGAACCAATTTTGACGACCGCGCGAGTCAAAAGTCAATTTTATGTTTAATCGCTGCGCAAAAATATAAAATTCAGAAGCAACCGTTTGCTGTTGCGGAAACTTTTTCCGATAAAAAAATCTTGTTCTTGTTTGAAGAATTTAGAAGTAGGCCATAAAGATACAATAAGATGTAAGAATAACTAAAAATCAACTTTTTCTTTGATAGGGTAGTAAACATTGTGGGAAAAGGAGAAAATGCTGGTAACCTGCATTGTCTCCTTTCCTCAGATTATTTTCAAAAGCCTTCTCTTTCAGGGGTGTTAAAAGGCGTCATTGTGTGGTAAAAGGTTAATAAGAATAAACAGCTATTCCCCCCCCTTCCCATCAGCCAATCAAATCTCTTCTCTCTCTGAAATTATCCAATCAGAGAAGCTTTAAGGAAATCAGAATGGGAACCAAGGAGCCAAATCAGAATGGGAACCAATAGCCAATCAGATATCCAACAGCCAATCAGAGAGCTTCAAAATCGCTCCAAAATGGCGCCATAATTTCTCGATAAAAAACAGTGAAAAAAAAGGCATAAAAGTGGATTTAAAGTCTTCTTTAAAGGCTGTTGTGCAGTCCTTGGCGAACTGCCAGGCATGCACCATCCACACATGCCAGATTTCACTGAAAATGGCCAAACATTTAAGAAAATAGGGGCGCAGCAGACCTTGTTTTGGTCTTTTCAAGCCCCTTGCAAGAATTACTTCCCTTAGACCCTCGATGCACCCCCCCAGCCCTTAACTGGATTTGCTTTTCTAACTCAGCCCACAATAAATGCTGCACATTGAAACTTTCAATAAGCCAAAGTGATCAATGTACAGTGTAAAAAAGCCCCAGAAATTAATGCGACAAGTGGCTAAAAAAAGACTGAAAAATCTTTTAGTTGCTTCCTGTTGCATATATCAAACAAAGGCAACTGAAGTGTAATTTTTCTAATCTCTTCAAACCACAACAAGAAACCCAGTTACGTTGACTACCGTCTCATATGTGCCAGTTACGCTCATGCGAAAACCCCAGAAAATAATGCGACAAGTGGCTAAAAAAAGACTGAATGCTTCTTATTGCATAAATCAAACAAATGGAACAAAATTTTTAATGTATATTTTTTTCCTCCAATCTCTTTATACCATGACGACAAATCTATTTATGTTGACAACCGTCTCATAGGTTCCGGTTACGTATCCGCGAAAACGCGAAAAATCGACTTACGGACCACTTCATAGCAGATGACACCTGTTGCTTAATGGATCAAATATAGGGAACTTAATTTCTGATGTCTGTTTTTTACTTCTCAAGTCTTTTTTTACCGTGACGACAAACCCATTTAGGTTGTCTATTGTCTCGCAGGTGCCGGTTACATACCCGCGAAAACATGCAAAATCGACTTACGGAATATATTTTATAGCAGACGACAACTGTTGCTTAAAGTCAATTATAGGGATTTTTCTATTTTTCTTTTTCATTTTCTCTCACTAGGGCCAATGATTTGGTTACGATGACCATCTCACCCATATGTGACTGATACGTGTTGCGCATAAAATCGTAAAATCAACTTTGACACTTTCGGAGGCAACTGATACCTGTTAAACAAATCAAAGAAAGGTAAACAAAGTTTTTCCCTGTTTTCTTACCAGGGTCACGAAAACATTGAACCAATTTTGACGACCGCGCGAGTCAAAAGTCAATTTTATGTTTAATCGCTGCGCAAAAATATAAAATTCAGAAGCAACCGTTTGCTGTTGCGGAAACTTTTTCCGATAAAAAAATCTTGTTCTTGTTTGAAGAATTTAGAAGTAGGCCATAAAGATACAATAAGATGTAAGAATAACTAAAAATCAACTTTTTCTTTGATAGGGTAGTAAACATTGTGGGAAAAGGAGAAAATGCTGGTAACCTGCATTGTCTCCTTTCCTCAGATTATTTTCAAAAGCCTTCTCTTTCAGGGGTGTTAAAAGGCGTCATTGTGTGGTAAAAGGTTAATAAGAATAAACAGCTATTCCCCCCCTTCCCATCAGCCAATCAAATCTCTTCTCTCTCTGAAATTATCCAATCAGAGAAGCTTTAAGGAAATCAGAATGGGAACCAAGGAGCCAAATCAGAATGGGAACCAATAGCCAATCAGATATCCAACAGCCAATCAGAGAGCTTCAAAATCGCTCCAAAATGGCGCCATAATTTCTCGATAAAAAACAGTGAAAAAAAAGGCATAAAAGTGGATTTAAAGTCTTCTTTAAAGGCTGTTGTGCAGTCCTTGGCGAACTGCCAGGCATGCACCATCCACACATGCCAGATTTCACTGAAAATGGCCAAACATTTAAGAAAATAGGGGCGCAGCAGACCTTGTTTTGGTCTTTTCAAGCCCCTTGCAAGAATTACTTCCCTTAGACCCTCGATGCACCCCCCCAGCCCTTAACTGGATTTGCTTTTCTAACTCAGCCCACAATAAATGCTGCACATTGAAACTTTCAATAAGCCAAAGTGATCAATGTACAGTGTAAAAAAGCCCCAGAAATTAATGCGACAAGTGGCTAAAAAAAGACTGAAAAATCTTTTAGTTGCTTCCTGTTGCATATATCAAACAAAGGCAACTGAAGTGTAATTTTTCTAATCTCTTCAAACCACAACAAGAAACCCAGTTACGTTGACTACCGTCTCATATGTGCCAGTTACGCTCATGCGAAAACCCCAGAAAATAATGCGACAAGTGGCTAAAAAAAGACTGAATGCTTCTTATTGCATAAATCAAACAAATGGAACAAAATTTTTAATGTATATTTTTTTCCTCCAATCTCTTTATACCATGACGACAAATCTATTTATGTTGACAACCGTCTCATAGGTTCCGGTTACGTATCCGCGAAAACGCGAAAAATCGACTTACGGACCACTTCATAGCAGATGACACCTGTTGCTTAATGGATCAAATATAGGGAACTTAATTTCTGATGTCTGTTTTTTACTTCTCAAGTCTTTTTTTACCGTGACGACAAACCCATTTAGGTTGTCTATTGTCTCGCAGGTGCCGGTTACATACCCGCGAAAACATGCAAAATCGACTTACGGAATATATTTTATAGCAGACGACAACTGTTGCTTAAAGTCAATTATAGGGATTTTTCTATTTTTCTTTTTCATTTTCTCTCACTAGGGCCAATGATTTGGTTACGATGACCATCTCACCCATATGTGACTGATACGTGTTGCGCATAAAATCGTAAAATCAACTTTGACACTTTCGGAGGCAACTGATACCTGTTAAACAAATCAAAGAAAGGTAAACAAAGTTTTTCCCTGTTTTCTTACCAGGGTCACGAAAACATTGAACCAATTTTGACGACCGCGCGAGTCAAAAGTCAATTTTATGTTTAATCGCTGCGCAAAAATATAAAATTCAGAAGCAACCGTTTGCTGTTGCGGAAACTTTTTCCGATAAAAAAATCTTGTTCTTGTTTGAAGAATTTAGAAGTAGGCCATAAAGATACAATAAGATGTAAGAATAACTAAAAATCAACTTTTTCTTTGATAGGGTAGTAAACATTGTGGGAAAAGGAGAAAATGCTGGTAACCTGCATTGTCTCCTTTCCTCAGATTATTTTCAAAAGCCTTCTCTTTCAGGGGTGTTAAAAGGCGTCATTGTGTGGTAAAAGGTTAATAAGAATAAACAGCTATTCCCCCCCCTTCCCATCAGCCAATCAAATCTCTTCTCTCTCTGAAATTATCCAATCAGAGAAGCTTTAAGGAAATCAGAATGGGAACCAAGGAGCCAAATCAGAATGGGAACCAATAGCCAATCAGATATCCAACAGCCAATCAGAGAGCTTCAAAATCGCTCCAAAATGGCGCCATAATTTCTCGATAAAAAACAGTGAAAAAAAAGGCATAAAAGTGGATTTAAAGTCTTCTTTAAAGGCTGTTGTGCAGTCCTTGGCGAACTGCCAGGCATGCACCATCCACACATGCCAGATTTCACTGAAAATGGCCAAACATTTAAGAAAATAGGGGCGCAGCAGACCTTGTTTTGGTCTTTTCAAGCCCCTTGCAAGAATTACTTCCCTTAGACCCTCGATGCACCCCCCCAGCCCTTAACTGGATTTGCTTTTCTAACTCAGCCCACAATAAATGCTGCACATTGAAACTTTCAATAAGCCAAAGTGATCAATGTACAGTGTAAAAAAGCCCCAGAAATTAATGCGACAAGTGGCTAAAAAAAGACTGAAAACTCTTTTAGTTGCTTCCTGTTGCATATATCAAACAAAGGCAACTGAAGTGTAATTTTTCTAATCTCTTCAAACCACAACAAGAAACCCAGTTACGTTGACTACCGTCTCATATGTGCCAGTTACGCTCATGCGAAAACCCCAGAAAATAATGCGACAAGTGGCTAAAAAAAGACTGAATGCTTCTTATTGCATAAATCAAACAAATGGAACAAAATTTTTAATGTATATTTTTTTCCTCCAATCTCTTTATACCATGACGACAAATCTATTTATGTTGACAACCGTCTCATAGGTTCCGGTTACGTATCCGCGAAAACGCGAAAAATCGACTTACGGACCACTTCATAGCAGATGACACCTGTTGCTTAATGGATCAAATATAGGGAACTTAATTTCTGATGTCTGTTTTTTACTTCTCAAGTCTTTTTTTACCGTGACGACAAACCCATTTAGGTTGTCTATTGTCTCGCAGGTGCCGGTTACATACCCGCGAAAACATGCAAAATCGACTTACGGAATATATTTTATAGCAGACGACAACTGTTGCTTAAAGTCAATTATAGGGATTTTTCTATTTTTCTTTTTCATTTTCTCTCACTAGGGCCAATGATTTGGTTACGATGACCATCTCACCCATATGTGACTGATACGTGTTGCGCATAAAATCGTAAAATCAACTTTGACACTTTCGGAGGCAACTGATACCTGTTAAACAAATCAAAGAAAGGTAAACAAAGTTTTTCCCTGTTTTCTTACCAGGGTCACGAAAACATTGAACCAATTTTGACGACCGCGCGAGTCAAAAGTCAATTTTATGTTTAATCGCTGCGCAAAAATATAAAATTCAGAAGCAACCGTTTGCTGTTGCGGAAACTTTTTCCGATAAAAAAATCTTGTTCTTGTTTGAAGAATTTAGAAGTAGGCCATAAAGATACAATAAGATGTAAGAATAACTAAAAATCAACTTTTTCTTTGATAGGGTAGTAAACATTGTGGGAAAAGGAGAAAATGCTGGTAACCTGCATTGTCTCCTTTCCTCAGATTATTTTCAAAAGCCTTCTCTTTCAGGGGTGTTAAAAGGCGTCATTGTGTGGTAAAAGGTTAATAAGAATAAACAGCTATTCCCCCCCCTTCCCATCAGCCAATCAAATCTCTTCTCTCTCTGAAATTATCCAATCAGAGAAGCTTTAAGGAAATCAGAATGGGAACCAAGGAGCCAAATCAGAATGGGAACCAATAGCCAATCAGATATCCAACAGCCAATCAGAGAGCTTCAAAATCGCTCCAAAATGGCGCCATAATTTCTCGATAAAAAACAGTGAAAAAAAAGGCATAAAAGTGGATTTAAAGTCTTCTTTAAAGGCTGTTGTGCAGTCCTTGGCGAACTGCCAGGCATGCACCATCCACACATGCCAGATTTCACTGAAAATGGCCAAACATTTAAGAAAATAGGGGCGCAGCAGACCTTGTTTTGGTCTTTTCAAGCCCCTTGCAAGAATTACTTCCCTTAGACCCTCGATGCACCCCCCCAGCCCTTAACTGGATTTGCTTTTCTAACTCAGCCCACAATAAATGCTGCACATTGAAACTTTCAATAAGCCAAAGTGATCAATGTACAGTGTAAAAAAGCCCCAGAAATTAATGCGACAAGTGGCTAAAAAAAGACTGAAAAATCTTTTAGTTGCTTCCTGTTGCATATATCAAACAAAGGCAACTGAAGTGTAATTTTTCTAATCTCTTCAAACCACAACAAGAAACCCAGTTACGTTGACTACCGTCTCATATGTGCCAGTTACGCTCATGCGAAAACCCCAGAAAATAATGCGACAAGTGGCTAAAAAAAGACTGAATGCTTCTTATTGCATAAATCAAACAAATGGAACAAAATTTTTAATGTATATTTTTTTCCTCCAATCTCTTTATACCATGACGACAAATCTATTTATGTTGACAACCGTCTCATAGGTTCCGGTTACGTATCCGCGAAAACGCGAAAAATCGACTTACGGACCACTTCATAGCAGATGACACCTGTTGCTTAATGGATCAAATATAGGGAACTTAATTTCTGATGTCTGTTTTTTACTTCTCAAGTCTTTTTTTACCGTGACGACAAACCCGTTTAGGTTGTCTATTGTCTCGCAGGTGCCGGTTACATACCCGCGAAAACATGCAAAATCGACTTACGGAATATATTTTATAGCAGACGACAACTGTTGCTTAAAGTCAATTATAGGGATTTTTCTATTTTTCTTTTTCATTTTCTCTCACTAGGGCCAATGATTTGGTTACGATGACCATCTCACCCATATGTGACTGATACGTGTTGCGCATAAAATCGTAAAATCAACTTTGACACTTTCGGAGGCAACTGATACCTGTTAAACAAATCAAAGAAAGGTAAACAAAGTTTTTCCCTGTTTTCTTACCAGGGTCACGAAAACATTGAACCAATTTTGACGACCGCGCGAGTCAAAAGTCAATTTTATGTTTAATCGCTGCGCAAAAATATAAAATTCAGAAGCAACCGTTTGCTGTTGCGGAAACTTTTTCCGATAAAAAAATCTTGTTCTTGTTTGAAGAATTTAGAAGTAGGCCATAAAGATACAATAAGATGTAAGAATAACTAAAAATCAACTTTTTCTTTGATAGGGTAGTAAACATTGTGGGAAAAGGAGAAAATGCTGGTAACCTGCATTGTCTCCTTTCCTCAGATTATTTTCAAAAGCCTTCTCTTTCAGGGGTGTTAAAAGGCGTCATTGTGTGGTAAAAGGTTAATAAGAATAAACAGCTATTCCCCCCCCTTCCCATCAGCCAATCAAATCTCTTCTCTCTCTGAAATTATCCAATCAGAGAAGCTTTAAGGAAATCAGAATGGGAACCAAGGAGCCAAATCAGAATGGGAACCAATAGCCAATCAGATATCCAACAGCCAATCAGAGAGCTTCAAAATCGCTCCAAAATGGCGCCATAATTTCTCGATAAAAAACAGTGAAAAAAAAGGCATAAAAGTGGATTTAAAGTCTTCTTTAAAGGCTGTTGTGCAGTCCTTGGCGAACTGCCAGGCATGCACCATCCACACATGCCAGATTTCACTGAAAATGGCCAAACATTTAAGAAAATAGGGGCGCAGCAGACCTTGTTTTGGTCTTTTCAAGCCCCTTGCAAGAATTACTTCCCTTAGACCCTCGATGCACCCCCCCAGCCCTTAACTGGATTTGCTTTTCTAACTCAGCCCACAATAAATGCTGCACATTGAAACTTTCAATAAGCCAAAGTGATCAATGTACAGTGTAAAAAAGCCCCAGAAATTAATGCGACAAGTGGCTAAAAAAAGACTGAAAAATCTTTTAGTTGCTTCCTGTTGCATATATCAAACAAAGGCAACTGAAGTGTAATTTTTCTAATCTCTTCAAACCACAACAAGAAACCCAGTTACGTTGACTACCGTCTCATATGTGCCAGTTACGCTCATGCGAAAACCCCAGAAAATAATGCGACAAGTGGCTAAAAAAAGACTGAATGCTTCTTATTGCATAAATCAAACAAATGGAACAAAATTTTTAATGTATATTTTTTTCCTCCAATCTCTTTATACCATGACGACAAATCTATTTATGTTGACAACCGTCTCATAGGTTCCAGTTACGTATCCGCGAAAACGCGAAAAATCGACTTACGGACCACTTCATAGCAGATGACACCTGTTGCTTAATGGATCAAATATAGGGAACTTAATTTCTGATGTCTGTTTTTTACTTCTCAAGTCTTTTTTTACCGTGACGACAAACCCGTTTAGGTTGTCTATTGTCTCGCAGGTGCCGGTTACATACCCGCGAAAACATGCAAAATCGACTTACGGAATATATTTTATAGCAGACGACAACTGTTGCTTAAAGTCAATTATAGGGATTTTTCTATTTTTCTTTTTCATTTTCTCTCACTAGGGCCAATGATTTGGTTACGATGACCATCTCACCCATATGTGACTGATACGTGTTGCGCATAAAATCGTAAAATCAACTTTGACACTTTCGGAGGCAACTGATACCTGTTAAACAAATCAAAGAAAGGTAAACAAAGTTTTTCCCTGTTTTCTTACCAGGGTCACGAAAACATTGAACCAATTTTGACGACCGCGCGAGTCAAAAGTCAATTTTATGTTTAATCGCTGCGCAAAAATATAAAATTCAGAAGCAACCGTTTGCTGTTGCGGAAACTTTTTCCGATAAAAAAATCTTGTTCTTGTTTGAAGAATTTAGAAGTAGGCCATAAAGATACAATAAGATGTAAGAATAACTAAAAATCAACTTTTTCTTTGATAGGGTAGTAAACATTGTGGGAAAAGGAGAAAATGCTGGTAACCTGCATTGTCTCCTTTCCTCAGATTATTTTCAAAAGCCTTCTCTTTCAGGGGTGTTAAAAGGCGTCATTGTGTGGTAAAAGGTTAATAAGAATAAACAGCTATTCCCCCCCCTTCCCATCAGCCAATCAAATCTCTTCTCTCTCTGAAATTATCCAATCAGAGAAGCTTTAAGGAAATCAGAATGGGAACCAAGGAGCCAAATCAGAATGGGAACCAATAGCCAATCAGATATCCAACAGCCAATCAGAGAGCTTCAAAATCGCTCCAAAATGGCGCCATAATTTCTCGATAAAAAACAGTGAAAAAAAAGGCATAAAAGTGGATTTAAAGTCTTCTTTAAAGGCTGTTGTGCAGTCCTTGGCGAACTGCCAGGCATGCACCATCCACACATGCCAGATTTCACTGAAAATGGCCAAACATTTAAGAAAATAGGGGCGCAGCAGACCTTGTTTTGGTCTTTTCAAGCCCCTTGCAAGAATTACTTCCCTTAGACCCTCGATGCACCCCCCCAGCCCTTAACTGGATTTGCTTTTCTAACTCAGCCCACAATAAATGCTGCACATTGAAACTTTCAATAAGCCAAAGTGATCAATGTACAGTGTAAAAAAGCCCCAGAAATTAATGCGACAAGTGGCTAAAAAAAGACTGAAAACTCTTTTAGTTGCTTCCTGTTGCATATATCAAACAAAGGCAACTGAAGTGTAATTTTTCTAATCTCTTCAAACCACAACAAGAAACCCAGTTACGTTGACTACCGTCTCATATGTGCCAGTTACGCTCATGCGAAAACCCCAGAAAATAATGCGACAAGTGGCTAAAAAAAGACTGAATGCTTCTTATTGCATAAATCAAACAAATGGAACAAAATTTTTAATGTATATTTTTTTCCTCCAATCTCTTTATACCATGACGACAAATCTATTTATGTTGACAACCGTCTCATAGGTTCCGGTTACGTATCCGCGAAAACGCGAAAAATCGACTTACGGACCACTTCATAGCAGATGACACCTGTTGCTTAATGGATCAAATATAGGGAACTTAATTTCTGATGTCTGTTTTTTACTTCTCAAGTCTTTTTTTACCGTGACGACAAACCCATTTAGGTTGTCTATTGTCTCGCAGGTGCCGGTTACATACCCGCGAAAACATGCAAAATCGACTTACGGAATATATTTTATAGCAGACGACAACTGTTGCTTAAAGTCAATTATAGGGATTTTTCTATTTTTCTTTTTCATTTTCTCTCACTAGGGCCAATGATTTGGTTACGATGACCATCTCACCCATATGTGACTGATACGTGTTGCGCATAAAATCGTAAAATCAACTTTGACACTTTCGGAGGCAACTGATACCTGTTAAACAAATCAAAGAAAGGTAAACAAAGTTTTTCCCTGTTTTCTTACCAGGGTCACGAAAACATTGAACCAATTTTGACGACCGCGCGAGTCAAAAGTCAATTTTATGTTTAATCGCTGCGCAAAAATATAAAATTCAGAAGCAACCGTTTGCTGTTGCGGAAACTTTTTCCGATAAAAAAATCTTGTTCTTGTTTGAAGAATTTAGAAGTAGGCCATAAAGATACAATAAGATGTAAGAATAACTAAAAATCAACTTTTTCTTTGATAGGGTAGTAAACATTGTGGGAAAAGGAGAAAATGCTGGTAACCTGCATTGTCTCCTTTCCTCAGATTATTTTCAAAAGCCTTCTCTTTCAGGGGTGTTAAAAGGCGTCATTGTGTGGTAAAAGGTTAATAAGAATAAACAGCTATTCCTCCCCCTTCCCATCAGCCAATCAAATCTCTTCTCTCTCTGAAATTATCCAATCAGAGAAGCTTTAAGGAAATCAGAATGGGAACCAAGGAGCCAAATCAGAATGGGAACCAATAGCCAATCAGATATCCAACAGCCAATCAGAGAGCTTCAAAATCGCTCCAAAATGGCGCCATAATTTCTCGATAAAAAACAGTGAAAAAAAAGGCATAAAAGTGGATTTAAAGTCTTCTTTAAAGGCTGTTGTGCAGTCCTTGGCGAACTGCCAGGCATGCACCATCCACACATGCCAGATTTCACTGAAAATGGCCAAACATTTAAGAAAATAGGGGCGCAGCAGACCTTGTTTTGGTCTTTTCAAGCCCCTTGCAAGAATTACTTCCCTTAGACCCTCGATGCACCCCCCCAGCCCTTAACTGGATTTGCTTTTCTAACTCAGCCCACAATAAATGCTGCACATTGAAACTTTCAATAAGCCAAAGTGATCAATGTACAGTGTAAAAAAGCCCCAGAAATTAATGCGACAAGTGGCTAAAAAAAGACTGAAAAATCTTTTAGTTGCTTCCTGTTGCATATATCAAACAAAGGCAACTGAAGTGTAATTTTTCTAATCTCTTCAAACCACAACAAGAAACCCAGTTACGTTGACTACCGTCTCATATGTGCCAGTTACGCTCATGCGAAAACCCCAGAAAATAATGCGACAAGTGGCTAAAAAAAGACTGAATGCTTCTTATTGCATAAATCAAACAAATGGAACAAAATTTTTAATGTATATTTTTTTCCTCCAATCTCTTTATACCATGACGACAAATCTATTTATGTTGACAACCGTCTCATAGGTTCCAGTTACGTATCCGCGAAAACGCGAAAAATCGACTTACGGACCACTTCATAGCAGATGACACCTGTTGCTTAATGGATCAAATATAGGGAACTTAATTTCTGATGTCTGTTTTTTACTTCTCAAGTCTTTTTTTACCGTGACGACAAACCCGTTTAGGTTGTCTATTGTCTCGCAGGTGCCGGTTACATACCCGCGAAAACATGCAAAATCGACTTACGGAATATATTTTATAGCAGACGACAACTGTTGCTTAAAGTCAATTATAGGGATTTTTCTATTTTTCTTTTTCATTTTCTCTCACTAGGGCCAATGATTTGGTTACGATGACCATCTCACCCATATGTGACTGATACGTGTTGCGCATAAAATCGTAAAATCAACTTTGACACTTTCGGAGGCAACTGATACCTGTTAAACAAATCAAAGAAAGGTAAACAAAGTTTTTCCCTGTTTTCTTACCAGGGTCACGAAAACATTGAACCAATTTTGACGACCGCGCGAGTCAAAAGTCAATTTTATGTTTAATCGCTGCGCAAAAATGTAAAATTCAGAAGCAACCGTTTGCTGTTGCGGAAACTTTTTCCGATAAAAAAATCTTGTTCTTGTTTGAAGAATTTAGAAGTAGGCCATAAAGATACAATAAGATGTAAGAATAACTAAAAATCAACTTTTTCTTTGATAGGGTAGTAAACATTGTGGGAAAAGGAGAAAATGCTGGTAACCTGCATTGTCTCCTTTCCTCAGATTATTTTCAAAAGCCTTCTCTTTCAGGGGTGTTAAAAGGCGTCATTGTGTGGTAAAAGGTTAATAAGAATAAACAGCTATTCCCCCCCCCCCTTCCCATCAGCCAATCAAATCTCTTCTCTCTCTGAAATTATCCAATCAGAGAAGCTTTAAGGAAATCAGAATGGGAACCAAGGAGCCAAATCAGAATGGGAACCAATAGCCAATCAGATATCCAACAGCCAATCAGAGAGCTTCAAAATCGCTCCAAAATGGCGCCATAATTTCTCGATAAAAAACAGTGAAAAAAAAGGCATAAAAGTGGATTTAAAGTCTTCTTTAAAGGCTGTTGTGCAGTCCTTGGCGAACTGCCAGGCATGCACCATCCACACATGCCAGATTTCACTGAAAATGGCCAAACATTTAAGAAAATAGGGGCGCAGCAGACCTTGTTTTGGTCTTTTCAAGCCCCTTGTAAGAATTACTTCCCTTAGACCCTCGATGCACCCCCCCAGCCCTTAACTGGATTTGCTTTTCTAACTCAGCCCACAATAAATGCTGCACATTGAAACTTTCAATAAGCCAAAGTGATCAATGTACAGTGTAAAAAAGCCCCAGAAATTAATGCGACAAGTGGCTAAAAAAAGACTGAAAACTCT
The DNA here is from genome assembly GCA_943736015.1 of Tridacna crocea. NCBI lineage: Eukaryota > Metazoa > Mollusca > Bivalvia > Cardiida > Cardiidae > Tridacna > Tridacna crocea. The sequence goes on along the minus strand of OX031072.1, from coordinate 9,968,284 downwards.
TTTAGTTGCTTCCTGTTGCATATATCAAACAAAGGCAACTGAAGTGTAATTTTTCTAATCTCTTCAAACCACAACAAGAAACCCAGTTACGTTGACTACCGTCTCATATGTGCCAGTTACGCTCATGCGAAAACCCCAGAAAATAATGCGACAAGTGGCTAAAAAAAGACTGAATGCTTCTTATTGCATAAATCAAACAAATGGAACAAAATTTTTAATGTATATTTTTTTCCTCCAATCTCTTTATACCATGACGACAAATCTATTTATGTTGACAACCGTCTCATAGGTTCCGGTTACGTATCCGCGAAAACGCGAAAAATCGACTTACGGACCACTTCATAGCAGATGACACCTGTTGCTTAATGGATCAAATATAGGGAACTTAATTTCTGATGTCTGTTTTTTACTTCTCAAGTCTTTTTTTACCGTGACGACAAACCCATTTAGGTTGTCTATTGTCTCGCAGGTGCCGGTTACATACCCGCGAAAACATGCAAAATCGACTTACGGAATATATTTTATAGCAGACGACAACTGTTGCTTAAAGTCAATTATAGGGATTTTTCTATTTTTCTTTTTCATTTTCTCTCACTAGGGCCAATGATTTGGTTACGATGACCATCTCACCCATATGTGACTGATACGTGTTGCGCATAAAATCGTAAAATCAACTTTGACACTTTCGGAGGCAACTGATACCTGTTAAACAAATCAAAGAAAGGTAAACAAAGTTTTTCCCTGTTTTCTTACCAGGGTCACGAAAACATTGAACCAATTTTGACGACCGCGCGAGTCAAAAGTCAATTTTATGTTTAATCGCTGCGCAAAAATATAAAATTCAGAAGCAACCGTTTGCTGTTGCGGAAACTTTTTCCGATAAAAAAATCTTGTTCTTGTTTGAAGAATTTAGAAGTAGGCCATAAAGATACAATAAGATGTAAGAATAACTAAAAATCAACTTTTTCTTTGATAGGGTAGTAAACATTGTGGGAAAAGGAGAAAATGCTGGTAACCTGCATTGTCTCCTTTCCTCAGATTATTTTCAAAAGCCTTCTCTTTCAGGGGTGTTAAAAGGCGTCATTGTGTGGTAAAAGGTTAATAAGAATAAACAGCTATTCCCCCCCTTCCCATCAGCCAATCAAATCTCTTCTCTCTCTGAAATTATCCAATCAGAGAAGCTTTAAGGAAATCAGAATGGGAACCAAGGAGCCAAATCAGAATGGGAACCAATAGCCAATCAGATATCCAACAGCCAATCAGAGAGCTTCAAAATCGCTCCAAAATGGCGCCATAATTTCTCGATAAAAAACAGTGAAAAAAAAGGCATAAAAGTGGATTTAAAGTCTTCTTTAAAGGCTGTTGTGCAGTCCTTGGCGAACTGCCAGGCATGCACCATCCACACATGCCAGATTTCACTGAAAATGGCCAAACATTTAAGAAAATAGGGGCGCAGCAGACCTTGTTTTGGTCTTTTCAAGCCCCTTGCAAGAATTACTTCCCTTAGACCCTCGATGCACCCCCCCAGCCCTTAACTGGATTTGCTTTTCTAACTCAGCCCACAATAAATGCTGCACATTGAAACTTTCAATAAGCCAAAGTGATCAATGTACAGTGTAAAAAAGCCCCAGAAATTAATGCGACAAGTGGCTAAAAAAAGACTGAAAAATCTTTTAGTTGCTTCCTGTTGCATATATCAAACAAAGGCAACTGAAGTGTAATTTTTCTAATCTCTTCAAACCACAACAAGAAACCCAGTTACGTTGACTACCGTCTCATATGTGCCAGTTACGCTCATGCGAAAACCCCAGAAAATAATGCGACAAGTGGCTAAAAAAAGACTGAATGCTTCTTATTGCATAAATCAAACAAATGGAACAAAATTTTTAATGTATATTTTTTTCCTCCAATCTCTTTATACCATGACGACAAATCTATTTATGTTGACAACCGTCTCATAGGTTCCGGTTACGTATCCGCGAAAACGCGAAAAATCGACTTACGGACCACTTCATAGCAGATGACACCTGTTGCTTAATGGATCAAATATAGGGAACTTAATTTCTGATGTCTGTTTTTTACTTCTCAAGTCTTTTTTTACCGTGACGACAAACCCATTTAGGTTGTCTATTGTCTCGCAGGTGCCGGTTACATACCCGCGAAAACATGCAAAATCGACTTACGGAATATATTTTATAGCAGACGACAACTGTTGCTTAAAGTCAATTATAGGGATTTTTCTATTTTTCTTTTTCATTTTCTCTCACTAGGGCCAATGATTTGGTTACGATGACCATCTCACCCATATGTGACTGATACGTGTTGCGCATAAAATCGTAAAATCAACTTTGACACTTTCGGAGGCAACTGATACCTGTTAAACAAATCAAAGAAAGGTAAACAAAGTTTTTCCCTGTTTTCTTACCAGGGTCACGAAAACATTGAACCAATTTTGACGACCGCGCGAGTCAAAAGTCAATTTTATGTTTAATCGCTGCGCAAAAATATAAAATTCAGAAGCAACCGTTTGCTGTTGCGGAAACTTTTTCCGATAAAAAAATCTTGTTCTTGTTTGAAGAATTTAGAAGTAGGCCATAAAGATACAATAAGATGTAAGAATAACTAAAAATCAACTTTTTCTTTGATAGGGTAGTAAACATTGTGGGAAAAGGAGAAAATGCTGGTAACCTGCATTGTCTCCTTTCCTCAGATTATTTTCAAAAGCCTTCTCTTTCAGGGGTGTTAAAAGGCGTCATTGTGTGGTAAAAGGTTAATAAGAATAAACAGCTATTCCCCCCCCTTCCCATCAGCCAATCAAATCTCTTCTCTCTCTGAAATTATCCAATCAGAGAAGCTTTAAGGAAATCAGAATGGGAACCAAGGAGCCAAATCAGAATGGGAACCAATAGCCAATCAGATATCCAACAGCCAATCAGAGAGCTTCAAAATCGCTCCAAAATGGCGCCATAATTTCTCGATAAAAAACAGTGAAAAAAAAGGCATAAAAGTGGATTTAAAGTCTTCTTTAAAGGCTGTTGTGCAGTCCTTGGCGAACTGCCAGGCATGCACCATCCACACATGCCAGATTTCACTGAAAATGGCCAAACATTTAAGAAAATAGGGGCGCAGCAGACCTTGTTTTGGTCTTTTCAAGCCCCTTGCAAGAATTACTTCCCTTAGACCCTCGATGCACCCCCCCAGCCCTTAACTGGATTTGCTTTTCTAACTCAGCCCACAATAAATGCTGCACATTGAAACTTTCAATAAGCCAAAGTGATCAATGTACAGTGTAAAAAAGCCCCAGAAATTAATGGGACAAGTGGCTAAAAAAAGACTGAAAACTCTTTTAGTTGCTTCCTGTTGCATATATCAAACAAAGGCAACTGAAGTGTAATTTTTCTAATCTCTTCAAACCACAACAAGAAACCCAGTTACGTTGACTACCGTCTCATATGTGCCAGTTACGCTCATGCGAAAACCCCAGAAAATAATGCGACAAGTGGCTAAAAAAAGACTGAATGCTTCTTATTGCATAAATCAAACAAATGGAACAAAATTTTTAATGTATATTTTTTTCCTCCAATCTCTTTATACCATGACGACAAATCTATTTATGTTGACAACCGTCTCATAGGTTCCGGTTACGTATCCGCGAAAACGCGAAAAATCGACTTACGGACCACTTCATAGCAGATGATACCTGTTGCTTAATGGATCAAATATAGGGAACTTAATTTCTGATGTCTGTTTTTTACTTCTCAAGTCTTTTTTTACCGTGACGACAAACCCATTTAGGTTGTCTATTGTCTCGCAGGTGCCGGTTACATACCCGCGAAAACATGCAAAATCGACTTACGGAATATATTTTATAGCAGACGACAACTGTTGCTTAAAGTCAATTATAGGGATTTTTCTATTTTTCTTTTTCATTTTCTCTCACTAGGGCCAATGATTTGGTTACGATGACCATCTCACCCATATGTGACTGATACGTGTTGCGCATAAAATCGTAAAATCAACTTTGACACTTTCGGAGGCAACTGATACCTGTTAAACAAATCAAAGAAAGGTAAACAAAGTTTTTCCCTGTTTTCTTACCAGGGTCACGAAAACATTGAACCAATTTTGACGACCGCGCGAGTCAAAAGTCAATTTTATGTTTAATCGCTGCGCAAAAATATAAAATTCAGAAGCAACCGTTTGCTGTTGCGGAAACTTTTTCCGATAAAAAAATCTTGTTCTTGTTTGAAGAATTTAGAAGTAGGCCATAAAGATACAATAAGATGTAAGAATAACTAAAAATCAACTTTTTCTTTGATAGGGTAGTAAACATTGTGGGAAAAGGAGAAAATGCTGGTAACCTGCATTGTCTCCTTTCCTCAGATTATTTTCAAAAGCCTTCTCTTTCAGGGGTGTTAAAAGGCGTCATTGTGTGGTAAAAGGTTAATAAGAATAAACAGCTATTCCCCCCCCTTCCCATCAGCCAATCAAATCTCTTCTCTCTCTGAAATTATCCAATCAGAGAAGCTTTAAGGAAATCAGAATGGGAACCAAGGAGCCAAATCAGAATGGGAACCAATAGCCAATCAGATATCCAACAGCCAATCAGAGAGCTTCAAAATCGCTCCAAAATGGCGCCATAATTTCTCGATAAAAAACAGTGAAAAAAAAGGCATAAAAGTGGATTTAAAGTCTTCTTTAAAGGCTGTTGTGCAGTCCTTGGCGAACTGCCAGGCATGCACCATCCACACATGCCAGATTTCACTGAAAATGGCCAAACATTTAAGAAAATAGGGGCGCAGCAGACCTTGTTTTGGTCTTTTCAAGCCCCTTGCAAGAATTACTTCCCTTAGACCCTCGATGCACCCCCCCAGCCCTTAACTGGATTTGCTTTTCTAACTCAGCCCACAATAAATGCTGCACATTGAAACTTTCAATAAGCCAAAGTGATCAATGTACAGTGTAAAAAAGCCCCAGAAATTAATGCGACAAGTGGCTAAAAAAAGACTGAAAACTCTTTTAGTTGCTTCCTGTTGCATATATCAAACAAAGGCAACTGAAGTGTAATTTTTCTAATCTCTTCAAACCACAACAAGAAACCCAGTTACGTTGACTACCGTCTCATATGTGCCAGTTACGCTCATGCGAAAACCCCAGAAAATAATGCGACAAGTGGCTAAAAAAAGACTGAATGCTTCTTATTGCATAAATCAAACAAATGGAACAAAATTTTTAATGTATATTTTTTTCCTCCAATCTCTTTATACCATGACGACAAATCTATTTATGTTGACAACCGTCTCATAGGTTCCAGTTACGTATCCGCGAAAACGCGAAAAATCGACTTACGGACCACTTCATAGCAGATGACACCTGTTGCTTAATGGATCAAATATAGGGAACTTAATTTCTGATGTCTGTTTTTTACTTCTCAAGTCTTTTTTTACCGTGACGACAAACCCGTTTAGGTTGTCTATTGTCTCGCAGGTGCCGGTTACATACCCGCGAAAACATGCAAAATCGACTTACGGAATATATTTTATAGCAGACGACAACTGTTGCTTAAAGTCAATTATAGGGATTTTTCTATTTTTCTTTTTCATTTTCTCTCACTAGGGCCAATGATTTGGTTACGATGACCATCTCACCCATATGTGACTGATACGTGTTGCGCATAAAATCGTAAAATCAACTTTGACACTTTCGGAGGCAACTGATACCTGTTAAACAAATCAAAGAAAGGTAAACAAAGTTTTTCCCTGTTTTCTTACCAGGGTCACGAAAACATTGAACCAATTTTGACGACCGCGCGAGTCAAAAGTCAATTTTATGTTTAATCGCTGCGCAAAAATATAAAATTCAGAAGCAACCGTTTGCTGTTGCGGAAACTTTTTCCGATAAAAAAATCTTGTTCTTGTTTGAAGAATTTTGAAGTAGGCCATAAAGATACAATAAGATGTAAGAATAACTAAAAATCAACTTTTTCTTTGATAGGGTAGTAAACATTGTGGGAAAAGGAGAAAATGCTGGTAACCTGCATTGTCTCCTTTCCTCAGATTATTTTCAAAAGCCTTCTCTTTCAGGGGTGTTAAAAGGCGTCATTGTGTGGTAAAAGGTTAATAAGAATAAACAGCTATTCCCCCCCCCCCTTCCCATCAGCCAATCAAATCTCTTCTCTCTCTGAAATTATCCAATCAGAGAAGCTTTAAGGAAATCAGAATGGGAACCAAGGAGCCAAATCAGAATGGGAACCAATAGCCAATCAGATATCCAACAGCCAATCAGAGAGCTTCAAAATCGCTCCAAAATGGCGCCATAATTTCTCGATAAAAAACAGTGAAAAAAAAGGCATAAAAGTGGATTTAAAGTCTTCTTTAAAGGCTGTTGTGCAGTCCTTGGCGAACTGCCAGGCATGCACCATCCACACATGCCAGATTTCACTGAAAATGGCCAAACATTTAAGAAAATAGGGGCGCAGCAGACCTTGTTTTGGTCTTTTCAAGCCCCTTGTAAGAATTACTTCCCTTAGACCCTCGATGCACCCCCCCAGCCCTTAACTGGATTTGCTTTTCTAACTCAGCCCACAATAAATGCTGCACATTGAAACTTTCAATAAGCCAAAGTGATCAATGTACAGTGTAAAAAAGCCCCAGAAATTAATGCGACAAGTGGCTAAAAAAAGACTGAAAACTCTTTTAGTTGCTTCCTGTTGCATATATCAAACAAAGGCAACTGAAGTGTAATTTTTCTAATCTCTTCAAACCACAACAAGAAACCCAGTTACGTTGACTACCGTCTCATATGTGCCAGTTACGCTCATGCGAAAACCCCAGAAAATAATGCGACAAGTGGCTAAAAAAAGACTGAATGCTTCTTATTGCATAAATCAAACAAATGGAACAAAATTTTTAATGTATATTTTTTTCCTCCAATCTCTTTATACCATGACGACAAATCTATTTATGTTGACAACCGTCTCATAGGTTCCGGTTACGTATCCGCGAAAACGCGAAAAATCGACTTACGGACCACTTCATAGCAGATGACACCTGTTGCTTAATGGATCAAATATAGGGAACTTAATTTCTGATGTCTGTTTTTTACTTCTCAAGTCTTTTTTTACCGTGACGACAAACCCATTTAGGTTGTCTATTGTCTCGCAGGTGCCGGTTACATACCCGCGAAAACATGCAAAATCGACTTACGGAATATATTTTATAGCAGACGACAACTGTTGCTTAAAGTCAATTATAGGGATTTTTCTATTTTTCTTTTTCATTTTCTCTCACTAGGGCCAATGATTTGGTTACGATGACCATCTCACCCATATGTGACTGATACGTGTTGCGCATAAAATCGTAAAATCAACTTTGACACTTTCGGAGGCAACTGATACCTGTTAAACAAATCAAAGAAAGGTAAACAAAGTTTTTCCCTGTTTTCTTACCAGGGTCACGAAAACATTGAACCAATTTTGACGACCGCGCGAGTCAAAAGTCAATTTTATGTTTAATCGCTGCGCAAAAATATAAAATTCAGAAGCAACCGTTTGCTGTTGCGGAAACTTTTTCCGATAAAAAAATCTTGTTCTTGTTTGAAGAATTTAGAAGTAGGCCATAAAGATACAATAAGATGTAAGAATAACTAAAAATCAACTTTTTCTTTGATAGGGTAGTAAACATTGTGGGAAAAGGAGAAAATGCTGGTAACCTGCATTGTCTCCTTTCCTCAGATTATTTTCAAAAGCCTTCTCTTTCAGGGGTGTTAAAAGGCGTCATTGTGTGGTAAAAGGTTAATAAGAATAAACAGCTATTCCCCCCCTTCCCATCAGCCAATCAAATCTCTTCTCTCTCTGAAATTATCCAATCAGAGAAGCTTTAAGGAAATCAGAATGGGAACCAAGGAGCCAAATCAGAATGGGAACCAATAGCCAATCAGATATCCAACAGCCAATCAGAGAGCTTCAAAATCGCTCCAAAATGGCGCCATAATTTCTCGATAAAAAACAGTGAAAAAAAAGGCATAAAAGTGGATTTAAAGTCTTCTTTAAAGGCTGTTGTGCAGTCCTTGGCGAACTGCCAGGCATGCACCATCCACACATGCCAGATTTCACTGAAAATGGCCAAACATTTAAGAAAATAGGGGCGCAGCAGACCTTGTTTTGGTCTTTTCAAGCCCCTTGCAAGAATTACTTCCCTTAGACCCTCGATGCACCCCCCCAGCCCTTAACTGGATTTGCTTTTCTAACTCAGCCCACAATAAATGCTGCACATTGAAACTTTCAATAAGCCAAAGTGATCAATGTACAGTGTAAAAAAGCCCCAGAAATTAATGCGACAAGTGGCTAAAAAAAGACTGAAAAATCTTTTAGTTGCTTCCTGTTGCATATATCAAACAAAGGCAACTGAAGTGTAATTTTTCTAATCTCTTCAAACCACAACAAGAAACCCAGTTACGTTGACTACCGTCTCATATGTGCCAGTTACGCTCATGCGAAAACCCCAGAAAATAATGCGACAAGTGGCTAAAAAAAGACTGAATGCTTCTTATTGCATAAATCAAACAAATGGAACAAAATTTTTAATGCATATTTTTTTCCTCCAATCTCTTTATACCATGACGACAAATCTATTTATGTTGACAACCGTCTCATAGGTTCCAGTTACGTATCCGCGAAAACGCGAAAAATCGACTTACGGACCACTTCATAGCAGATGACACCTGTTGCTTAATGGATCAAATATAGGGAACTTAATTTCTGATGTCTGTTTTTTACTTCTCAAGTCTTTTTTTACCGTGACGACAAACCCGTTTAGGTTGTCTATTGTCTCGCAGGTGCCGGTTACATACCCGCGAAAACATGCAAAATCGACTTACGGAATATATTTTATAGCAGACGACAACTGTTGCTTAAAGTCAATTATAGGGATTTTTCTATTTTTCTTTTTCATTTTCTCTCACTAGGGCCAATGATTTGGTTACGATGACCATCTCACCCATATGTGACTGATACGTGTTGCGCATAAAATCGTAAAATCAACTTTGACACTTTCGGAGGCAACTGATACCTGTTAAACAAATCAAAGAAAGGTAAACAAAGTTTTTCCCTGTTTTCTTACCAGGGTCACGAAAACATTGAACCAATTTTGACGACCGCGCGAGTCAAAAGTCAATTTTATGTTTAATCGCTGCGCAAAAATATAAAATTCAGAAGCAACCGTTTGCTGTTGCGGAAACTTTTTCCGATAAAAAAATCTTGTTCTTGTTTGAAGAATTTAGAAGTAGGCCATAAAGATACAATAAGATGTAAGAATAACTAAAAATCAACTTTTTCTTTGATAGGGTAGTAAACATTGTGGGAAAAGGAGAAAATGCTGGTAACCTGCATTGTCTCCTTTCCTCAGATTATTTTCAAAAGCCTTCTCTTTCAGGGGTGTTAAAAGGCGTCATTGTGTGGTAAAAGGTTAATAAGAATAAACAGCTATTCCCCCCCCCCCCCTTCCCATCAGCCAATCAAATCTCTTCTCTCTCTGAAATTATCCAATCAGAGAAGCTTTAAGGAAATCAGAATCGGAACCAAGGAGCCAAATCAGAATGGGAACCAATAGCCAATCAGATATCCAACAGCCAATCAGAGAGCTTCAAAATCGCTCCAAAATGGCGCCATAATTTCTCGATAAAAAACAGTGAAAAAAAAGGCATAAAAGTGGATTTAAAGTCTTCTTTAAAGGCTGTTGTGCAGTCCTTGGCGAACTGCCAGGCATGCACCATCCACACATGCCAGATTTCACTGAAAATGGCCAAACATTTAAGAAAATAGGGGCGCAGCAGACCTTGTTTTGGTCTTTTCAAGCCCCTTGTAAGAATTACTTCCCTTAGACCCTCGATGCACCCCCCCAGCCCTTAACTGGATTTGCTTTTCTAACTCAGCCCACAATAAATGCTGCACATTGAAACTTTCAATAAGCCAAAGTGATCAATGTACAGTGTAAAAAAGCCCCAGAAATTAATGCGACAAGTGGCTAAAAAAAGACTGAAAACTCTTTTAGTTGCTTCCTGTTGCATATATCAAACAAAGGCAACTGAAGTGTAATTTTTCTAATCTCTTCAAACCACAACAAGAAACCCAGTTACGTTGACTACCGTCTCATATGTGCCAGTTACGCTCATGCGAAAACCCCAGAAAATAATGCGACAAGTGGCTAAAAAAAGACTGAATGCTTCTTATTGCATAAATCAAACAAATGGAACAAAATTTTTAATGTATATTTTTTTCCTCCAATCTCTTTATACCATGACGACAAATCTATTTATGTTGACAACCGTCTCATAGGTTCCGGTTACGTATCCGCGAAAACGCGAAAAATCGACTTACGGACCACTTCATAGCAGATGACACCTGTTGCTTAATGGATCAAATATAGGGAACTTAATTTCTGATGTCTGTTTTTTACTTCTCAAGTCTTTTTTTACCGTGACGACAAACCCATTTAGGTTGTCTATTGTCTCGCAGGTGCCGGTTACATACCCGCGAAAACATGCAAAATCGACTTACGGAATATATTTTATAGCAGACGACAACTGTTGCTTAAAGTCAATTATAGGGATTTTTCTATTTTTCTTTTTCATTTTCTCTCACTAGGGCCAATGATTTGGTTACGATGACCATCTCACCCATATGTGACTGATACGTGTTGCGCATAAAATCGTAAAATCAACTTTGACACTTTCGGAGGCAACTGATACCTGTTAAACAAATCAAAGAAAGGTAAACAAAGTTTTTCCCTGTTTTCTTACCAGGGTCACGAAAACATTGAACCAATTTTGACGACCGCGCGAGTCAAAAGTCAATTTTATGTTTAATCGCTGCGCAAAAATATAAAATTCAGAAGCAACCGTTTGCTGTTGCGGAAACTTTTTCCGATAAAAAAATCGTGTTCTTGTTTGAAGAATTTAGAAGTAGGCCATAAAGATACAATAAGATGTAAGAATAACTAAAAATCAACTTTTTCTTTGATAGGGTAGTAAACATTGTGGGAAAAGGAGAAAATGCTGGTAACCTGCATTGTCTCCTTTCCTCAGATTATTTTCAAAAGCCTTCTCTTTCAGGGGTGTTAAAAGGCGTCATTGTGTGGTAAAAGGTTAATAAGAATAAACAGCTATTCCCCCCCCCTTCCCATCAGCCAATCAAATCTCTTCTCTCTCTGAAATTATCCAATCAGAGAAGCTTTAAGGAAATCAGAATGGGAACCAAGGAGCCAAATCAGAATGGGAACCAATAGCCAATCAGATATCCAACAGCCAATCAGAGAGCTTCAAAATCGCTCCAAAATGGCGCCATAATTTCTCGATAAAAAACAGTGAAAAAAAAGGCATAAAAGTGGATTTAAAGTCTTCTTTAAAGGCTGTTGTGCAGTCCTTGGCGAACTGCCAGGCATGCACCATCCACACATGCCAGATTTCACTGAAAATGGCCAAACATTTAAGAAAATAGGGGCGCAGCAGACCTTGTTTTGGTCTTTTCAAGCCCCTTGCAAGAATTACTTCCCTTAGACCCTCGATGCACCCCCCCAGCCCTTAACTGGATTTGCTTTTCTAACTCAGCCCACAATAAATGCTGCACATTGAAACTTTCAATAAGCCAAAGTGATCAATGTACAGTGTAAAAAAGCCCCAGAAATTAATGCGACAAGTGGCTAAAAAAAGACTGAAAAATCTTTTAGTTGCTTCCTGTTGCATATATCAAACAAAGGCAACTGAAGTGTAATTTTTCTAATCTCTTCAAACCACAACAAGAAACCCAGTTACGTTGACTACCGTCTCATATGTGCCAGTTACGCTCATGCGAAAACCCCAGAAAATAATGCGACAAGTGGCTAAAAAAAGACTGAATGCTTCTTATTGCATAAATCAAACAAATGGAACAAAATTTTTAATGTATATTTTTTTCCTCCAATCTCTTTATACCATGACGACAAATCTATTTATGTTGACAACCGTCTCATAGGTTCCGGTTACGTATCCGCGAAAACGCGAAAAATCGACTTACGGACCACTTCATAGCAGATGACACCTGTTGCTTAATGGATCAAATATAGGGAACTTAATTTCTGATGTCTGTTTTTTACTTCTCAAGTCTTTTTTTACCGTGACGACAAACCCATTTAGGTTGTCTATTGTCTCGCAGGTGCCGGTTACATACCCGCGAAAACATGCAAAATCGACTTACGGAATATATTTTATAGCAGACGACAACTGTTGCTTAAAGTCAATTATAGGGATTTTTCTATTTTTCTTTTTCATTTTCTCTCACTAGGGCCAATGATTTGGTTACGATGACCATCTCACCCATATGTGACTGATACGTGTTGCGCATAAAATCGTAAAATCAACTTTGACACTTTCGGAGGCAACTGATACCTGTTAAACAAATCAAAGAAAGGTAAACAAAGTTTTTCCCTGTTTTCTTACCAGGGTCACGAAAACATTGAACCAATTTTGACGACCGCGCGAGTCAAAAGTCAATTTTATGTTTAATCGCTGCGCAAAAATATAAAATTCAGAAGCAACCGTTTGCTGTTGCGGAAACTTTTTCCGATAAAAAAATCTTGTTCTTGTTTGAAGAATTTAGAAGTAGGCCATAAAGATACAATAAGATGTAAGAATAACTAAAAATCAACTTTTTCTTTGATAGGGTAGTAAACATTGTGGGAAAAGGAGAAAATGCTGGTAACCTGCATTGTCTCCTTTCCTCAGATTATTTTCAAAAGCCTTCTCTTTCAGGGGTGTTAAAAGGCGTCATTGTGTGGTAAAAGGTTAATAAGAATAAACAGCTATTCCCCCCCCCTTCCCATCAGCCAATCAAATCTCTTCTCTCTCTGAAATTATCCAATCAGAGAAGCTTTAAGGAAATCAGAATGGGAACCAAGGAGCCAAATCAGAATGGGAACCAATAGCCAATCAGATATCCAACAGCCAATCAGAGAGCTTCAAAATCGCTCCAAAATGGCGCCATAATTTCTCGATAAAAAACAGTGAAAAAAAAGGCATAAAAGTGGATTTAAAGTCTTCTTTAAAGGCTGTTGTGCAGTCCTTGGCGAACTGCCAGGCATGCACCATCCACACATGCCAGATTTCACTGAAAATGGCCAAACATTTAAGAAAATAGGGGCGCAGCAGACCTTGTTTTGGTCTTTTCAAGCCCCTTGCAAGAATTACTTCCCTTAGACCCTCGATGCACCCCCCCAGCCCTTAACTGGATTTGCTTTTCTAACTCAGCCCACAATAAATGCTGCACATTGAAACTTTCAATAAGCCAAAGTGATCAATGTACAGTGTAAAAAAGCCCCAGAAATTAATGCGACAAGTGGCTAAAAAAAGACTGAAAACTCTTTTAGTTGCTTCCTGTTGCATATATCAAACAAAGGCAACTGAAGTGTAATTTTTCTAATCTCTTCAAACCACAACAAGAAACCCAGTTACGTTGACTACCGTCTCATATGTGCCAGTTACGCTCATGCGAAAACCCCAGAAAATAATGCGACAAGTGGCTAAAAAAAGACTGAATGCTTCTTATTGCATAAATCAAACAAATGGAACAAAATTTTTAATGTATATTTTTTTCCTCCAATCTCTTTATACCATGACGACAAATCTATTTATGTTGACAACCGTCTCATAGGTTCCGGTTACGTATCCGCGAAAACGCGAAAAATCGACTTACGGACCACTTCATAGCAGATGACACCTGTTGCTTAATGGATCAAATATAGGGAACTTAATTTCTGATGTCTGTTTTTTACTTCTCAAGTCTTTTTTTACCGTGACGACAAACCCATTTAGGTTGTCTATTGTCTCGCAGGTGCCGGTTACATACCCGCGAAAACATGCAAAATCGACTTACGGAATATATTTTATAGCAGACGACAACTGTTGCTTAAAGTCAATTATAGGGATTTTTCTATTTTTCTTTTTCATTTTCTCTCACTAGGGCCAATGATTTGGTTACGATGACCATCTCACCCATATGTGACTGATACGTGTTGCGCATAAAATCGTAAAATCAACTTTGACACTTTCGGAGGCAACTGATACCTGTTAAACAAATCAAAGAAAGGTAAACAAAGTTTTTCCCTGTTTTCTTACCAGGGTCACGAAAACATTGAACCAATTTTGACGACCGCGCGAGTCAAAAGTCAATTTTATGTTTAATCGCTGCGCAAAAATATAAAATTCAGAAGCAACCGTTTGCTGTTGCGGAAACTTTTTCCGATAAAAAAATCGTGTTCTTGTTTGAAGAATTTAGAAGTAGGCCATAAAGATACAATAAGATGTAAGAATAACTAAAAATCAACTTTTTCTTTGATAGGGTAGTAAACATTGTGGGAAAAGGAGAAAATGCTGGTAACCTGCATTGTCTCCTTTCCTCAGATTATTTTCAAAAGCCTTCTCTTTCAGGGGTGTTAAAAGGCGTCATTGTGTGGTAAAAGGTTAATAAGAATAAACAGCTATTCCCCCCCCTTCCCATCAGCCAATCAAATCTCTTCTCTCTCTGAAATTATCCAATCAGAGAAGCTTTAAGGAAATCAGAATGGGAACCAAGGAGCCAAATCAGAATGGGAACCAATAGCCAATCAGATATCCAACAGCCAATCAGAGAGCTTCAAAATCGCTCCAAAATGGCGCCATAATTTCTCGATAAAAAACAGTGAAAAAAAAGGCATAAAAGTGGATTTAAAGTCTTCTTTAAAGGCTGTTGTGCAGTCCTTGGCGAACTGCCAGGCATGCACCATCCACACATGCCAGATTTCACTGAAAATGGCCAAACATTTAAGAAAATAGGGGCGCAGCAGACCTTGTTTTGGTCTTTTCAAGCCCCTTGCAAGAATTACTTCCCTTAGACCCTCGATGCACCCCCCCAGCCCTTAACTGGATTTGCTTTTCTAACTCAGCCCACAATAAATGCTGCACATTGAAACTTTCAATAAGCCAAAGTGATCAATGTACAGTGTAAAAAAGCCCCAGAAATTAATGCGACAAGTGGCTAAAAAAAGACTGAAAACTCTTTTAGTTGCTTCCTGTTGCATATATCAAACAAAGGCAACTGAAGTGTAATTTTTCTAATCTCTTCAAACCACAACAAGAAACCCAGTTACGTTGACTACCGTCTCATATGTGCCAGTTACGCTCATGCGAAAACCCCAGAAAATAATGCGACAAGTGGCTAAAAAAAGACTGAATGCTTCTTATTGCATAAATCAAACAAATGGAACAAAATTTTTAATGTATATTTTTTTCCTCCAATCTCTTTATACCATGACGACAAATCTATTTATGTTGACAACCGTCTCATAGGTTCCGGTTACGTATCCGCGAAAACGCGAAAAATCGACTTACGGACCACTTCATAGCAGATGACACCTGTTGCTTAATGGATCAAATATAGGGAACTTAATTTCTGATGTCTGTTTTTTACTTCTCAAGTCTTTTTTTACCGTGACGACAAACCCATTTAGGTTGTCTATTGTCTCGCAGGTGCCGGTTACATACCCGCGAAAACATGCAAAATCGACTTACGGAATATATTTTATAGCAGACGACAACTGTTGCTTAAAGTCAATTATAGGGATTTTTCTATTTTTCTTTTTCATTTTCTCTCACTAGGGCCAATGATTTGGTTACGATGACCATCTCACCCATATGTGACTGATACGTGTTGCGCATAAAATCGTAAAATCAACTTTGACACTTTCGGAGGCAACTGATACCTGTTAAACAAATCAAAGAAAGGTAAACAAAGTTTTTCCCTGTTTTCTTACCAGGGTCACGAAAACATTGAACCAATTTTGACGACCGCGCGAGTCAAAAGTCAATTTTATGTTTAATCGCTGCGCAAAAATATAAAATTCAGAAGCAACCGTTTGCTGTTGCGGAAACTTTTTCCGATAAAAAAATCTTGTTCTTGTTTGAAGAATTTAGAAGTAGGCCATAAAGATACAATAAGATGTAAGAATAACTAAAAATCAACTTTTTCTTTGATAGGGTAGTAAACATTGTGGGAAAAGGAGAAAATGCTGGTAACCTGCATTGTCTCCTTTCCTCAGATTATTTTCAAAAGCCTTCTCTTTCAGGGGTGTTAAAAGGCGTCATTGTGTGGTAAAAGGTTAATAAGAATGAACAGCTATTCCCCCCCCTTCCCATCAGCCAATCAAATCTCTTCTCTCTCTGAAATTATCCAATCAGAGAAGCTTTAAGGAAATCAGAATGGGAACCAAGGAGCCAAATCAGAATGGGAACCAATAGCCAATCAGATATCCAACAGCCAATCAGAGAGCTTCAAAATCGCTCCAAAATGGCGCCATAATTTCTCGATAAAAAACAGTGAAAAAAAAGGCATAAAAGTGGATTTAAAGTCTTCTTTAAAGGCTGTTGTGCAGTCCTTGGCGAACTGCCAGGCATGCACCATCCACACATGCCAGATTTCACTGAAAATGGCCAAACATTTAAGAAAATAGGGGCGCAGCAGACCTTGTTTTGGTCTTTTCAAGCCCCTTGCAAGAATTACTTCCCTTAGACCCTCGATGCACCCCCCCAGCCCTTAACTGGATTTGCTTTTCTAACTCAGCCCACAATAAATGCTGCACATTGAAACTTTCAATAAGCCAAAGTGATCAATGTACAGTGTAAAAAAGCCCCAGAAATTAATGCGACAAGTGGCTAAAAAAAGACTGAAAAATCTTTTAGTTGCTTCCTGTTGCATATATCAAACAAAGGCAACTGAAGTGTAATTTTTCTAATCTCTTCAAACCACAACAAGAAACCCAGTTACGTTGACTACCGTCTCATATGTGCCAGTTACGCTCATGCGAAAACCCCAGAAAATAATGCGACAAGTGGCTAAAAAAAGACTGAATGCTTCTTATTGCATAAATCAAACAAATGGAACAAAATTTTTAATGTATATTTTTTTCCTCCAATCTCTTTATACCATGACGACAAATCTATTTATGTTGACAACCGTCTCATAGGTTCCAGTTACGTATCCGCGAAAACGCGAAAAATCGACTTACGGACCACTTCATAGCAGATGACACCTGTTGCTTAATGGATCAAATATAGGGAACTTAATTTCTGATGTCTGTTTTTTACTTCTCAAGTCTTTTTTTACCGTGACGACAAACCCGTTTAGGTTGTCTATTGTCTCGCAGGTGCCGGTTACATACCCGCGAAAACATGCAAAATCGACTTACGGAATATATTTTATAGCAGACGACAACTGTTGCTTAAAGTCAATTATAGGGATTTTTCTATTTTTCTTTTTCATTTTCTCTCACTAGGGCCAATGATTTGGTTACGATGACCATCTCACCCATATGTGACTGATACGTGTTGCGCATAAAATCGTAAAATCAACTTTGACACTTTCGGAGGCAACTGATACCTGTTAAACAAATCAAAGAAAGGTAAACAAAGTTTTTCCCTGTTTTCTTACCAGGGTCACGAAAACATTGAACCAATTTTGACGACTGCGCGAGTCAAAAGTCAATTTTATGTTTAATCGCTGCGCAAAAATATAAAATTCAGAAGCAACCGTTTGCTGTTGCGGAAACTTTTTCCGATAAAAAAATCTTGTTCTTGTTTGAAGAATTTAGAAGTAGGCCATAAAGATACAATAAGATGTAAGAATAACTAAAAATCAACTTTTTCTTTGATAGGGTAGTAAACATTGTGGGAAAAGGAGAAAATGCTGGTAACCTGCATTGTCTCCTTTCCTCAGATTATTTTCAAAAGCCTTCTCTTTCAGGGGTGTTAAAAGGCGTCATTGTGTGGTAAAAGGTTAATAAGAATAAACAGCTATTCCCCCCCCCCCTTCCCATCAGCCAATCAAATCTCTTCTCTCTCTGAAATTATCCAATCAGAGAAGCTTTAAGGAAATCAGAATCGGAACCAAGGAGCCAAATCAGAATGGGAACCAATAGCCAATCAGATATCCAACAGCCAATCAGAGAGCTTCAAAATCGCTCCAAAATGGCGCCATAATTTCTCGATAAAAAACAGTGAAAAAAAAGGCATAAAAGTGGATTTAAAGTCTTCTTTAAAGGCTGTTGTGCAGTCCTTGGCGAACTGCCAGGCATGCACCATCCACACATGCCAGATTTCACTGAAAATGGCCAAACATTTAAGAAAATAGGGGCGCAGCAGACCTTGTTTTGGTCTTTTCAAGCCCCTTGTAAGAATTACTTCCCTTAGACCCTCGATGCACCCCCCCAGCCCTTAACTGGATTTGCTTTTCTAACTCAGCCCACAATAAATGCTGCACATTGAAACTTTCAATAAGCCAAAGTGATCAATGTACAGTGTAAAAAAGCCCCAGAAATTAATGCGACAAGTGGCTAAAAAAAGACTGAAAACTCTTTTAGTTGCTTCCTGTTGCATATATCAAACAAAGGCAACTGAAGTGTAATTTTTCTAATCTCTTCAAACCACAACAAGAAACCCAGTTACGTTGACTACCGTCTCATATGTGCCAGTTACGCTCATGCGAAAACCCCAGAAAATAATGCGACAAGTGGCTAAAAAAAGACTGAATGCTTCTTATTGCATAAATCAAACAAATGGAACAAAATTTTTAATGTATATTTTTTTCCTCCAATCTCTTTATACCATGACGACAAATCTATTTATGTTGACAACCGTCTCATAGGTTCCGGTTACGTATCCGCGAAAACGCGAAAAATCGACTTACGGACCACTTCATAGCAGATGACACCTGTTGCTTAATGGATCAAATATAGGGAACTTAATTTCTGATGTCTGTTTTTTACTTCTCAAGTCTTTTTTTACCGTGACGACAAACCCATTTAGGTTGTCTATTGTCTCGCAGGTGCCGGTTACATACCCGCGAAAACATGCAAAATCGACTTACGGAATATATTTTATAGCAGACGACAACTGTTGCTTAAAGTCAATTATAGGGATTTTTCTATTTTTCTTTTTCATTTTCTCTCACTAGGGCCAATGATTTGGTTACGATGACCATCTCACCCATATGTGACTGATACGTGTTGCGCATAAAATCGTAAAATCAACTTTGACACTTTCGGAGGCAACTGATACCTGTTAAACAAATCAAAGAAAGGTAAACAAAGTTTTTCCCTGTTTTCTTACCAGGGTCACGAAAACATTGAACCAATTTTGACGACCGCGCGAGTCAAAAGTCAATTTTATGTTTAATCGCTGTGCAAAAATATAAAATTCAGAAGCAACCGTTTGCTGTTGCGGAAACTTTTTCCGATAAAAAAATCTTGTTCTTGTTTGAAGAATTTAGAAGTAGGCCATAAAGATACAATAAGATGTAAGAATAACTAAAAATCAACTTTTTCTTTGATAGGGTAGTAAACATTGTGGGAAAAGGAGAAAATGCTGGTAACCTGCATTGTCTCCTTTCCTCAGATTATTTTCAAAAGCCTTCTCTTTCAGGGGTGTTAAAAGGCGTCATTGTGTGGTAAAAGGTTAATAAGAATAAACAGCTATTCCCCCCCTTCCCATCAGCCAATCAAATCTCTTCTCTCTCTGAAATTATCCAATCAGAGAAGCTTTAAGGAAATCAGAATGGGAACCAAGGAGCCAAATCAGAATGGGAACCAATAGCCAATCAGATATCCAACAGCCAATCAGAGAGCTTCAAAATCGCTCCAAAATGGCGCCATAATTTCTCGATAAAAAACAGTGAAAAAAAAGGCATAAAAGTGGATTTAAAGTCTTCTTTAAAGGCTGTTGTGCAGTCCTTGGCGAACTGCCAGGCATGCACCATCCACACATGCCAGATTTCACTGAAAATGGCCAAACATTTAAGAAAATAGGGGCGCAGCAGACCTTGTTTTGGTCTTTTCAAGCCCCTTGCAAGAATTACTTCCCTTAGACCCTCGATGCACCCCCCCAGCCCTTAACTGGATTTGCTTTTCTAACTCAGCCCACAATAAATGCTGCACATTGAAACTTTCAATAAGCCAAAGTGATCAATGTACAGTGTAAAAAAGCCCCAGAAATTAATGCGACAAGTGGCTAAAAAAAGACTGAAAAATCTTTTAGTTGCTTCCTGTTGCATATATCAAACAAAGGCAACTGAAGTGTAATTTTTCTAATCTCTTCAAACCACAACAAGAAACCCAGTTACGTTGACTACCGTCTCATATGTGCCAGTTACGCTCATGCGAAAACCCCAGAAAATAATGCGACAAGTGGCTAAAAAAAGACTGAATGCTTCTTATTGCATAAATCAAACAAATGGAACAAAATTTTTAATGTATATTTTTTTCCTCCAATCTCTTTATACCATGACGACAAATCTATTTATGTTGACAACCGTCTCATAGGTTCCGGTTACGTATCCGCGAAAACGCGAAAAATCGACTTACGGACCACTTCATAGCAGATGACACCTGTTGCTTAATGGATCAAATATAGGGAACTTAATTTCTGATGTCTGTTTTTTACTTCTCAAGTCTTTTTTTACCGTGACGACAAACCCATTTAGGTTGTCTATTGTCTCGCAGGTGCCGGTTACATACCCGCGAAAACATGCAAAATCGACTTACGGAATATATTTTATAGCAGACGACAACTGTTGCTTAAAGTCAATTATAGGGATTTTTCTATTTTTCTTTTTCATTTTCTCTCACTAGGGCCAATGATTTGGTTACGATGACCATCTCACCCATATGTGACTGATACGTGTTGCGCATAAAATCGTAAAATCAACTTTGACACTTTCGGAGGCAACTGATACCTGTTAAACAAATCAAAGAAAGGTAAACAAAGTTTTTCCCTGTTTTCTTACCAGGGTCACGAAAACATTGAACCAATTTTGACGACCGCGCGAGTCAAAAGTCAATTTTATGTTTAATCGCTGCGCAAAAATATAAAATTCAGAAGCAACCGTTTGCTGTTGCGGAAACTTTTTCCGATAAAAAAATCTTGTTCTTGTTTGAAGAATTTAGAAGTAGGCCATAAAGATACAATAAGATGTAAGAATAACTAAAAATCAACTTTTTCTTTGATAGGGTAGTAAACATTGTGGGAAAAGGAGAAAATGCTGGTAACCTGCATTGTCTCCTTTCCTCAGATTATTTTCAAAAGCCTTCTCTTTCAGGGGTGTTAAAAGGCGTCATTGTGTGGTAAAAGGTTAATAAGAATAAACAGCTATTCCCCCCCCCTTCCCATCAGCCAATCAAATCTCTTCTCTCTCTGAAATTATCCAATCAGAGAAGCTTTAAGGAAATCAGAATGGGAACCAAGGAGCCAAATCAGAATGGGAACCAATAGCCAATCAGATATCCAACAGCCAATCAGAGAGCTTCAAAATCGCTCCAAAATGGCGCCATAATTTCTCGATAAAAATCAGTGAAAAAAAAGGCATAAAAGTGGATTTAAAGTCTTCTTTAAAGGCTGTTGTGCAGTCCTTGGCGAACTGCCAGGCATGCACCATCCACACATGCCAGATTTCACTGAAAATGGCCAAACATTTAAGAAAATAGGGGCGCAGCAGACCTTGTTTTGGTCTTTTCAAGCCCCTTGCAAGAATTACTTCCCTTAGACCCTCGATGCACCCCCCCAGCCCTTAACTGGATTTGCTTTTCTAACTCAGCCCACAATAAATGCTGCACATTGAAACTTTCAATAAGCCAAAGTGATCAATGTACAGTGTAAAAAAGCCCCAGAAATTAATGCGACAAGTGGCTAAAAAAAGACTGAAAACTCTTTTAGTTGCTTCCTGTTGCATATATCAAACAAAGGCAACTGAAGTGTAATTTTTCTAATCTCTTCAAACCACAACAAGAAACCCAGTTACGTTGACTACCGTCTCATATGTGCCAGTTACGCTCATGCGAAAACCCCAGAAAATAATGCGACAAGTGGCTAAAAAAAGACTGAATGCTTCTTATTGCATAAATCAAACAAATGGAACAAAATTTTTAATGTATATTTTTTTCCTCCAATCTCTTTATACCATGACGACAAATCTATTTATGTTGACAACCGTCTCATAGGTTCCGGTTACGTATCCGCGAAAACGCGAAAAATCGACTTACGGACCACTTCATAGCAGATGACACCTGTTGCTTAATGGATCAAATATAGGGAACTTAATTTCTGATGTCTGTTTTTTACTTCTCAAGTCTTTTTTTACCGTGACGACAAACCCATTTAGGTTGTCTATTGTCTCGCAGGTGCCGGTTACATACCCGCGAAAACATGCAAAATCGACTTACGGAATATATTTTATAGCAGACGACAACTGTTGCTTAAAGTCAATTATAGGGATTTTTCTATTTTTCTTTTTCATTTTCTCTCACTAGGGCCAATGATTTGGTTACGATGACCATCTCACCCATATGTGACTGATACGTGTTGCGCATAAAATCGTAAAATCAACTTTGACACTTTCGGAGGCAACTGATACCTGTTAAACAAATCAAAGAAAGGTAAACAAAGTTTTTCCCTGTTTTCTTACCAGGGTCACGAAAACATTGAACCAATTTTGACGACCGCGCGAGTCAAAAGTCAATTTTATGTTTAATCGCTGCGCAAAAATATAAAATTCAGAAGCAACCGTTTGCTGTTGCGGAAACTTTTTCCGATAAAAAAATCGTGTTCTTGTTTGAAGAATTTAGAAGTAGGCCATAAAGATACAATAAGATGTAAGAATAACTAAAAATCAACTTTTTCTTTGATAGGGTAGTAAACATTGTGGGAAAAGGAGAAAATGCTGGTAACCTGCATTGTCTCCTTTCCTCAGATTATTTTCAAAAGCCTTCTCTTTCAGGGGTGTTAAAAGGCGTCATTGTGTGGTAAAAGGTTAATAAGAATAAACAGCTATTCCCCCCCCTTCCCATCAGCCAATCAAATCTCTTCTCTCTCTGAAATTATCCAATCAGAGAAGCTTTAAGGAAATCAGAATGGGAACCAAGGAGCCAAATCAGAATGGGAACCAATAGCCAATCAGATATCCAACAGCCAATCAGAGAGCTTCAAAATCGCTCCAAAATGGCGCCATAATTTCTCGATAAAAAACAGTGAAAAAAAAGGCATAAAAGTGGATTTAAAGTCTTCTTTAAAGGCTGTTGTGCAGTCCTTGGCGAACTGCCAGGCATGCACCATCCACACATGCCAGATTTCACTGAAAATGGCCAAACATTTAAGAAAATAGGGGCGCAGCAGACCTTGTTTTGGTCTTTTCAAGCCCCTTGCAAGAATTACTTCCCTTAGACCCTCGATGCACCCCCCCAGCCCTTAACTGGATTTGCTTTTCTAACTCAGCCCACAATAAATGCTGCACATTGAAACTTTCAATAAGCCAAAGTGATCAATGTACAGTGTAAAAAAGCCCCAGAAATTAATGCGACAAGTGGCTAAAAAAAGACTGAAAACTCTTTTAGTTGCTTCCTGTTGCATATATCAAACAAAGGCAACTGAAGTGTAATTTTTCTAATCTCTTCAAACCACAACAAGAAACCCAGTTACGTTGACTACCGTCTCATATGTGCCAGTTACGCTCATGCGAAAACCCCAGAAAATAATGCGACAAGTGGCTAAAAAAAGACTGAATGCTTCTTATTGCATAAATCAAACAAATGGAACAAAATTTTTAATGTATATTTTTTTCCTCCAATCTCTTTATACCATGACGACAAATCTATTTATGTTGACAACCATCTCATAGGTTCCGGTTACGTATCCGCGAAAACGCGAAAAATCGACTTACGGACCACTTCATAGCAGATGACACCTGTTGCTTAATGGATCAAATATAGGGAACTTAATTTCTGATGTCTGTTTTTTACTTCTCAAGTCTTTTTTTACCGTGACGACAAACCCATTTAGGTTGTCTATTGTCTCGCAGGTGCCGGTTACATACCCGCGAAAACATGCAAAATCGACTTACGGAATATATTTTATAGCAGACGACAACTGTTGCTTAAAGTCAATTATAGGGATTTTTCTATTTTTCTTTTTCATTTTCTCTCACTAGGGCCAATGATTTGGTTACGATGACCATCTCACCCATATGTGACTGATACGTGTTGCGCATAAAATCGTAAAATCAACTTTGACACTTTCGGAGGCAACTGATACCTGTTAAACAAATCAAAGAAAGGTAAACAAAGTTTTTCCCTGTTTTCTTACCAGGGTCACGAAAACATTGAACCAATTTTGACGACCGCGCGAGTCAAAAGTCAATTTTATGTTTAATCGCTGCGCAAAAATATAAAATTCAGAAGCAACCGTTTGCTGTTGCGGAAACTTTTTCCGATAAAAAAATCTTGTTCTTGTTTGAAGAATTTAGAAGTAGGCCATAAAGATACAATAAGATGTAAGAATAACTAAAAATCAACTTTTTCTTTGATAGGGTAGTAAACATTGTGGGAAAAGGAGAAAATGCTGGTAACCTGCATTGTCTCCTTTCCTCAGATTATTTTCAAAAGCCTTCTCTTTCAGGGGTGTTAAAAGGCGTCATTGTGTGGTAAAAGGTTAATAAGAATAAACAGCTATTCCCCCCCTTCCCATCAGCCAATCAAATCTCTTCTCTCTCTGAAATTATCCAATCAGAGAAGCTTTAAGGAAATCAGAATGGGAACCAAGGAGCCAAATCAGAATGGGAACCAATAGCCAATCAGATATCCAACAGCCAATCAGAGAGCTTCAAAATCGCTCCAAAATGGCGCCATAATTTCTCGATAAAAAACAGTGAAAAAAAAGGCATAAAAGTGGATTTAAAGTCTTCTTTAAAGGCTGTTGTGCAGTCCTTGGCGAACTGCCAGGCATGCACCATCCACACATGCCAGATTTCACTGAAAATGGCCAAACATTTAAGAAAATAGGGGCGCAGCAGACCTTGTTTTGGTCTTTTCAAGCCCCTTGCAAGAATTACTTCCCTTAGACCCTCGATGCACCCCCCCAGCCCTTAACTGGATTTGCTTTTCTAACTCAGCCCACAATAAATGCTGCACATTGAAACTTTCAATAAGCCAAAGTGATCAATGTACAGTGTAAAAAAGCCCCAGAAATTAATGCGACAAGTGGCTAAAAAAAGACTGAAAAATCTTTTAGTTGCTTCCTGTTGCATATATCAAACAAAGGCAACTGAAGTGTAATTTTTCTAATCTCTTCAAACCACAACAAGAAACCCAGTTACGTTGACTACCGTCTCATATGTGCCAGTTACGCTCATGCGAAAACCCCAGAAAATAATGCGACAAGTGGCTAAAAAAAGACTGAATGCTTCTTATTGCATAAATCAAACAAATGGAACAAAATTTTTAATGTATATTTTTTTCCTCCAATCTCTTTATACCATGACGACAAATCTATTTATGTTGACAACCGTCTCATAGGTTCCGGTTACGTATCCGCGAAAACGCGAAAAATCGACTTACGGACCACTTCATAGCAGATGACACCTGTTGCTTAATGGATCAAATATAGGGAACTTAATTTCTGATGTCTGTTTTTTACTTCTCAAGTCTTTTTTTACCGTGACGACAAACCCATTTAGGTTGTCTATTGTCTCGCAGGTGCCGGTTACATACCCGCGAAAACATGCAAAATCGACTTACGGAATATATTTTATAGCAGACGACAACTGTTGCTTAAAGTCAATTATAGGGATTTTTCTATTTTTCTTTTTCATTTTCTCTCACTAGGGCCAATGATTTGGTTACGATGACCATCTCACCCATATGTGACTGATACGTGTTGCGCATAAAATCGTAAAATCAACTTTGACACTTTCGGAGGCAACTGATACCTGTTAAACAAATCAAAGAAAGGTAAACAAAGTTTTTCCCTGTTTTCTTACCAGGGTCACGAAAACATTGAACCAATTTTGACGACCGCGCGAGTCAAAAGTCAATTTTATGTTTAATCGCTGCGCAAAAATATAAAATTCAGAAGCAACCGTTTGCTGTTGCGGAAACTTTTTCCGATAAAAAAATCGTGTTCTTGTTTGAAGAATTTAGAAGTAGGCCATAAAGATACAATAAGATGTAAGAATAACTAAAAATCAACTTTTTCTTTGATAGGGTAGTAAACATTGTGGGAAAAGGAGAAAATGCTGGTAACCTGCATTGTCTCCTTTCCTCAGATTATTTTCAAAAGCCTTCTCTTTCAGGGGTGTTAAAAGGCGTCATTGTGTGGTAAAAGGTTAATAAGAATAAACAGCTATTCCCCCCCCTTCCCATCAGCCAATCAAATCTCTTCTCTCTCTGAAATTATCCAATCAGAGAAGCTTTAAGGAAATCAGAATGGGAACCAAGGAGCCAAATCAGAATGGGAACCAATAGCCAATCAGATATCCAACAGCCAATCAGAGAGCTTCAAAATCGCTCCAAAATGGCGCCATAATTTCTCGATAAAAAACAGTGAAAAAAAAGGCATAAAAGTGGATTTAAAGTCTTCTTTAAAGGCTGTTGTGCAGTCCTTGGCGAACTGCCAGGCATGCACCATCCACACATGCCAGATTTCACTGAAAATGGCCAAACATTTAAGAAAATAGGGGCGCAGCAGACCTTGTTTTGGTCTTTTCAAGCCCCTTGCAAGAATTACTTCCCTTAGACCCTCGATGCACCCCCCCAGCCCTTAACTGGATTTGCTTTTCTAACTCAGCCCACAATAAATGCTGCACATTGAAACTTTCAATAAGCCAAAGTGATCAATGTACAGTGTAAAAAAGCCCCAGAAATTAATGCGACAAGTGGCTAAAAAAAGACTGAAAACTCTTTTAGTTGCTTCCTGTTGCATATATCAAACAAAGGCAACTGAAGTGTAATTTTTCTAATCTCTTCAAACCACAACAAGAAACCCAGTTACGTTGACTACCGTCTCATATGTGCCAGTTACGCTCATGCGAAAACCCCAGAAAATAATGCGACAAGTGGCTAAAAAAAGACTGAATGCTTCTTATTGCATAAATCAAACAAATGGAACAAAATTTTTAATGTATATTTTTTTCCTCCAATCTCTTTATACCATGACGACAAATCTATTTATGTTGACAACCATCTCATAGGTTCCGGTTACGTATCCGCGAAAACGCGAAAAATCGACTTACGGACCACTTCATAGCAGATGACACCTGTTGCTTAATGGATCAAATATAGGGAACTTAATTTCTGATGTCTGTTTTTTACTTCTCAAGTCTTTTTTTACCGTGACGACAAACCCATTTAGGTTGTCTATTGTCTCGCAGGTGCCGGTTACATACCCGCGAAAACATGCAAAATCGACTTACGGAATATATTTTATAGCAGACGACAACTGTTGCTTAAAGTCAATTATAGGGATTTTTCTATTTTTCTTTTTCATTTTCTCTCACTAGGGCCAATGATTTGGTTACGATGACCATCTCACCCATATGTGACTGATACGTGTTGCGCATAAAATCGTAAAATCAACTTTGACACTTTCGGAGGCAACTGATACCTGTTAAACAAATCAAAGAAAGGTAAACAAAGTTTTTCCCTGTTTTCTTACCAGGGTCACGAAAACATTGAACCAATTTTGACGACCGCGCGAGTCAAAAGTCAATTTTATGTTTAATCGCTGCGCAAAAATATAAAATTCAGAAGCAACCGTTTGCTGTTGCGGAAACTTTTTCCGATAAAAAAATCTTGTTCTTGTTTGAAGAATTTAGAAGTAGGCCATAAAGATACAATAAGATGTAAGAATAACTAAAAATCAACTTTTTCTTTGATAGGGTAGTAAACATTGTGGGAAAAGGAGAAAATGCTGGTAACCTGCATTGTCTCCTTTCCTCAGATTATTTTCAAAAGCCTTCTCTTTCAGGGGTGTTAAAAGGCGTCATTGTGTGGTAAAAGGTTAATAAGAATAAACAGCTATTCCCCCCCTTCCCATCAGCCAATCAAATCTCTTCTCTCTCTGAAATTATCCAATCAGAGAAGCTTTAAGGAAATCAGAATGGGAACCAAGGAGCCAAATCAGAATGGGAACCAATAGCCAATCAGATATCCAACAGCCAATCAGAGAGCTTCAAAATCGCTCCAAAATGGCGCCATAATTTCTCGATAAAAAACAGTGAAAAAAAAGGCATAAAAGTGGATTTAAAGTCTTCTTTAAAGGCTGTTGTGCAGTCCTTGGCGAACTGCCAGGCATGCACCATCCACACATGCCAGATTTCACTGAAAATGGCCAAACATTTAAGAAAATAGGGGCGCAGCAGACCTTGTTTTGGTCTTTTCAAGCCCCTTGCAAGAATTACTTCCCTTAGACCCTCGATGCACCCCCCCAGCCCTTAACTGGATTTGCTTTTCTAACTCAGCCCACAATAAATGCTGCACATTGAAACTTTCAATAAGCCAAAGTGATCAATGTACAGTGTAAAAAAGCCCCAGAAATTAATGCGACAAGTGGCTAAAAAAAGACTGAAAAATCTTTTAGTTGCTTCCTGTTGCATATATCAAACAAAGGCAACTGAAGTGTAATTTTTCTAATCTCTTCAAACCACAACAAGAAACCCAGTTACGTTGACTACCGTCTCATATGTGCCAGTTACGCTCATGCGAAAACCCCAGAAAATAATGCGACAAGTGGCTAAAAAAAGACTGAATGCTTCTTATTGCATAAATCAAACAAATGGAACAAAATTTTTAATGTATATTTTTTTCCTCCAATCTCTTTATACCATGACGACAAATCTATTTATGTTGACAACCGTCTCATAGGTTCCGGTTACGTATCCGCGAAAACGCGAAAAATCGACTTACGGACCACTTCATAGCAGATGACACCTGTTGCTTAATGGATCAAATATAGGGAACTTAATTTCTGATGTCTGTTTTTTACTTCTCAAGTCTTTTTTTACCGTGACGACAAACCCATTTAGGTTGTCTATTGTCTCGCAGGTGCCGGTTACATACCCGCGAAAACATGCAAAATCGACTTACGGAATATATTTTATAGCAGACGACAACTGTTGCTTAAAGTCAATTATAGGGATTTTTCTATTTTTCTTTTTCATTTTCTCTCACTAGGGCCAATGATTTGGTTACGATGACCATCTCACCCATATGTGACTGATACGTGTTGCGCATAAAATCGTAAAATCAACTTTGACACTTTCGGAGGCAACTGATACCTGTTAAACAAATCAAAGAAAGGTAAACAAAGTTTTTCCCTGTTTTCTTACCAGGGTCACGAAAACATTGAACCAATTTTGACGACCGCGCGAGTCAAAAGTCAATTTTATGTTTAATCGCTGCGCAAAAATATAAAATTCAGAAGCAACCGTTTGCTGTTGCGGAAACTTTTTCCGATAAAAAAATCGTGTTCTTGTTTGAAGAATTTAGAAGTAGGCCATAAAGATACAATAAGATGTAAGAATAACTAAAAATCAACTTTTTCTTTGATAGGGTAGTAAACATTGTGGGAAAAGGAGAAAATGCTGGTAACCTGCATTGTCTCCTTTCCTCAGATTATTTTCAAAAGCCTTCTCTTTCAGGGGTGTTAAAAGGCGTCATTGTGTGGTAAAAGGTTAATAAGAATAAACAGCTATTCCCCCCCCTTCCCATCAGCCAATCAAATCTCTTCTCTCTCTGAAATTATCCAATCAGAGAAGCTTTAAGGAAATCAGAATGGGAACCAAGGAGCCAAATCAGAATGGGAACCAATAGCCAATCAGATATCCAACAGCCAATCAGAGAGCTTCAAAATCGCTCCAAAATGGCGCCATAATTTCTCGATAAAAAACAGTGAAAAAAAAGGCATAAAAGTGGATTTAAAGTCTTCTTTAAAGGCTGTTGTGCAGTCCTTGGCGAACTGCCAGGCATGCACCATCCACACATGCCAGATTTCACTGAAAATGGCCAAACATTTAAGAAAATAGGGGCGCAGCAGACCTTGTTTTGGTCTTTTCAAGCCCCTTGCAAGAATTACTTCCCTTAGACCCTCGATGCACCCCCCCAGCCCTTAACTGGATTTGCTTTTCTAACTCAGCCCACAATAAATGCTGCACATTGAAACTTTCAATAAGCCAAAGTGATCAATGTACAGTGTAAAAAAGCCCCAGAAATTAATGCGACAAGTGGCTAAAAAAAGACTGAAAACTCTTTTAGTTGCTTCCTGTTGCATATATCAAACAAAGGCAACTGAAGTGTAATTTTTCTAATCTCTTCAAACCACAACAAGAAACCCAGTTACGTTGACTACCGTCTCATATGTGCCAGTTACGCTCATGCGAAAACCCCAGAAAATAATGCGACAAGTGGCTAAAAAAAGACTGAATGCTTCTTATTGCATAAATCAAACAAATGGAACAAAATTTTTAATGTATATTTTTTTCCTCCAATCTCTTTATACCATGACGACAAATCTATTTATGTTGACAACCATCTCATAGGTTCCGGTTACGTATCCGCGAAAACGCGAAAAATCGACTTACGGACCACTTCATAGCAGATGACACCTGTTGCTTAATGGATCAAATATAGGGAACTTAATTTCTGATGTCTGTTTTTTACTTCTCAAGTCTTTTTTTACCGTGACGACAAACCCATTTAGGTTGTCTATTGTCTCGCAGGTGCCGGTTACATACCCGCGAAAACATGCAAAATCGACTTACGGAATATATTTTATAGCAGACGACAACTGTTGCTTAAAGTCAATTATAGGGATTTTTCTATTTTTCTTTTTCATTTTCTCTCACTAGGGCCAATGATTTGGTTACGATGACCATCTCACCCATATGTGACTGATACGTGTTGCGCATAAAATCGTAAAATCAACTTTGACACTTTCGGAGGCAACTGATACCTGTTAAACAAATCAAAGAAAGGTAAACAAAGTTTTTCCCTGTTTTCTTACCAGGGTCACGAAAACATTGAACCAATTTTGACGACCGCGCGAGTCAAAAGTCAATTTTATGTTTAATCGCTGCGCAAAAATATAAAATTCAGAAGCAACCGTTTGCTGTTGCGGAAACTTTTTCCGATAAAAAAATCTTGTTCTTGTTTGAAGAATTTAGAAGTAGGCCATAAAGATACAATAAGATGTAAGAATAACTAAAAATCAACTTTTTCTTTGATAGGGTAGTAAACATTGTGGGAAAAGGAGAAAATGCTGGTAACCTGCATTGTCTCCTTTCCTCAGATTATTTTCAAAAGCCTTCTCTTTCAGGGGTGTTAAAAGGCGTCATTGTGTGGTAAAAGGTTAATAAGAATAAACAGCTATTCCCCCCCCCTTCCCATCAGCCAATCAAATCTCTTCTCTCTCTGAAATTATCCAATCAGAGAAGCTTTAAGGAAATCAGAATGGGAACCAAGGAGCCAAATCAGAATGGGAACCAATAGCCAATCAGATATCCAACAGCCAATCAGAGAGCTTCAAAATCGCTCCAAAATGGCGCCATAATTTCTCGATAAAAAACAGTGAAAAAAAAGGCATAAAAGTGGATTTAAAGTCTTCTTTAAAGGCTGTTGTGCAGTCCTTGGCGAACTGCCAGGCATGCACCATCCACACATGCCAGATTTCACTGAAAATGGCCAAACATTTAAGAAAATAGGGGCGCAGCAGACCTTGTTTTGGTCTTTTCAAGCCCCTTGCAAGAATTACTTCCCTTAGACCCTCGATGCACCCCCCCAGCCCTTAACTGGATTTGCTTTTCTAACTCAGCCCACAATAAATGCTGCACATTGAAACTTTCAATAAGCCAAAGTGATCAATGTACAGTGTAAAAAAGCCCCAGAAATTAATGCGACAAGTGGCTAAAAAAAGACTGAAAACTCTTTTAGTTGCTTCCTGTTGCATATATCAAACAAAGGCAACTGAAGTGTAATTTTTCTAATCTCTTCAAACCACAACAAGAAACCCAGTTACGTTGACTACCGTCTCATATGTGCCAGTTACGCTCATGCGAAAACCCCAGAAAATAATGCGACAAGTGGCTAAAAAAAGACTGAATGCTTCTTATTGCATAAATCAAACAAATGGAACAAAATTTTTAATGTATATTTTTTTCCTCCAATCTCTTTATACCATGACGACAAATCTATTTATGTTGACAACCGTCTCATAGGTTCCGGTTACGTATCCGCGAAAACGCGAAAAATCGACTTACGGACCACTTCATAGCAGATGACACCTGTTGCTTAATGGATCAAATATAGGGAACTTAATTTCTGATGTCTGTTTTTTACTTCTCAAGTCTTTTTTTACCGTGACGACAAACCCATTTAGGTTGTCTATTGTCTCGCAGGTGCCGGTTACATACCCGCGAAAACATGCAAAATCGACTTACGGAATATATTTTATAGCAGACGACAACTGTTGCTTAAAGTCAATTATAGGGATTTTTCTATTTTTCTTTTTCATTTTCTCTCACTAGGGCCAATGATTTGGTTACGATGACCATCTCACCCATATGTGACTGATACGTGTTGCGCATAAAATCGTAAAATCAACTTTGACACTTTCGGAGGCAACTGATACCTGTTAAACAAATCAAAGAAAGGTAAACAAAGTTTTTCCCTGTTTTCTTACCAGGGTCACGAAAACATTGAACCAATTTTGACGACCGCGCGAGTCAAAAGTCAATTTTATGTTTAATCGCTGCGCAAAAATATAAAATTCAGAAGCAACCGTTTGCTGTTGCGGAAACTTTTTCCGATAAAAAAATCTTGTTCTTGTTTGAAGAATTTAGAAGTAGGCCATAAAGATACAATAAGATGTAAGAATAACTAAAAATCAACTTTTTCTTTGATAGGGTAGTAAACATTGTGGGAAAAGGAGAAAATGCTGGTAACCTGCATTGTCTCCTTTCCTCAGATTATTTTCAAAAGCCTTCTCTTTCAGGGGTGTTAAAAGGCGTCATTGTGTGGTAAAAGGTTAATAAGAATAAACAGCTATTCCCCCTCCCTTCCCATCAGCCAATCAAATCTCTTCTCTCTCTGAAATTATCCAATCAGAGAAGCTTTAAGGAAATCAGAATGGGAACCAAGGAGCCAAATCAGAATGGGAACCAATAGCCAATCAGATATCCAACAGCCAATCAGAGAGCTTCAAAATCGCTCCAAAATG
This sequence comes from Tridacna crocea, assembly GCA_943736015.1. Lineage (NCBI taxonomy): Eukaryota > Metazoa > Mollusca > Bivalvia > Cardiida > Cardiidae > Tridacna > Tridacna crocea. The sequence continues at coordinate 9,935,197 of OX031072.1, read as the reverse complement.
GCGCCATAATTTCTCGATAAAAAACAGTGAAAAAAAAGGCATAAAAGTGGATTTAAAGTCTTCTTTAAAGGCTGTTGTGCAGTCCTTGGCGAACTGCCAGGCATGCACCATCCACACATGCCAGATTTCACTGAAAATGGCCAAACATTTAAGAAAATAGGGGCGCAGCAGACCTTGTTTTGGTCTTTTCAAGCCCCTTGCAAGAATTACTTCCCTTAGACCCTCGATGCACCCCCCCAGCCCTTAACTGGATTTGCTTTTCTAACTCAGCCCACAATAAATGCTGCACATTGAAACTTTCAATAAGCCAAAGTGATCAATGTACAGTGTAAAAAAGCCCCAGAAATTAATGCGACAAGTGGCTAAAAAAAGACTGAAAACTCTTTTAGTTGCTTCCTGTTGCATATATCAAACAAAGGCAACTGAAGTGTAATTTTTCTAATCTCTTCAAACCACAACAAGAAACCCAGTTACGTTGACTACCGTCTCATATGTGCCAGTTACGCTCATGCGAAAACCCCAGAAAATAATGCGACAAGTGGCTAAAAAAAGACTGAATGCTTCTTATTGCATAAATCAAACAAATGGAACAAAATTTTTAATGTATATTTTTTTCCTCCAATCTCTTTATACCATGACGACAAATCTATTTATGTTGACAACCGTCTCATAGGTTCCGGTTACGTATCCGCGAAAACGCGAAAAATCGACTTACGGACCACTTCATAGCAGATGACACCTGTTGCTTAATGGATCAAATATAGGGAACTTAATTTCTGATGTCTGTTTTTTACTTCTCAAGTCTTTTTTTACCGTGACGACAAACCCATTTAGGTTGTCTATTGTCTCGCAGGTGCCGGTTACATACCCGCGAAAACATGCAAAATCGACTTACGGAATATATTTTATAGCAGACGACAACTGTTGCTTAAAGTCAATTATAGGGATTTTTCTATTTTTCTTTTTCATTTTCTCTCACTAGGGCCAATGATTTGGTTACGATGACCATCTCACCCATATGTGACTGATACGTGTTGCGCATAAAATCGTAAAATCAACTTTGACACTTTCGGAGGCAACTGATACCTGTTAAACAAATCAAAGAAAGGTAAACAAAGTTTTTCCCTGTTTTCTTACCAGGGTCACGAAAACATTGAACCAATTTTGACGACCGCGCGAGTCAAAAGTCAATTTTATGTTTAATCGCTGCGCAAAAATATAAAATTCAGAAGCAACCGTTTGCTGTTGCGGAAACTTTTTCCGATAAAAAAATCTTGTTCTTGTTTGAAGAATTTAGAAGTAGGCCATAAAGATACAATAAGATGTAAGAATAACTAAAAATCAACTTTTTCTTTGATAGGGTAGTAAACATTGTGGGAAAAGGAGAAAATGCTGGTAACCTGCATTGTCTCCTTTCCTCAGATTATTTTCAAAAGCCTTCTCTTTCAGGGGTGTTAAAAGGCGTCATTGTGTGGTAAAAGGTTAATAAGAATAAACAGCTATTCCCCCCCCCTTCCCATCAGCCAATCAAATCTCTTCTCTCTCTGAAATTATCCAATCAGAGAAGCTTTAAGGAAATCAGAATGGGAACCAAGGAGCCAAATCAGAATGGGAACCAATAGCCAATCAGATATCCAACAGCCAATCAGAGAGCTTCAAAATCGCTCCAAAATGGCGCCATAATTTCTCGATAAAAAACAGTGAAAAAAAAGGCATAAAAGTGGATTTAAAGTCTTCTTTAAAGGCTGTTGTGCAGTCCTTGGCGAACTGCCAGGCATGCACCATCCACACATGCCAGATTTCACTGAAAATGGCCAAACATTTAAGAAAATAGGGGCGCAGCAGACCTTGTTTTGGTCTTTTCAAGCCCCTTGCAAGAATTACTTCCCTTAGACCCTCGATGCACCCCCCCAGCCCTTAACTGGATTTGCTTTTCTAACTCAGCCCACAATAAATGCTGCACATTGAAACTTTCAATAAGCCAAAGTGATCAATGTACAGTGTAAAAAAGCCCCAGAAATTAATGCGACAAGTGGCTAAAAAAAGACTGAAAAATCTTTTAGTTGCTTCCTGTTGCATATATCAAACAAAGGCAACTGAAGTGTAATTTTTCTAATCTCTTCAAACCACAACAAGAAACCCAGTTACGTTGACTACCGTCTCATATGTGCCAGTTACGCTCATGCGAAAACCCCAGAAAATAATGCGACAAGTGGCTAAAAAAAGACTGAATGCTTCTTATTGCATAAATCAAACAAATGGAACAAAATTTTTAATGTATATTTTTTTCCTCCAATCTCTTTATACCATGACGACAAATCTATTTATGTTGACAACCGTCTCATAGGTTCCGGTTACGTATCCGCGAAAACGCGAAAAATCGACTTACGGACCACTTCATAGCAGATGACACCTGTTGCTTAATGGATCAAATATAGGGAACTTAATTTCTGATGTCTGTTTTTTACTTCTCAAGTCTTTTTTTACCGTGACGACAAACCCATTTAGGTTGTCTATTGTCTCGCAGGTGCCGGTTACATACCCGCGAAAACATGCAAAATCGACTTACGGAATATATTTTATAGCAGACGACAACTGTTGCTTAAAGTCAATTATAGGGATTTTTCTATTTTTCTTTTTCATTTTCTCTCACTAGGGCCAATGATTTGGTTACGATGACCATCTCACCCATATGTGACTGATACGTGTTGCGCATAAAATCGTAAAATCAACTTTGACACTTTCGGAGGCAACTGATACCTGTTAAACAAATCAAAGAAAGGTAAACAAAGTTTTTCCCTGTTTTCTTACCAGGGTCACGAAAACATTGAACCAATTTTGATGACCGCGCGAGTCAAAAGTCAATTTTATGTTTAATCGCTGCGCAAAAATATAAAATTCAGAAGCAACCGTTTGCTGTTGCGGAAACTTTTTCCGATAAAAAAATCTTGTTCTTGTTTGAAGAATTTAGAAGTAGGCCATAAAGATACAATAAGATGTAAGAATAACTAAAAATCAACTTTTTCTTTGATAGGGTAGTAAACATTGTGGGAAAAGGAGAAAATGCTGGTAACCTGCATTGTCTCCTTTCCTCAGATTATTTTCAAAAGCCTTCTCTTTCAGGGGTGTTAAAAGGCGTCATTGTGTGGTAAAAGGTTAATAAGAATAAACAGCTATTCCCCCCCCTTCCCATCAGCCAATCAAATCTCTTCTCTCTCTGAAATTATCCAATCAGAGAAGCTTTAAGGAAATCAGAATGGGAACCAAGGAGCCAAATCAGAATGGGAACCAATAGCCAATCAGATATCCAACAGCCAATCAGAGAGCTTCAAAATCGCTCCAAAATGGCGCCATAATTTCTCGATAAAAAACAGTGAAAAAAAAGGCATAAAAGTGGATTTAAAGTCTTCTTTAAAGGCTGTTGTGCAGTCCTTGGCGAACTGCCAGGCATGCACCATCCACACATGCCAGATTTCACTGAAAATGGCCAAACATTTAAGAAAATAGGGGCGCAGCAGACCTTGTTTTGGTCTTTTCAAGCCCCTTGCAAGAATTACTTCCCTTAGACCCTCGATGCACCCCCCCAGCCCTTAACTGGATTTGCTTTTCTAACTCAGCCCACAATAAATGCTGCACATTGAAACTTTCAATAAGCCAAAGTGATCAATGTACAGTGTAAAAAAGCCCCAGAAATTAATGCGACAAGTGGCTAAAAAAAGACTGAAAACTCTTTTAGTTGCTTCCTGTTGCATATATCAAACAAAGGCAACTGAAGTGTAATTTTTCTAATCTCTTCAAACCACAACAAGAAACCCAGTTACGTTGACTACCGTCTCATATGTGCCAGTTACGCTCATGCGAAAACCCCAGAAAATAATGCGACAAGTGGCTAAAAAAAGACTGAATGCTTCTTATTGCATAAATCAAACAAATGGAACAAAATTTTTAATGTATATTTTTTTCCTCCAATCTCTTTATACCATGACGACAAATCTATTTATGTTGACAACCGTCTCATAGGTTCCGGTTACGTATCCGCGAAAACGCGAAAAATCGACTTACGGACCACTTCATAGCAGATGACACCTGTTGCTTAATGGATCAAATATAGGGAACTTAATTTCTGATGTCTGTTTTTTACTTCTCAAGTCTTTTTTTACCGTGACGACAAACCCATTTAGGTTGTCTATTGTCTCGCAGGTGCCGGTTACATACCCGCGAAAACATGCAAAATCGACTTACGGAATATATTTTATAGCAGACGACAACTGTTGCTTAAAGTCAATTATAGGGATTTTTCTATTTTTCTTTTTCATTTTCTCTCACTAGGGCCAATGATTTGGTTACGATGACCATCTCACCCATATGTGACTGATACGTGTTGCGCATAAAATCGTAAAATCAACTTTGACACTTTCGGAGGCAACTGATACCTGTTAAACAAATCAAAGAAAGGTAAACAAAGTTTTTCCCTGTTTTCTTACCAGGGTCACGAAAACATTGAACCAATTTTGACGACCGCGCGAGTCAAAAGTCAATTTTATGTTTAATCGCTGCGCAAAAATATAAAATTCAGAAGCAACCGTTTGCTGTTGCGGAAACTTTTTCCGATAAAAAAATCGTGTTCTTGTTTGAAGAATTTAGAAGTAGGCCATAAAGATACAATAAGATGTAAGAATAACTAAAAATCAACTTTTTCTTTGATAGGGTAGTAAACATTGTGGGAAAAGGAGAAAATGCTGGTAACCTGCATTGTCTCCTTTCCTCAGATTATTTTCAAAAGCCTTCTCTTTCAGGGGTGTTAAAAGGCGTCATTGTGTGGTAAAAGGTTAATAAGAATAAACAGCTATTCCCCCCCCTTCCCATCAGCCAATCAAATCTCTTCTCTCTCTGAAATTATCCAATCAGAGAAGCTTTAAGGAAATCAGAATGGGAACCAAGGAGCCAAATCAGAATGGGAACCAATAGCCAATCAGATATCCAACAGCCAATCAGAGAGCTTCAAAATCGCTCCAAAATGGCGCCATAATTTCTCGATAAAAAACAGTGAAAAAAAAGGCATAAAAGTGGATTTAAAGTCTTCTTTAAAGGCTGTTGTGCAGTCCTTGGCGAACTGCCAGGCATGCACCATCCACACATGCCAGATTTCACTGAAAATGGCCAAACATTTAAGAAAATAGGGGCGCAGCAGACCTTGTTTTGGTCTTTTCAAGCCCCTTGCAAGAATTACTTCCCTTAGACCCTCGATGCACCCCCCCAGCCCTTAACTGGATTTGCTTTTCTAACTCAGCCCACAATAAATGCTGCACATTGAAACTTTCAATAAGCCAAAGTGATCAATGTACAGTGTAAAAAAGCCCCAGAAATTAATGCGACAAGTGGCTAAAAAAAGACTGAAAACTCTTTTAGTTGCTTCCTGTTGCATATATCAAACAAAGGCAACTGAAGTGTAATTTTTCTAATCTCTTCAAACCACAACAAGAAACCCAGTTACGTTGACTACCGTCTCATATGTGCCAGTTACGCTCATGCGAAAACCCCAGAAAATAATGCGACAAGTGGCTAAAAAAAGACTGAATGCTTCTTATTGCATAAATCAAACAAATGGAACAAAATTTTTAATGTATATTTTTTTCCTCCAATCTCTTTATACCATGACGACAAATCTATTTATGTTGACAACCGTCTCATAGGTTCCGGTTACGTATCCGCGAAAACGCGAAAAATCGACTTACGGACCACTTCATAGCAGATGACACCTGTTGCTTAATGGATCAAATATAGGGAACTTAATTTCTGATGTCTGTTTTTTACTTCTCAAGTCTTTTTTTACCGTGACGACAAACCCATTTAGGTTGTCTATTGTCTCGCAGGTGCCGGTTACATACCCGCGAAAACATGCAAAATCGACTTACGGAATATATTTTATAGCAGACGACAACTGTTGCTTAAAGTCAATTATAGGGATTTTTCTATTTTTCTTTTTCATTTTCTCTCACTAGGGCCAATGATTTGGTTATGATGACCATCTCACCCATATGTGACTGATACGTGTTGCGCATAAAATCGTAAAATCAACTTTGACACTTTCGGAGGCAACTGATACCTGTTAAACAAATCAAAGAAAGGTAAACAAAGTTTTTCCCTGTTTTCTTACCAGGGTCACCAAAACATTGAACCAATTTTGACGACCGCGCGAGTCAAAAGTCAATTTTATGTTTAATCGCTGCGCAAAAATATAAAATTCAGAAGCAACCGTTTGCTGTTGCGGAAACTTTTTCCGATAAAAAAATCTTGTTCTTGTTTGAAGAATTTAGAAGTAGGCCATAAAGATACAATAAGATGTAAGAATAACTAAAAATCAACTTTTTCTTTGATAGGGTAGTAAACATTGTGGGAAAAGGAGAAAATGCTGGTAACCTGCATTGTCTCCTTTCCTCAGATTATTTTCAAAAGCCTTCTCTTTCAGGGGTGTTAAAAGGCGTCATTGTGTGGTAAAAGGTTAATAAGAATAAACAGCTATTCCCCCCCCTTCCCATCAGCCAATCAAATCTCTTCTCTCTCTGAAATTATCCAATCAGAGAAGCTTTAAGGAAATCAGAATGGGAACCAAGGAGCCAAATCAGAATGGGAACCAATAGCCAATCAGATATCCAACAGCCAATCAGAGAGCTTCAAAATCGCTCCAAAATGGCGCCATAATTTCTCGATAAAAAACAGTGAAAAAAAAGGCATAAAAGTGGATTTAAAGTCTTCTTTAAAGGCTGTTGTGCAGTCCTTGGCGAACTGCCAGGCATGCACCATCCACACATGCCAGATTTCACTGAAAATGGCCAAACATTTAAGAAAATAGGGGCGCAGCAGACCTTGTTTTGGTCTTTTCAAGCCCCTTGCAAGAATTACTTCCCTTAGACCCTCGATGCACCCCCCCAGCCCTTAACTGGATTTGCTTTTCTAACTCAGCCCACAATAAATGCTGCACATTGAAACTTTCAATAAGCCAAAGTGATCAATGTACAGTGTAAAAAAGCCCCAGAAATTAATGCGACAAGTGGCTAAAAAAAGACTGAAAACTCTTTTAGTTGCTTCCTGTTGCATATATCAAACAAAGGCAACTGAAGTGTAATTTTTCTAATCTCTTCAAACCACAACAAGAAACCCAGTTACGTTGACTACCGTCTCATATGTGCCAGTTACGCTCATGCGAAAACCCCAGAAAATAATGCGACAAGTGGCTAAAAAAAGACTGAATGCTTCTTATTGCATAAATCAAACAAATGGAACAAAATTTTTAATGTATATTTTTTTCCTCCAATCTCTTTATACCATGACGACAAATCTATTTATGTTGACAACCGTCTCATAGGTTCCGGTTACGTATCCGCGAAAACGCGAAAAATCGACTTACGGACCACTTCATAGCAGATGACACCTGTTGCTTAATGGATCAAATATAGGGAACTTAATTTCTGATGTCTGTTTTTTACTTCTCAAGTCTTTTTTTACCGTGACGACAAACCCATTTAGGTTGTCTATTGTCTCGCAGGTGCCGGTTACATACCCGCGAAAACATGCAAAATCGACTTACGGAATATATTTTATAGCAGACGACAACTGTTGCTTAAAGTCAATTATAGGGATTTTTCTATTTTTCTTTTTCATTTTCTCTCACTAGGGCCAATGATTTGGTTACGATGACCATCTCACCCATATGTGACTGATACGTGTTGCGCATAAAATCGTAAAATCAACTTTGACACTTTCGGAGGCAACTGATACCTGTTAAACAAATCAAAGAAAGGTAAACAAAGTTTTTCCCTGTTTTCTTACCAGGGTCACGAAAACATTGAACCAATTTTGACGACCGCGCGAGTCAAAAGTCAATTTTATGTTTAATCGCTGCGCAAAAATATAAAATTCAGAAGCAACCGTTTGCTGTTGCGGAAACTTTTTCCGATAAAAAAATCTTGTTCTTGTTTGAAGAATTTAGAAGTAGGCCATAAAGATACAATAAGATGTAAGAATAACTAAAAATCAACTTTTTCTTTGATAGGGTAGTAAACATTGTGGGAAAAGGAGAAAATGCTGGTAACCTGCATTGTCTCCTTTCCTCAGATTATTTTCAAAAGCCTTCTCTTTCAGGGGTGTTAAAAGGCGTCATTGTGTGGTAAAAGGTTAATAAGAATAAACAGCTATTCCCCCCCCTTCCCATCAGCCAATCAAATCTCTTCTCTCTCTGAAATTATCCAATCAGAGAAGCTTTAAGGAAATCAGAATGGGAACCAAGGAGCCAAATCAGAATGGGAACCAATAGCCAATCAGATATCCAACAGCCAATCAGAGAGCTTCAAAATCGCTCCAAAATGGCGCCATAATTTCTCGATAAAAAACAGTGAAAAAAAAGGCATAAAAGTGGATTTAAAGTCTTCTTTAAAGGCTGTTGTGCAGTCCTTGGCGAACTGCCAGGCATGCACCATCCACACATGCCAGATTTCACTGAAAATGGCCAAACATTTAAGAAAATAGGGGCGCAGCAGACCTTGTTTTGGTCTTTTCAAGCCCCTTGCAAGAATTACTTCCCTTAGACCCTCGATGCACCCCCCCAGCCCTTAACTGGATTTGCTTTTCTAACTCAGCCCACAATAAATGCTGCACATTGAAACTTTCAATAAGCCAAAGTGATCAATGTACAGTGTAAAAAAGCCCCAGAAATTAATGCGACAAGCGGCTAAAAAAAGACTGAAAACTCTTTTAGTTGCTTCCTGTTGCATATATCAAACAAAGGCAACTGAAGTGTAATTTTTCTAATCTCTTCAAACCACAACAAGAAACCCAGTTACGTTGACTACCGTCTCATATGTGCCAGTTACGCTCATGCGAAAACCCCAGAAAATAATGCGACAAGTGGCTAAAAAAAGACTGAATGCTTCTTATTGCATAAATCAAACAAATGGAACAAAATTTTTAATGTATATTTTTTTCCTCCAATCTCTTTATACCATGACGACAAATCTATTTATGTTGACAACCGTCTCATAGGTTCCGGTTACGTATCCGCGAAAACGCGAAAAATCGACTTACGGACCACTTCATAGCAGATGACACCTGTTGCTTAATGGATCAAATATAGGGAACTTAATTTCTGATGTCTGTTTTTTACTTCTCAAGTCTTTTTTTACCGTGACGACAAACCCATTTAGGTTGTCTATTGTCTCGCAGGTGCCGGTTACATACCCGCGAAAACATGCAAAATCGACTTACGGAATATATTTTATAGCAGACGACAACTGTTGCTTAAAGTCAATTATAGGGATTTTTCTATTTTTCTTTTTCATTTTCTCTCACTAGGGCCAATGATTTGGTTACGATGACCATCTCACCCATATGTGACTGATACGTGTTGCGCATAAAATCGTAAAATCAACTTTGACACTTTCGGAGGCAACTGATACCTGTTAAACAAATCAAAGAAAGGTAAACAAAGTTTTTCCCTGTTTTCTTACCAGGGTCACGAAAACATTGAACCAATTTTGACGACCGCGCGAGTCAAAAGTCAATTTTATGTTTAATCGCTGCGCAAAAATATAAAATTCAGAAGCAACCGTTTGCTGTTGCGGAAACTTTTTCCGATAAAAAAATCTTGTTCTTGTTTGAAGAATTTAGAAGTAGGCCATAAAGATACAATAAGATGTAAGAATAACTAAAAATCAACTTTTTCTTTGATAGGGTAGTAAACATTGTGGGAAAAGGAGAAAATGCTGGTAACCTGCATTGTCTCCTTTCCTCAGATTATTTTCAAAAGCCTTCTCTTTCAGGGGTGTTAAAAGGCGTCATTGTGTGGTAAAAGGTTAATAAGAATAAACAGCTATTCCCCCCCCTTCCCATCAGCCAATCAAATCTCTTCTCTCTCTGAAATTATCCAATCAGAGAAGCTTTAAGGAAATCAGAATGGGAACCAAGGAGCCAAATCAGAATGGGAACCAATAGCCAATCAGATATCCAACAGCCAATCAGAGAGCTTCAAAATCGCTCCAAAATGGCGCCATAATTTCTCGATAAAAAACAGTGAAAAAAAAGGCATAAAAGTGGATTTAAAGTCTTCTTTAAAGGCTGTTGTGCAGTCCTTGGCGAACTGCCAGGCATGCACCATCCACACATGCCAGATTTCACTGAAAATGGCCAAACATTTAAGAAAATAGGGGCGCAGCAGACCTTGTTTTGGTCTTTTCAAGCCCCTTGCAAGAATTACTTCCCTTAGACCCTCGATGCACCCCCCCAGCCCTTAACTGGATTTGCTTTTCTAACTCAGCCCACAATAAATGCTGCACATTGAAACTTTCAATAAGCCAAAGTGATCAATGTACAGTGTAAAAAAGCCCCAGAAATTAATGCGACAAGTGGCTAAAAAAAGACTGAAAACTCTTTTAGTTGCTTCCTGTTGCATATATCAAACAAAGGCAACTGAAGTGTAATTTTTCTAATCTCTTCAAACCACAACAAGAAACCCAGTTACGTTGACTACCGTCTCATATGTGCCAGTTACGCTCATGCGAAAACCCCAGAAAATAATGCGACAAGTGGCTAAAAAAAGGCTGAATGCTTCTTATTGCATAAATCAAACAAATGGAACAAAATTTTTAATGTATATTTTTTTCCTCCAATCTCTTTATACCATGACGACAAATCTATTTATGTTGACAACCGTCTCATAGGTTCCGGTTACGTATCCGCGAAAACGCGAAAAATCGACTTACGGACCACTTCATAGCAGATGACACCTGTTGCTTAATGGATCAAATATAGGGAACTTAATTTCTGATGTCTGTTTTTTACTTCTCAAGTCTTTTTTTACCGTGACGACAAACCCATTTAGGTTGTCTATTGTCTCGCAGGTGCCGGTTACATACCCGCGAAAACATGCAAAATCGACTTACGGAATATATTTTATAGCAGACGACAACTGTTGCTTAAAGTCAATTATAGGGATTTTTCTATTTTTCTTTTTCATTTTCTCTCACTAGGGCCAATGATTTGGTTACGATGACCATCTCACCCATATGTGACTGATACGTGTTGCGCATAAAATCGTAAAATCAACTTTGACACTTTCGGAGGCAACTGATACCTGTTAAACAAATCAAAGAAAGGTAAACAAAGTTTTTCCCTGTTTTCTTACCAGGGTCACGAAAACATTGAACCAATTTTGACGACCGCGCGAGTCAAAAGTCAATTTTATGTTTAATCGCTGCGCAAAAATATAAAATTCAGAAGCAACCGTTTGCTGTTGCGGAAACTTTTTCCGATAAAAAAATCTTGTTCTTGTTTGAAGAATTTAGAAGTAGGCCATAAAGATACAATAAGATGTAAGAATAACTAAAAATCAACTTTTTCTTTGATAGGGTAGTAAACATTGTGGGAAAAGGAGAAAATGCTGGTAACCTGCATTGTCTCCTTTCCTCAGATTATTTTCAAAAGCCTTCTCTTTCAGGGGTGTTAAAAGGCGTCATTGTGTGGTAAAAGGTTAATAAGAATAAACAGCTATTCCCCCCCCTTCCCATCAGCCAATCAAATCTCTTCTCTCTCTGAAATTATCCAATCAGAGAAGCTTTAAGGAAATCAGAATGGGAACCAAGGAGCCAAATCAGAATGGGAACCAATAGCCAATCAGATATCCAACAGCCAATCAGAGAGCTTCAAAATCGCTCCAAAATGGCGCCATAATTTCTCGATAAAAAACAGTGAAAAAAAAGGCATAAAAGTGGATTTAAAGTCTTCTTTAAAGGCTGTTGTGCAGTCCTTGGCGAACTGCCAGGCATGCACCATCCACACATGCCAGATTTCACTGAAAATGGCCAAACATTTAAGAAAATAGGGGCGCAGCAGACCTTGTTTTGGTCTTTTCAAGCCCCTTGCAAGAATTACTTCCCTTAGACCCTCGATGCACCCCCCCAGCCCTTAACTGGATTTGCTTTTCTAACTCAGCCCACAATAAATGCTGCACATTGAAACTTTCAATAAGCCAAAGTGATCAATGTACAGTGTAAAAAAGCCCCAGAAATTAATGCGACAAGCGGCTAAAAAAAGACTGAAAACTCTTTTAGTTGCTTCCTGTTGCATATATCAAACAAAGGCAACTGAAGTGTAATTTTTCTAATCTCTTCAAACCACAACAAGAAACCCAGTTACGTTGACTACCGTCTCATATGTGCCAGTTACGCTCATGCGAAAACCCCAGAAAATAATGCGACAAGTGGCTAAAAAAAGACTGAATGCTTCTTATTGCATAAATCAAACAAATGGAACAAAATTTTTAATGTATATTTTTTTCCTCCAATCTCTTTATACCATGACGACAAATCTATTTATGTTGACAACCGTCTCATAGGTTCCGGTTACGTATCCGCGAAAACGCGAAAAATCGACTTACGGACCACTTCATAGCAGATGACACCTGTTGCTTAATGGATCAAATATAGGGAACTTAATTTCTGATGTCTGTTTTTTACTTCTCAAGTCTTTTTTTACCGTGACGACAAACCCATTTAGGTTGTCTATTGTCTCGCAGGTGCCGGTTACATACCCGCGAAAACATGCAAAATCGACTTACGGAATATATTTTATAGCAGACGACAACTGTTGCTTAAAGTCAATTATAGGGATTTTTCTATTTTTCTTTTTCATTTTCTCTCACTAGGGCCAATGATTTGGTTACGATGACCATCTCACCCATATGTGACTGATACGTGTTGCGCATAAAATCGTAAAATCAACTTTGACACTTTCGGAGGCAACTGATACCTGTTAAACAAATCAAAGAAAGGTAAACAAAGTTTTTCCCTGTTTTCTTACCAGGGTCACGAAAACATTGAACCAATTTTGACGACCGCGCGAGTCAAAAGTCAATTTTATGTTTAATCGCTGCGCAAAAATATAAAATTCAGAAGCAACCGTTTGCTGTTGCGGAAACTTTTTCCGATAAAAAAATCTTGTTCTTGTTTGAAGAATTTAGAAGTAGGCCATAAAGATACAATAAGATGTAAGAATAACTAAAAATCAACTTTTTCTTTGATAGGGTAGTAAACATTGTGGGAAAAGGAGAAAATGCTGGTAACCTGCATTGTCTCCTTTCCTCAGATTATTTTCAAAAGCCTTCTCTTTCAGGGGTGTTAAAAGGCGTCATTGTGTGGTAAAAGGTTAATAAGAATAAACAGCTATTCCCCCCCCTTCCCATCAGCCAATCAAATCTCTTCTCTCTCTGAAATTATCCAATCAGAGAAGCTTTAAGGAAATCAGAATGGGAACCAAGGAGCCAAATCAGAATGGGAACCAATAGCCAATCAGATATCCAACAGCCAATCAGAGAGCTTCAAAATCGCTCCAAAATGGCGCCATAATTTCTCGATAAAAAACAGTGAAAAAAAAGGCATAAAAGTGGATTTAAAGTCTTCTTTAAAGGCTGTTGTGCAGTCCTTGGCGAACTGCCAGGCATGCACCATCCACACATGCCAGATTTCACTGAAAATGGCCAAACATTTAAGAAAATAGGGGCGCAGCAGACCTTGTTTTGGTCTTTTCAAGCCCCTTGCAAGAATTACTTCCCTTAGACCCTCGATGCACCCCCCCAGCCCTTAACTGGATTTGCTTTTCTAACTCAGCCCACAATAAATGCTGCACATTGAAACTTTCAATAAGCCAAAGTGATCAATGTACAGTGTAAAAAAGCCCCAGAAATTAATGCGACAAGTGGCTAAAAAAAGACTGAAAACTCTTTTAGTTGCTTCCTGTTGCATATATCAAACAAAGGCAACTGAAGTGTAATTTTTCTAATCTCTTCAAACCACAACAAGAAACCCAGTTACGTTGACTACCGTCTCATATGTGCCAGTTACGCTCATGCGAAAACCCCAGAAAATAATGCGACAAGTGGCTAAAAAAAGGCTGAATGCTTCTTATTGCATAAATCAAACAAATGGAACAAAATTTTTAATGTATATTTTTTTCCTCCAATCTCTTTATACCATGACGACAAATCTATTTATGTTGACAACCGTCTCATAGGTTCCGGTTACGTATCCGCGAAAACGCGAAAAATCGACTTACGGACCACTTCATAGCAGATGACACCTGTTGCTTAATGGATCAAATATAGGGAACTTAATTTCTGATGTCTGTTTTTTACTTCTCAAGTCTTTTTTTACCGTGACGACAAACCCATTTAGGTTGTCTATTGTCTCGCAGGTGCCGGTTACATACCCGCGAAAACATGCAAAATCGACTTACGGAATATATTTTATAGCAGACGACAACTGTTGCTTAAAGTCAATTATAGGGATTTTTCTATTTTTCTTTTTCATTTTCTCTCACTAGGGCCAATGATTTGGTTACGATGACCATCTCACCCATATGTGACTGATACGTGTTGCGCATAAAATCGTAAAATCAACTTTGACACTTTCGGAGGCAACTGATACCTGTTAAACAAATCAAAGAAAGGTAAACAAAGTTTTTCCCTGTTTTCTTACCAGGGTCACGAAAACATTGAACCAATTTTGACGACCGCGCGAGTCAAAAGTCAATTTTATGTTTAATCGCTGCGCAAAAATATAAAATTCAGAAGCAACCGTTTGCTGTTGCGGAAACTTTTTCCGATAAAAAAATCTTGTTCTTGTTTGAAGAATTTAGAAGTAGGCCATAAAGATACAATAAGATGTAAGAATAACTAAAAATCAACTTTTTCTTTGATAGGGTGGTAAACATTGTGGGAAAAGGAGAAAATGCTGGTAACCTGCATTGTCTCCTTTCCTCAGATTATTTTCAAAAGCCTTCTCTTTCAGGGGTGTTAAAAGGCGTCATTGTGTGGTAAAAGGTTAATAAGAATAAACAGCTATTCCCCCCCCTTCCCATCAGCCAATCAAATCTCTTCTCTCTCTGAAATTATCCAATCAGAGAAGCTTTAAGGAAATCAGAATGGGAACCAAGGAGCCAAATCAGAATGGGAACCAATAGCCAATCAGATATCCAACAGCCAATCAGAGAGCTTCAAAATCGCTCCAAAATGGCGCCATAATTTCTCGATAAAAAACAGTGAAAAAAAAGGCATAAAAGTGGATTTAAAGTCTTCTTTAAAGGCTGTTGTGCAGTCCTTGGCGAACTGCCAGGCATGCACCATCCACACATGCCAGATTTCACTGAAAATGGCCAAACATTTAAGAAAATAGGGGCGCAGCAGACCTTGTTTTGGTCTTTTCAAGCCCCTTGCAAGAATTACTTCCCTTAGACCCTCGATGCACCCCCCCAGCCCTTAACTGGATTTGCTTTTCTAACTCAGCCCACAATAAATGCTGCACATTGAAACTTTCAATAAGCCAAAGTGATCAATGTACAGTGTAAAAAAGCCCCAGAAATTAATGCGACAAGTGGCTAAAAAAAGACTGAAAACTCTTTTAGTTGCTTCCTGTTGCATATATCAAACAAAGGCAACTGAAGTGTAATTTTTCTAATCTCTTCAAACCACAACAAGAAACCCAGTTACGTTGACTACCGTCTCATATGTGCCAGTTACGCTCATGCGAAAACCCCAGAAAATAATGCGACAAGTGGCTAAAAAAAGACTGAATGCTTCTTATTGCATAAATCAAACAAATGGAACAAAATTTTTAATGTATATTTTTTTCCTCCAATCTCTTTATACCATGACGACAAATCTATTTGTGTTGACAACCGTCTCATAGGTTCCGGTTACGTATCCGCGAAAACGCGAAAAATCGACTTACGGACCACTTCATAGCAGATGACACCTGTTGCTTAATGGATCAAATATAGGGAACTTAATTTCTGATGTCTGTTTTTTACTTCTCAAGTCTTTTTTTACCGTGACGACAAACCCATTTAGGTTGTCTATTGTCTCGCAGGTGCCGGTTACATACCCGCGAAAACATGCAAAATCGACTTACGGAATATATTTTATAGCAGACGACAACTGTTGCTTAAAGTCAATTATAGGGATTTTTCTATTTTTCTTTTTCATTTTCTCTCACTAGGGCCAATGATTTGGTTATGATGACCATCTCACCCATATGTGACTGATACGTGTTGCGCATAAAATCGTAAAATCAACTTTGACACTTTCGGAGGCAACTGATACCTGTTAAACAAATCAAAGAAAGGTAAACAAAGTTTTTCCCTGTTTTCTTACCAGGGTCACGAAAACATTGAACCAATTTTGATGACCGCGCGAGTCAAAAGTCAATTTTATGTTTAATCGCTGCGCAAAAATATAAAATTCAGAAGCAACCGTTTGCTGTTGCGGAAACTTTTTCCGATAAAAAAATCTTGTTCTTGTTTGAAGAATTTAGAAGTAGGCCATAAAGATACAATAAGATGTAAGAATAACTAAAAATCAACTTTTTCTTTGATAGGGTAGTAAACATTGTGGGAAAAGGAGAAAATGCTGGTAACCTGCATTGTCTCCTTTCCTCAGATTATTTTCAAAAGCCTTCTCTTTCAGGGGTGTTAAAAGGCGTCATTGTGTGGTAAAAGGTTAATAAGAATAAACAGCTATTCCCCCCCCTTCCCATCAGCCAATCAAATCTCTTCTCTCTCTGAAATTATCCAATCAGAGAAGCTTTAAGGAAATCAGAATGGGAACCAAGGAGCCAAATCAGAATGGGAACCAATAGCCAATCAGATATCCAACAGCCAATCAGAGAGCTTCAAAATCGCTCCAAAATGGCGCCATAATTTCTCGATAAAAAACAGTGAAAAAAAAGGCATAAAAGTGGATTTAAAGTCTTCTTTAAAGGCTGTTGTGCAGTCCTTGGCGAACTGCCAGGCATGCACCATCCACACATGCCAGATTTCACTGAAAATGGCCAAACATTTAAGAAAATAGGGGCGCAGCAGACCTTGTTTTGGTCTTTTCAAGCCCCTTGCAAGAATTACTTCCCTTAGACCCTCGATGCACCCCCCCAGCCCTTAACTGGATTTGCTTTTCTAACTCAGCCCACAATAAATGCTGCACATTGAAACTTTCAATAAGCCAAAGTGATCAATGTACAGTGTAAAAAAGCCCCAGAAATTAATGCGACAAGTGGCTAAAAAAAGACTGAAAAATCTTTTAGTTGCTTCCTGTTGCATATATCAAACAAAGGCAACTGAAGTGTAATTTTTCTAATCTCTTCAAACCACAACAAGAAACCCAGTTACGTTGACTACCGTCTCATATGTGCCAGTTACGCTCATGCGAAAACCCCAGAAAATAATGCGACAAGTGGCTAAAAAAAGACTGAATGCTTCTTATTGCATAAATCAAACAAATGGAACAAAATTTTTAATGTATATTTTTTTCCTCCAATCTCTTTATACCATGACGACAAATCTATTTATGTTGACAACCGTCTCATAGGTTCCGGTTACGTATCCGCGAAAACGCGAAAAATCGACTTACGGACCACTTCATAGCAGATGACACCTGTTGCTTAATGGATCAAATATAGGGAACTTAATTTCTGATGTCTGTTTTTTACTTCTCAAGTCTTTTTTTACCGTGACGACAAACCCATTTAGGTTGTCTATTGTCTCGCAGGTGCCGGTTACATACCCGCGAAAACATGCAAAATCGACTTACGGA
Organism: Tridacna crocea; assembly: GCA_943736015.1. Taxonomy (NCBI): domain Eukaryota; kingdom Metazoa; phylum Mollusca; class Bivalvia; order Cardiida; family Cardiidae; genus Tridacna; species Tridacna crocea. Next base: position 9,917,568 of record OX031072.1, on the reverse strand, counting down.
ATATATTTTATAGCAGACGACAACTGTTGCTTAAAGTCAATTATAGGGATTTTTCTATTTTTCTTTTTCATTTTCTCTCACTAGGGCCAATGATTTGGTTACGATGACCATCTCACCCATATGTGACTGATACGTGTTGCGCATAAAATCGTAAAATCAACTTTGACACTTTCGGAGGCAACTGATACCTGTTAAACAAATCAAAGAAAGGTAAACAAAGTTTTTCCCTGTTTTCTTACCAGGGTCACGAAAACATTGAACCAATTTTGACGACCGCGCGAGTCAAAAGTCAATTTTATGTTTAATCGCTGCGCAAAAATATAAAATTCAGAAGCAACCGTTTGCTGTTGCGGAAACTTTTTCCGATAAAAAAATCTTGTTCTTGTTTGAAGAATTTAGAAGTAGGCCATAAAGATACAATAAGATGTAAGAATAACTAAAAATCAACTTTTTCTTTGATAGGGTAGTAAACATTGTGGGAAAAGGAGAAAATGCTGGTAACCTGCATTGTCTCCTTTCCTCAGATTATTTTCAAAAGCCTTCTCTTTCAGGGGTGTTAAAAGGCGTCATTGTGTGGTAAAAGGTTAATAAGAATAAACAGCTATTCCCCCCCCTTCCCATCAGCCAATCAAATCTCTTCTCTCTCTGAAATTATCCAATCAGAGAAGCTTTAAGGAAATCAGAATGGGAACCAAGGAGCCAAATCAGAATGGGAACCAATAGCCAATCAGATATCCAACAGCCAATCAGAGAGCTTCAAAATCGCTCCAAAATGGCGCCATAATTTCTCGATAAAAAACAGTGAAAAAAAAGGCATAAAAGTGGATTTAAAGTCTTCTTTAAAGGCTGTTGTGCAGTCCTTGGCGAACTGCCAGGCATGCACCATCCACACATGCCAGATTTCACTGAAAATGGCCAAACATTTAAGAAAATAGGGGCGCAGCAGACCTTGTTTTGGTCTTTTCAAGCCCCTTGCAAGAATTACTTCCCTTAGACCCTCGATGCACCCCCCCAGCCCTTAACTGGATTTGCTTTTCTAACTCAGCCCACAATAAATGCTGCACATTGAAACTTTCAATAAGCCAAAGTGATCAATGTACAGTGTAAAAAAGCCCCAGAAATTAATGCGACAAGTGGCTAAAAAAAGACTGAAAACTCTTTTAGTTGCTTCCTGTTGCATATATCAAACAAAGGCAACTGAAGTGTAATTTTTCTAATCTCTTCAAACCACAACAAGAAACCCAGTTACGTTGACTACCGTCTCATATGTGCCAGTTACGCTCATGCGAAAACCCCAGATAATAATGCGACAAGTGGCTAAAAAAAGACTGAATGCTTCTTATTGCATAAATCAAACAAATGGAACAAAATTTTTAATGTATATTTTTTTCCTCCAATCTCTTTATACCATGACGACAAATCTATTTATGTTGACAACCGTCTCATAGGTTCCGGTTACGTATCCGCGAAAACGCGAAAAATCGACTTACGGACCACTTCATAGCAGATGACACCTGTTGCTTAATGGATCAAATATAGGGAACTTAATTTCTGATGTCTGTTTTTTACTTCTCAAGTCTTTTTTTACCGTGACGACAAACCCATTTAGGTTGTCTATTGTCTCGCAGGTGCCGGTTACATACCCGCGAAAACATGCAAAATCGACTTACGGAATATATTTTATAGCAGACGACAACTGTTGCTTAAAGTCAATTATAGGGATTTTTCTATTTTTCTTTTTCATTTTCTCTCACTAGGGCCAATGATTTGGTTACGATGACCATCTCACCCATATGTGACTGATACGTGTTGCGCATAAAATCGTAAAATCAACTTTGACACTTTCGGAGGCAACTGATACCTGTTAAACAAATCAAAGAAAGGTAAACAAAGTTTTTCCCTGTTTTCTTACCAGGGTCACGAAAACATTGAACCAATTTTGACGACCGCGCGAGTCAAAAGTCAATTTTATGTTTAATCGCTGCGCAAAAATATAAAATTCAGAAGCAACCGTTTGCTGTTGCGGAAACTTTTTCCGATAAAAAAATCTTGTTCTTGTTTGAAGAATTTAGAAGTAGGCCATAAAGATACAATAAGATGTAAGAATAACTAAAAATCAACTTTTTCTTTGATAGGGTAGTAAACATTGTGGGAAAAGGAGAAAATGCTGGTAACCTGCATTGTCTCCTTTCCTCAGATTATTTTCAAAAGCCTTCTCTTTCAGGGGTGTTAAAAGGCGTCATTGTGTGGTAAAAGGTTAATAAGAATAAACAGCTATTCCCCCCCCTTCCCATCAGCCAATCAAATCTCTTCTCTCTCTGAAATTATCCAATCAGAGAAGCTTTAAGGAAATCAGAATGGGAACCAAGGAGCCAAATCAGAATGGGAACCAATAGCCAATCAGATATCCAACAGCCAATCAGAGAGCTTCAAAATCGCTCCAAAATGGCGCCATAATTTCTCGATAAAAAACAGTGAAAAAAAAGGCATAAAAGTGGATTTAAAGTCTTCTTTAAAGGCTGTTGTGCAGTCCTTGGCGAACTGCCAGGCATGCACCATCCACACATGCCAGATTTCACTGAAAATGGCCAAACATTTAAGAAAATAGGGGCGCAGCAGACCTTGTTTTGGTCTTTTCAAGCCCCTTGCAAGAATTACTTCCCTTAGACCCTCGATGCACCCCCCCAGCCCTTAACTGGATTTGCTTTTCTAACTCAGCCCACAATAAATGCTGCACATTGAAACTTTCAATAAGCCAAAGTGATCAATGTACAGTGTAAAAAAGCCCCAGAAATTAATGCGACAAGTGGCTAAAAAAAGACTGAAAACTCTTTTAGTTGCTTCCTGTTGCATATATCAAACAAAGGCAACTGAAGTGTAATTTTTCTAATCTCTTCAAACCACAACAAGAAACCCAGTTACGTTGACTACCGTCTCATATGTGCCAGTTACGCTCATGCGAAAACCCCAGAAAATAATGCGACAAGTGGCTAAAAAAAGACTGAATGCTTCTTATTGCATAAATCAAACAAATGGAACAAAATTTTTAATGTATATTTTTTTCCTCCAATCTCTTTATACCATGACGACAAATCTATTTATGTTGACAACCGTCTCATAGGTTCCGGTTACGTATCCGCGAAAACGCGAAAAATCGACTTACGGACCACTTCATAGCAGATGACACCTGTTGCTTAATGGATCAAATATAGGGAACTTAATTTCTGATGTCTGTTTTTTACTTCTCAAGTCTTTTTTTACCGTGACGACAAACCCATTTAGGTTGTCTATTGTCTCGCAGGTGCCGGTTACATACCCGCGAAAACATGCAAAATCGACTTACGGAATATATTTTATAGCAGACGACAACTGTTGCTTAAAGTCAATTATAGGGATTTTTCTATTTTTCTTTTTCATTTTCTCTCACTAGGGCCAATGATTTGGTTACGATGACCATCTCACCCATATGTGACTGATACGTGTTGCGCATAAAATCGTAAAATCAACTTTGACACTTTCGGAGGCAACTGATACCTGTTAAACAAATCAAAGAAAGGTAAACAAAGTTTTTCCCTGTTTTCTTACCAGGGTCACGAAAACATTGAACCAATTTTGACGACCGCGCGAGTCAAAAGTCAATTTTATGTTTAATCGCTGCGCAAAAATATAAAATTCAGAAGCAACCGTTTGCTGTTGCGGAAACTTTTTCCGATAAAAAAATCTTGTTCTTGTTTGAAGAATTTAGAAGTAGGCCATAAAGATACAATAAGATGTAAGAATAACTAAAAATCAACTTTTTCTTTGATAGGGTAGTAAACATTGTGGGAAAAGGAGAAAATGCTGGTAACCTGCATTGTCTCCTTTCCTCAGATTATTTTCAAAAGCCTTCTCTTTCAGGGGTGTTAAAAGGCGTCATTGTGTGGTAAAAGGTTAATAAGAATAAACAGCTATTCCCCCCCCTTCCCATCAGCCAATCAAATCTCTTCTCTCTCTGAAATTATCCAATCAGAGAAGCTTTAAGGAAATCAGAATGGGAACCAAGGAGCCAAATCAGAATGGGAACCAATAGCCAATCAGATATCCAACAGCCAATCAGAGAGCTTCAAAATCGCTCCAAAATGGCGCCATAATTTCTCGATAAAAAACAGTGAAAAAAAAGGCATAAAAGTGGATTTAAAGTCTTCTTTAAAGGCTGTTGTGCAGTCCTTGGCGAACTGCCAGGCATGCACCATCCACACATGCCAGATTTCACTGAAAATGGCCAAACATTTAAGAAAATAGGGGCGCAGCAGACCTTGTTTTGGTCTTTTCAAGCCCCTTGCAAGAATTACTTCCCTTAGACCCTCGATGCACCCCCCCAGCCCTTAACTGGATTTGCTTTTCTAACTCAGCCCACAATAAATGCTGCACATTGAAACTTTCAATAAGCCAAAGTGATCAATGTACAGTGTAAAAAAGCCCCAGAAATTAATGCGACAAGTGGCTAAAAAAAGACTGAAAACTCTTTTAGTTGCTTCCTGTTGCATATATCAAACAAAGGCAACTGAAGTGTAATTTTTCTAATCTCTTCAAACCACAACAAGAAACCCAGTTACGTTGACTACCGTCTCATATGTGCCAGTTACGCTCATGCGAAAACCCCAGAAAATAATGCGACAAGTGGCTAAAAAAAGACTGAATGCTTCTTATTGCATAAATCAAACAAATGGAACAAAATTTTTAATGTATATTTTTTTCCTCCAATCTCTTTATACCATGACGACAAATCTATTTATGTTGACAACCGTCTCATAGGTTCCGGTTACGTATCCGCGAAAACGCGAAAAATCGACTTACGGACCACTTCATAGCAGATGACACCTGTTGCTTAATGGATCAAATATAGGGAACTTAATTTCTGATGTCTGTTTTTTACTTCTCAAGTCTTTTTTTACCGTGACGACAAACCCATTTAGGTTGTCTATTGTCTCGCAGGTGCCGGTTACATACCCGCGAAAACATGCAAAATCGACTTACGGAATATATTTTATAGCAGACGACAACTGTTGCTTAAAGTCAATTATAGGGATTTTTCTATTTTTCTTTTTCATTTTCTCTCACTAGGGCCAATGATTTGGTTACGATGACCATCTCACCCATATGTGACTGATACGTGTTGCGCATAAAATCGTAAAATCAACTTTGACACTTTCGGAGGCAACTGATACCTGTTAAACAAATCAAAGAAAGGTAAACAAAGTTTTTCCCTGTTTTCTTACCAGGGTCACGAAAACATTGAACCAATTTTGACGACCGCGCGAGTCAAAAGTCAATTTTATGTTTAATCGCTGCGCAAAAATATAAAATTCAGAAGCAACCGTTTGCTGTTGCGGAAACTTTTTCCGATAAAAAAATCTTGTTCTTGTTTGAAGAATTTAGAAGTAGGCCATAAAGATACAATAAGATGTAAGAATAACTAAAAATCAACTTTTTCTTTGATAGGGTAGTAAACATTGTGGGAAAAGGAGAAAATGCTGGTAACCTGCATTGTCTCCTTTCCTCAGATTATTTTCAAAAGCCTTCTCTTTCAGGGGTGTTAAAAGGCGTCATTGTGTGGTAAAAGGTTAATAAGAATAAACAGCTATTCCCCCCCCTTCCCATCAGCCAATCAAATCTCTTCTCTCTCTGAAATTATCCAATCAGAGAAGCTTTAAGGAAATCAGAATGGGAACCAAGGAGCCAAATCAGAATGGGAACCAATAGCCAATCAGATATCCAACAGCCAATCAGAGAGCTTCAAAATCGCTCCAAAATGGCGCCATAATTTCTCGATAAAAAACAGTGAAAAAAAAGGCATAAAAGTGGATTTAAAGTCTTCTTTAAAGGCTGTTGTGCAGTCCTTGGCGAACTGCCAGGCATGCACCATCCACACATGCCAGATTTCACTGAAAATGGCCAAACATTTAAGAAAATAGGGGCGCAGCAGACCTTGTTTTGGTCTTTTCAAGCCCCTTGCAAGAATTACTTCCCTTAGACCCTCGATGCACCCCCCCAGCCCTTAACTGGATTTGCTTTTCTAACTCAGCCCACAATAAATGCTGCACATTGAAACTTTCAATAAGCCAAAGTGATCAATGTACAGTGTAAAAAAGCCCCAGAAATTAATGCGACAAGTGGCTAAAAAAAGACTGAAAACTCTTTTAGTTGCTTCCTGTTGCATATATCAAACAAAGGCAACTGAAGTGTAATTTTTCTAATCTCTTCAAACCACAACAAGAAACCCAGTTACGTTGACTACCGTCTCATATGTGCCAGTTACGCTCATGCGAAAACCCCAGAAAATAATGCGACAAGTGGCTAAAAAAAGACTGAATGCTTCTTATTGCATAAATCAAACAAATGGAACAAAATTTTTAATGTATATTTTTTTCCTCCAATCTCTTTATACCATGACGACAAATCTATTTATGTTGACAACCGTCTCATAGGTTCCGGTTACGTATCCGCGAAAACGTGAAAAATCGACTTACGGACCACTTCATAGCAGATGACACCTGTTGCTTAATGGATCAAATATAGGGAACTTAATTTCTGATGTCTGTTTTTTACTTCTCAAGTCTTTTTTTACCGTGACGACAAACCCATTTAGGTTGTCTATTGTCTCGCAGGTGCCGGTTACATACCCGCGAAAACATGCAAAATCGACTTACGGAATATATTTTATAGCAGACGACAACTGTTGCTTAAAGTCAATTATAGGGATTTTTCTATTTTTCTTTTTCATTTTCTCTCACTAGGGCCAATGATTTGGTTACGATGACCATCTCACCCATATGTGACTGATACGTGTTGCGCATAAAATCGTAAAATCAACTTTGACACTTTCGGAGGCAACTGATACCTGTTAAACAAATCAAAGAAAGGTAAACAAAGTTTTTCCCTGTTTTCTTACCAGGGTCACGAAAACATTGAACCAATTTTGACGACCGCGCGAGTCAAAAGTCAATTTTATGTTTAATCGCTGCGCAAAAATATAAAATTCAGAAGCAACCGTTTGCTGTTGCGGAAACTTTTTCCGATAAAAAAATCTTGTTCTTGTTTGAAGAATTTAGAAGTAGGCCATAAAGATACAATAAGATGTAAGAATAACTAAAAATCAACTTTTTCTTTGATAGGGTAGTAAACATTGTGGGAAAAGGAGAAAATGCTGGTAACCTGCATTGTCTCCTTTCCTCAGATTATTTTCAAAAGCCTTCTCTTTCAGGGGTGTTAAAAGGCGTCATTGTGTGGTAAAAGGTTAATAAGAATAAACAGCTATTCCCCCCCCTTCCCATCAGCCAATCAAATCTCTTCTCTCTCTGAAATTATCCAATCAGAGAAGCTTTAAGGAAATCAGAATGGGAACCAAGGAGCCAAATCAGAATGGGAACCAATAGCCAATCAGATATCCAACAGCCAATCAGAGAGCTTCAAAATCGCTCCAAAATGGCGCCATAATTTCTCGATAAAAAACAGTGAAAAAAAAGGCATAAAAGTGGATTTAAAGTCTTCTTTAAAGGCTGTTGTGCAGTCCTTGGCGAACTGCCAGGCATGCACCATCCACACATGCCAGATTTCACTGAAAATGGCCAAACATTTAAGAAAATAGGGGCGCAGCAGACCTTGTTTTGGTCTTTTCAAGCCCCTTGCAAGAATTACTTCCCTTAGACCCTCGATGCACCCCCCCAGCCCTTAACTGGATTTGCTTTTCTAACTCAGCCCACAATAAATGCTGCACATTGAAACTTTCAATAAGCCAAAGTGATCAATGTACAGTGTAAAAAAGCCCCAGAAATTAATGCGACAAGTGGCTAAAAAAAGACTGAAAACTCTTTTAGTTGCTTCCTGTTGCATATATCAAACAAAGGCAACTGAAGTGTAATTTTTCTAATCTCTTCAAACCACAACAAGAAACCCAGTTACGTTGACTACCGTCTCATATGTGCCAGTTACGCTCATGCGAAAACCCCAGAAAATAATGCGACAAGTGGCTAAAAAAAGACTGAATGCTTCTTATTGCATAAATCAAACAAATGGAACAAAATTTTTAATGTATATTTTTTTCCTCCAATCTCTTTATACCATGACGACAAATCTATTTATGTTGACAACCGTCTCATAGGTTCCGGTTACGTATCCGCGAAAACGCGAAAAATCGACTTACGGACCACTTCATAGCAGATGACACCTGTTGCTTAATGGATCAAATATAGGGAACTTAATTTCTGATGTCTGTTTTTTACTTCTCAAGTCTTTTTTTACCGTGACGACAAACCCATTTAGGTTGTCTATTGTCTCGCAGGTGCCGGTTACATACCCGCGAAAACATGCAAAATCGACTTACGGAATATATTTTATAGCAGACGACAACTGTTGCTTAAAGTCAATTATAGGGATTTTTCTATTTTTCTTTTTCATTTTCTCTCACTAGGGCCAATGATTTGGTTACGATGACCATCTCACCCATATGTGACTGATACGTGTTGCGCATAAAATCGTAAAATCAACTTTGACACTTTCGGAGGCAACTGATACCTGTTAAACAAATCAAAGAAAGGTAAACAAAGTTTTTCCCTGTTTTCTTACCAGGGTCACGAAAACATTGAACCAATTTTGACGACCGCGCGAGTCAAAAGTCAATTTTATGTTTAATCGCTGCGCAAAAATATAAAATTCAGAAGCAACCGTTTGCTGTTGCGGAAACTTTTTCCGATAAAAAAATCTTGTTCTTGTTTGAAGAATTTAGAAGTAGGCCATAAAGATACAATAAGATGTAAGAATAACTAAAAATCAACTTTTTCTTTGATAGGGTAGTAAACATTGTGGGAAAAGGAGAAAATGCTGGTAACCTGCATTGTCTCCTTTCCTCAGATTATTTTCAAAAGCCTTCTCTTTCAGGGGTGTTAAAAGGCGTCATTGTGTGGTAAAAGGTTAATAAGAATAAACAGCTATTCCCCCCCCTTCCCATCAGCCAATCAAATCTCTTCTCTCTCTGAAATTATCCAATCAGAGAAGCTTTAAGGAAATCAGAATGGGAACCAAGGAGCCAAATCAGAATGGGAACCAATAGCCAATCAGATATCCAACAGCCAATCAGAGAGCTTCAAAATCGCTCCAAAATGGCGCCATAATTTCTCGATAAAAAACAGTGAAAAAAAAGGCATAAAAGTGGATTTAAAGTCTTCTTTAAAGGCTGTTGTGCAGTCCTTGGCGAACTGCCAGGCATGCACCATCCACACATGCCAGATTTCACTGAAAATGGCCAAACATTTAAGAAAATAGGGGCGCAGCAGACCTTGTTTTGGTCTTTTCAAGCCCCTTGCAAGAATTACTTCCCTTAGACCCTCGATGCACCCCCCCAGCCCTTAACTGGATTTGCTTTTCTAACTCAGCCCACAATAAATGCTGCACATTGAAACTTTCAATAAGCCAAAGTGATCAATGTACAGTGTAAAAAAGCCCCAGAAATTAATGCGACAAGTGGCTAAAAAAAGACTGAAAAATCTTTTAGTTGCTTCCTGTTGCATATATCAAACAAAGGCAACTGAAGTGTAATTTTTCTAATCTCTTCAAACCACAACAAGAAACCCAGTTACGTTGACTACCGTCTCATATGTGCCAGTTACGCTCATGCGAAAACCCCAGAAAATAATGCGACAAGTGGCTAAAAAAAGACTGAATGCTTCTTATTGCATAAATCAAACAAATGGAACAAAATTTTTAATGTATATTTTTTTCCTCCAATCTCTTTATACCATGACGACAAATCTATTTATGTTGACAACCGTCTCATAGGTTCCGGTTACGTATCCGCGAAAACGCGAAAAATCGACTTACGGACCACTTCATAGCAGATGACACCTGTTGCTTAATGGATCAAATATAGGGAACTTAATTTCTGATGTCTGTTTTTTACTTCTCAAGTCTTTTTTTACCGTGACGACAAACCCATTTAGGTTGTCTATTGTCTCGCAGGTGCCGGTTACATACCCGCGAAAACATGCAAAATCGACTTACGGAATATATTTTATAGCAGACGACAACTGTTGCTTAAAGTCAATTATAGGGATTTTTCTATTTTTCTTTTTCATTTTCTCTCACTAGGGCCAATGATTTGGTTACGATGACCATCTCACCCATATGTGACTGATACGTGTTGCGCATAAAATCGTAAAATCAACTTTGACACTTTCGGAGGCAACTGATACCTGTTAAACAAATCAAAGAAAGGTAAACAAAGTTTTTCCCTGTTTTCTTACCAGGGTCACGAAAACATTGAACCAATTTTGACGACCGCGCGAGTCAAAAGTCAATTTTATGTTTAATCGCTGCGCAAAAATATAAAATTCAGAAGCAACCGTTTGCTGTTGCGGAAACTTTTTCCGATAAAAAAATCTTGTTCTTGTTTGAAGAATTTAGAAGTAGGCCATAAAGATACAATAAGATGTAAGAATAACTAAAAATCAACTTTTTCTTTGATAGGGTAGTAAACATTGTGGGAAAAGGAGAAAATGCTGGTAACCTGCATTGTCTCCTTTCCTCAGATTATTTTCAAAAGCCTTCTCTTTCAGGGGTGTTAAAAGGCGTCATTGTGTGGTAAAAGGTTAATAAGAATAAACAGCTATTCCCCCCCCCTTCCCATCAGCCAATCAAATCTCTTCTCTCTCTGAAATTATCCAATCAGAGAAGCTTTAAGGAAATCAGAATGGGAACCAAGGAGCCAAATCAGAATGGGAACCAATAGCCAATCAGATATCCAACAGCCAATCAGAGAGCTTCAAAATCGCTCCAAAATGGCGCCATAATTTCTCGATAAAAAACAGTGAAAAAAAAGGCATAAAAGTGGATTTAAAGTCTTCTTTAAAGGCTGTTGTGCAGTCCTTGGCGAACTGCCAGGCATGCACCATCCACACATGCCAGATTTCACTGAAAATGGCCAAACATTTAAGAAAATAGGGGCGCAGCAGACCTTGTTTTGGTCTTTTCAAGCCCCTTGCAAGAATTACTTCCCTTAGACCCTCGATGCACCCCCCCAGCCCTTAACTGGATTTGCTTTTCTAACTCAGCCCACAATAAATGCTGCACATTGAAACTTTCAATAAGCCAAAGTGATCAATGTACAGTGTAAAAAAGCCCCAGAAATTAATGCGACAAGTGGCTAAAAAAAGACTGAAAACTCTTTTAGTTGCTTCCTGTTGCATATATCAAACAAAGGCAACTGAAGTGTAATTTTTCTAATCTCTTCAAACCACAACAAGAAACCCAGTTACGTTGACTACCGTCTCATATGTGCCAGTTACGCTCATGCGAAAACCCCAGAAAATAATGCGACAAGTGGCTAAAAAAAGACTGAATGCTTCTTATTGCATAAATCAAACAAATGGAACAAAATTTTTAATGTATATTTTTTTCCTCCAATCTCTTTATACCATGACGACAAATCTATTTATGTTGACAACCGTCTCATAGGTTCCGGTTACGTATCCGCGAAAACGTGAAAAATCGACTTACGGACCACTTCATAGCAGATGACACCTGTTGCTTAATGGATCAAATATAGGGAACTTAATTTCTGATGTCTGTTTTTTACTTCTCAAGTCTTTTTTTACCGTGACGACAAACCCATTTAGGTTGTCTATTGTCTCGCAGGTGCCGGTTACATACCCGCGAAAACATGCAAAATCGACTTACGGAATATATTTTATAGCAGACGACAACTGTTGCTTAAAGTCAATTATAGGGATTTTTCTATTTTTCTTTTTCATTTTCTCTCACTAGGGCCAATGATTTGGTTACGATGACCATCTCACCCATATGTGACTGATACGTGTTGCGCATAAAATCGTAAAATCAACTTTGACACTTTCGGAGGCAACTGATACCTGTTAAACAAATCAAAGAAAGGTAAACAAAGTTTTTCCCTGTTTTCTTACCAGGGTCACGAAAACATTGAACCAATTTTGACGACCGCGCGAGTCAAAAGTCAATTTTATGTTTAATCGCTGCGCAAAAATATAAAATTCAGAAGCAACCGTTTGCTGTTGCGGAAACTTTTTCCGATAAAAAAATCTTGTTCTTGTTTGAAGAATTTAGAAGTAGGCCATAAAGATACAATAAGATGTAAGAATAACTAAAAATCAACTTTTTCTTTGATAGGGTAGTAAACATTGTGGGAAAAGGAGAAAATGCTGGTAACCTGCATTGTCTCCTTTCCTCAGATTATTTTCAAAAGCCTTCTCTTTCAGGGGTGTTAAAAGGCGTCATTGTGTGGTAAAAGGTTAATAAGAATAAACAGCTATTCCCCCCCCTTCCCATCAGCCAATCAAATCTCTTCTCTCTCTGAAATTATCCAATCAGAGAAGCTTTAAGGAAATCAGAATGGGAACCAAGGAGCCAAATCAGAATGGGAACCAATAGCCAATCAGATATCCAACAGCCAATCAGAGAGCTTCAAAATCGCTCCAAAATGGCGCCATAATTTCTCGATAAAAAACAGTGAAAAAAAAGGCATAAAAGTGGATTTAAAGTCTTCTTTAAAGGCTGTTGTGCAGTCCTTGGCGAACTGCCAGGCATGCACCATCCACACATGCCAGATTTCACTGAAAATGGCCAAACATTTAAGAAAATAGGGGCGCAGCAGACCTTGTTTTGGTCTTTTCAAGCCCCTTGCAAGAATTACTTCCCTTAGACCCTCGATGCACCCCCCCAGCCCTTAACTGGATTTGCTTTTCTAACTCAGCCCACAATAAATGCTGCACATTGAAACTTTCAATAAGCCAAAGTGATCAATGTACAGTGTAAAAAAGCCCCAGAAATTAATGCGACAAGTGGCTAAAAAAAGACTGAAAAATCTTTTAGTTGCTTCCTGTTGCATATATCAAACAAAGGCAACTGAAGTGTAATTTTTCTAATCTCTTCAAACCACAACAAGAAACCCAGTTACGTTGACTACCGTCTCATATGTGCCAGTTACGCTCATGCGAAAACCCCAGAAAATAATGCGACAAGTGGCTAAAAAAAGACTGAATGCTTCTTATTGCATAAATCAAACAAATGGAACAAAATTTTTAATGTATATTTTTTTCCTCCAATCTCTTTATACCATGACGACAAATCTATTTATGTTGACAACCGTCTCATAGGTTCCGGTTACGTATCCGCGAAAACGCGAAAAATCGACTTACGGACCACTTCATAGCAGATGACACCTGTTGCTTAATGGATCAAATATAGGGAACTTAATTTCTGATGTCTGTTTTTTACTTCTCAAGTCTTTTTTTACCGTGACGACAAACCCATTTAGGTTGTCTATTGTCTCGCAGGTGCCGGTTACATACCCGCGAAAACATGCAAAATCGACTTACGGAATATATTTTATAGCAGACGACAACTGTTGCTTAAAGTCAATTATAGGGATTTTTCTATTTTTCTTTTTCATTTTCTCTCACTAGGGCCAATGATTTGGTTACGATAACCATCTCACCCATATGTGACTGATACGTGTTGCGCATAAAATCGTAAAATCAACTTTGACACTTTCGGAGGCAACTGATACCTGTTAAACAAATCAAAGAAAGGTAAACAAAGTTTTTCCCTGTTTTCTTACCAGGGTCACGAAAACATTGAACCAATTTTGACGACCGCGCGAGTCAAAAGTCAATTTTATGTTTAATCGCTGCGCAAAAATATAAAATTCAGAAGCAACCGTTTGCTGTTGCGGAAACTTTTTCCGATAAAAAAATCTTGTTCTTGTTTGAAGAATTTAGAAGTAGGCCATAAAGATACAATAAGATGTAAGAATAACTAAAAATCAACTTTTTCTTTGATAGGGTAGTAAACATTGTGGGAAAAGGAGAAAATGCTGGTAACCTGCATTGTCTCCTTTCCTCAGATTATTTTCAAAAGCCTTCTCTTTCAGGGGTGTTAAAAGGCGTCATTGTGTGGTAAAAGGTTAATAAGAATAAACAGCTATTCCCCCCCCCTTCCCATCAGCCAATCAAATCTCTTCTCTCTCTGAAATTATCCAATCAGAGAAGCTTTAAGGAAATCAGAATGGGAACCAAGGAGCCAAATCAGAATGGGAACCAATAGCCAATCAGATATCCAACAGCCAATCAGAGAGCTTCAAAATCGCTCCAAAATGGCGCCATAATTTCTCGATAAAAAACAGTGAAAAAAAAGGCATAAAAGTGGATTTAAAGTCTTCTTTAAAGGCTGTTGTGCAGTCCTTGGCGAACTGCCAGGCATGCACCATCCACACATGCCAGATTTCACTGAAAATGGCCAAACATTTAAGAAAATAGGGGCGCAGCAGACCTTGTTTTGGTCTTTTCAAGCCCCTTGCAAGAATTACTTCCCTTAGACCCTCGATGCACCCCCCCAGCCCTTAACTGGATTTGCTTTTCTAACTCAGCCCACAATAAATGCTGCACATTGAAACTTTCAATAAGCCAAAGTGATCAATGTACAGTGTAAAAAAGCCCCAGAAATTAATGCGACAAGTGGCTAAAAAAAGACTGAAAACTCTTTTAGTTGCTTCCTGTTGCATATATCAAACAAAGGCAACTGAAGTGTAATTTTTCTAATCTCTTCAAACCACAACAAGAAACCCAGTTACGTTGACTACCGTCTCATATGTGCCAGTTACGCTCATGCGAAAACCCCAGAAAATAATGCGACAAGTGGCTAAAAAAAGACTGAATGCTTCTTATTGCATAAATCAAACAAATGGAACAAAATTTTTAATGTATATTTTTTTCCTCCAATCTCTTTATACCATGACGACAAATCTATTTATGTTGACAACCGTCTCATAGGTTCCGGTTAAGTATCCGCGAAAACGCGAAAAATCGACTTACGGACCACTTCATAGCAGATGACACCTGTTGCTTAATGGATCAAATATAGGGAACTTAATTTCTGATGTCTGTTTTTTACTTCTCAAGTCTTTTTTTACCGTGACGACAAACCCATTTAGGTTGTCTATTGTCTCGCAGGTGCCGGTTACATACCCGCGAAAACATGCAAAATCGACTTACGGAATATATTTTATAGCAGACGACAACTGTTGCTTAAAGTCAATTATAGGGATTTTTCTATTTTTCTTTTTCATTTTCTCTCACTAGGGCCAATGATTTGGTTACGATGACCATCTCACCCATATGTGACTGATACGTGTTGCGCATAAAATCGTAAAATCAACTTTGACACTTTCGGAGGCAACTGATACCTGTTAAACAAATCAAAGAAAGGTAAACAAAGTTTTTCCCTGTTTTCTTACCAGGGTCACGAAAACATTGAACCAATTTTGACGACCGCGCGAGTCAAAAGTCAATTTTATGTTTAATCGCTGCGCAAAAATATAAAATTCAGAAGCAACCGTTTGCTGTTGCGGAAACTTTTTCCGATAAAAAAATCTTGTTCTTGTTTGAAGAATTTAGAAGTAGGCCATAAAGATACAATAAGATGTAAGAATAACTAAAAATCAACTTTTTCTTTGATAGGGTAGTAAACATTGTGGGAAAAGGAGAAAATGCTGGTAACCTGCATTGTCTCCTTTCCTCAGATTATTTTCAAAAGCCTTCTCTTTCAGGGGTGTTAAAAGGCGTCATTGTGTGGTAAAAGGTTAATAAGAATAAACAGCTATTCCCCCCCCTTCCCATCAGCCAATCAAATCTCTTCTCTCTCTGAAATTATCCAATCAGAGAAGCTTTAAGGAAATCAGAATGGGAACCAAGGAGCCAAATCAGAATGGGAACCAATAGCCAATCAGATATCCAACAGCCAATCAGAGAGCTTCAAAATCGCTCCAAAATGGCGCCATAATTTCTCGATAAAAAACAGTGAAAAAAAAGGCATAAAAGTGGATTTAAAGTCTTCTTTAAAGGCTGTTGTGCAGTCCTTGGCGAACTGCCAGGCATGCACCATCCACACATGCCAGATTTCACTGAAAATGGCCAAACATTTAAGAAAATAGGGGCGCAGCAGACCTTGTTTTGGTCTTTTCAAGCCCCTTGCAAGAATTACTTCCCTTAGACCCTCGATGCACCCCCCCAGCCCTTAACTGGATTTGCTTTTCTAACTCAGCCCGCAATAAATGCTGCACATTGAAACTTTCAATAAGCCAAAGTGATCAATGTACAGTGTAAAAAAGCCCCAGAAATTAATGCGACAAGTGGCTAAAAAAAGACTGAAAACTCTTTTAGTTGCTTCCTGTTGCATATATCAAACAAAGGCAACTGAAGTGTAATTTTTCTAATCTCTTCAAACCACAACAAGAAACCCAGTTACGTTGACTACCGTCTCATATGTGCCAGTTACGCTCATGCGAAAACCCCAGAAAATAATGCGACAAGTGGCTAAAAAAAGACTGAATGCTTCTTATTGCATAAATCAAACAAATGGAACAAAATTTTTAATGTATATTTTTTTCCTCCAATCTCTTTATACCATGACGACAAATCTATTTATGTTGACAACCGTCTCATAGGTTCCGGTTACGTATCCGCGAAAACGCGAAAAATCGACTTACGGACCACTTCATAGCAGATGACACCTGTTGCTTAATGGATCAAATATAGGGAACTTAATTTCTGATGTCTGTTTTTTACTTCTCAAGTCTTTTTTTACCGTGACGACAAACCCATTTAGGTTGTCTATTGTCTCGCAGGTGCCGGTTACATACCCGCGAAAACATGCAAAATCGACTTACGGAATATATTTTATAGCAGACGACAACTGTTGCTTAAAGTCAATTATAGGGATTTTTCTATTTTTCTTTTTCATTTTCTCTCACTAGGGCCAATGATTTGGTTACGATGACCATCTCACCCATATGTGACTGATACGTGTTGCGCATAAAATCGTAAAATCAACTTTGACACTTTCGGAGGCAACTGATACCTGTTAAACAAATCAAAGAAAGGTAAACAAAGTTTTTCCCTGTTTTCTTACCAGGGTCACGAAAACATTGAACCAATTTTGACGACCGCGCGAGTCAAAAGTCAATTTTATGTTTAATCGCTGCGCAAAAATATAAAATTCAGAAGCAACCGTTTGCTGTTGCGGAAACTTTTTCCGATAAAAAAATCTTGTTCTTGTTTGAAGAATTTAGAAGTAGGCCATAAAGATACAATAAGATGTAAGAATAACTAAAAATCAACTTTTTCTTTGATAGGGTAGTAAACATTGTGGGAAAAGGAGAAAATGCTGGTAACCTGCATTGTCTCCTTTCCTCAGATTATTTTCAAAAGCCTTCTCTTTCAGGGGTGTTAAAAGGCGTCATTGTGTGGTAAAAGGTTAATAAGAATAAACAGCTATTCCCCCCCCCCCTTCCCATCAGCCAATCAAATCTCTTCTCTCTCTGAAATTATCCAATCAGAGAAGCTTTAAGGAAATCAGAATGGGAACCAAGGAGCCAAATCAGAATGGGAACCAATAGCCAATCAGATATCCAACAGCCAATCAGAGAGCTTCAAAATCGCTCCAAAATGGCGCCATAATTTCTCGATAAAAAACAGTGAAAAAAAAGGCATAAAAGTGGATTTAAAGTCTTCTTTAAAGGCTGTTGTGCAGTCCTTGGCGAACTGCCAGGCATGCACCATCCACACATGCCAGATTTCACTGAAAATGGCCAAACATTTAAGAAAATAGGGGCGCAGCAGACCTTGTTTTGGTCTTTTCAAGCCCCTTGCAAGAATTACTTCCCTTAGACCCTCGATGCACCCCCCCCAGCCCTTAACTGGATTTGCTTTTCTAACTCAGCCCACAATAAATGCTGCACATTGAAACTTTCAATAAGCCAAAGTGATCAATGTACAGTGTAAAAAAGCCCCAGAAATTAATGCGACAAGTGGCTAAAAAAAGACTGAAAACTCTTTTAGTTGCTTCCTGTTGCATATATCAAACAAAGGCAACTGAAGTGTAATTTTTCTAATCTCTTCAAACCACAACAAGAAACCCAGTTACGTTGACTACCGTCTCATATGTGCCAGTTACGCTCATGCGAAAACCCCAGAAAATAATGCGACAAGTGGCTAAAAAAAGACTGAATGCTTCTTATTGCATAAATCAAACAAATGGAACAAAATTTTTAATGTATATTTTTTTCCTCCAATCTCTTTATACCATGACGACAAATCTATTTATGTTGACAACCGTCTCATAGGTTCCGGTTACGTATCCGCGAAAACGCGAAAAATCGACTTACGGACCACTTCATAGCAGATGACACCTGTTGCTTAATGGATCAAATATAGGGAACTTAATTTCTGATGTCTGTTTTTTACTTCTCAAGTCTTTTTTTACCGTGACGACAAACCCATTTAGGTTGTCTATTGTCTCGCAGGTGCCGGTTACATACCCGCGAAAACATGCAAAATCGACTTACGGAATATATTTTATAGCAGACGACAACTGTTGCTTAAAGTCAATTATAGGGATTTTTCTATTTTTCTTTTTCATTTTCTCTCACTAGGGCCAATGATTTGGTTACGATGACCATCTCACCCATATGTGACTGATACGTGTTGCGCATAAAATCGTAAAATCAACTTTGACACTTTCGGAGGCAACTGATACCTGTTAAACAAATCAAAGAAAGGTAAACAAAGTTTTTCCCTGTTTTCTTACCAGGGTCACGAAAACATTGAACCAATTTTGACGACCGCGCGAGTCAAAAGTCAATTTTATGTTTAATCGCTGCGCAAAAATATAAAATTCAGAAGCAACCGTTTGCTGTTGCGGAAACTTTTTCCGATAAAAAAATCTTGTTCTTGTTTGAAGAATTTAGAAGTAGGCCATAAAGATACAATAAGATGTAAGAATAACTAAAAATCAACTTTTTCTTTGATAGGGTAGTAAACATTGTGGGAAAAGGAGAAAATGCTGGTAACCTGCATTGTCTCCTTTCCTCAGATTATTTTCAAAAGCCTTCTCTTTCAGGGGTGTTAAAAGGCGTCATTGTGTGGTAAAAGGTTAATAAGAATAAACAGCTATTCCCCCCCCCTTCCCATCAGCCAATCAAATCTCTTCTCTCTCTGAAATTATCCAATCAGAGAAGCTTTAAGGAAATCAGAATGGGAACCAAGGAGCCAAATCAGAATGGGAACCAATAGCCAATCAGATATCCAACAGCCAATCAAAGAGCTTCAAAATCGCTCCAAAATGGCGCCATAATTTCTCGATAAAAAATAGTGAAAAAAAAGGCATAAAAGTGGATTTAAAGTCTTCTTTAAAGGCTGTTGTGCAGTCCTTGGCGAACTGCCAGGCATGCACCATCCACACATGCCAGATTTCACTGAAAATGGCCAAACATTTAAGAAAATAGGGGCGCAGCAGACCTTGTTTTGGTCTTTTCAAGCCCCTTGCAAGAATTACTTCCCTTAGACCCTCGATGCACCCCCCAGCCCTTAACTGGATTTGCTTTTCTAACTCAGCCCACAATAAATGCTGCACATTGAAACTTTCAATAAGCCAAAGTGATCAATGTACAGTGTAAAAAAGCCCCAGAAATTAATGCGACAAGTGGCTAAAAAAAGACTGAAAACTCTTTTAGTTGCTTCCTGTTGCATATATCAAACAAAGGCAACTGAAGTGTAATTTTTCTAATCTCTTCAAACCACAACAAGAAACCCAGTTACGTTGACTACCGTCTCATATGTGCCAGTTACGCTCATGCGAAAACCCCAGAAAATAATGCGACAAGTGGCTAAAAAAAGACTGAATGCTTCTTATTGCATAAATCAAACAAATGGAACAAAATTTTTAATGTATATTTTTTTCCTCCAATCTCTTTATACCATGACGACAAATCTATTTATGTTGACAACCGTCTCATAGGTTCCGGTTACGTATCCGCGAAAACGCGAAAAATCGACTTACGGACCACTTCATAGCAGATGACACCTGTTGCTTAATGGATCAAATATAGGGAACTTAATTTCTGATGTCTGTTTTTTACTTCTCAAGTCTTTTTTTACCGTGACGACAAACCCATTTAGGTTGTCTATTGTCTCGCAGGTGCCGGTTACATACCCGCGAAAACATGCAAAATCGACTTACGGAATATATTTTATAGCAGACGACAACTGTTGCTTAAAGTCAATTATAGGGATTTTTCTATTTTTCTTTTTCATTTTCTCTCACTAGGGCCAATGATTTGGTTACGATGACCATCTCACCCATATGTGACTGATACGTGTTGCGCATAAAATCGTAAAATCAACTTTGACACTTTCGGAGGCAACTGATACCTGTTAAACAAATCAAAGAAAGGTAAACAAAGTTTTTCCCTGTTTTCTTACCAGGGTCACGAAAACATTGAACCAATTTTGACGACCGCTTGAGTCAAAAGTCAATTTTATGTTTAATCGCTGCGCAAAAATATAAAATTCAGAAGCAACCGTTTGCTGTTGCGGAAACTTTTTCCGATAAAAAAATCTTGTTCTTGTTTGAAGAATTTAGAAGTAGGCCATAAAGATACAATAAGATGTAAGAATAACTAAAAATCAACTTTTTCTTTGATAGGGTAGTAAACATTGTGGGAAAAGGAGAAAATGCTGGTAACCTGCATTGTCTCCTTTCCTCAGATTATTTTCAAAAGCCTTCTCTTTCAGGGGTGTTAAAAGGCGTCATTGTGTGGTAAAAGGTTAATAAGAATAAACAGCTATTCCCCCCCCCCTTCCCATCAGCCAATCAAATCTCTTCTCTCTCTGAAATTATCCAATCAGAGAAGCTTTAAGGAAATCAGAATGGGAACCAAGGAGCCAAATCAGAATGGGAACCAATAGCCAATCAGATATCCAACAGCCAATCAGAGAGCTTCAAAATCGCTCCAAAATGGCGCCATAATTTCTCGATAAAAAACAGTGAAAAAAAAGGCATAAAAGTGGATTTAAAGTCTTCTTTAAAGGCTGTTGTGCAGTCCTTGGCGAACTGCCAGGCATGCACCATCCACACATGCCAGATTTCACTGAAAATGGCCAAACATTTAAGAAAATAGGGGCGCAGCAGACCTTGTTTTGGTCTTTTCAAGCCCCTTGCAAGAATTACTTCCCTTAGACCCTCGATGCACCCCCCCAGCCCTTAACTGGATTTGCTTTTCTAACTCAGCCCACAATAAATGCTGCACATTGAAACTTTCAATAAGCCAAAGTGATCAATGTACAGTGTAAAAAAGCCCCAGAAATTAATGCGACAAGTGGCTAAAAAAAGACTGAAAAATCTTTTAGTTGCTTCCTGTTGCATATATCAAACAAAGGCAACTGAAGTGTAATTTTTCTAATCTCTTCAAACCACAACAAGAAACCCAGTTACGTTGACTACCGTCTCATATGTGCCAGTTACGCTCATGCGAAAACCCCAGAAAATAATGCGACAAGTGGCTAAAAAAAGACTGAATGCTTCTTATTGCATAAATCAAACAAATGGAACAAAATTTTTAATGTATATTTTTTTCCTCCAATCTCTTTATACCATGACGACAAATCTATTTATGTTGACAACCGTCTCATAGGTTCCGGTTACGTATCCGCGAAAACGCGAAAAATCGACTTACGGACCACTTCATAGCAGATGACACCTGTTGCTTAATGGATCAAATATAGGGAACTTAATTTCTGATGTCTGTTTTTTACTTCTCAAGTCTTTTTTTACCGTGACGACAAACCCATTTAGGTTGTCTATTGTCTCGCAGGTGCCGGTTACATACCCGCGAAAACATGCAAAATCGACTTACGGAATATATTTTATAGCAGACGACAACTGTTGCTTAAAGTCAATTATAGGGATTTTTCTATTTTTCTTTTTCATTTTCTCTCACTAGGGCCAATGATTTGGTTACGATGACCATCTCACCCATATGTGACTGATACGTGTTGCGCATAAAATCGTAAAATCAACTTTGACACTTTCGGAGGCAACTGATACCTGTTAAACAAATCAAAGAAAGGTAAACAAAGTTTTTCCCTGTTTTCTTACCAGGGTCACGAAAACATTGAACCAATTTTGACGACCGCGCGAGTCAAAAGTCAATTTTATGTTTAATCGCTGCGCAAAAATATAAAATTCAGAAGCAACCGTTTGCTGTTGCGGAAACTTTTTCCGATAAAAAAATCTTGTTCTTGTTTGAAGAATTTAGAAGTAGGCCATAAAGATACAATAAGATGTAAGAATAACTAAAAATCAACTTTTTCTTTGATAGGGTAGTAAACATTGTGGGAAAAGGAGAAAATGCTGGTAACCTGCATTGTCTCCTTTCCTCAGATTATTTTCAAAAGCCTTCTCTTTCAGGGGTGTTAAAAGGCGTCATTGTGTGGTAAAAGGTTAATAAGAATAAACAGCTATTCCCCCCCCCCTTCCCATCAGCCAATCAAATCTCTTCTCTCTCTGAAATTATCCAATCAGAGAAGCTTTAAGGAAATCAGAATGGGAACCAAGGAGCCAAATCAGAATGGGAACCAATAGCCAATCAGATATCCAACAGCCAATCAGAGAGCTTCAAAATCGCTCCAAAATGGCGCCATAATTTCTCGATAAAAAACAGTGAAAAAAAAGGCATAAAAGTGGATTTAAAGTCTTCTTTAAAGGCTGTTGTGCAGTCCTTGGCGAACTGCCAGGCATGCACCATCCACACATGCCAGATTTCACTGAAAATGGCCAAACATTTAAGAAAATAGGGGCGCAGCAGACCTTGTTTTGGTCTTTTCAAGCCCCTTGCAAGAATTACTTCCCTTAGACCCTCGATGCACCCCCCCAGCCCTTAACTGGATTTGCTTTTCTAACTCAGCCCACAATAAATGCTGCACATTGAAACTTTCAATAAGCCAAAGTGATCAATGTACAGTGTAAAAAAGCCCCAGAAATTAATGCGACAAGTGGCTAAAAAAAGACTGAAAAATCTTTTAGTTGCTTCCTGTTGCATATATCAAACAAAGGCAACTGAAGTGTAATTTTTCTAATCTCTTCAAACCACAACAAGAAACCCAGTTACGTTGACTACCGTCTCATATGTGCCAGTTACGCTCATGCGAAAACCCCAGAAAATAATGCGACAAGTGGCTAAAAAAAGACTGAATGCTTCTTATTGCATAAATCAAACAAATGGAACAAAATTTTTAATGTATATTTTTTTCCTCCAATCTCTTTATACCATGACGACAAATCTATTTATGTTGACAACCGTCTCATAGGTTCCGGTTACGTATCCGCGAAAACGCAAAAAATCGACTTACGGACCACTTCATAGCAGATGACACCTGTTGCTTAATGGATCAAATATAGGGAACTTAATTTCTGATGTCTGTTTTTTACTTCTCAAGTCTTTTTTTACCGTGACGACAAACCCATTTAGGTTGTCTATTGTCTCGCAGGTGCCGGTTACATACCCGCGAAAACATGCAAAATCGACTTACGGAATATATTTTATAGCAGACGACAACTGTTGCTTAAAGTCAATTATAGGGATTTTTCTATTTTTCTTTTTCATTTTCTCTCACTAGGGCCAATGATTTGGTTACGATGACCATCTCACCCATATGTGACTGATACGTGTTGCGCATAAAATCGTAAAATCAACTTTGACACTTTCGGAGGCAACTGATACCTGTTAAACAAATCAAAGAAAGGTAAACAAAGTTTTTCCCTGTTTTCTTACCAGGGTCACGAAAACATTGAACCAATTTTGACGACCGCGCGAGTCAAAAGTCAATTTTATGTTTAATCGCTGCGCAAAAATATAAAATTCAGAAGCAACCGTTTGCTGTTGCGGAAACTTTTTCCGATAAAAAAATCTTGTTCTTGTTTGAAGAATTTAGAAGTAGGCCATAAAGATACAATAAGATGTAAGAATAACTAAAAATCAACTTTTTCTTTGATAGGGTAGTAAACATTGTGGGAAAAGGAGAAAATGCTGGTAACCTGCATTGTCTCCTTTCCTCAGATTATTTTCAAAAGCCTTCTCTTTCAGGGGTGTTAAAAGGCGTCATTGTGTGGTAAAAGGTTAATAAGAATAAACAGCTATTCCCCCCCCTTCCCATCAGCCAATCAAATCTCTTCTCTCTCTGAAATTATCCAATCAGAGAAGCTTTAAGGAAATCAGAATGGGAACCAAGGAGCCAAATCAGAATGGGAACCAATAGCCAATCAGATATCCAACAGCCAATCAGAGAGCTTCAAAATCGCTCCAAAATGGCGCCATAATTTCTCGATAAAAAACAGTGAAAAAAAAGGCATAAAAGTGGATTTAAAGTCTTCTTTAAAGGCTGTTGTGCAGTCCTTGGCGAACTGCCAGGCATGCACCATCCACACATGCCAGATTTCACTGAAAATGGCCAAACATTTAAGAAAATAGGGGCGCAGCAGACCTTGTTTTGGTCTTTTCAAGCCCCTTGCAAGAATTACTTCCCTTAGACCCTCGATGCACCCCCCCAGCCCTTAACTGGATTTGCTTTTCTAACTCAGCCCACAATAAATGCTGCACATTGAAACTTTCAATAAGCCAAAGTGATCAATGTACAGTGTAAAAAAGCCCCAGAAATTAATGCGACAAGTGGCTAAAAAAAGACTGAAAACTCTTTTAGTTGCTTCCTGTTGCATATATCAAACAAAGGCAACTGAAGTGTAATTTTTCTAATCTCTTCAAACCACAACAAGAAACCCAGTTACGTTGACTACCGTCTCATATGTGCCAGTTACGCTCATGCGAAAACCCCAGAAAATAATGCGACAAGTGGCTAAAAAAAGACTGAATGCTTCTTATTGCATAAATCAAACAAATGGAACAAAATTTTTAATGTATATTTTTTTCCTCCAATCTCTTTATACCATGACGACAAATCTATTTATGTTGACAACCGTCTCATAGGTTCCGGTTACGTATCCGCGAAAACGCGAAAAATCGACTTACGGACCACTTCATAGCAGATGACACCTGTTGCTTAATGGATCAAATATAGGGAACTTAATTTCTGATGTCTGTTTTTTACTTCTCAAGTCTTTTTTTACCGTGACGACAAACCCATTTAGGTTGTCTATTGTCTCGCAGGTGCCGGTTACATACCCGCGAAAACATGCAAAATCGACTTACGGAATATATTTTATAGCAGACGACAACTGTTGCTTAAAGTCAATTATAGGGATTTTTCTATTTTTCTTTTTCATTTTCTCTCACTAGGGCCAATGATTTGGTTACGATGACCATCTCACCCATATGTGACTGATACGTGTTGCGCATAAAATCGTAAAATCAACTTTGACACTTTCGGAGGCAACTGATACCTGTTAAACAAATCAAAGAAAGGTAAACAAAGTTTTTCCCTGTTTTCTTACCAGGGTCACGAAAACATTGAACCAATTTTGACGACCGCGCGAGTCAAAAGTCAATTTTATGTTTAATCGCTGCGCAAAAATATAAAATTCAGAAGCAACCGTTTGCTGTTGCGGAAACTTTTTCCGATAAAAAAATCTTGTTCTTGTTTGAAGAATTTAGAAGTAGGCCATAAAGATACAATAAGATGTAAGAATAACTAAAAATCAACTTTTTCTTTGATAGGGTAGTAAACATTGTGGGAAAAGGAGAAAATGCTGGTAACCTGCATTGTCTCCTTTCCTCAGATTATTTTCAAAAGCCTTCTCTTTCAGGGGTGTTAAAAGGCGTCATTGTGTGGTAAAAGGTTAATAAGAATAAACAGCTATTCCCCCCCCTTCCCATCAGCCAATCAAATCTCTTCTCTCTCTGAAATTATCCAATCAGAGAAGCTTTAAGGAAATCAGAATGGGAACCAAGGAGCCAAATCAGAATGGGAACCAATAGCCAATCAGATATCCAACAGCCAATCAGAGAGCTTCAAAATCGCTCCAAAATGGCGCCATAATTTCTCGATAAAAAACAGTGAAAAAAAAGGCATAAAAGTGGATTTAAAGTCTTCTTTAAAGGCTGTTGTGCAGTCCTTGGCGAACTGCCAGGCATGCACCATCCACACATGCCAGATTTCACTGAAAATGGCCAAACATTTAAGAAAATAGGGGCGCAGCAGACCTTGTTTTGGTCTTTTCAAGCCCCTTGCAAGAATTACTTCCCTTAGACCCTCGATGCACCCCCCCAGCCCTTAACTGGATTTGCTTTTCTAACTCAGCCCACAATAAATGCTGCACATTGAAACTTTCAATAAGCCAAAGTGATCAATGTACAGTGTAAAAAAGCCCCAGAAATTAATGCGACAAGTGGCTAAAAAAAGACTGAAAACTCTTTTAGTTGCTTCCTGTTGCATATATCAAACAAAGGCAACTGAAGTGTAATTTTTCTAATCTCTTCAAACCACAACAAGAAACCCAGTTACGTTGACTACCGTCTCATATGTGCCAGTTACGCTCATGCGAAAACCCCAGAAAATAATGCGACAAGTGGCTAAAAAAAGACTGAATGCTTCTTATTGCATAAATCAAACAAATGGAACAAAATTTTTAATGTATATTTTTTTCCTCCAATCTCTTTATACCATGACGACAAATCTATTTATGTTGACAACCGTCTCATAGGTTCCGGTTACGTATCCGCGAAAACGCGAAAAATCGACTTACGGACCACTTCATAGCAGATGACACCTGTTGCTTAATGGATCAAATATAGGGAACTTAATTTCTGATGTCTGTTTTTTACTTCTCAAGTCTTTTTTTACCGTGACGACAAACCCATTTAGGTTGTCTATTGTCTCGCAGGTGCCGGTTACATACCCGCGAAAACATGCAAAATCGACTTACGGAATATATTTTATAGCAGACGACAACTGTTGCTTAAAGTCAATTATAGGGATTTTTCTATTTTTCTTTTTCATTTTCTCTCACTAGGGCCAATGATTTGGTTACGATGACCATCTCACCCATATGTGACTGATACGTGTTGCGCATAAAATCGTAAAATCAACTTTGACACTTTCGGAGGCAACTGATACCTGTTAAACAAATCAAAGAAAGGTAAACAAAGTTTTTCCCTGTTTTCTTACCAGGGTCACGAAAACATTGAACCAATTTTGACGACCGCGCGAGTCAAAAGTCAATTTTATGTTTAATCGCTGCGCAAAAATATAAAATTCAGAAGCAACCGTTTGCTGTTGCGGAAACTTTTTCCGATAAAAAAATCTTGTTCTTGTTTGAAGAATTTAGAAGTAGGCCATAAAGATACAATAAGATGTAAGAATAACTAAAAATCAACTTTTTCTTTGATAGGGTAGTAAACATTGTGGGAAAAGGAGAAAATGCTGGTAACCTGCATTGTCTCCTTTCCTCAGATTATTTTCAAAAGCCTTCTCTTTCAGGGGTGTTAAAAGGCGTCATTGTGTGGTAAAAGGTTAATAAGAATAAACAGCTATTCCCCCCCCTTCCCATCAGCCAATCAAATCTCTTCTCTCTCTGAAATTATCCAATCAGAGAAGCTTTAAGGAAATCAGAATGGGAACCAAGGAGCCAAATCAGAATGGGAACCAATAGCCAATCAGATATCCAACAGCCAATCAGAGAGCTTCAAAATCGCTCCAAAATGGCGCCATAATTTCTCGATAAAAAACAGTGAAAAAAAAGGCATAAAAGTGGATTTAAAGTCTTCTTTAAAGGCTGTTGTGCAGTCCTTGGCGAACTGCCAGGCATGCACCATCCACACATGCCAGATTTCACTGAAAATGGCCAAACATTTAAGAAAATAGGGGCGCAGCAGACCTTGTTTTGGTCTTTTCAAGCCCCTTGCAAGAATTACTTCCCTTAGACCCTCGATGCACCCCCCCAGCCCTTAACTGGATTTGCTTTTCTAACTCAGCCCACAATAAATGCTGCACATTGAAACTTTCAATAAGCCAAAGTGATCAATGTACAGTGTAAAAAAGCCCCAGAAATTAATGCGACAAGTGGCTAAAAAAAGACTGAAAACTCTTTTAGTTGCTTCCTGTTGCATATATCAAACAAAGGCAACTGAAGTGTAATTTTTCTAATCTCTTCAAACCACAACAAGAAACCCAGTTACGTTGACTACCGTCTCATATGTGCCAGTTACGCTCATGCGAAAACCCCAGAAAATAATGCGACAAGTGGCTAAAAAAAGACTGAATGCTTCTTATTGCATAAATCAAACAAATGGAACAAAATTTTTAATGTATATTTTTTTCCTCCAATCTCTTTATACCATGACGACAAATCTATTTATGTTGACAACCGTCTCATAGGTTCCGGTTACGTATCCGCGAAAACGCGAAAAATCGACTTACGGACCACTTCATAGCAGATGACACCTGTTGCTTAATGGATCAAATATAGGGAACTTAATTTCTGATGTCTGTTTTTTACTTCTCAAGTCTTTTTTTACCGTGACGACAAACCCATTTAGGTTGTCTATTGTCTCGCAGGTGCCGGTTACATACCCGCGAAAACATGCAAAATCGACTTACGGAATATATTTTATAGCAGACGACAACTGTTGCTTAAAGTCAATTATAGGGATTTTTCTATTTTTCTTTTTCATTTTCTCTCACTAGGGCCAATGATTTGGTTACGATGACCATCTCACCCATATGTGACTGATACGTGTTGCGCATAAAATCGTAAAATCAACTTTGACACTTTCGGAGGCAACTGATACCTGTTAAACAAATCAAAGAAAGGTAAACAAAGTTTTTCCCTGTTTTCTTACCAGGGTCACGAAAACATTGAACCAATTTTGACGACCGCGCGAGTCAAAAGTCAATTTTATGTTTAATCGCTGCGCAAAAATATAAAATTCAGAAGCAACCGTTTGCTGTTGCGGAAACTTTTTCCGATAAAAAAATCTTGTTCTTGTTTGAAGAATTTAGAAGTAGGCCATAAAGATACAATAAGATGTAAGAATAACTAAAAATCAACTTTTTCTTTGATAGGGTAGTAAACATTGTGGGAAAAGGAGAAAATGCTGGTAACCTGCATTGTCTCCTTTCCTCAGATTATTTTCAAAAGCCTTCTCTTTCAGGGGTGTTAAAAGGCGTCATTGTGTGGTAAAAGGTTAATAAGAATAAACAGCTATTCCCCCCCCTTCCCATCAGCCAATCAAATCTCTTCTCTCTCTGAAATTATCCAATCAGAGAAGCTTTAAGGAAATCAGAATGGGAACCAAGGAGCCAAATCAGAATGGGAACCAATAGCCAATCAGATATCCAACAGCCAATCAGAGAGCTTCAAAATCGCTCCAAAATGGCGCCATAATTTCTCGATAAAAAACAGTGAAAAAAAAGGCATAAAAGTGGATTTAAAGTCTTCTTTAAAGGCTGTTGTGCAGTCCTTGGCGAACTGCCAGGCATGCACCATCCACACATGCCAGATTTCACTGAAAATGGCCAAACATTTAAGAAAATAGGGGCGCAGCAGACCTTGTTTTGGTCTTTTCAAGCCCCTTGCAAGAATTACTTCCCTTAGACCCTCGATGCACCCCCCCAGCCCTTAACTGGATTTGCTTTTCTAACTCAGCCCACAATAAATGCTGCACATTGAAACTTTCAATAAGCCAAAGTGATCAATGTACAGTGTAAAAAAGCCCCAGAAATTAATGCGACAAGTGGCTAAAAAAAGACTGAAAACTCTTTTAGTTGCTTCCTGTTGCATATATCAAACAAAGGCAACTGAAGTGTAATTTTTCTAATCTCTTCAAACCACAACAAGAAACCCAGTTACGTTGACTACCGTCTCATATGTGCCAGTTACGCTCATGCGAAAACCCCAGAAAATAATGCGACAAGTGGCTAAAAAAAGACTGAATGCTTCTTATTGCATAAATCAAACAAATGGAACAAAATTTTTAATGTATATTTTTTTCCTCCAATCTCTTTATACCATGACGACAAATCTATTTATGTTGACAACCGTCTCATAGGTTCCGGTTACGTATCCGCGAAAACGCGAAAAATCGACTTACGGACCACTTCATAGCAGATGACACCTGTTGCTTAATGGATCAAATATAGGGAACTTAATTTCTGATGTCTGTTTTTTACTTCTCAAGTCTTTTTTTACCGTGACGACAAACCCATTTAGGTTGTCTATTGTCTCGCAGGTGCCGGTTACATACCCGCGAAAACATGCAAAATCGACTTACGGAATATATTTTATAGCAGACGACAACTGTTGCTTAAAGTCAATTATAGGGATTTTTCTATTTTTCTTTTTCATTTTCTCTCACTAGGGCCAATGATTTGGTTACGATGACCATCTCACCCATATGTGACTGATACGTGTTGCGCATAAAATCGTAAAATCAACTTTGACACTTTCGGAGGCAACTGATACCTGTTAAACAAATCAAAGAAAGGTAAACAAAGTTTTTCCCTGTTTTCTTACCAGGGTCACGAAAACATTGAACCAATTTTGACGACCGCGCGAGTCAAAAGTCAATTTTATGTTTAATCGCTGCGCAAAAATATAAAATTCAGAAGCAACCGTTTGCTGTTGCGGAAACTTTTTCCGATAAAAAAATCTTGTTCTTGTTTGAAGAATTTAGAAGTAGGCCATAAAGATACAATAAGATGTAAGAATAACTAAAAATCAACTTTTTCTTTGATAGGGTAGTAAACATTGTGGGAAAAGGAGAAAATGCTGGTAACCTGCATTGTCTCCTTTCCTCAGATTATTTTCAAAAGCCTTCTCTTTCAGGGGTGTTAAAAGGCGTCATTGTGTGGTAAAAGGTTAATAAGAATAAACAGCTATTCCCCCCCCTTCCCATCAGCCAATCAAATCTCTTCTCTCTCTGAAATTATCCAATCAGAGAAGCTTTAAGGAAATCAGAATGGGAACCAAGGAGCCAAATCAGAATGGGAACCAATAGCCAATCAGATATCCAACAGCCAATCAGAGAGCTTCAAAATCGCTCCAAAATGGCGCCATAATTTCTCGATAAAAAACAGTGAAAAAAAAGGCATAAAAGTGGATTTAAAGTCTTCTTTAAAGGCTGTTGTGCAGTCCTTGGCGAACTGCCAGGCATGCACCATCCACACATGCCAGATTTCACTGAAAATGGCCAAACATTTAAGAAAATAGGGGCGCAGCAGACCTTGTTTTGGTCTTTTCAAGCCCCTTGCAAGAATTACTTCCCTTAGACCCTCGATGCACCCCCCCAGCCCTTAACTGGATTTGCTTTTCTAACTCAGCCCACAATAAATGCTGCACATTGAAACTTTCAATAAGCCAAAGTGATCAATGTACAGTGTAAAAAAGCCCCAGAAATTAATGCGACAAGTGGCTAAAAAAAGACTGAAAAATCTTTTAGTTGCTTCCTGTTGCATATATCAAACAAAGGCAACTGAAGTGTAATTTTTCTAATCTCTTCAAACCACAACAAGAAACCCAGTTACGTTGACTACCGTCTCATATGTGCCAGTTACGCTCATGCGAAAACCCCAGAAAATAATGCGACAAGTGGCTAAAAAAAGACTGAATGCTTCTTATTGCATAAATCAAACAAATGGAACAAAATTTTTAATGTATATTTTTTTCCTCCAATCTCTTTATACCATGACGACAAATCTATTTATGTTGACAACCGTCTCATAGGTTCCGGTTACGTATCCGCGAAAACGCGAAAAATCGACTTACGGACCACTTCATAGCAGATGACACCTGTTGCTTAATGGATCAAATATAGGGAACTTAATTTCTGATGTCTGTTTTTTACTTCTCAAGTCTTTTTTTACCGTGACGACAAACCCATTTAGGTTGTCTATTGTCTCGCAGGTGCCGGTTACATACCCGCGAAAACATGCAAAATCGACTTACGGAATATATTTTATAGCAGACGACAACTGTTGCTTAAAGTCAATTATAGGGATTTTTCTATTTTTCTTTTTCATTTTCTCTCACTAGGGCCAATGATTTGGTTACGATGACCATCTCACCCATATGTGACTGATACGTGTTGCGCATAAAATCGTAAAATCAACTTTGACACTTTCGGAGGCAACTGATACCTGTTAAACAAATCAAAGAAAGGTAAACAAAGTTTTTCCCTGTTTTCTTACCAGGGTCACGAAAACATTGAACCAATTTTGACGACCGCGCGAGTCAAAAGTCAATTTTATGTTTAATCGCTGCGCAAAAATATAAAATTCAGAAGCAACCGTTTGCTGTTGCGGAAACTTTTTCCGATAAAAAAATCTTGTTCTTGTTTGAAGAATTTAGAAGTAGGCCATAAAGATACAATAAGATGTAAGAATAACTAAAAATCAACTTTTTCTTTGATAGGGTAGTAAACATTGTGGGAAAAGGAGAAAATGCTGGTAACCTGCATTGTCTCCTTTCCTCAGATTATTTTCAAAAGCCTTCTCTTTCAGGGGTGTTAAAAGGCGTCATTGTGTGGTAAAAGGTTAATAAGAATAAACAGCTATTCCCCCCCCCTTCCCATCAGCCAATCAAATCTCTTCTCTCTCTGAAATTATCCAATCAGAGAAGCTTTAAGGAAATCAGAATGGGAACCAAGGAGCCAAATCAGAATGGGAACCAATAGCCAATCAGATATCCAACAGCCAATCAGAGAGCTTCAAAATCGCTCCAAAATGGCGCCATAATTTCTCGATAAAAAACAGTGAAAAAAAAGGCATAAAAGTGGATTTAAAGTCTTCTTTAAAGGCTGTTGTGCAGTCCTTGGCGAACTGCCAGGCATGCACCATCCACACATGCCAGATTTCACTGAAAATGGCCAAACATTTAAGAAAATAGGGGCGCAGCAGACCTTGTTTTGGTCTTTTCAAGCCCCTTGCAAGAATTACTTCCCTTAGACCCTCGATGCACCCCCCCAGCCCTTAACTGGATTTGCTTTTCTAACTCAGCCCACAATAAATGCTGCACATTGAAACTTTCAATAAGCCAAAGTGATCAATGTACAGTGTAAAAAAGCCCCAGAAATTAATGCGACAAGTGGCTAAAAAAAGACTGAAAACTCTTTTAGTTGCTTCCTGTTGCATATATCAAACAAAGGCAACTGAAGTGTAATTTTTCTAATCTCTTCAAACCACAACAAGAAACCCAGTTACGTTGACTACCGTCTCATATGTGCCAGTTACGCTCATGCGAAAACCCCAGAAAATAATGCGACAAGTGGCTAAAAAAAGACTGAATGCTTCTTATTGCATAAATCAAACAAATGGAACAAAATTTTTAATGTATATTTTTTTCCTCCAATCTCTTTATACCATGACGACAAATCTATTTATGTTGACAACCGTCTCATAGGTTCCGGTTACGTATCCGCGAAAACGCGAAAAATCGACTTACGGACCACTTCATAGCAGATGACACCTGTTGCTTAATGGATCAAATATAGGGAACTTAATTTCTGATGTCTGTTTTTTACTTCTCAAGTCTTTTTTTACCGTGACGACAAACCCATTTAGGTTGTCTATTGTCTCGCAGGTGCCGGTTACATACCCGCGAAAACATGCAAAATCGACTTACGGAATATATTTTATAGCAGACGACAACTGTTGCTTAAAGTCAATTATAGGGATTTTTCTATTTTTCTTTTTCATTTTCTCTCACTAGGGCCAATGATTTGGTTACGATGACCATCTCACCCATATGTGACTGATACGTGTTGCGCATAAAATCGTAAAATCAACTTTGACACTTTCGGAGGCAACTGATACCTGTTAAACAAATCAAAGAAAGGTAAACAAAGTTTTTCCCTGTTTTCTTACCAGGGTCACGAAAACATTGAACCAATTTTGACGACCGCGCGAGTCAAAAGTCAATTTTATGTTTAATCGCTGCGCAAAAATATAAAATTCAGAAGCAACCGTTTGCTGTTGCGGAAACTTTTTCCGATAAAAAAATCTTGTTCTTGTTTGAAGAATTTAGAAGTAGGCCATAAAGATACAATAAGATGTAAGAATAACTAAAAATCAACTTTTTCTTTGATAGGGTAGTAAACATTGTGGGAAAAGGAGAAAATGCTGGTAACCTGCATTGTCTCCTTTCCTCAGATTATTTTCAAAAGCCTTCTCTTTCAGGGGTGTTAAAAGGCGTCATTGTGTGGTAAAAGGTTAATAAGAATAAACAGCTATTCCCCCCCCCTTCCCATCAGCCAATCAAATCTCTTCTCTCTCTGAAATTATCCAATCAGAGAAGCTTTAAGGAAATCAGAATGGGAACCAAGGAGCCAAATCAGAATGGGAACCAATAGCCAATCAGATATCCAACAGCCAATCAGAGAGCTTCAAAATCGCTCCAAAATGGCGCCATAATTTCTCGATAAAAAACAGTGAAAAAAAAGGCATAAAAGTGGATTTAAAGTCTTCTTTAAAGGCTGTTGTGCAGTCCTTGGCGAACTGCCAGGCATGCACCATCCACACATGCCAGATTTCACTGAAAATGGCCAAACATTTAAGAAAATAGGGGCGCAGCAGACCTTGTTTTGGTCTTTTCAAGCCCCTTGCAAGAATTACTTCCCTTAGACCCTCGATGCACCCCCCCAGCCCTTAACTGGATTTGCTTTTCTAACTCAGCCCACAATAAATGCTGCACATTGAAACTTTCAATAAGCCAAAGTGATCAATGTACAGTGTAAAAAAGCCCCAGAAATTAATGCGACAAGTGGCTAAAAAAAGACTGAAAACTCTTTTAGTTGCTTCCTGTTGCATATATCAAACAAAGGCAACTGAAGTGTAATTTTTCTAATCTCTTCAAACCACAACAAGAAACCCAGTTACGTTGACTACCGTCTCATATGTGCCAGTTACGCTCATGCGAAAACCCCAGAAAATAATGCGACAAGTGGCTAAAAAAAGACTGAATGCTTCTTATTGCATAAATCAAACAAATGGAACAAAATTTTTAATGTATATTTTTTTCCTCCAATCTCTTTATACCATGACGACAAATCTATTTATGTTGACAACCGTCTCATAGGTTCCGGTTACGTATCCGCGAAAACGCGAAAAATCGACTTACGGACCACTTCATAGCAGATGACACCTGTTGCTTAATGGATCAAATATAGGGAACTTAATTTCTGATGTCTGTTTTTTACTTCTCAAGTCTTTTTTTACCGTGACGACAAACCCATTTAGGTTGTCTATTGTCTCGCAGGTGCCGGTTACATACCCGCGAAAACATGCAAAATCGACTTACGGAATATATTTTATAGCAGACGACAACTGTTGCTTAAAGTCAATTATAGGGATTTTTCTATTTTTCTTTTTCATTTTCTCTCACTAGGGCCAATGATTTGGTTACGATGACCATCTCACCCATATGTGACTGATACGTGTTGCGCATAAAATCGTAAAATCAACTTTGACACTTTCGGAGGCAACTGATACCTGTTAAACAAATCAAAGAAAGGTAAACAAAGTTTTTCCCTGTTTTCTTACCAGGGTCACGAAAACATTGAACCAATTTTGACGACCGCGCGAGTCAAAAGTCAATTTTATGTTTAATCGCTGCGCAAAAATATAAAATTCAGAAGCAACCGTTTGCTGTTGCGGAAACTTTTTCCGATAAAAAAATCTTGTTCTTGTTTGAAGAATTTAGAAGTAGGCCATAAAGATACAATAAGATGTAAGAATAACTAAAAATCAACTTTTTCTTTGATAGGGTAGTAAACATTGTGGGAAAAGGAGAAAATGCTGGTAACCTGCATTGTCTCCTTTCCTCAGATTATTTTCAAAAGCCTTCTCTTTCAGGGGTGTTAAAAGGCGTCATTGTGTGGTAAAAGGTTAATAAGAATAAACAGCTATTCCCCCCCCTTCCCATCAGCCAATCAAATCTCTTCTCTCTCTGAAATTATCCAATCAGAGAAGCTTTAAGGAAATCAGAATGGGAACCAAGGAGCCAAATCAGAATGGGAACCAATAGCCAATCAGATATCCAACAGCCAATCAGAGAGCTTCAAAATCGCTCCAAAATGGCGCCATAATTTCTCGATAAAAAACAGTGAAAAAAAAGGCATAAAAGTGGATTTAAAGTCTTCTTTAAAGGCTGTTGTGCAGTCCTTGGCGAACTGCCAGGCATGCACCATCCACACATGCCAGATTTCACTGAAAATGGCCAAACATTTAAGAAAATAGGGGCGCAGCAGACCTTGTTTTGGTCTTTTCAAGCCCCTTGCAAGAATTACTTCCCTTAGACCCTCGATGCACCCCCCCAGCCCTTAACTGGATTTGCTTTTCTAACTCAGCCCACAATAAATGCTGCACATTGAAACTTTCAATAAGCCAAAGTGATCAATGTACAGTGTAAAAAAGCCCCAGAAATTAATGCGACAAGTGGCTAAAAAAAGACTGAAAACTCTTTTAGTTGCTTCCTGTTGCATATATCAAACAAAGGCAACTGAAGTGTAATTTTTCTAATCTCTTCAAACCACAACAAGAAACCCAGTTACGTTGACTACCGTCTCATATGTGCCAGTTACGCTCATGCGAAAACCCCAGAAAATAATGCGACAAGTGGCTAAAAAAAGACTGAATGCTTCTTATTGCATAAATCAAACAAATGGAACAAAATTTTTAATGTATATTTTTTTCCTCCAATCTCTTTATACCATGACGACAAATCTATTTATGTTGACAACCGTCTCATAGGTTCCGGTTACGTATCCGCGAAAACGCGAAAAATCGACTTACGGACCACTTCATAGCAGATGACACCTGTTGCTTAATGGATCAAATATAGGGAACTTAATTTCTGATGTCTGTTTTTTACTTCTCAAGTCTTTTTTTACCGTGACGACAAACCCATTTAGGTTGTCTATTGTCTCGCAGGTGCCGGTTACATACCCGCGAAAACATGCAAAATCGACTTACGGAATATATTTTATAGCAGACGACAACTGTTGCTTAAAGTCAATTATAGGGATTTTTCTATTTTTCTTTTTCATTTTCTCTCACTAGGGCCAATGATTTGGTTACGATGACCATCTCACCCATATGTGACTGATACGTGTTGCGCATAAAATCGTAAAATCAACTTTGACACTTTCGGAGGCAACTGATACCTGTTAAACAAATCAAAGAAAGGTAAACAAAGTTTTTCCCTGTTTTCTTACCAGGGTCACGAAAACATTGAACCAATTTTGACGACCGCGCGAGTCAAAAGTCAATTTTATGTTTAATCGCTGCGCAAAAATATAAAATTCAGAAGCAACCGTTTGCTGTTGCGGAAACTTTTTCCGATAAAAAAATCTTGTTCTTGTTTGAAGAATTTAGAAGTAGGCCATAAAGATACAATAAGATGTAAGAATAACTAAAAATCAACTTTTTCTTTGATAGTGTAGTAAACATTGTGGGAAAAGGAGAAAATGCTGGTAACCTGCATTGTCTCCTTTCCTCAGATTATTTTCAAAAGCCTTCTCTTTCAGGGGTGTTAAAAGGCGTCATTGTGTGGTAAAAGGTTAATAAGAATAAACAGCTATTCCCCCCCCCTTCCCATCAGCCAATCAAATCTCTTCTCTCTCTGAAATTATCCAATCAGAGAAGCTTTAAGGAAATCAGAATGGGAACCAAGGAGCCAAATCAGAATGGGAACCAATAGCCAATCAGATATCCAACAGCCAATCAGAGAGCTTCAAAATCGCTCCAAAATGGCGCCATAATTTCTCGATAAAAAACAGTGAAAAAAAAGGCATAAAAGTGGATTTAAAGTCTTCTTTAAAGGCTGTTGTGCAGTCCTTGGCGAACTGCCAGGCATGCACCATCCACACATGCCAGATTTCACTGAAAATGGCCAAACATTTAAGAAAATAGGGGCGCAGCAGACCTTGTTTTGGTCTTTTCAAGCCCCTTGCAAGAATTACTTCCCTTAGACCCTCGATGCACCCCCCCAGCCCTTAACTGGATTTGCTTTTCTAACTCAGCCCACAATAAATGCTGCACATTGAAACTTTCAATAAGCCAAAGTGATCAATGTACAGTGTAAAAAAGCCCCAGAAATTAATGCGACAAGTGGCTAAAAAAAGACTGAAAAATCTTTTAGTTGCTTCCTGTTGCATATATCAAACAAAGGCAACTGAAGTGTAATTTTTCTAATCTCTTCAAACCACAACAAGAAACCCAGTTACATTGACTACCGTCTCATATGTGCCAGTTACGCTCATGCGAAAACCCCAGAAAATAATGCGACAAGTGGCTAAAAAAAGACTGAATGCTTCTTATTGCATAAATCAAACAAATGGAACAAAATTTTTAATGTATATTTTTTTCCTCCAATCTCTTTATACCATGACGACAAATCTATTTATGTTGACAACCGTCTCATAGGTTCCGGTTACGTATCCGCGAAAACGCGAAAAATCGACTTACGGACCACTTCATAGCAGATGACACCTGTTGCTTAATGGATCAAATATAGGGAACTTAATTTCTGATGTCTGTTTTTTACTTCTCAAGTCTTTTTTTACCGTGACGACAAACCCATTTAGGTTGTCTATTGTCTCGCAGGTGCCGGTTACATACCCGCGAAAACATGCAAAATCGACTTACGGAATATATTTTATAGCAGACGACAACTGTTGCTTAAAGTCAATTATAGGGATTTTTCTATTTTTCTTTTTCATTTTCTCTCACTAGGGCCAATGATTTGGTTACGATGACCATCTCACCCATATGTGACTGATACGTGTTGCGCATAAAATCGTAAAATCAACTTTGACACTTTCGGAGGCAACTGATACCTGTTAAACAAATCAAAGAAAGGTAAACAAAGTTTTTCCCTGTTTTCTTACCAGGGTCACGAAAACATTGAACCAATTTTGACGACCGCGCGAGTCAAAAGTCAATTTTATGTTTAATCGCTGCGCAAAAATATAAAATTCAGAAGCAACCGTTTGCTGTTGCGGAAACTTTTTCCGATAAAAAAATCTTGTTCTTGTTTGAAGAATTTAGAAGTAGGCCATAAAGATACAATAAGATGTAAGAATAACTAAAAATCAACTTTTTCTTTGATAGGGTAGTAAACATTGTGGGAAAAGGAGAAAATGCTGGTAACCTGCATTGTCTCCTTTCCTCAGATTATTTTCAAAAGCCTTCTCTTTCAGGGGTGTTAAAAGGCGTCATTGTGTGGTAAAAGGTTAATAAGAATAAACAGCTATTCCCCCCCCTTCCCATCAGCCAATCAAATCTCTTCTCTCTCTGAAATTATCCAATCAGAGAAGCTTTAAGGAAATCAGAATGGGAACCAAGGAGCCAAATCAGAATGGGAACCAATAGCCAATCAGATATCCAACAGCCAATCAGAGAGCTTCAAAATCGCTCCAAAATGGCGCCATAATTTCTCGATAAAAAACAGTGAAAAAAAAGGCATAAAAGTGGATTTAAAGTCTTCTTTAAAGGCTGTTGTGCAGTCCTTGGCGAACTGCCAGGCATGCACCATCCACACATGCCAGATTTCACTGAAAATGGCCAAACATTTAAGAAAATAGGGGCGCAGCAGACCTTGTTTTGGTCTTTTCAAGCCCCTTGCAAGAATTACTTCCCTTAGACCCTCGATGCACCCCCCCAGCCCTTAACTGGATTTGCTTTTCTAACTCAGCCCACAATAAATGCTGCACATTGAAACTTTCAATAAGCCAAAGTGATCAATGTACAGTGTAAAAAAGCCCCAGAAATTAATGCGACAAGTGGCTAAAAAAAGACTGAAAACTCTTTTAGTTGCTTCCTGTTGCATATATCAAACAAAGGCAACTGAAGTGTAATTTTTCTAATCTCTTCAAACCACAACAAGAAACCCAGTTACGTTGACTACCGTCTCATATGTGCCAGTTACGCTCATGCGAAAACCCCAGAAAATAATGCGACAAGTGGCTAAAAAAAGACTGAATGCTTCTTATTGCATAAATCAAACAAATGGAACAAAATTTTTAATGTATATTTTTTTCCTCCAATCTCTTTATACCATGACGACAAATCTATTTATGTTGACAACCGTCTCATAGGTTCCGGTTACGTATCCGCGAAAACGCGAAAAATCGACTTACGGACCACTTCATAGCAGATGACACCTGTTGCTTAATGGATCAAATATAGGGAACTTAATTTCTGATGTCTGTTTTTTACTTCTCAAGTCTTTTTTTACCGTGACGACAAACCCATTTAGGTTGTCTATTGTCTCGCAGGTGCCGGTTACATACCCGCGAAAACATGCAAAATCGACTTACGGAATATATTTTATAGCAGACGACAACTGTTGCTTAAAGTCAATTATAGGGATTTTTCTATTTTTCTTTTTCATTTTCTCTCACTAGGGCCAATGATTTGGTTACGATGACCATCTCACCCATATGTGACTGATACGTGTTGCGCATAAAATCGTAAAATCAACTTTGACACTTTCGGAGGCAACTGATACCTGTTAAACAAATCAAAGAAAGGTAAACAAAGTTTTTCCCTGTTTTCTTACCAGGGTCACGAAAACATTGAACCAATTTTGACGACCGCGCGAGTCAAAAGTCAATTTTATGTTTAATCGCTGCGCAAAAATATAAAATTCAGAAGCAACCGTTTGCTGTTGCGGAAACTTTTTCCGATAAAAAAATCTTGTTCTTGTTTGAAGAATTTAGAAGTAGGCCATAAAGATACAATAAGATGTAAGAATAACTAAAAATCAACTTTTTCTTTGATAGGGTAGTAAACATTGTGGGAAAAGGAGAAAATGCTGGTAACCTGCATTGTCTCCTTTCCTCAGATTATTTTCAAAAGCCTTCTCTTTCAGGGGTGTTAAAAGGCGTCATTGTGTGGTAAAAGGTTAATAAGAATAAACAGCTATTCCCCCCCCTTCCCATCAGCCAATCAAATCTCTTCTCTCTCTGAAATTATCCAATCAGAGAAGCTTTAAGGAAATCAGAATGGGAACCAAGGAGCCAAATCAGAATGGGAACCAATAGCCAATCAGATATCCAACAGCCAATCAGAGAGCTTCAAAATCGCTCCAAAATGGCGCCATAATTTCTCGATAAAAAACAGTGAAAAAAAAGGCATAAAAGTGGATTTAAAGTCTTCTTTAAAGGCTGTTGTGCAGTCCTTGGCGAACTGCCAGGCATGCACCATCCACACATGCCAGATTTCACTGAAAATGGCCAAACATTTAAGAAAATAGGGGCGCAGCAGACCTTGTTTTGGTCTTTTCAAGCCCCTTGCAAGAATTACTTCCCTTAGACCCTCGATGCACCCCCCCAGCCCTTAACTGGATTTGCTTTTCTAACTCAGCCCACAATAAATGCTGCACATTGAAACTTTCAATAAGCCAAAGTGATCAATGTACAGTGTAAAAAAGCCCCAGAAATTAATGCGACAAGTGGCTAAAAAAAGACTGAAAACTCTTTTAGTTGCTTCCTGTTGCATATATCAAACAAAGGCAACTGAAGTGTAATTTTTCTAATCTCTTCAAACCACAACAAGAAACCCAGTTACGTTGACTACCGTCTCATATGTGCCAGTTACGCTCATGCGAAAACCCCAGAAAATAATGCGACAAGTGGCTAAAAAAAGACTGAATGCTTCTTATTGCATAAATCAAACAAATGGAACAAAATTTTTAATGTATATTTTTTTCCTCCAATCTCTTTATACCATGACGACAAATCTATTTATGTTGACAACCGTCTCATAGGTTCCGGTTACGTATCCGCGAAAACGCGAAAAATCGACTTACGGACCACTTCATAGCAGATGACACCTGTTGCTTAATGGATCAAATATAGGGAACTTAATTTCTGATGTCTGTTTTTTACTTCTCAAGTCTTTTTTTACCGTGACGACAAACCCATTTAGGTTGTCTATTGTCTCGCAGGTGCCGGTTACATACCCGCGAAAACATGCAAAATCAACTTACGGAATATATTTTATAGCAGACGACAACTGTTGCTTAAAGTCAATTATAGGGATTTTTCTATTTTTCTTTTTCATTTTCTCTCACTAGGGCCAATGATTTGGTTACGATGACCATCTCACCCATATGTGACTGATACGTGTTGCGCATAAAATCGTAAAATCAACTTTGACACTTTCGGAGGCAACTGATACCTGTTAAACAAATCAAAGAAAGGTAAACAAAGTTTTTCCCTGTTTTCTTACCAGGGTCACGAAAACATTGAACCAATTTTGACGACCGCGCGAGTCAAAAGTCAATTTTATGTTTAATCGCTGCGCAAAAATATAAAATTCAGAAGCAACCGTTTGCTGTTGCGGAAACTTTTTCCGATAAAAAAATCTTGTTCTTGTTTGAAGAATTTAGAAGTAGGCCATAAAGATACAATAAGATGTAAGAATAACTAAAAATCAACTTTTTCTTTGATAGGGTAGTAAACATTGTGGGAAAAGGAGAAAATGCTGGTAACCTGCATTGTCTCCTTTCCTCAGATTATTTTCAAAAGCCTTCTCTTTCAGGGGTGTTAAAAGGCGTCATTGTGTGGTAAAAGGTTAATAAGAATAAACAGCTATTCCCCCCCCCTTCCCATCAGCCAATCAAATCTCTTCTCTCTCTGAAATTATCCAATCAGAGAAGCTTTAAGGAAATCAGAATGGGAACCAAGGAGCCAAATCAGAATGGGAACCAATAGCCAATCAGATATCCAACAGCCAATCAGAGAGCTTCAAAATCGCTCCAAAATGGCGCCATAATTTCTCGATAAAAAACAGTGAAAAAAAAGGCATAAAAGTGGATTTAAAGTCTTCTTTAAAGGCTGTTGTGCAGTCCTTGGCGAACTGCCAGGCATGCACCATCCACACATGCCAGATTTCACTGAAAATGGCCAAACATTTAAGAAAATAGGGGCGCAGCAGACCTTGTTTTGGTCTTTTCAAGCCCCTTGCAAGAATTACTTCCCTTAGACCCTCGATGCACCCCCCCAGCCCTTAACTGGATTTGCTTTTCTAACTCAGCCCACAATAAATGCTGCACATTGAAACTTTCAATAAGCCAAAGTGATCAATGTACAGTGTAAAAAAGCCCCAGAAATTAATGCGACAAGTGGCTAAAAAAAGACTGAAAACTCTTTTAGTTGCTTCCTGTTGCATATATCAAACAAAGGCAACTGAAGTGTAATTTTTCTAATCTCTTCAAACCACAACAAGAAACCCAGTTACGTTGACTACCGTCTCATATGTGCCAGTTACGCTCATGCGAAAACCCCAGAAAATAATGCGACAAGTGGCTAAAAAAAGACTGAATGCTTCTTATTGCATAAATCAAACAAATGGAACAAAATTTTTAATGTATATTTTTTTCCTCCAATCTCTTTATACCATGACGACAAATCTATTTATGTTGACAACCGTCTCATAGGTTCCGGTTACGTATCCGCGAAAACGCGAAAAATCGACTTACGGACCACTTCATAGCAGATGACACCTGTTGCTTAATGGATCAAATATAGGGAACTTAATTTCTGATGTCTGTTTTTTACTTCTCAAGTCTTTTTTTACCGTGACGACAAACCCATTTAGGTTGTCTATTGTCTCGCAGGTGCCGGTTACATACCCGCGAAAACATGCAAAATCAACTTACGGAATATATTTTATAGCAGACGACAACTGTTGCTTAAAGTCAATTATAGGGATTTTTCTATTTTTCTTTTTCATTTTCTCTCACTAGGGCCAATGATTTGGTTACGATGACCATCTCACCCATATGTGACTGATACGTGTTGCGCATAAAATCGTAAAATCAACTTTGACACTTTCGGAGGCAACTGATACCTGTTAAACAAATCAAAGAAAGGTAAACAAAGTTTTTCCCTGTTTTCTTACCAGGGTCACGAAAACATTGAACCAATTTTGACGACCGCGCGAGTCAAAAGTCAATTTTATGTTTAATCGCTGCGCAAAAATATAAAATTCAGAAGCAACCGTTTGCTGTTGCGGAAACTTTTTCCGATAAAAAAATCTTGTTCTTGTTTGAAGAATTTAGAAGTAGGCCATAAAGATACAATAAGATGTAAGAATAACTAAAAATCAACTTTTTCTTTGATAGGGTAGTAAACATTGTGGGAAAAGGAGAAAATGCTGGTAACCTGCATTGTCTCCTTTCCTCAGATTATTTTCAAAAGCCTTCTCTTTCAGGGGTGTTAAAAGGCGTCATTGTGTGGTAAAAGGTTAATAAGAATAAACAGCTATTCCCCCCCCTTCCCATCAGCCAATCAAATCTCTTCTCTCTCTGAAATTATCCAATCAGAGAAGCTTTAAGGAAATCAGAATGGGAACCAAGGAGCCAA
This sequence comes from Tridacna crocea, assembly GCA_943736015.1. Lineage (NCBI taxonomy): Eukaryota > Metazoa > Mollusca > Bivalvia > Cardiida > Cardiidae > Tridacna > Tridacna crocea. The sequence goes on along the minus strand of OX031072.1, from coordinate 9,873,353 downwards.
ATCAGAATGGGAACCAATAGCCAATCAGATATCCAACAGCCAATCAGAGAGCTTCAAAATCGCTCCAAAATGGCGCCATAATTTCTCGATAAAAAACAGTGAAAAAAAAGGCATAAAAGTGGATTTAAAGTCTTCTTTAAAGGCTGTTGTGCAGTCCTTGGCGAACTGCCAGGCATGCACCATCCACACATGCCAGATTTCACTGAAAATGGCCAAACATTTAAGAAAATAGGGGCGCAGCAGACCTTGTTTTGGTCTTTTCAAGCCCCTTGCAAGAATTACTTCCCTTAGACCCTCGATGCACCCCCCCAGCCCTTAACTGGATTTGCTTTTCTAACTCAGCCCACAATAAATGCTGCACATTGAAACTTTCAATAAGCCAAAGTGATCAATGTACAGTGTAAAAAAGCCCCAGAAATTAATGCGACAAGTGGCTAAAAAAAGACTGAAAACTCTTTTAGTTGCTTCCTGTTGCATATATCAAACAAAGGCAACTGAAGTGTAATTTTTCTAATCTCTTCAAACCACAACAAGAAACCCAGTTACGTTGACTACCGTCTCATATGTGCCAGTTACGCTCATGCGAAAACCCCAGAAAATAATGCGACAAGTGGCTAAAAAAAGACTGAATGCTTCTTATTGCATAAATCAAACAAATGGAACAAAATTTTTAATGTATATTTTTTTCCTCCAATCTCTTTATACCATGACGACAAATCTATTTATGTTGACAACCGTCTCATAGGTTCCGGTTACGTATCCGCGAAAACGCGAAAAATCGACTTACGGACCACTTCATAGCAGATGACACCTGTTGCTTAATGGATCAAATATAGGGAACTTAATTTCTGATGTCTGTTTTTTACTTCTCAAGTCTTTTTTTACCGTGACGACAAACCCATTTAGGTTGTCTATTGTCTCGCAGGTGCCGGTTACATACCCGCGAAAACATGCAAAATCGACTTACGGAATATATTTTATAGCAGACGACAACTGTTGCTTAAAGTCAATTATAGGGATTTTTCTATTTTTCTTTTTCATTTTCTCTCACTAGGGCCAATGATTTGGTTACGATGACCATCTCACCCATATGTGACTGATACGTGTTGCGCATAAAATCGTAAAATCAACTTTGACACTTTCGGAGGCAACTGATACCTGTTAAACAAATCAAAGAAAGGTAAACAAAGTTTTTCCCTGTTTTCTTACCAGGGTCACGAAAACATTGAACCAATTTTGACGACCGCGCGAGTCAAAAGTCAATTTTATGTTTAATCGCTGCGCAAAAATATAAAATTCAGAAGCAACCGTTTGCTGTTGCGGAAACTTTTTCCGATAAAAAAATCTTGTTCTTGTTTGAAGAATTTAGAAGTAGGCCATAAAGATACAATAAGATGTAAGAATAACTAAAAATCAACTTTTTCTTTGATAGGGTAGTAAACATTGTGGGAAAAGGAGAAAATGCTGGTAACCTGCATTGTCTCCTTTCCTCAGATTATTTTCAAAAGCCTTCTCTTTCAGGGGTGTTAAAAGGCGTCATTGTGTGGTAAAAGGTTAATAAGAATAAACAGCTATTCCCCCCCCTTCCCATCAGCCAATCAAATCTCTTCTCTCTCTGAAATTATCCAATCAGAGAAGCTTTAAGGAAATCAGAATGGGAACCAAGGAGCCAAATCAGAATGGGAACCAATAGCCAATCAGATATCCAACAGCCAATCAGAGAGCTTCAAAATCGCTCCAAAATGGCGCCATAATTTCTCGATAAAAAACAGTGAAAAAAAAGGCATAAAAGTGGATTTAAAGTCTTCTTTAAAGGCTGTTGTGCAGTCCTTGGCGAACTGCCAGGCATGCACCATCCACACATGCCAGATTTCACTGAAAATGGCCAAACATTTAAGAAAATAGGGGCGCAGCAGACCTTGTTTTGGTCTTTTCAAGCCCCTTGCAAGAATTACTTCCCTTAGACCCTCGATGCACCCCCCCAGCCCTTAACTGGATTTGCTTTTCTAACTCAGCCCACAATAAATGCTGCACATTGAAACTTTCAATAAGCCAAAGTGATCAATGTACAGTGTAAAAAAGCCCCAGAAATTAATGCGACAAGTGGCTAAAAAAAGACTGAAAACTCTTTTAGTTGCTTCCTGTTGCATATATCAAACAAAGGCAACTGAAGTGTAATTTTTCTAATCTCTTCAAACCACAACAAGAAACCCAGTTACGTTGACTACCGTCTCATATGTGCCAGTTACGCTCATGCGAAAACCCCAGAAAATAATGCGACAAGTGGCTAAAAAAAGACTGAATGCTTCTTATTGCATAAATCAAACAAATGGAACAAAATTTTTAATGTATATTTTTTTCCTCCAATCTCTTTATACCATGACGACAAATCTATTTATGTTGACAACCGTCTCATAGGTTCCGGTTACGTATCCGCGAAAACGCGAAAAATCGACTTACGGACCACTTCATAGCAGATGACACCTGTTGCTTAATGGATCAAATATAGGGAACTTAATTTCTGATGTCTGTTTTTTACTTCTCAAGTCTTTTTTTACCGTGACGACAAACCCATTTAGGTTGTCTATTGTCTCGCAGGTGCCGGTTACATACCCGCGAAAACATGCAAAATCAACTTACGGAATATATTTTATAGCAGACGACAACTGTTGCTTAAAGTCAATTATAGGGATTTTTCTATTTTTCTTTTTCATTTTCTCTCACTAGGGCCAATGATTTGGTTACGATGACCATCTCACCCATATGTGACTGATACGTGTTGCGCATAAAATCGTAAAATCAACTTTGACACTTTCGGAGGCAACTGATACCTGTTAAACAAATCAAAGAAAGGTAAACAAAGTTTTTCCCTGTTTTCTTACCAGGGTCACGAAAACATTGAACCAATTTTGACGACCGCGCGAGTCAAAAGTCAATTTTATGTTTAATCGCTGCGCAAAAATATAAAATTCAGAAGCAACCGTTTGCTGTTGCGGAAACTTTTTCCGATAAAAAAATCTTGTTCTTGTTTGAAGAATTTAGAAGTAGGCCATAAAGATACAATAAGATGTAAGAATAACTAAAAATCAACTTTTTCTTTGATAGGGTAGTAAACATTGTGGGAAAAGGAGAAAATGCTGGTAACCTGCATTGTCTCCTTTCCTCAGATTATTTTCAAAAGCCTTCTCTTTCAGGGGTGTTAAAAGGCGTCATTGTGTGGTAAAAGGTTAATAAGAATAAACAGCTATTCCCCCCCCCTTCCCATCAGCCAATCAAATCTCTTCTCTCTCTGAAATTATCCAATCAGAGAAGCTTTAAGGAAATCAGAATGGGAACCAAGGAGCCAAATCAGAATGGGAACCAATAGCCAATCAGATATCCAACAGCCAATCAGAGAGCTTCAAAATCGCTCCAAAATGGCGCCATAATTTCTCGATAAAAAACAGTGAAAAAAAAGGCATAAAAGTGGATTTAAAGTCTTCTTTAAAGGCTGTTGTGCAGTCCTTGGCGAACTGCCAGGCATGCACCATCCACACATGCCAGATTTCACTGAAAATGGCCAAACATTTAAGAAAATAGGGGCGCAGCAGACCTTGTTTTGGTCTTTTCAAGCCCCTTGCAAGAATTACTTCCCTTAGACCCTCGATGCACCCCCCCAGCCCTTAACTGGATTTGCTTTTCTAACTCAGCCCACAATAAATGCTGCACATTGAAACTTTCAATAAGCCAAAGTGATCAATGTACAGTGTAAAAAAGCCCCAGAAATTAATGCGACAAGTGGCTAAAAAAAGACTGAAAACTCTTTTAGTTGCTTCCTGTTGCATATATCAAACAAAGGCAACTGAAGTGTAATTTTTCTAATCTCTTCAAACCACAACAAGAAACCCAGTTACGTTGACTACCGTCTCATATGTGCCAGTTACGCTCATGCGAAAACCCCAGAAAATAATGCGACAAGTGGCTAAAAAAAGACTGAATGCTTCTTATTGCATAAATCAAACAAATGGAACAAAATTTTTAATGTATATTTTTTTCCTCCAATCTCTTTATACCATGACGACAAATCTATTTATGTTGACAACCGTCTCATAGGTTCCGGTTACGTATCCGCGAAAACGCGAAAAATCGACTTACGGACCACTTCATAGCAGATGACACCTGTTGCTTAATGGATCAAATATAGGGAACTTAATTTCTGATGTCTGTTTTTTACTTCTCAAGTCTTTTTTTACCGTGACGACAAACCCATTTAGGTTGTCTATTGTCTCGCAGGTGCCGGTTACATACCCGCGAAAACATGCAAAATCAACTTACGGAATATATTTTATAGCAGACGACAACTGTTGCTTAAAGTCAATTATAGGGATTTTTCTATTTTTCTTTTTCATTTTCTCTCACTAGGGCCAATGATTTGGTTACGATGACCATCTCACCCATATGTGACTGATACGTGTTGCGCATAAAATCGTAAAATCAACTTTGACACTTTCGGAGGCAACTGATACCTGTTAAACAAATCAAAGAAAGGTAAACAAAGTTTTTCCCTGTTTTCTTACCAGGGTCACGAAAACATTGAACCAATTTTGACGACCGCGCGAGTCAAAAGTCAATTTTATGTTTAATCGCTGCGCAAAAATATAAAATTCAGAAGCAACCGTTTGCTGTTGCGGAAACTTTTTCCGATAAAAAAATCTTGTTCTTGTTTGAAGAATTTAGAAGTAGGCCATAAAGATACAATAAGATGTAAGAATAACTAAAAATCAACTTTTTCTTTGATAGGGTAGTAAACATTGTGGGAAAAGGAGAAAATGCTGGTAACCTGCATTGTCTCCTTTCCTCAGATTATTTTCAAAAGCCTTCTCTTTCAGGGGTGTTAAAAGGCGTCATTGTGTGGTAAAAGGTTAATAAGAATAAACAGCTATTCCCCCCCCCTTCCCATCAGCCAATCAAATCTCTTCTCTCTCTGAAATTATCCAATCAGAGAAGCTTTAAGGAAATCAGAATGGGAACCAAGGAGCCAAATCAGAATGGGAACCAATAGCCAATCAGATATCCAACAGCCAATCAGAGAGCTTCAAAATCGCTCCAAAATGGCGCCATAATTTCTCGATAAAAAACAGTGAAAAAAAAGGCATAAAAGTGGATTTAAAGTCTTCTTTAAAGGCTGTTGTGCAGTCCTTGGCGAACTGCCAGGCATGCACCATCCACACATGCCAGATTTCACTGAAAATGGCCAAACATTTAAGAAAATAGGGGCGCAGCAGACCTTGTTTTGGTCTTTTCAAGCCCCTTGCAAGAATTACTTCCCTTAGACCCTCGATGCACCCCCCCAGCCCTTAACTGGATTTGCTTTTCTAACTCAGCCCACAATAAATGCTGCACATTGAAACTTTCAATAAGCCAAAGTGATCAATGTACAGTGTAAAAAAGCCCCAGAAATTAATGCGACAAGTGGCTAAAAAAAGACTGAAAACTCTTTTAGTTGCTTCCTGTTGCATATATCAAACAAAGGCAACTGAAGTGTAATTTTTCTAATCTCTTCAAACCACAACAAGAAACCCAGTTACGTTGACTACCGTCTCATATGTGCCAGTTACGCTCATGCGAAAACCCCAGAAAATAATGCGACAAGTGGCTAAAAAAAGACTGAATGCTTCTTATTGCATAAATCAAACAAATGGAACAAAATTTTTAATGTATATTTTTTTCCTCCAATCTCTTTATACCATGACGACAAATCTATTTATGTTGACAACCGTCTCATAGGTTCCGGTTACGTATCCGCGAAAACGCGAAAAATCGACTTACGGACCACTTCATAGCAGATGACACCTGTTGCTTAATGGATCAAATATAGGGAACTTAATTTCTGATGTCTGTTTTTTACTTCTCAAGTCTTTTTTTACCGTGACGACAAACCCATTTAGGTTGTCTATTGTCTCGCAGGTGCCGGTTACATACCCGCGAAAACATGCAAAATCGACATACGGAATATATTTTATAGCAGACGACAACTGTTGCTTAAAGTCAATTATAGGGATTTTTCTATTTTTCTTTTTCATTTTCTCTCACTAGGGCCAATGATTTGGTTACGATGACCATCTCACCCATATGTGACTGATACGTGTTGCGCATAAAATCGTAAAATCAACTTTGACACTTTCGGAGGCAACTGATACCTGTTAAACAAATCAAAGAAAGGTAAACAAAGTTTTTCCCTGTTTTCTTACCAGGGTCACGAAAACATTGAACCAATTTTGACGACCGTGCGAATCAAAAGTCAATTTTATGTTTAATCGCTGCGCAAAAATATAAAATTCAGAAGCAACCGTTTGCTGTTGCGGGAACTTTTTCCGATAAAAAAATCTTGTTCTTGTTTGAAGAATTTAGAAGTAGGCCATAAAGATACAATAAGATGTAAGAATAACTAAAAATCAACTTTTTCTTTGATAGGGTAGTAAACATTGTGGGAAAAGGAGAAAATGCTGGTAACCTGCATTGTCTCCTTTCCTCAGATTATTTTCAAAAGCCTTCTCTTTCAGGGGTGTTAAAAGGCGTCATTGTGTGGTAAAAGGTTAATAAGAATAAACAGCTATTCCCCCCCCCTTCCCATCAGCCAATCAAATCTCTTCTCTCTCTGAAATTATCCAATCAGAGAAGCTTTAAGGAAATCAGAATGGGAACCAAGGAGCCAAATCAGAATGGGAACCAATAGCCAATCAGATATCCAACAGCCAATCAGAGAGCTTCAAAATCGCTCCAAAATGGCGCCATAATTTCTCGATAAAAAACAGTGAAAAAAAAGGCATAAAAGTGGATTTAAAGTCTTCTTTAAAGGCTGTTGTGCAGTCCTTGGCGAACTGCCAGGCATGCACCATCCACACATGCCAGATTTCACTGAAAATGGCCAAACATTTAAGAAAATAGGGGCGCAGCAGACCTTGTTTTGGTCTTTTCAAGCCCCTTGCAAGAATTACTTCCCTTAGACCCTCGATGCACCCCCCCAGCCCTTAACTGGATTTGCTTTTCTAACTCAGCCCACAATAAATGCTGCACATTGAAACTTTCAATAAGCCAAAGTGATCAATGTACAGTGTAAAAAAGCCCCAGAAATTAATGCGACAAGTGGCTAAAAAAAGACTGAAAACTCTTTTAGTTGCTTCCTGTTGCATATATCAAACAAAGGCAACTGAAGTGTAATTTTTCTAATCTCTTCAAACCACAACAAGAAACCCAGTTACGTTGACTACCGTCTCATATGTGCCAGTTACGCTCATGCGAAAACCCCAGAAAATAATGCGACAAGTGGCTAAAAAAAGACTGAATGCTTCTTATTGCATAAATCAAACAAATGGAACAAAATTTTTAATGTATATTTTTTTCCTCCAATCTCTTTATACCATGACGACAAATCTATTTATGTTGACAACCGTCTCATAGGTTCCGGTTACGTATCCGCGAAAACGCGAAAAATCGACTTACGGACCACTTCATAGCAGATGACACCTGTTGCTTAATGGATCAAATATAGGGAACTTAATTTCTGATGTCTGTTTTTTACTTCTCAAGTCTTTTTTTACCGTGACGACAAACCCATTTAGGTTGTCTATTGTCTCGCAGGTGCCGGTTACATACCCGCGAAAACATGCAAAATCGACTTACGGAATATATTTTATAGCAGACGACAACTGTTGCTTAAAGTCAATTATAGGGATTTTTCTATTTTTCTTTTTCATTTTCTCTCACTAGGGCCAATGATTTGGTTACGATGACCATCTCACCCATATGTGACTGATACGTGTTGCGCATAAAATCGTAAAATCAACTTTGACACTTTCGGAGGCAACTGATACCTGTTAAACAAATCAAAGAAAGGTAAACAAAGTTTTTCCCTGTTTTCTTACCAGGGTCACGAAAACATTGAACCAATTTTGACGACCGCGCGAGTCAAAAGTCAATTTTATGTTTAATCGCTGCGCAAAAATATAAAATTCAGAAGCAACCGTTTGCTGTTGCGGAAACTTTTTCCGATAAAAAAATCTTGTTCTTGTTTGAAGAATTTAGAAGTAGGCCATAAAGATACAATAAGATGTAAGAATAACTAAAAATCAACTTTTTCTTTGATAGGGTAGTAAACATTGTGGGAAAAGGAGAAAATGCTGGTAACCTGCATTGTCTCCTTTCCTCAGATTATTTTCAAAAGCCTTCTCTTTCAGGGGTGTTAAAAGGCGTCATTGTGTGGTAAAAGGTTAATAAGAATAAACAGCTATTCCCCCCCCTTCCCATCAGCCAATCAAATCTCTTCTCTCTCTGAAATTATCCAATCAGAGAAGCTTTAAGGAAATCAGAATGGGAACCAAGGAGCCAAATCAGAATGGGAACCAATAGCCAATCAGATATCCAACAGCCAATCAGAGAGCTTCAAAATCGCTCCAAAATGGCGCCATAATTTCTCGATAAAAAACAGTGAAAAAAAAGGCATAAAAGTGGATTTAAAGTCTTCTTTAAAGGCTGTTGTGCAGTCCTTGGCGAACTGCCAGGCATGCACCATCCACACATGCCAGATTTCACTGAAAATGGCCAAACATTTAAGAAAATAGGGGCGCAGCAGACCTTGTTTTGGTCTTTTCAAGCCCCTTGCAAGAATTACTTCCCTTAGACCCTCGATGCACCCCCCCAGCCCTTAACTGGATTTGCTTTTCTAACTCAGCCCACAATAAATGCTGCACATTGAAACTTTCAATAAGCCAAAGTGATCAATGTACAGTGTAAAAAAGCCCCAGAAATTAATGCGACAAGTGGCTAAAAAAAGACTGAAAAATCTTTTAGTTGCTTCCTGTTGCATATATCAAACAAAGGCAACTGAAGTGTAATTTTTCTAATCTCTTCAAACCACAACAAGAAACCCAGTTACGTTGACTACCGTCTCATATGTGCCAGTTACGCTCATGCGAAAACCCCAGAAAATAATGCGACAAGTGGCTAAAAAAAGACTGAATGCTTCTTATTGCATAAATCAAACAAATGGAACAAAATTTTTAATGTATATTTTTTTCCTCCAATCTCTTTATACCATGACGACAAATCTATTTATGTTGACAACCGTCTCATAGGTTCCGGTTACGTATCCGCGAAAACGCGAAAAATCGACTTACGGACCACTTCATAGCAGATGACACCTGTTGCTTAATGGATCAAATATAGGGAACTTAATTTCTGATGTCTTTTTTACTTCTCAAGTCTTTTTTTACCGTGACGACAAACCCATTTAGGTTGTCTATTGTCTCGCAGGTGCCGGTTACATACCCGCGAAAACATGCAAAATCGACTTACGGAATATATTTTATAGCAGACGACAACTGTTGCTTAAAGTCAATTATAGGGATTTTTCTATTTTTCTTTTTCATTTTCTCTCACTAGGGCCAATGATTTGGTTACGATGACCATCTCACCCATATGTGACTGATACGTGTTGCGCATAAAATCGTAAAATCAACTTTGACACTTTCGGAGGCAACTGATACCTGTTAAACAAATCAAAGAAAGGTAAACAAAGTTTTTCCCTGTTTTCTTACCAGGGTCACGAAAACATTGAACCAATTTTGACGACCGCGCGAGTCAAAAGTCAATTTTATGTTTAATCGCTGCGCAAAAATATAAAATTCAGAAGCAACCGTTTGCTGTTGCGGAAACTTTTTCCGATAAAAAAATCTTGTTCTTGTTTGAAGAATTTAGAAGTAGGCCATAAAGATACAATAAGATGTAAGAATAACTAAAAATCAACTTTTTCTTTGATAGGGTAGTAAACATTGTGGGAAAAGGAGAAAATGCTGGTAACCTGCATTGTCTCCTTTCCTCAGATTATTTTCAAAAGCCTTCTCTTTCAGGGGTGTTAAAAGGCGTCATTGTGTGGTAAAAGGTTAATAAGAATAAACAGCTATTCCCCCCCCCTTCCCATCAGCCAATCAAATCTCTTCTCTCTCTGAAATTATCCAATCAGAGAAGCTTTAAGGAAATCAGAATGGGAACCAAGGAGCCAAATCAGAATGGGAACCAATAGCCAATCAGATATCCAACAGCCAATCAGAGAGCTTCAAAATCGCTCCAAAATGGCGCCATAATTTCTCGATAAAAAACAGTGAAAAAAAAGGCATAAAAGTGGATTTAAAGTCTTCTTTAAAGGCTGTTGTGCAGTCCTTGGCGAACTGCCAGGCATGCACCATCCACACATGCCAGATTTCACTGAAAATGGCCAAACATTTAAGAAAATAGGGGCGCAGCAGACCTTGTTTTGGTCTTTTCAAGCCCCTTGCAAGAATTACTTCCCTTAGACCCTCGATGCACCCCCCCAGCCCTTAACTGGATTTGCTTTTCTAACTCAGCCCACAATAAATGCTGCACATTGAAACTTTCAATAAGCCAAAGTGATCAATGTACAGTGTAAAAAAGCCCCAGAAATTAATGCGACAAGTGGCTAAAAAAAGACTGAAAAATCTTTTAGTTGCTTCCTGTTGCATATATCAAACAAAGGCAACTGAAGTGTAATTTTTCTAATCTCTTCAAACTACAACAAGAAACCCAGTTACGTTGACTACCGTCTCATATGTGCCAGTTACGCTCATGCGAAAACCCCAGAAAATAATGCGACAAGTGGCTAAAAAAAGACTGAATGCTTCTTATTGCATAAATCAAACAAATGGAACAAAATTTTTAATGTATATTTTTTTCCTCCAATCTCTTTATACCATGACGACAAATCTATTTATGTTGACAACCGTCTAATAGGTTCCGGTTACGTATCCGCGAAAACGCGAAAAATCGACTTACGGACCACTTCATAGCAGATGACACCTGTTGCTTAATGGATCAAATATAGGGAACTTAATTTCTGATGTCTGTTTTTTACTTCTCAAGTCTTTTTTTACCGTGACGACAAACCCATTTAGGTTGTCTATTGTCTCGCAGGTGCCGGTTACATACCCGCGAAAACATGCAAAATCGACTTACGGAATATATTTTATAGCAGACGACAACTGTTGCTTAAAGTCAATTATAGGGATTTTTCTATTTTTCTTTTTCATTTTCTCTCACTAGGGCCAATGATTTGGTTACGATGACCATCTCACCCATATGTGACTGATACGTGTTGCGCATAAAATCGTAAAATCAACTTTGACACTTTCGGAGGCAACTGATACCTGTTAAACAAATCAAAGAAAGGTAAACAAAGTTTTTCCCTGTTTTCTTACCAGGGTCACGAAAACATTGAACCAATTTTGACGACCGCGCGAGTCAAAAGTCAATTTTATGTTTAATCGCTGCGCAAAAATATAAAATTCAGAAGCAACCGTTTGCTGTTGCGGAAACTTTTTCCGATAAAAAAATCTTGTTCTTGTTTGAAGAATTTAGAAGTAGGCCATAAAGATACAATAAGATGTAAGAATAACTAAAAATCAACTTTTTCTTTGATAGGGTAGTAAACATTGTGGGAAAAGGAGAAAATGCTGGTAACCTGCATTGTCTCCTTTCCTCAGATTATTTTCAAAAGCCTTCTCTTTCAGGGGTGTTAAAAGGCGTCATTGTGTGGTAAAAGGTTAATAAGAATAAACAGCTATTCCCCCCCCTTCCCATCAGCCAATCAAATCTCTTCTCTCTCTGTAATTATCCAATCAGAGAAGCTTTAAGGAAATCAGAATGGGAACCAAGGAGCCAAATCAGAATGGGAACCAATAGCCAATCAGATATCCAACAGCAAATCAGAGAGCTTCAAAATCGCTCCAAAATGGCGCCATAATTTCTCGATAAAAAACAGTGAAAAAAAAGGCATAAAAGTGGATTTAAAGTCTTCTTTAAAGGCTGTTGTGCAGTCCTTGGCGAACTGCCAGGCATGCACCATCCACACATGCCAGATTTCACTGAAAATGGCCAAACATTTAAGAAAATAGGGGCGCAGCAGACCTTGTTTTGGTCTTTTCAAGCCCCTTGCAAGAATTACTTCCCTTAGACCCTCGATGCACCCCCCCAGCCCTTAACTGGATTTGCTTTTCTAACTCAGCCCACAATAAATGCTGCACATTGAAACTTTCAATAAGCCAAAGTGATCAATGTACAGTGTAAAAAAGCCCCAGAAATTAATGCGACAAGTGGCTAAAAAAAGACTGAAAAATCTTTTAGTTGCTTCCTGTTGCATATATCAAACAAAGGCAACTGAAGTGTAATTTTTCTAATCTCTTCAAACCACAACAAGAAACCCAGTTACGTTGACTACCGTCTCATATGTGCCAGTTACGCTCATGTGAAAACCCCAGAAAATAATGCGACAAGTGGCTAAAAAAAGACTGAATGCTTCTTATTGCATAAATCAAACAAATGGAACAAAATTTTTAATGTATATTTTTTTCCTCCAATCTCTTTATACCATGACGACAAATCTATTTATGTTGACAACCGTCTCATAGGTTCCGGTTACGTATCCGCGAAAACGCGAAAAATCGACTTACGGACCACTTCATAGCAGATGACACCTGTTGCTTAATGGATCAAATATAGGGAACTTAATTTCTGATGTCTGTTTTTTACTTCTCAAGTCTTTTTTTACCGTGACGACAAACCCATTTAGGTTGTCTATTGTCTCGCAGGTGCCGGTTACATACCCGCGAAAACATGCAAAATCGACATACGGAATATATTTTATAGCAGACGACAACTGTTGCTTAAAGTCAATTATAGGGATTTTTCTATTTTTCTTTTTCATTTTCTCTCACTAGGGCCAATGATTTGGTTACGATGACCATCTCACCCATATGTGACTGATACGTGTTGCGCATAAAATCGTAAAATCAACTTTGACACTTTCGGAGGCAACTGATACCTGTTAAACAAATCAAAGAAAGGTAAACAAAGTTTTTCCCTGTTTTCTTACCAGGGTCACGAAAACATTGAACCAATTTTGACGACCGCGCGAGTCAAAAGTCAATTTTATGTTTAATCGCTGCGCAAAAATATAAAATTCAGAAGCAACCGTTTGCTGTTGCGGAAACTTTTTCCGATAAAAAAATCTTGTTCTTGTTTGAAGAATTTAGAAGTAGGCCATAAAGATACAATAAGATGTAAGAATAACTAAAAATCAACTTTTTCTTTGATAGGGTAGTAAACATTGTGGGAAAAGGAGAAAATGCTGGTAACCTGCATTGTCTCCTTTCCTCAGATTATTTTCAAAAGCCTTCTCTTTCAGGGGTGTTAAAAGGCGTCATTGTGTGGTAAAAGGTTAATAAGAATAAACAGCTATTCCCCCCCCTTCCCATCAGCCAATCAAATCTCTTCTCTCTCTGAAATTATCCAATCAGAGAAGCTTTAAGGAAATCAGAATGGGAACCAAGGAGCCAAATCAGAATGGGAACCAATAGCCAATCAGATATCCAACAGCCAATCAGAGAGCTTCAAAATCGCTCCAAAATGGCGCCATAATTTCTCGATAAAAAACAGTGAAAAAAAAGGCATAAAAGTGGATTTAAAGTCTTCTTTAAAGGCTGTTGTGCAGTCCTTGGCGAACTGCCAGGCATGCACCATCCACACATGCCAGATTTCACTGAAAATGGCCAAACATTTAAGAAAATAGGGGCGCAGCAGACCTTGTTTTGGTCTTTTCAAGCCCCTTGCAAGAATTACTTCCCTTAGACCCTCGATGCACCCCCCCAGCCCTTAACTGGATTTGCTTTTCTAACTCAGCCCACAATAAATGCTGCACATTGAAACTTTCAATAAGCCAAAGTGATCAATGTACAGTGTAAAAAAGCCCCAGAAATTAATGCGACAAGTGGCTAAAAAAAGACTGAAAACTCTTTTAGTTGCTTCCTGTTGCATATATCAAACAAAGGCAACTGAAGTGTAATTTTTCTAATCTCTTCAAACCACAACAAGAAACCCAGTTACGTTGACTACCGTCTCATATGTGCCAGTTACGCTCATGCGAAAACCCCAGAAAATAATGCGACAAGTGGCTAAAAAAAGACTGAATGCTTCTTATTGCATAAATCAAACAAATGGAACAAAATTTTTAATGTATATTTTTTTCCTCCAATCTCTTTATACCATGACGACAAATCTATTTATGTTGACAACCGTCTCATAGGTTCCGGTTACGTATCCGCGAAAACGCGAAAAATCGACTTACGGACCACTTCATAGCAGATGACACCTGTTGCTTAATGGATCAAATATAGGGAACTTAATTTCTGATGTCTGTTTTTTACTTCTCAAGTCTTTTTTTACCGTGACGACAAACCCATTTAGGTTGTCTATTGTCTCGCAGGTGCCGGTTACATACCCGCGAAAACATGCAAAATCGACTTACGGAATATATTTTATAGCAGACGACAACTGTTGCTTAAAGTCAATTATAGGGATTTTTCTATTTTTCTTTTTCATTTTCTCTCACTAGGGCCAATGATTTGGTTACGATGACCATCTCACCCATATGTGACTGATACGTGTTGCGCATAAAATCGTAAAATCAACTTTGACACTTTCGGAGGCAACTGATACCTGTTAAACAAATCAAAGAAAGGTAAACAAAGTTTTTCCCTGTTTTCTTACCAGGGTCACGAAAACATTGAACCAATTTTGACGACCGCGCGAGTCAAAAGTCAATTTTATGTTTAATCGCTGCGCAAAAATATAAAATTCAGAAGCAACCGTTTGCTGTTGCGGAAACTTTTTCCGATAAAAAAATCTTGTTCTTGTTTGAAGAATTTAGAAGTAGGCCATAAAGATACAATAAGATGTAAGAATAACTAAAAATCAACTTTTTCTTTGATAGGGTAGTAAACATTGTGGGAAAAGGAGAAAATGCTGGTAACCTGCATTGTCTCCTTTCCTCCGATTATTTTCAAAAGCCTTCTCTTTCAGGGGTGTTAAAAGGCGTCATTGTGTGGTAAAAGGTTAATAAGAATAAACAGCTATTCCCCCCCCTTCCCATCAGCCAATCAAATCTCTTCTCTCTCTGAAATTATCCAATCAGAGAAGCTTTAAGGAAATCAGAATGGGAACCAAGGAGCCAAATCAGAATGGGAACCAATAGCCAATCAGATATCCAACAGCCAATCAGAGAGCTTCAAAATCGCTCCAAAATGGCGCCATAATTTCTCGATAAAAAACAGTGAAAAAAAAGGCATAAAAGTGGATTTAAAGTCTTCTTTAAAGGCTGTTGTGCAGTCCTTGGCGAACTGCCAGGCATGCACCATCCACACATGCCAGATTTCACTGAAAATGGCCAAACATTTAAGAAAATAGGGGCGCAGCAGACCTTGTTTTGGTCTTTTCAAGCCCCTTGCAAGAATTACTTCCCTTAGACCCTCGATGCACCCCCCCAGCCCTTAACTGGATTTGCTTTTCTAACTCAGCCCACAATAAATGCTGCACATTGAAACTTTCAATAAGCCAAAGTGATCAATGTACAGTGTAAAAAAGCCCCAGAAATTAATGCGACAAGTGGCTAAAAAAAGACTGAAAAATCTTTTAGTTGCTTCCTGTTGCATATATCAAACAAAGGCAACTGAAGTGTAATTTTTCTAATCTCTTCAAACCACAACAAGAAACCCAGTTACGTTGACTACCGTCTCATATGTGCCAGTTACGCTCATGCGAAAACCCCAGAAAATAATGCGACAAGTGGCTAAAAAAAGACTGAATGCTTCTTATTGCATAAATCAAACAAATGGAACAAAATTTTTAATGTATATTTTTTTCCTCCAATCTCTTTATACCATGACGACAAATCTATTTATGTTGACAACCGTCTCATAGGTTCCGGTTACGTATCCGCGAAAACGCGAAAAATCGACTTACGGACCACTTCATAGCAGATGACACCTGTTGCTTAATGGATCAAATATAGGGAACTTAATTTCTGATGTCTGTTTTTTACTTCTCAAGTCTTTTTTTACCGTGACGACAAACCCATTTAGGTTGTCTATTGTCTCGCAGGTGCCGGTTACATACCCGCGAAAACATGCAAAATCGACATACGGAATATATTTTATAGCAGACGACAACTGTTGCTTAAAGTCAATTATAGGGATTTTTCTATTTTTCTTTTTCATTTTCTCTCACTAGGGCCAATGATTTGGTTACGATGACCATCTCACCCATATGTGACTGATACGTGTTGCGCATAAAATCGTAAAATCAACTTTGACACTTTCGGAGGCAACTGATACCTGTTAAACAAATCAAAGAAAGGTAAACAAAGTTTTTCCCTGTTTTCTTACCAGGGTCACGAAAACATTGAACCAATTTTGACGACCGCGCGAGTCAAAAGTCAATTTTATGTTTAATCGCTGCGCAAAAATATAAAATTCAGAAGCAACCGTTTGCTGTTGCGGAAACTTTTTCCGATAAAAAAATCTTGTTCTTGTTTGAAGAATTTAGAAGTAGGCCATAAAGATACAATAAGATGTAAGAATAACTAAAAATCAACTTTTTCTTTGATAGGGTAGTAAACATTGTGGGAAAAGGAGAAAATGCTGGTAACCTGCATTGTCTCCTTTCCTCAGATTATTTTCAAAAGCCTTCTCTTTCAGGGGTGTTAAAAGGCGTCATTGTGTGGTAAAAGGTTAATAAGAATAAACAGCTATTCCCCCCCCTTCCCATCAGCCAATCAAATCTCTTCTCTCTCTGAAATTATCCAATCAGAGAAGCTTTAAGGAAATCAGAATGGGAACCAAGGAGCCAAATCAGAATGGGAACCAATAGCCAATCAGATATCCAACAGCCAATCAGAGAGCTTCAAAATCGCTCCAAAATGGCGCCATAATTTCTCGATAAAAAACAGTGAAAAAAAAGGCATAAAAGTGGATTTAAAGTCTTCTTTAAAGGCTGTTGTGCAGTCCTTGGCGAACTGCCAGGCATGCACCATCCACACATGCCAGATTTCACTGAAAATGGCCAAACATTTAAGAAAATAGGGGCGCAGCAGACCTTGTTTTGGTCTTTTCAAGCCCCTTGCAAGAATTACTTCCCTTAGACCCTCGATGCACCCCCCCAGCCCTTAACTGGATTTGCTTTTCTAACTCAGCCCACAATAAATGCTGCACATTGAAACTTTCAATAAGCCAAAGTGATCAATGTACAGTGTAAAAAAGCCCCAGAAATTAATGCGACAAGTGGCTAAAAAAAGACTGAAAAATCTTTTAGTTGCTTCCTGTTGCATATATCAAACAAAGGCAACTGAAGTGTAATTTTTCTAATCTCTTCAAACCACAACAAGAAACCCAGTTACGTTGACTACCGTCTCATATGTGCCAGTTACGCTCATGCGAAAACCCCAGAAAATAATGCGACAAGTGGCTAAAAAAAGACTGAATGCTTCTTATTGCATAAATCAAACAAATGGAACAAAATTTTTAATGTATATTTTTTTCCTCCAATCTCTTTATACCATGACGACAAATCTATTTATGTTGACAACCGTCTCATAGGTTCCGGTTACGTATCCGCGAAAACGCGAAAAATCGACTTACGGACCACTTCATAGCAGATGACACCTGTTGCTTAATGGATCAAATATAGGGAACTTAATTTCTGATGTCTGTTTTTTACTTCTCAAGTCTTTTTTTACCGTGACGACAAACCCATTTAGGTTGTCTATTGTCTCGCAGGTGCCGGTTACATACCCGCGAAAACATGCAAAATCGACATACGGAATATATTTTATAGCAGACGACAACTGTTGCTTAAAGTCAATTATAGGGATTTTTCTATTTTTCTTTTTCATTTTCTCTCACTAGGGCCAATGATTTGGTTACGATGACCATCTCACCCATATGTGACTGATACGTGCTGCGCATAAAATCGTAAAATCAACTTTGACACTTTCGGAGGCAACTGATACCTGTTAAACAAATCAAAGAAAGGTAAACAAAGTTTTTCCCTGTTTTCTTACCAGGGTCACGAAAACATTGAACCAATTTTGACGACCGCACGAGTCAAAAGTCAATTTTATGTTTAATCGCTGCGCAAAAATATAAAATTCAGAAGCAACCGTTTGCTGTTGCGGAAACTTTTTCCGATAAAAAAATCTTGTTCTTGTTTGAAGAATTTAGAAGTAGGCCATAAAGATACAATAAGATGTAAGAATAACTAAAAATCAACTTTTTCTTTGATAGGGTAGTAAACATTGTGGGAAAAGGAGAAAATGCTGGTAACCTGCATTGTCTCCTTTCCTCAGATTATTTTCAAAAGCCTTCTCTTTCAGGGGTGTTAAAAGGCGTCATTGTGTGGTAAAAGGTTAATAAGAATAAACAGCTATTCCCCCCCCTTCCCATCAGCCAATCAAATCTCTTCTCTCTCTGTAATTATCCAATCAGAGAAGCTTTAAGGAAATCAGAATGGGAACCAAGGAGCCAAATCAGAATGGGAACCAATAGCCAATCAGATATCCAACAGCCAATCAGAGAGCTTCAAAATCGCTCCAAAATGGCGCCATAATTTCTCGATAAAAAACAGTGAAAAAAAAGGCATAAAAGTGGATTTAAAGTCTTCTTTAAAGGCTGTTGTGCAGTCCTTGGCGAACTGCCAGGCATGCACCATCCACACATGCCAGATTTCACTGAAAATGGCCAAACATTTAAGAAAATAGGGGCGCAGCAGACCTTGTTTTGGTCTTTTCAAGCCCCTTGCAAGAATTACTTCCCTTAGACCCTCGATGCACCCCCCCAGCCCTTAACTGGATTTGCTTTTCTAACTCAGCCCACAATAAATGCTGCACATTGAAACTTTCAATAAGCCAAAGTGATCAATGTACAATGTAAAAAAGCCCCAGAAATTAATGCGACAAGTGGCTAAAAAAAGACTGAAAACTCTTTTAGTTGCTTCCTGTTGCATATATCAAACAAAGGCAACTGAAATGTAATTTTTCTAATCTCTTCAAACCACAACAAGAAACCCAGTTACGTTGACTACCGTCTCATATGTGCCAGTTACGCTCATGCGAAAACCCCAGAAAATAATGCGACAAGTGGCTAAAAAAAGACTGAATGCTTCTTATTGCATAAATCAAACAAATGGAACAAAATTTTTAATGTATATTTTTTTCCTCCAATCTCTTTATACCATGACGACAAATCTATTTATGTTGACAACCGTCTCATAGGTTCCGGTTACGTATCCGCGAAAACGCGAAAAATCGACTTACGGACCACTTCATAGCAGATGACACCTGTTGCTTAATGGATCAAATATAGGGAACTTAATTTCTGATGTCTGTTTTTTACTTCTCAAGTCTTTTTTTACCGTGACGACAAACCCATTTAGGTTGTCTATTGTCTCGCAGGTGCCGGTTACATACCCGCGAAAACATGCAAAATCGACTTACGGAATATATTTTATAGCAGACGACAACTGTTGCTTAAAGTCAATTATAGGGATTTTTCTATTTTTCTTTTTCATTTTCTCTCACTAGGGCCAATGATTTGGTTACGATGACCATCTCACCCATATGTGACTGATACGTGTTGCGCATAAAATCGTAAAATCAACTTTGACACTTTCGGAGGCAACTGATACCTGTTAAACAAATCAAAGAAAGGTAAACAAAGTTTTTCCCTGTTTTCTTACCAGGGTCACGAAAACATTGAACCAATTTTGACGACCGCGCGAGTCAAAAGTCAATTTTATGTTTAATCGCTGCGCAAAAATATAAAATTCAGAAGCAACCGTTTGCTGTTGCGGAAACTTTTTCCGATAAAAAAATCTTGTTCTTGTTTGAAGAATTTAGAAGTAGGCCATAAAGATACAATAAGATGTAAGAATAACTAAAAATCAACTTTTTCTTTGATAGGGTAGTAAACATTGTGGGAAAAGGAGAAAATGCTGGTAACCTGCATTGTCTCCTTTCCTCCGATTATTTTCAAAAGCCTTCTCTTTCAGGGGTGTTAAAAGGCGTCATTGTGTGGTAAAAGGTTAATAAGAATAAACAGCTATTCCCCCCCCTTTCCCATCAGCCAATCAAATCTCTTCTCTCTCTGAAATTATCCAATCAGAGAAGCTTTAAGGAAATCAGAATGGGAACCAAGGAGCCAAATCAGAATGGGAACCAATAGCCAATCAGATATCCAACAGCCAATCAGAGAGCTTCAAAATCGCTCCAAAATGGCGCCATAATTTCTCGATAAAAAACAGTGAAAAAAAAGGCATAAAAGTGGATTTAAAGTCTTCTTTAAAGGCTGTTGTGCAGTCCTTGGCGAACTGCCAGGCATGCACCATCCACACATGCCAGATTTCACTGAAAATGGCCAAACATTTAAGAAAATAGGGGCGCAGCAGACCTTGTTTTGGTCTTTTCAAGCCCCTTGCAAGAATTACTTCCCTTAGACCCTCGATGCACCCCCCCAGCCCTTAACTGGATTTGCTTTTCTAACTCAGCCCACAATAAATGCTGCACATTGAAACTTTCAATAAGCCAAAGTGATCAATGTACAGTGTAAAAAAGCCCCAGAAATTAATGCGACAAGTGGCTAAAAAAAGACTGAAAACTCTTTTAGTTGCTTCCTGTTGCATATATCAAACAAAGGCAACTGAAGTGTAATTTTTCTAATCTCTTCAAACCACAACAAGAAACCCAGTTACGTTGACTACCGTCTCATATGTGCCAGTTACGCTCATGCGAAAACCCCAGAAAATAATGCGACAAGTGGCTAAAAAAAGACTGAATGCTTCTTATTGCATAAATCAAACAAATGGAACAAAATTTTTAATGTATATTTTTTTCCTCCAATCTCTTTATACCATGACGACAAATCTATTTATGTTGACAACCGTCTCATAGGTTCCGGTTACGTATCCGCGAAAACGCGAAAAATCGACTTACGGACCACTTCATAGCAGATGACACCTGTTGCTTAATGGATCAAATATAGGGAACTTAATTTCTGATGTCTGTTTTTTACTTCTCAAGTCTTTTTTTACCGTGACGACAAACCCATTTAGGTTGTCTATTGTCTCGCAGGTGCCGGTTACATACCCGCGAAAACATGCAAAATCGACTTACGGAATATATTTTATAGCAGACGACAACTGTTGCTTAAAGTCAATTATAGGGATTTTTCTATTTTTCTTTTTCATTTTCTCTCACTAGGGCCAATGATTTGGTTACGATGACCATCTCACCCATATGTGACTGATACGTGTTGCGCATAAAATCGTAAAATCAACTTTGACACTTTCGGAGGCAACTGATACCTGTTAAACAAATCAAAGAAAGGTAAACAAAGTTTTTCCCTGTTTTCTTACCAGGGTCACGAAAACATTGAACCAATTTTGACGACCGCGCGAGTCAAAAGTCAATTTTATGTTTAATCGCTGCGCAAAAATATAAAATTCAGAAGCAACCGTTTGCTGTTGCGGAAACTTTTTCCGATAAAAAAATCTTGTTCTTGTTTGAAGAATTTAGAAGTAGGCCATAAAGATACAATAAGATGTAAGAATAACTAAAAATCAACTTTTTCTTTGATAGGGTAGTAAACATTGTGGGAAAAGGAGAAAATGCTGGTAACCTGCATTGTCTCCTTTCCTCCGATTATTTTCAAAAGCCTTCTCTTTCAGGGGTGTTAAAAGGCGTCATTGTGTGGTAAAAGGTTAATAAGAATAAACAGCTATTCCCCCCCCTTCCCATCAGCCAATCAAATCTCTTCTCTCTCTGAAATTATCCAATCAGAGAAGCTTTAAGGAAATCAGAATGGGAACCAAGGAGCCAAATCAGAATGGGAACCAATAGCCAATCAGATATCCAACAGCCAATCAGAGAGCTTCAAAATCGCTCCAAAATGGCGCCATAATTTCTCGATAAAAAACAGTGAAAAAAAAGGCATAAAAGTGGATTTAAAGTCTTCTTTAAAGGCTGTTGTGCAGTCCTTGGCGAACTGCCAGGCATGCACCATCCACACATGCCAGATTTCACTGAAAATGGCCAAACATTTAAGAAAATAGGGGCGCAGCAGACCTTGTTTTGGTCTTTTCAAGCCCCTTGCAAGAATTACTTCCCTTAGACCCTCGATGCACCCCCCCAGCCCTTAACTGGATTTGCTTTTCTAACTCAGCCCACAATAAATGCTGCACATTGAAACTTTCAATAAGCCAAAGTGATCAATGTACAGTGTAAAAAAGCCCCAGAAATTAATGCGACAAGTGGCTAAA
The DNA here is from genome assembly GCA_943736015.1 of Tridacna crocea. Lineage (NCBI taxonomy): Eukaryota > Metazoa > Mollusca > Bivalvia > Cardiida > Cardiidae > Tridacna > Tridacna crocea. The sequence goes on along the minus strand of OX031072.1, from coordinate 9,851,162 downwards.
AAAAGACTGAAAAATCTTTTAGTTGCTTCCTGTTGCATATATCAAACAAAGGCAACTGAAGTGTAATTTTTCTAATCTCTTCAAACCACAACAAGAAACCCAGTTACGTTGACTACCGTCTCATATGTGCCAGTTACGCTCATGCGAAAACCCCAGAAAATAATGCGACAAGTGGCTAAAAAAAGACTGAATGCTTCTTATTGCATAAATCAAACAAATGGAACAAAATTTTTAATGTATATTTTTTTCCTCCAATCTCTTTATACCATGACGACAAATCTATTTATGTTGACAACCGTCTCATAGGTTCCGGTTACGTATCCGCGAAAACGCGAAAAATCGACTTACGGACCACTTCATAGCAGATGACACCTGTTGCTTAATGGATCAAATATAGGGAACTTAATTTCTGATGTCTGTTTTTTACTTCTCAAGTCTTTTTTTACCGTGACGACAAACCCATTTAGGTTGTCTATTGTCTCGCAGGTGCCGGTTACATACCCGCGAAAACATGCAAAATCGACATACGGAATATATTTTATAGCAGACGACAACTGTTGCTTAAAGTCAATTATAGGGATTTTTCTATTTTTCTTTTTCATTTTCTCTCACTAGGGCCAATGATTTGGTTACGATGACCATCTCACCCATATGTGACTGATACGTGTTGCGCATAAAATCGTAAAATCAACTTTGACACTTTCGGAGGCAACTGATACCTGTTAAACAAATCAAAGAAAGGTAAACAAAGTTTTTCCCTGTTTTCTTACCAGGGTCACGAAAACATTGAACCAATTTTGACGACCGCGCGAGTCAAAAGTCAATTTTATGTTTAATCGCTGCGCAAAAATATAAAATTCAGAAGCAACCGTTTGCTGTTGCGGAAACTTTTTCCGATAAAAAAATCTTGTTCTTGTTTGAAGAATTTAGAAGTAGGCCATAAAGATACAATAAGATGTAAGAATAACTAAAAATCAACTTTTTCTTTGATAGGGTAGTAAACATTGTGGGAAAAGGAGAAAATGCTGGTAACCTGCATTGTCTCCTTTCCTCAGATTATTTTCAAAAGCCTTCTCTTTCAGGGGTGTTAAAAGGCGTCATTGTGTGGTAAAAGGTTAATAAGAATAAACAGCTATTCCCCCCCCTTCCCATCAGCCAATCAAATCTCTTCTCTCTCTGAAATTATCCAATCAGAGAAGCTTTAAGGAAATCAGAATGGGAACCAAGGAGCCAAATCAGAATGGGAACCAATAGCCAATCAGATATCCAACAGCCAATCAGAGAGCTTCAAAATCGCTCCAAAATGGCGCCATAATTTCTCGATAAAAAACAGTGAAAAAAAAGGCATAAAAGTGGATTTAAAGTCTTCTTTAAAGGCTGTTGTGCAGTCCTTGGCGAACTGCCAGGCATGCACCATCCACACATGCCAGATTTCACTGAAAATGGCCAAACATTTAAGAAAATAGGGGCGCAGCAGACCTTGTTTTGGTCTTTTCAAGCCCCTTGCAAGAATTACTTCCCTTAGACCCTCGATGCACCCCCCCAGCCCTTAACTGGATTTGCTTTTCTAACTCAGCCCACAATAAATGCTGCACATTGAAACTTTCAATAAGCCAAAGTGATCAATGTACAGTGTAAAAAAGCCCCAGAAATTAATGCGACAAGTGGCTAAAAAAAGACTGAAAAATCTTTTAGTTGCTTCCTGTTGCATATATCAAACAAAGGCAACTGAAGTGTAATTTTTCTAATCTCTTCAAACCACAACAAGAAACCCAGTTACGTTGACTACCGTCTCATATGTGCCAGTTACGCTCATGCGAAAACCCCAGAAAATAATGCGACAAGTGGCTAAAAAAAGACTGAATGCTTCTTATTGCATAAATCAAACAAATGGAACAAAATTTTTAATGTATATTTTTTTCCTCCAATCTCTTTATACCATGACGACAAATCTATTTATGTTGACAACCGTCTCATAGGTTCCGGTTACGTATCCGCGAAAACGCGAAAAATCGACTTACGGACCACTTCATAGCAGATGACACCTGTTGCTTAATGGATCAAATATAGGGAACTTAATTTCTGATGTCTGTTTTTTACTTCTCAAGTCTTTTTTTACCGTGACGACAAACCCATTTAGGTTGTCTATTGTCTCGCAGGTGCCGGTTACATACCCGCGAAAACATGCAAAATCGACATACGGAATATATTTTATAGCAGACGACAACTGTTGCTTAAAGTCAATTATAGGGATTTTTCTATTTTTCTTTTTCATTTTCTCTCACTAGGGCCAATGATTTGGTTACGATGACCATCTCACCCATATGTGACTGATACGTGTTGCGCATAAAATCGTAAAATCAACTTTGACACTTTCGGAGGCAACTGATACCTGTTAAACAAATCAAAGAAAGGTAAACAAAGTTTTTCCCTGTTTTCTTACCAGGGTCACGAAAACATTGAACCAATTTTGACGACCGCGCGAGTCAAAAGTCAATTTTATGTTTAATCGCTGCGCAAAAATATAAAATTCAGAAGCAACCGTTTGCTGTTGCGGAAACTTTTTCCGATAAAAAAATCTTGTTCTTGTTTGAAGAATTTAGAAGTAGGCCATAAAGATACAATAAGATGTAAGAATAACTAAAAATCAACTTTTTCTTTGATAGGGTAGTAAACATTGTGGGAAAAGGAGAAAATGCTGGTAACCTGCATTGTCTCCTTTCCTCAGATTTTTTTCAAAAGCCTTCTCTTTCAGGGGTGTTAAAAGGCGTCATTGTGTGGTAAAAGGTTAATAAGAATAAACAGCTATTCCCCCCCCTTCCCATCAGCCAATCAAATCTCTTCTCTCTCTGAAATTATCCAATCAGAGAAGCTTTAAGGAAATCAGAATGGGAACCAAGGAGCCAAATCAGAATGGGAACCAATAGCCAATCAGATATCCAACAGCCAATCAGAGAGCTTCAAAATCGCTCCAAAATGGCGCCATAATTTCTCGATAAAAAACAGTGAAAAAAAAGGCATAAAAGTGGATTTAAAGTCTTCTTTAAAGGCTGTTGTGCAGTCCTTGGCGAACTGCCAGGCATGCACCATCCACACATGCCAGATTTCACTGAAAATGGCCAAACATTTAAGAAAATAGGGGCGCAGCAGACCTTGTTTTGGTCTTTTCAAGCCCCTTGCAAGAATTACTTCCCTTAGACCCTCGATGCACCCCCCCAGCCCTTAACTGGATTTGCTTTTCTAACTCAGCCCACAATAAATGCTGCACATTGAAACTTTCAATAAGCCAAAGTGATCAATGTACAGTGTAAAAAAGCCCCAGAAATTAATGCGACAAGTGGCTAAAAAAAGACTGAAAAATCTTTTAGTTGCTTCCTGTTGCATATATCAAACAAAGGCAACTGAAGTGTAATTTTTCTAATCTCTTCAAACCACAACAAGAAACCCAGTTACGTTGACTACCGTCTCATATGTGCCAGTTACGCTCATGCGAAAACCCCAGAAAATAATGCGACAAGTGGCTAAAAAAAGACTGAATGCTTCTTATTGCATAAATCAAACAAATGGAACAAAATTTTTAATGTATATTTTTTTCCTCCAATCTCTTTATACCATGAGGACAAATCTATTTATGTTGACAACCGTCTCATAGGTTCCGGTTACGTATCCGCGAAAGCGCGAAAAATCGACTTACGGACCACTTCATAGCAGATGACACCTGTTGCTTAATGGATCAAATATAGGGAACTTAATTTCTGATGTCTGTTTTTTACTTCTCAAGTCTTTTTTTACCGTGACGACAAACCCATTTAGGTTGTCTATTGTCTCGCAGGTGCCGGTTACATACCCGCGAAAACATGCAAAATCGACTTACGGAATATATTTTATAGCAGACGACAACTGTTGCTTAAAGTCAATTATAGGGATTTTTCTATTTTTCTTTTTCATTTTCTCTCACTAGGGCCAATGATTTGGTTACGATGACCATCTCACCCATATGTGACTGATACGTGCTGCGCATAAAATCGTAAAATCAACTTTGACACTTTCGGAGGCAACTGATACCTGTTAAACAAATCAAAGAAAGGTAAACAAAGTTTTTCCCTGTTTTCTTACCAGGGTCACGAAAACATTGAACCAATTTTGACGACCGCACGAGTCAAAAGTCAATTTTATGTTTAATCGCTGCGCAAAAATATAAAATTCAGAAGCAACCGTTTGCTGTTGCGGAAACTTTTTCCTATAAAAAAATCTTGTTCTTGTTTGAAGAATTTAGAAGTAGGCCATAAAGATACAATAAGATGTAAGAATAACTAAAAATCAACTTTTTCTTTGATAGGGTAGTAAACATTGTGGGAAAAGGAGAAAATGCTGGTAACCTGCATTGTCTCCTTTCCTCAGATTATTTTCAAAAGCCTTCTCTTTCAGGGGTGTTAAAAGGCGTCATTGTGTGGTAAAAGGTTAATAAGAATAAACAGCTATTCCCCCCCCTTCCCATCAGCCAATCAAATCTCTTCTCTCTCTGTAATTATCCAATCAGAGAAGCTTTAAGGAAATCAGAATGGGAACCAAGGAGCCAAATCAGAATGGGAACCAATAGCCAATCAGATATCCAACAGCCAATCAGAGAGCTTCAAAATCGCTCCAAAATGGCGCCATAATTTCTCGATAAAAAACAGTGAAAAAAAAGGCATAAAAGTGGATTTAAAGTCTTCTTTAAAGGCTGTTGTGCAGTCCTTGGCGAACTGCCAGGCATGCACCATCCACACATGCCAGATTTCACTGAAAATGGCCAAACATTTAAGAAAATAGGGGCGCAGCAGACCTTGTTTTGGTCTTTTCAAGCCCCTTGCAAGAATTACTTCCCTTAGACCCTCGATGCACCCCCCCAGCCCTTAACTGGATTTGCTTTTCTAACTCAGCCCACAATAAATGCTGCACATTGAAACTTTCAATAAGCCAAAGTGATCAATGTACAATGTAAAAAAGCCCCAGAAATTAATGCGACAAGTGGCTAAAAAAAGACTGAAAACTCTTTTAGTTGCTTCCTGTTGCATATATCAAACAAAGGCAACTGAAATGTAATTTTTCTAATCTCTTCAAACCACAACAAGAAACCCAGTTACGTTGACTACCGTCTCATATGTGCCAGTTACGCTCATGCGAAAACCCCAGAAAATAATGCGACAAGTGGCTAAAAAAAGACTGAATGCTTCTTATTGCATAAATCAAACAAATGGAACAAAATTTTTAATGTATATTTTTTTCCTCCAATCTCTTTATACCATGACGACAAATCTATTTATGTTGACAACCGTCTCATAGGTTCCGGTTACGTATCCGCGAAAACGCGAAAAATCGACTTACGGACCACTTCATAGCAGATGACACCTGTTGCTTAATGGATCAAATATAGGGAACTTAATTTCTGATGTCTGTTTTTTACTTCTCAAGTCTTTTTTTACCGTGACGACAAACCCATTTAGGTTGTCTATTGTCTCGCAGGTGCCGGTTACATACCCGCGAAAACATGCAAAATCGACTTACGGAATATATTTTATAGCAGACGACAACTGTTGCTTAAAGTCAATTATAGGGATTTTTCTATTTTTCTTTTTCATTTTCTCTCACTAGGGCCAATGATTTGGTTACGATGACCATCTCACCCATATGTGACTGATACGTGTTGCGCATAAAATCGTAAAATCAACTTTGACACTTTCGGAGGCAACTGATACCTGTTAAACAAATCAAAGAAAGGTAAACAAAGTTTTTCCCTGTTTTCTTACCAGGGTCACGAAAACATTGAACCAATTTTGACGACCGCGCGAGTCAAAAGTCAATTTTATGTTTAATCGCTGCGCAAAAATATAAAATTCAGAAGCAACCGTTTGCTGTTGCGGAAACTTTTTCCGATAAAAAAATCTTGTTCTTGTTTGAAGAATTTAGAAGTAGGCCATAAAGATACAATAAGATGTAAGAATAACTAAAAATCAACTTTTTCTTTGATAGGGTAGTAAACATTGTGGGAAAAGGAGAAAATGCTGGTAACCTGCATTGTCTCCTTTCCTCAGATTATTTTCAAAAGCCTTCTCTTTCAGGGGTGTTAAAAGGCGTCATTGTGTGGTAAAAGGTTAATAAGAATAAACAGCTATTCCCCCCCCCTTCCCATCAGCCAATCAAATCTCTTCTCTCTCTGAAATTATCCAATCAGAGAAGCTTTAAGGAAATCAGAATGGGAACCAAGGAGCCAAATCAGAATGGGAACCAATAGCCAATCAGATATCCAACAGCCAATCAGAGAGCTTCAAAATCGCTCCAAAATGGCGCCATAATTTCTCGATAAAAAACAGTGAAAAAAAAGGCATAAAAGTGGATTTAAAGTCTTCTTTAAAGGCTGTTGTGCAGTCCTTGGCGAACTGCCAGGCATGCACCATCCACACATGCCAGATTTCACTGAAAATGGCCAAACATTTAAGAAAATAGGGGCGCAGCAGACCTTGTTTTGGTCTTTTCAAGCCCCTTGCAAGAATTACTTCCCTTAGACCCTCGATGCACCCCCCCAGCCCTTAACTGGATTTGCTTTTCTAACTCAGCCCACAATAAATGCTGCACATTGAAACTTTCAATAAGCCAAAGTGATCAATGTACAGTGTAAAAAAGCCCCAGAAATTAATGCGACAAGTGGCTAAAAAAAGACTGAAAACTCTTTTAGTTGCTTCCTGTTGCATATATCAAACAAAGGCAACTGAAGTGTAATTTTTCTAATCTCTTCAAACCACAACAAGAAACCCAGTTACGTTGACTACCGTCTCATATGTGCCAGTTACGCTCATGCGAAAACCCCAGAAAATAATGCGACAAGTGGCTAAAAAAAGACTGAATGCTTCTTATTGCATAAATCAAACAAATGGAACAAAATTTTTAATGTATATTTTTTTCCTCCAATCTCTTTATACCATGACGACAAATCTATTTATGTTGACAACCGTCTCATAGGTTCCGGTTACGTATCCGCGAAAACGCGAAAAATCGACTTACGGACCACTTCATAGCAGATGACACCTGTTGCTTAATGGATCAAATATAGGGAACTTAATTTCTGATGTCTGTTTTTTACTTCTCAAGTCTTTTTTTACCGTGACGACAAACCCATTTAGGTTGTCTATTGTCTCGCAGGTGCCGGTTACATACCCGCGAAAACATGCAAAATCGACTTACGGAATATATTTTATAGCAGACGACAACTGTTGCTTAAAGTCAATTATAGGGATTTTTCTATTTTTCTTTTTCATTTTCTCTCACTAGGGCCAATGATTTGGTTACGATGACCATCTCACCCATATGTGACTGATACGTGTTGCGCATAAAATCGTAAAATCAACTTTGACACTTTCGGAGGCAACTGATACCTGTTAAACAAATCAAAGAAAGGTAAACAAAGTTTTTCCCTGTTTTCTTACCAGGGTCACGAAAACATTGAACCAATTTTGACGACCGCGCGAGTCAAAAGTCAATTTTATGTTTAATCGCTGCGCAAAAATATAAAATTCAGAAGCAACCGTTTGCTGTTGCGGAAACTTTTTCCGATAAAAAAATCTTGTTCTTGTTTGAAGAATTTAGAAGTAGGCCATAAAGATACAATAAGATGTAAGAATAACTAAAAATCAACTTTTTCTTTGATAGGGTAGTAAACATTGTGGGAAAAGGAGAAAATGCTGGTAACCTGCATTGTCTCCTTTCCTCAGATTATTTTCAAAAGCCTTCTCTTTCAGGGGTGTTAAAAGGCGTCATTGTGTGGTAAAAGGTTAATAAGAATAAACAGCTATTCCCCCCCCCCCCCTTCCCATCAGCCAATCAAATCTCTTCTCTCTCTGAAATTATCCAATCAGAGAAGCTTTAAGGAAATCAGAATGGGAACCAAGGAGCCAAATCAGAATGGGAACCAATAGCCAATCAGATATCCAACAGCCAATCAGAGAGCTTCAAAATCGCTCCAAAATGGCGCCATAATTTCTCGATAAAAAACAGTGAAAAAAAAGGCATAAAAGTGGATTTAAAGTCTTCTTTAAAGGCTGTTGTGCAGTCCTTGGCGAACTGCCAGGCATGCACCATCCACACATGCCAGATTTCACTGAAAATGGCCAAACATTTAAGAAAATAGGGGCGCAGCAGACCTTGTTTTGGTCTTTTCAAGCCCCTTGCAAGAATTACTTCCCTTAGACCCTCGATGCACCCCCCCAGCCCTTAACTGGATTTGCTTTTCTAACTCAGCCCACAATAAATGCTGCACATTGAAACTTTCAATAAGCCAAAGTGATCAATGTACAGTGTAAAAAAGCCCCAGAAATTAATGCGACAAGTGGCTAAAAAAAGACTGAAAACTCTTTTAGTTGCTTCCTGTTGCATATATCAAACAAAGGCAACTGAAGTGTAATTTTTCTAATCTCTTCAAACCACAACAAGAAACCCAGTTACGTTGACTACCGTCTCATATGTGCCAGTTACGCTCATGCGAAAACCCCAGAAAATAATGCGACAAGTGGCTAAAAAAAGACTGAATGCTTCTTATTGCATAAATCAAACAAATGGAACAAAATTTTTAATGTATATTTTTTTCCTCCAATCTCTTTATACCATGACGACAAATCTATTTATGTTGACAACCGTCTCATAGGTTCCGGTTACGTATCCGCGAAAACGCGAAAAATCGACTTACGGACCACTTCATAGCAGATGACACCTGTTGCTTAATGGATCAAATATAGGGAACTTAATTTCTGATGTCTGTTTTTTACTTCTCAAGTCTTTTTTTACCGTGACGACAAACCCATTTAGGTTGTCTATTGTCTCGCAGGTGCCGGTTACATACCCGCGAAAACATGCAAAATCGACTTACGGAATATATTTTATAGCAGACGACAACTGTTGCTTAAAGTCAATTATAGGGATTTTTCTATTTTTCTTTTTCATTTTCTCTCACTAGGGCCAATGATTTGGTTACGATGACCATCTCACCCATATGTGACTGATACGTGTTGCGCATAAAATCGTAAAATCAACTTTGACACTTTCGGAGGCAACTGATACCTGTTAAACAAATCAAAGAAAGGTAAACAAAGTTTTTCCCTGTTTTCTTACCAGGGTCACGAAAACATTGAACCAATTTTGACGACCGCGCGAGTCAAAAGTCAATTTTATGTTTAATCGCTGCGCAAAAATATAAAATTCAGAAGCAACCGTTTGCTGTTGCGGAAACTTTTTCCGATAAAAAAATCTTGTTCTTGTTTGAAGAATTTAGAAGTAGGCCATAAAGATACAATAAGATGTAAGAATAACTAAAAATCAACTTTTTCTTTGATAGGGTAGTAAACATTGTGGGAAAAGGAGAAAATGCTGGTAACCTGCATTGTCTCCTTTCCTCAGATTATTTTCAAAAGCCTTCTCTTTCAGGGGTGTTAAAAGGCGTCATTGTGTGGTAAAAGGTTAATAAGAATAAACAGCTATTCCCCCCCCTTCCCATCAGCCAATCAAATCTCTTCTCTCTCTGAAATTATCCAATCAGAGAAGCTTTAAGGAAATCAGAATGGGAACCAAGGAGCCAAATCAGAATGGGAACCAATAGCCAATCAGATATCCAACAGCCAATCAGAGAGCTTCAAAATCGCTCCAAAATGGCGCCATAATTTCTCGATAAAAAACAGTGAAAAAAAAGGCATAAAAGTGGATTTAAAGTCTTCTTTAAAGGCTGTTGTGCAGTCCTTGGCGAACTGCCAGGCATGCACCATCCACACATGCCAGATTTCACTGAAAATGGCCAAACATTTAAGAAAATAGGGGCGCAGCAGACCTTGTTTTGGTCTTTTCAAGCCCCTTGCAAGAATTACTTCCCTTAGACCCTCGATGCACCCCCCCAGCCCTTAACTGGATTTGCTTTTCTAACTCAGCCCACAATAAATGCTGCACATTGAAACTTTCAATAAGCCAAAGTGATCAATGTACAGTGTAAAAAAGCCCCAGAAATTAATGCGACAAGTGGCTAAAAAAAGACTGAAAACTCTTTTAGTTGCTTCCTGTTGCATATATCAAACAAAGGCAACTGAAGTGTAATTTTTCTAATCTCTTCAAACCACAACAAGAAACCCAGTTACGTTGACTACCGTCTCATATGTGCCAGTTACGCTCATGCGAAAACCCCAGAAAATAATGCGACAAGTGGCTAAAAAAAGACTGAATGCTTCTTATTGCATAAATCAAACAAATGGAACAAAATTTTTAATGTATATTTTTTTCCTCCAATCTCTTTATACCATGACGACAAATCTATTTATGTTGACAACCGTCTCATAGGTTCCGGTTACGTATCCGCGAAAACGCGAAAAATCGACTTACGGACCACTTCATAGCAGATGACACCTGTTGCTTAATGGATCAAATATAGGGAACTTAATTTCTGATGTCTGTTTTTTACTTCTCAAGTCTTTTTTTACCGTGACGACAAACCCATTTAGGTTGTCTATTGTCTCGCAGGTGCCGGTTACATACCCGCGAAAACATGCAAAATCGACTTACGGAATATATTTTATAGCAGACGACAACTGTTGCTTAAAGTCAATTATAGGGATTTTTCTATTTTTCTTTTTCATTTTCTCTCACTAGGGCCAATGATTTGGTTACGATGACCATCTCACCCATATGTGACTGATACGTGTTGCGCATAAAATCGTAAAATCAACTTTGACACTTTCGGAGGCAACTGATACCTGTTAAACAAATCAAAGAAAGGTAAACAAAGTTTTTCCCTGTTTTCTTACCAGGGTCACGAAAACATTGAACCAATTTTGACGACCGCGCGAGTCAAAAGTCAATTTTATGTTTAATCGCTGCGCAAAAATATAAAATTCAGAAGCAACCGTTTGCTGTTGCGGAAACTTTTTCCGATAAAAAAATCTTGTTCTTGTTTGAAGAATTTAGAAGTAGGCCATAAAGATACAATAAGATGTAAGAATAACTAAAAATCAACTTTTTCTTTGATAGGGTAGTAAACATTGTGGGAAAAGGAGAAAATGCTGGTAACCTGCATTGTCTCCTTTCCTCAGATTATTTTCAAAAGCCTTCTCTTTCAGGGGTGTTAAAAGGCGTCATTGTGTGGTAAAAGGTTAATAAGAATAAACAGCTATTCCCCCCCCCCCTTCCCATCAGCCAATCAAATCTCTTCTCTCTCTGAAATTATCCAATCAGAGAAGCTTTAAGGAAATCAGAATGGGAACCAAGGAGCCAAATCAGAATGGGAACCAATAGCCAATCAGATATCCAACAGCCAATCAGAGAGCTTCAAAATCGCTCCAAAATGGCGCCATAATTTCTCGATAAAAAACAGTGAAAAAAAAGGCATAAAAGTGGATTTAAAGTCTTCTTTAAAGGCTGTTGTGCAGTCCTTGGCGAACTGCCAGGCATGCACCATCCACACATGCCAGATTTCACTGAAAATGGCCAAACATTTAAGAAAATAGGGGCGCAGCAGACCTTGTTTTGGTCTTTTCAAGCCCCTTGCAAGAATTACTTCCCTTAGACCCTCGATGCACCCCCCCAGCCCTTAACTGGATTTGCTTTTCTAACTCAGCCCACAATAAATGCTGCACATTGAAACTTTCAATAAGCCAAAGTGATCAATGTACAGTGTAAAAAAGCCCCAGAAATTAATGCGACAAGTGGCTAAAAAAAGACTGAAAACTCTTTTAGTTGCTTCCTGTTGCATATATCAAACAAAGGCAACTGAAGTGTAATTTTTCTAATCTCTTCAAACCACAACAAGAAACCCAGTTACGTTGACTACCGTCTCATATGTGCCAGTTACGCTCATGCGAAAACCCCAGAAAATAATGCGACAAGTGGCTAAAAAAAGACTGAATGCTTCTTATTGCATAAATCAAACAAATGGAACAAAATTTTTAATGTATATTTTTTTCCTCCAATCTCTTTATACCATGACGACAAATCTATTTATGTTGACAACCGTCTCATAGGTTCCGGTTACGTATCCGCGAAAACGCGAAAAATCGACTTACGGACCACTTCATAGCAGATGACACCTGTTGCTTAATGGATCAAATATAGGGAACTTAATTTCTGATGTCTGTTTTTTACTTCTCAAGTCTTTTTTTACCGTGACGACAAACCCATTTAGGTTGTCTATTGTCTCGCAGGTGCCGGTTACATACCCGCGAAAACATGCAAAATCGACTTACGGAATATATTTTATAGCAGACGACAACTGTTGCTTAAAGTCAATTATAGGGATTTTTCTATTTTTCTTTTTCATTTTCTCTCACTAGGGCCAATGATTTGGTTACGATGACCATCTCACCCATATGTGACTGATACGTGTTGCGCATAAAATCGTAAAATCAACTTTGACACTTTCGGAGGCAACTGATACCTGTTAAACAAATCAAAGAAAGGTAAACAAAGTTTTTCCCTGTTTTCTTACCAAGGTCACGAAAACATTGAACCAATTTTGACGACCGCGCGAGTCAAAAGTCAATTTTATGTTTAATCGCTGCGCAAAAATATAAAATTCAGAAGCAACCGTTTGCTGTTGCGGAAACTTTTTCCGATAAAAAAATCTTGTTCTTGTTTGAAGAATTTAGAAGTAGGCCATAAAGATACAATAAGATGTAAGAATAACTAAAAATCAACTTTTTCTTTGATAGGGTAGTAAACATTGTGGGAAAAGGAGAAAATGCTGGTAACCTGCATTGTCTCCTTTCCTCAGATTATTTTCAAAAGCCTTCTCTTTCAGGGGTGTTAAAAGGCGTCATTGTGTGGTAAAAGGTTAATAAGAATAAACAGCTATTCCCCCCCCCTTCCCATCAGCCAATCAAATCTCTTCTCTCTCTGAAATTATCCAATCAGAGAAGCTTTAAGGAAATCAGAATGGGAACCAAGGAGCCAAATCAGAATGGGAACCAATAGCCAATCAGATATCCAACAGCCAATCAGAGAGCTTCAAAATCGCTCCAAAATGGCGCCATAATTTCTCGATAAAAAACAGTGAAAAAAAAGGCATAAAAGTGGATTTAAAGTCTTCTTTAAAGGCTGTTGTGCAGTCCTTGGCGAACTGCCAGGCATGCACCATCCACACATGCCAGATTTCACTGAAAATGGCCAAACATTTAAGAAAATAGGGGCGCAGCAGACCTTGTTTTGGTCTTTTCAAGCCCCTTGCAAGAATTACTTCCCTTAGACCCTCGATGCACCCCCCCAGCCCTTAACTGGATTTGCTTTTCTAACTCAGCCCACAATAAATGCTGCACATTGAAACTTTCAATAAGCCAAAGTGATCAATGTACAGTGTAAAAAAGCCCCAGAAATTAATGCGACAAGTGGCTAAAAAAAGACTGAAAAATCTTTTAGTTGCTTCCTGTTGCATATATCAAACAAAGGCAACTGAAGTGTAATTTTTCTAATCTCTTCAAACCACAACAAGAAACCCAGTTACGTTGACTACCGTCTCATATGTGCCAGTTACGCTCATGCGAAAACCCCAGAAAATAATGCGACAAGTGGCTAAAAAAAGACTGAATGCTTCTTATTGCATAAATCAAACAAATGGAACAAAATTTTTAATGTATATTTTTTTCCTCCAATCTCTTTATACCATGACGACAAATCTATTTATGTTGACAACCGTCTCATAGGTTCCGGTTACGTATCCGCGAAAACGCGAAAAATCGACTTACGGACCACTTCATAGCAGATGACACCTGTTGCTTAATGGATCAAATATAGGGAACTTAATTTCTGATGTCTGTTTTTTACTTCTCAAGTCTTTTTTTACCGTGACGACAAACCCATTTAGGTTGTCTATTGTCTCGCAGGTGCCGGTTACATACCCGCGAAAACATGCAAAATCGACATACGGAATATATTTTATAGCAGACGACAACTGTTGCTTAAAGTCAATTATAGGGATTTTTCTATTTTTCTTTTTCATTTTCTCTCACTAGGGCCAATGATTTGGTTACGATGACCATCTCACCCATATGTGACTGATACGTGTTGCGCATAAAATCGTAAAATCAACTTTGACACTTTCGGAGGCAACTGATACCTGTTAAACAAATCAAAGAAAGGTAAACAAAGTTTTTCCCTGTTTTCTTACCAGGGTCACGAAAACATTGAACCAATTTTGACGACCGCGCGAGTCAAAAGTCAATTTTATGTTTAATCGCTGCGCAAAAATATAAAATTCAGAAGCAACCGTTTGCTGTTGCGGAAACTTTTTCCGATAAAAAAATCTTGTTCTTGTTTGAAGAATTTAGAAGTAGGCCATAAAGATACAATAAGATGTAAGAATAACTAAAAATCAACTTTTTCTTTGATAGGGTAGTAAACATTGTGGGAAAAGGAGAAAATGCTGGTAACCTGCATTGTCTCCTTTCCTCAGATTATTTTCAAAAGCCTTCTCTTTCAGGGGTGTTAAAAGGCGTCATTGTGTGGTAAAAGGTTAATAAGAATAAACAGCTATTCCCCCCCCCCCCTTCCCATCAGCCAATCAAATCTCTTCTCTCTCTGAAATTATCCAATCAGAGAAGCTTTAAGGAAATCAGAATGGGAACCAAGGAGCCAAATCAGAATGGGAACCAATAGCCAATCAGATATCCAACAGCCAATCAGAGAGCTTCAAAATCGCTCCAAAATGGCGCCATAATTTCTCGATAAAAAACAGTGAAAAAAAAGGCATAAAAGTGGATTTAAAGTCTTCTTTAAAGGCTGTTGTGCAGTCCTTGGCGAACTGCCAGGCATGCACCATCCACACATGCCAGATTTCACTGAAAATGGCCAAACATTTAAGAAAATAGGGGCGCAGCAGACCTTGTTTTGGTCTTTTCAAGCCCCTTGCAAGAATTACTTCCCTTAGACCCTCGATGCACCCCCCCAGCCCTTAACTGGATTTGCTTTTCTAACTCAGCCCACAATAAATGCTGCACATTGAAACTTTCAATAAGCCAAAGTGATCAATGTACAGTGTAAAAAAGCCCCAGAAATTAATGCGACAAGTGGCTAAAAAAAGACTGAAAACTCTTTTAGTTGCTTCCTGTTGCATATATCAAACAAAGGCAACTGAAGTGTAATTTTTCTAATCTCTTCAAACCACAACAAGAAACCCAGTTACGTTGACTACCGTCTCATATGTGCCAGTTACGCTCATGTGAAAACCCCAGAAAATAATGCGACAAGTGGCTAAAAAAAGACTGAATGCTTCTTATTGCATAAATCAAACAAATGGAACAAAATTTTTAATGTATATTTTTTTCCTCCAATCTCTTTATACCATGACGACAAATCTATTTATGTTGACAACCATCTCATAGGTTCCGGTTACGTATCCGCGAAAACGCGAAAAATCGACTTACGGACCACTTCATAGCAGATGACACCTGTTGCTTAATGGATCAAATATAGGGAACTTAATTTCTGATGTCTGTTTTTTACTTCTCAAGTCTTTTTTTACCGTGACGACAAACCCATTTAGGTTGTCTATTGTCTCGCAGGTGCCGGTTACATACCCGCGAAAACATGCAAAATCGACTTACGGAATATATTTTATAGCAGACGACAACTGTTGCTTAAAGTCAATTATAGGGATTTTTCTATTTTTCTTTTTCATTTTCTCTCACTAGGGCCAATGATTTGGTTACGATGACCATCTCACCCATATGTGACTGATACGTGTTGCGCATAAAATCGTAAAATCAACTTTGACACTTTCGGAGGCAACTGATACCTGTTAAACAAATCAAAGAAAGGTAAACAAAGTTTTTCCCTGTTTTCTTACCAGGGTCACGAAAACATTGAACCAATTTTGACGACCGCGCGAGTCAAAAGTCAATTTTATGTTTAATCGCTGCGCAAAAATATAAAATTCAGAAGCAACCGTTTGCTGTTGCGGAAACTTTTTCCGATAAAAAAATCTTGTTCTTGTTTGAAGAATTTAGAAGTAGGCCATAAAGATACAATAAGATGTAAGAATAACTAAAAATCAACTTTTTCTTTGATAGGGTAGTAAACATTGTGGGAAAAGGAGAAAATGCTGGTAACCTGCATTGTCTCCTTTCCTCAGATTATTTTCAAAAGCCTTCTCTTTCAGGGGTGTTAAAAGGCGTCATTGTGTGGTAAAAGGTTAATAAGAATAAACAGCTATTCCCCCCCCTTCCCATCAGCCAATCAAATCTCTTCTCTCTCTGAAATTATCCAATCAGAGAAGCTTTAAGGAAATCAGAATGGGAACCAAGGAGCCAAATCAGAATGGGAACCAATAGCCAATCAGATATCCAACAGCCAATCAGAGAGCTTCAAAATCGCTCCAAAATGGCGCCATAATTTCTCGATAAAAAACAGTGAAAAAAAAGGCATAAAAGTGGATTTAAAGTCTTCTTTAAAGGCTGTTGTGCAGTCCTTGGCGAACTGCCAGGCATGCACCATCCACACATGCCAGATTTCACTGAAAATGGCCAAACATTTAAGAAAATAGGGGCGCAGCAGACCTTGTTTTGGTCTTTTCAAGCCCCTTGCAAGAATTACTTCCCTTAGACCCTCGATGCACCCCCCCAGCCCTTAACTGGATTTGCTTTTCTAACTCAGCCCACAATAAATGCTGCACATTGAAACTTTCAATAAGCCAAAGTGATCAATGTACAGTGTAAAAAAGCCCCAGAAATTAATGCGACAAGTGGCTAAAAAAAGACTGAAAACTCTTTTAGTTGCTTCCTGTTGCATATATCAAACAAAGGCAACTGAAGTGTAATTTTTCTAATCTCTTCAAACCACAACAAGAAACCCAGTTACGTTGACTACCGTCTCATATGTGCCAGTTACGCTCATGCGAAAACCCCAGAAAATAATGCAACAAGTGGCTAAAAAAAGACTGAATGCTTCTTATTGCATAAATCAAACAAATGGAACAAAATTTTTAATGTATATTTTTTTCCTCCAATCTCTTTATACCATGACGACAAATCTATTTATGTTGACAACCGTCTCATAGGTTCCGGTTACGTATCCGCGAAAACGCGAAAAATCGACTTACGGACCACTTCATAGCAGATGACACCTGTTGCTTAATGGATCAAATATAGGGAACTTAATTTCTGATGTCTGTTTTTTACTTCTCAAGTCTTTTTTTACCGTGACGACAAACCCATTTAGGTTGTCTATTGTCTCGCAGGTGCCGGTTACATACCCGCGAAAACATGCAAAATCGACTTACGGAATATATTTTATAGCAGACGACAACTGTTGCTTAAAGTCAATTATAGGGATTTTTCTATTTTTCTTTTTCATTTTCTCTCACTAGGGCCAATGATTTGGTTACGATGACCATCTCACCCATATGTGACTGATACGTGTTGCGCATAAAATCGTAAAATCAACTTTGACACTTTCGGAGGCAACTGATACCTGTTAAACAAATCAAAGAAAGGTAAACAAAGTTTTTCCCTGTTTTCTTACCAGGGTCACGAAAACATTGAACCAATTTTGACGACCGCGCGAGTCAAAAGTCAATTTTATGTTTAATCGCTGCGCAAAAATATAAAATTCAGAAGCAACCGTTTGCTGTTGCGGAAACTTTTTCCGATAAAAAAATCTTGTTCTTGTTTGAAGAATTTAGAAGTAGGCCATAAAGATACAATAAGATGTAAGAATAACTAAAAATCAACTTTTTCTTTGATAGGGTAGTAAACATTGTGGGAAAAGGAGAAAATGCTGGTAACCTGCATTGTCTCCTTTCCTCAGATTATTTTCAAAAGCCTTCTCTTTCAGGGGTGTTAAAAGGCGTCATTGTGTGGTAAAAGGTTAATAAGAATAAACAGCTATTCCCCCCCCTTCCCATCAGCCAATCAAATCTCTTCTCTCTCTGAAATTATCCAATCAGAGAAGCTTTAAGGAAATCAGAATGGGAACCAAGGAGCCAAATCAGAATGGGAACCAATAGCCAATCAGATATCCAACAGCCAATCAGAGAGCTTCAAAATCGCTCCAAAATGGCGCCATAATTTCTCGATAAAAAACAGTGAAAAAAAAGGCATAAAAGTGGATTTAAAGTCTTCTTTAAAGGCTGTTGTGCAGTCCTTGGCGAACTGCCAGGCATGCACCATCCACACATGCCAGATTTCACTGAAAATGGCCAAACATTTAAGAAAATAGGGGCGCAGCAGACCTTGTTTTGGTCTTTTCAAGCCCCTTGCAAGAATTACTTCCCTTAGACCCTCGATGCACCCCCCCAGCCCTTAACTGGATTTGCTTTTCTAACTCAGCCCACAATAAATGCTGCACATTGAAACTTTCAATAAGCCAAAGTGATCAATGTACAGTGTAAAAAAGCCCCAGAAATTAATGCGACAAGTGGCTAAAAAAAGACTGAAAACTCTTTTAGTTGCTTCCTGTTGCATATATCAAACAAAGGCAACTGAAGTGTAATTTTTCTAATCTCTTCAAACCACAACAAGAAACCCAGTTACGTTGACTACCGTCTCATATGTGCCAGTTACGCTCATGCGAAAACCCCAGAAAATAATGCGACAAGTGGCTAAAAAAAGACTGAATGCTTCTTATTGCATAAATCAAACAAATGGAACAAAATTTTTAATGTATATTTTTTTCCTCCAATCTCTTTATACCATGACGACAAATCTATTTATGTTGACAACCGTCTCATAGGTTCCGGTTACGTATCCGCGAAAACGCGAAAAATCGACTTACGGACCACTTCATAGCAGATGACACCTGTTGCTTAATGGATCAAATATAGGGAACTTAATTTCTGATGTCTGTTTTTTACTTCTCAAGTCTTTTTTTACCGTGACGACAAACCCATTTAGGTTGTCTATTGTCTCGCAGGTGCCGGTTACATACCCGCGAAAACATGCAAAATCGACTTACGGAATATATTTTATAGCAGACGACAACTGTTGCTTAAAGTCAATTATAGGGATTTTTCTATTTTTCTTTTTCATTTTCTCTCACTAGGGCCAATGATTTGGTTACGATGACCATCTCACCCATATGTGACTGATACGTGTTGCGCATAAAATCGTAAAATCAACTTTGACACTTTCGGAGGCAACTGATACCTGTTAAACAAATCAAAGAAAGGTAAACAAAGTTTTTCCCTGTTTTCTTACCAGGGTCACGAAAACATTGAACCAATTTTGACGACCGCGCGAGTCAAAAGTCAATTTTATGTTTAATCGCTGCGCAAAAATATAAAATTCAGAAGCAACCGTTTGCTGTTGCGGAAACTTTTTCCGATAAAAAAATCTTGTTCTTGTTTGAAGAATTTAGAAGTAGGCCATAAAGATACAATAAGATGTAAGAATAACTAAAAATCAACTTTTTCTTTGATAGGGTAGTAAACATTGTGGGAAAAGGAGAAAATGCTGGTAACCTGCATTGTCTCCTTTCCTCAGATTATTTTCAAAAGCCTTCTCTTTCAGGGGTGTTAAAAGGCGTCATTGTGTGGTAAAAGGTTAATAAGAATAAACAGCTATTCCCCCCCCTTCCCATCAGCCAATCAAATCTCTTCTCTCTCTGAAATTATCCAATCAGAGAAGCTTTAAG
Organism: Tridacna crocea; assembly: GCA_943736015.1. NCBI lineage: Eukaryota > Metazoa > Mollusca > Bivalvia > Cardiida > Cardiidae > Tridacna > Tridacna crocea. Next base: position 9,831,539 of record OX031072.1, on the reverse strand, counting down.
GAAATCAGAATGGGAACCAAGGAGCCAAATCAGAATGGGAACCAATAGCCAATCAGATATCCAACAGCCAATCAGAGAGCTTCAAAATCGCTCCAAAATGGCGCCATAATTTCTCGATAAAAAACAGTGAAAAAAAAGGCATAAAAGTGGATTTAAAGTCTTCTTTAAAGGCTGTTGTGCAGTCCTTGGCGAACTGCCAGGCATGCACCATCCACACATGCCAGATTTCACTGAAAATGGCCAAACATTTAAGAAAATAGGGGCGCAGCAGACCTTGTTTTGGTCTTTTCAAGCCCCTTGCAAGAATTACTTCCCTTAGACCCTCGATGCACCCCCCCAGCCCTTAACTGGATTTGCTTTTCTAACTCAGCCCACAATAAATGCTGCACATTGAAACTTTCAATAAGCCAAAGTGATCAATGTACAGTGTAAAAAAGCCCCAGAAATTAATGCGACAAGTGGCTAAAAAAAGACTGAAAACTCTTTTAGTTGCTTCCTGTTGCATATATCAAACAAAGGCAACTGAAGTGTAATTTTTCTAATCTCTTCAAACCACAACAAGAAACCCAGTTACGTTGACTACCGTCTCATATGTGCCAGTTACGCTCATGCGAAAACCCCAGAAAATAATGCGACAAGTGGCTAAAAAAAGACTGAATGCTTCTTATTGCATAAATCAAACAAATGGAACAAAATTTTTAATGTATATTTTTTTCCTCCAATCTCTTTATACCATGACGACAAATCTATTTATGTTGACAACCGTCTCATAGGTTCCGGTTACGTATCCGCGAAAACGCGAAAAATCGACTTACGGACCACTTCATAGCAGATGACACCTGTTGCTTAATGGATCAAATATAGGGAACTTAATTTCTGATGTCTGTTTTTTACTTCTCAAGTCTTTTTTTACCGTGACGACAAACCCATTTAGGTTGTCTATTGTCTCGCAGGTGCCGGTTACATACCCGCGAAAACATGCAAAATCGACTTACGGAATATATTTTATAGCAGACGACAACTGTTGCTTAAAGTCAATTATAGGGATTTTTCTATTTTTCTTTTTCATTTTCTCTCACTAGGGCCAATGATTTGGTTACGATGACCATCTCACCCATATGTGACTGATACGTGTTGCGCATAAAATCGTAAAATCAACTTTGACACTTTCGGAGGCAACTGATACCTGTTAAACAAATCAAAGAAAGGTAAACAAAGTTTTTCCCTGTTTTCTTACCAGGGTCACGAAAACATTGAACCAATTTTGACGACCGCGCGAGTCAAAAGTCAATTTTATGTTTAATCGCTGCGCAAAAATATAAAATTCAGAAGCAACCGTTTGCTGTTGCGGAAACTTTTTCCGATAAAAAAATCTTGTTCTTGTTTGAAGAATTTAGAAGTAGGCCATAAAGATACAATAAGATGTAAGAATAACTAAAAATCAACTTTTTCTTTGATAGGGTAGTAAACATTGTGGGAAAAGGAGAAAATGCTGGTAACCTGCATTGTCTCCTTTCCTCAGATTATTTTCAAAAGCCTTCTCTTTCAGGGGTGTTAAAAGGCGTCATTGTGTGGTAAAAGGTTAATAAGAATAAACAGCTATTCCCCCCCCTTCCCATCAGCCAATCAAATCTCTTCTCTCTCTGAAATTATCCAATCAGAGAAGCTTTAAGGAAATCAGAATGGGAACCAAGGAGCCAAATCAGAATGGGAACCAATAGCCAATCAGATATCCAACAGCCAATCAGAGAGCTTCAAAATCGCTCCAAAATGGCGCCATAATTTCTCGATAAAAAACAGTGAAAAAAAAGGCATAAAAGTGGATTTAAAGTCTTCTTTAAAGGCTGTTGTGCAGTCCTTGGCGAACTGCCAGGCATGCACCATCCACACATGCCAGATTTCACTGAAAATGGCCAAACATTTAAGAAAATAGGGGCGCAGCAGACCTTGTTTTGGTCTTTTCAAGCCCCTTGCAAGAATTACTTCCCTTAGACCCTCGATGCACCCCCCCAGCCCTTAACTGGATTTGCTTTTCTAACTCAGCCCACAATAAATGCTGCACATTGAAACTTTCAATAAGCCAAAGTGATCAATGTACAGTGTAAAAAAGCCCCAGAAATTAATGCGACAAGTGGCTAAAAAAAGACTGAAAAATCTTTTAGTTGCTTCCTGTTGCATATATCAAACAAAGGCAACTGAAGTGTAATTTTTCTAATCTCTTCAAACCACAACAAGAAACCCAGTTACGTTGACTACCGTCTCATATGTGCCAGTTACGCTCATGCGAAAACCCCAGAAAATAATGCGACAAGTGGCTAAAAAAAGACTGAATGCTTCTTATTGCATAAATCAAACAAATGGAACAAAATTTTTAATGTATATTTTTTTCCTCCAATCTCTTTATACCATGACGACAAATCTATTTATGTTGACAACCGTCTCATAGGTTCCGGTTACGTATCCACGAAAACGCGAAAAATCGACTTACGGACCACTTCATAGCAGATGACACCTGTTGCTTAATGGATCAAATATAGGGAACTTAATTTCTGATGTCTGTTTTTTACTTCTCAAGTCTTTTTTTACCGTGACGACAAACCCATTTAGGTTGTCTATTGTCTCGAAGGTGCCGGTTACATACCCGCGAAAACATGCAAAATCGACTTACGGAATATATTTTATAGCAGACGACAACTGTTGCTTAAAGTCAATTATAGGGATTTTTCTATTTTTCTTTTTCATTTTCTCTCACTAGGGCCAATGATTTGGTTACGATGACCATCTCACCCATATGTGACTGATACGTGTTGCGCATAAAATCGTAAAATCAACTTTGACACTTTCGGAGGCAACTGATACCTGTTAAACAAATCAAAGAAAGGTAAACAAAGTTTTTCCCTGTTTTCTTACCAGGGTCACGAAAACATTGAACCAATTTTGACGACCGCGCGAGTCAAAAGTCAATTTTATGTTTAATCGCTGCGCAAAAATATAAAATTCAGAAGCAACCGTTTGCTGTTGCGGAAACTTTTTCCGATAAAAAAATCTTGTTCTTGTTTGAAGAATTTAGAAGTAGGCCATAAAGATACAATAAGATGTAAGAATAACTAAAAATCAACTTTTTCTTTGATAGGGTAGTAAACATTGTGGGAAAAGGAGAAAATGCTGGTAACCTGCATTGTCTCCTTTCCTCAGATTATTTTCAAAAGCCTTCTCTTTCAGGGGTGTTAAAAGGCGTCATTGTGTGGTAAAAGGTTAATAAGAATAAACAGCTATTCCCCCCCTTCCCATCAGCCAATCAAATCTCTTCTCTCTCTGAAATTATCCAATCAGAGAAGCTTTAAGGAAATCAGAATGGGAACCAAGGAGCCAAATCAGAATGGGAACCAATAGCCAATCAGATATCCAACAGCTAATCAGAGAGCTTCAAAATCGCTCCAAAATGGCGCCATAATTTCTCGATAAAAAACAGTGAAAAAAAAGGCATAAAAGTGGATTTAAAGTCTTCTTTAAAGGCTGTTGTGCAGTCCTTGGCGAACTGCCAGGCATGCACCATCCACACATGCCAGATTTCACTGAAAATGGCCAAACATTTAAGAAAATAGGGGCGCAGCAGACCTTGTTTTGGTCTTTTCAAGCCCCTTGCAAGAATTACTTCCCTTAGACCCTCGATGCACCCCCCCAGCCCTTAACTGGATTTGCTTTTCTAACTCAGCCCACAATAAATGCTGCACATTGAAACTTTCAATAAGCCAAAGTGATCAATGTACAGTGTAAAAAAGCCCCAGAAATTAATGCGACAAGTGGCTAAAAAAAGACTGAAAACTCTTTTAGTTGCTTCCTGTTGCATATATCAAACAAAGGCAACTGAAGTGTAATTTTTCTAATCTCTTCAAACCACAACAAGAAACCCAGTTACGTTGACTACCGTCTCATATGTGCCAGTTACGCTCATGCGAAAACCCCAGAAAATAATGCGACAAGTGGCTAAAAAAAGACTGAATGCTTCTTATTGCATAAATCAAACAAATGGAACAAAATTTTTAATGTATATTTTTTTCCTCCAATCTCTTTATACCATGACGACAAATCTATTTATGTTGACAACCGTCTCATAGGTTCCGGTTACGTATCCACGAAAACGCGAAAAATCGACTTACGGACCACTTCATAGCAGATGACACCTGTTGCTTAATGGATCAAATATAGGGAACTTAATTTCTGATGTCTGTTTTTTACTTCTCAAGTCTTTTTTTACCGTGACGACAAACCCATTTAGGTTGTCTATTGTCTCGCAGGTGCCGGTTACATACCCGCGAAAACATGCAAAATCGACTTACGGAATATATTTTATAGCAGACGACAACTGTTGCTTAAAGTCAATTATAGGGATTTTTCTATTTTTCTTTTTCATTTTCTCTCACTAGGGCCAATGATTTGGTTACGATGACCATCTCACCCATATGTGACTGATACGTGTTGCGCATAAAATCGTAAAATCAACTTTGACACTTTCGGAGGCAACTGATACCTGTTAAACAAATCAAAGAAAGGTAAACAAAGTTTTTCCCTGTTTTCTTACCAGGGTCACGAAAACATTGAACCAATTTTGACGACCGCGCGAGTCAAAAGTCAATTTTATGTTTAATCGCTGCGCAAAAATATAAAATTCAGAAGCAACCGTTTGCTGTTGCGGAAACTTTTTCCGATAAAAAAATCTTGTTCTTGTTTGAAGAATTTAGAAGTAGGCCATAAAGATACAATAAGATGTAAGAATAACTAAAAATCAACTTTTTCTTTGATAGGGTAGTAAACATTGTGGGAAAAGGAGAAAATGCTGGTAACCTGCATTGTCTCCTTTCCTCAGATTATTTTCAAAAGCCTTCTCTTTCAGGGGTGTTAAAAGGCGTCATTGTGTGGTAAAAGGTTAATAAGAATAAACAGCTATTCCCCCCCCTTCCCATCAGCCAATCAAATCTCTTCTCTCTCTGAAATTATCCAATCAGAGAAGCTTTAAGGAAATCAGAATGGGAACCAAGGAGCCAAATCAGAATGGGAACCAATAGCCAATCAGATATCCAACAGCCAATCAGAGAGCTTCAAAATCGCTCCAAAATGGCGCCATAATTTCTCGATAAAAAACAGTGAAAAAAAAGGCATAAAAGTGGATTTAAAGTCTTCTTTAAAGGCTGTTGTGCAGTCCTTGGCGAACTGCCAGGCATGCACCATCCACACATGCCAGATTTCACTGAAAATGGCCAAACATTTAAGAAAATAGGGGCGCAGCAGACCTTGTTTTGGTCTTTTCAAGCCCCTTGCAAGAATTACTTCCCTTAGACCCTCGATGCACCCCCCCAGCCCTTAACTGGATTTGCTTTTCTAACTCAGCCCACAATAAATGCTGCACATTGAAACTTTCAATAAGCCAAAGTGATCAATGTACAGTGTAAAAAAGCCCCAGAAATTAATGCGACAAGTGGCTAAAAAAAGACTGAAAACTCTTTTAGTTGCTTCCTGTTGCATATATCAAACAAAGGCAACTGAAGTGTAATTTTTCTAATCTCTTCAAACCACAACAAGAAACCCAGTTACGTTGACTACCGTCTCATATGTGCCAGTTACGCTCATGCGAAAACCCCAGAAAATAATGCGACAAGTGGCTAAAAAAAGACTGAATGCTTCTTATTGCATAAATCAAACAAATGGAACAAAATTTTTAATGTATATTTTTTTCCTCCAATCTCTTTATACCATGACGACAAATCTATTTATGTTGACAACCGTCTCATAGGTTCCGGTTACGTATCCACGAAAACGCGAAAAATCGACTTACGGACCACTTCATAGCAGATGACACCTGTTGCTTAATGGATCAAATATAGGGAACTTAATTTCTGATGTCTGTTTTTTACTTCTCAAGTCTTTTTTTACCGTGACGACAAACCCATTTAGGTTGTCTATTGTCTCGCAGGTGCCGGTTACATACCCGCGAAAACATGCAAAATCGACTTACGGAATATATTTTATAGCAGACGACAACTGTTGCTTAAAGTCAATTATAGGGATTTTTCTATTTTTCTTTTTCATTTTCTCTCACTAGGGCCAATGATTTGGTTACGATGACCATCTCACCCATATGTGACTGATACGTGTTGCGCATAAAATCGTAAAATCAACTTTGACACTTTCGGAGGCAACTGATACCTGTTAAACAAATCAAAGAAAGGTAAACAAAGTTTTTCCCTGTTTTCTTACCAGGGTCACGAAAACATTGAACCAATTTTGACGACCGCGCGAGTCAAAAGTCAATTTTATGTTTAATCGCTGCGCAAAAATATAAAATTCAGAAGCAACCGTTTGCTGTTGCGGAAACTTTTTCCGATAAAAAAATCTTGTTCTTGTTTGAAGAATTTAGAAGTAGGCCATAAAGATACAATAAGATGTAAGAATAACTAAAAATCAACTTTTTCTTTGATAGGGTAGTAAACATTGTGGGAAAAGGAGAAAATGCTGGTAACCTGCATTGTCTCCTTTCCTCAGATTATTTTCAAAAGCCTTCTCTTTCAGGGGTGTTAAAAGGCGTCATTGTGTGGTAAAAGGTTAATAAGAATAAACAGCTATTCCCCCCCCTTCCCATCAGCCAATCAAATCTCTTCTCTCTCTGAAATTATCCAATCAGAGAAGCTTTAAGGAAATCAGAATGGGAACCAAGGAGCCAAATCAGAATGGGAACCAATAGCCAATCAGATATCCAACAGCCAATCAGAGAGCTTCAAAATCGCTCCAAAATGGCGCCATAATTTCTCGATAAAAAACAGTGAAAAAAAAGGCATAAAAGTGGATTTAAAGTCTTCTTTAAAGGCTGTTGTGCAGTCCTTGGCGAACTGCCAGGCATGCACCATCCACACATGCCAGATTTCACTGAAAATGGCCAAACATTTAAGAAAATAGGGGCGCAGCAGACCTTGTTTTGGTCTTTTCAAGCCCCTTGCAAGAATTACTTCCCTTAGACCCTCGATGCACCCCCCCAGCCCTTAACTGGATTTGCTTTTCTAACTCAGCCCACAATAAATGCTGCACATTGAAACTTTCAATAAGCCAAAGTGATCAATGTACAGTGTAAAAAAGCCCCAGAAATTAATGCGACAAGTGGCTAAAAAAAGACTGAAAAATCTTTTAGTTGCTTCCTGTTGCATATATCAAACAAAGGCAACTGAAGTGTAATTTTTCTAATCTCTTCAAACCACAACAAGAAACCCAGTTACGTTGACTACCGTCTCATATGTGCCAGTTACGCTCATGCGAAAACCCCAGAAAATAATGCGACAAGTGGCTAAAAAAAGACTGAATGCTTCTTATTGCATAAATCAAACAAATGGAACAAAATTTTTAATGTATATTTTTTTCCTCCAATCTCTTTATACCATGACGACAAATCTATTTATGTTGACAACCGTCTCATAGGTTCCGGTTACGTATCCGCGAAAACGCGAAAAATCGACTTACGGACCACTTCATAGCAGATGACACCTGTTGCTTAATGGATCAAATATAGGGAACTTAATTTCTGATGTCTGTTTTTTACTTCTCAAGTCTTTTTTTACCGTGACGACAAACCCATTTAGGTTGTCTATTGTCTCGCAGGTGCCGGTTACATACCCGCGAAAACATGCAAAATCGACTTACGGAATATATTTTATAGCAGACGACAACTGTTGCTTAAAGTCAATTATAGGGATTTTTCTATTTTTCTTTTTCATTTTCTCTCACTAGGGCCAATGATTTGGTTACGATGACCATCTCACCCATATGTGACTGATACGTGTTGCGCATAAAATCGTAAAATCAACTTTGACACTTTCGGAGGCAACTGATACCTGTTAAACAAATCAAAGAAAGGTAAACAAAGTTTTTCCCTGTTTTCTTACCAGGGTCACGAAAACATTGAACCAATTTTGACGACCGCGCGAGTCAAAAGTCAATTTTATGTTTAATCGCTGCGCAAAAATATAAAATTCAGAAGCAACCGTTTGCTGTTGCGGAAACTTTTTCCGATAAAAAAATCTTGTTCTTGTTTGAAGAATTTAGAAGTAGGCCATAAAGATACAATAAGATGTAAGAATAACTAAAAATCAACTTTTTCTTTGATAGGGTAGTAAACATTGTGGGAAAAGGAGAAAATGCTGGTAACCTGCATTGTCTCCTTTCCTCAGATTATTTTCAAAAGCCTTCTCTTTCAGGGGTGTTAAAAGGCGTCATTGTGTGGTAAAAGGTTAATAAGAATAAACAGCTATTCCCCCCCCTTCCCATCAGCCAATCAAATCTCTTCTCTCTCTGAAATTATCCAATCAGAGAAGCTTTAAGGAAATCAGAATGGGAACCAAGGAGCCAAATCAGAATGGGAACCAATAGCCAATCAGATATCCAACAGCCAATCAGAGAGCTTCAAAATCGCTCCAAAATGGCGCCATAATTTCTCGATAAAAAACAGTGAAAAAAAAGGCATAAAAGTGGATTTAAAGTCTTCTTTAAAGGCTGTTGTGCAGTCCTTGGCGAACTGCCAGGCATGCACCATCCACACATGCCAGATTTCACTGAAAATGGCCAAACATTTAAGAAAATAGGGGCGCAGCAGACCTTGTTTTGGTCTTTTCAAGCCCCTTGCAAGAATTACTTCCCTTAGACCCTCGATGCACCCCCCCAGCCCTTAACTGGATTTGCTTTTCTAACTCAGCCCACAATAAATGCTGCACATTGAAACTTTCAATAAGCCAAAGTGATCAATGTACAGTGTAAAAAAGCCCCAGAAATTAATGCGACAAGTGGCTAAAAAAAGACTGAAAAATCTTTTAGTTGCTTCCTGTTGCATATATCAAACAAAGGCAACTGAAGTGTAATTTTTCTAATCTCTTCAAACCACAACAAGAAACCCAGTTACGTTGACTACCGTCTCATATGTGCCAGTTACGCTCATGCGAAAACCCCAGAAAATAATGCGACAAGTGGCTAAAAAAAGACTGAATGCTTCTTATTGCATAAATCAAACAAATGGAACAAAATTTTTAATGTATATTTTTTTCCTCCAATCTCTTTATACCATGACGACAAATCTATTTATGTTGACAACCGTCTCATAGGTTCCGGTTACGTATCCGCGAAAACGCGAAAAATCGACTTACGGACCACTTCATAGCAGATGACACCTGTTGCTTAATGGATCAAATATAGGGAACTTAATTTCTGATGTCTGTTTTTTACTTCTCAAGTCTTTTTTTACCGTGACGACAAACCCATTTAGGTTGTCTATTGTCTCGCAGGTGCCGGTTACATACCCGCGAAAACATGCAAAATCGACATACGGAATATATTTTATAGCAGACGACAACTGTTGCTTAAAGTCAATTATAGGGATTTTTCTATTTTTCTTTTTCATTTTCTCTCACTAGGGCCAATGATTTGGTTACGATGACCATCTCACCCATATGTGACTGATACGTGTTGCGCATAAAATCGTAAAATCAACTTTGACACTTTCGGAGGCAACTGATACCTGTTAAACAAATCAAAGAAAGGTAAACAAAGTTTTTCCCTGTTTTCTTACCAGGGTCACGAAAACATTGAACCAATTTTGACGACCGCGCGAGTCAAAAGTCAATTTTATGTTTAATCGCTGCGCAAAAATATAAAATTCAGAAGCAACCGTTTGCTGTTGCGGAAACTTTTTCCGATAAAAAAATCTTGTTCTTGTTTGAAGAATTTAGAAGTAGGCCATAAAGATACAATAAGATGTAAGAATAACTAAAAATCAACTTTTTCTTTGATAGGGTAGTAAACATTGTGGGAAAAGGAGAAAATGCTGGTAACCTGCATTGTCTCCTTTCCTCAGATTATTTTCAAAAGCCTTCTCTTTCAGGGGTGTTAAAAGGCGTCATTGTGTGGTAAAAGGTTAATAAGAATAAACAGCTATTCCCCCCCCTTCCCATCAGCCAATCAAATCTCTTCTCTCTCTGAAATTATCCAATCAGAGAAGCTTTAAGGAAATCAGAATGGGAACCAAGGAGCCAAATCAGAATGGGAACCAATAGCCAATCAGATATCCAACAGCCAATCAGAGAGCTTCAAAATCGCTCCAAAATGGCGCCATAATTTCTCGATAAAAAACAGTGAAAAAAAAGGCATAAAAGTGGATTTAAAGTCTTCTTTAAAGGCTGTTGTGCAGTCCTTGGCGAACTGCCAGGCATGCACCATCCACACATGCCAGATTTCACTGAAAATGGCCAAACATTTAAGAAAATAGGGGCGCAGCAGACCTTGTTTTGGTCTTTTCAAGCCCCTTGCAAGAATTACTTCCCTTAGACCCTCGATGCACCCCCCCAGCCCTTAACTGGATTTGCTTTTCTAACTCAGCCCACAATAAATGCTGCACATTGAAACTTTCAATAAGCCAAAGTGATCAATGTACAGTGTAAAAAAGCCCCAGAAATTAATGCGACAAGTGGCTAAAAAAAGACTGAAAAATCTTTTAGTTGCTTCCTGTTGCATATATCAAACAAAGGCAACTGAAGTGTAATTTTTCTAATCTCTTCAAACCACAACAAGAAACCCAGTTACGTTGACTACCGTCTCATATGTGCCAGTTACGCTCATGCGAAAACCCCAGAAAATAATGCGACAAGTGGCTAAAAAAAGACTGAATGCTTCTTATTGCATAAATCAAACAAATGGAACAAAATTTTTAATGTATATTTTTTTCCTCCAATCTCTTTATACCATGACGACAAATCTATTTATGTTGACAACCGTCTCATAGGTTCCGGTTACGTATCCGCGAAAACGCGAAAAATCGACTTACGGACCACTTCATAGCAGATGACACCTGTTGCTTAATGGATCAAATATAGGGAACTTAATTTCTGATGTCTGTTTTTTACTTCTCAAGTCTTTTTTTACCGTGACGACAAACCCATTTAGGTTGTCTATTGTCTCGCAGGTGCCGGTTACATACCCGCGAAAACATGCAAAATCGACATACAGAATATATTTTATAGCAGACGACAACTGTTGCTTAAAGTCAATTATAGGGATTTTTCTATTTTTCTTTTTCATTTTCTCTCACTAGGGCCAATGATTTGGTTACGATGACCATCTCACCCATATGTGACTGATACGTGTTGCGCATAAAATCGTAAAATCAACTTTGACACTTTCGGAGGCAACTGATACCTGTTAAACAAATCAAAGAAAGGTAAACAAAGTTTTTCCCTGTTTTCTTACCAGGGTCACGAAAACATTGAACCAATTTTGACGACCGCGCGAGTCAAAAGTCAATTTTATGTTTAATCGCTGCGCAAAAATATAAAATTCAGAAGCAACCGTTTGCTGTTGCGGAAACTTTTTCCGATAAAAAAATCTTGTTCTTGTTTGAAGAATTTAGAAGTAGGCCATAAAGATACAATAAGATGTAAGAATAACTAAAAATCAACTTTTTCTTTGATAGGGTAGTAAACATTGTGGGAAAAGGAGAAAATGCTGGTAACCTGCATTGTCTCCTTTCCTCAGATTATTTTCAAAAGCCTTCTCTTTCAGGGGTGTTAAAAGGCGTCATTGTGTGGTAAAAGGTTAATAAGAATAAACAGCTATTCCCCCCCCTTCCCATCAGCCAATCAAATCTCTTCTCTCTCTGAAATTATCCAATCAGAGAAGCTTTAAGGAAATCAGAATGGGAACCAAGGAGCCAAATCAGAATGGGAACCAATAGCCAATCAGATATCCAACAGCCAATCAAAGAGCTTCAAAATCGCTCCAAAATGGCGCCATAATTTCTCGATAAAAAACAGTGAAAAAAAAGGCATAAAAGTGGATTTAAAGTCTTCTTTAAAGGCTGTTGTGCAGTCCTTGGCGAACTGCCAGGCATGCACCATCCACACATGCCAGATTTCACTGAAAATGGCCAAACATTTAAGAAAATAGGGGCATAGCAGACCTTGTTTTGGTCTTTTCAAGCCCCTTGCAAGAATTACTTCCCTTAGACCCTCGATGCACCCCCCCCAGCCCTTAACTGGATTTGCTTTTCTAACTCAGCCCACAATAAATGCTGCACATTGAAACTTTCAATAAGCCAAAGTGATCAATGTACAGTGTAAAAAAGCCCCAGAAATTAATGCGACAAGTGGCTAAAAAAAGACTGAAAAATCTTTTAGTTGCTTCCTGTTGCATATATCAAACAAAGGCAACTGAAGTGTAATTTTTCTTATCTCTTCAAACCACAACAAGAAACCCAGTTACGTTGACTACCGTCTCATATGTGCCAGTTACGCTCATGCGAAAACCCCAGAAAATAATGCGACAAGTGGCTAAAAAAAGACTGAATGCTTCTTATTGCATAAATCAAACAAATGGAACAAAATTTTTAATGTATATTTTTTTCCTCCAATCTCTTTATACCATGACGACAAATCTATTTATGTTGACAACCGTCTCATAGGTTCCGGTTACGTATCCGCGAAAACGCGAAAAATCGACTTACGGACCACTTCATAGCAGATGACACCTGTTGCTTAATGGATCAAATATAGGGAACTTAATTTCTGATGTCTGTTTTTTACTTCTCAAGTCTTTTTTTACCGTGACGACAAACCCATTTAGGTTGTCTATTGTCTCGCAGGTGCCGGTTACATACCCGCGAAAACATGCAAAATCGACTTACGGAATATATTTTATAGCAGACGACAACTGTTGCTTAAAGTCAATTATAGGGATTTTTCTATTTTTCTTTTTCATTTTCTCTCACTAGGGCCAATGATTTGGTTACGATGACCATCTCACCCATATGTGACTGATACGTGTTGCGCATAAAATCGTAAAATCAACTTTGACACTTTCGGAGGCAACTGATACCTGTTAAACAAATCAAAGAAAGGTAAACAAAGTTTTTCCCTGTTTTCTTACCAGGGTCACGAAAACATTGAACCAATTTTGACGACCGCGCGAGTCAAAAGTCAATTTTATGTTTAATCGCTGCGCAAAAATATAAAATTCAGAAGCAACCGTTTGCTGTTGCGGAAACTTTTTCCGATAAAAAAATCTTGTTCTTGTTTGAAGAATTTAGAAGTAGGCCATAAAGATACAATAAGATGTAAGAATAACTAAAAATCAACTTTTTCTTTGATAGGGTAGTAAACATTGTGGGAAAAGGAGAAAATGCTGGTAACCTGCATTGTCTCCTTTCCTCAGATTATTTTCAAAAGCCTTCTCTTTCAGGGGTGTTAAAAGGCGTCATTGTGTGGTAAAAGGTTAATAAGAATAAACAGCTATTCCCCCCCCTTCCCATCAGCCAATCAAATCTCTTCTCTCTCTGAAATTATCCAATCAGAGAAGCTTTAAGGAAATCAGAATGGGAACCAAGGAGCCAAATCAGAATGGGAACCAATAGCCAATCAGATATCCAACAGCCAATCAGAGAGCTTCAAAATCGCTCCAAAATGGCGCCATAATTTCTCGATAAAAAACAGTGAAAAAAAAGGCATAAAAGTGGATTTAAAGTCTTCTTTAAAGGCTGTTGTGCAGTCCTTGGCGAACTGCCAGGCATGCACCATCCACACATGCCAGATTTCACTGAAAATGGCCAAACATTTAAGAAAATAGGGGCGCAGCAGACCTTGTTTTGGTCTTTTCAAGCCCCTTGCAAGAATTACTTCCCTTAGACCCTCGATGCACCCCCCCCAGCCCTTAACTGGATTTGCTTTTCTAACTCAGCCCACAATAAATGCTGCACATTGAAACTTTCAATAAGCCAAAGTGATCAATGTACAGTGTAAAAAAGCCCCAGAAATTAATGCGACAAGTGGCTAAAAAAAGACTGAAAAATCTTTTAGTTGCTTCCTGTTGCATATATCAAACAAAGGCAACTGAAGTGTAATTTTTCTAATCTCTTCAAACCACAACAAGAAACCCAGTTACGTTGACTACCGTCTCATATGTGCCAGTTACGCTCATGCGAAAACCCCAGAAAATAATGCGACAAGTGGCTAAAAAAAGACTGAATGCTTCTTATTGCATAAATCAAACAAATGGAACAAAATTTTTAATGTATATTTTTTTCCTCCAATCTCTTTATACCATGACGACAAATCTATTTATGTTGACAACCGTCTCATAGGTTCCGGTTACGTATCCGCGAAAACGCGAAAAATCGACTTACGGACCACTTCATAGCAGATGACACCTGTTGCTTAATGGATCAAATATAGGGAACTTAATTTCTGATATCTGTTTTTTACTTCTCAAGTCTTTTTTTACCGTGACGACAAACCCATTTAGGTTGTCTATTGTCTCGCAGGTGCCGCTTACATACCCGCGAAAACATGCAAAATCGACTTACGGAATATATTGCAGACGACAACTGTTGCTTAAAGTCAATTATAGGGATTTTTCTATTTTTCTTTTTCATTTTCTCTCACTAGGGCCAATGATTTGGTTACGATGACCATCTCACCCATATGTGACTGATACGTGTTGCGCATAAAATCGTAAAATCAACTTTGACACTTTCGGAGGCAACTGATACCTGTTAAACAAATCAAAGAAAGGTAAACAAAGTTTTTCCCTGTTTTCTTACCAGGGTCACGAAAACATTGAACCAATTTTGACGACCGCGCGAGTCAAAAGTCAATTTTATGTTTAATCGCTGCGCAAAAATATAAAATTCAGAAGCAACCGTTTGCTGTTGCGGAAACTTTTTCCGATAAAAAAATCTTGTTCTTGTTTGAAGAATTTAGAAGTAGGCCATAAAGATACAATAAGATGTAAGAATAACTAAAAATCAACTTTTTCTTTGATAGGGTAGTAAACATTGTGGGAAAAGGAGAAAATGCTGGTAACCTGCATTGTCTCCTTTCCTCAGATTATTTTCAAAAGCCTTCTCTTTCAGGGGTGTTAAAAGGCGTCATTGTGTGGTAAAAGGTTAATAAGAATAAACAGCTATTCCCCCCCCTTCCCATCAGCCAATCAAATCTCTTCTCTCTCTGAAATTATCCAATCAGAGAAGCTTTAAGGAAATCAGAATGGGAACCAAGGAGCCAAATCAGAATGGGAACCAATAGCCAATCAGATATCCAACAGCCAATCAGAGAGCTTCAAAATCGCTCCAAAATGGCGCCATAATTTCTCGATAAAAAACAGTGAAAAAAAAGGCATAAAAGTGGATTTAAAGTCTTCTTTAAAGGCTGTTGTGCAGTCCTTGGCGAACTGCCAGGCATGCACCATCCACACATGCCAGATTTCACTGAAAATGGCCAAACATTTAAGAAAATAGGGGCGCAGCAGACCTTGTTTTGGTCTTTTCAAGCCCCTTGCAAGAATTACTTCCCTTAGACCCTCGATGCACCCCCCCCCAGCCCTTAACTGGATTTGCTTTTCTAACTCAGCCCACAATAAATGCTGCACATTGAAACTTTCAATAAGCCAAAGTGATCAATGTACAGTGTAAAAAAGCCCCAGAAATTAATGCGACAAGTGGCTAAAAAAAGACTGAAAAATCTTTTAGTTGCTTCCTGTTGCATATATCAAACAAAGGCAACTGAAGTGTAATTTTTCTAATCTCTTCAAACCACAACAAGAAACCCAGTTACGTTGACTACCGTCTCATATGTGCCAGTTACGCTCATGCGAAAACCCCAGAAAATAATGCGACAAGTGGCTAAAAAAAGACTGAATGCTTCTTATTGCATAAATCAAACAAATGGAACAAAATTTTTAATGTATATTTTTTTCCTCCAATCTCTTTATACCATGACGACAAATCTATTTATGTTGACAACCGTCTCATAGGTTCCGGTTACGTATCCGCGAAAACGCGAAAAATCGACTTACGGACCACTTCATAGCAGATGACACCTGTTGCTTAATGGATCAAATATAGGGAACTTAATTTCTGATATCTGTTTTTTACTTCTCAAGTCTTTTTTTACCGTGACGACAAACCCATTTAGGTTGTCTATTGTCTCGCAGGTGCCAGTTACATACCTGCGAAAACATGCAAAATCGACTTACGGAATATATTTTATAGCAGACGACAACTGTTGCTTAAAGTCAATTATAGGAATTTTTCTATTTTTCTTTTTCATTTTCTCTCACTAGGGCCAATGATTTGGTTACGATGACCATCTCACCCATATGTGACTGATACGTGTTGCGCATAAATCGTAAAATCAACTTTGACACTTTCGGAGGCAACTGATACCTGTTAAACAAATCAAAGAAAGGTAAACAAAGTTTTTCCCTGTTTTCTTACCAGGGTCACGAAAACATTGAACCAATTTTGACGACCGCGCGAGTCAAAAGTCAATTTTATGTTTAATCGCTGCGCAAAAATATAAAATTCAGAAGCAACCGTTTGCTGTTGCGGAAACTTTTTCCGATAAAAAAATCTTGTTCTTGTTTGAAGAATTTAGAAGTAGGCCATAAAGATACAATAAGATGTAAGAATAACTAAAAATCAACTTTTTCTTTGATAGGGTAGTAAACATTGTGGGAAAAGGAGAAAATGCTGGTAACCTGCATTGTCTCCTTTCCTCAGATTATTTTCAAAAGCCTTCTCTTTCAGGGGTGTTAAAAGGCGTCATTGTGTGGTAAAAGGTTAATAAGAATAAACAGCTATTCCCCCCCCTTCCCATCAGCCAATCAAATCTCTTCTCTCTCTGAAATTATCCAATCAGAGAAGCTTTAAGGAAATCAGAATGGGAACCAAGGAGCCAAATCAGAATGGGAACCAATAGCCAATCAGATATCCAACAGCCAATCAGAGAGCTTCAAAATCGCTCCAAAATGGCGCCATAATTTCTCGATAAAAAACAGTGAAAAAAAAGGCATAAAAGTGGATTTAAAGTCTTCTTTAAAGGCTGTTGTGCAGTCCTTGGCGAACTGCCAGGCATGCACCATCCACACATGCCAGATTTCACTGAAAATGGCCAAACATTTAAGAAAATAGGGGCGCAGCAGACCTTGTTTTGGTCTTTTCAAGCCCCTTGCAAGAATTACTTCCCTTAGACCCTCGATGCACCCCCCCAGCCCTTAACTGGATTTGCTTTTCTAACTCAGCCCACAATAAATGCTGCACATTGAAACTTTCAATAAGCCAAAGTGATCAATGTACAGTGTAAAAAAGCCCCAGAAATTAATGCGACAAGTGGCTAAAAAAAGACTGAAAACTCTTTTAGTTGCTTCCTGTTGCATATATCAAACAAAGGCAACTGAAGTGTAATTTTTCTAATCTCTTCAAACCACAACAAGAAACCCAGTTACGTTGACTACCGTCTCATATGTGCCAGTTACGCTCATGCGAAAACCCCAGAAAATAATGCGACAAGTGGCTAAAAAAAGACTGAATGCTTCTTATTGCATAAATCAAACAAATGGAACAAAATTTTTAATGTATATTTTTTTCCTCCAATCTCTTTATACCATGACGACAAATCTATTTATGTTGACAACCGTCTCATAGGTTCCGGTTACGTATCCGCGAAAACGCAAAAAATCGACTTACGGACCACTTCATAGCAGATGACACCTGTTGCTTAATGGATCAAATATAGGGAACTTAATTTCTGATATCTGTTTTTTACTTCTCAAGTCTTTTTTTACCGTGACGACAAACCCATTTAGGTTGTCTATTGTCTCGCAGGTGCCGGTTACATACCCGCGAAAACATGCAAAATCGACTTACGGAATATATTTTATAGCAGACGACAACTGTTGCTTAAAGTCAATTATAGGGATTTTTCTATTTTTCTTTTTCATTTTCTCTCACTAGGGCCAATGATTTGGTTACGATGACCATCTCACCCATATGTGACTGATACGTGTTGCGCATAAAATCGTAAAATCAACTTTGACACTTTCGGAGGCAACTGATACCTGTTAAACAAATCAAAGAAAGGTAAACAAAGTTTTTCCCTGTTTTCTTACCAGGGTCACGAAAACATTGAACCAATTTTGACGACCGCGCGAGTCAAAAGTCAATTTTATGTTTAATCGCTGCGCAAAAATATAAAATTCAGAAGCAACCGTTTGCTGTTGCGGAAACTTTTTCCGATAAAAAAATCTTGTTCTTGTTTGAAGAATTTAGAAGTAGGCCATAAAGATACAATAAGATGTAAGAATAACTAAAAATCAACTTTTTCTTTGATAGGGTAGTAAACATTGTGGGAAAAGGAGAAAATGCTGGTAACCTGCATTGTCTCCTTTCCTCAGATTATTTTCAAAAGCCTTCTCTTTCAGGGGTGTTAAAAGGCGTCATTGTGTGGTAAAAGGTTAATAAGAATAAACAGCTATTCCCCCCCCTTTCCCATCAGCCAATCAAATCTCTTCTCTCTCTGAAATTATCCAATCAGAGAAGCTTTAAGGAAATCAGAATGGGAACCAAGGAGCCAAATCAGAATGGGAACCAATAGCCAATCAGATATCCAACAGCCAATCAGAGAGCTTCAAAATCGCTCCAAAATGGCGCCATAATTTCTCGATAAAAAACAGTGAAAAAAAAGGCATAAAAGTGGATTTAAAGTCTTCTTTAAAGGCTGTTGTGCAGTCCTTGGCGAACTGCCAGGCATGCACCATCCACACATGCCAGATTTCACTGAAAATGGCCAAACATTTAAGAAAATAGGGGCGCAGCAGACCTTGTTTTGGTCTTTTCAAGCCCCTTGCAAGAATTACTTCCCTTAGACCCTCGATGCACCCCCCCAGCCCTTAACTGGATTTGCTTTTCTAACTCAGCCCACAATAAATGCTGCACATTGAAACTTTCAATAAGCCAAAGTGATCAATGTACAGTGTAAAAAAGCCCCAGAAATTAATGCGACAAGTGGCTAAAAAAAGACTGAAAACTCTTTTAGTTGCTTCCTGTTGCATATATCAAACAAAGGCAACTGAAGTGTAATTTTTCTAATCTCTTCAAACCACAACAAGAAACCCAGTTACGTTGACTACCGTCTCATATGTGCCAGTTACGCTCATGCGAAAACCCCAGAAAATAATGCGACAAGTGGCTAAAAAAAGACTGAATGCTTCTTATTGCATAAATCAAACAAATGGAACAAAATTTTTAATGTATATTTTTTTCCTCCAATCTCTTTATACCATGACGACAAATCTATTTATGTTGACAACCGTCTCATAGGTTCCGGTTACGTATCCGCGAAAACGCGAAAAATCGACTTACGGACCACTTCATAGCAGATGACACCTGTTGCTTAATGGATCAAATATAGGGAACTTAATTTCTGATATCTGTTTTTTACTTCTCAAGTCTTTTTTTACCGTGACGACAAACCCATTTAGGTTGTCTATTGTCTCGCAGGTGCCGGTTACATACCCGCGAAAACATGCAAAATCGACTTACGGAATATATTTTATAGCAGACGACAACTGTTGCTTAAAGTCAATTATAGGGATTTTTCTATTTTTCTTTTTCATTTTCTCTCACTGGGGCCAATGATTTGGTTACGATGACCATCTCACCCATATGTGACTGATACGTGTTGCGCATAAAATCGTAAAATCAACTTTGACACTTTCGGAGGCAACTGATACCTGTTAAACAAATCAAAGAAAGGTAAACAAAGTTTTTCCCTGTTTTCTTACCAGGGTCACGAAAACATTGAACCAATTTTGACAACCGCGCGAGTCAAAAGTCAATTTTATGTTTAATCGCTGCGCAAAAATATAAAATTCAGAAGCAACCGTTTGCTGTTGCGGAAACTTTTTCCGATTAAAAAATCTTGTTCTTGTTTGAAGAATTTAGAAGTAGGCCATAAAGATACAATAAGATGTAAGAATAACTAAAAATCAACTTTTTCTTTGATAGGGTAGTAAACATTGTGGGAAAAGGAGAAAATGCTGGTAACCTGCATTGTCTCCTTTCCTCAGATTATTTTCAAAAGCCTTCTCTTTCAGGGGTGTTAAAAGGCGTCATTGTGTGGTAAAAGGTTAATAAGAATAAACAGCTATTCCCCCCCCCTTCCCATCAGCCAATCAAATCTCTTCTCTCTCTGAAATTATCCAATCAGAGAAGCTTTAAGGAAATCAGAATGGGAACCAAGGAGCCAAATCAGAATGGGAACCAATAGCCAATCAGATATCCAACAGCCAATCAGAGAGCTTCAAAATCGCTCCAAAATGGCGCCATAATTTCTCGATAAAAAACAGTGAAAAAAAAGGCATAAAAGTGGATTTAAAGTCTTCTTTAAAGGCTGTTGTGCAGTCCTTGGCGAACTGCCAGGCATGCACCATCCACACATGCCAGATTTCACTGAAAATGGCCAAACATTTAAGAAAATAGGGGCGCAGCAGACCTTGTTTTGGTCTTTTCAAGCCCCTTGCAAGAATTACTTCCCTTAGACCCTCGATGCACCCCCCCAGCCCTTAACTGGATTTGCTTTTCTAACTCAGCCCACAATAAATGCTGCACATTGAAACTTTCAATAAGCCAAAGTGATCAATGTACAGTGTAAAAAAGCCCCAGAAATTAATGCGACAAGTGGCTAAAAAAAGACTGAAAACTCTTTTAGTTGCTTCCTGTTGCATATATCAAACAAAGGCAACTGAAGTGTAATTTTTCTAATCTCTTCAAACCACAACAAGAAACCCAGTTACGTTGACTACCGTCTCATATGTGCCAGTTACGCTCATGCGAAAACCCCAGAAAATAATGCGACAAGTGGCTAAAAAAAGACTGAATGCTTCTTATTGCATAAATCAAACAAATGGAACAAAATTTTTAATGTATATTTTTTTCCTCCAATCTCTTTATACCATGACGACAAATCTATTTATGTTGACAACCGTCTCATAGGTTCCGGTTACGTATCCGCGAAAACGCGAAAAATCGACTTACGGACCACTTCATAGCAGATGACACCTGTTGCTTAATGGATCAAATATAGGGAACTTAATTTCTGATATCTGTTTTTTACTTCTCAAGTCTTTTTTTACCGTGACGACAAACCCATTTAGGTTGTCTATTGTCTCGCAGGTGCCGGTTACATACCCGCGAAAACATGCAAAATCGACTTACGGAATATATTTTATAGCAGACGACAACTGTTGCTTAAAGTCAATTATAGGGATTTTTCTATTTTTCTTTTTCATTTTCTCTCACTAGGGCCAATGATTTGGTTACGATGACCATCTCACCCATATGTGACTGATACGTGTTGCGCATAAAATCGTAAAATCAACTTTGACACTTTCGGAGGCAACTGATACCTGTTAAACAAATCAAAGAAAGGTAAACAAAGTTTTTCCCTGTTTTCTTACCAGGGTCACGAAAACATTGAACCAATTTTGACGACCGCGCGAGTCAAAAGTCAATTTTATGTTTAATCGCTGCGCAAAAATATAAAATTCAGAAGCAACCGTTTGCTGTTGCGGAAACTTTTTCCGATAAAAAAATCTTGTTCTTGTTTGAAGAATTTAGAAGTAGGCCATAAAGATACAATAAGATGTAAGAATAACTAAAAATCAACTTTTTCTTTGATAGGGTAGTAAACATTGTGGGAAAAGGAGAAAATGCTGGTAACCTGCATTGTCTCCTTTCCTCAGATTATTTTCAAAAGCCTTCTCTTTCAGGGGTGTTAAAAGGCGTCATTGTGTGGTAAAAGGTTAATAAGAATAAACAGCTATTCCCCCCCTTCCCATCAGCCAATCAAATCTCTTCTCTCTCTGAAATTATCCAATCAGAGAAGCTTTAAGGAAATCAGAATGGGAACCAAGGAGCCAAATCAGAATGGGAACCAATAGCCAATCAGATATCCAACAGCCAATCAGAGAGCTTCAAAATCGCTCCAAAATGGCGCCATAATTTCTCGATAAAAAACAGTGAAAAAAAAGGCATAAAAGTGGATTTAAAGTCTTCTTTAAAGGCTGTTGTGCAGTCCTTGGCGAACT
This sequence comes from Tridacna crocea, assembly GCA_943736015.1. Classification (NCBI taxonomy): domain Eukaryota; kingdom Metazoa; phylum Mollusca; class Bivalvia; order Cardiida; family Cardiidae; genus Tridacna; species Tridacna crocea. The sequence continues at coordinate 9,809,597 of OX031072.1, read as the reverse complement.
GCCAGGCATGCACCATCCACACATGCCAGATTTCACTGAAAATGGCCAAACATTTAAGAAAATAGGGGCGCAGCAGACCTTGTTTTGGTCTTTTCAAGCCCCTTGCAAGAATTACTTCCCTTAGACCCTCGATGCACCCCCCAGCCCTTAACTGGATTTGCTTTTCTAACTCAGCCCACAATAAATGCTGCACATTGAAACTTTCAATAAGCCAAAGTGATCAATGTACAGTGTAAAAAAGCCCCAGAAATTAATGCGACAAGTGGCTAAAAAAAGACTGAAAACTCTTTTAGTTGCTTCCTGTTGCATATATCAAACAAAGGCAACTGAAGTGTAATTTTTCTAATCTCTTCAAACCACAACAAGAAACCCAGTTACGTTGACTACCGTCTCATATGTGCCAGTTACGCTCATGCGAAAACCCCAGAAAATAATGCGACAAGTGGCTGAAAAAAGACTGAATGCTTCTTATTGCATAAATCAAACAAATAGAACAAAATTTTTAATGTATATTTTTTTCCTCCAATCTCTTTATACCATGACGACAAATCTATTTATGTTGACAACCGTCTCATAGGTTCCGGTTACGTATCCGCGAAAACGCAAAAAATCGACTTACGGACCACTTCATAGCAGATGACACCTGTTGCTTAATGGATCAAATATAGGGAACTTAATTTCTGATATCTGTTTTTTACTTCTCAAGTCTTTTTTTACCGTGACGACAAACCCATTTAGGTTGTCTATTGTCTCGCAGGTGCCGGTTACATACCCGCGAAAACATGCAAAATCGACTTACGGAATATATTTTATAGCAGACGACAACTGTTGCTTAAAGTCAATTATAGGGATTTTTCTATTTTTCTTTTTCATTTTCTCTCACTAGGGCCTATGATTTGGTTACGATGACCATCTCACCCATATGTGACTGATACGTGTTGCGCATAAAATCGTAAAATCAACTTTGACACTTTCGGAGACAACTGATACCTGTTAAACAAATCAAAGAAAGGTAAACAAAGTTTTTCCCTGTTTTCTTACCAGGGTCACGAAAACATTGAACCAATTTTGACGACCGCGCGAGTCAAAAGTCAATTTTATGTTTAATCGCTGCGCAAAAATATAAAATTCAGAAGCAACCGTTTGCTGTTGCGGAAACTTTTTCCGATAAAAAAATCTTGTTCTTGTTTGAAGAATTTAGAAGTAGGCCATAAAGATACAATAAGATGTAAGAATAACTAAAAATCAACTTTTTCTTTGATAGGGTAGTAAACATTGTGGGAAAAGGAGAAAATGCTGGTAACCTGCATTGTCTCCTTTCCTCAGATTATTTTCAAAAGCCTTCTCTTTCAGGGGTGTTAAAAGGCGTCATTGTGTGGTAAAAGGTTAATAAGAATAAACAGCTATTCCCCCCCTTCCCATCAGCCAATCAAATCTCTTCTCTCTCTGAAATTATCCAATCAGAGAAGCTTTAAGGAAATCAGAATGGGAACCAAGGAGCCAAATCAGAATGGGAACCAATAGCCAATCAGATATCCAACAGCCAATCAGAGAGCTTCAAAATCGCTCCAAAATGGCGCCATAATTTCTCGATAAAAAACAGTGAAAAAAAAGGCATAAAAGTGGATTTAAAGTCTTCTTTAAAGGCTGTTGTGCAGTCCTTGGCGAACTGCCAGGCATGCACCATCCACACATGCCAGATTTCACTGAAAATGGCCAAACATTTAAGAAAATAGGGGCGCAGCAGACCTTGTTTTGGTCTTTTCAAGCCCCTTGCAAGAATTACTTCCCTTAGACCCTCGATGCACCCCCCAGCCCTTAACTGGATTTGCTTTTCTAACTCAGCCCACAATAAATGCTGCACATTGAAACTTTCAATAAGCCAAAGTGATCAATGTACAGTGTAAAAAAGCCCCAGAAATTAATGCGACAAGTGGCTAAAAAAAGACTGAAAACTCTTTTAGTTGCTTCCTGTTGCATATATCAAACAAAGGCAACTGAAGTGTAATTTTTCTAATCTCTTCAAACCACAACAAGAAACCCAGTTACGTTGACTACCGTCTCATATGTGCCAGTTACGCTCATGCGAAAACCCCAGAAAATAATGCGACAAGTGGCTAAAAAAAGACTGAATGCTTCTTATTGCATAAATCAAACAAATGGAACAAAATTTTTAATGTATATTTTTTTCCTCCAATCTCTTTATACCATGACGACAAATCTATTTATGTTGACAACCGTCTCATAGGTTCCGGTTACGTATCCGCGAAAACGCGAAAAATCGACTTACGGACCACTTCATAGCAGATGACACCTGTTGCTTAATGGATCAAATATAGGGAACTTAATTTCTGATATCTGTTTTTTACTTCTCAAGTCTTTTTTTACCGTGACGACAAACCCATTTAGGTTGTCTATTGTCTCGCAGGTGCCGGTTACATACCCGCGAAAACATGCAAAATCGACTTACGGAATATATTTTATAGCAGACGACAACTGTTGCTTAAAGTCAATTATAGGGATTTTTCTATTTTTCTTTTTCATTTTCTCTCACTAGGGCCTATGATTTGGTTACGATGACCATCTCACCCATATGTGACTGATACGTGTTGCGCATAAAATCGTAAAATCAACTTTGACACTTTCGGAGGCAACTGATACCTGTTAAACAAATCAAAGAAAGGTAAACAAAGTTTTTCCCTGTTTTCTTACCAGGGTCACGAAAACATTGAACCAATTTTGACGACCGCGCGAGTCAAAAGTCAATTTTATGTTTAATCGCTGCGCAAAAATATAAAATTCAGAAGCAACCGTTTGCTGTTGCGGAAACTTTTTCCGATAAAAAAATCTTGTTCTTGTTTGAAGAATTTAGAAGTAGGCCATAAAGATACAATAAGATGTAAGAATAACTAAAAATCAACTTTTTCTTTGATAGGGTAGTAAACATTGTGGGAAAAGGAGAAAATGCTGGTAACCTGCATTGTCTCCTTTCCTCAGATTATTTTCAAAAGCCTTCTCTTTCAGGGGTGTTAAAAGGCGTCATTGTGTGGTAAAAGGTTAATAAGAATAAACAGCTATTCCCCCCCTTCCCATCAGCCAATCAAATCTCTTCTCTCTCTGAAATTATCCAATCAGAGAAGCTTTAAGGAAATCAGAATGGGAACCAAGGAGCCAAATCAGAATGGGAACCAATAGCCAATCAGATATCCAACAGCCAATCAGAGAGCTTCAAAATCGCTCCAAAATGGCGCCATAATTTCTCGATAAAAAACAGTGAAAAAAAAGGCATAAAAGTGGATTTAAAGTCTTCTTTAAAGGCTGTTGTGCAGTCCTTGGCGAACTGCCAGGCATGCACCATCCACACATGCCAGATTTCACTGAAAATGGCCAAACATTTAAGAAAATAGGGGCGCAGCAGACCTTGTTTTGGTCTTTTCAAGCCCCTTGCAAGAATTACTTCCCTTAGACCCTCGATGCACCCCCCAGCCCTTAACTGGATTTGCTTTTCTAACTCAGCCCACAATAAATGCTGCACATTGAAACTTTCAATAAGCCAAAGTGATCAATGTACAGTGTAAAAAAGCCCCAGAAATTAATGCGACAAGTGGCTAAAAAAAGACTGAAAACTCTTTTAGTTGCTTCCTGTTGCATATATCAAACAAAGGCAACTGAAGTGTAATTTTTCTAATCTCTTCAAACCACAACAAGAAACCCAGTTACGTTGACTACCGTCTCATATGTGCCAGTTACGCTCATGCGAAAACCCCAGAAAATAATGCGACAAGTGGCTAAAAAAAGACTGAATGCTTCTTATTGCATAAATCAAACAAATGGAACAAAATTTTTAATGTATATTTTTTTCCTCCAATCTCTTTATACCATGACGACAAATCTATTTATGTTGACAACCGTCTCATAGGTTCCGGTTACGTATCCGCGAAAACGCGAAAAATCGACTTACGGACCACTTCATAGCAGATGACACCTGTTGCTTAATGGATCAAATATAGGGAACTTAATTTCTGATATCTGTTTTTTACTTCTCAAGTCTTTTTTTACCGTGACGACAAACCCATTTAGGTTGTCTATTGTCTCGCAGGTGCCGGTTACATACCCGCGAAAACATGCAAAATCGACTTACGGAATATATTTTATAGCAGACGACAACTGTTGCTTAAAGTCAATTATAGGGATTTTTCTATTTTTCTTTTTCATTTTCTCTCACTAGGGCCTATGATTTGGTTACGATGACCATCTCACCCATATGTGACTGATACGTGTTGCGCATAAAATCGTAAAATCAACTTTGACACTTTCGGAGGCAACTGATACCTGTTAAACAAATCAAAGAAAGGTAAACAAAGTTTTTCCCTGTTTTCTTACCAGGGTCACGAAAACATTGAACCAATTTTGACGACCGCGCGAGTCAAAAGTCAATTTTATGTTTAATCGCTGCGCAAAAATATAAAATTCAGAAGCAACCGTTTGCTGTTGCGGAAACTTTTTCCGATAAAAAAATCTTGTTCTTGTTTGAAGAATTTAGAAGTAGGCCATAAAGATACAATAAGATGTAAGAATAACTAAAAATCAACTTTTTCTTTGATAGGGTAGTAAACATTGTGGGAAAAGGAGAAAATGCTGGTAACCTGCATTGTCTCCTTTCCTCAGATTATTTTCAAAAGCCTTCTCTTTCAGGGGTGTTAAAAGGCGTCATTGTGTGGTAAAAGGTTAATAAGAATAAACAGCTATTCCCCCCCCTTCCCATCAGCCAATCAAATCTCTTCTCTCTCTGAAATTATCCAATCAGAGAAGCTTTAAGGAAATCAGAATGGGAACCAAGGAGCCAAATCAGAATGGGAACCAATAGCCAATCAGATATCCAACAGCCAATCAGAGAGCTTCAAAATCGCTCCAAAATGGCGCCATAATTTCTCGATAAAAAACAGTGAAAAAAAAGGCATAAAAGTGGATTTAAAGTCTTCTTTAAAGGCTGTTGTGCAGTCCTTGGCGAACTGCCAGGCATGCACCATCCACACATGCCAGATTTCACTGAAAATGGCCAAACATTTAAGAAAATAGGGGCGCAGCAGACCTTGTTTTGGTCTTTTCAAGCCCCTTGCAAGAATTACTTCCCTTAGACCCTCGATGCACCCCCCCAGCCCTTAACTGGATTTGCTTTTCTAACTCAGCCCACAATAAATGCTGCACATTGAAACTTTCAATAAGCCAAAGTGATCAATGTACAGTGTGAAAAAGCCCCAGAAATTAATGCGACAAGTGGCTAAAAAAAGACTGAAAACTCTTTTAGTTGCTTCCTGTTGCATATATCAAACAAAGGCAACTGAAGTGTAATTTTTCTAATCTCTTCAAACCACAACAAGAAACCCAGTTACGTTGACTACCGTCTCATATGTGCCAGTTACGCTCATGCGAAAACCCCAGAAAATAATGCGACAAGTGGCTAAAAAAAGACTGAATGCTTCTTATTGCATAAATCAAACAAATGGAACAAAATTTTTAATGTATATTTTTTTCCTCCAATCTCTTTATACCATGACGACAAATCTATTTATGTTGACAACCGTCTCATAGGTTCCGGTTACGTATCCGCGAAAACGCGAAAAATCGACTTACGGACCACTTCATAGCAGATGACACCTGTTGCTTAATGGATCAAATATAGGGAACTTAATTTCTGATATCTGTTTTTTACTTCTCAAGTCTTTTTTTACCGTGACGACAAACCCATTTAGGTTGTCTATTGTCTCGCAGGTGCCGGTTACATACCCGCGAAAACATGCAAAATCGACTTACGGAATATATTTTATAGCAGACGACAACTGTTGCTTAAAGTCAATTATAGGGATTTTTCTATTTTTCTTTTTCATTTTCTCTCACTAGGGCCAATGATTTGGTTACGATGACCATCTCACCCATATGTGACTGATACGTGTTGCGCATAAAATCGTAAAATCAACTTTGACACTTTCGGAGGCAACTGATACCTGTTAAACAAATCAAAGAAAGGTAAACAAAGTTTTTCCCTGTTTTCTTACCAGGGTCACGAAAACATTGAACCAATTTTGACGACCGCGCGAGTCAAAAGTCAATTTTATGTTTAATCGCTGCGCAAAAATATAAAATTCAGAAGCAACCGTTTGCTGTTGCGGAAACTTTTTCCGATAAAAAAATCTTGTTCTTGTTTGAAGAATTTAGAAGTAGGCCATAAAGATACAATAAGATGTAAGAATAACTAAAAATCAACTTTTTCTTTGATAGGGTAGTAAACATTGTGGGAAAAGGAGAAAATGCTGGTAACCTGCATTGTCTCCTTTCCTCAGATTATTTTCAAAAGCCTTCTCTTTCAGGGGTGTTAAAAGGCGTCATTGTGTGGTAAAAGGTTAATAAGAATAAACAGCTATTCCCCCCCTTCCCATCAGCCAATCAAATCTCTTCTCTCTCTGAAATTATCCAATCAGAGAAGCTTTAAGGAAATCAGAATGGGAACCAAGGAGCCAAATCAGAATGGGAACCAATAGCCAATCAGATATCCAACAGCCAATCAGAGAGCTTCAAAATCGCTCCAAAATGGCGCCATAATTTCTCGATAAAAAACAGTGAAAAAAAAGGCATAAAAGTGGATTTAAAGTCTTCTTTAAAGGCTGTTGTGCAGTCCTTGGCGAACTGCCAGGCATGCACCATCCACACATGCCAGATTTCACTGAAAATGGCCAAACATTTAAGAAAATAGGGGCGCAGCAGACCTTGTTTTGGTCTTTTCAAGCCCCTTGCAAGAATTACTTCCCTTAGACCCTCGATGCACCCCCCAGCCCTTAACTGGATTTGCTTTTCTAACTCAGCCCACAATAAATGCTGCACATTGAAACTTTCAATAAGCCAAAGTGATCAATGTACAGTGTAAAAAAGCCCCAGAAATTAATGCGACAAGTGGCTAAAAAAAGACTGAAAACTCTTTTAGTTGCTTCCTGTTGCATATATCAAACAAAGGCAACTGAAGTGTAATTTTTCTAATCTCTTCAAACCACAACAAGAAACCCAGTTACGTTGACTACCGTCTCATATGTGCCAGTTACGCTCATGCGAAAACCCCAGAAAATAATGCGACAAGTGGCTGAAAAAAGACTGAATGCTTCTTACTGCATAAATCAAACAAATGGAACAAAATTTTTAATGTATATTTTTTTCCTCCAATCTCTTTATACCATGACGACAAATCTATTTATGTTGACAACCGTCTCATAGGTTCCGGTTACGTATCCGCGAAAACGCAAAAAATCGACTTACGGACCACTTCATAGCAGATGACACCTGTTGCTTAATGGATCAAATATAGGGAACTTAATTTCTGATATCTGTTTTTTACTTCTCAAGTCTTTTTTTACCGTGACGACAAACCCATTTAGGTTGTCTATTGTCTCGCAGGTGCCGGTTACATACCCGCGAAAACATGCAAAATCGACTTACGGAATATATTTTATAGCAGACGACAACTGTTGCTTAAAGTCAATTATAGGGATTTTTCTATTTTTCTTTTTCATTTTCTCTCACTAGGGCCTATGATTTGGTTACGATGACCATCTCACCCATATGTGACTGATACGTGTTGCGCATAAAATCGTAAAATCAACTTTGACACTTTCGGAGGCAACTGATACCTGTTAAACAAATCAAAGAAAGGTAAACAAAGTTTTTCCCTGTTTTCTTACCAGGGTCACGAAAACATTGAACCAATTTTGACGACCGCGCGAGTCAAAAGTCAATTTTATGTTTAATCGCTGCGCAAAAATATAAAATTCAGAATTTAGAAGTAGGCCATAAAGATACAATAAGATGTAAGAATAACTAAAAATCAACTTTTTCTTTGATAGGGTAGTAAACATTGTGGGAAAAGGAGAAAATGCTGGTAACCTGCATTGTCTCCTTTCCTCAGATTATTTTCAAAAGCCTTCTCTTTCAGGGGTGTTAAAAGGCGTCATTGTGTGGTAAAAGGTTAATAAGAATAAACAGCTATTCCCCCCCTTCCCATCAGCCAATCAAATCTCTTCTCTCTCTGAAATTATCCAATCAGAGAAGCTTTAAGGAAATCAGAATGGGAACCAAGGAGCCAAATCAGAATGGGAACCAATAGCCAATCAGATATCCAACAGCCAATCAGAGAGCTTCAAAATCGCTCCAAAATGGCGCCATAATTTCTCGATAAAAAACAGTGAAAAAAAAGGCATAAAAGTGGATTTAAAGTCTTCTTTAAAGGCTGTTGTGCAGTCCTTGGCGAACTGCCAGGCATGCACCATCCACACATGCCAGATTTCACTGAAAATGGCCAAACATTTAAGAAAATAGGGGCGCAGCAGACCTTGTTTTGGTCTTTTCAAGCCCCTTGCAAGAATTACTTCCCTTAGACCCTCGATGCACCCCCCAGCCCTTAACTGGATTTGCTTTTCTAACTCAGCCCACAATAAATGCTGCACATTGAAACTTTCAATAAGCCAAAGTGATCAATGTACAGTGTAAAAAAGCCCCAGAAATTAATGCGACAAGTGGCTAAAAAAAGACTGAAAACTCTTTTAGTTGCTTCCTGTTGCATATATCAAACAAAGGCAACTGAAGTGTAATTTTTCTAATCTCTTCAAACCACAACAAGAAACCCAGTTACGTTGACTACCGTCTCATATGTGCCAGTTACGCTCATGCGAAAACCCCAGAAAATAATGCGACAAGTGGCTAAAAAAAGACTGAATGCTTCTTATTGCATAAATCAAACAAATGGAACAAAATTTTTAATGTATATTTTTTTCCTCCAATCTCTTTATACCATGACGACAAATCTATTTATGTTGACAACCGTCTCATAGGTTCCGGTTACGTATCCGCGAAAACGCGAAAAATCGACTTACGGACCACTTCATAGCAGATGACACCTGTTGCTTAATGGATCAAATATAGGGAACTTAATTTCTGATATCTGTTTTTTACTTCTCAAGTCTTTTTTTACCGTGACGACAAACCCATTTAGGTTGTCTATTGTCTCGCAGGTGCCGGTTACATACCCGCGAAAACATGCAAAATCGACTTACGGAATATATTTTATAGCAGACGACAACTGTTGCTTAAAGTCAATTATAGGGATTTTTCTATTTTTCTTTTTCATTTTCTCTCACTAGGGCCTATGATTTGGTTACGATGACCATCTCACCCATATGTGACTGATACGTGTTGCGCATAAAATCGTAAAATCAACTTTGACACTTTCGGAGGCAACTGATACCTGTTAAACAAATCAAAGAAAGGTAAACAAAGTTTTTCCCTGTTTTCTTACCAGGGTCACGAAAACATTGAACCAATTTTGACGACCGCGCGAGTCAAAAGTCAATTTTATGTTTAATCGCTGCGCAAAAATATAAAATTCAGAAGCAACCGTTTGCTGTTGCGGAAACTTTTTCCGATAAAAAAATCTTGTTCTTGTTTGAAGAATTTAGAAGTAGGCCATAAAGATACAATAAGATGTAAGAATAACTAAAAATCAACTTTTTCTTTGATAGGGTAGTAAACATTGTGGGAAAAGGAGAAAATGCTGGTAACCTGCATTGTCTCCTTTCCTCAGATTATTTTCAAAAGCCTTCTCTTTCAGGGGTGTTAAAAGGCGTCATTGTGTGGTAAAAGGTTAATAAGAATAAACAGCTATTCCCCCCCTTCCCATCAGCCAATCAAATCTCTTCTCTCTCTGAAATTATCCAATCAGAGAAGCTTTAAGGAAATCAGAATGGGAACCAAGGAGCCAAATCAGAATGGGAACCAATAGCCAATCAGATATCCAACAGCCAATCAGAGAGCTTCAAAATCGCTCCAAAATGGCGCCATAATTTCTCGATAAAAAACAGTGAAAAAAAAGGCATAAAAGTGGATTTAAAGTCTTCTTTAAAGGCTGTTGTGCAGTCCTTGGCGAACTGCCAGGCATGCACCATCCACACATGCCAGATTTCACTGAAAATGGCCAAACATTTAAGAAAATAGGGGCGCAGCAGACCTTGTTTTGGTCTTTTCAAGCCCCTTGCAAGAATTACTTCCCTTAGACCCTCGATGCACCCCCCAGCCCTTAACTGGATTTGCTTTTCTAACTCAGCCCACAATAAATGCTGCACATTGAAACTTTCAATAAGCCAAAGTGATCAATGTACAGTGTAAAAAAGCCCCAGAAATTAATGCGACAAGTGGCTAAAAAAAGACTGAAAACTCTTTTAGTTGCTTCCTGTTGCATATATCAAACAAAGGCAACTGAAGTGTAATTTTTCTAATCTCTTCAAACCACAACAAGAAACCCAGTTACGTTGACTACCGTCTCATATGTGCCAGTTACGCTCATGCGAAAACCCCAGAAAATAATGCGACAAGTGGCTAAAAAAAGACTGAATGCTTCTTATTGCATAAATCAAACAAATGGAACAAAATTTTTAATGTATATTTTTTTCCTCCAATCTCTTTATACCATGACGACAAATCTATTTATGTTGACAACCGTCTCATAGGTTCCGGTTACGTATCCGCGAAAACGCGAAAAATCGACTTACGGACCACTTCATAGCAGATGACACCTGTTGCTTAATGGATCAAATATAGGGAACTTAATTTCTGATATCTGTTTTTTACTTCTCAAGTCTTTTTTTACCGTGACGACAAACCCATTTAGGTTGTCTATTGTCTCGCAGGTGCCGGTTACATACCCGCGAAAACATGCAAAATCGACTTACGGAATATATTTTATAGCAGACGACAACTGTTGCTTAAAGTCAATTATAGGGATTTTTCTATTTTTCTTTTTCATTTTCTCTCACTAGGGCCTATGATTTGGTTACGATGACCATCTCACCCATATGTGACTGATACGTGTTGCGCATAAAATCGTAAAATCAACTTTGACACTTTCGGAGGCAACTGATACCTGTTAAACAAATCAAAGAAAGGTAAACAAAGTTTTTCCCTGTTTTCTTACCAGGGTCACGAAAACATTGAACCAATTTTGACGACCGCGCGAGTCAAAAGTCAATTTTATGTTTAATCGCTGCGCAAAAATATAAAATTCAGAAGCAACCGTTTGCTGTTGCGGAAACTTTTTCCGATAAAAAAATCTTGTTCTTGTTTGAAGAATTTAGAAGTAGGCCATAAAGATACAATAAGATGTAAGAATAACTAAAAATCAACTTTTTCTTTGATAGGGTAGTAAACATTGTGGGAAAAGGAGAAAATGCTGGTAACCTGCATTGTCTCCTTTCCTCAGATTATTTTCAAAAGCCTTCTCTTTCAGGGGTGTTAAAAGGCGTCATTGTGTGGTAAAAGGTTAATAAGAATAAACAGCTATTCCCCCCCTTCCCATCAGCCAATCAAATCTCTTCTCTCTCTGAAATTATCCAATCAGAGAAGCTTTAAGGAAATCAGAATGGGAACCAAGGAGCCAAATCAGAATGGGAACCAATAGCCAATCAGATATCCAACAGCCAATCAGAGAGCTTCAAAATCGCTCCAAAATGGCGCCATAATTTCTCGATAAAAAACAGTGAAAAAAAAGGCATAAAAGTGGATTTAAAGTCTTCTTTAAAGGCTGTTGTGCAGTCCTTGGCGAACTGCCAGGCATGCACCATCCACACATGCCAGATTTCACTGAAAATGGCCAAACATTTAAGAAAATAGGGGCGCAGCAGACCTTGTTTTGGTCTTTTCAAGCCCCTTGCAAGAATTACTTCCCTTAGACCCTCGATGCACCCCCCAGCCCTTAACTGGATTTGCTTTTCTAACTCAGCCCACAATAAATGCTGCACATTGAAACTTTCAATAAGCCAAAGTGATCAATGTACAGTGTAAAAAAGCCCCAGAAATTAATGCGACAAATGGCTAAAAAAAGACTGAAAACTCTTTTAGTTGCTTCCTGTTGCATATATCAAACAAAGGCAACTGAAGTGTAATTTTTCTAATCTCTTCAAACCACAACAAGAAACCCAGTTACGTTGACTACCGTCTCATATGTGCCAGTTACGCTCATGCGAAAACCCCAGAAAATAATGCGACAAGTGGCTAAAAAAAGACTGAATGCTTCTTATTGCATAAATCAAACAAATGGAACAAAATTTTTAATGTATATTTTTTTCCTCCAATCTCTTTATACCATGACGACAAATCTATTTATGTTGACAACCGTCTCATAGGTTCCGGTTACGTATCCGCGAAAACGCGAAAAATCGACTTACGGACCACTTCATAGCAGATGACACCTGTTGCTTAATGGATCAAATATAGGGAACTTAATTTCTGATATCTGTTTTTTACTTCTCAAGTCTTTTTTTACCGTGACGACAAACCCATTTAGGTTGTCTATTGTCTCGCAGGTGCCGGTTACATACCCGCGAAAACATGCAAAATCGACTTACGGAATATATTTTATAGCAGACGACAACTGTTGCTTAAAGTCAATTATAGGGATTTTTCTATTTTTCTTTTTCATTTTCTCTCACTAGGGCCTATGATTTGGTTACGATGACCATCTCACCCATATGTGACTGATACGTGTTGCGCATAAAATCGTAAAATCAACTTTGACACTTTCGGAGGCAACTGATACCTGTTAAACAAATCAAAGAAAGGTAAACAAAGTTTTTCCCTGTTTTCTTACCAGGGTCACGAAAACATTGAACCAATTTTGACGACCGCGCGAGTCAAAAGTCAATTTTATGTTTAATCGCTGCGCAAAAATATAAAATTCAGAAGCAACCGTTTGCTGTTGCGGAAACTTTTTCCGATAAAAAAATCTTGTTCTTGTTTGAAGAATTTAGAAGTAGGCCATAAAGATACAATAAGATGTAAGAATAACTAAAAATCAACTTTTTCTTTGATAGGGTAGTAAACATTGTGGGAAAAGGAGAAAATGCTGGTAACCTGCATTGTCTCCTTTCCTCAGATTATTTTCAAAAGCCTTCTCTTTCAGGGGTGTTAAAAGGCGTCATTGTGTGGTAAAAGGTTAATAAGAATAAACAGCTATTCCCCCCCCTTCCCATCAGCCAATCAAATCTCTTCTCTCTCTGAAATTATCCAATCAGAGAAGCTTTAAGGAAATCAGAATGGGAACCAAGGAGCCAAATCAGAATGGGAACCAATAGCCAATCAGATATCCAACAGCCAATCAGAGAGCTTCAAAATCGCTCCAAAATGGCGCCATAATTTCTCGATAAAAAACAGTGAAAAAAAAGGCATAAAAGTGGATTTAAAGTCTTCTTTAAAGGCTGTTGTGCAGTCCTTGGCGAACTGCCAGGCATGCACCATCCACACATGCCAGATTTCACTGAAAATGGCCAAACATTTAAGAAAATAGGGGCGCAGCAGACCTTGTTTTGGTCTTTTCAAGCCCCTTGCAAGAATTACTTCCCTTAGACCCTCGATGCACCCCCCCAGCCCTTAACTGGATTTGCTTTTCTAACTCAGCCCACAATAAATGCTGCACATTGAAACTTTCAATAAGCCAAAGTGATCAATGTACAGTGTGAAAAAGCCCCAGAAATTAATGCGACAAGTGGCTAAAAAAAGACTGAAAACTCTTTTAGTTGCTTCCTGTTGCATATATCAAACAAAGGCAACTGAAGTGTAATTTTTCTAATCTCTTCAAACCACAACAAGAAACCCAGTTACGTTGACTACCGTCTCATATGTGCCAGTTACGCTCATGCGAAAACCCCAGAAAATAATGCGACAAGTGGCTAAAAAAAGACTGAATGCTTCTTATTGCATAAATCAAACAAATGGAACAAAATTTTTAATGTATATTTTTTTCCTCCAATCTCTTTATACCATGACGACAAATCTATTTATGTTGACAACCGTCTCATAGGTTCCGGTTACGTATCCGCGAAAACGCGAAAAATCGACTTACGGACCACTTCATAGCAGATGACACCTGTTGCTTAATGGATCAAATATAGGGAACTTAATTTCTGATATCTGTTTTTTACTTCTCAAGTCTTTTTTTACCGTGACGACAAACCCATTTAGGTTGTCTATTGTCTCGCAGGTGCCGGTTACATACCCGCGAAAACATGCAAAATCGACTTACGGAATATATTTTATAGCAGACGACAACTGTTGCTTAAAGTCAATTATAGGGATTTTTCTATTTTTCTTTTTCATTTTCTCTCACTAGGGCCAATGATTTGGTTACGATGACCATCTCACCCATATGTGACTGATACGTGTTGCGCATAAAATCGTAAAATCAACTTTGACACTTTCGGAGGCAACTGATACCTGTTAAACAAATCAAAGAAAGGTAAACAAAGTTTTTCCCTGTTTTCTTACCAGGGTCACGAAAACATTGAACCAATTTTGACGACCGCGCGAGTCAAAAGTCAATTTTATGTTTAATCGCTGCGCAAAAATATAAAATTCAGAAGCAACCGTTTGCTGTTGCGGAAACTTTTTCCGATAAAAAAATCTTGTTCTTGTTTGAAGAATTTAGAAGTAGGCCATAAAGATACAATAAGATGTAAGAATAACTAAAAATCAACTTTTTCTTTGATAGGGTAGTAAACATTGTGGGAAAAGGAGAAAATGCTGGTAACCTGCATTGTCTCCTTTCCTCAGATTATTTTCAAAAGCCTTCTCTTTCAGGGGTGTTAAAAGGCGTCATTGTGTGGTAAAAGGTTAATAAGAATAAACAGCTATTCCCCCCCTTCCCATCAGCCAATCAAATCTCTTCTCTCTCTGAAATTATCCAATCAGAGAAGCTTTAAGGAAATCAGAATGGGAACCAAGGAGCCAAATCAGAATGGGAACCAATAGCCAATCAGATATCCAACAGCCAATCAGAGAGCTTCAAAATCGCTCCAAAATGGCGCCATAATTTCTCGATAAAAAACAGTGAAAAAAAAGGCATAAAAGTGGATTTAAAGTCTTCTTTAAAGGCTGTTGTGCAGTCCTTGGCGAACTGCCAGGCATGCACCATCCACACATGCCAGATTTCACTGAAAATGGCCAAACATTTAAGAAAATAGGGGCGCAGCAGACCTTGTTTTGGTCTTTTCAAGCCCCTTGCAAGAATTACTTCCCTTAGACCCTCGATGCACCCCCCAGCCCTTAACTGGATTTGCTTTTCTAACTCAGCCCACAATAAATGCTGCACATTGAAACTTTCAATAAGCCAAAGTGATCAATGTACAGTGTAAAAAAGCCCCAGAAATTAATGCGACAAGTGGCTAAAAAAAGACTGAAAACTCTTTTAGTTGCTTCCTGTTGCATATATCAAACAAAGGCAACTGAAGTGTAATTTTTCTAATCTCTTCAAACCACAACAAGAAACCCAGTTACGTTGACTACCGTCTCATATGTGCCAGTTACGCTCATGCGAAAACCCCAGAAAATAATGCGACAAGTGGCTGAAAAAAGACTGAATGCTTCTTACTGCATAAATCAAACAAATGGAACAAAATTTTTAATGTATATTTTTTTCCTCCAATCTCTTTATACCATGACGACAAATCTATTTATGTTGACAACCGTCTCATAGGTTCCGGTTACGTATCCGCGAAAACGCAAAAAATCGACTTACGGACCACTTCATAGCAGATGACACCTGTTGCTTAATGGATCAAATATAGGGAACTTAATTTCTGATATCTGTTTTTTACTTCTCAAGTCTTTTTTTACCGTGACGACAAACCCATTTAGGTTGTCTATTGTCTCGCAGGTGCCGGTTACATACCCGCGAAAACATGCAAAATCGACTTACGGAATATATTTTATAGCAGACGACAACTGTTGCTTAAAGTCAATTATAGGGATTTTTCTATTTTTCTTTTTCATTTTCTCTCACTAGGGCCTATGATTTGGTTACGATGACCATCTCACCCATATGTGACTGATACGTGTTGCGCATAAAATCGTAAAATCAACTTTGACACTTTCGGAGGCAACTGATACCTGTTAAACAAATCAAAGAAAGGTAAACAAAGTTTTTCCCTGTTTTCTTACCAGGGTCACGAAAACATTGAACCAATTTTGACGACCGCGCGAGTCAAAAGTCAATTTTATGTTTAATCGCTGCGCAAAAATATAAAATTCAGAATTTAGAAGTAGGCCATAAAGATACAATAAGATGTAAGAATAACTAAAAATCAACTTTTTCTTTGATAGGGTAGTAAACATTGTGGGAAAAGGAGAAAATGCTGGTAACCTGCATTGTCTCCTTTCCTCAGATTATTTTCAAAAGCCTTCTCTTTCAGGGGTGTTAAAAGGCGTCATTGTGTGGTAAAAGGTTAATAAGAATAAACAGCTATTCCCCCCCTTCCCATCAGCCAATCAAATCTCTTCTCTCTCTGAAATTATCCAATCAGAGAAGCTTTAAGGAAATCAGAATGGGAACCAAGGAGCCAAATCAGAATGGGAACCAATAGCCAATCAGATATCCAACAGCCAATCAGAGAGCTTCAAAATCGCTCCAAAATGGCGCCATAATTTCTCGATAAAAAACAGTGAAAAAAAAGGCATAAAAGTGGATTTAAAGTCTTCTTTAAAGGCTGTTGTGCAGTCCTTGGCGAACTGCCAGGCATGCACCATCCACACATGCCAGATTTCACTGAAAATGGCCAAACATTTAAGAAAATAGGGGCGCAGCAGACCTTGTTTTGGTCTTTTCAAGCCCCTTGCAAGAATTACTTCCCTTAGACCCTCGATGCACCCCCCAGCCCTTAACTGGATTTGCTTTTCTAACTCAGCCCACAATAAATGCTGCACATTGAAACTTTCAATAAGCCAAAGTGATCAATGTACAGTGTAAAAAAGCCCCAGAAATTAATGCGACAAGTGGCTAAAAAAAGACTGAAAACTCTTTTAGTTGCTTCCTGTTGCATATATCAAACAAAGGCAACTGAAGTGTAATTTTTCTAATCTCTTCAAACCACAACAAGAAACCCAGTTACGTTGACTACCGTCTCATATGTGCCAGTTACGCTCATGCGAAAACCCCAGAAAATAATGCGACAAGTGGCTAAAAAAAGACTGAATGCTTCTTATTGCATAAATCAAACAAATGGAACAAAATTTTTAATGTATATTTTTTTCCTCCAATCTCTTTATACCATGACGACAAATCTATTTATGTTGACAACCGTCTCATAGGTTCCGGTTACGTATCCGCGAAAACGCGAAAAATCGACTTACGGACCACTTCATAGCAGATGACACCTGTTGCTTAATGGATCAAATATAGGGAACTTAATTTCTGATATCTGTTTTTTACTTCTCAAGTCTTTTTTTACCGTGACGACAAACCCATTTAGGTTGTCTATTGTCTCGCAGGTGCCGGTTACATACCCGCGAAAACATGCAAAATCGACTTACGGAATATATTTTATAGCAGACGACAACTGTTGCTTAAAGTCAATTATAGGGATTTTTCTATTTTTCTTTTTCATTTTCTCTCACTAGGGCCTATGATTTGGTTACGATGACCATCTCACCCATATGTGACTGATACGTGTTGCGCATAAAATCGTAAAATCAACTTTGACACTTTCGGAGGCAACTGATACCTGTTAAACAAATCAAAGAAAGGTAAACAAAGTTTTTCCCTGTTTTCTTACCAGGGTCACGAAAACATTGAACCAATTTTGACGACCGCGCGAGTCAAAAGTCAATTTTATGTTTAATCGCTGCGCAAAAATATAAAATTCAGAAGCAACCGTTTGCTGTTGCGGAAACTTTTTCCGATAAAAAAATCTTGTTCTTGTTTGAAGAATTTAGAAGTAGGCCATAAAGATACAATAAGATGTAAGAATAACTAAAAATCAACTTTTTCTTTGATAGGGTAGTAAACATTGTGGGAAAAGGAGAAAATGCTGGTAACCTGCATTGTCTCCTTTCCTCAGATTATTTTCAAAAGCCTTCTCTTTCAGGGGTGTTAAAAGGCGTCATTGTGTGGTAAAAGGTTAATAAGAATAAACAGCTATTCCCCCCCCTTCCCATCAGCCAATCAAATCTCTTCTCTCTCTGAAATTATCCAATCAGAGAAGCTTTAAGGAAATCAGAATGGGAACCAAGGAGCCAAATCAGAATGGGAACCAATAGCCAATCAGATATCCAACAGCCAATCAGAGAGCTTCAAAATCGCTCCAAAATGGCGCCATAATTTCTCGATAAAAAACAGTGAAAAAAAAGGCATAAAAGTGGATTTAAAGTCTTCTTTAAAGGCTGTTGTGCAGTCCTTGGCGAACTGCCAGGCATGCACCATCCACACATGCCAGATTTCACTGAAAATGGCCAAACATTTAAGAAAATAGGGGCGCAGCAGACCTTGTTTTGGTCTTTTCAAGCCCCTTGCAAGAATTACTTCCCTTAGACCCTCGATGCACCCCCCCAGCCCTTAACTGGATTTGCTTTTCTAACTCAGCCCACAATAAATGCTGCACATTGAAACTTTCAATAAGCCAAAGTGATCAATGTACAGTGTGAAAAAGCCCCAGAAATTAATGCGACAAGTGGCTAAAAAAAGACTGAAAACTCTTTTAGTTGCTTCCTGTTGCATATATCAAACAAAGGCAACTGAAGTGTAATTTTTCTAATCTCTTCAAACCACAACAAGAAACCCAGTTACGTTGACTACCGTCTCATATGTGCCAGTTACGCTCATGCGAAAACCCCAGAAAATAATGCGACAAGTGGCTAAAAAAAGACTGAATGCTTCTTATTGCATAAATCAAACAAATGGAACAAAATTTTTAATGTATATTTTTTTCCTCCAATCTCTTTATACCATGACGACAAATCTATTTATGTTGACAACCGTCTCATAGGTTCCGGTTACGTATCCGCGAAAACGCGAAAAATCGACTTACGGACCACTTCATAGCAGATGACACCTGTTGCTTAATGGATCAAATATAGGGAACTTAATTTCTGATATCTGTTTTTTACTTCTCAAGTCTTTTTTTACCGTGACGACAAACCCATTTAGGTTGTCTATTGTCTCGCAGGTGCCGGTTACATACCCGCGAAAACATGCAAAATCGACTTACGGAATATATTTTATAGCAGACGACAACTGTTGCTTAAAGTCAATTATAGGGATTTTTCTATTTTTCTTTTTCATTTTCTCTCACTAGGGCCAATGATTTGGTTACAATGACCATCTCACCCATATGTGACTGATACGTGTTGCGCATAAAATCGTAAAATCAACTTTGACACTTTCGGAGGCAACTGATACCTGTTAAACAAATCAAAGAAAGGTAAACAAAGTTTTTCCCTGTTTTCTTACCAGGGTCACGAAAACATTGAACCAATTTTGACGACCGCGCGAGTCAAAAGTCAATTTTATGTTTAATCGCTGCGCAAAAATATAAAATTCAGAAGCAACCGTTTGCTGTTGCGGAAACTTTTTCCGATAAAAAAATCTTGTTCTTGTTTGAAGAATTTAGAAGTAGGCCATAAAGATACAATAAGATGTAAGAATAACTAAAAATCAACTTTTTCTTTGATAGGGTAGTAAACATTGTGGGAAAAGGAGAAAATGCTGGTAACCTGCATTGTCTCCTTTCCTCAGATTATTTTCAAAAGCCTTCTCTTTCAGGGGTGTTAAAAGGCGTCATTGTGTGGTAAAAGGTTAATAAGAATAAACAGCTATTCCCCCCCCTTCCCATCAGCCAATCAAATCTCTTCTCTCTCTGAAATTATCCAATCAGAGAAGCTTTAAGGAAATCAGAATGGGAACCAAGGAGCCAAATCAGAATGGGAACCAATAGCCAATCAGATATCCAACAGCCAATCAGAGAGCTTCAAAATCGCTCCAAAATGGCGCCATAATTTCTCGATAAAAAACAGTGAAAAAAAAGGCATAAAAGTGGATTTAAAGTCTTCTTTAAAGGCTGTTGTGCAGTCCTTGGCGAACTGCCAGGCATGCACCATCCACACATGCCAGATTTCACTGAAAATGGCCAAACATTTAAGAAAATAGGGGCGCAGCAGACCTTGTTTTGGTCTTTTCAAGCCCCTTGCAAGAATTACTTCCCTTAGACCCTCGATGCACCCCCCCCAGCCCTTAACTGGATTTGCTTTTCTAACTCAGCCCACAATAAATGCTGCACATTGAAACTTTCAATAAGCCAAAGTGATCAATGTACAGTGTAAAAAAGCCCCAGAAATTAATGCGACAAGTGGCTAAAAAAAGACTGAAAACTCTTTTAGTTGCTTCCTGTTGCATATATCAAACAAAGGCAACTGAAGTGTAATTTTTCTAATCTCTTCAAACCACAACAAGAAACCCAGTTACGTTGACTACCGTCTCATATGTGCCAGTTACGCTCATGCGAAAACCCCAGAAAATAATGCGACAAGTGGCTAAAAAAAGACTGAATGCTTCTTATTGCATAAATCAAACAAATGGAACAAAATTTTTAATGTATATTTTTTTCCTCCAATCTCTTTATACCATGACGACAAATCTATTTATGTTGACAACCGTCTCATAGGTTCCGGTTACGTATCCGCGAAAACGCGAAAAATCGACTTACGGACCACTTCATAGCAGATGACACCTGTTGCTTAATGGATCAAATATAGGGAACTTAATTTCTGATATCTGTTTTTTACTTCTCAAGTCTTTTTTTACCGTGACGACAAACCCATTTAGGTTGTCTATTGTCTCGCAGGTGCCGGTTACATACCCGCGAAAACATGCAAAATCGACTTACGGAATATATTTTATAGCAGACGACAACTGTTGCTTAAAGTCAATTATAGGGATTTTTCTATTTTTCTTTTTCATTTTCTCTCACTAGGGCCAATGATTTGGTTACGATGACCATCTCACCCATATGTGACTGATACGTGTTGCGCATAAAATCGTAAAATCAACTTTGACACTTTCGGAGGCAACTGATACCTGTTAAACAAATCAAAGAAAGGTAAACAAAGTTTTTCCCTGTTTTCTTACCAGGGTCACGAAAACATTGAACCAATTTTGACGACCGCGCGAGTCAAAAGTCAATTTTATGTTTAATCGCTGCGCAAAAATATAAAATTCAGAAGCAACCGTTTGCTGTTGCGGAAACTTTTTCCGATAAAAAAATCTTGTTCTTGTTTGAAGAATTTAGAAGTAGGCCATAAAGATACAATAAGATGTAAGAATAACTAAAAATCAACTTTTTCTTTGATAGGGTAGTAAACATTGTGGGAAAAGGAGAAAATGCTGGTAACCTGCATTGTCTCCTTTCCTCAGATTATTTTCAAAAGCCTTCTCTTTCAGGGGTGTTAAAAGGCGTCATTGTGTGGTAAAAGGTTAATAAGAATAAACAGCTATTCCCCCCCTTCCCATCAGCCAATCAAATCTCTTCTCTCTCTGAAATTATCCAATCAGAGAAGCTTTAAGGAAATCAGAATGGGAACCAAGGAGCCAAATCAGAATGGGAACCAATAGCCAATCAGATATCCAACAGCCAATCAGAGAGCTTCAAAATCGCTCCAAAATGGCGCCATAATTTCTCGATAAAAAACAGTGAAAAAAAAGGCATAAAAGTGGATTTAAAGTCTTCTTTAAAGGCTGTTGTGCAGTCCTTGGCGAACTGCCAGGCATGCACCATCCACACATGCCAGATTTCACTGAAAATGGCCAAACATTTAAGAAAATAGGGGCGCAGCAGACCTTGTTTTGGTCTTTTCAAGCCCCTTGCAAGAATTACTTCCCTTAGACCCTCGATGCACCCCCCCAGCCCTTAACTGGATTTGCTTTTCTAACTCAGCCCACAATAAATGCTGCACATTGAAACTTTCAATAAGCCAAAGTGATCAATGTACAGTGTAAAAAAGCCCCAGAAATTAATGCGACAAGTGGCTGAAAAAAGACTGAAAACTCTTTTAGTTGCTTCCTGTTGCATATATCAAACAAAGGCAACTGAAGTGTAATTTTTCTAATCTCTTCAAACCACAACAAGAAACCCAGTTACGTTGACTACCGTCTCATATGTGCCAGTTACGCTCATGCGAAAACCCCAGAAAATAATGCGACAAGTGGCTAAAAAAAGACTGAATGCTTCTTATTGCATAAATCAAACAAATGGAACAAAATTTTTAATGTATATTTTTTTCCTCCAATCTCTTTATACCATGACGACAAATCTATTTATGTTGACAACCGTCTCATAGGTTCCGGTTACGTATCCGCGAAAACGCAAAAAATCGACTTACGGACCACTTCATAGCAGATGACACCTGTTGCTTAATGGATCAAATATAGGGAACTTAATTTCTGATATCTGTTTTTTACTTCTCAAGTCTTTTTTTACCGTGACGACAAACCCATTTAGGTTGTCTATTGTCTCGCAGGTGCCGGTTACATACCCGCGAAAACATGCAAAATCGACTTACGGAATATATTTTATAGCAGACGACAACTGTTGCTTAAAGTCAATTATAGGGATTTTTCTATTTTTCTTTTTCATTTTCTCTCACTAGGGCCAATGATTTGGTTACGATGACCATCTCACCCATATGTGACTGATACGTGTTGCGCATAAAATCGTAAAATCAACTTTGACACTTTCGGAGGCAACTGATACCTGTTAAACAAATCAAAGAAAGGTAAACAAAGTTTTTCCCTGTTTTCTTACCAGGGTCACGAAAACATTGAACCAATTTTGACGACCGCGCGAGTCAAAAGTCAATTTTATGTTTAATCGCTGCGCAAAAATATAAAATTCAGAAGCAACCGTTTGCTGTTGCGGAAACTTTTTCCGATAAAAAAATCTTGTTCTTGTTTGAAGAATTTAGAAGTAGGCCATAAAGATACAATAAGATGTAAGAATAACTAAAAATCAACTTTTTCTTTGATAGGGTAGTAAACATTGTGGGAAAAGGAGAAAATGCTGGTAACCTGCATTGTCTCCTTTCCTCAGATTATTTTCAAAAGCCTTCTCTTTCAGGGGTGTTAAAAGGCGTCATTGTGTGGTAAAAGGTTAATAAGAATAAACAGCTATTCCCCCCCTTCCCATCAGCCAATCAAATCTCTTCTCTCTCTGAAATTATCCAATCAGAGAAGCTTTAAGGAAATCAGAATGGGAACCAAGGAGCCAAATCAGAATGGGAACCAATAGCCAATCAGATATCCAACAGCCAATCAGAGAGCTTCAAAATCGCTCCAAAATGGCGCCATAATTTCTCGATAAAAAACAGTGAAAAAAAAGGCATAAAAGTGGATTTAAAGTCTTCTTTAAAGGCTGTTGTGCAGTCCTTGGCGAACTGCCAGGCATGCACCATCCACACATGCCAGATTTCACTGAAAATGGCCAAACATTTAAGAAAATAGGGGCGCAGCAGACCTTGTTTTGGTCTTTTCAAGCCCCTTGCAAGAATTACTTCCCTTAGACCCTCGATGCACCCCCCAGCCCTTAACTGGATTTGCTTTTCTAACTCAGCCCACAATAAATGCTGCACATTGAAACTTTCAATAAGCCAAAGTGATCAATGTACAGTGTAAAAAAGCCCCAGAAATTAATGCGACAAGTGGCTAAAAAAAGACTGAAAACTCTTTTAGTTGCTTCCTGTTGCATATATCAAACAAAGGCAACTGAAGTGTAATTTTTCTAATCTCTTCAAACCACAACAAGAAACCCAGTTACGTTGACTACCGTCTCATATGTGCCAGTTACGCTCATGCGAAAACCCCAGAAAATAATGCGACAAGTGGCTAAAAAAAGACTGAATGCTTCTTATTGCATAAATCAAACAAATGGAACAAAATTTTTAATGTATATTTTTTTCCTCCAATCTCTTTATACCATGACGACAAATCTATTTATGTTGACAACCGTCTCATAGGTTCCGGTTACGTATCCGCGAAAACGCGAAAAATCGACTTACGGACCACTTCATAGCAGATGACACCTGTTGCTTAATGGATCAAATATAGGGAACTTAATTTCTGATATCTGTTTTTTACTTCTCAAGTCTTTTTTTACCGTGACGACAAACCCATTTAGGTTGTCTATTGTCTCGCAGGTGCCGGTTACATACCCGCGAAAACATGCAAAATCGACTTACGGAATATATTTTATAGCAGACGACAACTGTTGCTTAAAGTCAATTATAGGGATTTTTCTATTTTTCTTTTTCATTTTCTCTCACTAGGGCCAATGATTTGGTTACGATGACCATCTCACCCATATGTGACTGATACGTGTTGCGCATAAAATCGTAAAATCAACTTTGACACTTTCGGAGGCAACTGATACCTGTTAAACAAATCAAAGAAAGGTAAACAAAGTTTTTCCCTGTTTTCTTACCAGGGTCACGAAAACATTGAACCAATTTTGACGACCGCGCGAGTCAAAAGTCAATTTTATGTTTAATCGCTGCGCAAAAATATAAAATTCAGAAGCAACCGTTTGCTGTTGCGGAAACTTTTTCCGATAAAAAAATCTTGTTCTTGTTTGAAGAATTTAGAAGTAGGCCATAAAGATACAATAAGATGTAAGAATAACTAAAAATCAACTTTTTCTTTGATAGGGTAGTAAACATTGTGGGAAAAGGAGAAAATGCTGGTAACCTGCATTGTCTCCTTTCCTCAGATTATTTTCAAAAGCCTTCTCTTTCAGGGGTGTTAAAAGGCGTCATTGTGTGGTAAAAGGTTAATAAGAATAAACAGCTATTCCCCCCCTTCCCATCAGCCAATCAAATCTCTTCTCTCTCTGAAATTATCCAATCAGAGAAGCTTTAAGGAAATCAGAATGGGAACCAAGGAGCCAAATCAGAATGGGAACCAATAGCCAATCAGATATCCAACAGCCAATCAGAGAGCTTCAAAATCGCTCCAAAATGGCGCCATAATTTCTCGATAAAAAACAGTGAAAAAAAAGGCATAAAAGTGGATTTAAAGTCTTCTTTAAAGGCTGTTGTGCAGTCCTTGGCGAACTGCCAGGCATGCACCATCCACACATGCCAGATTTCACTGAAAATGGCCAAACATTTAAGAAAATAGGGGCGCAGCAGACCTTGTTTTGGTCTTTTCAAGCCCCTTGCAAGAATTACTTCCCTTAGACCCTCGATGCACCCCCCAGCCCTTAACTGGATTTGCTTTTCTAACTCAGCCCACAATAAATGCTGCACATTGAAACTTTCAATAAGCCAAAGTGATCAATGTACAGTGTAAAAAAGCCCCAGAAATTAATGCGACAAGTGGCTAAAAAAAGACTGAAAACTCTTTTAGTTGCTTCCTGTTGCATATATCAAACAAAGGCAACTGAAGTGTAATTTTTCTAATCTCTTCAAACCACAACAAGAAACCCAGTTACGTTGACTACCGTCTCATATGTGCCAGTTACGCTCATGCGAAAACCCCAGAAAATAATGCGACAAGTGGCTGAAAAAAGACTGAATGCTTCTTACTGCATAAATCAAACAAATGGAACAAAATTTTTAATGTATATTTTTTTCCTCCAATCTCTTTATACCATGACGACAAATCTATTTATGTTGACAACCGTCTCATAGGTTCCGGTTACGTATCCGCGAAAACGCAAAAAATCGACTTACGGACCACTTCATAGCAGATGACACCTGTTGCTTAATGGATCAAATATAGGGAACTTAATTTCTGATATCTGTTTTTTACTTCTCAAGTCTTTTTTTACCGTGACGACAAACCCATTTAGGTTGTCTATTGTCTCGCAGGTGCCGGTTACATACCCGCGAAAACATGCAAAATCGACTTACGGAATATATTTTATAGCAGACGACAACTGTTGCTTAAAGTCAATTATAGGGATTTTTCTATTTTTCTTTTTCATTTTCTCTCACTAGGGCCTATGATTTGGTTACGATGACCATCTCACCCATATGTGACTGATACGTGTTGCGCATAAAATCGTAAAATCAACTTTGACACTTTCGGAGGCAACTGATACCTGTTAAACAAATCAAAGAAAGGTAAACAAAGTTTTTCCCTGTTTTCTTACCAGGGTCACGAAAACATTGAACCAATTTTGACGACCGCGCGAGTCAAAAGTCAATTTTATGTTTAATCGCTGCGCAAAAATATAAAATTCAGAATTTAGAAGTAGGCCATAAAGATACAATAAGATGTAAGAATAACTAAAAATCAACTTTTTCTTTGATAGGGTAGTAAACATTGTGGGAAAAGGAGAAAATGCTGGTAACCTGCATTGTCTCCTTTCCTCAGATTATTTTCAAAAGCCTTCTCTTTCAGGGGTGTTAAAAGGCGTCATTGTGTGGTAAAAGGTTAATAAGAATAAACAGCTATTCCCCCCCTTCCCATCAGCCAATCAAATCTCTTCTCTCTCTGAAATTATCCAATCAGAGAAGCTTTAAGGAAATCAGAATGGGAACCAAGGAGCCAAATCAGAATGGGAACCAATAGCCAATCAGATATCCAACAGCCAATCAGAGAGCTTCAAAATCGCTCCAAAATGGCGCCATAATTTCTCGATAAAAAACAGTGAAAAAAAAGGCATAAAAGTGGATTTAAAGTCTTCTTTAAAGGCTGTTGTGCAGTCCTTGGCGAACTGCCAGGCATGCACCATCCACACATGCCAGATTTCACTGAAAATGGCCAAACATTTAAGAAAATAGGGGCGCAGCAGACCTTGTTTTGGTCTTTTCAAGCCCCTTGCAAGAATTACTTCCCTTAGACCCTCGATGCACCCCCCAGCCCTTAACTGGATTTGCTTTTCTAACTCAGCCCACAATAAATGCTGCACATTGAAACTTTCAATAAGCCAAAGTGATCAATGTACAGTGTAAAAAAGCCCCAGAAATTAATGCGACAAGTGGCTAAAAAAAGACTGAAAACTCTTTTAGTTGCTTCCTGTTGCATATATCAAACAAAGGCAACTGAAGTGTAATTTTTCTAATCTCTTCAAACCACAACAAGAAACCCAGTTACGTTGACTACCGTCTCATATGTGCCAGTTACGCTCATGCGAAAACCCCAGAAAATAATGCGACAAGTGGCTAAAAAAAGACTGAATGCTTCTTATTGCATAAATCAAACAAATGGAACAAAATTTTTAATGTATATTTTTTTCCTCCAATCTCTTTATACCATGACGACAAATCTATTTATGTTGACAACCGTCTCATAGGTTCCGGTTACGTATCCGCGAAAACGCGAAAAATCGACTTACGGACCACTTCATAGCAGATGACACCTGTTGCTTAATGGATCAAATATAGGGAACTTAATTTCTGATATCTGTTTTTTACTTCTCAAGTCTTTTTTTACCGTGACGACAAACCCATTTAGGTTGTCTATTGTCTCGCAGGTGCCGGTTACATACCCGCGAAAACATGCAAAATCGACTTACGGAATATATTTTATAGCAGACGACAACTGTTGCTTAAAGTCAATTATAGGGATTTTTCTATTTTTCTTTTTCATTTTCTCTCACTAGGGCCTATGATTTGGTTACGATGACCATCTCACCCATATGTGACTGATACGTGTTGCGCATAAAATCGTAAAATCAACTTTGACACTTTCGGAGGCAACTGATACCTGTTAAACAAATCAAAGAAAGGTAAACAAAGTTTTTCCCTGTTTTCTTACCAGGGTCACGAAAACATTGAACCAATTTTGACGACCGCGCGAGTCAAAAGTCAATTTTATGTTTAATCGCTGCGCAAAAATATAAAATTCAGAAGCAACCGTTTGCTGTTGCGGAAACTTTTTCCGATAAAAAAATCTTGTTCTTGTTTGAAGAATTTAGAAGTAGGCCATAAAGATACAATAAGATGTAAGAATAACTAAAAATCAACTTTTTCTTTGATAGGGTAGTAAACATTGTGGGAAAAGGAGAAAATGCTGGTAACCTGCATTGTCTCCTTTCCTCAGATTATTTTCAAAAGCCTTCTCTTTCAGGGGTGTTAAAAGGCGTCATTGTGTGGTAAAAGGTTAATAAGAATAAACAGCTATTCCCCCCCCTTCCCATCAGCCAATCAAATCTCTTCTCTCTCTGAAATTATCCAATCAGAGAAGCTTTAAGGAAATCAGAATGGGAACCAAGGAGCCAAATCAGAATGGGAACCAATAGCCAATCAGATATCCAACAGCCAATCAGAGAGCTTCAAAATCGCTCCAAAATGGCGCCATAATTTCTCGATAAAAAACAGTGAAAAAAAAGGCATAAAAGTGGATTTAAAGTCTTCTTTAAAGGCTGTTGTGCAGTCCTTGGCGAACTGCCAGGCATGCACCATCCACACATGCCAGATTTCACTGAAAATGGCCAAACATTTAAGAAAATAGGGGCGCAGCAGACCTTGTTTTGGTCTTTTCAAGCCCCTTGCAAGAATTACTTCCCTTAGACCCTCGATGCACCCCCCCAGCCCTTAACTGGATTTGCTTTTCTAACTCAGCCCACAATAAATGCTGCACATTGAAACTTTCAATAAGCCAAAGTGATCAATGTACAGTGTGAAAAAGCCCCAGAAATTAATGCGACAAGTGGCTAAAAAAAGACTGAAAACTCTTTTAGTTGCTTCCTGTTGCATATATCAAACAAAGGCAACTGAAGTGTAATTTTTCTAATCTCTTCAAACCACAACAAGAAACCCAGTTACGTTGACTACCGTCTCATATGTGCCAGTTACGCTCATGCGAAAACCCCAGAAAATAATGCGACAAGTGGCTAAAAAAAGACTGAATGCTTCTTATTGCATAAATCAAACAAATGGAACAAAATTTTTAATGTATATTTTTTTCCTCCAATCTCTTTATACCATGACGACAAATCTATTTATGTTGACAACCGTCTCATAGGTTCCGGTTACGTATCCGCGAAAACGCGAAAAATCGACTTACGGACCACTTCATAGCAGATGACACCTGTTGCTTAATGGATCAAATATAGGGAACTTAATTTCTGATATCTGTTTTTTACTTCTCAAGTCTTTTTTTACCGTGACGACAAACCCATTTAGGTTGTCTATTGTCTCGCAGGTGCCGGTTACATACCCGCGAAAACATGCAAAATCGACTTACGGAATATATTTTATAGCAGACGACAACTGTTGCTTAAAGTCAATTATAGGGATTTTTCTATTTTTCTTTTTCATTTTCTCTCACTAGGGCCAATGATTTGGTTACAATGACCATCTCACCCATATGTGACTGATACGTGTTGCGCATAAAATCGTAAAATCAACTTTGACACTTTCGGAGGCAACTGATACCTGTTAAACAAATCAAAGAAAGGTAAACAAAGTTTTTCCCTGTTTTCTTACCAGGGTCACGAAAACATTGAACCAATTTTGACGACCGCGCGAGTCAAAAGTCAATTTTATGTTTAATCGCTGCGCAAAAATATAAAATTCAGAAGCAACCGTTTGCTGTTGCGGAAACTTTTTCCGATAAAAAAATCTTGTTCTTGTTTGAAGAATTTAGAAGTAGGCCATAAAGATACAATAAGATGTAAGAATAACTAAAAATCAACTTTTTCTTTGATAGGGTAGTAAACATTGTGGGAAAAGGAGAAAATGCTGGTAACCTGCATTGTCTCCTTTCCTCAGATTATTTTCAAAAGCCTTCTCTTTCAGGGGTGTTAAAAGGCGTCATTGTGTGGTAAAAGGTTAATAAGAATAAACAGCTATTCCCCCCCCTTCCCATCAGCCAATCAAATCTCTTCTCTCTCTGAAATTATCCAATCAGAGAAGCTTTAAGGAAATCAGAATGGGAACCAAGGAGCCAAATCAGAATGGGAACCAATAGCCAATCAGATATCCAACAGCCAATCAGAGAGCTTCAAAATCGCTCCAAAATGGCGCCATAATTTCTCGATAAAAAACAGTGAAAAAAAAGGCATAAAAGTGGATTTAAAGTCTTCTTTAAAGGCTGTTGTGCAGTCCTTGGCGAACTGCCAGGCATGCACCATCCACACATGCCAGATTTCACTGAAAATGGCCAAACATTTAAGAAAATAGGGGCGCAGCAGACCTTGTTTTGGTCTTTTCAAGCCCCTTGCAAGAATTACTTCCCTTAGACCCTCGATGCACCCCCCCCAGCCCTTAACTGGATTTGCTTTTCTAACTCAGCCCACAATAAATGCTGCACATTGAAACTTTCAATAAGCCAAAGTGATCAATGTACAGTGTAAAAAAGCCCCAGAAATTAATGCGACAAGTGGCTAAAAAAAGACTGAAAACTCTTTTAGTTGCTTCCTGTTGCATATATCAAACAAAGGCAACTGAAGTGTAATTTTTCTAATCTCTTCAAACCACAACAAGAAACCCAGTTACGTTGACTACCGTCTCATATGTGCCAGTTACGCTCATGCGAAAACCCCAGAAAATAATGCGACAAGTGGCTAAAAAAAGACTGAATGCTTCTTATTGCATAAATCAAACAAATGGAACAAAATTTTTAATGTATATTTTTTTCCTCCAATCTCTTTATACCATGACGACAAATCTATTTATGTTGACAACCGTCTCATAGGTTCCGGTTACGTATCCGCGAAAACGCGAAAAATCGACTTACGGACCACTTCATAGCAGATGACACCTGTTGCTTAATGGATCAAATATAGGGAACTTAATTTCTGATATCTGTTTTTTACTTCTCAAGTCTTTTTTTACCGTGACGACAAACCCATTTAGGTTGTCTATTGTCTCGCAGGTGCCGGTTACATACCCGCGAAAACATGCAAAATCGACTTACGGAATATATTTTATAGCAGACGACAACTGTTGCTTAAAGTCAATTATAGGGATTTTTCTATTTTTCTTTTTCATTTTCTCTCACTAGGGCCAATGATTTGGTTACGATGACCATCTCACCCATATGTGACTGATACGTGTTGCGCATAAAATCGTAAAATCAACTTTGACACTTTCGGAGGCAACTGATACCTGTTAAACAAATCAAAGAAAGGTAAACAAAGTTTTTCCCTGTTTTCTTACCAGGGTCACGAAAACATTGAACCAATTTTGACGACCGCGCGAGTCAAAAGTCAATTTTATGTTTAATCGCTGCGCAAAAATATAAAATTCAGAAGCAACCGTTTGCTGTTGCGGAAACTTTTTCCGATAAAAAAATCTTGTTCTTGTTTGAAGAATTTAGAAGTAGGCCATAAAGATACAATAAGATGTAAGAATAACTAAAAATCAACTTTTTCTTTGATAGGGTAGTAAACATTGTGGGAAAAGGAGAAAATGCTGGTAACCTGCATTGTCTCCTTTCCTCAGATTATTTTCAAAAGCCTTCTCTTTCAGGGGTGTTAAAAGGCGTCATTGTGTGGTAAAAGGTTAATAAGAATAAACAGCTATTCCCCCCCTTCCCATCAGCCAATCAAATCTCTTCTCTCTCTGAAATTATCCAATCAGAGAAGCTTTAAGGAAATCAGAATGGGAACCAAGGAGCCAAATCAGAATGGGAACCAATAGCCAATCAGATATCCAACAGCCAATCAGAGAGCTTCAAAATCGCTCCAAAATGGCGCCATAATTTCTCGATAAAAAACAGTGAAAAAAAAGGCATAAAAGTGGATTTAAAGTCTTCTTTAAAGGCTGTTGTGCAGTCCTTGGCGAACTGCCAGGCATGCACCATCCACACATGCCAGATTTCACTGAAAATGGCCAAACATTTAAGAAAATAGGGGCGCAGCAGACCTTGTTTTGGTCTTTTCAAGCCCCTTGCAAGAATTACTTCCCTTAGACCCTCGATGCACCCCCCCAGCCCTTAACTGGATTTGCTTTTCTAACTCAGCCCACAATAAATGCTGCACATTGAAACTTTCAATAAGCCAAAGTGATCAATGTACAGTGTAAAAAAGCCCCAGAAATTAATGCGACAAGTGGCTGAAAAAAGACTGAAAACTCTTTTAGTTGCTTCCTGTTGCATATATCAAACAAAGGCAACTGAAGTGTAATTTTTCTAATCTCTTCAAACCACAACAAGAAACCCAGTTACGTTGACTACCGTCTCATATGTGCCAGTTACGCTCATGCGAAAACCCCAGAAAATAATGCGACAAGTGGCTAAAAAAAGACTGAATGCTTCTTATTGCATAAATCAAACAAATGGAACAAAATTTTTAATGTATATTTTTTTCCTCCAATCTCTTTATACCATGACGACAAATCTATTTATGTTGACAACCGTCTCATAGGTTCCGGTTACGTATCCGCGAAAACGCAAAAAATCGACTTACGGACCACTTCATAGCAGATGACACCTGTTGCTTAATGGATCAAATATAGGGAACTTAATTTCTGATATCTGTTTTTTACTTCTCAAGTCTTTTTTTACCGTGACGACAAACCCATTTAGGTTGTCTATTGTCTCGCAGGTGCCGGTTACATACCCGCGAAAACATGCAAAATCGACTTACGGAATATATTTTATAGCAGACGACAACTGTTGCTTAAAGTCAATTATAGGGATTTTTCTATTTTTCTTTTTCATTTTCTCTCACTAGGGCCTATGATTTGGTTACGATGACCATCTCACCCATATGTGACTGATACGTGTTGCGCATAAAATCGTAAAATCAACTTTGACACTTTCGGAGGCAACTGATACCTGTTAAACAAATCAAAGAAAGGTAAACAAAGTTTTTCCCTGTTTTCTTACCAGGGTCACGAAAACATTGAACCAATTTTGACGACCGCGCGAGTCAAAAGTCAATTTTATGTTTAATCGCTGCGCAAAAATATAAAATTCAGAAGCAACCGTTTGCTGTTGCGGAAACTTTTTCCGATAAAAAAATCTTGTTCTTGTTTGAAGAATTTAGAAGTAGGCCATAAAGATACAATAAGATGTAAGAATAACTAAAAATCAACTTTTTCTTTGATAGGGTAGTAAACATTGTGGGAAAAGGAGAAAATGCTGGTAACCTGCATTGTCTCCTTTCCTCAGATTATTTTCAAAAGCCTTCTCTTTCAGGGGTGTTAAAAGGCGTCATTGTGTGGTAAAAGGTTAATAAGAATAAACAGCTATTCCCCCCCTTCCCATCAGCCAATCAAATCTCTTCTCTCTCTGAAATTATCCAATCAGAGAAGCTTTAAGGAAATCAGAATGGGAACCAAGGAGCCAAATCAGAATGGGAACCAATAGCCAATCAGATATCCAACAGCCAATCAGAGAGCTTCAAAATCGCTCCAAAATGGCGCCATAATTTCTCGATAAAAAACAGTGAAAAAAAAGGCATAAAAGTGGATTTAAAGTCTTCTTTAAAGGCTGTTGTGCAGTCCTTGGCGAACTGCCAGGCATGCACCATCCACACATGCCAGATTTCACTGAAAATGGCCAAACATTTAAGAAAATAGGGGCGCAGCAGACCTTGTTTTGGTCTTTTCAAGCCCCTTGCAAGAATTACTTCCCTTAGACCCTCGATGCACCCCCCAGCCCTTAACTGGATTTGCTTTTCTAACTCAGCCCACAATAAATGCTGCACATTGAAACTTTCAATAAGCCAAAGTGATCAATGTACAGTGTAAAAAAGCCCCAGAAATTAATGCGACAAGTGGCTAAAAAAAGACTGAAAACTCTTTTAGTTGCTTCCTGTTGCATATATCAAACAAAGGCAACTGAAGTGTAATTTTTCTAATCTCTTCAAACCACAACAAGAAACCCAGTTACGTTGACTACCGTCTCATATGTGCCAGTTACGCTCATGCGAAAACCCCAGAAAATAATGCGACAAGTGGCTAAAAAAAGACTGAATGCTTCTTATTGCATAAATCAAACAAATGGAACAAAATTTTTAATGTATATTTTTTTCCTCCAATCTCTTTATACCATGACGACAAATCTATTTATGTTGACAACCGTCTCATAGGTTCCGGTTACGTATCCGCGAAAACGCAAAAAATCGACTTACGGACCACTTCATAGCAGATGACACCTGTTGCTTAATGGATCAAATATAGGGAACTTAATTTCTGATATCTGTTTTTTACTTCTCAAGTCTTTTTTTACCGTGACGACAAACCCATTTAGGTTGTCTATTGTCTCGCAGGTGCCGGTTACATACCCGCGAAAACATGCAAAATCGACTTACGGAATATATTTTATAGCAGACGACAACTGTTGCTTAAAGTCAATTATAGGGATTTTTCTATTTTTCTTTTTCATTTTCTCTCACTAGGGCCTATGATTTGGTTACGATGACCATCTCACCCATATGTGACTGATACGTGTTGCGCATAAAATCGTAAAATCAACTTTGACACTTTCGGAGGCAACTGATACCTGTTAAACAAATCAAAGAAAGGTAAACAAAGTTTTTCCCTGTTTTCTTACCAGGGTCACGAAAACATTGAACCAATTTTGACGACCGCGCGAGTCAAAAGTCAATTTTATGTTTAATCGCTGCGCAAAAATATAAAATTCAGAAGCAACCGTTTGCTGTTGCGGAAACTTTTTCCGATAAAAAAATCTTGTTCTTGTTTGAAGAATTTAGAAGTAGGCCATAAAGATACAATAAGATGTAAGAATAACTAAAAATCAACTTTTTCTTTGATAGGGTAGTAAACATTGTGGGAAAAGGAGAAAATGCTGGTAACCTGCATTGTCTCCTTTCCTCAGATTATTTTCAAAAGCCTTCTCTTTCAGGGGTGTTAAAAGGCGTCATTGTGTGGTAAAAGGTTAATAAGAATAAACAGCTATTCCCCCCCCTTCCCATCAGCCAATCAAATCTCTTCTCTCTCTGAAATTATCCAATCAGAGAAGCTTTAAGGAAATCAGAATGGGAACCAAGGAGCCAAATCAGAATGGGAACCAATAGCCAATCAGATATCCAACAGCCAATCAGAGAGCTTCAAAATCGCTCCAAAATGGCGCCATAATTTCTCGATAAAAAACAGTGAAAAAAAAGGCATAAAAGTGGATTTAAAGTCTTCTTTAAAGGCTGTTGTGCAGTCCTTGGCGAACTGCCAGGCATGCACCATCCACACATGCCAGATTTCACTGAAAATGGCCAAACATTTAAGAAAATAGGGGCGCAGCAGACCTTGTTTTGGTCTTTTCAAGCCCCTTGCAAGAATTACTTCCCTTAGACCCTCGATGCACCCCCCCAGCCCTTAACTGGATTTGCTTTTCTAACTCAGCCCACAATAAATGCTGCACATTGAAACTTTCAATAAGCCAAAGTGATCAATGTACAGTGTAAAAAAGCCCCAGAAATTAATGCGACAAGTGGCTAAAAAAAGACTGAAAACTCTTTTAGTTGCTTCCTGTTGCATATATCAAACAAAGGCAACTGAAGTGTAATTTTTCTAATCTCTTCAAACCACAACAAGAAACCCAGTTACGTTGACTACCGTCTCATATGTGCCAGTTACGCTCATGCGAAAACCCCAGAAAATAATGCGACAAGTGGCTAAAAAAAGACTGAATGCTTCTTATTGCATAAATCAAACAAATGGAACAAAAATTTTAATGTATATTTTTTTCCTCCAATCTCTTTATACCATGACGACAAATCTATTTATGTTGACAACCGTCTCATAGGTTCCGGTTACGTATCCGCGAAAACGCGAAAAATCGACTTACGGACCACTTCATAGCAGATGACACCTGTTGCTTAATGGATCAAATATAGGGAACTTAATTTCTGATATCTGTTTTTTACTTCTCAAGTCTTTTTTTACCGTGACGACAAACCCATTTAGGTTGTCTATTGTCTCGCAGGTGCCGGTTACATACCCGCGAAAACATGCAAAATCGACTTACGGAATATATTTTATAGCAGACGACAACTGTTGCTTAAAGTCAATTATAGGGATTTTTCTATTTTTCTTTTTCATTTTCTCTCACTAGGGCCAATGATTTGGTTACGATGACCATCTCACCCATATGTGACTGATACGTGTTGCGCATAAAATCGTAAAATCAACTTTGACACTTTCGGAGGCAACTGATACCTGTTAAACAAATCAAAGAAAGGTAAACAAAGTTTTTCCCTGTTTTCTTACCAGGGTCACGAAAACATTGAACCAATTTTGACGACCGCGCGAGTCAAAAGTCAATTTTATGTTTAATCGCTGCGCAAAAATATAAAATTCAGAAGCAACCGTTTGCTGTTGCGGAAACTTTTTCCGATAAAAAAATCTTGTTCTTGTTTGAAGAATTTAGAAGTAGGCCATAAAGATACAATAAGATGTAAGAATAACTAAAAATCAACTTTTTCTTTGATAGGGTAGTAAACATTGTGGGAAAAGGAGAAAATGCTGGTAACCTGCATTGTCTCCTTTCCTCAGATTATTTTCAAAAGCCTTCTCTTTCAGGGGTGTTAAAAGGCGTCATTGTGTGGTAAAAGGTTAATAAGAATAAACAGCTATTCCCCCCCCTTCCCATCAGCCAATCAAATCTCTTCTCTCTCTGAAATTATCCAATCAGAGAAGCTTTAAGGAAATCAGAATGGGAACCAAGGAGCCAAATCAGAATGGGAACCAATAGCCAATCAGATATCCAACAGCCAATCAGAGAGCTTCAAAATCGCTCCAAAATGGCGCCATAATTTCTCGATAAAAAACAGTGAAAGAAAAGGCATAAAAGTGGATTTAAAGTCTTCTTTAAAGGCTGTTGTGCAGTCCTTGGCGAACTGCCAGGCATGCACCATCCACACATGCCAGATTTCACTGAAAATGGCCAAACATTTAAGAAAATAGGGGCGCAGCAGACCTTGTTTTGGTCTTTTCAAGCCCCTTGCAAGAATTACTTCCCTTAGACCCTCGATGCACCCCCCCAGCCCTTAACTGGATTTGCTTTTCTAACTCAGCCCACAATAAATGCTGCACATTGAAACTTTCAATAAGCCAAAGTGATCAATGTACAGTGTGAAAAAGCCCCAGAAATTAATGCGACAAGTGGCTAAAAAAAGACTGAAAACTCTTTTAGTTGCTTCCTGTTGCATATATCAAACAAAGGCAACTGAAGTGTAATTTTTCTAATCTCTTCAAACCACAACAAGAAACCCAGTTACGTTGACTACCGTCTCATATGTGCCAGTTACGCTCATGCGAAAACCCCAGAAAATAATGCGACAAGTGGCTAAAAAAAGACTGAATGCTTCTTATTGCATAAATCAAACAAATGGAACAAAATTTTTAATGTATATTTTTTTCCTCCAATCTCTTTATACCATGACGACAAATCTATTTATGTTGACAACCGTCTCATAGGTTCCGGTTACGTATCCGCGAAAACGCGAAAAATCGACTTACGGACCACTTCATAGCAGATGACACCTGTTGCTTAATGGATCAAATATAGGGAACTTAATTTCTGATATCTGTTTTTTACTTCTCAAGTCTTTTTTTACCGTGACGACAAACCCATTTAGGTTGTCTATTGTCTCGCAGGTGCTGGTTACATACCCGCGAAAACATGCAAAATCGACTTACGGAATATATTTTATAGCAGACGACAACTGTTGCTTAAAGTCAATTATAGGGATTTTTCTATTTTTCTTTTTCATTTTCTCTCACTAGGGCCAATGATTTGGTTACGATGACCATCTCACCCATATGTGACTGATACGTGTTGTGCATAAAATCGTAAAATCAACTTTGACACTTTCGGAGGCAACTGATACCTGTTAAACAAATCAAAGAAAGGTAAACAAAGTTTTTCCCTGTTTTCTTACCAGGGTCACGAAAACATTGAACCAATTTTGACGACCGCGCGAGTCAAAAGTCAATTTTATGTTTAATCGCTGCGCAAAAATATAAAATTCAGAAGCAACCGTTTGCTGTTGCGGAAACTTTTTCCGATAAAAAAATCTTGTTCTTGTTTGAAGAATTTAGAAGTAGGCCATAAAGATACAATAAGATGTAAGAATAACTAAAAATCAACTTTTTCTTTGATAGGGTAGTAAACATTGTGGGAAAAGGAGAAAATGCTGGTAACCTGCATTGTCTCCTTTCCTCAGATTATTTTCAAAAGCCTTCTCTTTCAAGGGTGTTAAAAGGCGTCATTGTGTGGTAAAAGGTTAATAAGAATAAACAGCTATTCCCCCCCCCTTCCCATCAGCCAATCAAATCTCTTCTCTCTCTGAAATTATCCAATCAGAGAAGCTTTAAGGAAATCAGAATGGGAACCAAGGAGCCAAATCAGAATGGGAACCAATAGCCAATCAGATATCCAACAGCCAATCAGAGAGCTTCAAAATCGCTCCAAAATGGCGCCATAATTTCTCGATAAAAAACAGTGAAAAAAAAGGCATAAAAGTGGATTTAAAGTCTTCTTTAAAGGCTGTTGTGCAGTCCTTGGCGAACTGCCAGGCATGCACCATCCACACATGCCAGATTTCACTGAAAATGGCCAAACATTTAAGAAAATAGGGGCGCAGCAGACCTTGTTTTGGTCTTTTCAAGCCCCTTGCAAGAATTACTTCCCTTAGACCCTCGATGCACCCCCCCAGCCCTTAACTGGATTTGCTTTTCTAACTCAGCCCACAATAAATGCTGCACATTGAAACTTTCAATAAGCCAAAGTGATCAATGTACAGTGTAAAAAAGCCCCAGAAATTATTGCGACAAGTGGCTAAAAAAAGACTGAAAACTCTTTTAGTTGCTTCCTGTTGCATATATCAAACAAAGGCAACTGAAGTGTAATTTTTCTAATCTCTTCAAACCACAACAAGAAACCCAGTTACGTTGACTACCGTCTCATATGTGCCAGTTACGCTCATGCGAAAACCCCAGAAAATAATGCGACAAGTGGCTAAAAAAAGACTGAATGCTTCTTATTGCATAAATCAAACAAATGGAACAAAATTTTTAATGTATATTTTTTTCCTCCAATCTCTTTATACCATGACGACAAATCTATTTATGTTGACAACCGTCTCATAGGTTCCGGTTACGTATCCGCGAAAACGCGAAAAATCGACTTACGGACCACTTCATAGCAGATGACACCTGTTGCTTAATGGATCAAATATAGGGAACTTAATTTCTGATATCTGTTTTTTACTTCTCAAGTCTTTTTTTACCGTGACGACAAACCCATTTAGGTTGTCTATTGTCTCGCAGGTGCCGGTTACATACCCGCGAAAACATGCAAAATCGACTTACGGAATATATTTTATAGCAGACGACAACTGTTGCTTAAAGTCAATTATAGGGATTTTTCTATTTTTCTTTTTCATTTTCTCTCACTAGGGCCAATGATTTGGTTACGATGACCATCTCACCCATATGTGACTGATACGTGTTGCGCATAAAATCGTAAAATCAACTTTGACACTTTCGGAGGCAACTGATACCTGTTAAACAAATCAAAGAAAGGTAAACAAAGTTTTTCCCTGTTTTCTTACCAGGGTCACGAAAACATTGAACCAATTTTGACGACCGCGCGAGTCAAAAGTCAATTTTATGTTTAATCGCTGCGCAAAAATATAAAATTCAGAAGCAACCGTTTGCTGTTGCGGAAACTTTTTCCGATAAAAAAATCTTGTTCTTGTTTGAAGAATTTAGAAGTAGGCCATAAAGATACAATAAGATGTAAGAATAACTAAAAATCAACTTTTTCTTTGATAGGGTAGTAAACATTGTGGGAAAAGGAGAAAATGCTGGTAACCTGCATTGTCTCCTTTCCTCAGATTATTTTCAAAAGCCTTCTCTTTCAGGGGTGTTAAAAGGCGTCATTGTGTGGTAAAAGGTTAATAAGAATAAACAGCTATTCCCCCCCTTCCCATCAGCCAATCAAATCTCTTCTCTCTCTGAAATTATCCAATCAGAGAAGCTTTAAGGAAATCAGAATGGGAACCAAGGAGCCAAATCAGAATGGGAACCAATAGCCAATCAGATATCCAACAGCCAATCAGAGAGCTTCAAAATCGCTCCAAAATGGCGCCATAATTTCTCGATAAAAAACAGTGAAAAAAAAGGCATAAAAGTGGATTTAAAGTCTTCTTTAAAGGCTGTTGTGCAGTCCTTGGCGAACTGCCAGGCATGCACCATCCACACATGCCAGATTTCACTGAAAATGGCCAAACATTTAAGAAAATAGGGGCGCAGCAGACCTTGTTTTGGTCTTTTCAAGCCCCTTGCAAGAATTACTTCCCTTAGACCCTCGATGCACCCCCCCAGCCCTTAACTGGATTTGCTTTTCTAACTCAGCCCACAATAAATGCTGCACATTGAAACTTTCAATAAGCCAAAGTGATCAATGTACAGTGTGAAAAAGCCCCAGAAATTAATGCGACAAGTGGCTAAAAAAAGACTGAAAACTCTTTTAGTTGCTTCCTGTTGCATATATCAAACAAAGGCAACTGAAGTGTAATTTTTCTAATCTCTTCAAACCACAACAAGAAACCCAGTTACGTTGACTACCGTCTCATATGTGCCAGTTACGCTCATGCGAAAACCCCAGAAAATAATGCGACAAGTGGCTAAAAAAAGACTGAATGCTTCTTATTGCATAAATCAAACAAATGGAACAAAATTTTTAATGTATATTTTTTTCCTCCAATCTCTTTATACCATGACGACAAATCTATTTATGTTGACAACCGTCTCATAGGTTCCGGTTACGTATCCGCGAAAACGCGAAAAATCGACTTACGGACCACTTCATAGCAGATGACACCTGTTGCTTAATGGATCAAATATAGGGAACTTAATTTCTGATATCTGTTTTTTACTTCTCAAGTCTTTTTTTACCGTGACGACAAACCCATTTAGGTTGTCTATTGTCTCGCAGGTGCCGGTTACATACCCGCGAAAACATGCAAAATCGACTTACGGAATATATTTTATAGCAGACGACAACTGTTGCTTAAAGTCAATTATAGGGATTTTTCTATTTTTCTTTTTCATTTTCTCTCACTAGGGCCAATGATTTGGTTACGATGACCATCTCACCCATATGTGACTGAT
This sequence comes from Tridacna crocea, assembly GCA_943736015.1. Taxonomy (NCBI): domain Eukaryota; kingdom Metazoa; phylum Mollusca; class Bivalvia; order Cardiida; family Cardiidae; genus Tridacna; species Tridacna crocea. The sequence continues at coordinate 9,768,719 of OX031072.1, read as the reverse complement.
ACGTGTTGCGCATAAAATCGTAAAATCAACTTTGACACTTTCGGAGGCAACTGATACCTGTTAAACAAATCAAAGAAAGGTAAACAAAGTTTTTCCCTGTTTTCTTACCAGGGTCACGAAAACATTGAACCAATTTTGACGACCGCGCGAGTCAAAAGTCAATTTTATGTTTAATCGCTGCGCAAAAATATAAAATTCAGAAGCAACCGTTTGCTGTTGCGGAAACTTTTTCCGATAAAAAAATCTTGTTCTTGTTTGAAGAATTTAGAAGTAGGCCATAAAGATACAATAAGATGTAAGAATAACTAAAAATCAACTTTTTCTTTGATAGGGTAGTAAACATTGTGGGAAAAGGAGAAAATGCTGGTAACCTGCATTGTCTCCTTTCCTCAGATTATTTTCAAAAGCCTTCTCTTTCAAGGGTGTTAAAAGGCGTCATTGTGTGGTAAAAGGTTAATAAGAATAAACAGCTATTCCCCCCCCCTTCCCATCAGCCAATCAAATCTCTTCTCTCTCTGAAATTATCCAATCAGAGAAGCTTTAAGGAAATCAGAATGGGAACCAAGGAGCCAAATCAGAATGGGAACCAATAGCCAATCAGATATCCAACAGCCAATCAGAGAGCTTCAAAATCGCTCCAAAATGGCGCCATAATTTCTCGATAAAAAACAGTGAAAAAAAAGGCATAAAAGTGGATTTAAAGTCTTCTTTAAAGGCTGTTGTGCAGTCCTTGGCGAACTGCCAGGCATGCACCATCCACACATGCCAGATTTCACTGAAAATGGCCAAACATTTAAGAAAATAGGGGCGCAGCAGACCTTGTTTTGGTCTTTTCAGGCCCCTTGCAAGAATTACTTCCCTTAGACCCTCGATGCACCCCCCCAGCCCTTAACTGGATTTGCTTTTCTAACTCAGCCCACAATAAATGCTGCACATTGAAACTTTCAATAAGCCAAAGTGATCAATGTACAGTGTAAAAAAGCCCCAGAAATTAATGCGACAAGTGGCTAAAAAAAGACTGAAAACTCTTTTAGTTGCTTCCTGTTGCATATATCAAACAAAGGCAACTGAAGTGTAATTTTTCTAATCTCTTCAAACCACAACAAGAAACCCAGTTACGTTGACTACCGTCTCATATGTGCCAGTTACGCTCATGCGAAAACCCCAGAAAATAATGCGACAAGTGGCTAAAAAAAGACTGAATGCTTCTTATTGCATAAATCAAACAAATGGAACAAAATTTTTAATGTATATTTTTTTCCTCCAATCTCTTTATACCATGACGACAAATCTATTTATGTTGACAACCGTCTCATAGGTTCCGGTTACGTATCCGCGAAAACGCGAAAAATCGACTTACGGACCACTTCATAGCAGATGACACCTGTTGCTTAATGGATCAAATATAGGGAACTTAATTTCTGATATCTGTTTTTTACTTCTCAAGTCTTTTTTTACCGTGACGACAAACCCATTTAGGTTGTCTATTGTCTCGCAGGTGCCGGTTACATACCCGCGAAAACATGCAAAATCGACTTACGGAATATATTTTATAGCAGACGACAACTGTTGCTTAAAGTCAATTATAGGGATTTTTCTATTTTTCTTTTTCATTTTCTCTCACTAGGGCCAATGATTTGGTTACGATGACCATCTCACCCATATGTGACTGATACGTGTTGCGCATAAAATCGTAAAATCAACTTTGACACTTTCGGAGGCAACTGATACCTGTTAAACAAATCAAAGAAAGGTAAACAAAGTTTTTCCCTGTTTTCTTACCAGGGTCACGAAAACATTGAACCAATTTTGACGACCGCGCGAGTCAAAAGTCAATTTTATGTTTAATCGCTGCGCAAAAATATAAAATTCAGAAGCAACCGTTTGCTGTTGCGGAAACTTTTTCCGATAAAAAAATCTTGTTCTTGTTTGAAGAATTTAGAAGTAGGCCATAAAGATACAATAAGATGTAAGAATAACTAAAAATCAACTTTTTCTTTGATAGGGTAGTAAACATTGTGGGAAAAGGAGAAAATGCTGGTAACCTGCATTGTCTCCTTTCCTCAGATTATTTTCAAAAGCCTTCTCTTTCAGGGGTGTTAAAAGGCGTCATTGTGTGGTAAAAGGTTAATAAGAATAAACAGCTATTCCCCCCCCTTCCCATCAGCCAATCAAATCTCTTCTCTCTCTGAAATTATCCAATCAGAGAAGCTTTAAGGAAATCAGAATGGGAACCAAGGAGCCAAATCAGAATGGGAACCAATAGCCAATCAGATATCCAACAGCCAATCAGAGAGCTTCAAAATCGCTCCAAAATGGCGCCATAATTTCTCGATAAAAAACAGTGAAAAAAAAGGCATAAAAGTGGATTTAAAGTCTTCTTTAAAGGCTGTTGTGCAGTCCTTGGCGAACTGCCAGGCATGCACCATCCACACATGCCAGATTTCACTGAAAATGGCCAAACATTTAAGAAAATAGGGGCGCAGCAGACCTTGTTTTGGTCTTTTCAAGCCCCTTGCAAGAATTACTTCCCTTAGACCCTCGATGCACACCCCCAGCCCTTAACTGGATTTGCTTTTCTAACTCAGCCCACAATAAATGCTGCACATTGAAACTTTCAATAAGCCAAAGTGATCAATGTACAGTGTAAAAAAGCCCCAGAAATTAATGCGACAAGTGGCTAAAAAAAGACTGAAAACTCTTTTAGTTGCTTCCTGTTGCATATATCAAACAAAGGCAACTGAAGTGTAATTTTTCTAATCTCTTCAAACCACAACAAGAAACCCAGTTACGTTGACTACCGTCTCATATGTGCCAGTTACGCTCATGCGAAAACCCCAGAAAATAATTCGACAAGTGGCTAAAAAAAGACTGAATGCTTCTTATTGCATAAATCAAACAAATGGAACAAAATTTTTAATGTATATTTTTTTCCTCCAATCTCTTTATACCATGACGACAAATCTATTTATGTTGACAACCGTCTCATAGGTTCCGGTTACGTATCCGCGAAAACGCGAAAAATCGACTAACGGACCACTTCATAGCAGATGACACCTGTTGCTTAATGGATCAAATATAGGGAACTTAATTTCTGATATCTGTTTTTTACTTCTCAAGTCTTTTTTTACCGTGACGACAAACCCATTTAGGTTGTCTATTGTCTCGCAGGTGCCGGTTACATACCCGCGAAAACATGCAAAATCGACTTACGGAATATATTTTATAGCAGACGACAACTGTTGCTTAAAGTCAATTATAGGGATTTTTCTATTTTTCTTTTTCATTTTCTCTCACTAGGGCCAATGATTTGGTTACGATGACCATCTCACCCATATGTGACTGATACGTGCTGCGCATAAAATCGTAAAATCAACTTTGACACTTTCGGAGGCAACTGATACCTGTTAAACAAATCAAAGAAAGGTAAACAAGGTTTTTCCCTGTTTTCTTACCAGGGTCACGAAAACATTGAACCAATTTTGACGACCGCGCGAGTCAAAAGTCAATTTTATGTTTAATCGCTGCGCAAAAATATAAAATTCAGAAGCAACCGTTTGCTGTTGCGGAAACTTTTTCCGATAAAAAAATCTTGTTCTTGTTTGAAGAATTTAGAAGTAGGCCATAAAGATACAATAAGATGTAAGAATAACTAAAAATCAACTTTTTCTTTGATAGGGTAGTAAACATTGTGGGAAAAGGAGAAAATGCTGGTAACCTGCATTGTCTCCTTTCCTCAGATTATTTTCAAAAGCCTTCTCTTTCAGGGGTGTTAAAAGGCGTCATTGTGTGGTAAAAGGTTAATAAGAATAAACAGCTATTCCCCCCCCTTCCCATCAGCCAATCAAATCTCTTCTCTCTCTGAAATTATCCAATCAGAGAAGCTTTAAGGAAATCAGAATGGGAACCAAGGAGCCAAATCAGAATGGGAACCAATAGCCAATCAGATATCCAACAGCCAATCAGAGAGCTTCAAAATCGCTCCAAAATGGCGCCATAATTTCTCGATAAAAAACAGTGAAAGAAAAGGCATAAAAGTGGATTTAAAGTCTTCTTTAAAGGCTGTTGTGCAGTCCTTGGCGAACTGCCAGGCATGCACCATCCACACATGCCAGATTTCACTGAAAATGGCCAAACATTTAAGAAAATAGGGGCGCAGCAGACCTTGTTTTGGTCTTTTCAAGCCCCTTGCAAGAATTACTTCCCTTAGACCCTCGATGCACCCCCCCAGCCCTTAACTGGATTTGCTTTTCTAACTCAGCCCACAATAAATGCTGCACATTGAAACTTTCAATAAGCCAAAGTGATCAATGTACAGTGTAAAAAAGCCCCAGAAATTAATGCGACAAGTGGCTAAAAAAAGACTGAAAACTCTTTTAGTTGCTTCCTGTTGCATATATCAAACAAAGGCAACTGAAGTGTAATTTTTCTAATCTCTTCAAACCACAACAAGAAACCCAGTTACGTTGACTACCGTCTCATATGTGCCAGTTACGCTCATGCGAAAACCCCAGAAAATAATGCGACAAGTGGCTAAAAAAAGACTGAATGCTTCTTATTGCATAAATCAAACAAATGGAACAAAATTTTTAATGTATATTTTTTTCCTCCAATCTCTTTATACCATGACGACAAATCTATTTATGTTGACAACCGTCTCATAGGTTCCGGTTACGTATCCGCGAAAACGCGAAAAATCGACTTACGGACCACTTCATAGCAGATGACACCTGTTGCTTAATGGATCAAATATAGGGAACTTAATTTCTGATATCTGTTTTTTACTTCTCAAGTCTTTTTTTACCGTGACGACAAACCCATTTAGGTTGTCTATTGTCTCGCAGGTGCCGGTTACATACCCGCGAAAACATGCAAAATCGACTTACGGAATATATTTTATAGCAGACGACAACTGTTGCTTAAAGTCAATTATAGGGATTTTTCTATTTTTCTTTTTCATTTTCTCTCACTAGGGCCAATGATTTGGTTACGATGACCATCTCACCCATATGTGACTGATACGTGTTGCGCATAAAATCGTAAAATCAACTTTGACACTTTCGGAGGCAACTGATACCTGTTAAACAAATCAAAGAAAGGTAAACAAAGTTTTTCCCTGTTTTCTTACCAGGGTCACGAAAACATTGAACCAATTTTGACGACCGCGCGAGTCAAAAGTCAATTTTATGTTTAATCGCTGCGCAAAAATATAAAATTCAGAAGCAACCCTTTGCTGTTGCGGAAACTTTTTCCGATAAAAAAATCTTGTTCTTGTTTGAAGAATTTAGAAGTAGGCCATAAAGATACAATAAGATGTAAGGATAACTAAAAATCAACTTTTTCTTTGATAGGGTAGTAAACATTGTGGGAAAAGGAGAAAATGCTGGTAACCTGCATTGTCTCCTTTCCTCAGATTATTTTCAAAAGCCTTCTCTTTCAGGGGTGTTAAAAGGCGTCATTGTGTGGTAAAAGGTTAATAAGAATAAACAGCTATTCCCCCCCCTTCCCATCAGCCAATCAAATCTCTTCTGTCTCTGAAATTATCCAATCAGAGAAGCTTTAAGGAAATCAGAATGGGAACCAAGGAGCCAAATCAGAATGGGAACCAATAGCCAATCAGATATCCAACAGCCAATCAGAGAGCTTCAAAATCGCTCCAAAATGGCGCCATAATTTCTCGATAAAAAACAGTGAAAAAAAAGGCATAAAAGTGGATTTAAAGTCTTCTTTAAAGGCTGTTGTGCAGTCCTTGGCGAACTGCCAGGCATGCACCATCCACACATGCCAGATTTCACTGAAAATGGCCAAACATTTAAGAAAATAGGGGCGCAGCAGACCTTGTTTTGGTCTTTTCAAGCCCCTTGCAAGAATTACTTCCCTTAGACCCTCGATGCACCCCCCCAGCCCTTAACTGGATTTGCTTTTCTAACTCAGCCCACAATAAATGCTGCACATTGAAACTTTCAATAAGCCAAAGTGATCAATGTACAGTGTAAAAAAGCCCCAGAAATTAATGCGACAAGTGGCTAAAAAAAGACTGAAAACTCTTTTAGTTGCTTCCTGTTGCATATATCAAACAAAGGCAACTGAAGTGTAATTTTTCTAATCTCTTCAAACCACAACAAGAAACCCAGTTACGTTGACTACCGTCTCATATGTGCCAGTTACGCTCATGCGAAAACCCCAGAAAATAATGCGACAAGTGGCTAAAAAAAGACTGAATGCTTCTTATTGCATAAATCAAACAAATGGAACAAAATTTTTAATGTATATTTTTTTCCTCCAATCTCTTTATACCATGACGACAAATCTATTTATGTTGACAACCGTCTCATAGGTTCCGGTTACGTATCCGCGAAAACGCGAAAAATCGACTTACGGACCACTTCATAGCAGATGACACCTGTTGCTTAATGGATCAAATATAGGGAACTTAATTTCTGATATCTGTTTTTTACTTCTCAAGTCTTTTTTTACCGTGACGACAAACCCATTTAGGTTGTCTATTGTCTCGCAGGTGCCGGTTACATACCCGCGAAAACATGCAAAATCGACTTACGGAATATATTTTATAGCAGACGACAACTGTTGCTTAAAGTCAATTATAGGGATTTTTCTATTTTTCTTTTTCATTTTCTCTCACTAGGGCCAATGATTTGGTTACGATGACCATCTCACCCATATGTGACTGATACGTGTTGCGCATAAAATCGTAAAATCAACTTTGACACTTTCGGAGGCAACTGATACCTGTTAAACAAATCAAAGAAAGGTAAACAAAGTTTTTCCCTGTTTTCTTACCAGGGTCACGAAAACATTGAACCAATTTTGACGACCGCGCGAGTCAAAAGTCAATTTTATGTTTAATCGCTGCGCAAAAATATAAAATTCAGAAGCAACCGTTTGCTGTTGCGGAAACTTTTTCCGATTAAAAAATCTTGTTCTTGTTTGAAGAATTTAGAAGTAGGCCATAAAGATACAATAAGATGTAAGAATAACTAAAAATCAACTTTTTCTTTGATAGGGTAGTAAACATTGTGGGAAAAGGAGAAAATGCTGGTAACCTGCATTGTCTCCTTTCCTCAGATTATTTTCAAAAGCCTTCTCTTTCAGGGGTGTTAAAAGGCGTCATTGTGTGGTAAAAGGTTAATAAGAATAAACAGCTATTCCCCCCCTTCCCATCAGCCAATCAAATCTCTTCTCTCTCTGAAATTATCCAATCAGAGAAGCTTTAAGGAAATCAGAATGGGAACCAAGGAGCCAAATCAGAATGGGAACCAATAGCCAATCAGATATCCAACAGCCAATCAGAGAGCTTCAAAATCGCTCCAAAATGGCGCCATAATTTCTCGATAAAAAACAGTGAAAAAAAAGGCATAAAAGTGGATTTAAAGTCTTCTTTAAAGGCTGTTGTGCAGTCCTTGGCGAAATGCCAGGCATGCACCATCCACACATGCCAGATTTCACTGAAAATGGCCAAACATTTAAGAAAATAGGGGCGCAGCAGACCTTGTTTTGGTCTTTTCAAGCCCCTTGCAAGAATTACTTCCCTTAGACCCTCGATGCACCCCCCCCAGCCCTTAACTGGATTTGCTTTTCTAACTCAGCCCACAATAAATGCTGCACATTGAAACTTTCAATAAGCCAAAGTGATCAATGTACAGTGTAAAAAAGCCCCAGAAATTAATGCGACAAGTGGCTAAAAAAAGACTGAAAACTCTTTTAGTTGCTTCCTGTTGCATATATCAAACAAAGGCAACTGAAGTGTAATTTTTCTAATCTCTTCAAACCACAACAAGAAACCCAGTTACGTTGACTACCGTCTCATATGTGCCAGTTACGCTCATGCGAAAACCCCAGAAAATAATGCGACAAGTGGCTAAAAAAAGACTGAATGCTTCTTATTGCATAAATCAAACAAATGGAACAAAATTTTTAATGTATATTTTTTTCCTCCAATCTCTTTATACCATGACGACAAATCTATTTATGTTGACAACTGTCTCATAGGTTCCGGTTACGTATCCGCGAAAACGCGAAAAATCGACTTACGGACCACTTCATAGCAGATGACACCTGTTGCTTAATGGATCAAATATAGGGAACTTAATTTCTGATATCTGTTTTTTACTTCTCAAGTCTTTTTTTACCGTGACGACAAACCCATTTAGGTTGTCTATTGTCTCGCAGGTGCCGGTTACATACCCGCGAAAACATGCAAAATCGACTTACGGAATATATTTTATAGCAGACGACAACTGTTGCTTAAAGTCAATTATAGGGATTTTTCTATTTTTCTTTTTCATTTTCTCTCACTAGGGCCAATGATTTGGTTACGATGACCATCTCACCCATATGTGACTGATACGTGTTGCGCATAAAATCGTAAAATCAACTTTGACACTTTCGGAGGCAACTGATACCTGTTAAACAAATCAAAGAAAGGTAAACAAAGTTTTTCCCTGTTTTCTTACCAGGGTCACGAAAACATTGAACCAATTTTGACGACCGCGCGAGTCAAAAGTCAATTTTATGTTTAATCGCTGCGCAAAAATATAAAATTCAGAAGCAACCGTTTGCTGTTGCGGAAACTTTTTCCGATAAAAAAATCTTGTTCTTGTTTGAAGAATTTAGAAGTAGGCCATAAAGATACAATAAGATGTAAGAATAACTAAAAATCAACTTTTTCTTTGATAGGGTAGTAAACATTGTGGGAAAAGGAGAAAATGCTGGTAACCTGCATTGTCTCCTTTCCTCAGATTATTTTCAAAAGCCTTCTCTTTCAGGGGTGTTAAAAGGCGTCATTGTGTGGTAAAAGGTTAATAAGAATAAACAGCTATTCCCCCCCTTCCCATCAGCCAATCAAATCTCTTCTCTCTCTGAAATTATCCAATCAGAGAAGCTTTAAGGAAATCAGAATGGGAACCAAGGAGCCAAATCAGAATGGGAACCAATAGCCAATCAGATATCCAACAGCCAATCAGAGAGCTTCAAAATCGCTCCAAAATGGCGCCATAATTTCTCGATAAAAAACAGTGAAAAAAAAGGCATAAAAGTGGATTTAAAGTCTTCTTTAAAGGCTGTTGTGCAGTCCTTGGCGAACTGCCAGGCATGCACCATCCACACATGCCAGATTTCACTGAAAATGGCCAAACATTTAAGAAAATAGGGGCGCAGCAGACCTTGTTTTGGTCTTTTCAAGCCCCTTGCAAGAATTACTTCCCTTAGACCCTCGATGCACCCCCCCAGCCCTTAACTGGATTTGCTTTTCTAACTCAGCCCACAATAAATGCTGCACATTGAAACTTTCAATAAGCCAAAGTGATCAATGTACAGTGTAAAAAAGCCCCAGAAATTAATGCGACAAGTGGCTAAAAAAAGACTGAAAACTCTTTTAGTTGCTTCCTGTTGCATATATCAAACAAAGGCAACTGAAGTGTAATTTTTCTAATCTCTTCAAACCACAACAAGAAACCCAGTTACGTTGACTACCGTCTCATATGTGCCAGTTACGCTCATGCGAAAACCCCAGAAAATAATGCGACAAGTGGCTAAAAAAAGACTGAATGCTTCTTATTGCATAAATCAAACAAATGGAACAAAATTTTTAATGTATATTTTTTTCCTCCAATCTCTTTATACCATGACGACAAATCTATTTATGTTGACAACCGTCTCATAGGTTCCGGTTACGTATCCGCGAAAACGCGAAAAATCGACTTACGGACCACTTCATAGCAGATGACACCTGTTGCTTAATGGATCAAATATAGGGAACTTAATTTCTGATATCTGTTTTTTACTTCTCAAGTCTTTTTTTACCGTGACGACAAACCCATTTAGGTTGTCTATTGTCTCGCAGGTGCCGGTTACATACCCGCGAAAACATGCAAAATCGACTTACGGAATATATTTTATAGCAGACGACAACTGTTGCTTAAAGTCAATTATAGGGATTTTTCTATTTTTCTTTTTCATTTTCTCTCACTAGGGCCAATGATTTGGTTACGATGACCATCTCACCCATATGTGACTGATACGTGTTGCGCATAAAATCGTAAAATCAACTTTGACACTTTCGGAGGCAACTGATACCTGTTAAACAAATCAAAGAAAGGTAAACAAAGTTTTTCCCTGTTTTCTTACCAGGGTCACGAAAACATTGAACCAATTTTGACGACCGCGCGAGTCAAAAGTCAATTTTATGTTTAATCGCTGCGCAAAAATATAAAATTCAGAAGCAACCCTTTGCTGTTGCGGAAACTTTTTCCGATAAAAAAATCTTGTTCTTGTTTGAAGAATTTAGAAGTAGGCCATAAAGATACAATAAGATGTAAGGATAACTAAAAATCAACTTTTTCTTTGATAGGGTAGTAAACATTGTGGGAAAAGGAGAAAATGCTGGTAACCTGCATTGTCTCCTTTCCTCAGATTATTTTCAAAAGCCTTCTCTTTCAGGGGTGTTAAAAGGCGTCATTGTGTGGTAAAAGGTTAATAAGAATAAACAGCTATTCCCCCCCCCCTTCCCATCAGCCAATCAAATCTCTTCTGTCTCTGAAATTATCCAATCAGAGAAGCTTTAAGGAAATCAGAATGGGAACCAAGGAGCCAAATCAGAATGGGAACCAATAGCCAATCAGATATCCAACAGCCAATCAGAGAGCTTCAAAATCGCTCCAAAATGGCGCCATAATTTCTCGATAAAAAACAGTGAAAAAAAAGGCATAAAAGTGGATTTAAAGTCTTCTTTAAAGGCTGTTGTGCAGTCCTTGGCGAACTGCCAGGCATGCACCATCCACACATGCCAGATTTCACTGAAAATGGCCAAACATTTAAGAAAATAGGGGCGCAGCAGACCTTGTTTTGGTCTTTTCAAGCCCCTTGCAAGAATTACTTCCCTTAGACCCTCGATGCACCCCCCCAGCCCTTAACTGGATTTGCTTTTCTAACTCAGCCCACAATAAATGCTGCACATTGAAACTTTCAATAAGCCAAAGTGATCAATGTACAGTGTAAAAAAGCCCCAGAAATTAATGCGACAAGTGGCTAAAAAAAGACTGAAAACTCTTTTAGTTGCTTCCTGTTGCATATATCAAACAAAGGCAACTGAAGTGTAATTTTTCTAATCTCTTCAAACCACAACAAGAAACCCAGTTACGTTGACTACCGTCTCATATGTGCCAGTTACGCTCATGCGAAAACCCCAGAAAATAATGCGACAAGTGGCTAAAAAAAGACTGAATGCTTCTTATTGCATAAATCAAACAAATGGAACAAAATTTTTAATGTATATTTTTTTCCTCCAATCTCTTTATACCATGACGACAAATCTATTTATGTTGACAACCGTCTCATAGGTTCCGGTTACGTATCCGCGAAAACGCGAAAAATCGACTTACGGACCACTTCATAGCAGATGACACCTGTTGCTTAATGGATCAAATATAGGGAACTTAATTTCTGATATCTGTTTTTTACTTCTCAAGTCTTTTTTTACCGTGACGACAAACCCATTTAGGTTGTCTATTGTCTCGCAGGTGCCGGTTACATACCCGCGAAAACATGCAAAATCGACTTACGGAATATATTTTATAGCAGACGACAACTGTTGCTTAAAGTCAATTATAGGGATTTTTCTATTTTTCTTTTTCATTTTCTCTCACTAGGGCCAATGATTTGGTTACGATGACCATCTCACCCATATGTGACTGATACGTGTTGCGCATAAAATCGTAAAATCAACTTTGACACTTTCGGAGGCAACTGATACCTGTTAAACAAATCAAAGAAAGGTAAACAAAGTTTTTCCCTGTTTTCTTACCAGGGTCACGAAAACATTGAACCAATTTTGACGACCGCGCGAGTCAAAAGTCAATTTTATGTTTAATCGCTGCGCAAAAATATAAAATTCAGAAGCAACCGTTTGCTGTTGCGGAAACTTTTTCCGATAAAAAAATCTTGTTCTTGTTTGAAGAATTTAGAAGTAGGCCATAAAGATACAATAAGATGTAAGAATAACTAAAAATCAACTTTTTCTTTGATAGGGTAGTAAACATTGTGGGAAAAGGAGAAAATGCTGGTAACCTGCATTGTCTCCTTTCCTCAGATTATTTTCAAAAGCCTTCTCTTTCAGGGGTGTTAAAAGGCGTCATTGTGTGGTAAAAGGTTAATAAGAATAAACAGCTATTCCCCCCCCTTCCCATCAGCCAATCAAATCTCTTCTCTCTCTGAAATTATCCAATCAGAGAAGCTTTAAGGAAATCAGAATGGGAACCAAGGAGCCAAATCAGAATGGGAACCAATAGCCAATCAGATATCCAACAGCCAATCAGAGAGCTTCAAAATCGCTCCAAAATGGCGCCATAATTTCTCGATAAAAAACAGTGAAAGAAAAGGCATAAAAGTGGATTTAAAGTCTTCTTTAAAGGCTGTTGTGCAGTCCTTGGCGAACTGCCAGGCATGCACCATCCACACATGCCAGATTTCACTGAAAATGGCCAAACATTTAAGAAAATAGGGGCGCAGCAGACCTTGTTTTGGTCTTTTCAAGCCCCTTGCAAGAATTACTTCCCTTAGACCCTCGATGCACCCCCCCAGCCCTTAACTGGATTTGCTTTTCTAACTCAGCCCACAATAAATGCTGCACATTGAAACTTTCAATAAGCCAAAGTGATCAATGTACAGTGTGAAAAAGCCCCAGAAATTAATGCGACAAGTGGCTAAAAAAAGACTGAAAACTCTTTTAGTTGCTTCCTGTTGCATATATCAAACAAAGGCAACTGAAGTGTAATTTTTCTAATCTCTTCAAACCACAACAAGAAACCCAGTTACGTTGACTACCGTCTCATATGTGCCAGTTACGCTCATGCGAAAACCCCAGAAAATAATGCGACAAGTGGCTAAAAAAAGACTGAATGCTTCTTATTGCATAAATCAAACAAATGGAACAAAATTTTTAATGTATATTTTTTTCCTCCAATCTCTTTATACCATGACGACAAATCTATTTATGTTGACAACCGTCTCATAGGTTCCGGTTACGTATCCGCGAAAACGCGAAAAATCGACTTACGGACCACTTCATAGCAGATGACACCTGTTGCTTAATGGATCAAATATAGGGAACTTAATTTCTGATATCTGTTTTTTACTTCTCAAGTCTTTTTTTACCGTGACGACAAACCCATTTAGGTTGTCTATTGTCTCGCAGGTGCTGGTTACATACCCGCGAAAACATGCAAAATCGACTTACGGAATATATTTTATAGCAGACGACAACTGTTGCTTAAAGTCAATTATAGGGATTTTTCTATTTTTCTTTTTCATTTTCTCTCACTAGGGCCAATGATTTGGTTACGATGACCATCTCACCCATATGTGACTGATACGTGTTGTGCATAAAATCGTAAAATCAACTTTGACACTTTCGGAGGCAACTGATACCTGTTAAACAAATCAAAGAAAGGTAAACAAAGTTTTTCCCTGTTTTCTTACCAGGGTCACGAAAACATTGAACCAATTTTGACGACCGCGCGAGTCAAAAGTCAATTTTATGTTTAATCGCTGCGCAAAAATATAAAATTCAGAAGCAACCGTTTGCTGTTGCGGAAACTTTTTCCGATAAAAAAATCTTGTTCTTGTTTGAAGAATTTAGAAGTAGGCCATAAAGATACAATAAGATGTAAGAATAACTAAAAATCAACTTTTTCTTTGATAGGGTAGTAAACATTGTGGGAAAAGGAGAAAATGCTGGTAACCTGCATTGTCTCCTTTCCTCAGATTATTTTCAAAAGCCTTCTCTTTCAAGGGTGTTAAAAGGCGTCATTGTGTGGTAAAAGGTTAATAAGAATAAACAGCTATTCCCCCCCCCTTCCCATCAGCCAATCAAATCTCTTCTCTCTCTGAAATTATCCAATCAGAGAAGCTTTAAGGAAATCAGAATGGGAACCAAGGAGCCAAATCAGAATGGGAACCAATAGCCAATCAGATATCCAACAGCCAATCAGAGAGCTTCAAAATCGCTCCAAAATGGCGCCATAATTTCTCGATAAAAAACAGTGAAAAAAAAGGCATAAAAGTGGATTTAAAGTCTTCTTTAAAGGCTGTTGTGCAGTCCTTGGCGAACTGCCAGGCATGCACCATCCACACATGCCAGATTTCACTGAAAATGGCCAAACATTTAAGAAAATAGGGGCGCAGCAGACCTTGTTTTGGTCTTTTCAAGCCCCTTGCAAGAATTACTTCCCTTAGACCCTCGATGCACCCCCCCAGCCCTTAACTGGATTTGCTTTTCTAACTCAGCCCACAATAAATGCTGCACATTGAAACTTTCAATAAGCCAAAGTGATCAATGTACAGTGTAAAAAAGCCCCAGAAATTATTGCGACAAGTGGCTAAAAAAAGACTGAAAACTCTTTTAGTTGCTTCCTGTTGCATATATCAAACAAAGGCAACTGAAGTGTAATTTTTCTAATCTCTTCAAACCACAACAAGAAACCCAGTTACGTTGACTACCGTCTCATATGTGCCAGTTACGCTCATGCGAAAACCCCAGAAAATAATGCGACAAGTGGCTAAAAAAAGACTGAATGCTTCTTATTGCATAAATCAAACAAATGGAACAAAATTTTTAATGTATATTTTTTTCCTCCAATCTCTTTATACCATGACGACAAATCTATTTATGTTGACAACCGTCTCATAGGTTCCGGTTACGTATCCGCGAAAACGCGAAAAATCGACTTACGGACCACTTCATAGCAGATGACACCTGTTGCTTAATGGATCAAATATAGGGAACTTAATTTCTGATATCTGTTTTTTACTTCTCAAGTCTTTTTTTACCGTGACGACAAACCCATTTAGGTTGTCTATTGTCTCGCAGGTGCCGGTTACATACCCGCGAAAACATGCAAAATCGACTTACGGAATATATTTTATAGCAGACGACAACTGTTGCTTAAAGTCAATTATAGGGATTTTTCTATTTTTCTTTTTCATTTTCTCTCACTAGGGCCAATGATTTGGTTACGATGACCATCTCACCCATATGTGACTGATACGTGTTGCGCATAAAATCGTAAAATCAACTTTGACACTTTCGGAGGCAACTGATACCTGTTAAACAAATCAAAGAAAGGTAAACAAAGTTTTTCCCTGTTTTCTTACCAGGGTCACGAAAACATTGAACCAATTTTGACGACCGCGCGAGTCAAAAGTCAATTTTATGTTTAATCGCTGCGCAAAAATATAAAATTCAGAAGCAACCGTTTGCTGTTGCGGAAACTTTTTCCGATAAAAAAATCTTGTTCTTGTTTGAAGAATTTAGAAGTAGGCCATAAAGATACAATAAGATGTAAGAATAACTAAAAATCAACTTTTTCTTTGATAGGGTAGTAAACATTGTGGGAAAAGGAGAAAATGCTGGTAACCTGCATTGTCTCCTTTCCTCAGATTATTTTCAAAAGCCTTCTCTTTCAGGGGTGTTAAAAGGCGTCATTGTGTGGTAAAAGGTTAATAAGAATAAACAGCTATTCCCCCCCTTCCCATCAGCCAATCAAATCTCTTCTCTCTCTGAAATTATCCAATCAGAGAAGCTTTAAGGAAATCAGAATGGGAACCAAGGAGCCAAATCAGAATGGGAACCAATAGCCAATCAGATATCCAACAGCCAATCAGAGAGCTTCAAAATCGCTCCAAAATGGCGCCATAATTTCTCGATAAAAAACAGTGAAAAAAAAGGCATAAAAGTGGATTTAAAGTCTTCTTTAAAGGCTGTTGTGCAGTCCTTGGCGAACTGCCAGGCATGCACCATCCACACATGCCAGATTTCACTGAAAATGGCCAAACATTTAAGAAAATAGGGGCGCAGCAGACCTTGTTTTGGTCTTTTCAAGCCCCTTGCAAGAATTACTTCCCTTAGACCCTCGATGCACCCCCCCAGCCCTTAACTGGATTTGCTTTTCTAACTCAGCCCACAATAAATGCTGCACATTGAAACTTTCAATAAGCCAAAGTGATCAATGTACAGTGTGAAAAAGCCCCAGAAATTAATGCGACAAGTGGCTAAAAAAAGACTGAAAACTCTTTTAGTTGCTTCCTGTTGCATATATCAAACAAAGGCAACTGAAGTGTAATTTTTCTAATCTCTTCAAACCACAACAAGAAACCCAGTTACGTTGACTACCGTCTCATATGTGCCAGTTACGCTCATGCGAAAACCCCAGAAAATAATGCGACAAGTGGCTAAAAAAAGACTGAATGCTTCTTATTGCATAAATCAAACAAATGGAACAAAATTTTTAATGTATATTTTTTTCCTCCAATCTCTTTATACCATGACGACAAATCTATTTATGTTGACAACCGTCTCATAGGTTCCGGTTACGTATCCGCGAAAACGCGAAAAATCGACTTACGGACCACTTCATAGCAGATGACACCTGTTGCTTAATGGATCAAATATAGGGAACTTAATTTCTGATATCTGTTTTTTACTTCTCAAGTCTTTTTTTACCGTGACGACAAACCCATTTAGGTTGTCTATTGTCTCGCAGGTGCCGGTTACATACCCGCGAAAACATGCAAAATCGACTTACGGAATATATTTTATAGCAGACGACAACTGTTGCTTAAAGTCAATTATAGGGATTTTTCTATTTTTCTTTTTCATTTTCTCTCACTAGGGCCAATGATTTGGTTACGATGACCATCTCACCCATATGTGACTGATACGTGTTGCGCATAAAATCGTAAAATCAACTTTGACACTTTCGGAGGCAACTGATACCTGTTAAACAAATCAAAGAAAGGTAAACAAAGTTTTTCCCTGTTTTCTTACCAGGGTCACGAAAACATTGAACCAATTTTGACGACCGCGCGAGTCAAAAGTCAATTTTATGTTTAATCGCTGCGCAAAAATATAAAATTCAGAAGCAACCGTTTGCTGTTGCGGAAACTTTTTCCGATAAAAAAATCTTGTTCTTGTTTGAAGAATTTAGAAGTAGGCCATAAAGATACAATAAGATGTAAGAATAACTAAAAATCAACTTTTTCTTTGATAGGGTAGTAAACATTGTGGGAAAAGGAGAAAATGCTGGTAACCTGCATTGTCTCCTTTCCTCAGATTATTTTCAAAAGCCTTCTCTTTCAGGGGTGTTAAAAGGCGTCATTGTGTGGTAAAAGGTTAATAAGAATAAACAGCTATTCCCCCCCTTCCCATCAGCCAATCAAATCTCTTCTCTCTCTGAAATTATCCAATCAGAGAAGCTTTAAGGAAATCAGAATGGGAACCAAGGAGCCAAATCAGAATGGGAACCAATAGCCAATCAGATATCCAACAGCCAATCAGAGAGCTTCAAAATCGCTCCAAAATGGCGCCATAATTTCTCGATAAAAAACAGTGAAAAAAAAGGCATAAAAGTGGATTTAAAGTCTTCTTTAAAGGCTGTTGTGCAGTCCTTGGCGAACTGCCAGGCATGCACCATCCACACATGCCAGATTTCACTGAAAATGGCCAAACATTTAAGAAAATAGGGGCGCAGCAGACCTTGTTTTGGTCTTTTCAAGCCCCTTGCAAGAATTACTTCCCTTAGACCCTCGATGCACCCCCCCAGCCCTTAACTGGATTTGCTTTTCTAACTCAGCCCACAATAAATGCTGCACATTGAAACTTTCAATAAGCCAAAGTGATCAATGTACAGTGTGAAAAAGCCCCAGAAATTAATGCGACAAGTGGCTAAAAAAAGACTGAAAACTCTTTTAGTTGCTTCCTGTTGCATATATCAAACAAAGGCAACTGAAGTGTAATTTTTCTAATCTCTTCAAACCACAACAAGAAACCCAGTTACGTTGACTACCGTCTCATATGTGCCAGTTACGCTCATGCGAAAACCCCAGAAAATAATGCGACAAGTGGCTAAAAAAAGACTGAATGCTTCTTATTGCATAAATCAAACAAATGGAACAAAATTTTTAATGTATATTTTTTTCCTCCAATCTCTTTATACCATGACGACAAATCTATTTATGTTGACAACCGTCTCATAGGTTCCGGTTACGTATCCGCGAAAACGCGAAAAATCGACTTACGGACCACTTCATAGCAGATGACACCTGTTGCTTAATGGATCAAATATAGGGAACTTAATTTCTGATATCTGTTTTTTACTTCTCAAGTCTTTTTTTACCGTGACGACAAACCCATTTAGGTTGTCTATTGTCTCGCAGGTGCCGGTTACATACCCGCGAAAACATGCAAAATCGACTTACGGAATATATTTTATAGCAGACGACAACTGTTGCTTAAAGTCAATTATAGGGATTTTTCTATTTTTCTTTTTCATTTTCTCTCACTAGGGCCAATGATTTGGTTACGATGACCATCTCACCCATATGTGACTGATACGTGTTGCGCATAAAATCGTAAAATCAACTTTGACACTTTCGGAGGCAACTGATACCTGTTAAACAAATCAAAGAAAGGTAAACAAAGTTTTTCCCTGTTTTCTTACCAGGGTCACGAAAACATTGAACCAATTTTGACGACCGCGCGAGTCAAAAGTCAATTTTATGTTTAATCGCTGCGCAAAAATATAAAATTCAGAAGCAACCGTTTGCTGTTGCGGAAACTTTTTCCGATAAAAAAATCTTGTTCTTGTTTGAAGAATTTAGAAGTAGGCCATAAAGATACAATAAGATGTAAGAATAACTAAAAATCAACTTTTTCTTTGATAGGGTAGTAAACATTGTGGGAAAAGGAGAAAATGCTGGTAACCTGCATTGTCTCCTTTCCTCAGATTATTTTCAAAAGCCTTCTCTTTCAAGGGTGTTAAAAGGCGTCATTGTGTGGTAAAAGGTTAATAAGAATAAACAGCTATTCCCCCCCCCTTCCCATCAGCCAATCAAATCTCTTCTCTCTCTGAAATTATCCAATCAGAGAAGCTTTAAGGAAATCAGAATGGGAACCAAGGAGCCAAATCAGAATGGGAACCAATAGCCAATCAGATATCCAACAGCCAATCAGAGAGCTTCAAAATCGCTCCAAAATGGCGCCATAATTTCTCGATAAAAAACAGTGAAAAAAAAGGCATAAAAGTGGATTTAAAGTCTTCTTTAAAGGCTGTTGTGCAGTCCTTGGCGAACTGCCAGGCATGCACCATCCACACATGCCAGATTTCACTGAAAATGGCCAAACATTTAAGAAAATAGGGGCGCAGCAGACCTTGTTTTGGTCTTTTCAGGCCCCTTGCAAGAATTACTTCCCTTAGACCCTCGATGCACCCCCCCAGCCCTTAACTGGATTTGCTTTTCTAACTCAGCCCACAATAAATGCTGCACATTGAAACTTTCAATAAGCCAAAGTGATCAATGTACAGTGTAAAAAAGCCCCAGAAATTAATGCGACAAGTGGCTAAAAAAAGACTGAAAACTCTTTTAGTTGCTTCCTGTTGCATATATCAAACAAAGGCAACTGAAGTGTAATTTTTCTAATCTCTTCAAACCACAACAAGAAACCCAGTTACGTTGACTACCGTCTCATATGTGCCAGTTACGCTCATGCGAAAACCCCAGAAAATAATGCGACAAGTGGCTAAAAAAAGACTGAATGCTTCTTATTGCATAAATCAAACAAATGGAACAAAATTTTTAATGTATATTTTTTTCCTCCAATCTCTTTATACCATGACGACAAATCTATTTATGTTGACAACCGTCTCATAGGTTCCGGTTACGTATCCGCGAAAACGCGAAAAATCGACTTACGGACCACTTCATAGCAGATGACACCTGTTGCTTAATGGATCAAATATAGGGAACTTAATTTCTGATATCTGTTTTTTACTTCTCAAGTCTTTTTTTACCGTGACGACAAACCCATTTAGGTTGTCTATTGTCTCGCAGGTGCCGGTTACATACCCGCGAAAACATGCAAAATCGACTTACGGAATATATTTTATAGCAGACGACAACTGTTGCTTAAAGTCAATTATAGGGATTTTTCTATTTTTCTTTTTCATTTTCTCTCACTAGGGCCAATGATTTGGTTACGATGACCATCTCACCCATATGTGACTGATACGTGTTGCGCATAAAATCGTAAAATCAACTTTGACACTTTCGGAGGCAACTGATACCTGTTAAACAAATCAAAGAAAGGTAAACAAAGTTTTTCCCTGTTTTCTTACCAGGGTCACGAAAACATTGAACCAATTTTGACGACCGCGCGAGTCAAAAGTCAATTTTATGTTTAATCGCTGCGCAAAAATATAAAATTCAGAAGCAACCGTTTGCTGTTGCGGAAACTTTTTCCGATAAAAAAATCTTGTTCTTGTTTGAAGAATTTAGAAGTAGGCCATAAAGATACAATAAGATGTAAGAATAACTAAAAATCAACTTTTTCTTTGATAGGGTAGTAAACATTGTGGGAAAAGGAGAAAATGCTGGTAACCTGCATTGTCTCCTTTCCTCAGATTATTTTCAAAAGCCTTCTCTTTCAGGGGTGTTAAAAGGCGTCATTGTGTGGTAAAAGGTTAATAAGAATAAACAGCTATTCCCCCCCCTTCCCATCAGCCAATCAAATCTCTTCTCTCTCTGAAATTATCCAATCAGAGAAGCTTTAAGGAAATCAGAATGGGAACCAAGGAGCCAAATCAGAATGGGAACCAATAGCCAATCAGATATCCAACAGCCAATCAGAGAGCTTCAAAATCGCTCCAAAATGGCGCCATAATTTCTCGATAAAAAACAGTGAAAAAAAAGGCATAAAAGTGGATTTAAAGTCTTCTTTAAAGGCTGTTGTGCAGTCCTTGGCGAACTGCCAGGCATGCACCATCCACACATGCCAGATTTCACTGAAAATGGCCAAACATTTAAGAAAATAGGGGCGCAGCAGACCTTGTTTTGGTCTTTTCAAGCCCCTTGCAAGAATTACTTCCCTTAGACCCTCGATGCACACCCCCAGCCCTTAACTGGATTTGCTTTTCTAACTCAGCCCACAATAAATGCTGCACATTGAAACTTTCAATAAGCCAAAGTGATCAATGTACAGTGTAAAAAAGCCCCAGAAATTAATGCGACAAGTGGCTAAAAAAAGACTGAAAACTCTTTTAGTTGCTTCCTGTTGCATATATCAAACAAAGGCAACTGAAGTGTAATTTTTCTAATCTCTTCAAACCACAACAAGAAACCCAGTTACGTTGACTACCGTCTCATATGTGCCAGTTACGCTCATGCGAAAACCCCAGAAAATAATTCGACAAGTGGCTAAAAAAAGACTGAATGCTTCTTATTGCATAAATCAAACAAATGGAACAAAATTTTTAATGTATATTATTTTCCTCCAATCTCTTTATACCATGACGACAAATCTATTTATGTTGACAACCGTCTCATAGGTTCCGGTTACGTATCCGCGAAAACGCGAAAAATCGACTAACGGACCACTTCATAGCAGATGACACCTGTTGCTTAATGGATCAAATATAGGGAACTTAATTTCTGATATCTGTTTTTTACTTCTCAAGTCTTTTTTTACCGTGACGACAAACCCATTTAGGTTGTCTATTGTCTCGCAGGTGCCGGTTACATACCCGCGAAAACATGCAAAATCGACTTACGGAATATATTTTATAGCAGACGACAACTGTTGCTTAAAGTCAATTATAGGGATTTTTCTATTTTTCTTTTTCATTTTCTCTCACTAGGGCCAATGATTTGGTTACGATGACCATCTCACCCATATGTGACTGATACGTGCTGCGCATAAAATCGTAAAATCAACTTTGACACTTTCGGAGGCAACTGATACCTGTTAAACAAATCAAAGAAAGGTAAACAAGGTTTTTCCCTGTTTTCTTACCAGGGTCACGAAAACATTGAACCAATTTTGACGACCGCGCGAGTCAAAAGTCAATTTTATGTTTAATCGCTGCGCAAAAATATAAAATTCAGAAGCAACCGTTTGCTGTTGCGGAAACTTTTTCCGATAAAAAAATCTTGTTCTTGTTTGAAGAATTTAGAAGTAGGCCATAAAGATACAATAAGATGTAAGAATAACTAAAAATCAACTTTTTCTTTGATAGGGTAGTAAACATTGTGGGAAAAGGAGAAAATGCTGGTAACCTGCATTGTCTCCTTTCCTCAGATTATTTTCAAAAGCCTTCTCTTTCAGGGGTGTTAAAAGGCGTCATTGTGTGGTAAAAGGTTAATAAGAATAAACAGCTATTCCCCCCCCTTCCCATCAGCCAAGCAAATCTCTTCTCTCTCTGAAATTATCCAATCAGAGAAGCTTTAAGGAAATCAGAATGGGAACCAAGGAGCCAAATCAGAATGGGAACCAATAGCCAATCAGATATCCAACAGCCAATCAGAGAGCTTCAAAATCGCTCCAAAATGGCGCCATAATTTCTCGATAAAAAACAGTGAAAGAAAAGGCATAAAAGTGGATTTAAAGTCTTCTTTAAAGGCTGTTGTGCAGTCCTTGGCGAACTGCCAGGCATGCACCATCCACACATGCCAGATTTCACTGAAAATGGCCAAACATTTAAGAAAATAGGGGCGCAGCAGACCTTGTTTTGGTCTTTTCAAGCCCCTTGCAAGAATTACTTCCCTTAGACCCTCGATGCACCCCCCCCAGCCCTTAACTGGATTTGCTTTTCTAACTCAGCCCACAATAAATGCTGCACATTGAAACTTTCAATAAGCCAAAGTGATCAATGTACAGTGTAAAAAAGCCCCAGAAATTAATGCGACAAGTGGCTAAAAAAAGACTGAAAACTCTTTTAGTTGCTTCCTGTTGCATATATCAAACAAAGGCAACTGAAGTGTAATTTTTCTAATCTCTTCAAACCACAACAAGAAACCCAGTTACGTTGACTACCGTCTCATATGTGCCAGTTACGCTCATGCGAAAACCCCAGAAAATAATGCGACAAGTGGCTAAAAAAAGACTGAATGCTTCTTATTGCATAAATCAAACAAATGGAACAAAATTTTTAATGTATATTTTTTTCCTCCAATCTCTTTATACCATGACGACAAATCTATTTATGTTGACAACCGTCTCATAGGTTCCGGTTACGTATCCGCGAAAACGCGAAAAATCGACTTACGGACCACTTCATAGCAGATGACACCTGTTGCTTAATGGATCAAATATAGGGAACTTAATTTCTGATATCTGTTTTTTACTTCTCAAGTCTTTTTTTACCGTGACGACAAACCCATTTAGGTTGTCTATTGTCTCGCAGGTGCCGGTTACATACCCGCGAAAACATGCAAAATCGACTTACGGAATATATTTTATAGCAGACGACAACTGTTGCTTAAAGTCAATTATAGGGATTTTTCTATTTTTCTTTTTCATTTTCTCTCACTAGGGCCAATGATTTGGTTACGATGACCATCTCACCCATATGTGACTGATACGTGTTGCGCATAAAATCGTAAAATCAACTTTGACACTTTCGGAGGCAACTGATACCTGTTAAACAAATCAAAGAAAGGTAAACAAAGTTTTTCCCTGTTTTCTTACCAGGGTCACGAAAACATTGAACCAATTTTGACGACCGCGCGAGTCAAAAGTCAATTTTATGTTTAATCGCTGCGCAAAAATATAAAATTCAGAAGCAACCCTTTGCTGTTGCGGAAACTTTTTCCGATAAAAAAATCTTGTTCTTGTTTGAAGAATTTAGAAGTAGGCCATAAAGATACAATAAGATGTAAGGATAACTAAAAATCAACTTTTTCTTTGATAGGGTAGTAAACATTGTGGGAAAAGGAGAAAATGCTGGTAACCTGCATTGTCTCCTTTCCTCAGATTATTTTCAAAAGCCTTCTCTTTCAGGGGTGTTAAAAGGCGTCATTGTGTGGTAAAAGGTTAATAAGAATAAACAGCTATTCCCCCCCCTTCCCATCAGCCAATCAAATCTCTTCTGTCTCTGAAATTATCCAATCAGAGAAGCTTTAAGGAAATCAGAATGGGAACCAAGGAGCCAAATCAGAATGGGAACCAATAGCCAATCAGATATCCAACAGCCAATCAGAGAGCTTCAAAATCGCTCCAAAATGGCGCCATAATTTCTCGATAAAAAACAGTGAAAAAAAAGGCATAAAAGTGGATTTAAAGTCTTCTTTAAAGGCTGTTGTGCAGTCCTTGGCGAACTGCCAGGCATGCACCATCCACACATGCCAGATTTCACTGAAAATGGCCAAACATTTAAGAAAATAGGGGCGCAGCAGACCTTGTTTTGGTCTTTTCAAGCCCCTTGCAAGAATTACTTCCCTTAGACCCTCGATGCACCCCCCCAGCCCTTAACTGGATTTGCTTTTCTAACTCAGCCCACAATAAATGCTGCACATTGAAACTTTCAATAAGCCAAAGTGATCAATGTACAGTGTAAAAAAGCCCCAGAAATTAATGCGACAAGTGGCTAAAAAAAGACTGAAAACTCTTTTAGTTGCTTCCTGTTGCATATATCAAACAAAGGCAACTGAAGTGTAATTTTTCTAATCTCTTCAAACCACAACAAGAAACCCAGTTACGTTGACTACCGTCTCATATGTGCCAGTTACGCTCATGCGAAAACCCCAGAAAATAATGCGACAAGTGGCTAAAAAAAGACTGAATGCTTCTTATTGCATAAATCAAACAAATGGAACAAAATTTTTAATGTATATTTTTTTCCTCCAATCTCTTTATACCATGACGACAAATCTATTTATGTTGACAACCGTCTCATAGGTTCCGGTTACGTATCCGCGAAAACGCGAAAAATCGACTTACGGACCACTTCATAGCAGATGACACCTGTTGCTTAATGGATCAAATATAGGGAACTTAATTTCTGATATCTGTTTTTTACTTCTCAAGTCTTTTTTTACCGTGACGACAAACCCATTTAGGTTGTCTATTGTCTCGCAGGTGCCGGTTACATACCCGCGAAAACATGCAAAATCGACTTACGGAATATATTTTATAGCAGACGACAACTGTTGCTTAAAGTCAATTATAGGGATTTTTCTATTTTTCTTTTTCATTTTCTCTCACTAGGGCCAATGATTTGGTTACGATGACCATCTCACCCATATGTGACTGATACGTGTTGCGCATAAAATCGTAAAATCAACTTTGACACTTTCGGAGGCAACTGATACCTGTTAAACAAATCAAAGAAAGGTAAACAAAGTTTTTCCCTGTTTTCTTACCAGGGTCACGAAAACATTGAACCAATTTTGACGACCGCGCGAGTCAAAAGTCAATTTTATGTTTAATCGCTGCGCAAAAATATAAAATTCAGAAGCAACCGTTTGCTGTTGCGGAAACTTTTTCCGATTAAAAAATCTTGTTCTTGTTTGAAGAATTTAGAAGTAGGCCATAAAGATACAATAAGATGTAAGAATAACTAAAAATCAACTTTTTCTTTGATAGGGTAGTAAACATTGTGGGAAAAGGAGAAAATGCTGGTAACCTGCATTGTCTCCTTTCCTCAGATTATTTTCAAAAGCCTTCTCTTTCAGGGGTGTTAAAAGGCGTCATTGTGTGGTAAAAGGTTAATAAGAATAAACAGCTATTCCCCCCCTTCCCATCAGCCAATCAAATCTCTTCTCTCTCTGAAATTATCCAATCAGAGAAGCTTTAAGGAAATCAGAATGGGAACCAAGGAGCCAAATCAGAATGGGAACCAATAGCCAATCAGATATCCAACAGCCAATCAGAGAGCTTCAAAATCGCTCCAAAATGGCGCCATAATTTCTCGATAAAAAACAGTGAAAAAAAAGGCATAAAAGTGGATTTAAAGTCTTCTTTAAAGGCTGTTGTGCAGTCCTTGGCGAAATGCCAGGCATGCACCATCCACACATGCCAGATTTCACTGAAAATGGCCAAACATTTAAGAAAATAGGGGCGCAGCAGACCTTGTTTTGGTCTTTTCAAGCCCCTTGCAAGAATTACTTCCCTTAGACCCTCGATGCACCCCCCCCAGCCCTTAACTGGATTTGCTTTTCTAACTCAGCCCACAATAAATGCTGCACATTGAAACTTTCAATAAGCCAAAGTGATCAATGTACAGTGTAAAAAAGCCCCAGAAATTAATGCGACAAGTGGCTAAAAAAAGACTGAAAACTCTTTTAGTTGCTTCCTGTTGCATATATCAAACAAAGGCAACTGAAGTGTAATTTTTCTAATCTCTTCAAACCACAACAAGAAACCCAGTTACGTTGACTACCGTCTCATATGTGCCAGTTACGCTCATGCGAAAACCCCAGAAAATAATGCGACAAGTGGCTAAAAAAAGACTGAATGCTTCTTATTGCATAAATCAAACAAATGGAACAAAATTTTTAATGTATATTTTTTTCCTCCAATCTCTTTATACCATGACGACAAATCTATTTATGTTGACAACTGTCTCATAGGTTCCGGTTACGTATCCGCGAAAACGCGAAAAATCGACTTACGGACCACTTCATAGCAGATGACACCTGTTGCTTAATGGATCAAATATAGGGAACTTAATTTCTGATATCTGTTTTTTACTTCTCAAGTCTTTTTTTACCGTGACGACAAACCCATTTAGGTTGTCTATTGTCTCGCAGGTGCCGGTTACATACCCGCGAAAACATGCAAAATCGACTTACGGAATATATTTTATAGCAGACGACAACTGTTGCTTAAAGTCAATTATAGGGATTTTTCTATTTTTCTTTTTCATTTTCTCTCACTAGGGCCAATGATTTGGTTACGATGACCATCTCACCCATATGTGACTGATACGTGTTGCGCATAAAATCGTAAAATCAACTTTGACACTTTCGGAGGCAACTGATACCTGTTAAACAAATCAAAGAAAGGTAAACAAAGTTTTTCCCTGTTTTCTTACCAGGGTCACGAAAACATTGAACCAATTTTGACGACCGCGCGAGTCAAAAGTCAATTTTATGTTTAATCGCTGCGCAAAAATATAAAATTCAGAAGCAACCGTTTGCTGTTGCGGAAACTTTTTCCGATAAAAAAATCTTGTTCTTGTTTGAAGAATTTAGAAGTAGGCCATAAAGATACAATAAGATGTAAGAATAACTAAAAATCAACTTTTTCTTTGATAGGGTAGTAAACATTGTGGGAAAAGGAGAAAATGCTGGTAACCTGCATTGTCTCCTTTCCTCAGATTATTTTCAAAAGCCTTCTCTTTCAAGGGTGTTAAAAGGCGTCATTGTGTGGTAAAAGGTTAATAAGAATAAACAGCTATTCCTCCCCCCCTTCCCATCAGCCAATCAAATCTCTTCTCTCTCTGAAATTATCCAATCAGAGAAGCTTTAAGGAAATCAGAATGGGAACCAAGGAGCCAAATCAGAATGGGAACCAATAGCCAATCAGATATCCAACAGCCAATCAGAGAGCTTCAAAATCGCTCCAAAATGGCGCCATAATTTCTCGATAAAAAACAGTGAAAAAAAAGGCATAAAAGTGGATTTAAAGTCTTCTTTAAAGGCTGTTGTGCAGTCCTTGGCGAACTGCCAGGCATGCACCATCCACACATGCCAGATTTCACTGAAAATGGCCAAACATTTAAGAAAATAGGGGCGCAGCAGACCTTGTTTTGGTCTTTTCAAGCCCCTTGCAAGAATTACTTCCCTTAGACCCTCGATGCACCCCCCCAGCCCTTAACTGGATTTGCTTTTCTAACTCAGCCCACAATAAATGCTGCACATTGAAACTTTCAATAAGCCAAAGTGATCAATGTACAGTGTAAAAAAGCCCCAGAAATTAATGCGACAAGTGGCTAAAAAAAGACTGAAAACTCTTTTAGTTGCTTCCTGTTGCATATATCAAACAAAGGCAACTGAAGTGTAATTTTTCTAATCTCTTCAAATCACAACAAGAAACCCAGTTACGTTGACTACCGTCTCATATGTGCCAGTTACGCTCATGCGAAAACCCCAGAAAATAATGCGACAAGTGGCTAAAAAAAGACTGAATGCTTCTTATTGCATAAATCAAACAAATGGAACAAAATTTTTAATGTATATTTTTTTCCTCCAATCTCTTTATACCATGACGACAAATCTATTTATGTTGACAACCGTCTCATAGGTTCCGGTTACGTATCCGCGAAAACGCGAAAAATCGACTTACGGACCACTTCATAGCAGATGACACCTGTTGCTTAATGGATCAAATATAGGGAACTTAATTTCTGATATCTGTTTTTTACTTCTCAAGTCTTTTTTTACCGTGACGACAAACCCATTTAGGTTGTCTATTGTCTCGCAGGTGCCGGTTACATACCCGCGAAAACATGCAAAATCGACTTACGGAATATATTTTATAGCAGACGACAACTGTTGCTTAAAGTCAATTATAGGGATTTTTCTATTTTTCTTTTTCATTTTCTCTCACTAGGGCCAATGATTTGGTTACGATGACCATCTCACCCATATGTGACTGATACGTGTTGCGCATAAAATCGTAAAATCAACTTTGACACTTTCGGAGGCAACTGATACCTGTTAAACAAATCAAAGAAAGGTAAACAAAGTTTTTCCCTGTTTTCTTACCAGGGTCACGAAAACATTGAACCAATTTTGACGACCGCGCGAGTCAAAAGTCAATTTTATGTTTAATCGCTGCGCAAAAATATAAAATTCAGAAGCAACCCTTTGCTGTTGCGGAAACTTTTTCCGATAAAAAAATCTTGTTCTTGTTTGAAGAATTTAGAAGTAGGCCATAAAGATACAATAAGATGTAAGGATAACTAAAAATCAACTTTTTCTTTGATAGGGTAGTAAACATTGTGGGAAAAGGAGAAAATGCTGGTAACCTGCATTGTCTCCTTTCCTCAGATTATTTTCAAAAGCCTTCTCTTTCAGGGGTGTTAAAAGGCGTCATTGTGTGGTAAAAGGTTAATAAGAATAAACAGCTATTCCCCCCCCCTTCCCATCAGCCAATCAAATCTCTTCTGTCTCTGAAATTATCCAATCAGAGAAGCTTTAAGGAAATCAGAATGGGAACCAAGGAGCCAAATCAGAATGGGAACCAATAGCCAATCAGATATCCAACAGCCAATCAGAGAGCTTCAAAATCGCTCCAAAATGGCGCCATAATTTCTCGATAAAAAACAGTGAAAAAAAAGGCATAAAAGTGGATTTAAAGTCTTCTTTAAAGGCTGTTGTGCAGTCCTTGGCGAACTGCCAGGCATGCACCATCCACACATGCCAGATTTCACTGAAAATGGCCAAACATTTAAGAAAATAGGGGCGCAGCAGACCTTGTTTTGGTCTTTTCAAGCCCCTTGCAAGAATTACTTCCCTTAGACCCTCGATGCACCCCCCCAGCCCTTAACTGGATTTGCTTTTCTAACTCAGCCCACAATAAATGCTGCACATTGAAACTTTCAATAAGCCAAAGTGATCAATGTACAGTGTAAAAAAGCCCCAGAAATTAATGCGACAAGTGGCTAAAAAAAGACTGAAAACTCTTTTAGTTGCTTCCTGTTGCATATATCAAACAAAGGCAACTGAAGTGTAATTTTTCTAATCTCTTCAAACCACAACAAGAAACCCAGTTACGTTGACTACCGTCTCATATGTGCCAGTTACGCTCATGCGAAAACCCCAGAAAATAATGCGACAAGTGGCTAAAAAAAGACTGAATGCTTCTTATTGCATAAATCAAACAAATGGAACAAAATTTTTAATGTATATTTTTTTCCTCCAATCTCTTTATACCATGACGACAAATCTATTTATGTTGACAACCGTCTCATAGGTTCCGGTTACGTATCCGCGAAAACGCGAAAAATCGACTTACGGACCACTTCATAGCAGATGACACCTGTTGCTTAATGGATCAAATATAGGGAACTTAATTTCTGATATCTGTTTTTTACTTCTCAAGTCTTTTTTTACCGTGACGACAAACCCATTTAGGTTGTCTATTGTCTCGCAGGTGCCGGTTACATACCCGCGAAAACATGCAAAATCGACTTACGGAATATATTTTATAGCAGACGACAACTGTTGCTTAAAGTCAATTATAGGGATTTTTCTATTTTTCTTTTTCATTTTCTCTCACTAGGGCCAATGATTTGGTTACGATGACCATCTCACCCATATGTGACTGATACGTGCTGCGCATAAAATCGTAAAATCAACTTTGACACTTTCGGAGGCAACTGATACCTGTTAAACAAATCAAAGAAAGGTAAACAAAGTTTTTCCCTGTTTTCTTACCAGGGTCACGAAAACATTGAACCAATTTTGATGACCGCGCGAGTCAAAAGTCAATTTTATGTTTAATCGCTGCGCAAAAATATAAAATTCAGAAGCAACCGTTTGCTGTTGCGGAAACTTTTTCCGATTAAAAAATCTTGTTCTTGTTTGAAGAATTTAGAAGTAGGCCATAAAGATACAATAAGATGTAAGAATAACTAAAAATCAACTTTTTCTTTGATAGGGTAGTAAACATTGTGGGAAAAGGAGAAAATGCTGGTAACCTGCATTGTCTCCTTTCCTCAGATTATTTTCAAAAGCCTTCTCTTTCAGGGGTGTTAAAAGGCGTCATTGTGTGGTAAAAGGTTAATAAGAATAAACAGCTATTCCCCCCCCTTCCCATCAGCCAATCAAATCTCTTCTCTCTCTGAAATTATCCAATCAGAGAAGCTTTAAGGAAATCAGAATGGGAACCAAGGAGCCAAATCAGAATGGGAACCAATAGCCAATCAGATATCCAACAGCCAATCAGAGAGCTTCAAAATCGCTCCAAAATGGCGCCATAATTTCTCGATAAAAAACAGTGAAAAAAAAGGCATAAAAGTGGATTTAAAGTCTTCTTTAAAGGCTGTTGTGCAGTCCTTGGCGAACTGCCAGGCATGCACCATCCACACATGCCAGATTTCACTGAAAATGGCCAAACATTTAAGAAAATAGGGGCGCAGCAGACCTTGTTTTGGTCTTTTCAAGCCCCTTGCAAGAATTACTTCCCTTAGACCCTCGATGCACCCCCCCAGCCCTTAACTGGATTTGCTTTTCTAACTCAGCCCACAATAAATGCTGCACATTGAAACTTTCAATAAGCCAAAGTGATCAATGTACAGTGTAAAAAAGCCCCAGAAATTAATGCGACAAGTGGCTAAAAAAAGACTGAAAACTCTTTTAGTTGCTTCCTGTTGCATATATCAAACAAAGGCAACTGAAGTGTAATTTTTCTAATCTCTTCAAACCACAACAAGAAACCCAGTTACGTTGACTACCGTCTCATATGTGCCAGTTACGCTCATGCGAAAACCCCAGAAAATAATGCGACAAGTGGCTAAAAAAAGACTGAATGCTTCTTATTGCATAAATCAAACAAATGGAACAAAATTTTTAATGTATATTTTTTTCCTCCAATCTCTTTATACCATGACGACAAATCTATTTATGTTGACAACCGTCTCATAGGTTCCGGTTACGTATCCGCGAAAACGCGAAAAATCGACTTACGGACCACTTCATAGCAGATGACACCTGTTGCTTAATGGATCAAATATAGGGAACTTAATTTCTGATATCTGTTTTTTACTTCTCAAGTCTTTTTTTACCGTGACGACAAACCCATTTAGGTTGTCTATTGTCTCGCAGGTGCCGGTTACATACCCGCGAAAACATGCAAAATCAACTTACGGAATATATTTTATAGCAGACGACAACTGTTGCTTAAAGTCAATTATAGGGATTTTTCTATTTTTCTTTTTCATTTTCTCTCACTAGGGCCAATGATTTGGTTACGATGACCATCTCACCCATATGTGACTGATACGTGCTGCGCATAAAATCATAAAATCAACTTTGACACTTTCGGAGGCAACTCATACCTGTTAAACAAATCAAAGAAAGGTAAACAAAGTTTTTCCCTGTTTTCTTACCAGGGTCACGAAAACATTGAACCAATTTTGATGACCGCGCGAGTCAAAAGTCAAATTTATGTTTAATCGCTGCGCAAAAATATAAAATTCAGAAGCAACCGTTTGCTGTTGCGGAAACTTTTTCCGATAAAAAAATCTTGTTCTTGTTTGAAGAATTTAGAAGTAGGCCATAAAGATACAATAAGATGTAAGAATAACTAAAAATCAACTTTTTCTTTGATAGGGTAGTAAACATTGTGGGAAAAGGAGAAAATGCTGGTAACCTGCATTGTCTCCTTTCCTCAGATTATTTTCAGAAGCCTTCTCTTTCAGGGGTGTTAAAAGGCGTCATTGTGTGGTAAAAGGTTAATAAGAATAAACAGCTATTCCCCCCCCCCTTCGCATCAGCTAATCAAATCTCTTCTCTCTCTGAAATTATCCAATCAGAGAAGCTTTAAGGAAATCAGAATGGGAACCAAGGAGCCAAATCAGAATGGGAACCAATAGCCAATCAGATATCCAACAGCCAATCAGAGAGCTTCAAAATCGCTCCAAAATGGCGCCATAATTTCTCGATAAAAAACAGTGAAAAAAAAGGCATAAAAGTGGATTTAAAGTCTTCTTTAAAGGCTGTTGTGCAGTCCTTGGCGAACTGCCAGGCATGCACCATCCACACATGCCAGATTTCACTGAAAATGGCCAAACATTTAAGAGAATAGGGGCGCAGCAGACCTTGTTTTGGTCTTTTCAAGCCCCTTGCAAGAATTACTTCCCTTAGACCCTCGATGCACCCCCCCAGCCCTTAACTGGATTTGCTTTTCTAACTCAGCCCACAATAAATGCTGCACATTGAAACTTTCAATAAGCCAAAGTGATCAATGTACAGTGTAAAAAAGCCCCAGAAATTAATGCGACAAGTGGCTAAAAAAAGACTGAAAACTCTTTTAGTTGCTTCCTGTTGCATATATCAAACAAAGGCAACTGAAGTGTAATTTTTCTAATCTCTTCAAGCCACAACAAGAAACCCAGTTACGTTGACTACCGTCTCATATGTGCCAGTTACGCTCATGCGAAAACCCCAGAAAATAATGCGAAAAGTGGCTAAAAAAAGACTGAATGCTTCTTATTGCATAAATCAAACAAATGGAACAAAATTTTTAATGTATATTTTTTTCCTCCAATCTCTTTATACCATGACGACAAATCTATTTATGTTGACAACCGTCTCATAGGTTCCGGTTACGTATCCGCGAAAACGCGAAAAATCGACTTACGGACCACTTCATAGCAGATGACACCTGTTGCTTAATGGATCAAATATAGGGAACTTAATTTCTGATATCTGTTTTTTACTTCTCAAGTCTTTTTTTACCGTGACGACAAACCCATTTAGGTTGTCTATTGTCTCGCAGGTGCCGGTTACATACCCGCGAAAACATGCAAAATCGACTTACGGAATATATTTTATAGCAGACGACAACTGTTGCTTAAAGTCAATTATAGGGATTTTTCTATTTTTCTTTTTCATTTTCTCTCACTAGGGCCAATGATTTGGTTACGATGACCATCTCACCCATATGTGACTGATACGTGTTGCGCATAAAATCGTAAAATCAACTTTGACACTTTCGGAGGCAACTGATACCTGTTAAACAAATCAAAGAAAGGTAAACAAAGTTTTTCCCTGTTTTCTTACCAGGGTCACGAAAACATTGAACCAATTTTGACGACCGCGCGAGTCAAAAGTCAATTTTATGTTTAATCGCTGCGCAAAAATATAAAATTCAGAAGCAACCGTTTGCTGTTGCGGAAACTTTTTCCGATAAAAAAATCTTGTTCTTATTTGAAGAATTTAGAAGTAGGCCATAAAGATACAATAAGATGTAAGAATAACTAAAAATCAACTTTTTCTTTGATAGGGTAGTAAACATTGTGGGAAAAGGAGAAAATGCTGGTAACCTGCATTGTCTCCTTTCCTCAGATTATTTTCAGAAGCCTTCTCTTTCAGGGGTGTTAAAAGGCGTCATTGTGTGGTAAAAGGTTAATAAGAATAAACAGCTATTCCCCCCCCTTCCCATCAGCCAATCAAATCTCTTCTCTCTCTGAAATTATCCAATCAGAGAAGCTTTAAGGAAATCAGAATGGGAACCAAGGAGCCAAATCAGAATGGGAACCAATAGCCAATCAGATATCCAACAGCCAATCAGAGAGCTTCAAAATCGCTCCAGAATGGCGCCATAATTTCTCGATAAAAAACAGTGAAAAAAAAGGCATAAAAGTGGATTTAAAGTCTTCTTTAAAGGCTGTTGTGCAGTCCTTGGCGAACTGCCAGGCATGCACCATCCACACATGCCAGATTTCACTGAAAATGGCCAAACATTTAAGAAAATAGGGGCGCAGCAGACCTTGTTTTGGTCTTTTCAAGCCCCTTGCAAGAATTACTTCCCTTAGACCCTCGATGCACCCCCCCAGTCCTTAACTGGATTTGCTTTTCTAACTCAGCCCACAATAAATGCTGCACATTGAAACTTTCAATAAGCCAAAGTGATCAAT
The DNA here is from genome assembly GCA_943736015.1 of Tridacna crocea. NCBI lineage: Eukaryota > Metazoa > Mollusca > Bivalvia > Cardiida > Cardiidae > Tridacna > Tridacna crocea. The sequence continues at coordinate 9,734,286 of OX031072.1, read as the reverse complement.
GTACAGTGTAAAAAAGCCCCAGAAATTAATGCGACAAGTGGCTAAAAAAAGACTGAAAACTCTTTTAGTTGCTTCCTGTTGCATATATCAAACAAAGGCAACTGAAGTGTAATTTTTCTAATCTCTTCAAACCACAACAAGAAACCCAGTTACGTTGACTACCGTCTCATATGTGCCAGTTACGCTCATGCGAAAACCCCAGAAAATAATGCGACAAGTGGCTAAAAAAAGACTGAATGCTTCTTATTGCATAAATCAAACAAATGGAACAAAATTTTTAATGTATATTTTTTTCCTCCAATCTCTTTATACCATGACGACAAATCTATTTATGTTGACAACCGTCTCATAGGTTCCGGTTACGTATCCGCGAAAACGCGAAAAATCGACTTACGGACCACTTCATAGCAGATGACACCTGTTGCTTAATGGATCAAATATAGGGAACTTAATTTCTGATATCTGTTTTTTACTTCTCAAGTCTTTTTTTACCGTGACGACAAACCCATTTAGGTTGTCTATTGTCTCGCAGGTGCCGGTTACATACCCGCGAAAACATGCAAAATCGACTTACGGAATATATTTTATAGCAGACGACAACTGTTGCTTAAAGTCAATTATAGGGATTTTTCTATTTTTCTTTTTCATTTTCTCTCACTAGGGCCAATGATTTGGTTACGATGACCATCTCACCCATATGTGACTGATACGTGCTGCGCATAAAATCGTAAAATCAACTTTGACACTTTCGGAGGCAACTGATACCTGTTAAACAAATCAAAGAAAGGTAAACAAAGTTTTTCCCTGTTTTCTTACCAGGGTCACGAAAACATTGAACCAATTTTGACGACCGCGCGAGTCAAAAGTCAATTTTATGTTTAATCGCTGCGCAAAAATATAAAATTCAGAAGCAACCGTTTGCTGTTGCGGAAACTTTTTCCGATAAAAAAATCTTGTTCTTGTTTGAAGAATTTAGAAGTAGGCCATAAAGATACAATAAGATGTAAGAATAACTAAAAATCAACTTTTTCTTTGATAGGGTAGTAAACATTGTGGGAAAAGGAGAAAATGCTGGTAACCTGCATTGTCTCCTTTCCTCAGATTATTTTCAAAAGCCTTCTCTTTCAGGGGTGTTAAAAGGCGTCATTGTGTGGTAAAAGGTTAATAAGAATAAACAGCTATTCCCCCCCCCCTTCCCATCAGCCAATCAAATCTCTTCTGTCTCTGAAATTATCCAATCAGAGAAGCTTTAAGGAAATCAGAATGGGAACCAAGGAGCCAAATCAGAATGGGAACCAATAGCCAATCAGATATCCAACAGCCAATCAGAGAGCTTCAAAATCGCTCCAAAATGGCGCCATAATTTCTCGATAAAAAACAGTGAAAAAAAAGGCATAAAAGTGGATTTAAAGTCTTCTTTAAAGGCTGTTGTGCAGTCCTTGGCGAACTGCCAGGCATGCACCATCCACACATGCCAGATTTCACTGAAAATGGCCAAACATTTAAGAAAATAGGGGCGCAGCAGACCTTGTTTTGGTCTTTTCAAGCCCCTTGCAAGAATTACTTCCCTTAGACCCTCGATGCACCCCCCCAGCCCTTAACTGGATTTGCTTTTCTAACTCAGCCCACAATAAATGCTGCACATTGAAACTTTCAATAAGCCAAAGTGATCAATGTACAGTGTAAAAAAGCCCCAGAAATTAATGCGACAAGTGGCTAAAAAAAGACTGAAAACTCTTTTAGTTGCTTCCTGTTGCATATATCAAACAAAGGCAACTGAAGTGTAATTTTTCTAATCTCTTCAAACCACAACAAGAAACCCAGTTACGTTGACTACCGTCTCATATGTGCCAGTTACGCTCATGCGAAAACCCCAGAAAATAATGCGACAAGTGGCTAAAAAAAGACTGAATGCTTCTTATTGCATAAATCAAACAAATGGAACAAAATTTTTAATGTATATTTTTTTCCTCCAATCTCTTTATACCATGACGACAAATCTATTTATGTTGACAACCGTCTCATAGGTTCCGGTTACGTATCCGCGAAAATGCGAAAAATCGACTTACGGACCACTTCATAGCAGATGACACCTGTTGCTTAATGGATCAAATATAGGGAACTTAATTTCTGATATCTGTTTTTTACTTCTCAAGTCTTTTTTTACCGTGACGACAAACCCATTTAGGTTGTCTATTGTCTCGCAGGTGCCGGTTACATACCCGCGAAAACATGCAAAATCGACTTACGGAATATATTTTATAGCAGACGACAACTGTTGCTTAAAGTCAATTATAGGGATTTTTCTATTTTTCTTTTTCATTTTCTCTCACTAGGGCCAATGATTTGGTTACGATGACCATCTCACCCATATGTGACTGATACGTGTTGCGCATAAAATCGTAAAATCAACTTTGACACTTTCGGAGGCAACTGATACCTGTTAAACAAATCAAAGAAAGGTAAACAAAGTTTTTCCCTGTTTTCTTACCAGGGTCACGAAAACATTGAACCAATTTTGACAACCGCGCGAGTCAAAAGTCAATTTTATGTTTAATCGCTGCGCAAAAATATAAAATTCAGAAGCAACCGTTTGCTGTTGCGGAAACTTTTTCCGATAAAAAAATCTTGTTCTTGTTTGAAGAATTTAGAAGTAGGCCATAAAGATACAATAAGATGTAAGAATAACTAAAAATCAACTTTTTCTTTGATAGGGTAGTAAACATTGTGGGAAAAGGAGAAAATGCTGGTAACCTGCATTGTCTCCTTTCCTCAGATTATTTTCAAAAGCCTTCTCTTTCAGGGGTGTTAAAAGGCGTCATTGTGTGGTAAAAGGTTAATAAGAATAAACAGCTATTCCCCCCCTTCCCATCAGCCAATCAAATCTCTTCTGTCTCTGAAATTATCCAATCAGAGAAGCTTTAAGGAAATCAGAATGGGAACCAAGGAGCCAAATCAGAATGGGAACCAATAGCCAATCAGATATCCAACAGCCAATCAGAGAGCTTCAAAATCGCTCCAAAATGGCGCCATAATTTCTCGATAAAAAACAGTGAAAAAAAAGGCATAAAAGTGGATTTAAAGTCTTCTTTAAAGGCTGTTGTGCAGTCCTTGGCGAACTGCCAGGCATGCACCATCCACACATGCCAGATTTCACTGAAAATGGCCAAACATTTAAGAAAATAGGGGCGCAGCAGACCTTGTTTTGGTCTTTTCAAGCCCCTTGCAAGAATTACTTCCCTTAGACCCTCGATGCACCCCCCCCAGCCCTTAACTGGATTTGCTTTTCTAACTCAGCCCACAATAAATGCTGCACATTGAAACTTTCAATAAGCCAAAGTGATCAATGTACAGTGTAAAAAAGCTCCAGAAATTAATGCGACAAGTGGCTAAAAAAAGACTGAAAACTCTTTTAGTTGCTTCCTGTTGCATATATCAAACAAAGGCAACTGAAGTGTAATTTTTCTAATCTCTTCAAACCACAACAAGAAACCCAGTTACGTTGACTACCGTCTCATATGTGCCAGTTACGCTCATGCGAAAACCCCAGAAAATAATGCGACAAGTGGCTAAAAAAAGACTGAATGCTTCTTATTGCATAAATCAAACAAATGGAACAAAATTTTTAATGTATATTTTTTTCCTCCAATCTCTTTATACCATGACGACAAATCTATTTATGTTGACAACCGTCTCATAGGTTCCGGTTACGTATCCGCGAAAACGCGAAAAATCGACTTACGGACCACTTCATAGCAGATGACACCTGTTGCTTAATGGATCAAATATAGGGAACTTAATTTCTGATATCTGTTTTTTACTTCTCAAGTCTTTTTTTACCGTGACGACAAACCCATTTAGGTTGTCTATTGTCTCGCAGGTGCCGGTTACATACCCGCGAAAACATGCAAAATCGACTTACGGAATATATTTTATAGCAGACGACAACTGTTGCTTAAAGTCAATTATAGGGATTTTTCTATTTTTCTTTTTCATTTTCTCTCACTAGGGCCAATGATTTGGTTACGATGACCATCTCACCCATATGTGACTGATACGTGTTGCGCATAAAATCGTAAAATCAACTTTGACACTTTCGGAGGCAACTGATACCTGTTAAACAAATCAAAGAAAGGTAAACAAAGTTTTTCCCTGTTTTCTTACCAGGGTCACGAAAACATTGAACCAATTTTGACGACCGCGCGAGTCAAAAGTCAATTTTATGTTTAATCGCTGCGCAAAAATATAAAATTCAGAAGCAACCGTTTGCTGTTGCGGAAACTTTTTCCGATAAAAAAATCTTGTTCTTGTTTGAAGAATTTAGAAGTAGGCCATAAAGATACAAAAAGATGTAAGAATAACTAAAAATCAACTTTTTCTTTGATAGGGTAGTAAACATTGTGGGAAAAGGAGAAAATGCTGGTAACCTGCATTGTCTCCTTTCCTCAGATTATTTTCAAAAGCCTTCTCTTTCAGGGGTGTTAAAAGGCGTCATTGTGTGGTAAAAGGTTAATAAGAATAAACAGCTATTCCCCCCCCTTCCCATCAGCCAATCAAATCTCTTCTCTCTCTGAAATTATCCAATCAGAGAAGCTTTAAGGAAATCAGAATGGGAACCAAGGAGCCAAATCAGAATGGGAACCAATAGCCAATCAGATATCCAACAGCCAATCAGAGAGCTTCAAAATCGCTCCAAAATGGCGCCATAATTTCTCGATAAAAAACAGTGAAAAAAAAGGCATAAAAGTGGATTTAAAGTCTTCTTTAAAGGCTGTTGTGCAGTCCTTGGCGAACTGCCAGGCATGCACCATCCACACATGCCAGATTTCACTGAAAATGGCCAAACATTTAAGAAAATAGGGGCGCAGCAGACCTTGTTTTGGTCTTTTCAAGCCCCTTGCAAGAATTACTTCCCTTAGACCCTCGATGCACCCCCCCAGCCCTTAACTGGATTTGCTTTTCTAACTCAGCCCACAATAAATGCTGCACATTGAAACTTTCAATAAGCCAAAGTGATCAATGTACAGTGTAAAAAAGCCCCAGAAATTAATGCGACAAGTGGCTAAAAAAAGACTGAAAACTCTTTTAGTTGCTTCCTGTTGCATATATCAAACAAAGGCAACTGAAGTGTAATTTTTCTAATCTCTTCAAACCACAACAAGAAACCCAGTTACGTTGACTACCGTCTCATATGTGCCAGTTACGCTCATGCGAAAACCCCAGAAAATAATTCGACAAGTGGCTAAAAAAAGACTGAATGCTTCTTATTGCATAAATCAAACAAATGGAACAAAATTTTTAATGTATATTTTTTTCCTCCAATCTCTTTATACCATGACGACAAATCTATTTATGTTGACAACCGTCTCATAGGTTCCGGTTACGTATCCGCGAAAACGCGAAAAATCGACTTACGGACCACTTCATAGCAGATGACACCTGTTGCTTAATGGATCAAATATAGGGAACTTAATTTCTGATATCTGTTTTTTACTTCTCAAGTCTTTTTTTACTGTGACGACAAACCCATTTAGGTTGTCTATTGTCTCGCAGGTGCCGGTTACATACCCGCGAAAACATGCAAAATCGACTTACGGAATATATTTTATAGCAGACGACAACTGTTGCTTAAAGTCAATTATAGGGATTTTTCTATTTTTCTTTTTCATTTTCTCTCACTAGGGCCAATGATTTGGTTACGATGACCATCTCACCCATATGTGACTGATACGTGCTGCGCATAAAATCGTAAAATCAACTTTGACACTTTCGGAGGCAACTGATACCTGTTAAACAAATCAAAGAAAGGTAAACAAAGTTTTTCCCTGTTTTCTTACCAGGGTCACGAAAACATTGAACCAATTTTGACGACCGCGCGAGTCAAAAGTCAATTTTATGTTTAATCGCTGCGCAAAAATATAAAATTCAGAAGCAACCGTTTGCTGTTGCGGAAACTTTTTCCGATTAAAAAATCTTGTTCTTGTTTGAAGAATTTAGAAGTAGGCCATAAAGATACAATAAGATGTAAGAATAACTAAAAATCAACTTTTTCTTTGATAGGGTAGTAAACATTGTGGGAAAAGGAGAAAATGCTGGTAACCTGCATTGTCTCCTTTCCTCAGATTATTTTCAAAAGCCTTCTCTTTCAGGGGTGTTAAAAGGCGTCATTGTGTGGTAAAAGGTTAATAAGAATAAACAGCTATTCCCCCCCCTTCCCATCAGCCAATCAAATCTCTTCTCTCTCTGAAATTATCCAATCAGAGAAGCTTTAAGGAAATCAGAATGGGAACCAAGGAGCCAAATCAGAATGGGAACCAATAGCCAATCAGATATCCAACAGCCAATCAGAGAGCTTCAAAATCGCTCCAAAATGGCGCCATAATTTCTCGATAAAAAACAGTGAAAAAAAAGGCATAAAAGTGGATTTAAAGTCTTCTTTAAAGGCTGTTGTGCAGTCCTTGGCGAAATGCCAGGCATGCACCATCCACACATGCCAGATTTCACTGAAAATGGCCAAACATTTAAGAAAATAGGGGCGCAGCAGACCTTGTTTTGGTCTTTTCAAGCCCCTTGCAAGAATTACTTCCCTTAGACCCTCGATGCACCCCCCCAGCCCTTAACTGGATTTGCTTTTCTAACTCAGCCCACAATAAATGCTGCACATTGAAACTTTCAATAAGCCAAAGTGATCAATGTACAGTGTAAAAAAGCCCCAGAAATTAATGCGACAAGTGGCTAAAAAAAGACTGAAAACTCTTTTAGTTGCTTCCTGTTGCATATATCAAACAAAGGCAACTGAAGTGTAATTTTTCTAATCTCTTCAAACCACAACAAGAAACCCAGTTACGTTGACTACCGTCTCATATGTGCCAGTTACGCTCATGCGAAAACCCCAGAAAATAATGCGACAAGTGGCTAAAAAAAGACTGAATGCTTCTTATTGCATAAATCAAACAAATGGAACAAAATTTTTAATGTATATTTTTTTCCTCCAATCTCTTTATACCATGACGACAAATCTATTTATGTTGACAACCGTCTCATAGGTTCCGGTTACGTATCCGCGAAAACGCGAAAAATCGACTTACGGACCACTTCATAGCAGATGACACCTGTTGCTTAATGGATCAAATATAGGGAACTTAATTTCTGATATCTGTTTTTTACTTCTCAAGTCTTTTTTTACCGTGACGACAAACCCATTTAGGTTGTCTATTGTCTCGCAGGTGCCGGTTACATACCCGCGAAAACATGCAAAATCGACTTACGGAATATATTTTATAGCAGACGACAACTGTTGCTTAAAGTCAATTATAGGGATTTTTCTATTTTTCTTTTTCATTTTCTCTCACTAGGGCCAATGATTTGGTTACGATGACCATCTCACCCATATGTGACTGATACGTGTTGCGCATAAAATCGTAAAATCAACTTTGACACTTTCGGAGGCAACTGATACCTGTTAAACAAATCAAAGAAAGGTAAACAAAGTTTTTCCCTGTTTTCTTACCAGGGTCATGAAAACATTGAACCAATTTTGACGACCGCGCGAGTCAAAAGTAAATTTTATGTTTAATCGCTGCGCAAAAATATAAAATTCAGAAGCAACCGTTTGCTGTTGCGGAAACTTTTTCCGATAAAAAAATCTTGTTCTTATTTGAAGAATTTAGAAGTAGGCCATAAAGATACAATAAGATGTAAGAATAACTAAAAATCAACTTTTTCTTTGATAGGGTAGTAAACATTGTGGGAAAAGGAGAAAATGCTGGTAACCTGCATTGTCTCCTTTCCTCAGATTATTTTCAGAAGCCTTCTCTTTCAGGGGTGTTAAAAGGCGTCATTGTGTGGTAAAAGGTTAATAAGAATAAACAGCTATTCCCCCCCCTTCCCATCAGCCAATCAAATCTCTTCTCTCTCTGAAATTATCCAATCAGAGAAGCTTTAAGGAAATCAGAATGGGAACCAAGGAGCCAAATCAGAATGGGAACCAATAGCCAATCAGATATCCAACAGCCAATCAGAGAGCTTCAAAATCGCTCCAAAATGGCGCCATAATTTCTCGATAAAAAACAGTGAAAAAAAAGGCATAAAAGTGGATTTAAAGTCTTCTTTAAAGGCTGTTGTGCAGTCCTTGGCGAACTGCCAGGCATGCACCATCCACACATGCCAGATTTCACTGAAAATGGCCAAACATTTAAGAAAATAGGGGCGCAGCAGACCTTGTTTTGGTCTTTTCAAGCCCCTTGCAAGAATTACTTCCCTTAGACCCTCGATGCACCCCCCCAGTCCTTAACTGGATTTGCTTTTCTAACTCAGCCCACAATAAATGCTGCACATTGAAACTTTCAATAAGCCAAAGTGATCAATGTACAGTGTAAAAAAGCCCCAGAAATTAATGCGACAAGTGGCTAAAAAAAGACTGAAAACTCTTTTAGTTGCTTCCTGTTGCATATATCAAACAAAGGCAACTGAAGTTTAATTTTTCTAATCTCTTCAAACCACAACAAGAAACCCAGTTACGTTGACTACCGTCTCATATGTGCCAGTTACGCTCATGCGAAAACCCCAGAAAATAATGCGACAAGTGGCTAAAAAAAGACTGAATGCTTCTTATTGCATAAATCAAACAAATGGAACAAAATTTTTAATGTATATTTTTTTCCTCCAATCTCTTTATACCATGACGACAAATCTATTTATGTTGACAACCGTCTCATAGGTTCCGGTTACGTATCCGCGAAAACGCGAAAAATCGACTTACGGACCACTTCATAGCAGATGACACCTGTTGCTTAATGGATCAAATATAGGGAACTTAATTTCTGATATCTGTTTTTTACTTCTCAAGTCTTTTTTTACCGTGACGACAAACCCATTTAGGTTGTCTATTGTCTCGCAGGTGCCGGTTACATACCCGCGAAAACATGCAAAATCGACTTACGGAATATATTTTATAGCAGACGACAACTGTTGCTTAAAGTCAATTATAGGGATTTTTCTATTTTTCTTTTTCATTTTCTCTCACTAGAGCCAATGATTTGGTTACGATGACCATCTCACCCATATGTGACTGATACGTGCTGCGCATAAAATCGTAAAATCAACTTTGACACTTTCGGAGGCAACTGATACCTGTTAAACAAATCAAAGAAAGGTAAACAAAGTTTTTCCCTGTTTTCTTACCAGGGTCACGAAAACATTGAACCAATTTTGACGACCGCGCGAGTCAAAAGTCAATTTTATGTTTAATCGCTGCGCAAAAATATAAAATTCAGAAGCAACCGTTTGCTGTTGCGGAAACTTTTTCCGATTAAAAAATCTTGTTCTTGTTTGAAGAATTTAGAAGTAGGCCATAAAGATACAATAAGATGTAAGAATAACTAAAAATCAACTTTTTCTTTGATAGGGTAGTAAACATTGTGGGAAAAGGAGAAAATGCTGGTAACCTGCATTGTCTCCTTTCCTCAGATTATTTTCAAAAGCCTTCTCTTTCAGGGGTGTTAAAAGGCGTCATTGTGTGGTAAAAGGTTAATAAGAATAAACAGCTATTCCCCCCCCTTCCCATCAGCCAATCAAATCTCTTCTCTCTCTGAAATTATCCAATCAGAGAAGCTTTAAGGAAATCAGAATGGGAACCAAGGAGCCAAATCAGAATGGGAACCAATAGCCAATCAGATATCCAACAGCCAATCAGAGAGCTTCAAAATCGCTCCAAAATGGCGCCATAATTTCTCGATAAAAAACAGTGAAAAAAAAGGCATAAAAGTGGATTTAAAGTCTTCTTTAAAGGCTGTTGTGCAGTCCTTGGCGAAATGCCAGGCATGCACCATCCACACATGCCAGATTTCACTGAAAATGGCCAAACATTTAAGAAAATAGGGGCGCAGCAGACCTTGTTTTGGTCTTTTCAAGCCCCTTGCAAGAATTACTTCCCTTAGACCCTCGATGCACCCCCCCAGCCCTTAACTGGATTTGCTTTTCTAACTCAGCCCACAATAAATGCTGCACATTGAAACTTTCAATAAGCCAAAGTGATCAATGTACAGTGTAAAAAAGCCCCAGAAATTAATGCGACAAGTGGCTAAAAAAAGACTGAAAACTCTTTTAGTTGCTTCCTGTTGCATATATCAAACAAAGGCAACTGAAGTGTAATTTTTCTAATCTCTTCAAACCACAACAAGAAACCCAGTTACGTTGACTACCGTCTCATATGTGCCAGTTACGCTCATGCGAAAACCCCAGAAAATAATGCGACAAGTGGCTAAAAAAAGACTGAATGCTTCTTATTGCATAAATCAAACAAATGGAACAAAATTTTTAATGTATATTTTTTTCCTCCAATCTCTTTATACCATGACGACAAATCTATTTATGTTGACAACCGTCTCATAGGTTCCGGTTACGTATCCGCGAAAACGCGAAAAATCGACTTACGGACCACTTCATAGCAGATGACACCTGTTGCTTAATGGATCAAATATAGGGAACTTAATTTCTGATATCTGTTTTTTACTTCTCAAGTCTTTTTTTACCGTGACGACAAACCCATTTAGGTTGTCTATTGTCTCGCAGGTGCCGGTTACATACCCGCGAAAACATGCAAAATCGACTTACGGAATATATTTTATAGCAGACGACAACTGTTGCTTAAAGTCAATTATAGGGATTTTTCTATTTTTCTTTTTCATTTTCTCTCACTAGGGCCAATGATTTGGTTACGATGACCATCTCACCCATATGTGACTGATACGTGTTGCGCATAAAATCGTAAAATCAACTTTGACACTTTCGGAGGCAACTGATACCTGTTAAACAAATCAAAGAAAGGTAAACAAAGTTTTTCCCTGTTTTCTTACCAGGGTCATGAAAACATTGAACCAATTTTGACGACCGCGCGAGTCAAAAGTAAATTTTATGTTTAATCGCTGCGCAAAAATATAAAATTCAGAAGCAACCGTTTGCTGTTGCGGAAACTTTTTCCGATAAAAAAATCTTGTTCTTATTTGAAGAATTTAGAAGTAGGCCATAAAGATACAATAAGATGTAAGAATAACTAAAAATCAACTTTTTCTTTGATAGGGTAGTAAACATTGTGGGAAAAGGAGAAAATGCTGGTAACCTGCATTGTCTCCTTTCCTCAGATTATTTTCAGAAGCCTTCTCTTTCAGGGGTGTTAAAAGGCGTCATTGTGTGGTAAAAGGTTAATAAGAATAAACAGCTATTCCCCCCCCTTCCCATCAGCCAATCAAATCTCTTCTCTCTCTGAAATTATCCAATCAGAGAAGCTTTAAGGAAATCAGAATGGGAACCAAGGAGCCAAATCAGAATGGGAACCAATAGCCAATCAGATATCCAACAGCCAATCAGAGAGCTTCAAAATCGCTCCAAAATGGCGCCATAATTTCTCGATAAAAAACAGTGAAAAAAAAGGCATAAAAGTGGATTTAAAGTCTTCTTTAAAGGCTGTTGTGCAGTCCTTGGCGAACTGCCAGGCATGCACCATCCACACATGCCAGATTTCACTGAAAATGGCCAAACATTTAAGAAAATAGGGGCGCAGCAGACCTTGTTTTGGTCTTTTCAAGCCCCTTGCAAGAATTACTTCCCTTAGACCCTCGATGCACCCCCCCAGTCCTTAACTGGATTTGCTTTTCTAACTCAGCCCACAATAAATGCTGCACATTGAAACTTTCAATAAGCCAAAGTGATCAATGTACAGTGTAAAAAAGCCCCAGAAATTAATGCGACAAGTGGCTAAAAAAAGACTGAAAACTCTTTTAGTTGCTTCCTGTTGCATATATCAAACAAAGGCAACTGAAGTTTAATTTTTCTAATCTCTTCAAACCACAACAAGAAACCCAGTTACGTTGACTACCGTCTCATATGTGCCAGTTACGCTCATGCGAAAACCCCAGAAAATAATGCGACAAGTGGCTAAAAAAAGACTGAATGCTTCTTATTGCATAAATCAAACAAATGGAACAAAATTTTTAATGTATATTTTTTTCCTCCAATCTCTTTATACCATGACGACAAATCTATTTATGTTGACAACCGTCTCATAGGTTCCGGTTACGTATCCGCGAAAACGCGAAAAATCGACTTACGGACCACTTCATAGCAGATGACACCTGTTGCTTAATGGATCAAATATAGGGAACTTAATTTCTGATATCTGTTTTTTACTTCTCAAGTCTTTTTTTACCGTGACGACAAACCCATTTAGGTTGTCTATTGTCTCGCAGGTGCCGGTTACATACCCGCGAAAACATGCAAAATCGACTTACGGAATATATTTTATAGCAGACGACAACTGTTGCTTAAAGTCAATTATAGGGATTTTTCTATTTTTCTTTTTCATTTTCTCTCACTAGAGCCAATGATTTGGTTACGATGACCATCTCACCCATATGTGACTGATACGTGCTGCGCATAAAATCGTAAAATCAACTTTGACACTTTCGGAGGCAACTGATACCTGTTAAACAAATCAAAGAAAGGTAAACAAAGTTTTTCCCTGTTTTCTTACCAGGGCCACGAAAACATTGAACCAATTTTGACGACCGCGCGAGTCAAAAGTCAATTTTATGTTTAATCGCTGCGCAAAAATATAAAATTCAGAAGCAACCGTTTGCTGTTGCGGAAACTTTTTCCGATAAAAAAATCTTGTTCTTGTTTGAAGAATTTAGAAGTAGGCCATAAAGATACAATAAGATGTAAGAATAACTAAAAATCAACCTTTTTCTTTGATAGGGTAGTAAACATTGTGGGAAAAGGAGAAAATGCTGGTAACCTGCATTGTCTCCTTTCCTCAGATTATTTTCAAAAGCCTTCTCTTTCAGGGGTGTTAAAAGGCGTCATTGTGTGGTAAAAGGTTAATAAGAATAAACAGCTATTCCCCCCCCTTCCCATCAGCCAATCAAATCTCTTCTCTCTCTGAAATTATCCAATCAGAGAAGCTTTAAGGAAATCAGAATGGGAACCAAGGAGCCAAATCAGAATGGGAACCAATAGCCAATCAGATATCCAACAGCCAATCAGAGAGCTTCAAAATCGCTCCAAAATGGCGCCATAATTTCTCGATAAAAAACAGTGAAAAAAAAGGCATAAAAGTGGATTTAAAGTCTTCTTTAAAGGCTGTTGTGCAGTCCTTGGCGAACTGCCAGGCATGCACCATCCACACATGCCAGATTTCACTGAAAATGGCCAAACATTTAAGAAAATAGGGGCGCAGCAGACCTTGTTTTGGTCTTTTCAAGCCCCTTGCAAGAATTACTTCCCTTAGACCCTCGATGCACCCCCCCAGCCCTTAACTGGATTTGCTTTTCTAACTCAGCCCACAATAAATGCTGCACATTGAAACTTTCAATAAGCCAAAGTGATCAATGTAGAGTGTAAAAAAGCCCCCGAAATTGATGCGACAAGTGGCTAAAAAAAGACTGAAAACTCTTTTAGTTGCTTCCTGTTGCATATATCAAACAAAGGCAACTGAAGTGTAATTTTTCTAATCTCTTCAAACCACAACAAGAAACCCAGTTACGTTGACTACCGTCTCATATGTGCCAGTTACGCTCATGCGAAAACCCCAGAAAATAATGCGACAAGTGGCTAAAAAAAGACTGAATGCTTCTTATTGCATAAATCAAACAAATGGAACAAAATTTTTATGTATATTTTTTTCCTCCAATCTCTTTATACCATGACGACAAATCTATTTATGTTGACAACCGTCTCATAGGTTCCGGTTACGTATCCGCGAAAACGCAAAAAAATCGACTTACGGACCACTTCATAGCAGATGACACCTGTTGCTTAATGGATCAAATATAGGGAACTTAATTTCTGATATCTGTTTTTTACTTCTCAAGTCTTTTTTTACTGTGACGACAAACCCATTTAGGTTGTCTATTGTCTCGCAGGTGCCGGTTACATACCGGCGAAAACATGCAAAATCGACTTACGGAATATATTTTATAGCAGACGACAACTGTTGCTTAAAGTCAATTATAGGGATTTTTCTATTTTTCTTTTTCATTTTCTCTCACTAGGGCCAATGATTTGGTTACGATGACCATCTCACCCATATGTGACTGATACGTGTTGCGCATAAAATCGTAAAATCAACTTTGACACTTTCGGAGGCAACTGATACCTGTTAAACAAATCAAAGAAAGGTAAACAAAGTTTTTCCCTGTTTTCTTACCAGGGTCACGAAAACATTGAACCAATTTTGACGACCGCGCGAGTCAAAAGTCAATTTTATGTTTAATCGCTGCGCAAAAATATAAAATTCAGAAGCAACCGTTTGCTGTTGCGGAAACTTTTTCCGATAAAAAAATCTTGTTCTTGTTTGAAGAATTTAGAAGTAGGCCATAAAGATACAATAAGATGTAAGAATAACTAAAAATCAACTTTTTCTTTGATAGGGTAGTAAACATTGTGGGAAAAGGAGAAAATGCTGGTAACCTGCATTGTCTCCTTTCCTCAGATTATTTTCAAAAGCCTTCTCTTTCATTGGTGTTAAAAGGCGTCATTGTGTGGTAAAAGGTTAATAAGAATAAACAGCTATTCCCCCCCTTCCCATCAGCCAATCAAATCTCTTCTCTCTCTGAAATTATCCAATCAGAGAAGCTTTAAGGAAATCAGAATGGGAACCAAGGAGCCAAATCAGAATGGGAACCAATAGCCAATCAGATATCCAACAGCCAATCAGAGAGCTTCAAAATCGCTCCAAAATGGCGCCATAATTTCTCGATAAAAAACAGTGAAAAAAAAGGCATAAAAGTGGATTTAAAGTCTTCTTTAAAGGCTGTTGTGCAGTCCTTGGCGAACTGCCAGGCATGCACCATCCACACATGCCAGATTTCACTGAAAATGGCCAAACATTTAAGAAAATAGGGGCGCAGCAGACCTTGTTTTGGTCTTTTCAAGCCCCTTGCAAGAATTACTTCCCTTAGACCCTCGATGCACCCCCCCAGCCCTTAACTGGATTTGCTTTTCTAACTCAGCCCACAATAAATGCTGCACATTGAAACTTTCAATAAGCCAAAGTGATCAATGTACAGTGTAAAAAAGCCCCAGAAATTAATGCGACAAGTGGCTAAAAAAAGACTGAAAACTCTTTTAGTTGCTTCCTGTTGCATATATCAAACAAAGGCAACTGAAGTGTAATTTTTCTAATCTCTTCAAACCACAACAAGAAACCCAGTTACGTTGACTACCGTCTCATATGTGCCAGTTACGCTCATGCGAAAACCCCAGAAAATAATGCGACAAGTGGCTAAAAAAAGACTGAATGCTTCTTATTGCATAAATCAAACAAATGGAACAAAATTTTTAATGTATATTTTTTTCCTCCAATCTCTTTATACCATGACGACAAATCTATTTATGTTGACAACCGTCTCATAGGTTCCGGTTACGTATCCGCGAAAACGCGAAAAATCGACTTACGGACCACTTCATAGCAGATGACACCTGTTGCTTAATGGATCAAATATAGGGAACTTAATTTCTGATATCTGCTTTTTACTTCTCAAGTCTTTTTTTACCGTGGCGACAAACCCATTTAGGTTGTCTATTGTCTCGCAGGTGCCGGTTACATACCCGCGAAAACATGCAAAATCGACTTACGGAATATATTTTATAGCAGACGACAACTGTTGCTTAAAGTCAATTATAGGGATTTTTCTATTTTTCTTTTTCATTTTCTCTCACTAGGGCCAATGATTTGGTGACGATGACCATCTCACCCATATGTGACTGATACGTGCTGCGCATAAAATCGTAAAATCAACTTTGACACTTTCGGAGGCAACTGATACCTGTTAAACAAATCAAAGAAAGGTAAACAAAGTTTTTCCCTGTTTTCTTACCAGGGTCACGAAAACATTGAACCAATTTTGACGACCGCGCGAGTCAAAAGTCAATTTTATGTTTAATCGCTGTGCAAAAATATAAAATTCAGAAGCAACCGTTTGCTGTTGCGGAAACTTTTTCCGATTAAAAAATCTTGTTCTTGTTTGAAGAATTTAGAAGTAGGCCATAAAGATACAATAAGATGTAAGAATAACTAAAAATCAACTTTTTCTTTGATAGGGTAGTAAACATTGTGGGAAAAGGAGAAAATGCTGGTAACCTGCATTGTCTCCTTTCCTCAGATTATTTTCAAAAGCCTTCTCTTTCAGGGGTGTTAAAAGGCGTCATTGTGTGGTAAAAGGTTAATAAGAATAAACAGCTATTCCCCCCCTTCCCATCAGCCAATCAAATCTCTTCTCTCTCTGAAATTATCCAATCAGAGAAGCTTTAAGGAAATCAGAATGGGAACCAAGGAGCCAAATCAGAATGGGAACCAATAGCCAATCAGATATCCAACAGCCAATCAGAGAGCTTCAAAATCGCTCCAAAATGGCGCCATAATTTCTCGATAAAAAACAGTGAAAAAAAAGGCATAAAAGTGGATTTAAAGTCTTCTTTAAAGGCTGTTGTGCAGTCCTTGGCGAACTGCCAGGCATGCACCATCCACACATGCCAGATTTCACTGAAAATGGCCAAACATTTAAGAAAATAGGGGCGCAGCAGACCTTGTTTTGGTCTTTTCAAGCCCCTTGCAAGAATTACTTCCCTTAGACCCTCGATGCACCCCCCCAGCCCTTAACTGGATTTGCTTTTCTAGCTCAGCCCACAATAAATGCTGCACATTGAAACTTTCAATAAGCCAAAGTGATCAATGTACAGTGTAAAAAAGCCCCAGAAATTGATGCGACAAGTGGCTAAAAAAAGACTGAAAACTCTTTTAGTTGCTTCCTGTTGCATATATCAAACAAAGGCAACTGAAGTGTAATTTTTCTAATCTCTTCAAACCACAACAAGAAACCCAGTTACGTTGACTACCGTCTCATATGTGCCAGTTACGCTCATGCGAAAACCCCAGAAAATAATGCGACAAGTGGCTAAAAAAAGACTGAATGCTTCTTATTGCATAAATCAAACAAATGGAACAAAATTTTTAATGTATATTTTTTTCCTCCAATCTCTTTATACCATGACGACAAATCTATTTATGTTGACAACCGTCTCATAGGTTCCGGTTACGTATCCGCGAAAACGCGAAAAATCGACTTACGGACCACTTCATAGCAGATGACACCTGTTGCTTAATGGATCAAATATAGGGAACTTAATTTCTGATATCTGTTTTTTACTTCTCAAGTCTTTTTTTACCGTGACGACAAACCCATTTAGGTTGTCTATTGTCTCGCAGGTGCCGGTTACATACCCGCGAAAACATGCAAAATCGACTTACGGAATATATTTTATAGCAGACGACAACTGTTGCTTAAAGTCAATTATAGGGATTTTTCTATTTTTCTTTTTCATTTTCTCTCACTAGGGCCAATGATTTGGTTACGCTGACCATCTCACCCATATGTGACTGATACGTGCTGCGCATAAAATCGTAAAATCAACTTTGACACTTTCGGAGGCAACTGATACCTGTTAAACAAATCAAAGAAAGGTAAACAAAGTTTTTCCCTGTTTTCTTACCAGGGTCACGAAAACATTGAACCAATTTTGACGACCGCGCGAGTCAAAAGTCAATTTTATGTTTAATCGCTGCGCAAAAATATAAAATTCAGAAGCAACCGTTTGCTGTTGCGGAAACTTTTTCCGATAAAAAAATCTTGTTCTTGTTTGAAGAATTTAGAAGTAGGCCATAAAGATACAATAAGATGTAAGAATAACTAAAAATCAACTTTTTCTTTGATAGGGTAGTAAACATTGTGGGAAAAGGAGAAAATGCTGGTAACCTGCATTGTCTCCTTTCCTCAGATTATTTTCAAAAGCCTTCTCTTTCAGGGGTGTTAAAAGGCGTCATTGTGTGGTAAAAGGTTAATAAGAATAAACAGCTATTCCCCCCCTTCCCATCAGCCAATCAAATCTCTTCTCTCTCTGAAATTATCCAATCAGAGAAGCTTTAAGGAAATCAGAATGGGAACCAAGGAGCCAAATCAGAATGGGAACCAATAGCCAATCAGATATCCAACAGCCAATCAGAGAGCTTCAAAATCGCTCCAAAATGGCGCCATAATTTCTCGATAAAAAACAGTGAAAAAAAAGGCATAAAAGTGGATTTAAAGTCTTCTTTAAAGGCTGTTGTGCAGTCCTTGGCGAACTGCCAGGCATGCACCATCCACACATGCCAGATTTCACTGAAAATGGCCAAACATTTAAGAAAATAGGGGCGCAGCAGACCTTGTTTTGGTCTTTTCAAGCCCCTTGCAAGAATTACTTCCCTTAGACCCTCGATGCACCCCCCCAGCCCTTAACTGGATTTGCTTTTCTAACTCAGCCCACAATAAATGCTGCACATTGAAACTTTCAATAAGCCAAAGTGATCAATGTACAGTGTAAAAAAGCCCCAGAAATTAATGCGACAAGTGGCTAAAAAAAGACTGAAAACTCTTTTAGTTGCTTCCTGTTGCATATATCAAACAAAGGCAACTGAAGTGTAATTTTTCTAATCTCTTCAAACCACAACAAGAAACCCAGTTACGTTGACTACCGTCTCATATGTGCCAGTTACGCTCATGCGAAAACCCCAGAAAATAATGCGACAAGTGGCTAAAAAAAGACTGAATGCTTCTTATTGCATAAATCAAACAAATGGAACAAAATTTTTAATGTATATTTTTTTCCTCCAATCTCTTTATACCATGACGACAAATCTATTTATGTTGACAACCGTCTCATAGGTTCCGGTTACGTATCCGCGAAAATGCAAAAAATCGACTTACGGACCACTTCATAGCAGATGACACCTGTTGCTTAATGGATCAAATATAGGGAACTTAATTTCTGATATCTGCTTTTTACTTCTCAAGTCTTTTTTTACTGTGACGACAAACCCATTTAGGTTGTCTATTGTCTCGCAGGTGCCGGTTACATACCCGCGAAAACATGCAAAATCGACTTACGGAATATATTTTATAGCAGACGACAACTGTTGCTTAAAGTCAATTATAGGGATTTTTCTATTTTTCTTTTTCATTTTCTCTCACTAGGGCCAATGATTTGGTTACGATGACCATCTCACCCATATGTGACTGATACGTGCTGCGCATAAAATCGTAAAATCAACTTTGACACTTTCGGAGGCAACTGATACCTGTTAAACAAATCAAAGAAAGGTAAACAAAGTTTTTCCCTGTTTTCTTACCAGGGTCACGAAAACATTGAACCAATTTTGACGACCGCGCGAGTCAAAAGTCAATTTTATGTTTAATCGCTGCGCAAAAATATAAAATTCAGAAGCAACCGTTTGCTGTTGCGGAAACTTTTTCCGATTAAAAAATCTTGTTCTTGTTTGAAGAATTTAGAAGTAGGCCATAAAGATACAATAAGATGTAAGAATAACTAAAAATCAACTTTTTCTTTGATAGGGTAGTAAACATTGTGGGAAAAGGAGAAAATGCTGGTAACCTGCATTGTCTCCTTTCCTCAGATTATTTTCAAAAGCCTTCTCTTTCAGGGGTGTTAAAAGGCGTCATTGTGTGGTAAAAGGTTAATAAGAATAAACAGCTATTCCCCCCCCGTTCCAATCAGCCAATCAAATCTCTTCTCTCTCTGAAATTATCCAATCAGAGAAGCTTTAAGGAAATCAGAATGGGAACCAAGGAGCCAAATCAGAATGGGAACCAATAGCCAATCAGATATCCAACAGCCAATCAGAGAGCTTCAAAATCGCTCCAAAATGGCGCCATAATTTCTCGATAAAAAACAGTGAAAAAAAAGGCATAAAAGTGGATTTAAAGTCTTCTTTAAAGGCTGTTGTGCAGTCCTTGGCGAACTGCCAGGCATGCACCATCCACACATGCCAGATTTCACTGAAAATGGCCAAACATTTAAGAAAATAGGGGCGCAGCAGACCTTGTTTTGGTCTTTTCAAGCCCCTTGCAAGAATTACTTCCCTTAGACCCTCGATGCACCCCCCCAGCCCTTAACTGGATTTGCTTTTCTAGCTCAGCCCACAATAAATGCTGCACATTGAAACTTTCAATAAGCCAAAGTGATCAATGTACAGTGTAAAAAAGCCCCAGAAATCGATGCGACAAGTGGCTAAAAAAAGACTGAAAACTCTTTTAGTTGCTTCCTGTTGCATATATCAAACAAAGGCAACTGAAGTGTAATTTTTCTAATCTCTTCAAACCACAACAAGAAACCCAGTTACGTTGACTACCGTCTCATATGTGCCAGTTACGCTCATGCGAAAACCCCAGAAAATAATGCGACAAGTGGCTAAAAAAAGACTGAATGCTTCTTATTGCATAAATCAAACAAATGGAACAAAATTTTTAATGTATATTTTTTTCCTCCAATCTCTTTATACCATGACGACAAATCTATTTATGTTGACAACCGTCTCATAGGTTCCGGTTACGTATCCGCGAAAACGCGAAAAATCGACTTACGGACCACTTCATAGCAGATGACACCTGTTGCTTAATGGATCAAATATAGGGAACTTAATTTCTGATATCTGTTTTTTACTTCTCAAGTCTTTTTTTACCGTGACGACAAACCCATTTAGGTTGTCTATTGTCTCGCAGGTGCCGGTTACATACCCGCGAAAACATGCAAAATCGACTTACGGAATATATTTTATAGCAGACGACAACTGTTGCTTAAAGTCAATTATAGGGATTTTTCTATTTTTCTTTTTCATTTTCTCTCACTAGGGCCAATGATTTGGTTACAATGACCATCTCACCCATATGTGACTGATACGTGCTGCGCATAAAATCGTAAAATCAACTTTGACACTTTCGGAGGCAACTGATACCTGTTAAACAAATCAAAGAAAGGTAAACAAAGTTTTTCCCTGTTTTCTTACCAGGGTCACGAAAACATTGAACCAATTTTGACGACCGCGCGAGTCAAAAGTCAATTTTATGTTTAATCGCTGCGCAAAAATATAAAATTCAGAAGCAACCGTTTGCTGTTGCGGAAACTTTTTCCGATAAAAAAATCTTGTTCTTGTTTGAAGAATTTAGAAGTAGGCCATAAAGATACAATAAGATGTAAGAATAACTAAAAATCAACTTTTTCTTTGATAGGGTAGTAAACATTGTGGGAAAAGGAGAAAATGCTGGTAACCTGCATTGTCTCCTTTCCTCAGATTATTTTCAAAAGCCTTCTCTTTCAGGGGTGTTAAAAGGCGTCATTGTGTGGTAAAAGGTTAATAAGAATAAACAGCTATTCCCCCCCTTCCCATCAGCCAATCAAACTTCTTCTCTCTCTGAAATTATCCAATCAGAGAAGCTTTAAGGAAATCAGAATGGGAACCAAGGAGCCAAATCAGAATGGGAACCAATAGCCAATCAGATATCCAACAGCCAATCAGAGAGCTTCAAAATCGCTCCAAAATGGCGCCATAATTTCTCGATAAAAAACAGTGAAAAAAAAGGCATAAAAGTGGATTTAAAGTCTTCTTTAAAGGCTGTTGTGCAGTCCTTGGCGAACTGCCAGGCATGCACCATCCACACATGCCAGATTTCACTGAAAATGGCCAAACATTTAAGAAAATAGGGGCGCAGCAGACCTTGTTTTGGTCTTTTCAAGCCCCTTGCAAGAATTACTTCCCTTAGACCCTCGATGCACCCCCCCCAGCCCTTAACTGGATTTGCTTTTCTAACTCAGCCCACAATAAATGCTGCACATTGAAACTTTCAATAAGCCAAAGTGATCAATGTACAGTGTAAAGAAGCCCCAGAAATTAATGCGACAAGTGGCTAAAAAAAGACTGAAAACTCTTTTAGTTGCTTCCTGTTGCATATATCAAACAAAGGCAACTGAAGTGTAATTTTTTCTAATCTCTTCAAACCACAACAAGAAACCCAGTTACGTTGACTACCGTCTCATATGTGCCAGTTACGCTCATGCGAAAACCCCAGAAAATAATGCGACAAGTGGCTAAAAAAAGACTGAATGCTTCTTATTGCATAAATCAAACAAATGGAACAAAATTTTTAATGTATATTTTTTTCCTCCAATCTCTTTATACCATGACGACAAATCTATGTTGACAACCGTCTCATAGGTTCCGGTTACGTATCCGCGAAAACGCGAAAAATCGACTTACGGACCACTTCATAGCAGATGACACCTGTTGCTTAATGGATCAAATATAGGGAAATTAATTTCTGATATCTGTTTTTTACTTCTCAAGTCCTTTTTTACCGTGACGACAAACCCATTTAGGTTGTCTATTGTCTCGCAGGTGCCGGTTACATACCCGCGAAAACATGCAAAATCGACTTACGGAATATATTTTATAGCAGACGACAACTGTTGCTTAAAGTCAATTATAGGGATTTTTCTATTTTTTTTTTTCATTTTCTCTCACTAGGGCCAATGATTTGGTTACGATGACCATCTCACCCATATGTGACTGATACGTGCTGCGCATAAAATCGTAAAATCAACTTTGACACATTCGGAGGCAACTGATACCTGTTAAACAAATCAAAGAAAGGTAAACAAAGTTTTTCCCTGTTTTCTTACCAGGGTCACGAAAACATTGAACCAATTTTGACGACCGCGCGAGTCAAAAGTCAATTTTATGTTTAATCGCTGCGCAAAAATATAAAATTCAGAAGCAACCGTTTGCTGTTGCGGAAACTTTTTCCGATAAAAAAATCTTGTTCTTGTTTGAAGAATTTAGAAGTAGGCCATAAAGATACAATAAGATGTAAGAATAACTAAAAATCAACTTTTTCTTTGATAGGGTAGTAAACATTGTGGGAAAAGGAGAAAATGCTGGTAACCTGAATTGTCTCCTTTCCTCAGATTATTTTCAAAAGCCTTCTCTTTCAGGGGTGTTAAAAGGCGTCATTGTGTGGTAAAAAGGTTAATAAGAATAAACAGCTATTCCCCCCCCTTCCCATCAGCCAATCAAATCTCTTCTCTCTCTGAAATTATCCAATCAGAGAAGCTTTAAGGAAATCAGAATGGGAACCAAGGAGCCAAATCAGAATGGGAACCAATAGCCAATCAGATATCCAACAGCCAATCAGAGAGCTTCAAAATCGCTCCAAAATGGCGCCATAATTTCTCGATAAAAAACAGTGAAAAAAAAGGCATAAAAGTGGATTTAAAGTCTTCTTTAAAGGCTGTTGTGCAGTCCTTGGCGAACTGCCAGGCATGCACCATCCACACATGCCAGATTTCACTGAAAATGGCCAAACATTTAAGAAAATAGGGGCGCAGCAGACCTTGTTTTGGTCTTTTCAAGCCCCTTGCAAGAATTACTTCCCTTAGACCCTCGATGCACCCCTCCAGCCCTTAACTGGATTTGCTTTTCTAACTCAGCCCACAATAAATGCTGCACATTGAAACTTTCAATAAGCCAAAGTGATCAATGTACAGTGTAAAAAAGCCCCATAAATTAATGCGACAAGTGGCTAAAAAAAGACTGAAAACTCTTTTAGTTGCTTCCTGTTGCATATATAAAACAAAGGCAACTGAAGTGTAATTTTTCTAATCTCTTCAAACCACAACAAGAAACCCAGTTACGTTGACTACCGTCTCATATGTGCCAGTTACGCTCATGCGAAAACCCCAGAAAATAATGCGACAAGTGGCTAAAAAAAGACTGAATGCTTCTTATTGCATAAATCAAACAAATGGAACAAAATTTTTAATGTATATTTTTTTCCTCCAATCTCTTTATACCATGACGACAAATCTATTTATGTTGACAACCGTCTCATAGGTTCCGGTTACGTATCCGCGAAAACGCGAAAAATCGACTTACGGACCACTTCATAGCAGATGACACCTGTTGCTTAATGGATCAAATATAGGGAACTTAATTTCTGATATCTGTTTTTTACTTCTCAAGTCTTTTTTTACCGTGACGACAAACCCATTTAGGTTGTCTATTGTCTCGCAGGTGCCGGTTACATACCCGCGAAAACATGCAAAATTGACTTACGGAATATATTTTATAGCAGACGACAACTGTTGCTTAAAGTCAATTATAGGGATTTTTCTATTTTTCTTTTTCATTTTCTCTCACTAGGGCCAATGATTTGGTTACGATGACCATCTCACCCATATGTGACTGATACGTGCTGCGCATAAAATCGTAAAATCAACTTTGACACTTTCGGAGGCAACTGATACCTGTTAAACAAATCAAAGAAAGGTAAACAAAGTTTTTCCCTGTTTTCTTACCAGGGTCAGGAAAACATTGAACCAATTTTGACGACCGCGCGAGTCAAAAGTCAATTTTATGTTTAATCGCTGCGCAAAAATATAAAATTCAGAAGCAACCGTTTGCTGTTGCGGAAACTTTTTCCGATTAAAAAATCTTGTTCTTGTTTGAAGAATTTAGAAGTAGGCCATAAAGATACAATAAGATGTAAGAATAACTAAAAATCAACTTTTTCTTTGATAGGGTAGTAAACATTGTGGGAAAAGGAGAAAATGCTGGTAACCTGCATTGTCTCCTTTCCTCAGATTATTTTCAAAAGCCTTCTCTTTCAGGGGTGTTAAAAGGCGTCATTGTGTGGTAAAAGGTTAATAAGAATAAACAACTATTCCCCCCCCTTCCCATCAGCCAATCAAATCTCTTCTCTCTCTGAAATTATCCAATCAGAGAAGCTTTAAGGAAATCAGAATGGGAACCAAGGAGCCAAATCAGAATGGGAACTAATAGCCAATCAGATATCCAACAGCCAATCAGAGAGCTTCAAAATCGCTCCAAAATGGCGCCATAATTTCTCGATAAAAAACAGTGAAAAAAAAGGCATAAAAGTGGATTTAAAGTCTTCTTTAAAGGCTGTTGTGCAGTCCTTGGCGAACTGCCAGGCATGCACCATCCACACATGCCAGATTTCACTGAAAATGGCCAAACATTTAAGAAAATAGGGGCGCAGCAGACCTTGTTTTGGTCTTTTCAAGCCCCTTGCAAGAATTACTTCCCTTAGACCCTCGATGCACCCCCCCAGCCCTTAACTGGATTTGCTTTTCTAGCTCAGCCCACAATAAATGCTGCACATTGAAACTTTCAATAAGCCAAAGTGATCAATGTACAGTGTAAAAAAGCCCCAGAAATTGATGCGACAAGTGGCTAAAAAAAGACTGAAAACTCTTTTAGTTGCTTCCTATTGCATATATCAAACAAAGGCAACTGAAGTGTAATTTTTCTAATCTCTTCAAACCACAACAAGAAACCCAGTTACGTTGACTACCGTCTCATATGTGCCAGTTACGCTCATGCGAAAACCCCAGAAAATAATGCGACAAGTGGCTAAAAAAAGACTGAATGCTTCTTATTGCATAAATCAAACAAATGGAACAAAATTTTTAATGTATATTTTTTTCCTCCAATCTCTTTATACCATGACGACAAATCTATTTATGTTGACATCCGTCTCATAGGTTCCGGTTACGTATCCGCGAAAACGCGAAAAATCGACTTACGGACCACTTCATAGCAGATGACACCTGTTGCTTAATGGATCAAATATAGGGAACTTAATTTCTGATATCTGTTTTTTACTTCTCAAGTCTTTTTTTACCGTGACGACAAACCCATTTAGGTTGTCTATTGTCTCGCAGGTGCCGGTTACATACCCGCGAAAACATGCAAAATCGACTTACGGAATATATTTTATAGCAGACGACAACTGTTGCTTAAAGTCAATTATAGGGATTTTTCTATTTTTCTTTTTCATTTTCTCTCACTAGGGCCAATGATTTGGTTACGATGACCATCTCACCCATATGTGACTGATACGTGCTGCGCATAAAATCGTAAAATCAACTTTGACACTTTCGGAGGCAACTGATACCTGTTAAACAAATCAAAGAAAGGTAAACAAAGTTTTTCCCTGTTTTCTTACCAGGGTCACGAAAACATTGAACCAATTTTGACGACCGCGCGAGTCAAAAGTCAATTTTATGTTTAATCGCTGCGCAAAAATATAAAATTCAGAAGCAACCGTTTGCTGTTGCGGAAACTTTTTCCGATAAAAAAATCTTGTTCTTGTTTGAAGAATTTAGAAGTAGGCCATAAAGATACAATAAGATGTAAGAATAACTAAAAATCAACTTTTTCTTTGATAGGGTAGTAAACATTGTGGGAAAAGGAGAAAATGCTGGTAACCTGCATTGTCTCCTTTCCTCAGATTATTTTCAAAAGCCTTCTCTTTCAGGGGTGTTAAAAGGCGTCATTGTGTGGTAAAAGGTTAATAAGAATAAACAGCTATTCCCCCCCCTTCCCATCAGCCAATCAAATCTCTTCTCTCTCTGAAATTATCCAATCAGAGAAGCTTTAAGGAAATCAGAATGGGAACCAAGGAGCCAAATCAGAATGGGAACCAATAGCCAATCAGATATCCAACAGCCAATCAGAGAGCTTCAAAATCGCTCCAAAATGGCGCCATAATTTCTCGATAAAAAACAGTGAAAAAAAAGGCATAAAAGTGGATTTAAAGTCTTCTTTAAAGGCTGTTGTGCAGTCCTTGGCGAACTGCCAGGCATGCACCATCCACACATGCCAGATTTCACTGAAAATGGCCAAACATTTAAGAAAATAGGGGCGCAGCAGACCTTGTTTTGGTCTTTTCAAGCCCCTTGCAAGAATTACTTCCCTTAGACCCTCGATGCACCCCCCCCAGCCCTTAACTGGATTTGCTTTTCTAACTCAGCCCACAATAAATGCTGCACATTGAAACTTTCAATAAGCCAAAGTGATCAATGTACAGTGTAAAAAAGCCCCAGAAATTAATGCGACAAGTGGCTAAAAAAAGACTGAAAACTCTTTTAGTTGCTTCCTGTTGCATATATCAAACAAAGGCAACTGAAGTGTAATTTTTCTAATCTCTTCAAACCACAACAAGAAACCCAGTTACGTTGACTACCGTCTCATATGTGCCAGTTACGCTCATGCGAAAACCCCAGAAAATAATGCGACAAGTGGCTAAAAAAAGACTGAATGCTTCTTATTGCATAAATCAAACAAATGGAACAAAATTTTTAATGTATATTTTTTTCCTCCAATCTCTTTATACCATGACGACAAATCTATTTATGTTGACAACCGTCTCATAGGTTCCGGTTACGTATCCGCGAAAACGCGAAAAATCGACTTACGGACCACTTCATAGCAGATGACACCTGTTGCTTAATGGATCAAATATAGGGAACTTAATTTCTGATATCTGTTTTTTACTTCTCAAGTCTTTTTTTACCGTGACGACAAACCCATTTAGGTTGTCTATTGTCTCGCAGGTGCCGGTTACATACCCGCGAAAACATGCAAAATCGACTTACGGAATATATTTTATAGCAGACGACAACTGTTGCTTAAAGTCAATTATAGGGATTTTTCTATTTTTCTTTTTCATTTTCTCTCACTAGGGCCAATGATTTGGTTACGATGACCATCTCACCCATATGTGACTGATACGTGTTGCGCATAAAATCGTAAAATCAACTTTGACACTTTCGGAGGCAACTGATACCTGTTAAACAAATCAAAGAAAGGTAAACAAAGTTTTTCCCTGTTTTCTTACCAGAGTCACGAAAACATTGAACCAATTTTGACGACCGCGCGAGTCAAAAGTCAATTTTATGTTTAATCGCTGCGCAAAAATATAAAATTCAGAAGCAACCGTTTGCTGTTGCGGAAACTTTTTCCGATAAAAAAATCTTGTTCTTGTTTGAAGAATTTAGAAGTAGGCCATAAAGATACAATAAGATGTAAGAATAACTAAAAATCAACTTTTTCTTTGATAGGGTAGTAAACATTGTGGGAAAAGGAGAAAATGCTGGTAACCTGCATTGTCTCCTTTCCTCAGATTATTTTCAAAAGCCTTCTCTTTCAGGGGTGTTAAAAGGCGTCATTGTGTGGTAAAAGGTTAATAAGAATAAACAGCTATTCCCCCCCCTTCCCATCAGCCAATCAAATCTCTTCTCTCTCTGAAATTATCCAATCAGAGAAGCTTTAAGGAAATCAGAATGGGAACCAAGGAGCCAAATCAGAATGGGAACCAATAGCCAATCAGATATCCAACAGCCAATCAGAGAGCTTCAAAATCGCTCCAAAATGGCGCCATAATTTCTCGATAAAAAACAGTGAAAAAAAAGGCATAAAAGTGGATTTAAAGTCTTCTTTAAAGGCTGTTGTGCAGTCCTTGGCGAACTGCCAGGCATGCACCATCCACACATGCCAGATTTCACTGAAAATGGCCAAACATTTAAGAAAATAGGGGCGCAGCAGACCTTGTTTTGGTCTTTTCAAGCCCCTTGCAAGAATTACTTCCCTTAGACCCTCGATGCACCCCCCCCAGCCCTTAACTGGATTTGCTTTTCTAACTCAGCCCACAATAAATGCTGCACATTGAAACTTTCAATAAGCCAAAGTGATCAATGTACAGTGTAAAAAAGCCCCAGAAATTAATGCGACAAGTGGCTAAAAAAAGACTGAAAACTCTTTTAGTTGCTTCCTGTTGCATATATCAAACAAAGGCAACTGAAGTGTAATTTTTCTAATCTCTTCAAACCACAACAAGAAACCCAGTTACGTTGACTACCGTCTCATATGTGCCAGTTACGCTCATGCGAAAACCCCAGAAAATAATGCGACAAGTGGCTAAAAAAAGACTGAATGCTTCTTATTGCATAAATCAAACAAATGGAACAAAATTTTTAATGTATATTTTTTTCCTCCAATCTCTTTATACCATGACGACAAATCTATTTATGTTGACAACCGTCTCATAGGTTCCGGTTACGTATCCGCGAAAACGCGAAAAATCGACTTACGGACCACTTCATAGCAGATGACACCTGTTGCTTAATGGATCAAATATAGGGAACTTAATTTCTGATATCTGTTTTTTACTTCTCAAGTCTTTTTTTACCGTGACGACAAACCCATTTAGGTTGTCTATTGTCTCGCAGGTGCCGGTTACATACCCGCGAAAACATGCAAAATTGACTTACGGAATATATTTTATAGCAGACGACAACTGTTGCTTAAAGTCAATTATAGGGATTTTTCTATTTTTCTTTTTCATTTTCTCTCACTAGGGCCAATGATTTGGTTACGATGACCATCTCACCCATATGTGACTGATACGTGCTGCGCATAAAATCGTAAAATCAACTTTGACACTTTCGGAGGCAACTGATACCTGTTAAACAAATCAAAGAAAGGTAAACAAAGTTTTTCCCTGTTTTCTTACCAGGGTCACGAAAACATTGAACCAATTTTGACGACCGCGCGAGTCAAAAGTCAATTTTATGTTTAATCGCTGCGCAAAAATATAAAATTCAGAAGCAACCGTTTGCTGTTGCGGAAACTTTTTCCGATAAAAAAATCTTGTTCTTGTTTGAAGAATTTAGAAGTAGGCCATAAAGATACAATAAGATGTAAGAATAACTAAAAATCAACTTTTTCTTTGATAGGGTAGTAAACATTGTGGGAAAAGGAGAAAATGCTGGTAACCTGCATTGTCTCCTTTCCTCAGATTATTTTCAAAAGCCTTCTCTTTCAGGGGTGTTAAAAGGCGTCATTGTGTGGTAAAAGGTTAATAAGAATAAACAGCTATTCCCCCCCCCTTCCCATCAGCCAATCAAATCTCTTCTCTCTCTGAAATTATCCAATCAGAGAAGCTTTAAGGAAATCAGAATGGGAACCAAGGAGCCAAATCAGAATGGGAACCAATAGCCAATCAGATATCCAACAGCCAATCAGAGAGCTTCAAAATCGCTCCAAAATGGCGCCATAATTTCTCGATAAAAAACAGTGAAAAAAAAGGTATAAAAGTGGATTTAAAGTCTTCTTTAAAGGCTGTTGTGCAGTCCTTGGCGAACTGCCAGGCATGCACCATCCACACATGCCAGATTTCACTGAAAATGGCCAAACATTTAAGAAAATAGGGGCGCAGCAGACCTTGTTTTGGTCTTTTCAAGCCCCTTGCAAGAATTACTTCCCTTAGACCCTCGATGCACCCCCCCAGCCCTTAACTGGATTTGCTTTTCTAACTCAGCCCACAATAAATGCTGCACATTGAAACTTTCAATAAGCCAAAGTGATCAATGTACAGTGTAAAAAAGCCCCAGAAATTAATGCGACAAGTGGCTAAAAAAAGACTGAAAACTCTTTTAGTTGCTTCCTGTTGCATATATCAAACAAAGGCAACTGAAGTGTAATTTTTCTAATCTCTTCAAACCACAACAAGAAACCCAGTTACGTTGACTACCGTCTCATATGTGCCAGTTACGCTCATGCGAAAACCCCAGAAAATAATGCGACAAGTGGCTAAAAAAAAACTGAATGCTTCTTATTGCATAAATCAAACAAATGGAACAAAATTTTTAATGTATATTTTTTTCCTCCAATCTCTTTATACCATGACGACAAATCTATTTATGTTGACAACCGTCTCATAGGTTCAGGTTACGTATCCGCGAAAACGCGAAAATTCGACTTACGGACCACTTCATAGCAGATGACACCTGTTGCTTAATGGATCAAATATAGGGAACTTAATTTCTGATATCTGTTTTTTACTTCTCAAGTCTTTTTTTACCGTGACGACAAACCCATTTAGGTTGTCTATTGTCTTGCAGGTGCCGGTTACATACCCGCGAAAACATGCAAAATCGACTTACGGAATATATTTTATAGCAGACGACAACTGTTGCTTAAAGTCAATTATAGGGATTTTTCTATTTTTCTTTTTCATTTTCTCTCACTAGGGCCAATGATTTGGTTACGATGACCATCTCACCCATATGTGACTGATACGTGCTGCGCATAAAATTGTAAAATCAACTTTGACACTTTCGGAGGCAACTGATACCTGTTAAACAAATCAAAGAAAGGTAAACAAAGTTTTTCCCTGTTTTCTTACCAGGGTCACGAAAACATTGAACCAATTTTGACGACCGCGCGAGTCAAAAGTCAATTTTATGTTTAATCGCTGCGCAAAAATATAAAATTCAGAAGCAACCGTTTGCTGTTGCGGAAACTTTTTCCGATAAAAAAATCTTGTTCTTGTTTGAAGAATTTAGAAGTAGGCCATAAAGATACAATAAGATGTAAGAATAACTAAAAATCAACTTTTTCTTTGATAGGGTAGTAAACATTGTGGGAAAAGGAGAAAATGCTGGTAACCTGCATTGTCTCCTTTCCTCAGATTATTTTCAAAAGCCTTCTCTTTCAGGGGTGTTAAAAGGCGTCATTGTGTGGTAAAAGGTTAATAAGAATAAACAGCTATTCCCCCCCCTTCCCATCAGCCAATCAAATCTCTTCTCTCTCTGAAATTATCCAATCAGAGAAGCTTTAAGTAAATCAGAATGGGAACCAAGGAGCCAAATCAGAATGGGAACCAATAGCCAATCAGATATCCAACAGCCAATCAGAGAGCTTCAAAATCGCTCCAAAATGGCGCCATAATTTCTCGATAAAAAACAGTGAAAAAAAAAGGCATAAAAGTGGATTTAAAGTCTTCTTTAAAGGCTGTTGTGCAGTCCTTGGCGAACTGCCAGGCATGCACCATCCACACATGCCAGATTTCACTGAAAATGGCCAAACATTTAAGAAAATAGGGGCGCAGCAGACCTTGTTTTGGTCTTTTCAAGCCCCTTGCAAGAATTACTTCCCTTAGACCCTCGATGCACCCCCCAGCCCTTAACTGGATTTGCTTTTCTAACTCAGCCCACAATAAATGCTGCACATTGAAACTTTCAATAAGCCAAAGTGATCAATGTACAGTGTAAAAACGCCCCAGAAATTAATGCGACAAGTGGCTAAAAAAAGACTGAAAACTCTTTTAGTTGCTTCCTGTTGCATATATCAAACAAAGGCAACTGAAGTGTAATTTTTCTAATCTCTTCAAACCACAACAAGAAACCCAGTTACGTTGACTACCATCTCATATGTGCCAGTTACGCTCATGCGAAAACCCCAGAAAATAATGCGACAAGTGGCTAAATAAAGACTGAATGCTTCTTATTGCATAAATCAAACAAATGGAACAAAAGTTTTAATGTATATTTTTTTCCTCCAATCTCTTTATACCATGACGACAAATCTATTTATGTTGACAACCGTCTCATAGGTTCCGGTTACGTATCCGCGAAAACGCGAAAAATCGACTTACGGACCACTTCATAGCAGATGACACCTGTTGCTTAATGGATCAAATATAGGGAACTTAATTTCTGATATCTGTTTTTTACTTCTCAAGTCTTTTTTTACCGTGACGACAAACCCATTTAGGTTGTCTATTGTCTCGCAGGTGCCGGTTACATACCCGCGAAAACATGCAAAATCGACTTACGGAATATATTTCATAGCAGACGACAACTGTTGCTTAAAGTCAATTATAGGGATTTTTCTACTTTTCTTTTTCATTTTCTCTCACTAGGGCCAATGATTTGGTTACGATGACCATCTCACCCATATGTGACTGATACGTGCTGCGCATAAAATCGTAAAATCAACTTTGACACTTTCGGAGGCAACTGATACCTGTTAAACAAATCAAAGAAAGGTAAACAAAGTTTTTCCCTGTTTTCTTACCAGGGTCACGAAAACATTGAACCAATTTTGACAACCGCGCGAGTCAAAAGTCAATTTTATGTTTAATCGCTGCGCAAAAATATAAAATTCAGAAGCAACCGTTTGCTGTTGCGGAAACTTTTTCCGATAAAAAAATCTTGTTCTTGTTTGAAGAATTTAGAAGTAGGCCATAAAGATACAATAAGATGTAAGAATAACTAAAAATCAACTTTTTCTTTGATAGGGTAGTAAACATTGTGGGAAAAGGAGAAAATGCTGGTAACCTGCATTGTCTCCTTTCCTCAGATTATTTTCAAAAGCCTTCTCTTTCAGGGGTGTTAAAAGGCGTCATTGTGTGGTAAAAGGTTAATAAGAATAAACAGCTATTCCCCCCCTTCCCATCAGCCAATCAAATCTCTTCTCTCTCTGAAATTATCCAATCAGAGAAGCTTTAAGGAAATCAGAATGGGAACCAAGGAGCCAAATCAGAATGGGAACCAATAGCCAATCAGATATCCAACAGCCAATCAGAGAGCTTCAAAATCGCTCCAAAATGGCGCCATAATTTCTCGATAAAAAACAGTGAAAAAAAAGGCATAAAAGTGGATTTAAAGTCTTCTTTAAAGGCTGTTGTGCAGTCCTTGGCGAACTGCCAGGCATGCACCATCCACACATGCCAGATTTCACTGAAAATGGCCAAACATTTAAGAAAATAGGGGCGCAGCAGACCTTGTTTTGGTCTTTTCAAGCCCCTTGCAAGAATTACTTCCCTTAGACCCTCGATGCACCCCCCCAGCCCTTAACTGGATTTGCTTTTCTAACTCAGCCCACAATAAATGCTGCACATTGAAACTTTCAATAAGCCAAAGTGATCAATGTACAGTGTAAAAAAGCCCCAGAAATTAATGCGACAAGTGGCTAAAAAAAGACTGAAAACTCTTTTAGTTGCTTCCTGTTGCATATATCAAACAAAGGCAACTGAAGTGTAATTTTTCTAATCTCTTCAAACCACAACAAGAAACCCAGTTACGTTGACTACCGTCTCATATGTGCCAGTTACGCTCATGCGAAAACCCCAGAAAATAATGCGACAAGTGGCTAAAAAAAGACTGAATGCTTCTTATTGCATAAATCAAACAAATGGAACAAAATTTTTAATGTATATTTTTTTCCTCCAATCTCTTTATACCATGACGACAAATCTATTTATGTTGACAACCGTCTCATAGGTTCCGGTTACGTATCCGCGAAAACGCGAAAAATCGACTTATGGACCACTTCATAGCAGATGACACCTGTTGCTTAATGGATCAAATATAGGGAACTTAATTTCTGATATCTGTTTTTTACTTCTCAAGTCTTTTTTTACCGTGACGACAAACCCATTTAGGTTGTCTATTGTCTCGCAGGTGCCGGTTACATACCCGCGAAAACATGCAAAATCGACTTACGGAATATATTTTATAGCAGACGACAACTGTTGCTTAAAGTCAATTATAGGGATTTTTCTATTTTTCTTTTTCATTTTCTCTCACTAGGGCCAATGATTTGGTTACGATGACCATCTCACCCATATGTGACTGATACGTGCTGCGCATAAAATCGTAAAATCAACTTTGACACTTTCGGAGGCAACTGATACCTGTTAAACAAATCAAAGAAAGGTAAACAAAGTTTTTCCCTGTTTTCTTACCAGAGTCACGAAAACATTGAACCAATTTTGACGACCGCGCGAGTCAAAAGTCAATTTTATGTTTAATCGCTGCGCAAAAATATAAAATTCAGAAGCAACCGTTTGCTGTTGCGGAAACTTTTTCCGATAAAAAAATCTTGTTCTTGTTTGAAGAATTTAGAAGTAGGCCATAAAGATACAATAAGATGTAAGAATAACTAAAAATCAACTTTTTCTTTGATAGGGTAGTAAACATTGTGGGAAAAGGAGAAAATGCTGGTAACCTGCATTGTCTCCTTTCCTCAGATTATTTTCAAAAGCCTTCTCTTTCAGGGGTGTTAAAAGGCGTCATTGTGTGGTAAAAGGTTAATAAGAATAAACAGCTATTCCCCCCCCTTCCCATCAGCCAATCAAATCTCTTCTCTCTCTGAAATTATCCAATCAGAGAAGCTTTAAGGAAATCAGAATGGGAACCAAGGAGCCAAATCAGAATGGGAACCAATAGCCAATCAGATATCCAACAGCCAATCAGAGAGCTTCAAAATCGCTCCAAAATGGCGCCATAATTTCTCGATAAAAAACAGTGAAAAAAAAGGCATAAAAGTGGATTTAAAGTCTTCTTTAAAGGCTGTTGTGCAGTCCTTGGCGAACTGCCAGGCATGCACCATCCACACATGCCAGATTTCACTGAAAATGGCCAAACATTTAAGAAAATAGGGGCGCAGCAGACCTTGTTTTGGTCTTTTCAAGCCCCTTGCAAGAATTACTTCCCTTAGACCCTCGATGCACCCCCCCAGCCCTTAACTGGATTTGCTTTTCTAACTCAGCCCACAATAAATGCTGCACATTGAAACTTTCAATAAGCCAAAGTGATCAATGTACAGTGTAAAAAAGCCCCAGAAATTAATGCGACAAGTGGCTAAAAAAAGACTGAGAACTCTTTTAGTTGCTTCCTGTTGCATATATCAAACAAAGGCAACTGAAGTGTAATTTTTCTAATCTCTTCAAACCACAACAAGAAACCCAGTTACGTTGACTACCGTCTCATATGTGCCAGTTACGCTCATGCGAAAACCCCAGAAAATAATGCGACAAGTGGCTAAAAAAAGACTGAATGCTTCTTATTGCATAAATCAAACAAATGGAACAAAATTTTTAATGTATATTTTTTTCCTCCAATCTCTTTATACCATGACGACAAATCTATTTATGTTGACAACCGTCTCATAGGTTCCGGTTACGTATCCGCGAAAACGCGAAAAATCGACTTACGGACCACTTCATAGCAGATGACACCTGTTGCTTAATGGATCAAATATAGGGAACTTAATTTCTGATATCTGTTTTTTACTTCTCAAGTCTTTTTTTACCGTGACGACAAACCCATTTAGGTTGTCTATTGTCTCGCAGGTGCCAGTTACATACCCGCGAAAACATGCAAAATCGACTTACGGAATATATTTTATAGCAGACGACAACTGTTGCTTAAAGTCAATTATAGGGATTTTTCTATTTTTCTTTTTCATTTTCTCTCACTAGGGCCAATGATTTGGTTACGATGACCATCTCACCCATATGTGACTGATACGTGCTGCGCATAAAATCGTAAAATCAACTTTGACACTTTCGGAGGCAACTGATACCTGTTAAACAAATCAAAGAAAGGTAAACAAAGTTTTTCCCTGTTTTCTTACCAGGGTCAGGAAAACATTGAACCAATTTTGACGACCGCGCGAGTCAAAAGTCAATTTTATGTTTAATCGCTGCGCAAAAATATAAAATTCAGAAGCAACTGTTTGCTGTTGCGGAAACTTTTTCCGATAAAAAAATCTTGTTCTTGTTTGAAGAATTTAGAAGTAGGCCATAAAGATACAATAAGATGTAAGAATAACTAAAAATCAACTTTTTCTTTGATAGGGTAGTAAACATTGTGGGAAAAGGAGAAAATGCTGGTAACCTGCATTGTCTCCTTTCCTCAGATTATTTTCAAAAGCCTTCTCTTTCAGGGGTGTTAAAAGGCGTCATTGTGTGGTAAAAGGTTAATAAGAATAAACAGCTATTCCCCCCCCTTCCCATCAGCCAATCAAATCTCTTCTCTCTCTGAAATTATCCAATCAGAGAAACTTTAAGGAAATCAGAATGGGAACCAAGGAGCCAAATCAGAATGGGAACCAATAGCCAATCAGATATCCAACAGCCAATCAGAGAGCTTCAAAATCGCTCCAAAATGGCGCCATAATTTCTCGATAAAAAACAGTGAAAAAAAAGGCATAAAAGTGGATTTAAAGTCTTCTTTAAAGGCTGTTGTGCAGTCCTTGGCGAACTGCCAGGCATGCACCATCCACACATGCCAGATTTCACTGAAAATGGCCAAACATTTAAGAAAATAGGGGCGCAGCAGACCTTGTTTTGGTCTTTTCAAGCCCCTTGCAAGAATTACTTCCCTTAGACCCTCGATGCACCCCCCCAGCCCTTAACTGGATTTGCTTTTCTAACTCAGCCCACAATAAATGCTGCACATTGAAACTTT